>OX336391.1:499905825-501175209 GCA_946902985.2 Meconema thalassinum
ATTACAAAGTGACACACAGCGTCGACAGTACTCTCAAAGGGTGTTGGCGAATTGGGCCAGCTAATCTTCCGAGTGGATCTTTTTTTATCTTGTCATTCCATCGCACAGTCCTTTTTGGCCAGTTGCCCCAGGCCAATTCTGGTTCTACCGCTAAACTTATCCTCCCTACCGTTCCCCACCACTACCATTGTGAAAACCCAAAAGAAGACAACTTATTTGTTCTTGCAGAATTTCCTGTAAACACTCTGCATGCAGGGCTGTACAAATTGCACAATTCACATTATGCCTTGATTCTTTTAAAAGGCCACAGCAGTTAAAAGTTACCTTAAACCCGTTACATTATTATTATTATTAATAATAATAATTATTATTATTTTAATTATTATTGTCCCCCGTGGTGTATGGATAGCACACTTTTCTCTTTCCGAGGAGGCTCTGGATTAGATTCCAGCCATAAACTTAAGATATATATAATGTTATTGGTTTTACGTCTCTTTTAACTACTGTGGCCGGGGTGCCTGAATTTTGTCCCGAAGATCTTTAATGTGCCAGTAAACCTACTGACACAGCGCCATCGCAATTACGCACCCACAAATGCTAAGTGTCTGCGCCAGGATTCAATCCTGCAGCCTTGGGCACAGTGGGCAAGATCCTTACCAGTGAGCAACGCAGCCAGTCATACTTAAGATCTGACTTGAGGGCTGGAAAGGGGTGTCTTTTGTCGTTTATTCATTTTGAAGGCTTTGCGATCATGTAGTGCTGTGTACTTTGGTGTGTGTGAAATCTGTCTGTTTTTTTTAGCGTATGGCTTTTAGTGCCGGGAATGTCCGAGGACATGTTCGGCTCGCCAGTTTTGTAGCTGCTTCGAGACGGACACCCAATAGGTGAGCTACAAGTACCGTTGGGGAGGAAAGTTGGAATGGAAGGTCGAGGAGTTGGAAGGTAGCGGCTGTGGCCTATAGTTAAGGACCAACCCCGGAATTTGCCTGGAAGGAAGATGGGAAACCACAGAAGACCATCTTCAAGGTTGCCGGCGAGGGGATTCGAACCTCCTCGCCTCCCGGATGTGAGCGACTGCCAGCAGTCATGCCGTAACGACCACGGCTAACTCACCCTGTATCTGTCTGATAATTTGAATTTTGAATTTGAATTTGAATTTATTGTTTCTCTTATACAGGCCACTGAGGCTACAAAGCCTCTTTATGCAGCTCTCTTCATTCAGAGGGCGGTTAAATACAATAGAATAAATGAAGAAAGAAAAAACTTAACCTATACATACAGTTCACAATAGAAGTTCTTGTTAATACATCCGTTCACCTTGAACATGATAATTGTATAGCTGATAGATTACAATGAAGGGAGTGTTTTATCGCTCTGATAGGAAGTCCTGAATACTGGTGCAATTTATATTTATTCCAGAGAATACTAGCTGAAATACGGAATGAACCTTTGCATTTTTCGGTTCTGTGATTAGGTATCTGGAGCATCTGTGCAGTGTGTCTATTCGCACGGTTATGCACTGATTGCATGGGAGTTAGTGTGCAGTAAATATAAGACGGAATTTTGAATTTTAGAATTTTTATCACAGTCAGAGCCATGGCATACTGTCTTCGTTCCTTTAACTTAAGCCATCCAATCTGGTCGTAAAATTGAGTTATATGAGACTCTCTTGGTACATTGAGAACAAACCGCAAGCAAGCATTTTGCATTCTTTGCAATTTTGTATTGAGGACCTCTCCCATATCATGGTAAATTATAGATCCATAGTCAAATATTGGTAATATCAAACTCTGTATCAGTATCTTTCGTACATTTTGAGGCAAATAGAAGCAAGTTCGCCTAATTTGATATAATGACGATGCAACCCTTTTCAGAATCATGTTTGTGTGATCCTGCCACGATAATCGAGAGTCAAAAATAACTCCCAGATTTCTTACTGCTGACTGATACGGAACTGTTTGGGATGCAAGCTGTAAAGGTGGTACTGGGTCAGGTAGGGAACTGAGTAATTTGGTATAGCCGATGATGATCGGTTGCGTTTTTTCGAAGTTAAGTATTAGATTATGATCGAGTGCGTACTGAGATAGGCTTTGAATGTCACTGTTAATTAGTGCTACGTTCAAATGAATGGATTTCAGATCCGCGTGTAGATATAGCTGAAGGTCATCTGCGTACATATGATGTTGACAGAATTTAAGGACAGATGGAAGGTCATTTATATACACGGAGAACAGGAGTGGACCAAGGACCGAACCCTGCGGCACACCTGTTGTTACTTCACACCATTCTGAAACATTGTCATCTGCTAGGACTACTCTCTGACATCTGCTTGTTAGGTAAGACCTAAACCAGTTCGTTACTGACTTTGAAAGGCCTAGATTTCTTAATTTAACTAGTAGGATCTCATGGTGAACTCTGTCAAAAGCTTTGCTGAAATCGAATAGAGATAATATAGTTATTTCCTTCCGGTCCATTGCTAGACGAATGTCGTCTGTGACTTTGATAAGGGCTGTCAGAGTACTATGTTTTGATTTATATCCAGATTGGTTCGGGTTTAGGATATTGTTGGAATTTAAATATTCATAAAGCTGATCAAAAACAATCCGTTCTAACGCTTTCCCAATTGCACACAATATACTTATTGGTCTAAAGTCACTACAGTTTAAGGCGTTCGTGAATTTTGGTATTGCTTTGATGTTGGCTTTTTTCCATTGTGTCGGATAAATACCCATTTGCAGGCTATAGTTAAATATATGCAATAAAACTGGCATGAGGAGGTCCATATTCCTTTTCAATAGCGTAATAGATATACGATCTGGTCCTATGGCTTTTGAAGTTATCCTAAATATGGCTAAATGAATGTCCTCAGGATATATATAGCCAAAATGAAATTCTTCCCGTCGGTCAGTAAATTGTTCCCTGTAGTTAGCAACAGTTGACAAAACTCTATTGCTGTCTACAACGGTTGATACGTTTAAATAATGCTTATTAAGCTCATCAGCGCTCATTGTTGGGTTATTACTTTTGTGTCTGGATTTTCCAACACCGAGAGTTTTTGTAGCTCTCCACAAAGCCGAAGAGTTTTTAGCTGAATTAATTAGCGAATAAGTGTAACGTATCTTTGTATTACGAATAACTTGCTGGGTTCTGTTGCGTAAGCTTTTGTATTCTAAAATGTCCTCGGGTTTCTGTGTTCTGTTGCACTTCTTTCTGGCTCTATTTCGAGATCTTATTAGATCTTTTATTTCTGTGTTGATCCAGGCAGCTGGTGCGTGCCTCACGTTAGCTGAGCGCACTGGGGCATGGCGATCATATAAATCAATTAAAAATGTGTTCAATGTTTCTACCTTCTCATCTATAGTTTGCTGCTCGAAAACAGTGTGCCATGGAACTGAGATGGCATCGGCCTTAAACCTTTCATAATTAAACCTGCTGAAGTCTCGAAAAGTTCGAATACTGGGCTTATATTTTGGAGTTGACAGGGTATATACTGCGTATAAGAGATCATGTGCTGAGAAGCCAGAAGCAGCAGTTTGGCCAAACTCAATCACGTGCTCATTGCAGTTGGATGCTATTAGATCCAGAGTAGAAGAGGAGGTTGCAGTGTGATGTGTATCTTGATACGGGAGCCACGACAGATTGCAAGTATTTAGAGTTTCTACTATGTTTTTCGTTTCAAATGTAGCCGACCCAAAATGGGCATTCAAATCACCGGCTAATATTACATATTTATAACTAAAAATGTGTGAAAGCATGTCATTTAATAGTAGTTCCATAAAACCGACTTTGGGTGCTCTATAAACACAAATAAATAATACTTTAGTATCTTTCAGGCAAATCTCTACGAATAGGTACTCAGGTCTGAAATTCTCATTATTTGGGGATTTGCAGATAACCCGGCACTTAATGTGCTGTCGAACATACACTGCTACTCCACCCCCTTCTCTACGTTGTCTGTCATTGCGGTAGATATTATATCCTGGCAAGGTTACAGATGAATCAGTAATGGACTTATTGAACCAAGTTTCACTAACAGCGATTACATCAATACCGGAGTTAACAAATGTGTATTCAAATTCTGCGAAATGTTCTAGCATTTTAAGTGACTGCGTGTTCAGGTGAGTTACTTTAAAATCATTGGGTAATCTATCAGCTATATCACAAAGATAGGCATGCATATCATACTCATTGGTACTAATATCCATGCAAAAGATAATTGAAAGTTATTGTAAAATTGTTAAACAAGAAATATCAAAAATTACAAAATCTAAAACTTAAGCTATTTTCTAAATATTAATCAATAATATCGGCTTGTATTTTGGCTAGACACTGTAGTTAAAGTTCCACCAGTAACCATATTACATGTCTGTGCTTACACTTGTAACTTTGATCAGTTGAGCCCCCTCACACTGGCACGTATGAGGGTCCTTTACGTACGAGGAGCGGGAAGCTTTTTCTTCAAAAAGTCCAATTCTCGGAGTGTTTTCACACGATGCCTCGTGTCATCAATGCGGATCAGAACAACGCCATCTGCAGTCCAGACACCGTGTAACCCAAAGTGGCTTACTGCTTGTTTTACAATATCAGTCCGGGTTTTCGTCAGATCTTCTCTTACAGTTATGCCGGTATTCCTTAAGTATTTCTTCGACCTGAAGAGTGCTGCTCGATCTGCATAGGACACGAACCGCACTATTATTGGCCGCTTCTTTCCAGCATCCCGGAGTCCTACACGATGAGATCGGTCTATTCTTTGGGGATCGATTGTCACATTCAACTTGGCAGCAACATCCATTACACACCTGTTGGTGTCCTCGCCTGGTGTTTCTGGAATACCAAAAATTCTCAAGTTATTTCGACGCTGGTACTGCTCAAGTTCATCAGTGCGGTCATTCAGTTGCAGCTCAAGTTGATTTATAGTGTCGTCTCGCCTGACAAGTTCCTGTCTGAGCTCATTGATGACCTGGGTGTTAAAATCTATTGTTTCTTTTAGTTTATCAATCACCTTATTAGCAACTCGATCCACGAGCTCCTCGATTAGGTTCGTATTACTCAGCAGGCTTAAAATGTCAGCTGAGTCTCGGCGCACATCCTGCGTAGCTTGGTTGTGGTCCGCTGAAGAAAAAGTAGTGCCACTGTCCTTCCAGTTTCTTTTTGAGCCGTCAGCGTCGCTAGCATTGCGACAACCCCCACCCTGACTGCGATCCACGGTCTTCAATTGTTCTCCCGAGCTGCTACCTGCTCCGTTCCTCTCTAGGGCGCTAGGGTCGTCTGCTTTCACTTGCTTGCGCTGTCCACCCTTCATTTGTACACGAACTCCGCGCTCCCCACTGCGGTCAACTGCCTTCTTTTGTTTGTCTTTGCCCGTCATTTTGTGGTTTTCAACTCTAACCTCTCACACACTTTAATACTTGTTTATCAAAATAACAGCAATATTTCAACTTACTGCGTTTATCACCGAACGTCCTGCTGTTGATTTACTTCTCACTGATCACTCTTGCAATGCACTGCTTCTACTTTGTCACCTTCTAAAAGCAATTCTGGCTAGGAACTATCACTCACGTTTATGCCGCCATATGGTTGCGCGGAGTGTAACTGCTGTAGCGTACTATTGTGTAAACTACTTGTAATTTGGATAGGATATGGTTAGAAGGGCGCCATGGCCTAAATTTAGGTACAATGTAGGCATCTGCCTGGAGTACAAATGAGAAACCATGGAAAACCACTTCCAGAATGGCTGACGTAGGAATCAAACCCGCCTCTTCTCATTTCTGCATCAGCAGAAGGAAAAGTGTACACTCAGCCTCATCAGGACAATTAAGTACCTGCTTGATATGAGAAGTAGTTCCCCAAGACCTAAAATCGAGGTGATGTGGCTAAGGGTGACGTCGCGCAGGTTATTCGTTCCCCACAATTTGTAGGCTATGAGCTGGGTTGCAGTCGGCTTGATGTTTGGGCCCTCCCAACCATGGATTTGTTAGACCATTATTGTTGATTCATTGAGGGGCTTTGCGACAACGTCGTCATGTAACCCCGTGTAGTTGGTTGTGTGTGTGGAATTTGTCTGATAACTTGTCTTATTGTGATGGCTGCATTATTGTGTGTAGTTGTAATTTAGATGAGGATTGGGAAGGAGGCAGCCGTGGCATCCAGTCAGGACTCAATCTGGCATTTGCCTGGAGTAGAAGTGGGAAACCACGGTAAACTACTTCCAGAATGGGGAGGTGGGACGAACCCTCCTCCACTCAGTTTTAACTCACGAGGCTAAGTGTTCCCTGTTCCAGCCCTCAAACCAGAATTAAAATTCTTGGCAGAGCCGGGTATCGAACCTGGGCCTCCACGGTGGCAGCCACTACGTAACGAGGTGGACATATAATGCTCAGTGAAATTACATCTAAAAATACTACAAAAATGAATGAAAACGACTTTAAAAGAAACTATTCCATCAAACTGAAATATGGCGACAGTTTTACTGAGGATTCATAGAAGCAATCCTGTTTTATTAACTACTCAATTACCTACTCTCATTAAAATATAATTGAATTTAACAAGGAAATGGCAGTTAAAATGTCATTCTTAATCTTAGTGTTTCTTTGAACCATATTAATTAAAATCTCTAAAACCAACTTCCCGGACAGACAAAAAGAAAAAAACGATTAGCTGGAGTAATTTAATACAGCAATACTTTGGAATTAATTTAAATTATGTAGAACACTTTTCTCATTTAACTTAAAACAACTCGTTTACTCGTCTCAGTCGTAGGATTCTTTTTTCTAATCATTTACAAAACTAACTACATTCCCCGAACAAGTTGCTTTACTAGCCTATGAAGAGTATTTTAACATTTTTCATCGTATGAGAAAAAAATATACGATGCATTAAAATTATGTAAAAGAATATCATATTGGTAAATATTGTCGTAAAATTGTCTAAAATGCATGAATCCTAAAATGGCAAAAATATAAAATAATGTTGAATTGAGCGTGTGTTATTCCCCTTCGCTACTGCGTAGAAAGTATTTCTACGGCAATGGGCGTCGTATTACTGTAATTTGAAAAGGAAACATATGACATTTCAACAGCATCTGCGCTCTAGTCATCACTAAGAGAATTTATAAGGAAGAATTTACTTGGGATATCTACCCTTTTCTCGCCGGGAATAAGGTGCCATGAACGTGGTGGTTTCTTTGACGGCCGGATGCCTTTCCTGGAGCCGACCTCACAACATGAGCTACTGAGAGAAGAAATTAATGAACCTAAGTAAGGAGTTGGAAGGAAGTAGCCGTGGCCTATTGGAAGGGCCAGTTCCTTAATTTGTATAGAGTTGAAAATAGGAAAGCACGGAAAACCATTTCAGTCTGGCTGCGTGGTCGAAATATAATTGCTAAATAATATTGCGACCCTTGATTAGTATATAAATATAATTTACTCCAATTAAAAATTCAGTACACGGGGCTGATTGACAAGCTACCCCAGCCCTTAAAATGAATCTCCGACTGTTAATTACGTTACTGGTATTAAGTATGTTTTAATTTCATCTAATACGTTAGGCTATTCAATGAAAATTGTTCACTTGGTTTATTAAAAATTAATTTTGTTCATTCATTAGTGTATGCAATGAAGATCGGGTAAAATATTAGAGCTTTCACTTAGGTTATATTAACGCTGTCAGTTTATCGAACACAATCTCATGGATGTCCATATTTGTGAAACTATTGAGGACATATCGTATTCCTTGTATAAAGCTCCTCCACATACAATAGTTGTCACCATATCCTGAACGCTAGGTCATACATAGAGTATGTGAATTTATAGTAATTGACACCCCTGGGACCTTCAAACAGAGAGACACCTCCCCTCCAACAGTTTAATGACGAAATGTTGGAACATGTGAACAGTATGGTATGTGTTGGCTGCAGAGTGGGGGAAGAGAAGGGAGTTTGCTAATGAGCTATCACTGGCCGAATTGGACTATGTCTTATCAAAGGGGCAGATCATTGTGGCCAGAAAAGTCTGTCCGATTTTATCAGTGTAATTAACTGGCCCAATTTGACTGCGCCCCTCTCAAATACTGTAACCACATTCCTCAGTAACTATAACATTCATTATTCTCAAGGCTCTCATACAGTTCGTCGTAAACAATCAAAACATGGCTTCCTACAATCATGAAATGACCTAGTCTCACATATGATGAAAACACAGCTTTTATTCCACTCATATAACAACATTCTGTTATGCATTTAATATTTGACTACTCACCCACAGCTTGACAATAATGCCGCTTACTTAAATGTCATTTGTCGTCTTTGTCCTACCCCATGTGATATTCAACCTTGAACGTGAAGCTTCATAAACTGCTCAATGACAAATGAAAGTCGGTGAAACATTTGCCACTGTGCTCGTCAAACCAGTGCCTGCTAAATGCACTGCCTACTGTATTGCCATAACATTCTCGCGCTACAGAGCAAACACTACCTTGTTTCCAATACACACATTTTCAATTGTACATCCAGCTGGCAGTGCGTCTTCACTACCGTCCGATCCACTTCCGCCCGATTCACTTCCGTCCCATTTTTCTGGCAGTGCTTCTTCACTTCCGTCCGATCCACTTCCGCCCGATTCACTTCCGACCGCAATTTTCAAAATCACTCCCACATAACAATTCAGCAACCGAGTGGAAAGATGTTACACATCAATAAAGTAATTAAGGATTGAAAATGTTGGAAATGTAACGCTCAGAATTGACCGTCTGATGAAAGAAAATGGGACCAATAATGCGGCGTGCAGACACTGCACACCAAACACCAACCTTCTGATCATGCAATGGTGAAAGACGGAAGTGATGTGGATTCTCCGTTGCCCAGTACCAGTACCTGTCATTCTGTGAGTTGATATACAGTAACTACTAAGGTGAAACCAGGCTTCATCAGAAATAAAGAAAAGATCTATGTCCAAGCCATGCATTGTTATCTCAATGAACAGCCAATCACAAAACTGGAGGCGCTGAGGAGCATCTGTTGGGTTTAATGCATGAACAGCAGACACATTGTAGGGATGCAGTTTCAGGTCCAGGTGGAGTATTCGTCCGCATGTTTGATGTGGCATGCCAGTCTGTTACGACAGGCGTCGGGTTGATTTCTTAGGGCTCCGAAGCATGCTCTGGTTAACTGCATCCACATTTCCTGGTGAGCGGACACATTTCGGAATGTTTTTTGCCTTGTTCGAAACAGATCCTGTCTGACGCCATTTTGTAACTAATCGTTGTATGGCACACTTTGCTGGCACCTTAACCCCATTAAGCTCATGAGCAAACAACCGACCAAACTCTTTCCACGAATTTGTTTTAACGTACCTTTCCACACCGAACACCCTCTGCTGCACTGAGAGTACCATATTCACATGTGCAATGATCAACTCACACTGACACAGTCCTAACTACTGTAACATCTGAACCGGTTTCGATCACGTGCTGTGCACGTGTGCGTGGTGTAGCCCCTCGTCCGGGCCACTTGTATTTGCAACATATTGTACAGCCCGGGGGGCAGTACACCCTGAGAGCCACCCCCCATCTTTTACCAAAACCACCCCAACTGGCAACACCATAAGACCAGGACATTATCTATACACAGCAAGTGGCGGCCGCCTAAGCCTAGGAGGTTAGCCAACTGCTTGCAAAACATACAGAAACATTTACACTTACAACTATCTGGGGCAGCTACATTTACGCAATGCTGACCAAGCAGCGCCGGAAGGTATAAGAATGGAGTCCAAACTGGAGCCATTATCTGTTCTACTCTGTGCTTTGCCAGTGGCCCTGTCCGACGTCTGTTCCTGTTTTATCACCAGGTGAGATTCAGCTCGTGCTCAGACTCCTTTAATTCTTGTAAACACCTACCCCAAACTTGTACACGCAAATTGTATTTTATACTTGTCTAGATTCCCCAAGAGGTACATACCAGTCTACATCTACTGACCAATAAATACATGGTCAGTAAGCTACACTTGCATTACTAATTACACTCCACTTCACATCCTCATACCCCACCTGACCTTCGTCACAATTGCCCGTGACCGTAGAAGCCAGTAATTGCTTTGTCAGACTCCATTGTACTCACAGCATGCGACTCGACTGCATAACGTCGAGCCGCTGACTTGACACATCTATTGAATTACTCATTCCGCTCAGTTGGCAGGCCAGTTTAGTAGCCTGCACTTAGAGATCCATCCCCTAGCAGATACTTGCATCTTTGCAGGGACACCTCCAAGAGATTAAACACTAAACACCAACACACTACACTATTAAGATCTCCCAGCTACGGGAAGCTACTCTCACCCAGGAACAGTCTTCTAAATTAGCACAGTGACACAACCGTGTTTTATCCCAACTACCCCCCCACACAAGGGATTAAAACATATTTGGTGGAGGCGCTACAGTATAAGCAGGTTAGCGAACTATCTCCTTTCCTGTGATGTGTTTCTTTGGAACCTGGAACTCTGTTCACGGAGCCACTTTTATTTGCTCCACCCATTATTATAACCTTCTTCAGCACGAATGATGTTGCAAGATTATATATCTTATCTTATATAATATAAAAAGGAATGTCTGTGTGTTCGTATTTTATGCGTTCATAAACCATTCATCCGATTGCGATCAAATTTCGATGAGTTGTAAACACTTCCGGGATGATCATAGGCATAGTTAATCCATTTCACAATAGATAGCGCGCGAGTAGTTTAAACAAATGCGTAATGGCGATGCGTTCATATACAATTCGTCCGATTGCGATCAAATTTTGGTGAGTTGTTGTGCACAGTCCCGGAAAAGTAATAGGCGTAGTAAATCCAATTTACAATAGATGGCGCGCGAGTAGCTTCAACAAAATGGCGTGCGTTTGTTTCAAGAAAGTCCCACGTGTGTTCATATACCATTCATCCCATTGCGTTGAAACTTGGGTGAGAAGTTCTGTACACTTCAGGTAAGGTTTATAGCTTAGTGAAACCACTTAACAATAGGTAGCGCACGAGTAGATTCAACAAATGAGCGACGACGGGTGAAGCGATTCAACAAAGTCCTGTATGCGTTCACATACCATTCGTCCGATAGCGATGAAACTAGGGTGAGAGGTTGTGTACACTACAGGCAAGGTTTCTGACTTAGTAAATCCGTGTTATAATAGGTAGCGCACGAGTAGATTCAACAAATGAGCGACGACGCGCGAAGCGTTTCAACAAAGTCCCGTATGCGTTCATATACTATTCGTCTGATAGTGATGAAACTTGGCTGAGATGTTGTGTACACTTCAGGGAAGATTTCTGGGTTAGTAAATCCACTTAACAATAGGTATCGCACAAGTAGATTAAACAAATGGGCGACGACGCGCGAAGTGTTTCAATATAGTCCCGTATGCGTTCATATACCATTCGTCTGATAGCGACTAAACTTGGGTGAGTTGTTGTGTACACTCCAGGGAAATTTTAGGCTTAGTAAATCCATTTTTCAATAGGTAGCGCACAAGTAGATTCAACAAATGAGTGAAGTCGCGCGAAACGTTTCAACAAAGTCCCGTATGCGTTCATATACCATTCGTCCGATAGCGATGAAACTTGGTTAATATGTTGTGTACTCATCAGGGAAGGTTTCTGGCGTAGTACATCCACTTTACAATAGGTATCGCACAAGTAGATTCAACAAATGAGCGACGGCACGCGAATCGTTTCAACCAAGTCCCGTATGCGTTCATATATCATTCATCCGATTGCTATGAAACTTTGGTGAGTTGTTGTGAACACTTCCGAAATCATTATAGGCATAGTCAATCCAATTTACAATGGACAGCGCGCGAGTATTTTAAACAAATGGGCGTTGGCGATGCGTTCATATAGCCTTCAATTCATCCGATTGCGACCAAATTTTGGTGGGTTGTTTGGCACACTTCCTGGATGGTTATAGGCATAGTTAATCCAATTAACAATAGATAGCGCACCAGTAGTTTAAACAAATGACTGTTGGTGATGCGTTCATATACAATTCATCCGATTGCAATCAAATGTTGGTGAGTTGTTGTGCATACGCCAGGAAAAGTTATAGGCATAGTAGATCCAATTACCAATAGATGGCGCGCGAGTAACTTCAACAAACTGGCGTGCGTTTGTTTCAACAAAGTCCCACATGCGTTCATATACCATTCACCCCAATGCGATGAAACTTGAGTGAGATATTGTATACACTCAGGGAAGGTTTCTGACTTAGTGAATCCACTTAACAATAGGTAGCGCACGAGTAGATTCAACAAATGAGCGACGACACGCAAAGCGTTTCAACAATGTCCTGTAAGCGTTCGTATACTATTCGTCCGATAGCGATGCAACTTGGATGAGATGCTGTGTACACTCCAGGTAAGATTTCAGGCTTAGTAAATCCATGTTAAATAGGTAGCGCACAAGTAGATTAAATAAATGAGCGACGACGCGCGAAGTGTTTCAACAAAGTCCCGTATGCGTTCATATACCATTTGACCGATAGCGATGAAACGTGGGTGAGATGTTGTGTACACTTCAGGGAAGATTTCTAGCTTAGTAAATTCATGTTACAATAGGTAGCGCACGAATGAATTCAACAAATGAGCGACGACGCGCGAAGTGTTTCGACAAAGACCCGTATGCGTTCATATACAATTGTTCGATAGAGGTGAGACTTTGGTGAGTTGTTGTGTTCACTTCCGGGAAGGTTTCTGGCTTAGTAAATCCATTTTACAATAGGTAGCGCACGAGTAGATTCAACAAATGAGCGACGGCACGTGAATCGTTTTATCAAAGTCCCGTATGCGGTCATATGCCATTCATCCGATTAGGATGAAACTTTAGTGAATTGTTGTGTACAGCCGAGGAAAGGTTTCTGACTTAGTAAATCCATTTTACAATAGGTAGCGCACGAGTAGATTCAACAAATGGGTAACGGCACGCGTATCGTTTAAACGAAATTCCGTAGGCGTTCGTATACCATTCATGCGATTGCAATGAAATTTGGTGAAATGTTGTTGTTTCCACTCCCGCGAAGGTTTCTGATTTAGTAAATCCATTTTACAATTGGTAGCAAACGGGTAGATTTAACTAATAAGCGACAGCTCGAGAATCGTTTCAATAAAGTCCCGTATGCGATCATATACCATTCATCCGAGTGTGATAAAACTTTGGAGAGCTGAGTACAGTCCTGCGAAGGTTCATGAATTAGTATGTCCGTTTTTCTATGGGTGGCGCTCAAGAAGATTCAACAAATGAGTGACGGCGCGAATCGTTTAAACAAAATCCCGTATGCGTTCTTATGCCATTCATCCGATTGCGATGAAACTTTGATGAGTTGTTGTGTACACGCCAGGAAAGGTTTTCGAGTTAGTAAATCCATTTTACAATAGGTAGTCTACGAGTATATTCAACAAATGGGTGACGGCGCTCTAATCGTTTCAGCAGTCCCGTATGCGTTCATATACCATTCATTTCATTGAGATGTAACTTTCGTGAGTTGTTGATCACGCTCCCGTGAATGTTTCTGAGATAGAAAATTATTATTTTTGACTAACAAAGTCAAAACCCCAACACTTTCTTTGATTGGCATTACAACGCATGCCGGGTACAGCTAGTAATTTTATAAAAAATATGATTTCAAAAAATATTTCTAAAACGTTGTCTAAAATGATTCAAAATACTCGAAAAAAAAAATAAACATCAGATCCTTTTCAATATATTGATATTGATGAAAGAAAAAAATGCTTCAAAAAACAGCCCGTAATGGAGATGTCCATGGTCTAAAACAAAAGAATAATGTTGAAATGAGAAGTGTGTTTATATTCCAGTAGACGAGCGGAGATATTATCTTATTCAGCCGAGATAGTAACATATTGTTCTGAGCATGTGATAATGGTAGTGAGTCACTGGGTCAGCACGGCAGGCGTGCTCGTGGATTTAACTCGAGACCAGATGGGGCTAGCGAGTCCGAGATGAGGAAGGCGTCAAACAGCAGATAACAGCAAATTCTAAAAACACTTGTGAATTCAAGGACATGGAGGGGAGGTGCCCCGAGACTTGTAGTAAGGTACTGTCGTGGCATTTGCCACTGTCAGCGCTGGGATTTGAACCTGTGACCTCTGGACTTGCTGCAGCTGTCCTTGCGGCCGTGGTGCACGATTTAACGAGCACGGCTACGCCACAGGACTATAATTACTTTTATTTTGTGTGACCGTTACTCTCTCGATCATGGGACGGTCTTTTTTTTTTTGGACATGGAATCCAAACTACTGGAGATGACATTCCACCTCAAAAATCTCACATGCATTAACTGGGTATTGAGGTCCACAAAGTCACCCAGTCAGTCCGGACAGACTGCAGTGGGGAGTCCGGTGCCTTGGGGTCTTCCTGAGACTTATTCTCAAGCAAAAAAATTCCTCTCGGCACGCCGGAAGGCGGAGGTAGATTTCACCGGGCAAACTAGGGGATAGGCTATAATAGGCAAAATATGCAGGTTTTCGTAGGAGGATCAGACCTCATTTATTGCGAGAAAGTATTTTACAATTGGAGGTTAGTTAACATTTTTTCGTCTTTCTATGCATATTTTTAACATTTTACTGTCTTATGGGGATGGTAACCTTCTTGTCATTTGGGGTTCATTTTTAGCCTATTTTCAATTTTGAAAAAAAAAAAAAGAAAAAAAAAAAGGCTTATGAGATCACCTTTTGTCCGTGTGTGTGTGTGCGCGCGCGCGCGCGCGCGTGTGTGTGTGTGTGTGTGTGTGATTCGTGTGTGTGTCCCCCCCTAATAAAATCTAAACGGCAGGAGCGATTTCAATGAAACTCGGAAAGTTCATAGCACTATTCCCGGCGACCTCGACCGTGCCCTTCAAATTTTGTTACGACTCACCAATCCAACATGGCGGCTGTGCGAAATATACACCAGCATTCAATATCTCCGAAACTATTACCGATATTATCCTGACATTTTCTATGGTGATAGAGGGAACTACTATAAGTTCACTTATGTGACTTTTGAAAACCTGGTAACTACAAAACCAACATGGAGGCCAAGCGAATTTGCGACTTTTAAATAGACGTTTCTCGTGATTTGACCAAGCAAACGCAATGAAACTTGGTACAGTATATGTTTATATACATTGTAATGCACCGACATCTAACTTCGTTCAATTGTTTACATAATCACAAGATGGCGGATGTGCGAAATATTTCACCGGCATTCTATATCTCTGAAACTATTAGCGGTATCTCCCTAAAATTTTGTACGGAGATAAAGGACACTACTGGAAGTCCATCTATAGGACTTTCAAAAACCGGTTAACTACAAAACGAACATGGCGGCCAAACGAATTTGAAAATTTTAAATAGACCTTCCTCGCGATTTAATGTTCCAAGCGCACTGAAACCTGGTACAGGAAATATTTATACACATTGTAATCCACTGGTATCTAATTTAGTTCAATTGTTTACATAACCTCAAGATGGCGGCAGTGCGAATTTTAAAATTAAGTTTTTATTTCTTGTGATGTAGTCATGCGATCGGAGTGAAAGTTTGAATAATGAACCTACGCAATGATTTTCCTTTAATGGTACATGACTCTATGGCCTATACATTTAACAATCCAACATGGCGACCATCCGAAATATTTAGACGATACTGAATATCTACGAATCTATTTTAGCAATCAAACTGCATTTTTTAATGTTCATAGGGGCTATGAACTTAAGTTCACCTATAGGACTTTAAATAACCTGGTGATCACAAATCCAACATGGCGGTGACGCGAATTATAAATATTCACATGGACGTTTCTCGCAATTTAACCATCCGAGTGCAGTGAAACTTGGTACAGTAAATCCTTATACGAATGTTAATCCACTGGCATCTAATTTATTTCAATTGTTTCCATAACCTCAAGATGGCAGCTGTGAAACATTTTAAAATCTCCTTGTTTTTTCTTGTGTCCTAATTAAGCGATTGAAGTTTGAATACTACACGTTCACAATAATCTGCATGTAACAGTACATAACTCTAGGACCTACATATATAAAATCCATCATGGCGACCATCCGAAATATTTAGTCGGTTCTTAATATCTACGAATCTATTACAGCAATCAAACAGAAATTGTGTATGTTGATAGTGGCAATTAACATAAGTAGGATATATGAAAATAGGCTGTATAGTTCTTCACGGAACTTCTTGTTATACTTGTGATCACACTGTCCTTATGCAAGGTTTGGAACTAATGTGTAACTATCTAACAGTCTGTTACTTCTTCACGCAAAATTTTATCTCCCGCAGAGATGTTGGTTGGTTCCTCAGTTTAGGGGCTGCGACAAGGTGGTCATGTAACACCGTGTACATTGGGTGTGTGTAGAATCTGTCTGATAAACGGTGTTATTTGTGATGACTGTATTAGTCTGTAATTCAGGTAAGGTCTGCAGACGGTCAATTTTAAGTAGTTGTACCTAATTTTGTACCAATTACTAACGTCAACGACACCTAGCTGTGAACTTGGCTGCTGGATGCCACCGCAACCAGCAACTTGCAACGAACGTTGTAACTCCCCTCCGAAGGAAAGCATGCTGACGGATTTTTAGTGCTCTTAGAAAATCCGGCGACTTTGGCCGGCATTGAACCAGCGACCTTGGGCATAGAAGTTCAGCATGCTACCAGTTGGCCGCTTCCCTCATAGTCAGATGGAACAAGAAGTTCCGTGACGAACTAAAGAGCCTACTTTTCTTAAAATTAAGGTTCATGCCATACATTAATCTACAGTATGTGAACCTATCTAGAATAATGACGAAATTAAGTGGGTAATATCGAAATGTCTTAATTAGTTCGAAATAAGGTATACTAGGCAAAATGTAGCCTAATAGAGCAATACAATTGGCAGCTCTGGTGACTGAATATATTCTTTCTTCCATCTCCTAAGGTACAGAATACAAAATGTGGTTGAAGTCCAAAGGACGTTACATGGATTTAGACATTGAATCTATTAGTACACGTAAAAGCATGTTGGCAACAATGTCATGCGAGTGCTGGTCAGAAATAATCTGAAATATTATATCTTTTTGTGCCAATTTTGGATGAAATCCATTTGTTGGTATAGAAGTTATATGTATTTAAAAATTGGACTTATCAGAAGGCTTACAATTATTTTGGCAACGCTGTCATGTATGGCCACCTGGAAATTAAACTGAAATAGTATCATCTACATGTGTGCAAATTTTAGAATAGCTCCCATGTATACCTTCCAAAATATCCAACATGGAGCTCAAATTTCTAGTGCGTTTTTAGCAGTTGGTAGCACTGGCATCATTTTCAAATATGGGCCTGAGATATTCCGGTATACATCTTTACTCATACTAAATTTGGTTTCGATTGCTGCAGCCGTTTAGGAGTTGATATGGGGGGACACACACACACAGCCAGACAGACAGAAGGACAGACGGACACACAGACAGACAGACAGACAGACGGAAGGACAGACACATTTTCCCGGATATATCTCATAAGTCTACTTTTTCCTCATTTTTGAAAAGTGTGAAAAGTAGGCTAACAAGTAGTTCCGTGAAGAACTATACAGCCTATTTTCATATATCCTGCTCATGTTAATTGTCTCTATCAACATACAAAATTTCAGTTTAATTGCTGTAACAGATTCGTATATATTGAGAACCGTCTAAATATTTCAGATGGTCGCCAGGTTGGATTTTTATTTTTGTACTATTACATTAAGATTATTGTGTACGTGTGGTATTCAAACTTCAATCGCATGATTAGAACACAAGAAGTAAAAACAAGATTTTAAAAGTACGCACACCAGCCATCTTGTGATTATGCAAACAATTGAAATAAATTAGATGCCAGTGGATCAACATTTGTATAAGCATTTAACGTGCAACGTTTCACGGCACTCGGATAGTTAATTCGCGAGATACGTCCATTTAAATATTTATACTTCGCGTCGCCGCCATGTTGGATTTGTGCTCACCAGGTTACTGAAAGTCCTATAGGTGAACATATGTTCATAGTCTCTATGAACATAAAAAAATCAGTTTGGTTGCTGTAAAAGATTCATAGATATTGAGAACGGTCTAAATATTTCGGATGCTCACCGTTTTGGATTGTTATATGTATAGGCCATTGAGTTATGTACCATTCAAGGACAATTATTGCCTAGGTTCATTATTCAAACTTTCACTTCGATCCTATGATTACGACAGAAGAAATAAAAACTTAATTTTAAAATTTCACACAGCCGCCATTTTGAGGTTATGTAAACAATTAAACTAAATTAGTTGCCAGTGCATATCAATATGTAAAATCATTTACTGTACCACATTTCACTGCGCTCAGAGAGATAAATCACGAGAAAAGTCTGTTAAAATGTTTTAAATTCGCTTGGCCGCCATGTTCGCTTTTTACTTTACATGTTTATGAAAATTACATACATAAATTTGAATCAGTACCCTTTATCACCGTACCAAATTTCAGGTTGATATCTGTAATAGTTTCGGAGATATAGAATGTCAGCGAAATATTTCGCACAGCCGCCATTTTGAGGTTATCTGAACGATTGAACTAAATTAGACTCCAGTGCATTACAATGTGTATAAACATTTCCTGTACCAGATTTCATTGCGTTTGGAACATTAAATCGCGAGAAAAGTCTATTTAAAATTTTCAAATTCGCTCGGTCACCATGTTCGTTTTATAGTTAACCGGGTTTTGAAAGTCTTATTGATGAACTTCCAGTAGTGCCCTTTATCTCCGTACAAAATTTCAGGGTAATACCGCTAATAGTTTCAGAGATATGGAATGACGGTGAAATATTTCGCACATCCGCCATCTTGTGGTTATATGAACAATTGAACGAAGTTCGATGTCGGTACATTACAATGTGCATAAACATATACTGTACCAAGTTTTATTGCGTTTGGTTGGTTAAATCACGAGAAACCTCCATTTAAATATCGCTAATTCGCGTGGCCGCCATGCTGGTTTTATAGTTATCAGTTTTTCAAAAGTCACATAGGTGAACTTATAGTAGTTCCCTTTATCACCGTAAAAAATTACAGGGTGATATCGGGAATAGTTTCGGAGATATTGAATTCTGGTGAGATATTTCTCACAGCCGCCATGTTGGATTGGTGAGACGTAACAAAATTTGAAGGGCACGGTCGGGGTCGCCGGGAATAGTGCTATGAACTTACCGAGTTTCATTGAAATTGCTCCGGCCGTTTAGATTTTATTAGGGACACACACACACACACACACACACACACACACACACACACACACACACACACACACACACACACACACACGGACAAAAGGTGATCTCATAAGCCTATTTTTTCAAAATTGAAAATAGGCTAAAAATGAATGTGATCTCGTCAATGGCGTTGTCTTGGCAACCTCTGATAGATCATCCCTCATCAATTTAAATGCGTTGTTGTGGTAACCTCTGATGGCACTTGACATTTTTTAACATTCCGAAATCATTTTTCTCATCCCTTGGCGTAATGGTGGGTCATATCAAAAATTCTTTCAGACAAAAGTTTTAGGTAATTATTAGGGGAATATTTTCCATTTTGTACGGGTTTGATATTGTGCCTATTAAGAGAGATATGATTAATGTTTCCCGAAAAACCCACTTTCTTCCACCCCTTTGGTCAATGGTTGGTGCTATCAAAAAACTTATTTGACATACATTTTTGGCACTTATCCGACACATATTATGAACTTTGAATGGATTCGATATTTCACGTATTAAGAGAGTTATAGCGAAATTTCACTTTTTCGAAAAAAGCCCCCCTTTTTCACCCCCTTCGACCGATTTTCCCCATTAACGAACTCGACCGAGATTTTATAGGGATACATATTATGTAAAAAATTCAAAGTGATTGGTGGGAAATTACGGCAGTTATCGTGTCCACAAGAAACTGATATATATATATATATAGATACATATATACATAAATTATATATAAACTTTTGAACTGACGGTGGTTTTGGGGTCTGGGGGATGTGAAACACGAAGATATGTCGAAATTTTCCGGAAGTCGAAACATGGTACCCATTGCAATAGTTAGCTTTCTAATGAAATCTACCTAACTGTCGCTTCAGTGACATCGGTCAAGAGCGAAAGTTTTCAAGCATGATCGCCACTTAAGTGGAAAATTCAGCGCATCAATGTGGTTCTCATCTGGAGGAAAGAATTAGCTCGGTATCGAACCCGATCCGACTAGGTGAGAGGCAAGCAGCTTCTCCGCTGCACCATCACGCCCCCTTGTGTACTTAACTCGTTATGATTTTCACTCATTCATTTCATAAATATTGTTTGTCATATTTCTTTGAAGTCTGAGATATGAACCTGTGCTTCTCTTGTTGCAGGACCTGGTGCTGGATGAGACGGGCTCCCTGGAGATCTTGAAGCGTATGAGCCGCATTGTATTAATCCTCAAGGTCAGCATACTTGCGTACTTTTACCCGAGATTAAAGGCCTTTAGCCTTGCTGCTTATGGCCTACTGTACATATTAGACCAAACATGTATTGAGTTACAGACAAGGACTTCCATTTATTAAGTGCTTCAATTCTATGTAAGAAATAAGTTTTCAGTCAGTCAACAAGTTAATGGAAGCCAACGGGTTTCGAGATTTACTGATGGCATTGTCATCTCGCCTGATACACCAGAGGATTTGAATGAGTTTCTAACACAGTCTTGAGAAAAGATTTCATGATGAAAATGAATAAAGGAAAAACAAAATAGAGTGAAAAGCAGTCAGAAAAAACTAGAAACACCTACTGACATCGAATTGGCAGGAACTAGGAAGTAGGAGAGTTCTGCTACATAAGAAGCAAAATAAGCAATGATGGACTGAGCAAAGGGGATATAGAAAGTATCTTAGTAGAAGTAAGGATAGCTTATCTATAGAAAATAAATAAGGCCTATAGATTTCGGTATTAGAATGTTAGGCTACTTTTGATTGGTTTTGTCTGGAGCGTGGTGTTCTATGGAAGTGGGACATGGACTGTTAATAGAGTAGAAAAGAAGAGACACGTCTGAAATTGGTGTTACAGGAGAGTGATGAAGATTAGATGGGTAGATAGAGTAACAAGAAGAGCCATTTTGAAGAGAGGGAGAGGTGAGATGTTTCTAGCGAGTGCTGCTATTGAAATGACTAGATAGGTTTGTAGGACACATTCTAAGACACCCGGGAATAGCAAGCTTAGTTATGGAGGGAAGAGTCGAGGACAAGGCTATGTTGAGATGAAACGATTAGCTCAGTACTGGGAGACATCGAGGGCTGCATCAAAGTAGTCTTAAGACTGAAGACTCAAACACAATTATCTTGGGTGGTTGATGTTAATATAAGCAACTCAAAATAACACTTAGAAAACATGAACTAAATATACCATAAGGAAAATCTAATTAATAGCTGCATGATCAGATGTTCTGAATGGAGCTGCCTCCTAATCAGTTTATGAGACGAGTTGATGAGGTATGAAATTAATGGAGGTGAGCAAAGGAGCTGGAAGGAAGAGGCCGTGGCCTATTAGAGGAGAAAACCGTGGCACCACAAAACCTTGGCCTACCAAGCAGCCGCTGCCCAGCCATTTGTCCTACAGATTGTGGGATAACACGTGGTCAGCGCGTCGTGTCCTCTCGGCCGTCAATCTTAGTTTTACTGATCGGGGTGCTGCCACACTGTCAGACAGCTACCCAATTGTCCTCACGAGGCTGTGTGCACCCCGTTACAGCCTGCACGTCAGTTTCTAAAATCCCTAACGGAGTCGGGAATGGAACCCGGGCCCTCCAGGTGAGAGGCAAGCGCGCTATCTCAACAACACGGGGCTGGCTCTGTTAGATGACCTTCCTAAAATTCACCTGGAGTTACAAATCTAAGACATCCTACGGTGGGGTTCAAACCCATTTGTCTACAAGTTGGCGGATAGCTTGGCCGCATGGCTTAGAGATGCGTCTTAGCGCGTGGAACTGCCGCTGCCGATAACTGTACAGAAAGAATAAAGTCCGTAAAACCTGAATAGAAGATGATAATCTAGTTGAAAATAGCAGCGCTCAGTTGAAACGAATTTTTGGTACTTACGACTCGAATCTAGTGACACAATGACCTTCAGTTGGTCATTGTCAAGAGCTTTGGTTATGTTCCAATTCTGCACTGTTTCATTACAGGTCGAGGGCCATTTGCACTTGTCAATGAAATTTGCAGTCCTATGCTTTCAGAAAAGCTCTAAATGATCACATTAACTACAAATAGTTCAGTTTTATACCATTTTGAAAGGGCCAATCTCAGTCTCGTAAGTAACAAATATTTTACATTTTCTTTTCCAGATTTTGAAGATCTTGCTAGATAATCTGACTTTTATTGATTTGATAATTTTATCACATGTTTATTGATTGCAATGTGTTATGTCGCTGTGTTTCCCGACCCTTGTCGTCAAGCTTGTTCTTCAAGACAGATGATTAATTTTGAACAAAACGTTTTATTTAATACATTGAGACCACCTCGTGATGTAGCGGCTAGAACTTTTGGCTGTCGCCCTGGAGTTCTGGTTTTATTCCCGATTCTGCTAAGAAATTTAATTTTGATCTTTGGTCGGGAATGGAGTAGGCTACGTTCAGTCTCGTGAGGCAACGAACCTCAGCCATCCTGGAAGTGGTTTACCGTGGTTTGGGGCACCTACCTTATCCCTGTCCCTAATAAAGTTACACACATTTCTACAATCAACACATAAATACAGATTTACAGACAAGTTCAACACACATTCAACTTCACGGCAAAATGGCTTCAAAGCTATCGATATCGCCATGATATATTGACCCTACACAGTGGACAGTCTTGCTCCCTTTTTAATATGCATAGAAGTCGGTGCCGATGGTCGGTTCCTCAGTTTAGGGACTGCGACAACGCGGTCATGTAGCCCCGTGTACTTTGTGTGTGTGTGTGTAGAATCCCTGATAACCTGTGTTAATTGTGATGGCTGTATTAGTGTGTGTTATCTGTAATTCAGGTAAGGACTGCAGACGAACAATTGAAGTAGTTCGTACTTTTGCTACCAAATGCTACCGTCAACGACACCTACCTGTTAATTTGGCTACTAGATGCCACCACAACCGGCGGCAAACGTTTGAATTTAATAGAGCGTTAATGATATCTAACCTACAAATTTAGCTTCACACAATTGTAGTTAGTGGAAGATTCTGTTACATGCCATAAATCTATGATATGGGCCCGCCGGTTTACTTCCCCTCTGAAATAAAGCGTACTGAGGGATTTTAATGCTCTTCGGTCAGGTTTGAACCCATGATCTTGGGCATAGAAGCTCAGCATGCTACCAACTGCGCCACCGAAGCCGATCCGGTGCCGATGGTCAGGTACATAACATCTACAGTCCTGAGTGACTCGTCAGACCAAGAAGGGAAGAGGACTCATTTCCTAAAAGTAAAGAACAAGGTGTTCTTTGAAATACAAATGACAGTATCTGGAGTTCTTGTCGAGTGGTAAGGAAATATCAATGAGCTCTTGGCGAAAGTGACACAATGATGTCACTACAGTAATTTCTATAGTTTCGTTTCAAGACTTGGATGTTGTGGTTATCAGCCCCGTGTACTTAGGTATGGGTAGAATCTGTGGTGTTAGTGAGTGTTGTTCTAAGATGCAAAACATCTAGGTCATCTGCCCCTAATGATTAAAGTGATATTGAACATTAAAAATTAAATGTAAGACACAACTACTACTGACTAGCTACCGACTTACAACTAAATTTTACTCTAGAAGAAGGAAGAGAACATGGAAGATAAAATACATGGGAAAGAAATGTCTTCAACCATCGAAGAATGAGAATTGACGAACTAGGAAAGAACTCGATCCAAATCACGTGGTACACAGCGCATGAAGGGACCTGGCTAACCACGCGACCACTGCCCAGCCATTCAGCCTAAAGATTGTCAGTGCGTCGGATCCCCTCGACCGTTTATCTTGGTTTCCATGACCGGAGCGCAAGAGAGGAACCGGGCACAAGTAAGTGGACGCAATGCTGGGCTCAGCTGGGTTCCCGTGGTCACCAACCCGCGTCCTGTACTACTAGTTGTGACCCCTTGGGGCGTGTGTAGTATTTATCTTACAAACTGTATTATTGGAGTGTCTGTAGGTGTGGGCATTTGTAATTGGGACTAGGATTGGAGGAGGCGGTTACAGTTAGGAAGAAGCCCAGCATTTTCCTGGAGTAGAAGTTGGAATCTACTAAAAATAGGCCTCTAAGATGGCTGAGGGGTGAATCAAACCTACCTCCTACCCCTCCAGATATTCTGGTTTATAATGCGATCCATGAACTACCTTCATCTCCATGATATGTATTGTCTGTTCATGTTGCCGTATGACTGGTTAACACTCGGTTAACACCTAGGCGAAATCATCGTTTTTAAGTACAGTGGTACTTCCCGGTGCAAGAGGCGTTACCACTTCATTCAGTATTCACTAACTCATTGACACTTTTGGTTGTGTGTTGAATATATCAGAACCATTGAAAATGACTTACTTATTCGGCGATCATGGACCATGAAGATCATGCGCTGACCTTACTGACCTTATGTTGTGTATTTACTTGAGATAACCTGAACATTCTAGAAAGTGTTGTCATAACATGAACATTCTAGTCAGTGTTGTGTATTTAGGCTACTTGAGTTAACACGAACATTCTAGTCACTATGCTCAGAACATTCCAATCTGGAACATTCGATTCTGGAACTTTCCAGCTACTATGTATATATGCACCCGCGGACTGTAGACGATAGTTCCGCTCAAGTTAGTTCACATTGTGTATCGTTGTGTATCGACTAGTGTTTAATAAACCGTTGTGTTATATTAACAAGTGTATGTTATTTATCTTTTATCTCCCACGATATAACAGTGGTGCCAGAAGTGGGATAAGATAAATAACGTTGTGAAACCGAGTGACTTTCTAACCTCAACGCAAGTGTTTGCACCGAACTAAGTTCATCGCAAGTGCGTGTTAGATATACTGTTCTCCACTCATCTTCACCATGCCGGACTTAACCTCTGAGCAACTCCAACAATTCTCGGCAATGATCGCCGACGCTATCCGACAGACAATACGGTCAACAACGTCATCACAGCCTCGACCGCCAAAGTTCACAATGCAACCTTATCGTGCTACCGACGGGACGACTGTAGCCGACTATTTCACTCGCTTTACCTGGGCGCTCAACGTCAGCAAGGTACCCGCGGATCAGCATGCAAACTTTGCACGTGTTTACATGGGATCTGAACTCAATGATGCCCTGAAGATCCTGGTGAGTCCTAATGATCCGGAAACTCTGTCATTCAACGAGATTCAATCTAAGCTGAAAGGCCACTTTGACGCCACACGCAACAAGTTTGCTGAGAGCATCAAATTTCGCAGTGTAATGCAGAAGTAAGGAGAAACCATCGCTAGCTTCACCTTAAGACTGCGGCAGGCTGCAACGTTTTGTGAGTATGGCACATTTCTTGATCGCATGTTAATTGAACAAATGCTCGCAGGTTTGGAATCACGAGAAATGTGCGACGAGATTATTGCAAAACAACCAGAGAACTTCACCGCAGCATATGAAATCGCGCACGCACTCGAAGCTACTCGCATTACCACCGACGAGGTCAAAACAGCTGCCGCTAAGTCTGAATCAACCAATCGGATTGGATACGAGAAGCCTCTGTCCAGGAAGAACAGCAACCAGCAGCCGCCACGCAGCAAGTCAGCTCATCGAAGTCAAGGGTCTTACAACCTAACCAGACAGCACCAATGGCCACACCAGGCAAATCAGAGTGCATCCCAGGACAACCAATCAACATGTGCAGGGTGCGGTGAAGCTCACCCTCGTAGTTATTGTAGGTTCCTGAACGCAGAGTGCCTGAAGTGTGGCAAGAAAGGTCACATCAGAAAAGTTTGCCGATCGAAATCGAGGAAACATCGAACAACAAACCATGTGACCGAAGAAGAGCTTCCAGCAGAAAACCTCGACGTTGTGGACTACCTCAGCAAAATCGAGGTCATCGTATCGGTCAACGCAGCACCTTAGCCACTGGTTGATGTCAACATAGAGGGAACCACCGTCAAAATGGAACTCGACACCGGCGCCCCCTACTCAACCATGAGCAAATCAAAGCTAAGTATGATCAAACCAGGTTTTGTGTTTCAGAGAAACGATCGTAACTTCGTCAGTTACACTGGCCATCCGATTAAATGCATTGGCAAAACGTTAGTGTGCACCACCATCGGAACCACAACCAGGAACCTGAATCTCTACGTGGTTGACGATGAAGTCGAATCGCTCTTTGGCCGAGAGTGGATTTCAGAGTTTGTACGGGAGATCGACTTTGGTCACCTCTTCGCAAAACCCGACCCAATCCACAAGCTCTCAGACAAGCAGGCTCTGACCTTGGAACAACAGAAGCAGCTCGACAACATCCTATCTTGCTACCAAGATGTGTTCAGCGACACCCCCGGGAAGATCTCAGGTCCCCCAGCGAAGATGCACCTGAAGGCTGGAGCCACATCTGTTTTCGCCAGAGCTCGAGACGTACCAGTTGCCCTTCGCGATGCCTATGCCAAGGAAATTGACAAGAAAATTGCATCTGGCTTCTACAAAAGAGTGGACTACTCTGAGTGGGCATCGACAACGCACGTCGTCGCCAAGAAGAACGGCAAACTGAGGATCACAGGCAACTACAAGCCTACTCTCAACCCGCGGATCATCATCGATGATCATCCGATTCCCAAAGTGGAATATCTGTTCAACCGAATGCGCGGCGCCACTCACTTCTGCCATCTGGATATCTCCGACGCGTACACTCATCTCGAGGTCGACGATGAGTTCAGCCATGCTCTCACGCTTAACACCCCAACTCACGGTCTGATCCGCCCAACGCGAGCAGTATATGGAGCAGCTAAAATCCCCGCTAACTGGTAGCGGCGAATGGACACAGTCCTGCATGGTCTCCCAAACGTCGTAAGTTTTTTCGATGACAGTATAGCTTTTGCTGATAGCTTTGAAAATCTGATGCAGGCCCTCAGCACCACTCTGGAACGGTTTCGGCAACACAACCTCAAGCTCAACCGATCCAAATGCGTTTTCGCTCAAACTTCTCTGGAAGCCCTTGGCCACAAAATCGATGCGTCAGGCATCCACAAGTCGGATGAACACATCCGAGCTGTACGTGATGCACCGAAACCAACTACACCAGAAGAACTCCAACTGTTTCTTGGTAAAGCAACCTACTACAGTTCGTTCATCCCCGATTTGTCCACCAGAGACAGACCACTCAGAGACATGCTGCTCAAGGACCCTCTCATCTGGACACCAGAAGGCGACAGGGCATACAAATACATCAAGAACGCCCTAACCTCGCCCCAGGTACTCGTGCAGTATGACCCAGCGTTACCACTCCTGTTGGCCACGGACGCCAGCAAGACCGGCCTGGGCGCAGTATTGTCACACCAGCGCAGCAACGGGCAAGAACGTTCAAATCGCTTACGCCAGTCGAACGATGACAGCAACGGAGCAAAGGAACCCTCATCTCCGCACGAGACTCAACTTGACCAGGCCACGTCGAGGTCACTGCACAACCGACCAAGTCATCGTGCAACCGACCAAATCACCATGCAACCGACAAGGTCACCGTGCAACCGACCAAGTCATCGTGCAACCGACCAAGTCACCGTGCAACCATCCAAGCCACCGCACAACCGACGGAGTCACCGCACAACCGACGAAGCCACCACACAACCGACCAAGCCACCGTGCCTGAGACGAGTTCGCTTCACCGAGACACCAGAAACAGTCCAAACACCACCAGCCACACCAGCTACACCTGTAAACAGGACATCACCTATTTCCCAGACCTCTTTTATTCCCCGCAGGACTACTCGCCAGCAGTGACCACCGTCGCCAGCAGTGACCACCGTTGAGATTCTCTCCTGATTCCTAAATCATCCATTTAAAAGAGGGAGGAAATGTTGTGTATTTACTTGAGTTAACATGAACATTCTAGAAAGTGTTGTCTTAACATGAACATTCTAGTCAGAGTTGTGTATTTAGGCTACTTGAGTTAACACGAACATTCTAGACACTATGCCCAGAACATTCCAATCTGGAACATTCGATTCTGGAACTTTCCAGCTACTATGTATATATGCACCCGCGGACTGTAGACGATAGTTCCGCTCAAGTTAGTTCACATTGTGGATCGTTGTGTATCGACTAGTGTTTAATAAACCGTTGTGTTATATTAACAAGTGTATGTTATTTATCTTGTATCTCCCACGATATAACACCTTACAAACACCGTCCATTAATTGCGTTTGTATGCCACTTGAATCCATTTCATCCCAACTCTGAATTGCCGATTATCGTTATGTATAGTTCTCCCACTTTCTTCGTTAACGACCGGCGACACAAACGTTAGTCAGTAACACGTGCCACCAATAACCATTGTTCGCTACTGTACTGACCAATAGCTGACGGTTCTGCCAGCTTCCTCCATCTCTCTACGTGAAGTGCAAACTCCGGTCGTGGCTGCCTGCTTGTGTGTCACATCTGCAGTGTTGCGCAGTTGCACGCAATTCTGTCCAATCTTGCTGCTTGCTATCAAAGGCGAGCTTCTCGTTAACGAGGAAAGTGAGAGAACTATTAACCTTTCACGAATTTATTGCCGGCGGTCGAGATGGGAACTATTCTCTGTTTACTTGTGTCACACGTCAGCCTGCTTCGTTGACAGGTACAGTATTTGCGCGAGTATGATATGACTCAGCTCCAGTACCCTCAATCATCGTTTAACTGTCCGTGGTGACATGAGCTCCTGTGACGCGCAATGCTGCTTGACTTATGTGCGGAATGCACTCTGGCATCGCTGTGTTCCCTGCTTCACCCCGAGAGGCAGCTTCTACAATAAACGACAATCACTGGCGTAGCCACGCTCAGCGGCAATCAAATCTAAAGATTGGTACTAATATAAAACTGAATTGCTTGGCTTTTGCGGATGACCTTGCACTGCTTGCAACCAGTATAGATGAGGCTAAACACCAAATTTTAGAACTTGGGTCTATTGCAGCAAAAGTAGGACTTCAAATTTCATTTGAAAATACTGAAATAATGGCATCCTTTGATGTGGAAACACAAGCTATTACATTGATTAACAATAAAAAAATTAAAGTTGTACATAAATTTAAATATTTAGGGGAGATTATAACATGGAATTTAAATGAGAAAGCGTCAATCGAAAATAGATCAACAAAGTTAAGACTAGCGCAATATATTACTTGGTCTAGTTACAAAAAAAAATCACTCTCCGTAAATGCCAAATTACGACATTACGAACCAGTTATTAAACCGGAAGCAATATATGCTTGTGAAACACTTTTCAAGTTAAACACTCGATCAGTTACTGACACATTACAGAAGACTGATAGAAGAATTCTCAGAACTATAATTAATAAAAAAAACATCAGGTGGATGGTCAATGGCGTCTATTACTAAATGAAGTGGTTTATAAAGAAACTGAGTCTATAGTCGATACTATGCGAAAAAGGCGAATTGCTTTTTCTTGTCATATCTCACGCCAGCCGGATACCAGACAATTAAAAGTATTATTTAATTATTTTTTCAAAAGTAAAACAAAGAACTCTTGGTTTATGGAAATTCAAAATGATCTGGATGAACTCGGCTTGACAATGTCCCAAATTGCTAACAAAGATGAGAAGAATATCTTGAAAAACAAGAATATCCGACTTTCCTTAAAAACCTTTACCCGCAAAACTTACACCATAAGCGATGCAGAGAGAGCGGCAAGGTCGACTAGAATGAAAATGTTTTGGGAAAAGAAGCAAAATAAGAAGCTGAATCTTTAATATTGGTTTTGAGACATGCATATACTTGTTTTGGTTAAGTGCTCCAATGAGGGCGTAACATATTATACCCTTGGAAAATAGCATGTAGACAAGATTCAAAATTTCGGGGTCGTAATGGATTCTTGTGAATGTGATTTAGAGGTTTATGCTATTTACAAAACTTCCAGGGTTCATAAGGTTAACTAATTATTATAAAGCCAAGAAAACAACAGGATCTACTAACAAATAAAATTTAATAACTGAATCAAACATAAAACACTTATCGATAAACCACTCTTATATTGTTCACTCGCACGTGAACAGATCTGACACTGACCAGCCTGACGTACCATGATAACACGGCATGGCAGCTGTCAAATAAGCATTATGACTGCAATGTCACGTAATTCAAAGTACAAAAGAAATGGATCACAAGATCCAAATAACAAACAAATAAAATAGTACAAGAATTTAATATTTATGAGCGACACGGGTTTTAAGACTAGTTCAAGTAATGAGCATTTTGACGGGCGCTCGTCTCCGACCAAAACAGTCGGTTCGGGAACGAACTCCGTACTGCGAAGGACGAATTACGGAAATGTGGGAACAACAATTACATAATTATATACACTACTGACATGCTCTAACCTTAGATTACCACAACCAAATACACGTGTAAATTATTTAAAATAAGGGCTGCGGAATTACCGTCTTATACCTTAAACACTAGGAAAGCATAACATGACATGAACAAGTTTGGCCGGTTGCCAAATTATATTTATAATGAATACAATGGCCTTGAAAATAAGAGCCAACAACAACAAAATACAATTTTTAATTTTCACGCCAGAAAATTTGGCGTTTTAAAACAATGAACAAATAAGTCGTAGTAATGATAAAAGAAACTTGGATCGACAACATGGCAACTCCCCAAATTAAACCAAATAAAATAACCTTAGCTCATTAGGCTTTAAAGCAAGCATAACGTGTCATAACCGAGCTGGAGACAGCCGGGCCTATTATCGCATCTCCGAGTGAGTGGCTGATTTCTTCCCCCACGTAGTAATTAGTGCCACGCTAAATATAGATTCTGGCCCATAGCCAGCGTCCAGCACCTTTGCTAATCGCCACCTGTTAAACGCGTACAAACAAATATCACATTATCTCAAAACATCCTCTCAGGGATTTTTAAGAAACACATCTCCAGGTCCAACTTACCCCCAAGGGTAACTAATTTGCCGGAATGATGTCGCAGTCAAGGACAGGCTTTACCTCTCCTCATCATCATCACTTACACCCAAACACACGTGGCACATTTCTCGAAGATCTCGTCGTAGCATGAATCAGCACACCCCTCAGATAAATGACACACGTCATGTCCAAATGACAATAAAGAATTAATAACTGGAATCGGACTTAGCCCGAGTTATCAAAGCAACTAAAACACTAATTTTCCCCCCACGTAGTAATTAGTTTAACATATCATTAATTCAGTCCATTTATCATTGTCGTTCCTAGGTTCTCATTCATGGCTACACTTTTTATTGATTATCAGTTCTCTTAAGAAAGCTTTAGGTGTCCCTCCGCTCTCTGGTAAAAACTTATTCGGTTTAAATTCGTTTCCACGGATGACTTGTATAACTTGCGTGGGAAGTTGTGTGTTTTGAGGTGTCGAGCTACGACCCTCATAATTCTGGAATGCTTGCGTGTCTATCGTTCTTGGACTTTGCCCAAGCTCGTGGCTGTCTACTGTGTGCTCTCTTTCCGCATTCTCCCCTTTCCCCTTTTCCATTAGTGTCGCAAACATCGTATTATGTCCAAGTGACTGCAACTCCGATTTTATCATGCGGTCCTCTTGAATTTGAAATCTTAACTTCATATTTTCTTCTAACGCCTGTATTTTCGCGTTATTTTCCCCTAGCTTCTTGCTTACTGCGAGCCGTTCATCTTTCGAATCAGCGCTCATCTTGGTCCAATCTTTTCTAATAGTATCCTTCAATTTAACAATGTGTTTTTCGACTTCCTGTTGATTAGCCTCCTGATTATCTTCGAGTTTATCTATCCTTTCTCCCAGAGAAATGTTGTTCTGTTCTAATGTTTGTTTAATTTCTTCCTGGTCAATTTCTAACTTTTTCCATTTCTCAATTGATTGTATTTCTAATTTGTTGAGTTCCGTCACTAAGCCCGTGATATTGTTATCTACTGTAATTATCTGATCATGCATATCCTGTGTCCCTCGTTCAATCTTCTCAAACCTTTCTTCTAAGTTTGTGTGTGCTTCTTTAATCTCAGATGAGTTGGTCAAACACGCTTGCTCGATTTGTGCTAGTTTTGCCATAACAGTCTCATCCATTCCTTTAATTTCCTTTTTAAACGAATCTTCGATACCTTTTATTATTCCTAGTTGTTTGGTATTGTTAGTGCTAACGTCCTTTGCTAATTGGATTAGCTGTTCTTTTGTGTGCTCTTTGATTTCTACCGTTAGCGCAGCTAGATTTTGAGTGTTCCTTTCGTCTTGTGCGTTTAACATTTCATTGTTTTTCTCGGACTGCCTATGTAATTGTTCACTAACCAGAATGTTTTGTGTAGCGATTTTCTGATGTATATTCTCGTTAACTTCGGATAGTTTTGTGTTTAACTGTGTCTGCATTTCTACACTATTTGCCGCTAACTGTGTCTGCATTTCTACACTATTCGCCGCTAACTGTTTCTGCATTTCTACATTATTTGCCGCCAACTGTGTCTGCGTTTCTGCCGATTGTTTATTTATAGCAGTTAACTGTGTCTGCGTTTCTGCCGATTGTTTATTTATGGCCGTTAACTGTGTCTGCATTTCTTCATTATTTGCCGCCAACTGTGTCTGCGTTTCTTCACTATTCGCCGCTAACTGTGTCTGTATTTCATTGGTTATGTCCTTTCTCATCTCACTAAGTTGTTCTCGCGTACGAGCGGATGCTAATTCAATCACTTCGCGGATTTCTCCAAGAGTTGCCATCACAACAATAATATATTTGAGACATAGGGAAATGACATAAGGGCGGAGCCCTGGATACGCGCGCTCACATATATTAAATATACACACATTAACCCTTTACATACTCAGTTCATTTACTTTAAATTACTCCCACAAACTATAGCATCACTGAGTATAATTTACTTATTATTCCATTTAATTTTTAACCCTTTGATTCAGTAATAATCTTCCTGACCTTATTTCACTTACACATTTTAACCAATTAATAGAGTATTAATTAGTTTTTAAGGTCTAACCTTCCTGTCAAATAATTCTTTGAGTTTGGCTTTTCTACACAAAGCTAATTTAATTTTATTGGGCGCCTGGAACAGTTTGTTCTAATTTTAATCAAAGTTCAAACACTTAACTTGTTCCACATTTACTTTATTGCAAACTCCATGACTTTATATTTTCAAACATTTGGCGGTACTATCTTCGCCTAACTTACGTTAATAAACTTATCACATGCCGGTGATCTATTTTTTTTACTCTAAAACACAAATGCCACACGTTCGGAAGCCAAAGTAACTCTTATATACCCTTGGAAAATAGCATGTAGACAAGATTCAACATTTCGGGGTCGTAATGGATTCTTGTGAATGTGATTTAGAGGTTTATGCTATTTACAAAACTTCCAGGGTTCATAAGGTTAACTAATTATTATAAAGCCAAGAAAACAACAGGATCTACTAACAAATAAAATTTAATAACTGAATCAAACATAAAACACTTATCGATAAACCACCCTTATATTGTTCAGTCGCACGTGAACAGATCTGACACTGACCAGCCTGACGTACTGTGCCCAACTCTAGGAATGGGTATTCCAAGTTTCAGACACCTAGATATCAAGGGAAAGGCTGTAGCCGCTTTTGAAAGTTCAGATATTTGAATATCGCGCTACATTGCTTCGAGAAGCATTTCGAAGGATTTTACCGATAGTTGGATGTCAAGTGACGTAGCGAGTAATAGCAGAGGTGGAGGCTATTTATTGATTAAATAGTTAACTATGGAGTAGGGACTTGAGACTGGGATCAGATTACTGGCACGGCCAAATGAAAGAGAACGCAATTAGTATCAAGTAAATCGGACCAGGGATTCAAGAGATATGAGGATTTCTAGATATCAGGCGATGACGCGTGACCCTGACCGTTTTGAATAAAAGCCAGCTGGAGCAGGCATGGTTAGCTCATTCTAACACAAGCACTTGGCGAGCAAGTTGCGTCTACGCTGAGCCAAGGCACATGGTTGCCGTATCTACGCAGAAGTTCTTTTCAAATCGTGATAGTCACGAGAAGTGCTGCGCAAACGAGTTGGAACTTAGTAAGTTTCTGGTGAGGAGAATCACTGAGGTGATTGATTTCTACAGACATTGGTGGAAATATTTATATTTCCAAAAGGACATATGCTAGACTCTGTCTAGAAAATAGTATTTTGTCACAGTCCAGTAGTAACTTAATACTTGGATGTTTAAATCCATTTTAAGTCAGTTTCATTTTTGTAACTAGTTAACCACTTCGATCTGTCAGTACACTGAAGACTAGTCTATAACGGTGGCGTTCATTAGTCTACGCAAGGGAAACTGCAAGTTGTCTAGCGCATGGCAGATGGTGATATACAAACCATGCCCAGGGAACGATCTTCAGAACAGCCGTTAATTGCTTAGACTGTCAATGTTTTTCTTGTACTGATGAGATTACAGTGAGTTATGTTACAACTGACATACCTAAGAAGAGATCACTTAGATCTGACCCTATTTCAACAAACTGTTATGGCTTTGATAGAAGCCCATATTAAAATGGAACCACAGTTTATTCAAACGTCGAAAGATACTACCACTATGTCTGACTAGACGAATTGTGGGTCTACAATGGCGGCCGATACAAGGATTATACGTGCTTGTCCGATAGGGCATGTCTATGGATAAATCTGGTATAGACCAGGTTTACTACACTTCAAGACCATCAAGAAATGTAAGCCACATTTGAATTATATTATGCCTAGCTAATTGGAACAAACTATTTTTCTGCAGATGACCAACACATTTTTTTCGTCGTATTTAAAGCTTGCAATGATTTACGCAAGACTTATTAGAGTTATTCTGAGTATTTTCAGCACTCAGAACAGTTTAGGATCGATGACCGAGCATTTCGAGCATTTATTTGAATTTTTCATATTTTAAGGAAACCACGGAAAACCCCAATGTAACTGTAAAAGTTAAATTTATTTTTGTTGAGGAATGGATATGTTTTCCATATTCGAAGGTTCGAACATGTGGATTCTCACATAATGAGATGATAATTAAACATATTTAAAATGATATAAATAATAATAATAATAATAATCCACTAATAATAATAATAATAATTTTTATAATTTTTCTAAATAATTCTTGGATATTATATTTTCTAATAATCATATGTATTGAGAAAGAGCCTATGAAGTAGTTTAATCATTTCTAGTCTGGAACAGGAGATTTTCCGAAGGAGAGTGGTTAGCGCAAGCCCGCATTCAACCAACATGTCAGTTCTGGTTGAACAGTTGATATTTGCATTGAGTAAAGTATATGTTTCAGATAACACGGAGAGGCATGAAACGGGAAGCAATTGATATTTGTATCAAATAGGATATTTTTGTATTTATATAAAATCATGACGTAAATACACTCGAAAGTGAAATGAAGATTTTCATAAGTATGGTAAATTCACGGGTTGAACTGAATGGTAAAATAAAATAAACTTGTAAGTTTATTAATCTTCCAGTGTTGATAACAAGCAGAGGCTTGATTTATTGTATAAATTTTGGGAAGAAAATTTATGTGTGTGGAGTAGTTGAAATGCCATTCCCAGGTGCGCATGTTAAGTCGCAGGAATCAAGGTTTTTTTCGAGCATCAATCAAATAGCAGGTTCGATGGCTCAGGTTTATAGTAGGAGTATTGGAGCCACACATTTCGTCGTATGAATAACCCGAAGGTTATTTCTTTGAAACCATCAGTTCTTATTTCAACCTTGTTTACGAATTCCATTTAGACTTTGATTTTGCTAGAACCCGGATTTGTCATGATAGTAGTTTATTCTTCTTCAGAGGAAGACCTTTGCCGTTGTTGTTGTTGTAATATTGTGTTCTTACACAAATAATAGAATGGGCCACTGCCAATTAAAATAATTCTTTAACCACGAATAATTTGAAGAATATTTTCAATCCTAGTGCCATGAACTAAATGAATTCATTATGAAACTACAATTCTTATTTCCGCATTCTGTCGAAGAATTGCAAGTTGTGAAAATTGCTAGAAATGGCCATAAATATTTTTTTTTTCATAATGATTCCAAGTGGATAATTGAATAGTTGAATGGTTCAACCATTTATTGATCAAGTTGATGATTCAGAAATCATGTATTTTGTTTGGAACTTGAAGTTCATAATCGAGTCACTTCTCGAATGTTTAATGTCAGAAGAACGATTAATTGTTGTTGTGCTTCGCACAGTTCTTCGATGCTATGCTCAAGGTCAAATACTTTTCAGATGTTATTAATATGTATAAATAATTTGTATTGCTTCAATGATGATAATATTTTCGACGATATATTTTTGAAACTGGAAAAACAAGTGAAAGTTTAAGAAATTCTATAAACATTTATTCTACGAGTGTTAATATCATGTAAATAGTCAAACAGTGATCTACGTTATTTCCAGTATGGACAATTAATTTTGAACTGGAATTACATATTAATAATTTTGGAACACAGTCCACAGGACTATTAATCGGACTTGTGTTTCCAAAAAGATTATCAAATGTGTTTGGAAAATTTCTGTATATTGTGTGTAAATAAGAGTGTGGATCGCCACACGTGGAGTGATGCTGCTTTGAGCATCTTTGCAGTCAGATTTTAACTTTAAAATAAACTGAGATAATTTTACCAGATGTGTTACTCCCAATTAAATCTCCTTCTATCCTTATTGTTGCATTGAGCCAAAAATCAGCAAAGCATTTTTTTAATTTGATGTCGTTTTTGCGATTTGCTTTAACCCATCTGGCGCTCCGGGATATTTTGACTCTCGTGCTGACTGATTATTGGTAAAATGCATATGTGGTCGTGCGGACTCCGGTCTAAACGGGCACATAAAATAAGATAGAGAGAGAAATGGCTTCGAACGTGGGTCCCGATTTAGACATGGTCAATCGCATGCCGATTTGAAATTGTGATAATTTTTATAGAAATATTTTGGGAGTTGAGAGATGTCTGGTTTGGATGAATAAATTAATAGGAAACCCAATTAGTGGGGAAAATTAAAAATTTAACTTGGTTAATAATTAGAATGGGTTTGATTATTTTTGATAATGGCTTAACCATTAGGGCGTCAAGTAAATTCAGTAGTAAACGTTCGATGACTGGACATACACATTATTAGAATCCAGGTGGAGGATATTTGAGAACTTGCATATTTTTCTTGTGATATTATGGTAAATGTAATTCGTAAAAGTAGAGAATTTTGTTTTTCCATCACGTCGATATTAGGACAAATCTCATTTTATTATAGTGTTCCAATTAGCTATTCATATTTCTTGTTCTAGTTATAAGCTTGTGTTTGCCACTGTTGTATACCCCTAAGTTTTGAATAATAATTGAAATTATGGAAGAAATGATGAGGATGATGAGGAGTTTGGAGGAGAGTTCAAAAGAGGCTGGACGGCGTGTAGCCGCTATTATGAAAGAAAATACAGAGGCTTTAGAAAAGAAACTTAAAGAAAATTCTGATTCTTTAGAAAGTAAACTTAAAGAAAATTCTGATAATTTGAAAGAAAGTTTAGATGAAAAACTTAAAGAAAATTCTGATTCTTTAGAAAATAAACTTAAAGAAAATTCTGATTCTTTAGAAAATAAACTTAGAGAAAGTTCTGATTCTTTAAAAGGTAACTTGAAAGAAAGTTTGGAGGATAAACTCAAAGAAAATTCCGATTTGTTAGAGAGCAGGTTAAAAGATAACTTGAAAGAAAATTTAAATAGTAAATTTAATTCAATGGAAAGTAAATTTAAAGAGAATTCTGAAATTTTGAAAATGACACTTGAAAGTAAAATGAATAAATTATGCGATAAAACACATGAGCTCGAAACTTCATTAGCTACTAACGCAAGTTTAATGGACGATAAATTTCGCGATGCCGATCTTCGATCCCAAAGCTTAGCTGATAGGATAGAACATGGTCTTAGGAAAGTTGGTGAAGACATGGTCAACCTGGAAGTCAGAGTGAAGAAGGAGAGTAACGAGATGGGAATTCTAGTAGTTCAACGTTTAACGGAACAATTCAAAGAACTTGTCATGGGAGAAATAAGAGAAGGTGTGATTAGTGAATTGCAAACTGAAATCAAAACCACATTTGTCAATGAAATTAAAGACACACTCAAGCTGGAGAACCAAGAGGGAATCAAGGAGATTAGGGAATCTTTGTCATCCCATATTGAAGTAATTGCCAAAGATATCCAAGCAACTCAGAAGGACATATCAGATATGACAGGGTCATTGAAAAGTCATGAGGCTGTTATGAACCAGATATCCATTGATGTTAAAGACAATTGTAAAGAAACTGAAGCAATCAAGAAGATGGCAGAAGAAAACCAGAAGGAACTTGAGGCTATGAAAACTCAAATCAAGGATGAGAAACAGTCTGATCATCTGTTGAAAATGCCAAATGTAAGGGGAAAGGAACAGATACAGATAAATCTAGGAGCAGCTAGAGAGACTGATAGACAGGATGAGGTCAGGACAGTATTTCAATCCAACCCCATAACTGTATTTAAGAATATAGAAGACAAGCCTTCTAAATTTTCAGGGCGAGATTCTGTAACACCCGTGGAATTTTTGAGAGAAGCAGGTGATTACCTGAAAGATTCTAAGATCCCTAAAGAAAGACAGATCCGAGTGATAGGGAAGTTCTTGGAAGGTCCTGCACTTTTGTGGTTTAGAGCATTTAGATCCACTCTAACCACTTTTGAGGAGTTTTCTCGTGGGCTATTGAAGAAGTTTTGGTCCCCGGAAACCCAACAGCAAGTTAGAGCAGAGTTATATTCGAAGAGATTCTCGACGTCACAACCTACTCGATACTCTACGTACTTTTCTGGACAGCTGTCTAAACTCCAACATTTAGATCCGCCGATGCCAGATAACGAGTTGATTACTGCATTGATACGTCAATTTCCAGCAGACGTCCAGAGGACTTTGGTCGCTGCTGATATCTACAATATGGAACAATTTGATGAAGTATTACAGAAGCTGGATCATACAAACGCTCAATTCTTCCATCAGAAGGGAGTAAAGAATAACAACGCTGTGTATGCTGTTATGGCTGACAGTTATTCTCAAACACCTCGAGAGATTCGAGAGGAGCGAGAAGAGAAAACGCCGAGGGAAGATTCCAATAAGAGAGGATGGAACCAGTACAGTAACAGATACAGTTACAAGCCATATGCGAGACCGGATGGTGGTAATCGATACAATACTCGATGGAGAAGACCACGAGATAGTCAAGGAAGGTACCAGGAAAGAAGATATTATGGTAGAAACAACTATAATAACAGAGGGAATGTAGATACTCGTCAGTCCAATGAAGAGTTTAACAAGGACACAAGGAAAAATTTGGAAGCAAGACACCAAGATAACTTGCAATTTTTGGAGCAGAGGCCCAACGAACCAGGTCCATCGGGAACACAACAATCCCGGGGGAATGGTAATGAAAAAAAAACTTCGAATTCACAGTAGAAGATAGAATTTTGAATACTTTCACTTCCAGAATTATTAAATGGCAAGCAGAGGATGATGACTTAATTCAACAGAATGACGAACGAAAAGAAATGGGTACCAGAATTAGAATGCCAATCATAACATGCGAAGTATTTGGTATGCCTGTCGATACTTTGATCGATACTGGGGCTATGCTTTGTCTGGTGAGTGAGAAGCTTTATATTCTGTGGAAGCTCAAAGAGAATTTAGAGGAGATTCCAGTATCAGGAATTAAGATCCAAGGAATAATACCCAATAAAATATCTCTGTGTAAAACACAATTATACTTATGTATTACGATTGGAGGACATGATTTCCGACATGTGTTTGTTGTAATGAAGGACATGGCTTTTGACATGATATTGGGAGCAGATTTCATTCAGAAATATCAAGCAGTGATAGATATGAAGACAGAGACGATCAAATTCAAGAATACCGAAGAGATAAACTTCGAGGGAAAAGAAGAGGAAGACATCGAGGGAGATGCTCAATGGTCTCTGATTTTTCATGAAGCTGAAGGAAGAGAAGTCTACACTGAGAAGGAGTCCCCAGAGCTAGGGAAAATTTTGGAAGAGTATCAAGATATTTTTGACATTAAGCCTGGTGAAATTAAGGATTTTGAATATCATATTCGGGTAAATGATGATGCACCTTTTCATGCTAAATTGTATCCAGTAGCAGAAAAGCATCGAGAAAGAGTAAAAGTGCTTATCAAGGAGATGGAAAGCAACAATGTGATTGAAAAGTATACTACATCTTATGTCAATCCATTAGCAGTAGTGTCTAAGCAAGATGGAAGTCTGAGACTATGTTTAGACGTGCGGAATTTGAATTCAAGATTACTGCCAGAGTATGACAGACCACCAATCATTAGGGAACTGTTAAGGAAATTCCAAGGCAAGGTCTGGTTCTCTAATATTGATCTCACTTCGTCCTACCATCATATTAGGCTTAGTGAAGATTCTAAGAAGTTTACAGGATTTATGTTTGACCAGCAGACATATGTATTCCGCCGTTTACCATTTGGAGTCAAAACATCTGGATCCGTTTTGATCAGAGCACTGGAACAAAATTTGAGTCCTGAAGTAAAAGAGATAGCAATTCGTTATATTGATGATATCTTAATTGCATCTGAGACTAAGGAGGAACATTTGCTACATCTTCAAATGTTATTCGCAGATTTGAGAAAAGCGAACTTTAAGGTAAACCTTCGAAAATGTCAGTTCTTTCGAAAGGAAATAAAATTTTTGGGTCACATTTTGGATGGAGAAGGATACCGTCCCAATGAGACGAAGATACAAGCAATTGCAAATTTCCCTAGACCTACTAGATTGAAGAATGTCCGCAGTTTTCTCGGGACATGCCAATTCTTTGCAGGGCATTGTCCGAACTTCACCAAGACAGTTGCGCCATTGCAGGAATTGTTAAAGAAAGGAAATAAATGGAAATGGGATAAAGATTGTGAACAATCATTTCAAGATGCCAAGAGGTTATTGGTAAACAGTGTGAAATTGGAGTATCCTGACTTTACCAAGAATTTCATCATAGAATCTGATGCATCCACCGTAGGGATTGGAGCTATTCTACTTCAAGAGGATGAAGACCACAAGAGACATTACCTGGCGTTCATTAGCAGGAAACTTCGTCCATCAGAGAGGAATTATTACACCACAGAGTTAGAAGCACTTGCTGTAATATTTGCATTGGAGTCGTGGAAGAAAATGTTAATTGGACATTCACTCATTGTGAGGACTGATCACCACGCATTGGAGTTCATTTTGAGAACAAACTTTGCCAGCGATAGAATAACTAGATGGTCACTTTTTATTCAGCAATTCAACCTAGTTATTGAACACACTCCTGGAAAGTTGAACGTTGGAGGTGATTTATTGAGTAGAGCAGTGGAGTCTACATCTAAGGTTTTTCAAGTTAACCTGACGCAGGAAGATGAAGATACCTTGAGAAGGTTAAGGTTATTGCATTTATCCCAGAGGAGAGACCGACGTCTTAGGAACATTTTTCGTTTTCTACAGGGAAACATGGATCCAAATGATGATGATTTTGTGGAAACTGAAAGAATTTCAAGAGATTTTATGATGTTAGATGGTTTAATCTACAAGTTTGCAGATCCCGACCATACGAAGCTGAGAGTAGTGATACCTCCACGTTTGCAAAAACCCATTATTTGGATGGCACATAGAATCGCAGGTCATGCTGGAGTAGATAAGACAGTCAACATGATTCAAGAGAAATTTTCGTGGGAGCGAATGCGACAAACTGTCAGAAACACTATTCGAGAATGCGACTTATGCCAAAGGAGTAAACATAATTCTAGATTATTGAGAGAATTACCAAGGCCTATTATTCCTTCTAAGCCTTGAGAAATCTTCGCGACTGATTTATATGGTCCTCTCCCAAAGTCTAAAAGAGGTAACCGATATATTTTGGTGACCATGGATGTATTCAGCAAATACACCATGTTACATCCAATTCAGAAGGCAAACGCAAAGTATTGTGCGAAGAGAATTAGAGACAGCGTAATTCCGGAAGCAGGCAAACCGGAATTCCTTTTATCAGATCGTGGACCTCAATTTACATCTCTGGAGTTTCGAACCATCATGAATAATCTTGGGATTAGACAATTGTTTTGTTCTATTAGACATCCAGAGAGCAATCCAGCGGAACGCGTGATGGCTGAGATAGCAAAATTTTGCCGCCTCTATTGTCCAAATGAGCATTGGAAATGGATGGATGTTCTTTCTTTAGCATCCGAATCCATCAACTCTACTATTCATGAGAGTACTGGACAGATTCCTATGTTGCTTCATCATGGAATTAAACCAACACGATTATGGGATCGAATCATCTCTATTCCACCTGAGATTGAACCAAGTCGTCAGATGAGGGAAACTCTAGCTTTAGACAAGTTAAGGAGTCAAGCTGAGAAGAGAGAGCGCAGAGTGAGAGGAAAGCATTTTCGCAGACCCTTGCGCGTAGGAACTCTTGTTTTAGTGAAAAGACCTACACCCTCTGACGTGCAAAATCGAGTGTACTCGAAATTTGCAAGCCTTTACGCTGGACCCTATCGTATTGAGGAAGTAAACAATAATGGAAGCTATGAAGTAGCTAATACACGAACTGGTAACATCGTGGGAACTTACAATGCATCGAATCTGAAGATCTATTATTCAAGAACCAGATGATTTAATGTGTAGATAGGAAAAATAAAAATTTTTCAATTTTTATTTTTTGCTAGGTGTGGGGTGGATGTGCCCAACTCTAGGAATGGGTATTCCAAGTTTCAGACACCTAGATATCAAGGGAAAGGCTGTAGCCGCTTTTGAAAGTTCAGATATTTGAATATCGCGCTACATTGCTTCGAGAAGCATTTCGAAGGATTTTACCGATAGTTGGATGTCAAGTGACGTAGCGAGTAATAGCAGAGGTGGAGGCTATTTATTGATTAAATAGTTAACTATGGAGTAGAGACTTGAGACTGGGATCAGATTACTGGCACGGCCAAATGAAAGAGAACGCAATTAGTATCAAGTAAATCGGACCAGGGATTCAAGAGATATGAGGATTTCCAGATATCAGGCGATGACGCGTGACCCTGACCGTTTTGAATAAAAGCCAGCTGGAGCAGGCATGGTTAGCTCATTCTAACACAAGCACTTGGCGAGCAAGTTGCGTCTACGCTGAGCCAAGGCACATGGTTGCCGTATCTACGCAGAAGTTCTTTTCAAATCGTGATAGTCACGAGAAGTGCTGCGCAAACGAGTTGGAACTTAGTAAGTTTCTGGTGAGGAGAATCACTGAGGTGATTGATTTCTACAGACATTGGTGGAAATATTTATATTTCCAAAAGGACATATGCTAGACTCTGTCTAGAAAATAGTATTTTGTCACAGTCCAGTAGTAACTTAATACTTGGATGTTTAAATCCATTTTAAGTCAGTTTTCATTTTTGTAACTAGTTAACCACTTCGATCTGTCAGTACACTGAAGACTAGTCTATAACGGTGGCGTTCATTAGTCTACGCAAGGGAAACTGCAAGTTGTCTAGCGCATGGCAGATGGTGATATACAAACCATGCCCAGGGAACGATCTTCAGAACAGCCGTTAATTGCTTAGACTGTCAATGTTTTTCTTGTACTGATGAGATTACAGTGAGTTATGTTACATCTGACATATCTAAGAAGAGATCACTTAGATCTGACCCTATTTCAACAAACTGTTATGGCTTTGATAGAAGCCCATATTAAAATGGAACCACAGTTTATTCAAACGTCGAAAGATACTACCACTATGTCTGACTAGACGAATTGTGGGTCTACAATGGCGGCCGATACAAGAATTATACGTGCTTGTCCGATAGGGCATGTCTATGGATAAATCTGGTATAGACCAGGTTTACTACACTTCAAGACCATCAAGAAATGTAAGCCACATTTGAATTATATTATGCCTAGCTAATTGGAAAAAACTATTTTTCTGCAGATGACCAACACATTTTTTTCGTCGTATTTAAAGCTTGCAATGATTTACGCAAGACTTATTAGAGTTATTCTGAGTATTTTCAGCACTCAGAACAGTTTAGGATCGATGACCGAGCATTTCGAGCATTTATTTGCATTTTTCATATTTTAAGGAAACCACGGAAAACCCCGATGTAACTGTAAAAGTTAAATTTATTTTTGTTGAGGAATGGATATGTTTTCCATATTCGAAGGTTCGAACATGTGGATTCTCACATAATGAGATGATAATTAAACATATTTAAAATGATATAAATAATAATAATAATAATAATCCACTAATAATAATAATTTTTATAATTTTTCTAAATAATTCTTGGATATTATATTTTCTAATAATCATATGTATTGAGAAAGAGCCTATGAAGTAGTTTAATCATTTCTAGTCTGGAACAGGAGATTTTCCGAAGGAGAGTGGTTAGCGCAAGCCCGCATTCAACCAACATGTCAGTTCTGGTTGAAAGTTGATATTTGCATTGAGTAAAGTATATGTTTCAGATAACACGGAGAGGCATGAAACGGGAAGCAATTGATATTTGAATCAAATAGGATATTTTTGTATTTATATAAAATCATGACGTAAATACACTCGAAAGTGAAATGAAGATTTTCATAAGTATGGTAAATTCACGGGTTGAACTGAATGGTAAAATAAAATAAACTTGTAAGTTTATTAATCTTCCAGTGTTGATAACAAGCAGAGGCTTGATTTATTGTATAAATTTTGGGAAGAAAATTTATGTGTGTGGAGTAGTTGAAATGCCATTCCCAGGTGCGCATGTTAAGTCGCAGGAATGAAGGTTTTTTCGAGCATCAATCAAATAGCAGGTTCGATGGCTCAGGTTTATAGTAGGAGTATTGGAGCCACACATTTCGTCGTATGAATAACCCGAAGGTTATTTCTTTGAAACCATCAGTTCTTATTTCAACCTTGTTTACGAATTCCATTTAGACTTTGATTTTGCTAGAACCCGGATTTGTCATGATAGTAGTTTATTCTTCTTCAGAGGAAGACCTTTGCCGTTGTTGTTGTTGTAATATTGTGTTCTTACACAAATAATAGAATGGGCCACTGCCAATTAAAATAATTCTTTAACCACGAATAATTTGAAGGATATTTTCAATCCTAGTGCCATGAACTAAATGAATTCATTATGAAACTACAATTCTTATTTCCGCATTCTGTCGAAGAATTGCAAGTTGTGAAAATTGCTAGAAATGGCCATAAATATATATTTTTTTTCATAATGATTCCAAGTGGATAATTGAATAGTTGAATGGTTCAACCATTTATTGATCAAGTTGATGATTCAGAAATCATGTATTTTGTTTGGAACTTGAAGTTCATAATCGAGTCACTTCTCGAATGTTTAATGTCAGAAGAACGATTAATTGTTCTTGTGCTTCGCACAGTTCTTCGATGCTATGCTCAAGGTCAAATACTTTTCAGATGTTATTAATATGTATAAATAATTTGTATTGCTTCAATGATGATAATATTTTCGACGATATATTTTTGAAACTGGAAAAACAAGTGAAAGTTTAAGAAATTCTATAAACATTTATTCTACGAGTGTTAATATCATGTAAATAGTCAAACAGTGATCTACGTTATTTCCAGTATGGACAATTAATTTTGAACTGGAATTACATATTAATAATTTTGGAACACAGTCCACAGGACTATTAATCGGACTTGTGTTTCCAAAAAGATTGTCAAATGTGTTTGGAAAATTTCTGTATATTGTGTGTAAATAAGAGTGTGGATCGCCACACGTGGAGTGATGCTGCTTTGAGCATCTTTGCAGTCAGATTTTAACTTTAAAATAAACTGAGATAATTTTACCAGATGTGTTACTCCCAATTAAATCTCCTTCTATCCTTATTGTTGCATTGAGCCAAAAATCAGCAAAGCATTTTTTTAATTTGATGTCGTTTTTGCGATTTGCTTTAACCCATCTGGCGCTCCGGGATATTTTGACTCTCGTGCTGACTGATTATTGGTAAAATGCATATGTGGTCGTGCGGACTCCGGTCTAAACGGGCACATAAAATAAGATAGAGAGAGAAATGGCTTCGAACGTGGGTCCCGATTTAGACATGGTCAATCGCATGCCGATTTGAAATTGTGATAATTTTTATAGAAATATTTTGGGAGTTGAGAGATGTCTGGTTTGGATGAATAAATTAATAGGAAACCCAATTAGTGGGGAAAATTAAAAATTTAACTTGGTTAATAATTAGAATGGGTTTGATTATTTTTGATAATGGCTTAACCATTAGGGCGTCAAGTAAATTCAGTAGTAAACGTTCGATGACTGGACATACACATTATTAGAATCCAGGTGGAGGATATTTGAGAACTTGCATATTTTTCTTGTGATATTATGGTAAATGTAATTCGTAAAAGTAGAGAATTTTGTTTTTCCATCACGTCGATATTAGGACAAATCTCATTTTATTATAGTGTTCCAATTAGCTATTCATATTTCTTGTTCTAGTTATAAGCTTGTGTTTGCCACTGTTGTATACCCCTAAGTTTTGAATAATAATTGAAATTATGGAAGAAATGATGAGGATGATGAGGAGTTTGGAGGAGAGTTCAAAAGAGGCTGGACGGCGTGTAGCCGCTATTATGAAAGAAAATACAGAGGCTTTAGAAAAGAAACTTAAAGAAAATTCTGATTCTTTAGAAAGTAAACTTAAAGAAAATTCTGATAATTTGAAAGAAAGTTTAGATGAAAAACTTAAAGAAAATTCTGATTCTTTAGAAAATAAACTTAAAGAAAATTCTGATTCTTTAGAAAATAAACTTAGAGAAAGTTCTGATTCTTTAAAAGGTAACTTGAAAGAAAGTTTGGAGGATAAACTCAAAGAAAATTCCGATTTGTTAGAGAGCAGGTTAAAAGATAACTTGAAAGAAAATTTAAATAGTAAATTTAATTCAATGGAAAGTAAATTTAAAGAGAATTCTGAAATTTTGAAAATGACACTTGAAAGTAAAATGAATAAATTATGCGATAAAACACATGAGCTCGAAACTTCATTAGCTACTAACGCAAGTTTAATGGACGATAAATTTCGCGATGCCGATCTTCGATCCCAAAGCTTAGCTGATAGGATAGAACATGGTCTTAGGAAAGTTGGTGAAGACATGGTCAACCTGGAAGTCAGAGTGAAGAAGGAGAGTAACGAGATGGGAATTCTAGTAGTTCAACGTTTAACGGAACAATTCAAAGAACTTGTCATGGGAGAAATAAGAGAAGGTGTGATTAGTGAATTGCAAACTGAAATCAAAACCACAGTTGTCAATGAAATTAAAGACACACTCAAGCTGGAGAACCAAGAGGGAATCAAGGAGATTAGGGAATCTTTGTCATCCCATATTGAAGTAATTGCCAAAGATATCCAAGCAACTCAGAAGGATATATCAGATATGACAGGGTCATTGAAAATCATGAGGCTGTTATGAACCAGATATCCATTGATGTTAAAGACAATTGTAAAGAAACTGAAGCAATCAAGAAGATGGCAGAAGAAAACCAGAAGGAACTTGAGGCTATGAAAACTCAAATCAAGGATGAGAAACAGTCTGATCATCTGTTGAAAATGCCAAATGTAAGGGGAAAGGAACAGATACAGATAAATATAGGAGCAGCTAGAGAGACTGATAGACAGGATGAGGTCAGGACAGTATTTCAATCCAACCCCATAACTGTATTTAAGAATATAGAAGACAAGCCTTCTAAATTTTCAGGGCGAGATTCTGTAACACCCGTGGAATTTTTGAGAGAAGCAGGTGATTACCTGAAAGATTCTAAGATCCCTAAAGAAAGACAGATCCGAGTGATAGGGAAGTTCTTGGAAGGTCCTGCACTTTTGTGGTTTAGAGCATTTAGATCCACTCTAACCACTTTTGAGGAGTTTTCTCGTGGGCTATTGAAGAAGTTTTGGTCCCCGGAAACCCAACAGCAAGTTAGAGCAGAGTTATATTCGAAGAGATTCTCGACGTCACAACCTACTCGATACTCTACGTACTTTTCTGGACAGCTGTCTAAACTCCAACATTTAGATCCGCCGATGCCAGATAACGAGTTGATTACTGCATTGATACGTCAATTTCCAGCAGACGTCCAGAGGACTTTGGTCGCTGCTGATATCTACAATATGGAACAATTTGATGAAGTATTACAGAAGCTGGATCATACAAACGCTCAATTCTTCCATCAGAAGGGAGTAAAGAATAACAACGCTGTGTATGCTGTTATGGCTGACAGTTATTCTCAAACACCTCGAGAGATTCGAGAGGAGCGAGAAGAGAAAACGCCGAGGGAAGATTCCAATAAGAGAGGATGGAACCAGTACAGTAACAGATACAGTTACAAGCCATATGCGAGACCGGATGGTGGTAATCGATACAATACTCGATGGAGAAGACCACGAGATAGTCAAGGAAGGTACCAGGAAAGAAGATATTATGGTAGAAACAACTATAATAACAGAGGGAATGTAGATACTCGTCAGTCCAATGAAGAGTTTAACAAGGACACAAGGAAAAATTTGGAAGCAAGACACCAAGATAACTTGCAATTTTTGGAGCAGAGGCCCAACGAACCAGGTCCATCGGGAACACAACAATCCCGGGGGAATGGTAATGAAAAAAAAACTTCGAATTCACAGTAGAAGATAGAATTTTGAATACTTTCACTTCCAGAATTATTAAATGGCAAGCAGAGGATGATGACTTAATTCAACAGAATGACGAACGAAAAGAAATGGGTACCAGAATTAGAATGCCAATCATAACATGCGAAGTATTTGGTATGCCTGTCGATACTTTGATCGATACTGGGGCTATGCTTTGTCTGGTGAGTGAGAAGCTTTATATTCTGTGGAAGCTCAAAGAGAATTTAGAGGAGATTCCAGTATCAGGAATTAAGATCCAAGGAATAATACCCAATAAAATATCTCTGTGTAAAACACAATTATACTTATGTATTACGATTGGAGGACATGATTTCCGACATGTGTTTGTTGTAATGAAGGACATGGCTTTTGACATGATATTGGGAGCAGATTTCATTCAGAAATATCAAGCAGTGATAGATATGAAGACAGAGACGATCAAATTCAAGAATACCGAAGAGATAAACTTCGAGGGAAAAGAAGAGGAAGACATCGAGGGAGATGCTCAATGGTCTCTGATTTTTCATGAAGCTGAAGGAAGAGAAGTCTACACTGAGAAGGAGTCCCCAGAGCTAGGGAAAATTTTGGAAGAGTATCAAGATATTTTTGACATTAAGCCTGGTGAAATTAAGGATTTTGAATATCATATTCGGGTAAATGATGATGCACCTTTTCATGCTAAATTGTATCCAGTAGCAGAAAAGCATCGAGAAAGAGTAAAAGTGCTTATCAAGGAGATGGAAAGCAACAATGTGATTGAAAAGTATACTACATCTTATGTCAATCCATTAGCAGTAGTGTCTAAGCAAGATGGAAGTCTGAGACTATGTTTAGACGTGCGGAATTTGAATTCAAGATTACTGCCAGAGTATGACAGACCACCAATCATTAGGGAACTGTTAAGGAAATTCCAAGGCAAGGTCTGGTTCTCTAATATTGATCTCACTTCGTCCTACCATCATATTAGGCTTAGTGAAGATTCTAAGAAGTCTACAGGATTTATGTTTGACCAGCAGACATATGTATTCCGCCGTTTACCATTTGGAGTCAAAACATCTGGATCCGTTTTGATCAGAGCACTGGAACAAAATTTGAGTCCTGAAGTAAAAGAGATAGCAATTCGTTATATTGATGATATCTTAATTGCATCTGAGACTAAGGAGGAACATTTGCTACATCTTCAAATGTTATTCGCAGATTTGAGAAAAGCGAACTTCAAAGTAAACCTTCGAAAATGTCAGTTCTTTCGAAAGGAAATAAAATTTTTGGGTCACATTTTGGATGGAGAAGGATACCGTCCCAATGAGACGAAGATACAAGCAATTGCAAATTTCCCTAGACCTACTAGATTGAAGAATGTCCGCAGTTTTCTCGGGACATGCCAATTCTTTGCAGGGCATTGTCCGAACTTCACCAAGACAGTTGCGCCATTGCAGGAATTGTTAAAGAAAGGAAATAAATGGAAATGGGATAAAGATTGTGAACAATCATTTCAAGATGCCAAGAGGTTATTGGTAAACAGTGTGAAATTGGAGTATCCTGACTTTACCAAGAATTTCATCATAGAATCTGATGCATCCACCGTAGGGATTGGAGCTATTCTACTTCAAGAGGATGAAGACCACAAGAGACATTACCTGGCGTTCATTAGCAGGAAACTTCGTCCATCAGAGAGGAATTATTACACCACAGAGTTAGAAGCACTTGCTGTAATATTTGCATTGGAGTCGTGGAAGAAAATGTTAATTGGACATTCAGTCATTGTGAGGACTGATCACCACGCATTGGAGTTCATTTTGAGAACAAACTTTGCCAGCGATAGAATAACTAGATGGTCACTTTTTATTCAGCAATTCAACCTAGTTATTGAACACACTCCTGGAAAGTTGAACGTTGGAGGTGATTTATTGAGTAGAGCAGTGGAGTCTACATCTAAGGTTTTTCAAGTTAACCTGACGCAGGAAGATGAAGATACCTTGAGAAGGTTAAGGTTATTGCATTTATCCCAGAGGAGAGACCGACGTCTTAGGAACATTTTTCGTTTTCTACAGGGAAACATGGATCCAAATGATGATGATTTTGTGGAAACTGAAAGAATTTCAAGAGATTTTATGATGTTAGATGGTTTAATCTACAAGTTTGCAGATCCCGACCATACGAAGCTGAGAGTAGTGATACCTCCACGTTTGCAAAAACCCATTATTTGGATGGCACATAGAATCGCAGGTCATGCTGGAGTAGATAAGACAGTCAACATGATTCAAGAGAAATTTTCGTGGGAGCGAATGCGACAAACTGTCAGAAACACTATTCGAGAATGCGACTTATGCCAAAGGAGTAAACATAATTCTATATTATTGAGAGAATTACCAAGGCCTATTATTCCTTCTAAGCCTTGCGAAATCTTCGCGACTGATTTATATGGTCCTCTCCCAAAGTCTAAAAGAGGTAACCGATATATTTTGGTGACCATGGATGTATTCAGCAAATACACCATGTTACATCCAATTCAGAAGGCAAACGCAAAGTATTGTGCGAAGAGAATTAGAGACAGCGTAATTCCGGAAGCAGGCAAACCGGAATTCCTTTTATCAGATCGTGGACCTCAATTTACATCTCTGGAGTTTCGAACCATCATGAATAATCTTGGGATTAGACAATTGTTTTGTTCTATTAGACATCCAGAGAGCAATCCAGCGGAACGCGTGATGGCTGAGATAGCAAAATTTTGCCGCCTCTATTGTCCAAATGAGCATTGGAAATGGATGGATGTTCTTTCTTTAGCATCCGAATCCATCAACTCTACTATTCATGAGAGTACTGGACAGATTCCTATGTTGCTTCATCATGGAATTAAACCAACACGATTATGGGATCGAATCATCTCTATTCCACCTGAGATTGAACCAAGTCGTCAGATGAGGGAAACTCTAGCTTTAGACAAGTTAAGGAGTCAAGCTGAGAAGAGAGAGCGCAGAGTGAGAGGAAAGCGTTTTCGCAGACCCTTGCGCGTAGGAACTCTTGTTTTAGTGAAAAGACCTACACCCTCTGACGTGCAAAATCGAGTGTACTCGACATTTGCAAGCCTTTACGCTGGACCCTATCGTATTGTGGAAGTAAACAATAATGGAAGCTATGAAGTAGCTAATACACGAACTGGTAACATCGTGGGAACTTACAATGCATCGAATCTGAAGATCTATTATTCAAGAACCAGATGATTTAATGTGTAGATAGGAAAAATAAAAATTTTTCAATTTTTATTTTTTGCTAGGTGTGGGGTGGATGTGCCCAACTCTAGGAATGGGTATTCCAAGTTTCAGACACCTAGATATCAAGGGAAAGGCTGTAGCCGCTTTTGAAAGTTCAGATATTTGAATATCGCGCTACATTGCTTCGAGAAGCATTTCGAAGGATTTTACCGATAGTTGGATGTCAAGTGACGTAGCGAGTAATAGCAGAGGTGGAGGCTATTTATTGATTAAATAGTTAACTATGGAGTAGAGACTTGAGACTGGGATCAGATTACTGGCACGGCCAAATGAAAGAGAACGCAATTAGTATCAAGTAAATCGGACCAGGGATTCAAGAGATATGAGGATTTCTAGATATCAGGCGATGACGCGTGACCCTGACCGTTTTGAATAAAAGCCAGCTGGAGCAGGCATGGTTAGCTCATTCTAACACAAGCACTTGGCGAGCAAGTTGCGTCTACGCTGAGCCAAGGCACATGGTTGCCGTATCTACGCAGAAGTTCTTTTCAAATCGTGATAGTCACGAGAAGTGCTGCGCAAACGACTTGGAACTTAGTAAGTTTCTGGTGAGGAGAATCACTGAGGTGATTGATTTCTACAGACATTGGTGGAAATATTTATATTTCCAAAAGGACATATGCTAGACTCTGTCTAGAAAATAGTATTTTGTCACAGTCCAGTAGTAACTTAATACTTGGATGTTTAAATCCATTTTAAGTCAGTTTTCATTTTTGTAACTAGTTAACCACTTCGATCTGTCAGTACACTGAAGACTAGTCTATAACGGTGGCGTTCATTAGTCTACGCAAGGGAAACTGCAAGTTGTCTAGCGCATGGCAGATGGTGATATACAAACCATGCCCAGGGAACGATCTTCAGAACAGCCGTTAATTGCTTAGACTGTCAATGTGTTTCTTGTACTGATGAGATTACAGTGAGTTATGTTACAACTGACATATCTAAGAAGAGATCACTTAGATCTGACCCTATTTCAACAAACTGTTATGGCTTTGATAGAAGCCCATATTAAAATGGAACCACAGTTTATTCAAACGTCGAAAGATACTACCACTATGTCTGACTAGACGAATTGTGGGTCTACAATGGCGGCCGATACAAGGATTATACGTGCTTGTCCGATAGGGCATGTCTATGGATAAATCTGGTATAGACCAGGTTTACTACACTTCAAGACCATCAAGAAATGTAAGCCACATTTGAATTATATTATGCCTAGCTAATTGGAACAAACTATTTTTCTGCAGATGACCAACACATTTCTTTCGTCGTATTTAAAGCTTGCAATGATTTACGCAAGACTTATTAGAGTTATTCTGAGTATTTTCAGCACTCAGAACAGTTTAGGATCGATGACCGAGCATTTCGAGCATTTATTTGCATTTTTCATATTTTAAGGAAACCACGGAAAACCCCGATGTAACTGTAAAAGTTAAATTTATTTTTGTTGAGGAATGGATATGTTTTCCATATTCGAAGGTTCGAACATGTGGATTCTCACATAATGAGATGATAATTAAACATATTTAAAATGATATAAATAATAATAATAATAATAATAATCCACTAATAATAATAATAATAATTTTTATAATTTTTCTAAATAATTCTTGGATATTATATTTTCTAATAATCATATGTATTGAGAAAGAGCCTATGAAGTAGTTTAATCATTTCTAGTCTGGAACAGGAGATTTTCCGAAGGAGAGTGGTTAGCGCAAGCCCGCATTCAACCAACATGTCAGTTCTGGTTGAACAGTTGATATTTGCATTGAGTAAAGTATATGTTTCAGATAACACGGAGAGGCATGAAACGGGAAGCAATTGATATTTGTATCAAATAGGATATTTTTGTATTTATATAAAATCATGACGTAAATACACTCGAAAGTGAAATGAAGATTTTCATAAGTATGGTAAATTCACGGGTTGAACTGAATGGTAAAATAAAATAAACTTGTAAGTTTATTAATCTTCCAGTGTTGATAACAAGCAGAGGCTTGATTTATTGTATAAATTTTGGGAAGAAAATTTATGTGTGTGGAGTAGTTGAAATGCCATTCCCAGGTGCGCATGTTAAGTCGCAGGAATCAAGGTTTTTTTCGAGCATCAATCAAATAGCAGGTTCGATGGCTCAGGTTTATAGTAGGAGTATTGGAGCCACACATTTCGTCGTATGAATAACCCGAAGGTTATTTCTTTGAAACCATCAGTTCTTATTTCAACCTTGTTTACGAATTCCATTTAGACTTTGATTTTGCTAGAACCCGGATTTGTCATGATAGTAGTTTATTCTTCTTCAGAGGAAGACCTTTGCCGTTGTTGTTGTTGTAATATTGTGTTCTTACACAAATAATAGAATGGGCCACTGCCAATTAAAATAATTCTTTAACCACGAATAATTTGAAGAATATTTTCAATCCTAGTGCCATGAACTAAATGAATTCATTATGAAACTACAATTCTTATTTCCGCATTCTGTCGAAGAATTGCAAGTTGTGAAAATTGCTAGAAATGGCCATAAATATAATTTTTTTTTCATAATGATTCCAAGTGGATAATTGAATAGTTGAATGGTTCAACCATTTATTGATCAAGTTGATGATTCAGAAATCATGTATTTTGTTTGGAACTTGAAGTTCATAATCGAGTCACTTCTCGAATGTTTAATGTCAGAAGAACGATTAATTGTTCTTGTGCTTCGCACAGTTCTTCGATGCTATGCTCAAGGTCAAATACTTTTCAGATGTTATTAATATGTATAAATAATTTGTATTGCTTCAATGATGATAATATTTTCGACGATATATTTTTGAAACTGGAAAAACAAGTGAAAGTTTAAGAAATTCTATAAACATTTATTCTACGAGTGTTAATATCATGTAAATAGTCAAACAGTGATCTACGTTATTTCCAGTATGGACAATTAATTTTGAACTGGAATTACATATTAATAATTTTGGAACACAGTCCACAGGACTATTAATCGGACTTGTGTTTCCAAAAAGATTGTCAAATGTGTTTGGAAAATTTCTGTATATTGTGTGTAAATAAGAGTGTGGATCGCCACACGTGGAGTGATGCTGCTTTGAGCATCTTTGCAGTCAGATTTTAACTTTAAAATAAACTGAGATAATTTTACCAGATGTGTTACTCCCAATTAAATCTCCTTCTATCCTTATTGTTGCATTGAGCCAAAAATCAGCAAAGCATTTTTTTTAATTTGATGTCGTTTTCGCGATTTGCTTTAACCCATCTGGCGCTCCGGGATATTTTGACTCTCGTGCTGACTGATTATTGGTAAAATGCATATGTGGTCGTGCGGACTCCGGTCTAAACGGGCACATAAAATAAGATAGAGAGAGAAATGGCTTCGAACGTGGGTCCCGATTTAGACATGGTCAATCGCATGCCGATTTGAAATTGTGATAATTTTTATAGAAATATTTTGGGAGTTGAGAGATGTCTGGTTTGGATGAATAAATTAATAGGAAACCCAATTAGTGGGGAAAATTAAAAATTTAACTTGGTTAATAATTAGAATGGGTTTGATTATTTTTGATAATGGCTTAACCATTAGGGCGTCAAGTAAATTCAGTAGTAAACGTTCGATGACTGGACATACACATTATTAGAATCCAGGTGGAGGATATTTGAGAACTTGCATATTTTTCTTGTGATATTATGGTAAATGTAATTCGTAAAAGTAGAGAATTTTGTTTTTCCATCACGTCGATATTAGGACAAATCTCATTTTATTATAGTGTTCCAATTAGCTATTCATATTTCTTGTTCTAGTTATAAGCTTGTGTTTGCCACTGTTGTATACCCCTAAGTTTTGAATAATAATTGAAATTATGGAAGAAATGATGAGGATGATGAGGAGTTTGGAGGAGAGTTCAAAAGAGGCTGGACGGCGTGTAGCCGCTATTATGAAAGAAAATACAGAGGCTTTAGAAAAGAAACTTAAAGAAAATTCTGATTCTTTAGAAAGTAAACTTAAAGAAAATTCTGATAATTTGAAAGAAAGTTTAGATGAAAAACTTAAAGAAAATTCTGATTCTTTAGAAAATAAACTTAAAGAAAATTCTGATTCTTTAGAAAATAAACTTAGAGAAAGTTCTGATTCTTTAAAAGGTAACTTGAAAGAAAGTTTGGAGGATAAACTCAAAGAAAATTCCGATTTGTTAGAGAGCAGGTTAAAAGATAACTTGAAAGAAAATTTAAATAGTAAATTTAATTCAATGGAAAGTAAATTTAAAGAGAATTCTGAAATTTTGAAAATGACACTTGAAAGTAAAATGAATAAATTATGCGATAAAACACATGAGCTCGAAACTTCATTAGCTACTAACGCAAGTTTAATGGACGATAAATTTCGCGATGCCGATCTTCGATCCCAAAGCTTAGCTGATAGGATAGAACATGGTCTTAGGAAAGTTGGTGAAGACATGGTCAACCTGGAAGTCAGAGTGAAGAAGGAGAGTAACGAGATGGGAATTCTAGTAGTTCAACGTTTAACGGAACAATTCAAAGAACTTGTCATGGGAGAAATAAGAGAAGGTGTGATTAGTGAATTGCAAACTGAAATCAAAACCACAGTTGTCAATGAAATTAAAGACACACTCAAGCTGGAGAACCAAGAGGGAATCAAGGAGATTAGGGAATCTTTGTCATCCCATATTGAAGTAATTGCCAAAGATATCCAAGCAACTCAGAAGGACATATCAGCTATGACAGGGTCATTGAAAAGTCATGAGGCTGTTATGAACCAGATATCCATTGATGTTAAAGACAATTGTAAAGAAACTGAAGCAATCAAGAAGATGGCAGAAGAAAACCAGAAGGAACTTGAGGCTATGAAAACTCAAATCAAGGATGAGAAACAGTCTGATCATCTGTTGAAAATGCCAAATGTAAGGGGAAAGGAACAGATACAGATAAATCTAGGAGCAGCTAGAGAGACTGATAGACAGGATGAGGTCAGGACAGTATTTCAATCCAACCCCATAACTGTATTTAAGAATATAGAAGACAAGCCTTCTAAATTTTCAGGGCGAGATTCTGTAACACCCGTGGAATTTTTGAGAGAAGCAGGTGATTACCTGAAAGATTCTAAGATCCCTAAAGAAAGACAGATCCGAGTGATAGGGAAGTTCTTGGAAGGTCCTGCACTTTTGTGGTTTAGAGCATTTAGATCCACTCTAACCACTTTTGAGGAGTTTTCTCGTGGGCTATTGAAGAAGTTTTGGTCCCCGGAAACCCAACAGCAAGTTAGAGCAGAGTTATATTCGAAGAGATTCTCGACGTCACAACCTACTCGATACTCTACGTACTTTTCTGGACAGCTGTCTAAACTCCAACATTTAGATCCGCCGATGCCAGATAACGAGTTGATTACTGCATTGATACGTCAATTTCCAGCAGACGTCCAGAGGACTTTGGTCGCTGCTGATATCTACAATATGGAACAATTTGATGAAGTATTACAGAAGCTGGATCATACAAACGCTCAATTCTTCCATCAGAAGGGAGTAAAGAATAACAACGCTGTGTATGCTGTTATGGCTGACAGTTATTCTCAAACACCTCGAGAGATTCGAGAGGAGCGAGAAGAGAAAACGCCGAGGGAAGATTCCAATAAGAGAGGATGGAACCAGTACAGTAACAGATACAGTTACAAGCCATATGCGAGACCGGATGGTGGTAATCGATACAATACTCGATGGAGAAGACCACGAGATAGTCAAGGAAGGTACCAGGAAAGAAGATATTATGGTAGAAACAACTATAATAACAGAGGGAATGTAGATACTCGTCAGTCCAATGAAGAGTTTAACAAGGACACAAGGAAAAATTTGGAAGCAAGACACCAAGATAACTTGCAATTTTTGGAGCAGAGGCCCAACGAACCAGGTCCATCGGGAACACAACAATCCCGGGGGAATGGTAATGAAAAAAAAAACTTCGAATTCACAGTAGAAGATAGAATTTTGAATACTTTCACTTCCAGAATTATTAAATGGCAAGCAGAGGATGATGACTTAATTCAACAGAATGACGAACGAAAAGAAATGGGTACCAGAATTAGAATGCCAATCATAACATGCGAAGTATTTGGTATGCCTGTCGATACTTTGATCGATACTGGGGCTATGCTTTGTCTGGTGAGTGAGAAGCTTTATATTCTGTGGAAGCTCAAAGAGAATTTAGAGGAGATTCCAGTATCAGGAATTAAGATCCAAGGAATAATACCCAATAAAATATCTCTGTGTAAAACACAATTATACTTATGTATTACGATTGGAGGACATGATTTCCGACATGTGTTTGTTGTAATGAAGGACATGGCTTTTGACATGATATTGGGAGCAGATTTCATTCAGAAATATCAAGCAGTGATAGATATGAAGACAGAGACGATCAAATTCAAGAATACCGAAGAGATAAACTTCGAGGGAAAAGAAGAGGAAGACATCGAGGGAGATGCTCAATGGTCTCTGATTTTTCATGAAGCTGAAGGAAGAGAAGTCTACACTGAGAAGGAGTCCCCAGAGCTAGGGAAAATTTTGGAAGAGTATCAAGATATTTTTGACATTAAGCCTGGTGAAATTAAGGATTTTGAATATCATATTCGGGTAAATGATGATGCACCTTTTCATGCTAAATTGTATCCAGTAGCAGAAAAGCATCGAGAAAGAGTAAAAGTGCTTATCAAGGAGATGGAAAGCAACAATGTGATTGAAAAGTATACTACATCTTATGTCAATCCATTAGCAGTAGTGTCTAAGCAAGATGGAAGTCTGAGACTATGTTTAGACGTGCGGAATTTGAATTCAAGATTACTGCCAGAGTATGACAGACCACCAATCATTAGGGAACTGTTAAGGAAATTCCAAGGCAAGGTCTGGTTCTCTAATATTGATCTCACTTCGTCCTACCATCATATTAGGCTTAGTGAAGATTCTAAGAAGTCTACAGGATTTATGTTTGACCAGCAGACATATGTATTCCGCCGTTTACCATTTGGAGTCAAAACATCTGGATCCGTTTTGATCAGAGCACTGGAACAAAATTTGAGTCCTGAAGTAAAAGAGATAGCAATTCGTTATATTGATGATATCTTAATTGCATCTGAGACTAAGGAGGAACATTTGCTACATCTTCAAATGTTATTCGCAGATTTGAGAAAAGCGAACTTCAAAGTAAACCTTCGAAAATGTCAGTTCTTTCGAAAGGAAATAAAATTTTTGGGTCACATTTTGGATGGAGAAGGATACCGTCCCAATGAGACGAAGATACAAGCAATTGCAAATTTCCCTAGACCTACTAGATTGAAGAATGTCCGCAGTTTTCTCGGGACATGCCAATTCTTTGCAGGGCATTGTCCGAACTTCACCAAGACAGTTGCGCCATTGCAGGAATTGTTAAAGAAAGGAAATAAATGGAAATGGGATAAAGATTGTGAACAATCATTTCAAGATGCCAAGAGGTTATTGGTAAACAGTGTGAAATTGGAGTATCCTGACTTTACCAAGAATTTCATCATAGAATCTGATGCATCCACCGTAGGGATTGGAGCTATTCTACTTCAAGAGGATGAAGACCACAAGAGACATTACCTGGCGTTCATTAGCAGGAAACTTCGTCCATCAGAGAGGAATTATTACACCACAGAGTTAGAAGCACTTGCTGTAATATTTGCATTGGAGTCGTGGAAGAAAATGTTAATTGGACATTCAGTCATTGTGAGGACTGATCACCACGCATTGGAGTTCATTTTGAGAACAAACTTTGCCAGCGATAGAATAACTAGATGGTCACTTTTTATTCAGCAATTCAACCTAGTTATTGAACACACTCCTGGAGAGTTGAACGTTGGAGGTGATTTATTGAGTAGAGCAGTGGAGTCTACATCTAAGGTTTTTCAAGTTAACCTGACGCAGGAAGATGAAGATACCTTGAGAAGGTTAAGGTTATTGCATTTATCCCAGAGGAGAGACCGACGTCTTAGGAACATTTTTCGTTTTCTACAGGGAAACATGGATCCAAATGATGATGATTTTGTGGAAACTGAAAGAATTTCAAGAGATTTTATGATGTTAGATGGTTTAATCTACAAGTTTGCAGATCCCGACCATACGAAGCTGAGAGTAGTGATACCTCCACGTTTGCAAAAACCCATTATTTGGATGGCACATAGAATCGCAGGTCATGCTGGAGTAGATAAGACAGTCAACATGATTCAAGAGAAATTTTCGTGGGAGCGAATGCGACAAACTGTCAGAAACACTATTCGAGAATGCGACTTATGCCAAAGGAGTAAACATAATTCTATATTATTGAGAGAATTACCAAGGCCTATTATTCCTTCTAAGCCTTGCGAAATCTTCGCGACTGATTTATATGGTCCTCTCCCAAAGTCTAAAAGAGGTAACCGATATATTTTGGTGACCATGGATGTATTCAGCAAATACACCATGTTACATCCAATTCAGAAGGCAAACGCAAAGTATTGTGCGAAGAGAATTAGAGACAGCGTAATTCCGGAAGCAGGCAAACCGGAATTCCTTTTATCAGATCGTGGACCTCAATTTACATCTCTGGAGTTTCGAACCATCATGAATAATCTTGGGATTAGACAATTGTTTTGTTCTATTAGACATCCAGAGAGCAATCCAGCGGAACGCGTGATGGCTGAGATAGCAAAATTTTGCCGCCTCTATTGTCCAAATGAGCATTGGAAATGGATGGATGTTCTTTCTTTAGCATCCGAATCCATCAACTCTACTATTCATGAGAGTACTGGACAGATTCCTATGTTGCTTCATCATGGAATTAAACCAACACGATTATGGGATCGAATCATCTCTATTCCACCTGAGATTGAACCAAGTCGTCAGATGAGGGAAACTCTAGCTTTAGACAAGTTAAGGAGTCAAGCTGAGAAGAGAGAGCGCAGAGTGAGAGGAAAGCGTTTTCGCAGACCCTTGCGCGTAGGAACTCTTGTTTTAGTGAAAAGACCTACACCCTCTGACGTGCAAAATCGAGTGTACTCGAAATTTGCAAGCCTTTACGCTGGACCCTATCGTATTGAGGAAGTAAACTATAATGGAAGCTATGAAGTAGCTAATACACGAACTGGTAACATCGTGGGAACTTACAATGCATCGAATCTGAAGATCTATTATTCAAGAACCAGATGATTTAATGTGTAGATAGGAAAAATAAAAATTTTTCAATTTTTATTTTTTGCTAGGTGTGGGGTGGATGTGCCCAACTCTAGGAATGGGTATTCCAAGTTTCAGACACCTAGATATCAAGGGAAAGGCTGTAGCCGCTTTTGAAAGTTCAGATATTTGAATATCGCGCTACATTGCTTCGAGAAGCATTTCGAAGGATTTTACCGATAGTTGGATGTCAAGTGACGTAGCGAGTAATAGCAGAGGTGGAGGCTATTTATTGATTAAATAGTTGACTATGGATAAGAGACTTGAGACTGGGATCAGATTACTGGCACGGCCAAATGAAAGAGAACGCAATTAGTATCAAGTAAATCGGACCAGGGATTCAAGAGATATGAGGATTTCTAGATATCAGGCGATGACGCGTGACCCTGACCGTTTTGAATAAAAGCCAGCTGGAGCAGGCATGGTTAGCTCATTCTAACACAAGCACTTGGCGAGCAAGTTGCGTCTACGCTGAGCCAAGGCACATGGTTGCCGTATCTACGCAGAAGTTCTTTTCAAATCGTGATAGTCACGAGAAGTGCTGCGCAAACGACTTGGAACTTAGTAAGTTTCTGGTGAGGAGAATCACTGAGGTGATTGATTTCTACAGACATTGGTGGAAATATTTATATTTCCAAAAGGACATATGCTAGACTCTGTCTAGAAAATAGTATTTTGTCACAGTCCAGTAGTAACTTAATACTTGGATGTTTAAATCCATTTTAAGTCAGTTTTCATTTTTGTAACTAGTTAACCACTTCGATCTGTCAGTACACTGAAGACTAGTCTATAACGGTGGCGTTCATTAGTCTACGCAAGGGAAACTGCAAGTTGTCTAGCGCATGGCAGATGGTGATATACAAACCATGCCCAGGGAACGATCTTCAGAACAGCCGTTAATTGCTTAGACTGTCAATGTTTTTCTTGTACTGATGAGATTACAGTGAGTTATGTTACAACTGACATATCTAAGAAGAGATCACTTAGATCTGACCCTATTTCAACAAACTGTTATGGCTTTGATAGAAGCCCATATTAAAATGGAACCACAGTTTATTCAAACGTCGAAAGATACTACCACTATGTCTGACTAGACGAATTGTGGGTCTACAATGGCGGCCGATACAAGGATTATACGTGCTTGTCCGATAGGGCATGTCTATGGATAAATCTGGTATAGACCAGGTTTACTACACTTCAAGACCATCAAGAAATGTAAGCCACATTTGAATTATATTATGCCTAGCTAATTGGAACAAACTATTTTTCTGCAGATGACCAACACATTTTTTTCGTCGTATTTAAAGCTTGCAATGATTTACGCAAGACTTATTAGAGTTATTCTGAGTATTTTCAGCACTCAGAACAGTTTAGGATCGATGACCGAGCATTTCGAGCATTTATTTGAATTTTTCATATTTTAAGGAAACCACGGAAAACCCCGATGTAACTGTAAAAGTTAAATTTATTTTTGTTGAGGAATGGATATGTTTTCCATATTCGAAGGTTCGAACATGTGGATTCTCACATAATGAGATGATAATTAAACATATTTAAAATGATATAAATAATAATAATAATAATAATCCACTAATAATAATAATTTTTATAATTTTTCTAAATAATTCTTGGATATTATATTTTCTAATAATCATATGTATTGAGAAAGAGCCTATGAAGTAGTTTAATCATTTCTAGTCTGGAACAGGAGATTTTCCGAAGGAGAGTGGTTAGCGCAAGCCCGCATTCAACCAACATGTCAGTTCTGGTTGAACAGTTGATATTTGCATTGAGTAAAGTATATGTTTCAGATAACACGGAGAGGCATGAAATGGGAAGCAATTGATATTTGTATCAAATAGGATATTTTTGTATTTATATAAAATCATGACGTAAATACACTCGAAAGTGAAATGAAGATTTTCATAAGTATGGTAAATTCACGGGTTGAACTGAATGGTAAAATAAAATAAACTTGTAAGTTTATTAATCTTCCAGTGTTGATAACAAGCAGAGGCTTGATTTATTGTATAAATTTTGGGAAGAAAATTTATGTGTGTGGAGTAGTTGAAATGCCATTCCCAGGTGCGCATGTTAAGTCGCAGGAATGAAGGTTTTTTCGAGCATCAATCAAATAGCAGGTTCGATGGCTCAGGTTTATAGTAGGAGTATTGGAGCCACACATTTCGTCGTATGAATAACCCGAAGGTTATTTCTTTGAAACCATCAGTTCTTATTTCAACCTTGTTTACGAATTCCATGTAGACTTTGATTTTGCTAGAACCCGGATTTGTCATGATAGTAGTTTATTCTTCTTCAGAGGAAGACCTTTGCCGTTGTTGTTGTTGTAATATTGTGTTCTTACACAAATAATAGAATGGGCCACTGCCAATTAAAATAATTCTTTAACCACGAATAATTTGAAGGATATTTTCAATCCTAGTGCCATGAACTAAATGAATTCATTATGAAACTACAATTCTTATTTCCGCATTCTGTCGAAGAATTGCAAGTTGTGAAAATTGCCAGAAATGGCCATAAATATAAATATTTTTTTTCATAATGATTCCAAGTGGATAATTGAATAGTTGAATGGTTCAACCATTTATTGATCAAGTTGATGATTCAGAAATCATGTATTTTGTTTGGAACTTGAAGTTCATAATCGAGTCACTTCTCGAATGTTTAATGTCAGAAGAACGATTAATTGTTGTTGTGCTTCGCACAGTTCTTCGATGCTATGCTCAAGGTCAAATTCTTTTCAGATGTTATTAATATGTATAAATAATTTGTATTGCTTCAATGATGATAATATTTTCGACGATATATTTTTGAAACTGGAAAAACAAGTGAAAGTTTAAGAAATTCTATAAACATTTATTCTACGAGTGTTAATATCATGTAAATAGTCAAACAGTGATCTACGTTATTTCCAGTATGGACAATTAATTTTGAACTGGAATTACATATTAATAATTTTGGAACACAGTCCACAGGACTATTAATCGGACTTGTGTTTCCAAAAAGATTGTCAAATGTGTTTGGAAAATTTCTGTATATTGTGTGTAAATAAGAGTGTGGATCGCCACACGTGGAGTGATGCTGCTTTGAGCATCTTTGCAGTCAGATTTTAACTTAAAATAAACTGAGATAATTTTACCAGATGTGTTACTCCCAATTAAATCTCCTTCTATCCTTATTGTTGCATTGAGCCAAAAATCAGCAAAGCTTTTTTTTTAATTTGATGTCGTTTTTGCGATTTGCTTTAACCCATCTGGCACTCCGGGATATTTTGACTCTCGTGCTGACTGATTATTGGTAAAATGCATATGTGGTCGTGCGGACTCCGGTCTAAACGGGCACAGTACCATGATAACACGGCATGACAGCTGTCAAATAAGCATTATGACTGCAATGTCACTTAATTCAAAGTACAAAAGAAATGGATCACAAGATCCAAATAACAAACAAATAAAATAGTACAAGAATTTAATATTTATGAGCGACACGGGTTTTAAGACTAGTTCAAGTAATGAGCATTTTGACGGGCGCTCGGCTCCGACCAAAACAGTCGGTTCGGGAACGAACTCCGTACTGCGAAGGACGAATTACGGAAATGTGGGAACAACAATTACATAATTATATACACTACTGACATGCTCTAACCTTAGATTACCACAACCAAATACACGTGTGTATTATTTAAAATAAGGGCTGCGGAATTACCGTCTTATACCTTAAACACTAGGAAAGCATAACATGACATGAACAAGTTTGGCCGGTTGCCAAATTATATTTATAATGAATACAATGGCCTTGAAAATAAGAGCCAACAACAACAAAATACAATTTTTAATTTTCATCCAGAAAATTTGGCGTTTTAAAACAATGAACAAATAAGTCGTAGTAATGATAAAAGAAACTTGGATCGACAACATGGCAACTCCCCAAATTAAACCAAATAAAATAACCTTAACTCATTAGGCTTTAAAGCAAGCATAACGTGTCATAACCGAGCTGGAGACAGCCGGGCCTATTATCGCATCTCCGAGTGAGTGGCTGATTTCTTCCCCCACATAGTAATTAGTGCCACGCTAAATATAGATTCTGGCCCATAGCCAGCGTCCAGCACCTTTGCTAATCGCCACCTGTTAAACGCGTACAAACAAATATCACATTATCTCAAAACATCCTCTCAGGGATTTTTAAGAAACACATCTCCAGGTCCAACTTACCCCCAAGGGTAACTAATTTGCCGGAATGATGTCGCAGTCAAGGACAGGCTTTACCTCTCCTCATCATCATCACTTACACCCAAACACACGTGGCACATTTCTCGAAGATCTCGTCGTAGCATGAATCAGCACACCCCTCAGATAAATGACACACGTCATGTCCAAATGACAATAAAGAATTAATAACTGGAATCGGACTTAGCCCGAGTTATCAAAGCAACTAAAACACTAATTTTCCCCCCACGTAGTAATTAGTTTAACATATCATTAATTCAGTCCATTTATCATTGTCGTTCCTAGGTTCTCATTCATGGCTACACTTTTTATTGATACGTTAATCATATGCGACCATTTCGCTATAAGAATTACGTATACATAAGGACAACATTTAAGTTACAAAATTTACTGTACAACATAATTGTCACGCAATGCCAAAATTTACTACACGCATGTCAGTTAAGAAATCAAACCCTAAAATTTAAATTAAACCACACAAATAAAATCTGTACAAAGTTCCACACATCTCTCGAGATTCCCCTCGTCCAAAATCAATAAATCAATTTTTTAATACTCATCACTTAAACTGCTTTCCAGAGGCCTTCCGCCTCGTCATTTCCCATCATTAGGCCTTTAGCCCATAAAACTCATGGTAATGGAGGATGAAACTTGTTGTCTTCTCTTCATGGTCGTCATCTTGCTGCTGTTAAAACACAATTAAATTAAAGTTTTAAAACTGTTCTATCTGCGTTATGAGTATTTTATTTCCTCATATCGTCCTATGCAGAATCGTAGACTTTCCCTATTCTATGGCTAATTGCCATCTGTTAATTTATGAAATTTATAACTTCGTTGTCGACACACAACTAGAATTTTAAAACCATACCGTCTTAAGGACGTCTTAAAATGACTGTCGAAGAATAATTAGGAGTGCCCCGATTCATCTCAGACATTTGTATATATACAGAAAGCCTAAAGTTTCAATGGTGGGAGAAAATAGCTCCTCAATATTTTAAGTAATGGGCCTATAATTATGTGTGACCTCTCAAAAATCTTGTATTTTCTCATAGGTCGCGAATCTGCCGTCGAACACGCAAACCGATCGCTAGATCTTTTTATAACCGATTGGCGCGCAAAACACACTGACGCTATGTTCTGGCGTCATGTTTTCTTATTGGTCAGATAAGTTGGCGTCGGAGTTCTGACCTTACAAATCCCGCCCTTATTTTGACGTCACGACTATTCTCCTCTCTCTCACTCCTTGCCTTGTACCCAGCATTTTGGCCTGTCGATGGTCACGTACGCCACAGCGTCAAATCTGATTTTCTCAGAAATATAAGAATAACATTGGTTGTGAAACTGTCGGTAGTTTCCAGTCAGCACGTAGCCCGTCTTACCAAGTCCAGATTGCTTGCTACATCAATTTTGCTCAAATATCCAGCATATCATGTATTTAGCATTTCCAGCGATTTTAATAATATGAAACATTATTATTGGACACAATGATAAGGGTTCAATATGTAAATAAATAAATAAATACTACCATCGCTCCCTGGGTCTTCCCTCGGGTCTTCCTAATGGGATTACTTTGTTCCAGGGGCATACGTGCTCCAAGCTCTGTGAACTTTAGGGGTGAGGTGACGCGGCAGGCTGGAAGAAAAGGGCCTGTTAGCTCGCCGTGTTATCTGGAATTCCTGTCTATTCCAATATTGCTAACATAGGGCCGTTGCCTAAACCACTGTGGTGTTGTGAACGAGTGAGTCACCGACCAATATATTTGGTTCTGTTACTACGAACGGACCGGGAATCCCACACATCACTCCTCGTCGTCCGCGATCCACATTCCTCTCAGTTTCACGGAGCTTGGACTCGAGCAGTATCCTGCCCATTGTAAGCTTCCAGCCTTCATTCTTTTAATAAAGGAAATTGGCATTGTTCATCAGCTGTAGCTCTCCGTTCGTCCTGCGTCTTCAACCATTCTCATCCCACACTGGTTCGAATATCTTTCTCGTGATTCTTCGTTCGAAGATCAGTGGTTTCTATCAATTTATACTTTTCAATTGGTCAACATGATATTTGCCCTACACGATTGCAATATGCATATTGTTACACATCTAAGGGCGCATAGCACCCTTAAGAAGTGCACACACATACACCTACTGGTCTACAAGATACACCCACATCTACAGCTACTCCATCAACAACTACATTTATTTAACCATCTGCCCAACACCCTACACTGATTTCACCCCTTAAACACCCTCAAGCTGGAATCAACAACAGCAACTACACATTTCCTAACACGCAAGCCAGTAGAGCTGAAACCACAGCTATTACCCAAGCGCTTGCCTCACACCCAAACAAATACACAAGCACTGCTCATCTAAACAGCTATGTGCAAACGCAGCAGTATGCAAATACATAAAAAGGCCCCCAATCTGAGGTAGGTTATCTGTTACGGTCGCCCGACTGCCAGCTGACATCGTACCTCAGGTAAGTGTGATTCTCAGATTCCACACACAAGTTATACATCCTTCCTCTCGCCACCCCAATTTGATTGTACTATTCACACTTTTTTATACTAGCCCTGAATCCAGGGAAACCTACATTACACTTTGGTCCCATTAAATAAGTGACCACCATTACTACAAACCAGTTGTAATCATTGTTTGCCATCACTGTCTTTACTGCTCACTTCCCTACCTACACCTTGACCTGTCATTACATTGTTCCCCAAAACCGCTGTGCCAGCGCTAGCAATATTTTCACTACCAGTAGCCTTGATTTCTTGGTCGCACGCACGCAGACCGCAGTGGTGCACGGTCAGCAGATACTTAGATTACTCATCACAGCACTCACTCTGCAGGCTGTTAGCTTTCGCCTTAAAGCACACCCCATCGATTTACAACCCTCGTCACGTAGAGCTCCATTCGATCCTCTGTTACACTTTCCAACACTCGTCCGGAGTTTCCACACCTCCATTAGAACTTCCCCTAGTTAAACACCACCCTCTCCACACACCCTCATCCCCCCTGTTCGGCCAACCCCCGTAAAGGGACTGAACAATATAACGCAAGTCCTGGAAAAAGAAACACGCATAACTTATTATTCACAAAAGTAAGGAGTAATTTAGGATTACGCGTTTCAAAGGTCACTCGGTGATCATCAGATCCTCGTCACTAGGGTTGAAGTTTGAGTTTATATACAAACATTTAGAATTGTAGTTTTATTATACTTTTGAGTAACTTGTCTTGCTAATGTGATGTATGATCCACAGGGAATTTCGTTATTTGAAAAAGGTTAGCCTATTCTATAATGTTGTAGAATTTAGAAACATCCCACATGTACATGAAATAAATAATTGGAAGCGTTACGGAGAACTCTAGACGTGTGACGGAATAACGAGTGCATCCTTACTACTCATACTTTACCTTTAAATTATTCATATTTGTTAAAAGGGACGTAAAACCAATAACATTATTATTACATTTATATTATTACTAGCTCTTAAGCCCGGCGTTGCTCGGGATCACATTTGGATATTAGGATATCGTACCTTTGCTTGCTGTGTCGTATTGTGAGCAACTCGGAGGAAGGTCGTTGTTATAATGAGCAATATTATTGCCAATCAAATTCCTTGTGCGTGCTTTTTATCTGATCAAAGTTGTGTTGAAATTGTTAAGTAGATGGGTACAACGGCTCTATACTGCTTGTAGCTTATAATTGATTAATCCTGAAATTTTGCTAATATAACTGAATATTAAAGGAGCCTATTTTTTATTAGCCTACTTTCGATTTTTGCAAAAAATGAAAGTAGACTTATGAGATCACTACAGGGCGAAAAAAGTGTGTCTGTGTGTGTGTATGTGTGTGAGTCTGTGTGTGTGTGTGTGTGTGTGTGAGTGTGTGTACTCTGAATGTCTGTCCCCCCCTATCAATTCGAACACGGTGAGCGCAAATTGAACGAAATTTGGTACAAAGGTAGCACTAGCAAAGGACACCTCAGTGTCATGCTTTATAACGCCGCCATCTTGAAGGAAACGTAATGGCGGCCACACAAATGTTTAAAGCTTAAATCAAATTACGACTAACCTAATCATCCGATCTCTACCAAATTTTGCATCAACATACCTTTATAGGGGCAGCATCCTTTGACCAAACTAATAGGTCATCAGCCTTATAGTTTGCGGATGGCGGCCACCTTTGTGTGAAAATCGATTGCCCTATTAATTCGAACACGGTGAAACCGAATGGAACGAAATTTGGTACAGAGGTAGTACTAGCAAAGGGCACCCCAGTGTCATGTTTTATATCGCCGCCATCTTGACGGAAACGTAATGGCGGCCACACAAATGTTCAAAGCTTAAATCAAATTACGACTAACCTAATCATCCGATCTCTACCAAATTTTGCAACAACATACCTTTATGGAGGGAGCATCCTTTGACAAATCTAATACGTCATTAGCCTAATAGTTTGCGGATGGTGGCCATCTTTGTGTCAAAATCGATTACCCCTATTAACTCGAACACGGTTAAACCGAATGGAATGAAATTTGGTACAGAGGTAGCACTAGCAAAGGGCACCTCAGTGTCATGTTTTATATCGCCGCCATCTTGACGGAAACGTAATGGCGGCCACACAAATATTCAAAGCTTAAATCAAATTACAAATAACCTAATCATCCGATCTCTACCAAATTTTGCATCAACATACCATTATGGAGGGAGCATCCTTTGACCAAACTAATAGGTCATTAGCCTAATATTTTGCGGATGGTGGCCATCTTTGTGTGAAAATCGATTCCCCCTCTTAATTCGAACACGGTGAAACCGAATGGAACGAAATTTGGTACAGAGGTATCACTAGAAAAGGCCACCTCAGTGTCATGTTTTATATCACCGCCATCTTGACGGAAACGTAATCGCGACCACCCAAATGTTAAAGGCTAAAATGTAATTACGACCAACCTAATAATCTAGTCTCTACCAAATTTTGCAACAACAAATCTTTATGTGGGAAGCATATTCTGACCAAACTGCTAGATCATCAGCCCAATAGTTTGCAGATGGTGGCCAAGTATGTGTGCAAATCGATTCCCCCTATCAATTCAAACACGGTGAAACCGAATTGAACGAAATTTGGTACAGAGGTAGCACTAGCAAAAGGCACCTCAGTGTCATGTTTTATATCGCCGCCATCTTGACGGAAACGGAATGACGGCCACCCAAATGTTAAAAGCTTAAATCAAATTTTGACCATCCTAATAATTTGATCTCTACCGGATTTTGCAACAACATGCCTTTTTGTGGAAAGCATCTTATGACTGACTACAAGGTCATCAGCCCAATAGTTTGCAAATAGCGGCCATGTATGTGTGCAAATCCATTCCCCAGATCAATTCAAACACGGTGAAACCGAATTGAATGTTTTTTTTACAGAGGTACCACTAGGAGAGGGCACCTCATATTCATGTTTAATATCCCTATAGCACGCTGTATTTCAACAAGCTACTACAACCAACATTCAATTATACTCCTTGAAAAGGACAAAGAGTTATAACAATACCCAAGGATTTAGGAGAAAGTAGGCTATATGTTCTATACTGAACATCTTGTCTTAGTATGCATTATTAACTTAACCATTACTTTTTAAGGGCCAAGTAATTTCTGTATCTTCATTGTATTAGTCTTGCGTGTTCTGTCGATCAGCAACGTTTCAAGAGGATAAACTCCTAGAATCCCAGCTTCATAATAATATATGCATTTGATTAGTGAAATAATGAATACCAAAATGAAAATATCCACACCTTGTTTCCAGTCGACCGACCGGTTCAGGGAATCAAATGAATGGAGACCCCATATAAAGGCGAGGCTACGAACTGTGCCGGCTTCCGAAGCAAGTCACACTACCCTGGGGCAATGATTAAATGAATGACAGATGAAATGAAATTATAGCGGGGAGTGTTTCTGGAATGACATTTGTGACAGGGAAAACCAAAGTACCCGGAGAAAAACCTGTCTGCCTCCGCTTTGTCCAGCACAAATCTCACATGGAGTGACCGGGATTTGAACCCAAACCCTGCGTTGAGAGGCCCGCGTGCTGTCACCTAAGCTAAGGAGGCTCTAACGAATACCAAAAGAAAATACATAATAAATATCATCTAAGAATCTATATGTCCACCCACAATTAGGCCTAAATAACAACCACTCATAGGAGCACAGAGACACCTTGCGGCCACGAGACAAACTTCACTCGATTCAGAACACCATATCACCCAGACGACCAAATCTGGACCAAGGTCCATGATGACGAACTTTGACGACAAAAATTAGAAGATTAGTAACAAATCAAATCTGAAGCTATATTTACCAAAAATCTCCTTCTTCAGACAAAATCAATATTGAAACACTCGTAGACTAAAAGCAACACACGTAGTATAAAAAGACACTAATACAAAATAAGAAAATAAAAAATGAGTCAAATAAAGTATGCACAAAGAAAAAAAAACATTTTCTCCGCTCATACTGTAAAATAAAGAATCCTCACCAATGCTTTAAGTCCCCATCCTCATGATGACGCCTTTAAATAACATTATAAAGCTTGTGGGGCATGGCAATTCAGTATTTTTTACAAAAGGGCATAAATGAAGGGAATGGAATGGGTTGTCCGAATTTTCAAGTAGATAATGTTGCTCGCCTTGTTTCAAGTGCTAAGTACGTAAAATTCAGTTCAGATCGGTGAAACGGTGTACATTTGAGCCAAGTAAAACGGTGTAGATTTGTGCCTAAGGGCCTAAATGAAAGGAATGGAGAGGGCTATCTAAGAACAATATCCGTTTTACGTCTCGGCATGATGGGTTAAAATCACTGACTGGACTATTAATTATATTATCATGGAGATGCATGTGCAACAAATTCTTGTCAGATGTAATTTAAAAATAGCGAGGTGCATGAAACACAAATCTCCCTTTCGTCCAATCATAACTTTTTCATTCATTCATTCATTCGTTTATTTGCAATTGGGGGTGTGTCCCCCGGTGGCAAATTAGATATACATAACAAATAAATAATTGTACATAACAAATCACTAACAATTAAACTGAAGTATTTACACAAATAGTCAGGCTTTTCTTAAACACACCTATATGTTTGGGAAAAGGCTCTAAGGCTGCGGCAGGTAGAGAGTTCCAATTAGCAATGGCACGGTTTACGAAAGAATATTTACCATAATTTGTTCGCTGTGGTCGGCCCTTAACTTTGAAAGGATGATCGCTCCTACCCATGTAAGTAGGCTTTTCCATACGTTTGCTTAGCTCACCCCCTGCTGGTTGATTTGTATACGTGTTGTACATAGCGCAGAGTCTAGATTTCATCCTCCTAGCCTCAAGTCATTCCCACCCAAGTTTCTTTAACATACGGCTCACACTGCTCCTGGGATTAAAGTCACTGAGCACAAATCTAGCGGCCTTTCGTTTTACCATTTCCAACTCATTTATGAGCCCTACTTGATATGGATCCCAAACCCTCCGAGGCGTATTCCAGAATAGGTCTTACAAGTGACAAATATCCTAATTCTTTAGCAGAGGTACTACTTCCTTTTAATACCCTCATTACAAATTGCAGGGATTTGTAAGCTTTAGAAACTACACATCCTATATGACTGCTCCATTTCATATCATTTCTTACGTGAACGCCCAAATATTTGCAAGAATCTTCTTCTACAAGTATTTCCGAGCCAATGTTATATTGAAAATCTTGCCTTCGCACTTTCCCTATTTTTATTAGACTACATTTTCTTGTGTTTATTTTCATTTTATTTTAAATCGCCCACTTATACAGTAGACCAGGTTCAGGTCATCTTGAAGTACTGCATTGTTTTGTGGGTCATGTATCATTCGATATATTACACAACCATCCGCAAATCCCATTTGGTACCGGTAAGTCATTTATAAACGCCAAAAATAACAAATTACGCTGCCCTGAGGGATACCCGACGTTACGGTAATTTCATCCTAGAATCGGCCTTCAACTTTCACTTTCTGGGAACGACCCGTCAAAAATTCTTGGATCCATAAAATTACTCTTCTATCAATCTTCGTCGAATCTAATTTATGGAGTAGCATGTCATGCGGCACGACATCAAAAGCCTTCGCAAAATCTATAACTACGGCGTCGACTGAAACTCCATCGTATAACGATTCGCTAATATCTTGAAAAAGTGATAGCATCTGACTCTCGCATGAGTGACCTTTCCGAAATCCATGTTGCCTATCATTAAACCATGATAATGTTTCCCACTGTTCCCTCAAGTAGTCGCAAATGAGATGCGCCATCTGTTTACAAACGACGGACGTAAGACTAACCGGCCTGTAGTCGCCCAATTCAAGTCTGCTCCCTCCCTTAAATATTGGGACTACTCTTTTCCAGTCATCCGGGATTTGGGCATTGTTTATGGACACATTAAACATCGCCTCTAAGTATCGTGCCACGGCCCTACCTCCTAGTTTAAGTACCTCACTAACAATATTATAAGGACCCTTCGATATATTGTAACGTAATTTTTGTATTAGCTTTACAATTGCTGACTGGTTTATTTGGAGAAGTGGAGCCCCTGATTCGCCGTTAAGGTCCAACACACAGCTATTGGATTTATTGAACACACTACCATAAAAGACATTTAATTCATTAGCAATGGCCTGCTTCTCAATAATTAATTTACCGTCACCGGACATTATCATCGACAAATTATCTGAATTTCCCTTTCTTCTCCTAACATAACTGTATTTTTAGCCTATTTTCAATTTTGAAAAAATAGGCTTATGAGATCACCTTTTGTCCGTGTGTGTGTGCGCGCGCGTGTGTGTGTGTGTGTGATTCGTGTGTGTGTCCCCCCTAATAAAATCTAAACGGCAGGAGCGATTTCAATGAAACTCGGAAAGTTCATAGCACTATTCCCGGCGACCTCGACCGTGCCCTTCAAATTTTGTTACGACTCACCAATCCAACATGGCGGCTGTGCGAAATATTTCACCAGCATTCAATAACTCCGAAACTATTACCGATATTACCCTGACATTTTCTATGGTGATAGAGGGAACTACCATAAGTTCACTTATGTGACTTTTGAAAACCTGGTAACTACAAAACCAACATGGCGGCCAAGCGAATTTGCGACTTTTAAATAGACGTTTCTCGCGATTTGACCAACCAAACGCAATGAAACTTGGTACAGTATATGTTTATATACATTGTAATGCACCGACATCTAACTTCGTTCAATTGTTTACATAATCACAAGATGGCGGATGTGCGAAATATTTCACTGGCATTCTATATCTCTGAAACTATTAGTGGTATCTCCCTAAATTTTTTTACGGAGATAAAGGGCGCTACTGGAAGTCCATCTATAAGATTTTCAAAAACCGGTTAACTACAAAACGAACATGGCGGCCAAGCGAATTTGAACATTTTAAATAGACCTTTCTCGCGATTTAATGTTCCAAGCGCACTGAAACCTGGTACAGGAAATATTTATACACATTGTAATCCACTGGTATCTAATTTAGTTCAATTGTTTACATAACCTCAAGATGGCGGCAGTGCGAATTTTAAAATTAAGTTTTTATTTCTTGTGATGTAGTCATGCGATCGAAGTGAAAGTTTGAATAATGAACCTACGCAATAATTTTCCTTTAATGGTACATGACTCTATGGCCTATACATTTAACAATCCAACATGGCGACCATCCGAAATATTTAGACGATACTGAATATCTACGAATTTATTTTAGCAATCAAACTGCTTTTTTTGAATGTTCATAGGGGCTATGAACTTAAGTTCACCTATAGGACTTTAAATAACCTGGTGATCACAAATCCAACATGGCGGTGACGCGAATTATAAATATTCACATGGACGTTTCTCGCAATTTAACCATCCGCGTGCAGTGAAACTTGGTACAGTAAATCTTTATCCGAATGTTAATCCACTGGCATCTAATTTATTTCAATTGTTTCCATAACCTCAAGATGGCAGCTGTGAAAAATTTTTAAATCTCCTTGATTTTTCTTGTGTCCTAATTATGCGATTGAAGTTTGAATACTACACGTTCACAATAATCTGCATGTAACAGTACATAACTCTAGGACCTACATATATAAAATCCAACATGGCGACCATCCGAAATATTTAGTCGGTTCTCAATATCTACGAATCTATTACAGCAATCAAACTGAAATTGTGTATGTTGATAGTGGCAATTAATATAAGTAGGTTATATGAAAATAGGCTGTATAGTTCTTCACGGAACTACTTGTTTTTTCCACCCATCGCCTCCCGAACCAAGTAAACCTTGCATATAATTGTCATGAGCAGCACCCTTTTTTTTAAGACGAGCTCTCTTGATAAAGACTTAAATTTCAACATATACTTGTCACTATCGTATCGTTTATTGTATAATTTCCTAATTTTCCGTTTAAGACTCCCGATTTCCCGTGTGTAATACTCAGGATCTGGGTTTTGTTTCAGTAATTTAAATGGAACAAATTTATCAATAGCGCTATTTAATTTTTTAAAAAGGTTAGTCCACAGGATATTAATGTGATTTCCTTCCGATGCCCATCCTACAAATAGCTCATTCAAATACCCCTGAAATTTGTCCAGATCCGCCCTGCAATACTGGAATATGATCTTATTTGCTACATCAGAGTCTATATTTGTAATGTCACCGTATCTAATTTTGCAGAACGAAAAGTTCACAGGCGAAATGAAGAAAAGCCGAGTTGCACTTCCAGGGAAACTCCAAACACAACCACTCTTCTCTAAAGTTTTTAACTCAACACGACTCGACAGTTTGCTGCTGGCTGTATCTGGGGCTATAAGCTCGTCCGCTAGATAAGCTGTAACTGGGGTGATAGTCTCGCCCCTAGCTAGCTCGTAAACTGTCACCTCAGTAACTGAATGGAGGTTTTTGGAAGAAATGAAAACGTAAGAACACTTATAGTTGCCGATGTATTGAAGATAGAGATATGCTCTCCCGGGCTTGTAGAACTTTTCATGGTGAACAATTCTTACACTCATAGTATATAGATATTTTTAACGGTTTGTCCAGGCTAAGCTTAAAAAGCGCACAGACGCCAGTCTTTTTTCGACCTTTTCACTGAAATCGTTAGTGCTTGACTTCCTTTGGTCATAAATAAATAATTTTCTACAGAAACTTTCCTCGAGATATCCTTTACAGAATGGTGAAAACCGCATCAAAATCCATTTAGTGGTTCTCGAGATTACCCGTGACATCCAAGAATCGGGGACTTTGTTTTATACTAAGTAGCGATTACAGGCCAATCAGTATAATTTAATATAATATAACCCTCCTCCCGTCCAATCTTAAATTGATTAGGAATTTTGCGGAACGAAAAGTTCACAGGCGAAATGAGAGATGCACTTCCAGGGAATGGCGAGGTGAATGAAACTCAAATCCCCCTTCCGTCCAATCTTAACTTGACTGTGTTTCACAGGCGAAATGAAGAAAACCCGAGTTGCACTTCCAGGGAAACTTCAAACACAACCACCCTTCTCAGAAGTCTTAACTCAACACGACTCAACGGTTTGCTGCTGGCTGTATCTGGGGCAATAGGTTCACCCGCTAGCTGGGCTGTAGCAGGGATGATAGACTCGCCCTTAGCTAGCTCGTAAACTGTCGCCTCAGTAGTTGAATGGACTTGGTTGGAAAAAATTAAAACGTAAAAACACTTATAGTGGGCGACGTATTGAAGATAGACATATCCTCTCGCGGACCCTTTTGTAGAACTTTTCATGCTGAACAATTCTTACACTCATAGTATTCAGATATTTTTAACGGTTTGTCCAGCCTAAGCTTACAAAGCGCTCGGACGCCAGGTTATTTTTCCGACTTTTCCACTGAAATCGTTACTGCTCGGCTTCCTTTTGATCATAAATAAATTATTTTCTACGGAGATCATCCTTGAGATATCCTTTACAGAATGGTGAAAACCGCATCAAAATCCATCCAGTGGTTCTCGAGTTTACCCGTAACATCCAAGAATCGGGGACTTTGTTTTATACTAAGTAGAGATTTCGTGTTGCGCAGCTATTTTGTGGCCGTGGCATATATTTCTTTCTCATGCACACTATACTGTAATATCGAGACCATCTTCACTTTTCCCGTGTTTCCGATACTAAAAGTGTGGAATGTGCAAGCCATGATGGTTCTTAAATAATAATACATATTAATACGAGGGAACTTCCGAAAGTAAGTTTCAGCATTTTATTGCACAACCAGATGGTGACTCGAACAATCACCATAAGTTCCGCACCCGTTGCTGGTTCAACGACGGAATGAGCGTCAGCGGAGGGGGAATAACGCATGCGTGGAGCACTTACGAAGAGAGAGGAGCAGCAGATCGGCGTGCTCGATATTATTCGAGTACAACTCACGATGTCAGACAGACGTGTACCGACAACGTGGTCACCAATGGAAGCGTGTGCTGTTATGTGGTCTGAATTGGCACGTGGGACTAGAGTGTCAGTCATCCATGAACGACTACTGACCGTGTGTAGTGAAGCGTTCATGTCTCGTCTAATGGTCGGTCGCTGGTGATGCATGTTCAGTAAAGGATGGCGGAGTGTTGAGGATGATGATCGAAGTGGTCCCTCCACATCCACGAATGAAAACAACTTTATTGAGTACAAGACATGGTGTTAGCGGACCGGCCAATAACTGTGGCAGACGAGGCGTCCACACTGCGTATTGGTTGTGCCCGGACCCATCACATGCTCCATGATTAGTCGAGTTAAGGAAAAGTGTCTGCAATGGGTACTGAGAAACCTGACCCAGGAGCAGCCTGGGCGACAATTCCTTGCATCGCAGGGCACAGAGTTTTACCACAGTTGTTTCTTCAAACGGATCGTGCGCTACGACAAGTGTCTCAATGTCGGTGGGGACTATGTCGAAAAATAGAGCAAGGTGTATTGTTCATGATGCCATGGTGTATGTCAGTTTGGCAATGAAGGGTCCCTGGAAAAATATGACGAACTTATTTTCGGAACTTTCTTCGTAAATAGAAAGGTAAATAATAATAATAATAATAATAATAATAATAATAATAATAATAATAATAATAATATCGTATGGCCTCGGGTGCCGGGTGCAAGCTTTGTTATTTGACACCCAGAGGGTAGCTTGCATGCCAAATTTCGTTGTTCCTTAACTATGAAAGTCAGGGAGGTTAGATGTTAAATATCTAAGCTCCTTGAACACTATAGCGCTTTCTAGTAGAGAAATGAGGAACTTTGTGTTGGCGGAAACTCCCGAGATTAATTTTGCCATTATGAAATCGGCCTACTGAATTCAAATGGGTTCTTTGACATGCCAACATCGTATGACATGCGTATCGATTTTTGCCGCCTTTCAAAAAAAAAATATCACTTACCACGGACAGGAGCGAACCTGCAATCTTGGGGTTAGTAGACCGACACGATATCCACTCACCCAAGGCACAGAGAGTAGAGATATTCTCAACATTCAGTCACAAGAAATAATCAAAATCCCATAATTTTACTCAGTCCCATCATTCCCAGCATAACCGAAATGTTAACCAAGGTGTTAAGTTTCACGTTTTCGTTTATTCTACATTCCAATTCCACAATAAGAACTAGCATTGCTTCTCTTCTTATCCTGAAACCAAACTGGTATTCACCCTAATTATCCTCATGCAGATATGAAATGAGAGAATGTGTGGGGGAGGTTTAGTTTGACAACCGATGCTTGCCTATCATCGATTGTATTCCTCAGTCATATTGGACTGTTTGAAAGATATATCGACTGGCTGAGTGGCGCAGCGATAACGCTCTCGCCTGCTGTACCTAATTTGGCAGGATCTAATCCTCGCGCAGTCAGTTGCCATTTGAGGGTGCGCAAATGCGAGGGAGCCGTGTTCGTAGATTTGCTGGCACGTTAAAGATCCCCTTCGGGGCAAAATTCCGGCATCCCGAAGTCTCCAAAACCTGTAGACCCTAGTAGTTAAAAGGGACGTAAAACCAATAACATTATTATTATTATTATTAATTATTGGAAGATATGTTAATCGCAGTAGTCAAAGAAGGAAGCTTGTCAACAAGAGATAAAAGTAAGAAGTTAATTGCAGGGCAGTTGACTAGATCTGTTTGTTTAGCTTCGTTACAAAGTCTAATGTTTTATCATGTCACTTTGCAGCAGACCATGAGATATTTCCACAGTACCATAGCAAATACTTTGGAGGTCAAGGGTATGATCTAGCTGATGAAACCCTCCTCCAGTATTGGCTACTGAGGTTTCACCAAGCCCATTCCCAGCAGCCCAGCCTGCTTGCAGCACCTCTAAATAGCATGGTTCATTTGGAGTCCTCAAACCGTCCAGCTTAGGTCGTTCGCTTCTTGACTCAACGAAATGCCAAGGCACTGCCTGCCATTCTGTCTGTGAATAACTGAAGAATTCCAAATTCGGACTGCCTGGATGATATCCTTCAACAAATATTACCTCCTGTGAGAAACCAGTAAACATGTAGACATCTGAAAAGGAAAGACATCATAACATAAAAGAGCGTCAAGATTAGAGTTGCCAGATTTCAAGAATGGAAAAATGGAACACACGTCTCAAAACATTGTTTTCTTTTTTAATCAAGGTCGTTAAATCTTGTAATAAATAATACACATATGTATTAAATAAGAATTACATAATCAAATACAAAAAATTAAAACTAGATATTGCTGACATATCATATAGGCCTATGATACCAGCAACTTACAAATACCGTTCTTTTGAACGACCCTTTGCAAGGATATTTTATTTGTAAATACCTTCTGGTAAAATTCACTACAATTTTCGTCATAATTGTAACATGTGAACAATTCTTGTTTTATCAAACTAATGGAGCTTCTGTTTCTATCATGTCTCCATTTGATATTCATGACAGAAAAAACTCTCTATAGAAGCATTGGAGGGGAAAATGCTGATAATCCTTAATTTTGTTGCCCCTAATAAATCTATAACATGTATACATCTATCTGACACAGACATAGAAATCATTTCCTCTTTCAAACTTGCACCTGTATCAACAGAAAACAAGCAAGATATTACAATCAATTCTTAAGTGGGTCATTTGAAAATTAGTGTGAAATTAACCAAAAAATGGAATATTTGGCGTTCCGTTGAAGATTAAAACGGAACACGAAAAAAAACAAGAAAAAAACGGAATTGTTCCGGGTAAAACGGAACGTCTGGGAACCCTAGCCAAGATGGCCTTTCCAGCATTTCGTATCTCGATCCTAAATACAGGTTGCATTTTAGTCGGCCAACATGTCATTGGAACTTAATTATTCCAATATTGAGCGATGTAGGGAAAGAAAATTGACATTTTATTTCTCAACACACCCTCATTAACACAAATATTTGTCCTACTCATGGCGTAGTGACTAGCATTCTTGGCGCGGGTTCGATTCCCAGCTCTGACAAGAAATTTAATTCTGGTATGAGGGCTGGTACACTCAGCCTCGTGAGGCAAAACTGAGAAGAGGTGGGATCGATTCCTACCTCAGCCATCCTGGGAGTGGTTTTCCGTGGTTTTCCCACTTCTATTCCAGACAAATGCCGGGATGGTACTTTACGTAAAACCACGGCCGCTTCCTACACAAATCCTAGCTCTATTTCAAATACACACACTAGTACAGACATCACAGCGACACAGGTTATTGGACAAATTCTACACGCACCGACGTTCATGGGGCTACATGACCATGATGCCGGAAAGTCCCTAACGAAACAACAACACATAAACCACAAAGAAAGACAATTTGATATGTTCCAGAAAGCGATGAAGCAAACGTTCACACACTATTCAATAGGCCTATACAGTATACTACTGTATGCAGCACTATACTTCTGTTTCGAGGATTTCTTCAGGTATTTGCACTTCCGTAACGTGTTCAAAAAGGTCAGCGTTGTCCTCGCTACTGTTTATTACTTCTATAAGTCGAACATCTATATCTCAAATTGTCGATATCTCGAAGTACTTTTAATTTCCCGGCGAAGTTATATACAATTTACTAGCAACCCGACCCGGCTTCGCCAGGGAACAGTTATGAATGCATTACGTGATAAGCGCTTTTTTTTCCAATGTCAATGAACAACGACCAATATCCGTTTTACGTCTCGGCATGATGGGATAAAATCACTGACTGGACTATTAATTATATTATCATGGAGATGCATGTGCAACAAATTCTCGGCAGACGTAATTTAAGAATAGCGAGGTGCATGAAACACAAATCCCCCTTCCGTCCAATCTTAACTTGACTGTGTATTTTGCGGAACGAAAAGTTCACAGGCGAAATGAAGAAAAGCCGAGTTGCACTTCCAGGGAAACTCCAAACACAACCACTCTTCTCTAATGTGTTTAACTTAACACAACTCGACATTTTGCTGCTGGCTGTATCTGGGACAATAAGCTCGTCCACTAGCTAAGTTGTAACTGGGATGATAGACTCACCCCTAGCTAGCTCGTAAACTGTCGCCTCAGTAACTGAATGGAGATTGTTGGAAGAAATGAAAACGTAAAAACACTTATAGTAGGCGATGTATTGAAGATAGACATATGCTCTCGCGGACTTTTTTGTAGAACTTTTCATGCTGATCAATTCTTACACTCATAGTATACAGATATTTTTAACGGTTTGCCCAGCGTAAGCTTACAAAGCGCTCGGACGCTAGTTTTTTTTCGACTTTTCCACTGAAATCGTTACTGCTCGGCTTCCTTTGATCATAAATAAATTATTTTCTGCAGAAATCATCCTCGAGATATCTTTTACAGAATGGTGAAAACCGCATCAAAATCCATCCAGTGGTTCTCGAGTTTACCCGTAACATCCAAGAATCGGGGACTTGGTTTTATACTAAGTAGAGATGTCATGTTTTTTTCTATAATTCTCAGTTATAATACTTGAAAATTTCGACAACTCGAATGCTATTTTGTTCCCCAGACATTAAGTTTGTGTCTTTAACTCGAAGTTGAAATGAAGATGAAATACGTTCTTTAGGTGTGGCATGGGAATTAAAATATCGATTCAGTTGTGTAGGGAGGGCACCTGGACTATGTATTTCTTTCATCTTCTATCAGCGGCTTATTATGCTCGGAATTCCAGTTAATGCGCAGTCCACCATTATGAAAAACAAGATGTTCAGGAAAGAACATATAGCCTACTTTCTCATAAATGTATGGGTATAGTTATAACTCTTTGTCCTTATCACCTCCTATTTTCTTCCTATTCGAAGTGCAAAATGGCACACTGGATTTGAGCAGCGGCGTTCAAACCATAGTTTTTTAATTTGCCCCAGCATTTTCCAATTTTATCAGCAAACACTCCAAACAACGTAGGAATTCAGTAAACACCGACTACTTACGATAATTGAAACTTCGTTGGTCTAAACATACAACTGGGAGAAACACATATAATAATCTTACTGCACAGCTCATTTTAATCGCACCTGCGCTCTATCGGCAACAAGAGGAAATGTTTCAATTACACCGTAGGCATGGGTTCACTAACTGGCCGGTATAGAGCGCAGCTCGCATCTAGTAGGCCGTGGTTAGCTCCCGCATAGTTCAACTGGTTGCTAGTAGATGCCACTCGTGCAGATCCCGTGAATAATGTTGTTTTAACTAAGTAGACTATATTTTCCATTGCAAAATGCACAATAAAAAGCTCAATTTTAAAACGTCTCAGAACTAAAAAAGAACAACAATAAATATAAAAAAATCAAGCAAAAAATACAACTCTGATAAGATTTGAACCCCAGTCGGCCAGGTGAAAGCCCAAAGCTCTAACTACAGAGCCAAGCATGTCATCCCAAATTAATCGCTATCACTTAATTTTCATACAACGTCTTAGCAAATAATGACTTTGACTAAACGATTTCTTCACTGGAGTATAAATACATTATAACTCATTTCATACAAAGTTCATATTATCTCTATTAGTAGGCTATATTGCATGCAGCATATTGAAATTAGTGAAATATAGGTCAGAACGAGAGATCAGCTGCCATCTTGCCTTGTAACTGAGACGGCTCAGATTTTTAAAGCCACTTATGCACTATAGTATTACAATATAAACTTTTAATTTCGAACGAGCCACGTCCTTTAGAACAGTTGAAATGATTCTCGGTTCGATAATCGGAACTGGTGGGTGCCATGTTATGAATTATAAAGTTTGCATAATTCCTGAAATGGTAGAGTTGATGACCTTGAAATTTGGGCACAAGTCGTGCCCCACATAAAGGTATGTTTTTACCAAATTTGGTAAAGATCTGATGATTAGTTTGGTCGCAATTTAATTTTAAGTTTTAGCCATTTGAGTGGCCGCCACTAAGTTTTGGTAAAGATGGCGGCAATATAAAACATGGCACTGAGGTGCCCTTTGCTAGTGCTACCTCTGTACCAAATTTGGTTAAATTCTGTTTCGTCATGTTTGAACTGTAGAGGAGGGGGGGGGGATGGACAGACATGCAGAGTACACACACATCCAGTACAGACACTCTCACACACAGACAGATACACCATTTTTTGGCCCTGTGTTGATCTCATAAGTCTGCTTTCACTTTTTGCAAAAATCGAAAGTAGGCTAATAAACACAAGATTTATAGCGCTATGCAGGTGTCACTTTTTTGAAACGAACAGAAAATACATATAGTAAAATTAATCGAAATGTAACTGTGCAATTCTTGCACAACACCATTTAACCCTAGTTAGTAAACCTGCATGAATAGACCTAGTGACAATAACAGCATGGCGTGTGTATTTATGACAATCGAACCCCATTTTTTCATACCTCGAAATTTCGATAACTCGAAGTGTTTCCAAAAGCACTTCGAGATATCGACGTTCAACTGTATTTATAAATACCACCACTGAGAAATTAGAGACATATTTTATGCCGTTCATATCACGCTCAATGCTATCTTTTACTTCCGTCAGATGATTCAGCAATAGCAATTTAGCAGGATCTATATAATATTGCGAGCTGGTGTCCATCGGACTGAGACCGGCAACCTGTTCTCTGAGGTATAACAGTGAATATTGTCAATTAAATACTCGTAACACATAGCTTTCTGCGCACAGATGGTATACTAATTTGAAGAAGGGGTTGAGGAATCATGTGTTTGGTGTTAATGTGCTACATCTAGAGCACCGAGTGCTTCGAAGAGCTAGAGTAAGTTACATGACCTGCTTCAAATATTAGAAGTATTCACATAACATACCCTAGATGTTAAACTTTGGAATTGTCATGGACACATTTCTGACATCTAGTTACCATGGCAACAAGTGCAAGCGCACTTAAATCCCACTCGTTGAAGCGTGCGCGATCACCATGAACAAGTCAAAAGCGGTACTTACACATATAATTATATACTAGCAACCCGCCCCGGCTTCGCCCGGGAATAGTTATGAATGCATTACGTGATAGCGCTTTTTTAGGTCTTTTCTTCTTCGCCTTTTTCGAGGTCTTCTTCTTCTTTTACATCTATCCCTTTTGCCTCTCGACGTCGGGTCTGCCAGCCACTTTCTGTATTCATTCCTATCCCCTGCGAGTCTCCTGGTTTGCTGCAGAGTCCTTCCCTACATCTCTGCCACCTCTCTGACATATTGGATCCATTCCTTCCTTGGACGACCTCTTCTTCGAGTACCTTCAGGCTTTTCCTCGAACACTTGCTTCGGTTTCCTTTCTTCATCCATCCTTATGATATGCCCATACCATTGTAAAGCTTTCTTCTGGATAGTATGTACTACCGATTCCACCTTTATTCTTCTCTGATCGATATATTTCGTACCCTATCTCTTCTAGTTTTATTCTTTATCTTCCGGAGGTATTTCATTTCTGAGACAGTCACTCTACTTTCATGTTTGTCCAGCATAGTCCATGTTTCAGCACCATAGGTAAGTGTAGGTAAAAAAACCTGTCTTATAGATTTGAATCTTGGTTTCCTCCGAGACCTCCTTCTTTCCCACAATACACTGGCTCAACTGACAATATACGTTATTTGCCTTCTTTACCCGAGTATTAACCTCTCCGTCGATTCTTCCATCCTCAGTCAGCATTGTTCCCAGATATGTAAAGCTGTGGACTTGATCCATAGTCCTTCCTTGCCACTCAATCAACATATCTTCCCTATCTCCTCCTATCTTCATCACCTTACTCTTATTTATATTAATGGTGAGTCCTCTGTCTTGTAGGGAAGTTGCCCACTCTGTGACAGCTTGTTGCAGGTCTTCTGAACTATTATTAATAAGTACTATGTCGTCCGCATACACTAGTGACTGAAGGTACATTGCTCTCATTTTCCAGTTTCCAATTTTCATTCGCCTTGTCCTAGCTCTGCATTGACTGATCACTTGATTCATGAATATAATGAAGAGGAGTAGACTCAGGCTGTCACCTTGTTTCACTCCTCTGTCCATCCTGAATTGTTCACTCTCGTGTCCATACAATCTCACTAATCCCTTGACCTCCTTATACACACTTTGAATTACTCTGATCAAAATTTCCAGTGCTTTCCATATTTCCCCTTTAGGTACCGAATCAAACGCAGCTGTAATGTCTAGGAATGCCAGATATGCTTCCTTCCCTCTGTTGTTTATTTTCTCTATGAGGTGTCGAATACAACTAATCTGATCTTGAGTTTGCCGATGTGGGCGGAATGCTGCTTGTTCTTCTTGTAGCTCTGGCTCCACCTGCCTTCGTAGTCTTTTCTCTACAATTATCGTGTATAGCTTCAATACAACTGATGATAAGCAAATGGCTCGATAGTTCCCACAATCTGTTATACTTCCTTTTTTATGAATTGGGATGATGATGTTGTTTGTCCATTCCTCAGGTATTATTTCTTCCTTCCAGAAAATGTTAAACAAAATTCTTAACCATTCTTTTAATTCATTACTTCCTTTCTTAATCAATTCAGGAGCTATATCATCCGGACCCGATGCTTTACCATTCATCTAGGTTATAGCTTCGTCAATTTCATATCTACTGATTTCTTCTTCTTCTTCTTCTTCTTCTTCTTTTTCTTCTTCTGATTGTAGGTGTTGTTCTTGCTCTTGCTCTATCTCTTCCCTCTCAGTTTCGAACACCTCTGCATAGTAATCTTTCCATGTTTCCAGTACTTCTTCTACTTTGGTTTTAAGTATGCCGTCTTTGTTTTGTATACTTCTTACTTTCTTCCCATATTTTCCTCTAAGTCCTTTGACAAATGTCCAGAACCTTCGTTTATTTTCATGGAAATTTTTCTTTGTTTCATCTCCAAATTCTTTCCAACCATCCTCTTTCGCTTGCCTGGCAATTTGTTTCGATACATTTCTAGCTTCCACATATTTCTCCCAGTCATCCCTCTTCTTGCTTTGTACATATTTCTTCCATGCTTCTTTCTTCTCCTTTACTGCCTCCTGCACTACTTCATTCCACCATGTAGTTCTCTTCTGATAGCCTCCTACTGTCTTCATCCCACATATGTCTTGTGCTGTTTTCTTGATGATGTCTCTTAGTACTTCCCAGACTTGTTCGGCTGAATTCATGCCCGTATTCTTTCTGGATGCCTGCAGCCTCTGATCCAACTCATCTCTATATCTCTTCTTCTTTTCTTCATCATTAAGTTGGTCTATGTTCAACTTGGAGTACTTTCTGGGTCTCTGAGGCTTTGGTGTCCGGAAGTGCGCAGTCATGACTAATAGGTGATGTTCAGTAGGCTACTCATCTCCGCACTTCTAAAAACTCGTACATCATCGATTGCATATCTTGCACTCTCTGTGTATGTAAAATAGTCTATAGCACTCGTTGCATCTCGTCCTTCAGAGCGTATGTCATCTGATGTCATTTCTTATGGGGAAAGAAAGTATTTTTAATAAGTAATTTATTATCTTCGCAAAACTCTATCATTCTGTCTCCATTACGATTCTTAACTACTTCTGCCGCATATTTGCCAACACATCCATATCCTTCCTCAAACTCATTACCTATCCGTGCATTCCAATCTCCCATGACAACGACATGTTTATTCCCATCCTGAGCTCTGTTATTGTTGTCTGCAAGGCTCGGTAGAAACCATCTTTCTCTGCTTCACCTCTGTCTTCTGAGGGTGCATATATCTGGATGATCGAGATGTTCTCTTGTAAGCTGAATTCCATTCAGATTATCCTGGAATTTACTGCTTCCCAGTATCTCACTTGGTTGTTCAGTGTAGGACTTAGTATGACTCCCACTCCCTCCTTGGCTCTTTGATCTCTATTCACACCTGAATACCACAAGGTACCCCTTTTTCCATTGCCATTTGTCCACTACCCTTCTTCTTTGTTTCACTAATCCCCAGCAAATGAATTTTATATTTCTGCATTTCATTTATTATTTCTACTTCCTTTCCTGTCAGAGAAGTTAGATTCCATGTAGCCCATCTCATTGTCCTTTTCTCGCAGGGTCGTATCATGTTTATCCGTCCGGCTCTCTGAATTTGACAAGTTTCACCCGACGTGGGTAATCACCCCTACGTGACCTAGCACAGTGGAGGGGCTGCCTCCTCACAGCATCTGTGCCTACTGGACTTTGCTGTCAAGGTTGTTCCCCCTTATCTGAGCATAACCCGTTTTAAGGCGCCGGAAACTCGCCTTCACCCCTCCCTTACGGACTAGGATTTGCTGTTTGCATTGCTAGGCAGAGCCTCCCAACTAGGGCATTTCTCAGTATTTACCAGAGACACCTACTCAGCATTGGTGTCGCCACCGAGGCCCAATAACCAGCCATTCACGCTCCTCCTTTCTCAACCAGGTTTGGGACCGGCTATGGCGAAGTTTTTTTTCTTTTTCGAAGTCAAGTAATTACATGTATATTATCATGGAGACACATATGCAACGAATTCTTGTCAGATGCAGCCTAATTTAAGAATGGCGAGGTGCATGAAACACAAATCCCTCTTACGTCCAATCTTAACTTGACTGTGTATTTTGCGGAACGAAAAGTTCACAGGCGAAATGAAGAAAAGCCGAGTTGCACTTCCAGGGATACTCCAAACACAACCACTCTTCTCTGAAGTCTTAACTCAACACAACTCGACAGTTTGCTGCTGGCTGTATCTGGGGGTAATAGACTCGCACGCTAGCTAGGGTGTAACTGGGGTGATAGACTGGCCGCTAGCTAGCTCGTAAATTGTCACCTCAGTAATTGAATGGAGATTGTTGGAATAAGTGTAAACGTGAAAACACTATAGTGGGCGATATATTGAAAATAGAGATGCTCTCACGGATGTTTTTCTAGCACTCTTCATGCTGAACAATTCTTATACTCATAGTATATTGATATTATCAACGGTTTGCCCAGCGTATGCTTAAAAAGCGTACGGACGCCATGGATCATGTTTGCGGATCCTAACCTCGCCTGTCATGGACGCGCGTGTGCACTCCTCGCAATGTTGTATTATGATTTCATCAGAGGAGGTTATCAGCGCTCCCAGACCTTCACGAGGGAGCGACCCAGCAAGCCTCTCCAACAGCCAATGGCAAGCCTTGCACGCCCATAATGCGTGGTTCTTCGACTTTTTCATTGAAATCGTTACTGCTTGGCTACTTTTGATCATAAATAAATTATTTTCTACAGAAACCTTCCTCGAGATATCCTTTACATAATGGTGAAAACCGCATCAAAATCCATCCTATGGTTCTCGAGAATACCCGTGACATCCAAGAATCGGGGACTTTGTTTTATACTAAGTAGAGATAATTTAAAATCGCTTATCCTCCCAGCTCGGCTTCGCTTAAGGAATCACTCCTCTACCGTCGCAAGGACGGTGTCTGGGAGCTGAACACACTCTATCGGCAGATACAACTGGGGATGGTGACAGGCCGATCGCCCAGGTGACCGCTAATTTGGGTCTAATTAAGGAAGGGATTTTGGAAGGAAGTCAGCCGAGGACCTGTTGAAAGGAACCGTCCCGGTATGTTCCTGGTGGTGAAAATGGGAAACCATGAAAACCATTTTCAGAACGGCCGAGTGGGATTCGAACCAACACTCTCCGGTTTCCAGCGAGGCACGAGCTAGCGCGTTAATGCTCTTGGCCACCGTGGCCGGTGGTACTTATAATATGAATAAAAAATATGCCTGATTGCTTTGATTCCGCAATAGCACAATTTTTCTTTCATTGTAAACCCCGCGAAATAATAATCGCATGGCCTCCGCTACCTAGAATAGGTCTTTTGAGTTGGAGCCATTTATGCGATCTACTCTCCAATTTCGACGTTTCATTTAGCCCAGCCATCTGGTAGCGACATTGGAGATTTATTGATGGCCTACCGCTGAAATTTAATTAATATTGTCTTGTAATAACCAAATGTGATACCACAGATCTTCACTGAGCCGATATCGTTTTATTCCCTTAATATATCCTACTTTCTCGACCGAGTGAAAAGCTGAAGGAAGTAGGAGACTTCTGTTACTTAGGAAGCAAAATAACCAGTGATGGACGAAGCAAAGAGGATATAAAAAGTAGGTTGGCTCAGGCACGGAAAGCATTTCTACAAAAAAGGAATCTGTTGACACCGAATATAGATTTAGGTATTAGGAAGTCATTTCTGAAAGCCTTTGTCTGGAGCGTGGCACTCTATGGAAGTGAAACTTGGACTATTTGTGCAGCAGAAAAAGGAGAATTGAAGCGTTTGTAATGTGGTGTTAAAGGAGAATGATGAAGATCAGATGGGTAGATAGGGTTACAAACGAAGAGTTATTAAGACGAGTGGAAGAGGAGAGATGTTTCTGGCGACTGCTAATGAAGAGAAGAGATAGGTTGGTAGGACACATACTAAGACACCCAGGAATAGCAAGCTTATTTATGGAAGGAGGGGTCGATGACAAGAACTGTAGGGGTAGACCAAGGTTAGAATATGTTAAACAGATTGCCTCGGATGTAGGGTGTTGTAGCTATGTAGGGATGAAACGATTACCTCAGGACAGGGAGGCATGGAAAGCTGCATCGAACCAGTCAAAAGACTGAAGACTCAAGCAGCAGCGCCCGGGAATCGAACCTGCGACCTCGGATCATGAGCCGGACACTCTACCCACTAATCCGCCGAGAATGTCAGTGTCCCCGTAATGACATAAATGGTAGCACAACTAAACCACCCCTTACTGTTTTAGCTCGTGATGGGGCATTCTTGTTGTTAAGCTGGCGAGAAGCTCTAGAGAGTTTCCTTTCTTGTTTAGCGGTGATACAAAACTCTAGTTTTTATGGACCATGTTTGCGGATCCTAACCTCGCCTGTCATGGACACGCGTGTGCACTCCTCGCAATGTTGTATTATGATTTCATCAGAGGAGGTTATCAGCGCTCCCAGACCTTCACGAGGGAGCGACCAAGCAAGCCTCTCCAACAGCCAATGTCAAGAAGCCTTGCACGCCCATCATGCGTGGTTCACACGGTTTCCTATCATGGTGAACGTTTTTTGTTTGCTTTTGTTTTTAAGAAATCAATTGATAACTATTGATTCATAAAGAAGACCACTGTTTACTAATCGCGAGTTTCCTTTTACATAAGAGATCACATTTCCAAAATGAGTTAACATCACCGTGGTAGCGATTTCATGACAGTGGAGCAATATTTTTCTTTTGGAATTCTCCAGTTGATGGATTTCTCCAGGGCTGTCAACCATCCGCTTTTTGCTTTTTGTTCACGTGTGAGCGTTTTGAACAAAATGTTCGCGTTAACGTAAAAAATCTAACAGAAACAATTTGCATCTACGTAGTTTCTACCAGAAGTTTAAGGACACAGACAAATTTAACAAACATGGTATGTTGGCTTTCACGACCCGTGTATTCAAATTCAGCAATTTTTCTAGGTTTATGCAGTGTCTTGTGTGGGGTTTCACCTAGGACATCAAGCAGGCTCATCAGCGGACTCGTGGTCTCCGCGCCCGGACCAGCTTGATGTTCCTAGGTGAAACCCCACACAAGACACGGCATAAACCTAATTCCTTGGCCGTGAAAACCAATATACCATCTTTTGGAAGCCTTTATAGGGAGGTGAATAGCTGCTTGAGCTTTTATCTCTCGCAGTTAAGAGGCGCATGCGCGCTTCATAAGAAAAGAGGTAGTTCACAGTTCGCTACTCCTGTAAGGGTCCGGGCGCAGATACAAAGAGCCCACTGATGAGCCAGCTTGGTGTTCATAGGTGAAACCCCACACAAGACAGGTCCTATACCTCGAAAAATTGCTGAGTTTTAATATTTCACTGTGATTTGTATATATTTGTATTTTATAAAAAACTAGCTGAAGTACCCGTGCTTCGCTACGCGTCATAAATAAATTAAAATGTGAAGGTGACAGTTAAAACAGGGGATAGGCGAGGTGCTGCGCAGAGGGAGATTAAGGATGGAACATTTTGTCCAACTACACCGCTCGGCGTTGACCGTGTTCTATAGCACAAATTTAGGTTTTACTCGCTAACCATTGGAGATACCTTTCGGATAGAAAATGTAATTTTAAACCTCGTATATGCCATCAAAAGTTTGCTATTTCTTAGCGTTCTCTTTTCATTTGAAATGGAAATATGAAAGTCTGAAACCAAAGGGTGTAGTGACGTCACTAAATGGTCGCCATCTTTAAATAGTGCAAAGTATTGGACTCAAAAGTAACCTATATGCTAACCAGGTAAATCAGCTACTTCCATGTAAAATTCATGTAAATCGGACCAGTGGTACTTGCGTGATTGAGTAATACACAGACACACACCATCTCATTTTTAGCCTTGCTTCGCTCGCGTCATATTCGTGTCATATTGCTATTCAATGAAATGCAGGTTTAACCCCGTTAACACCCCTTTAGAACCTGAATATCCAAAAATCCCTCCTTAGTAGATGTATTCGACACATAACAAACATATCCCCAAAATATCATTCTTCTAACTTTAATAGTTTTGGTTGGTCGATGAGAGTGAGCATCCAAAATTCCTTCCTTAGTGGACGCTTTTCTTCCAGAATTTCACCCCTCCCCATAGGCCCCTCAAATTGGATTTATGAAAAAAACTGTCGAAAACCTATTATTTTATTTATTTATTTATTTATTTTTAAGCTGATTGATTTCCTCCGAGTTTCAAACTCATCGCCTATGTCGTTTAAGAGATACACGCTCCGTTAGGAATCTTTCAACCCCCACTTTTCATCCCTTTCACCTCATAATATACACTACATCGAAAAACCATTAGGCATGTGTCAGCTTATTTTTAATGATTAGTATATATGCCAAGTATCACATCCCCAAATGAAACCACTCGTGAGATAATGTTATTCACTGAAATGCACGTCCCCTTAACACCTCTTTAGAACCTGAATATCCAAAACTCTTTCCTTAGTGGACGTTTTCGACATACAACGAACATAACCCCAAAATTTCATGTTTCTAACTTCAATAATTTAGGCTGGGCGATGATGAGTGAGTGAGTCAGTCAGAACATTTTCTTTCATTTATTTTTTATTATTTCACCCCTCCCCATGAACCCCTTAAATTGGATTTATGAAACAAATGGTCGAACACCTATTTACTTATTTAAAGCTGTTTTCCCCCTGAGTTTGATGAGTGAGTAAGCGAGTCAATCAGTTAGGACACTTTCTTTCCTGTCCCGCCCCCCCCCCCCCAGAATTTCACCCCTCTCCAAGGGCCCCTTAAATTGGATTTATGAAAAAACGGTCGAACACCTATTTACTCGTATTTTAAGCTGTTTTTTCCCACCGAATTTCAAACTTCTCGCCTATGTCGTTTCAGAAATACACGCTCCGTTAAGAATCCCTCAACCCCCAATTTTCACCCCTTTCACCTCATAATATACACCACATTGATAAACCCTTAGACATATTGTACCCATGTGCGTAATTTCCATGGAAAACATGCTTCTGCCTCCAGCCAGCATCAGTCCTCAGGCGTGTACCGTCCACCCACTGAGCAGTTGCATATTTTTGATCTGAGACTAAAAGGTATCAACTCTACAATGATAAAGCACAACTCTATTCTAAAGACTTTAATTCAGCTCTAAATCATGGCTTCAAACATACAAAAACACAATCCCAACAATATAACACAAAACAAAGCAAAATTACTCCTATAATCCACTAATATTCACACTTTATCCTAGCAAATCCAAATGAGTATCCATTCATTTACCATGAGATTTACATCACAATTCATTCTCAAGTGCGCTGATGCATATGTAAATTACACATAAACTGTACTTATAATCTTATGTCACCTGTTGTGACCTCTTTCATTTCACAAGTTTAATTGTTTACTCTCAACACCCCTTAATTTACATTATGCGTACACTTGTGTTTTGTATCTCTCTTCCCACCAAAATGCTTTACCATGCATTAGCCAATTTATGGGTTGCACATCAAATTTACTTGCAACTCCACAATTATATGTAATCATACCCCGTTCTGCAGTTCCCTTCTGCAGTCCCCTTTTCTACAGTTCCACTGTATGCCGTTGTGATTTCAATTTCAAAGATTCCGTTACCGCTGTGTCAGATGGTATATTATGCTACCCTTGCGTGGGCATAGCCTATGGCATCTAGTGTCGGCCTTTAGAGCTAAGTAACACCGTCAGTATAAAAAAATGTAACTTCCAACAACTCATAAGTTTGCCAAATATTACGTTATAAGAACGATCCTTAATTAACAATGTGTTTCAAACCACACAAATTCATTATACAATACAACAACGATTCCTTTCATTACAAACAGGGTTTCAAAGTCTGTCCATTCTAAATGTCAACCTTCAAAGGTCGTTTAATAATCTCCCCCTCGGAGCTACTTGTATACAATGGGACTGAGTCAGGCGGTCACAACACGTGCGCTGTCCCTTCCTGACACCCTCCTGCTTTATCTTCAAGTAGTAACAAGATTTTAAATACAATAGTGCGGTCTCAATGACCCACATATCCCATATGATTTCAACTAAATTGTATGCAAGACAGGTTATGGGCGTGTTTAAATATTTATTCCTAACCTTAGGATATTAATAACTGGCCTCAATAGGTCCATTACATTATATGAAGGAACGAGATTCATCCTCACTGGTCGAACTGGCTAGCCGGCATCTTATTAAATGTTACGGTCAGGCACATCCTGCCGCCAATTAAATTCACTTCTCAGGAGCTGAATTATTTCAATAACTAGTTCTCAGTCGACATCAGGTATCATGCAGAGGTTTCCATTGTTATCCTCTCATACACCACAGGATTCGAACCCGGAACATTTCATGGCAATCCACAGAGCTAGGGTTAATCACTATGTACGCTCTGGCCATAATAAATATCTCTGTATGCCCTAGGCTATACGAGATTTCACACGTCGAATAGATTACCTGGCTTCCGTGACCATCGTGCTATGATCTCGTCCTTTAATTAGTAAGATAAATCTATCAATTACTCTTACAAGCTTATTCACAAGCTGCAAATTCAATTCTCTATTAAGCTCTTCCATTCCCTAGATTCTTGCATATTTATTCCCATTATCATAATATACTCTGATATTAAATTGCTTTTCTTAGCCCTTCATGTATAATATTACTGCTTGGATAGATAAATATTCCAATTCGCATATATATTTTGTTTACAACCATTTTTCCCTGATGTGTATTCGTTTATTCCTTATTATTATTATTATTATTATTATTACTGACCTGAATTACAATAACCCGACACAACGTAACCATTTTAATAACCGAACATCCGTGTTCGTTACGTTAACTTTTTATATAACTGAATTGACATTTTACAATAGTGGTAACGATTTATCCACTCAATGATGTACAAAAACATCTCAACTTTACTAAAATCAACACAACAATACTAATTTGAGGCTCTACATCCTAAAATTGACTCTTATTGGCATATTCTATAAATTTTGAAATCACTCAACATACAGTGGACTATAATTGCTATAAAATCATGGTTTTTGGGTACTTACATCGGCTAGTCTGGTGGCTCCAACCACGCATTTCTTCCAGTAATGCCCGCCATTCTTCGCAAAATTAGCAAGACATTCTTATACTTATAACACACATTTTACATAACTTTTGCCTTACAAGACACACGGCACTTTTCCTTTCCATATTGAAGCTGTTGCCTACTTATTCACACAACACGTTATAGCACTTGTGACACTATTAATTTTACATATATTTATCAAATCATCATTACAATCACACGCTCACTATTTACATTTCTTACTGGTTGACTTTTCCTGTCAAGATATCAGAAATGCAGACGTTGAAGATCTCCTCCTCGCTACTATCCGCATCCTGATTGAAAGTTTCGATTCTATGCCTAAGGATTCCTATCAGTTCCCCAAACTGTCTATCAATCTCTATCCATCGATAAATTTCCTGATATCGCATAAATATGCTTGTATATCGTCCTGAGCATTAAGTATATTGGTATTCTTATGAAATTTCACCAATCGCATAATAAAGTTTATCTCTGCCTAGTCCAACATCCTATGATCTGTCTAACCAATAGTTAACATACTGCGCTCAACCATTGCACATTGTACTTGTACACATTATCACTCTCAATTGTCCTACCTTGTATACCACACGGTACATTTCCTACGTGCACAATAACAATCGCCCGTAATGCCGACTATACAAATAAGGTGCGACTGTCCTTAATATCTGGTATTAATAAATGTCTTGCTGCACGGCTCTTCATGTTGAAGTCCGAGCGTCCCTTCTCGACTTCGGTAACGCGCACTTCGCACTAGACTGCAGTTCAACTGATTACATTACTCGTTATTAATTCATGACTTAATGCATGATTATATGTTGCTGCACTTAGAATGTTAAAGTCCGCGCGTCCCTTCTCTGGGCTTCGGGTGACGTGTTCCCCGCGCTCAAGTATGGTTCGACTGACTGCCTCTGTCCTGGATCCACCCCTTATATTCGTTTGGAGAGAAAAAGTAGACCGAGAATTTCCCTGCAGTGTCATCTTTTCTCACAGTATGATTCTGGTCTTGAATTAATGTTTATATGGTTCCTTTTTCCTCGCTGGTCACAGATCTGTATGCGTGTTCGAGGATCGATCGGCCAATTAATTAATATTAATTGCCTTTGCCAGCGCGTGCCCACGCGGCGTCACCTAAAAATCCCCGAAACCATGGTTAGATCTCTCCGTTAACCTCCAATTACTGTGTTACTGCGCGTTCCATTAAATCTGCCTCGATTTCAATGTTTAATGGCTTGATAATTAGCCTCCCGGCTAAACATTCACATACGTGCAAACCTCATGTCACTGCGTTGCTCCAATCACGAGTAATCATTAAATTACGCTGGTATCTTCTCACTCCACTAGCCTCTCTATTCTGAAACGGGGAATAACTTGACAATAATTTAGCCTCCTGACCTGCTCCAGACGACTTAAGTAGGTCACATAGAGTGACACGGCTTCAAGAAACTACGCCCCTTTTCCAGAGTCATTTGACAAATGTCAAGCGCTCCAACTTCTGTGCTCAAGTCCAGAATTGTATGCCTCATACAGCCCAATAATGCCGTATTCTACTAATATTCCCTGCATTATATTAATAAATAATGTCAGCATTAATTCATATCACAACAGTGATTTAATATGTATTTTCTCTAGGGGTTTTTATAACTTAAACTCCCTCAAAAGATCTCGTGTTCGTTCCTTGCTGGAACCTCTATTCTGAGCTCATCTATCTCTGAGATCCACGTTCGACACCAGTCAGCCCAACCCCGTTGGGTTCAATATGTCCAGTGAAGGAAGTGGGAAAAAAACCAGAGGCGGTATGCTATCCGAAGATATTTCCCTGTCATACCTCAACTTCAAAAAAGCATACCCCTTCCTTACAACGTAACGTGATATGCAGGAAATTGTTCTATTCACTCAGAGTTGCATCATGCTCAAGTAATAAATTTTATTTTTCACTTAAAAATATATGTGTGAATTATTATTTAGGCTATATAGGTAAATAAAATTAAATGAGTGAAGTGGGGAACTAAGTTAATTTTTGTTTGTTTGTTACTGACATATAATTAGCATCCGTATAATAGGAAACATTAACAGTAAATGTGTCATAAGTCACAATAGATTGGTCTGAAAATCACACAAAGATAGCATCTGAAAATACAGTACAGCAATATAAACAGTAAAGTCTATATGTAAAAATACTTAAAATTAAGACTGATAGGCCTAATTTAAATAGGAAAAAATTATTAAATGCACTTATAATTAACTTAACGAAAAATAGTGTTTCGAAATTTGTTCTTTTGCAGAAAGGTTCATTTTACTTGTAGCTTACCATTTTATTCCTGTAGAAACTCCCAGACTTCTTTTAACCCTGGAGGAGAGACATCTGACATGTTTCGCTTCATGGAGTTGTTGTCATCAGCACTGCGACGTCCCTTACCTAGCCATGCCTTAACATATTTCTCAGGCTTGAACTTGTGAATTGGGGTCCCAACCAACTTCAAAAAGACTAAGTTTCCAGCAGTTTTCACCTGAATCTGATTCCTTTCAGGTGAATATATTACGTTCATGGCACTAAAAGATCGTTCACATTCTGCTTTGGATATGATTATGGTTTTCCAGCCCTAAGAAGTGGTTTCAGATCATCAGATACTGTTTTGTCTGATGCATACAGCCTGAAACCAGTTACACTTTCCCTGATGGAATCTATACAAAATTTCTCACACATATATTTTATTTTACTGTCTCCAAAACAAAGATCACTGGCCACATCTTCTGGCCACTTTGTTTCATCAAATACTTCTAAATTACTTAGAAGTTCTTGATAATTTTCTGCAAGAGATTGTGCAGTAGAAGCAGAAGACTGGCAGTTTAGCATTCGTTTTTCCATTTCTTCCACAAGTAGAGTGTAGAAGGCTTGTTCATCAATTCTGTGCACTCTTCCAGGGCCATGCAAGTTCACACCATTTAGTTCCTTACACTCGGCTGCATTTTTTGCTAATTCTGTATACTCCCCAGGTCGGGTTTGTAAAGAGTGGAAAACTTGAAGTTTTTGGAGTACTAGCTTATGAGCCTGAATAACAGACATCTGCCTCTTCTGCAATTGAAGCGACAGATCCTCTAATTCATTCAGAGCATCTATCATCAAACCCATATTCAGGATAAAGTTTATATCAGTTAGACGATCCAGCAGTCCTTTGTACTGGGCCCTTTCTTTAGAGTCTCTTGTTTGATCCTCCATGGCGCTTTTAAAATGGAGGGAGAGTGCTGCAAAATCTTTCCAAATGGCCCTAACTGATCTAGCACTTGACGAAGCCCATCTAACTCCTAACATTCTTCCTATAACCTGAATTTTAGTACTCAGATTTGATGCACAATGCTGCAATTGGTTTTTGTTCTTTGGTGATGCATGGTATAGGGAGTACAATTTATCAAACAAGTTCCTCATGTGGTTGATAGCTGTCAGCTTGGAAACAACATCACCAACTGTTAACTCGAGGCGTGGTTAGCACAGTGCCATATAAAAAGCTGAAGGAATTCTTGCTGGAGTCTTACTACCAATCCTGATACATTCCCTAGCATATTAGATGCTCCATCACAAGCAAATGATACAAAATTACTGGCTAGAAACTCGTGTGAAAAATGCTGAAGAAGATTAGACTTTAAGGAATCATATATACATTGATCTGAGGTGTTTGGAAGTTCAACTAGATCGAAAAATATGCTGCTGGTTTCTTCAGAATTATTAAAATTCACCCGACGACAAATACAAAGAACAGATTTTTTACCCACTGAAGTTGACTCGTCCACCATCTCACCAATCTTGAGGTCGTTTTCAACAATTTGTTTAACAACAGTTTTCCTCATTTCTTCACCAATCAGATTGGTAATGTCAGCACAGGAATGTTTGGAATGCAAAATCTGTCCCATATCTAAACCATTTGCTCTTTTTGCATCAATCCAGGATGGTAGACCAGAAAATGGCCTTCCTAGCTTTGCAAGATTGTACACTGTGCGAAAAACTCTGCATGTATTCTCGTGGTAAACCCCTCCTTGTTTTGCAGTTGTGTTTTGAAGAACTTGTTTCTAGGCCTCCTCAAGAATTTTAACACACTGACCATGGGCATGGGAATTCTTGTGATCAAAGATTTTTTTCTTATTGCCTGACGCATTTTCACATCACTATCACCAAAAACCTTTACAGAATAAGAACACCACTCATTTGATAAGCGAGTTCGTTCTGATTTAAAAGCACCCAAAGCTCCACGTGCTATGACGCATACTTTGCAACCGAATCCTTTTGTTTCGGTTTTGTAGGATAACCATTCGTGTTCTTTGAATTTAGTTTTCCACTGATCAGTACTCAGAAATGTTGGCATACATTCAAAATCTGCATTATCTAGGCCTACATTGTTGGTTTCTATTTCACTTGTGCTTTGTTGTCTGAGAGAGGTGAGAGACAAAGCCGATTTCGTCAAATTTTTCCCAGACCGATTATCTTCAACACAATCACCAGTTTCGCTGAAATTTCTCTTTTGTCCTCTTACGGCAAATTTATACATGATATCAGCTCTGCAGCCGATGCTGATAAGAATACTTTAGTTGCAATGATGCTACTTGATACACAATCGTACTGACCATACACCACAACACTAGTTTTTAACCCGACAACGAGGCGGGAGACTATCGTATTTTTAATTACGTTCCTCCACGAGTAACCAACTTTGCTTTATAGATTTTCGCCAAGCAGGAGCCCAAAATTCAAGAATATTATGTCTTGTCGATTGACAGTAAATATTTTAAAGATATTTTAAAAGTAAAGATCTATTTAAACAATGTAAAAGTTATGATATTATCTTGCTGAGAAATATGTTTAAAAACATCAGATGTCGCGGTATATTCTTAAGGTGGCAACTTTGGTCATCACTCATCACAAGTTACGGGTCAAAGCCATGTTTTTTTTTAGCGCTCTGCTGCAGCGGTGGTGAAGAGATCTCGCTTTATGAGTTTTACTGCATGGACGGCCATGACCGTTCTTTTTTTCCACTTTAGTTTGCTGCAGCGATGCTAAAGCGTTTTACGGGTTGGCTTTAAAAAGGAACGCACGGTTCTATATTGGCGATGTCTAGAGGGGAATGGTTATTGGTGAAGGTAACTTGGTACCAGTGGATGACTGATCATGAAAAGTAATGATATTTATTCCTACGGCGCAAACAAGTTTATGATCCACTGGTTTCGAGTGGAGGTATGCTATTTGACATTGAAAGCAGTGACGGTATGCCATTGGGCCTTTGAAAGCAGTGCCGGTATTGCATATCGGCGCATATCGCCTCACTTCCCTCCCTGCATATGTCTGATTATTTTTAATGATAAGTTTATACATCGAATATCACATCCCCAAAGAAACAACTCATGAGATATCGTTATTCAATGAAATGCACGTTTACCCCCTTAGCACCTCTTTAAAACCCGAATAAACAAAAATCATTCCTTAGTTGACGTTTTCGACATACAGCGAACATATTCCCAAAATTTCATGTTTCCAACTTTAATAGTTTTCGTTGGGCGTGATGAGTGAGTGAGTCAGACAGGACATTTTCTTTCAATTATTTTTACCAGAATTTCACCCCTCCCCATGGGCCCCTTAAATTGGATTGATGAAAACACGCTTGAACACCTATTAACTTATTTTTAAGCTGTCTTTTTCCCCTGAGTTTGATGAGTGAGTGAGTTAGTCAGTCAGTTAGGACACTTTCTCTCCTTTTTTCTCCCAGAATTTCACCCCACCTCATTGGCCCCTTAAATTAATTTATGAAAAAAAAAACGGTCGAACACCGATTTACTTACTTTTTAAGCAGATTTTTTTCGCTGAGTTTCAAATTTCTCGCCTATGTCGTTTAAGAGATAGGCCTACACGCTCCGTTAGGAATCCTTCAACCCCCACTTTTCACCCCTTTCACCTCAAAATAATACACCACATCGAAAAAACCCTTTGACAAATGTCTGCTTATTTTTAATGATTAGTTTATATGCCGAGTAACACATCCACAAATGAATCCACTCGTGAGATATTGTTATTCAATGAAATGCAGGTTTAACCCCCTTAAGACCCCTTTAGAACCTGAATATCCAAAAATCCTCCCTTAGTGTACGGTTTTGACATACAACGAACATATCCCCAAAATGCCATGTTTCCAACTTCAATATTTTTGGCTGGGCGATGATGAGTGAGTGAATGAGTCAGGACATTTTCTTTCAATGTTTTTTCTTCAGAATTTCACCCCTCCCGATGAACCCGTTCAATTTGATTGATAAAAAAAACTGTCGAAAAGCTATTTACTTCTTTCCCCCTGAGTTTGATGAGTCAGTCAGTCAATCAGTTAGGACACTTTCTTTCCTGTTTCCCCCCCCCCCCCCAGAATTTCACCCCTCCCTATGGGCCCCTTAAATTGGATTTATGAAAATACGGTCAAACACATATTTACTTCTTTTTATGCTGATTTTTTTCCGCTGAATTTCAAACTCCTCGCCTATGTCGTTTAAGAGATACACGCTCCGTTAGTAATCTTTCAATCCCCACTTTTCACCCCTTTCACCTCATAATATACACCACATCGAAGAACCCTGAGACACATGTCCTCTTATTTTTAATGATGAGTTTATATGCCGAGTATCACATCCCCCAATGAAACCAATCGGGAAATATTGCTATTCAATGAAATGCAGGTCTACCCCCTTAAGATCCCTTTAGAACCAGAATATCCAAAAATCCTCTCTTAGTGGGCATTTGCGGCTATTGAGGAAGCTGCATACCAAATTTCATTCCAATCCGTTTGGTGGTTTCAGAGATTTGGTGATGAATGAATGAGTGAGTGAGTGATTGGTATTTGCCAAATATTTAGTAGATAGTGTCAAGTCTTTGTTTTGCTAAACTCGGTTGACAGTGCTGTGTGAGCATTTGAGTAACTAATGGGATTTGATGTAAATTACCTCATTTTGTATACCGGTAGTGCAGAGCGCAACTGGCATCCAGTCGGCCGTGTCTCGACTTGAGCTATGTTGCCATGGAAACGATCTGCCTTGCCATTCCTTCATGAGTATCTTTTATGAATTTATTAGCCTTTGCTCGAGTGCAAAAGGGCCGAAATCAGAAGAATGGGAAAGACTATCGAAAATTCATGTAGCCAGCGGTTCCTTCTGGGTCCTAAACTATGTGTATGCAAAATTTGGTTGAGATTGGTGGAACGGTGTAGATTTGTATACGGAACAGACCCACATACCCACCCACATACAGACTTTCACTTTTATATATAATATAATATATTCTAGTCGTTTATTCACCCAGCTCGGCTTAACCCATGGACTCTGCGAGAGATCATTCTACTGTCGGAAGGACTGTGTCTGGGAGATGAACACACCTTAAAACCAGATACTACTGTGGATGGTGACAGGCCGATCGCAGAGGTGACCGCTAACTTGCATCTCATTAAGGAAGGTTCAGGGGAGGGATTTTGGAAGGAAGTCAGCCGTGGACCTGATGAAAGGGACCGTGGCGACATTTGCCAGGTGGTAAAAATGGGAAACCACGGAAACCATTTTCAGGACGGTTGAGGGCGCACCCATGCACGAGGTAGCACGTTACCGCTGCACAGTGGGTCAAAATCCAAATCTAGGGGGACAAAATTATTTTTACGTTTTAATCATGAATTTAGAGTGATAGCAACGTATATAATTTGTTTACTTCTTAATAAACATCAGTTAAGACCTTTTTTAGGCAAGAAATTGTCTATGACTAAGAGTTGGATAGAGCATTCACTTATCTCTTCAGAACAATTTTCTACCCCTAATTTACTTTTAACAAAGTCACAAAGTCCACTTTTGGCATAATCGTCGAATCCAGTGCTTCAAACAGCTGTAAACGTGTGAGACCTGGTTGCGCGGCATCTTCTAAAACGTCAAATAACTAAGTAAGTTGCAATAAGATGCAAAAAAATCTTATGACAGGCGTAAACTACAAGACTTTATCTACATTTTAACATTAAGTAGAAAGTGACGCAGAGCGACGCGACATACTAAAAATCTAAGTAAAAATATAATTTTAAAAATAATAGTTAAATATTATTTAAAACAAATATAGCTAACATTACGTAACAATTACGCCCATTAATAAATGAAACACGTTACAAAGTTCATACCTTCAGCTGCATGTTCCATCTTAAAGCATCACACTAACCACAAAGACAACCAAACCATAGCCACTTACATTCACCCTCCAATTCAGACGGCTCGAACAGTGGTGACATATTTACACTAAAATGCGTTTATATCCCCGAATAGTGAGCGGCAATTATATGAGAATGCTGTAGAAGTAATTTTTTTTTTTTTTATTATGAAAATAAATAATTTTGTCCTTCTAGATTTCGATTTTGACCCTCTGTGCGCTGTCGGCAACCGTGGCCGATACTACAGAATACAATTAACTGAACATGTGATGTTGGTGTGTTGTAGCTGCTGGTGGACCAGGTGATGATCCTCGAGACAATGACTCCCCTGGACTTCATGGACTTCAGGAACTACTTGTCTCCAGCGTCGGGCTTCCAGAGTCTTCAGTTCCGGCTACTAGAGAACAAGCTCGGAGTTAAACAGGTATTGCACGAACTAGCTGTAACTGTAACATCGTTACTATTTTGGTAGAGCAGACGCAAGAAAAGCTTGCCGAAACTCAACGATGCGCAGAGACCAATATAAAGCGGCGTATTTTAATGCTCATTGCGGGGCTCCTGTGTGTCCCCCGAATGCTGATTACCGGGCTCACTGCACACTCCATTCTTCAACAACGCGGCTCGCTCCGAGACGCGGTCTACAGCTGTAAATCAAGCGTAAACCCAGCCTGCTAAACCTGGGCAGACGATTCGTTCAGAACTGCTGCTAGCGAGCTACTGCCGCGAAGTGGGAGGGGCGTTGTATGCCATTACCGAGCACACCTGAACCCCCGAACATGGCCGAAGATCTGCGCAGCATTCTTCGGCAAGCTTTTCCTGCGTCTCCTCTAAGGGCCTGCTCTATTTTTGGTTGGTTCCTCAGTTTAGGGGCTGCGACAACGCGGTCATGTAGCCCCATGTACTTTGTGTGTGTGTAGAATCTGTCTGATAACCGGTGATAATTGTGATGGCTGTATTAGTGTGTGTTATCTGTAATATTCAGGTAAGGACTTCAGACGATCAATTTCAAGTAGTTCCTGTTTATGTTCGACGATAATTATAACTTTATTGTATGTTTAAACATAAATATTCATAAATATCTGTGGGATTATAAATATCTCTGGGATTCAAAAACTTCAGTTAGTGAACAGAGCGCGCTGGGTGGTTTGCTGACTGAACAGAGCGCATGCGTGGGTCAAAGAATTTCGAAAGCAGAGACTTACTTTGCTTTTGCTTGGCAATGACATTGTTTACAGCCTGCATGATGTCTAGTGCCGATCAGAACTAGCATTCACTAATATTGTCACCGAAGTCGTTTGAAAGCAATGCGCTGTGTAGAAATTGGTGTTGGGGATATTAAGGTACAGTGCTATATCTTGTCTCATATTCGCCAGTTTATTTACGTGAACATATGGGACGGTGCACTTTCCATGTCGGTAATTTACGTAGAAGATTGCTGTGTTGCTAACTTCTGTACGTAGATTCATACATTTCTTGCATATGTCATAGTATTTTCTTGTTACCCTAAAAGTTCGTGCTGATTTTGTCTTTGTGTTTGGGATTTAACTAAAATGGTTGATCCGATATCCAATTTGAACTTTCAAATCATGTAATTCATGTCCGACATGTTGAATTTTGAGTGCATGTGCGAAGCTATCCTTACCTAATTGGTCAATGAATGAGCTCTGATTGGCTGGAGAAACTGTTGCATAATGAAGAATAGTACTATAATGACCCTCATTATGATACAGTTTTCTGACATATAATATTTACATTTCGACATCGTCGAACATAAATAAATAAATAAATAAATTAATTAATTAATTAAAATACCAGCACACATGCTTAGCAAAGAGGACGTCACCCCAACGCCAACAATACCTTATTCGTTAAAATCCGACCATACGTTCGCCAATTATCGCCAATGTTCGCGAGAAAGTAGGCTATCATTTCCCCCCCCCCCCCTCCTACACACTTGAAACTTGCTGCCCACCTAGAGGGCATACCCACCTTTCATTAACGTCAAACATTTTTTTTTCCAAAATTCACCGTTTCCAAAATAGTGCCAATCCAAGAAACAAAAATTTTCATTTTTTTTTAATACTAACACACATTTTTAGCAAAGAGGACGTCACCCCGTTCGTAAACAACACATCGTTCTAGACTTACAAGCTCATTAAATATCACCAAAATGTTGAAAACGCACGTTTACTTCAAATTGCGTTTCCAAATTTCACCCATTTTAAAAAATAACCTCACCATCATATAGAGCGGAAAAAATACCATCTAAACGACACCTCACTCGACCCTAGTCCTCCCACACCGTCAACTTTTTCCAACATAGCCATACGTATTCAAGCACAGTGCGATTATGGGTAGAACCGCTATTATCCCACTAATAATAATAATAATAATAATAATAATAATAATAATAATAATAATAATAAAGATACGAGCCTTACAGTAGTCGCATATGATGTGTATCATCTGACATGTTATCCTACACGTATACTACACAGCTTGGACATTCTTAAGATGTTAATTTACGCTCCGTTTTCATACTGGTACTATGATGAATGTATAGATTGAATTGGAGATATGCTACTGTCACACTTGTGGCGCAGCGGTCAAGCTGTTAGTCTCTCACCAAGGTAGACCGCGTTCGATTCCCGGTCAATACATGTGAGATTTTCGAATTGAAATGCCATGTCCTGTGGTTCACATTCCACGTAAAATGCCGTGGATCATGATCGTGAGATTAACGGTCACACAAAACCACAAGCTTCCTTCCGTCCTTTTACATGAATAATTCATAATAACAAAGTGACACACAACGTCGACTCTACTCTGAAATACTGTGTGCACACTCCTCAGTAACTATAACATTCATTATTCTCAAGGCTCTCATACAATTCGTCGTAAACAATCAAAACATGGCTTCCTACAATCATGAAATGACCTAGTCTCACAAATGATGAAAATACAGCTTTTATTCCACTCTAATAACAACAACATTCTGTTATGCATTTAATATTTGATTACTCACCCACAATTTGACAATAATGCCGCTTATTTAAATGTCATTTGTCGTCTTTATTTTATCATACACTCAACAACATTAGTCTCAAGTTTTCACTTCCTACCCCATGTGATATTCAACCTTGAACGTGAAGCTTCATAAACTGCACAATGACAAATGAAAGTCGGTGAAACATTTGCCACTGTGCTCGTCAAACCAGTGCCTGCTAAATGCACTGCCTACTGTATTACTATAACATTCTCGCGCTACAGAGCACACACTGCCTTGTTTCCAATACACACATTTTCAATTGTACAAAAATCACGCTTCCTTTGCATGGTACCACTGCCAGCTAGTACACTTCCGTTTGATCGATCGAGCGGGCAGTGCATACTTCCGTTGTCTACCACTGCCAGCTAGTACACTTACGTTTGATCGATCGAGCGGGCAGTGCATACTTCCGTTGTCTACCACTGCCAGCTAGTAGACTTCCGTTTGATCGATGGAGCGCGCAGTGCATACTTCCGTTTGATCCACCACTGCCACCTCGATCGTTCCGATCCACTTCCGTCCCCAATTTTCAAAATCACTCCCTCAAAACTATCCAGTAACCGAGCGGAAAGATGTTACACATCAATAAATAAGTAAATAAGCTGTTAACTTGGCTATTAGACGCCACCGTAACCGGCACCTGGCGTGGAACGTTTGGATTTAATAGAGCGTTAATGAAGTCTTACCAACAAATGTAGCTTCACACAATAATTGTTGTTAGTGGAAGGTTCTTTTACATGCCATAAATCTATGACATGGGTCTGCCGGCTTTACCCCCCCCCCCCAAGGAAGGCATACTGAGGGATTTTAACGCTCTTAAAAATCTGACGACTTCGGCCGGGGTTGAACCCGAGGTCTTGGGCATAGAAGCTCAGAACGCCACCAAAGCCGCCTCTGGCCTTTTTGTTGTTGTTGTTGTTGCACTGCGGCTGTGGATAAATCCATGTAGGCTACGCTTCTTGTCCTAAGTATCCCAATTTTCTTTCCCGACGGTGTATGAGAAGTACTTCTTTAGGTTACTAACTCTGTAGATTACTATGAGAGGTTATTCTCTAATCGTGAATTCTTCATGTAATGTTATAGGAACACCGTGTTAAGTACAACCAGAAATACTCCCGAGTGTTCGGGAACGACCCTGCCGCCATCGAGGCGATCGAGCGCTCGGAGCTAGAGCCGTCACTCTCTGGACTGGTGGAGCAATGGCTGGAACGTACTCCGGGGCTGGAGGCCGACGGCTTCAACTTCTGGGGCAAGTACCGGCGGGCTGTCGAGAAATTACTACGGGATCAGCGCAAAATGGCTGAGGTACTGGACATTCTCTTGCTAACGTAAATTAGGCGAGGAGCAGGACAGCCGGAATTCACATAATATTTAAAGACGTGAAAGTGTGCATAAAACAAGAATAAAATGTCTAATCAGCATGGATGCTACAGTGCCTACTTTCTGATATCTGAACACTTTTTCATAGGAGGCGCAGATCACCAGACAACCATAGTGGACACCCCTGTCATGGAATATTGACATAAGGAATAATGATAAAAGTTTGGATGCGGATATGAGCAGGGTCGTTGTATTAGCGCTCAGTCTAACAAGGTCAGTTGTGTGATTCCAGTTGTGTACCCAGCGATACCGTCTAACTGTCTACGAGCGCGTTTCGTTTTAAAAATTTAAAAAGTAGGTAAAAAAAGTTTGAAAATGCATAGTTTTTGTCCTGGAGACTTGACATTTATCTTAATGGTAGAGGGGTTAGGGACCTTTTATTTATGTCAAACAAACTCATTTGTAAAATTCCTAGTTTCCAAAATATAAGAATTTTAAAATTGGACTGTTTCAAAAAAATATTCTAAAAAATAAAGGTCATAGAGACCATTCGTTTGAACCATGGCACAATACTCTATCATGTTTTGTTTTTAAACAATCGCCTACTTTCAAAAACCAAAATTTTCATTTTTTTTTGAAGAATAGCAACACACAATCTTAGCAAACAGGACGTCACCCCAACGCCAACAATTCGTTAAAATCCGACCATGCGTTCGCGAATTATCGCCAATGTTCGCGAGATATTAGACTATCATTTTTTGTCCTACACACTTGAAACTTGATGTCCACCTAGAGGGCCTAGGGACCTTACATTCACGTCAAACAAACATTTTTCTCATCTTCACCGTTTCCAAAATAGCGCCAATCCAAAAAACAAACATTTTCAAAAAAAGTTTTTTAAAATACCAACAGACATTATTAGCAAAGAAGACGTCACCCCAACGCCAACAATACCTCGTTAGTTAAAATCCGATCATGAGTTCGGGAGATATCGGCAAACTTCGTAGGAAAGTAGGCTGTGAAGCAGAACATAAAACACCCCACTACTCTTGTTGCATTTTTATCCTAGAGACTTGAAATTTATTTTGGGGATAAAGGGGGTAGGGACCATTCATTTACGTCAAACAAACTTTTTTTGTAAACTTCCTAGTTTCCAAAATATAAGACTTTCAAAATTACACTTTTAGATTCACTCATATTGTGTACACTACCCTTACATCTAGTTACTTAAGGTGTAATTTTTACTTTGAAGGCAAGAATGAATGGATGTCACATTGACCACCACCTATGAACAAGTGTATGTATCTCAGAAAGTGGCGCCGTACGACATGTGTTTATCAAACATTTTTCTTGTTTTGACGCACACTATCACGTAAAATATTTGATTTTTAGCCTACTTTCGATTTTTGCAAAAAATGAAAGTAGACTTATGAGATCAACACAGGGCGAAAAAAGTGTGTCTGTCTGTGTGTGTGTATGTGTGTGAGTCTGTGTGTGTGTGTGTGAGAGAGAGTGTGTGTACTCTGAATGTCTGCCCCCCCCCTCCCCCCTATCAATTCGAACACGGTGAACGCGAATTGAACGAAATTTGGTACCAAGGTAGCACTAGCAAAGGACACCTCAGTGTCATGTTTTATATTGCCGCCATCTTGACGGAAACGTAATCGCTGCCACACAAATGTTCAAAGCTTAAATCAAATTACGACTAACCTAATCATCCGATCTCTACCAAATTTTGCAACAACATACCTTTATGGGGGGAGCATCCTTTGACCAAACTAATAGGTCATCAGCGTAATAGTTTGCGGATGGCGGCCATCTTTGTGTGAAAATCGATTCCCCCTATTAGGTCGAACACGGTGAAACCGAATGGAACGAAATTTGGTACAGAGGTAGTAATAGCAAAGGGCACCTCAGTGTCATGTTTTTATCGCCGCCATCTTGACGGAAACGTAATGGCGGCAACATAAATGTTCAAAGCTTAAATCAAATTACGACTAACCTAATCATCCGATCTCTAACAAATTTTGCACCAACATACCTTTATGGAGGGAGCATCCTTTGACCAATCTAATAGGTCATTAGCCTAATAGTTTGCAGATGGCGGCCATCTTTGTGTCAAAATCGATGCCCTCCTATTAATTCGAACACGGTGAAACCGAATGTAACGAAATTTGGTACAGAGGTAGCACTAGCAAAGGGCACCTCAGTGTCATGTTTTATATCGCCGCTATCTTGACGGAAACGTAATGGCGGCCACACAAATGTTCAAAGCTTAAATCAAATTACGATTAACCTAATCATCCGATCTCTACCAAATTTTGCAACAACATACCTTTACGGAGGGAGCATCCTTTGACCAAACTAATAGGTCATTAGCCTAATAGTTTGTGGATGGCGGCCATCTTTGTGTCAAAATCGATTCCCCCCTATTAATTCGAACACGGTGAAACCGAATGAAACGAAATTTGGTACAGAGGTAGCACTAGCAAAGGGCACCTCGGTGTCATGTTTTATATCACCGCCATCTTGACGGAAACGTAATCGCGGCCACTCAAATGTTAAAAGCTATAATGTAATTACGATCAACATAATAATCTAGTCTCTACCAAATTTTGCAACAACATATCTTTATGTGGGAAGCATATTCTGACCAAACTGCAAGATCATCAGCCCAATAGTATGCAGATGTTGGCCAAGTATGTGTACAAATCGATTCCCCCTATCAATTCAAACATGGTGAAACCGAATTGAACATAATTTGGTACAGAGGTAGCACTAGCAAAGGGCACCTCAGTGTCATGTTTTATATCGCCGCCATCTTGACGGAAACGTAATGACGGCCACCCAAATATTAAAAACTTTAATCAAATTACGACCATCCTAATAATTTGATCTCTACCAGATTTTGCAACAACATGCCTTTTTGTGGAAAGCATCTTATGACTGACTACAAGGTCATCAGCCCAATAATTTGCAAATAGCGGCCATATATGTGTGCAAATCCATTCCCCATATCAATTCAAACACGTTGAAACTGAATTGAATGTTTTTTTTACAGAGGTAGCACTAGCAAAGGGCACCTCATATTCATTTTTAATATCCCTATAGCTCGTTGTATTTCAACAAGCTACTACAACCAACATTCAATTATACTCCTTGAAAAGGACAAAGAGTTATAACAATACCCATGCATTTAGGAGAAAGTAGGCTATACGTTCTTTACTGAACATCTTGTTTAAATTTATTTACACTCTCTATAGATTCCTAATTTATAATACTTCAAAATTTGTACAGCAAATATAATTATTATACAGTACAAAATGCAGGATTATTGGGACAAAATGTGGCGACTTTTATTGCATGATTTGATAATTGGGAAGAAGATTTCTTAACATTTAAAGCATGTCTTTTAATTTAATTTAATTTTGGGATCTTCATCTAATTCATCTAATTTTGCTGAGTAATTATTCCTAAAACCAATTGTCGCCATTAAAACAGTCTATCAAATGTCAATAGCTTGTAAACATATTACAGTATGAGTTTATTTTATAATTTGACTCATATTTAAATATGACCTTCAAAAAGTTTACTTTATTCAAAGAAAGAAGAGCAGAAACACGAATAACCACAGTATACTACACAGTCGCGACGCTAGGCTCATATTTTCTACCGGCGCGCGTTAATTGTTGCTGGATTTACTGTATGTTAGCATTGTGTAACAGTTATATCTTTAATCATGTGTTTTACAAGAGGAGATGTGCAGTGCAATCAACAGATCAAATATTAAAAGCCATATTTCAGTGTTGCTAAGTAGAGGCTTCGGTGGCGTAGTTGGTAGCATGCTGAACTGCTGTGCCCAAGTTCGCGGGTTCAAACCCGGCCGAAGTCGTCGGATTTTCTAAGAGCGTTAAAATCCTCCAGTATGCCTTCCTTTGGAGGGGAAGTAAAGCCGGCGGTCCCATGTCATAGATTAATGGCATGTAAAAGATCCTTCCACTAACTAAACCTGTGTGAAGCTAAATTTCTAGGTTAGATTTTGTTGAAACGCTCTATAAAAGTTCCCACGTTCACCACTAGGTGTTAGTGACATCTGGTAGCGAAAGTTGGAACTACTTTAAATTGAATTACATTTGTTGCTCACCCCATGGGTGTCCGCTTGAAGCAGCTACAGCCGCTGGCAAGTCGAACATGCCCTCGGACAGTCCCGGCACTAAAAGCCATACGCTAAATAAAAAAAATCCTCTCGACACGCCGGAAGGTGGAGGTAGATTTCACCGGGCAAACTAGGGGATAGGCGATAATAGGAAAAATATGCAGGTTTTCGTAGGAGGATCAGACCTCATTTATTGCAAGAAAGTATTTTACAATTGGAGTTTAATTAACTTTTTTTCGTTTTTGTATGCATATTTTTATCATTTTATTCTCTTATGGGGATGGTAACCTTCTTGTCATTTGGGGTTCATTTTTATACTTGTGATCACACTGACCTTATGCAAGGTTTGGAACTGATGTGTAACTATCTGACAGTCTGTTACTTCTTCACGCAAAATTTTATCTCCCGCAGAGATTTTTGTTGGTTCCTCAGTTTAGGGGCTGCGACAACGTGGTCATGTAACCCCGTGTACATTGGGTGTGTGTAGAATCTGATAAACGGTGTTAATTGTGATGACTGTATTAGTCTGTAATTCAGGTAAGGTCTGCAGACGGTCAATTTTAAATAGTAGTTCCTAATTTTGTACCATATACTAACGTCAACGACACCTAGCTGTGAACATGGCTACTGGATGCCACCGCAACCAGCAACTTGCAACGAACGTTGGAACTTCCCCTCCAAAGGAAAGCATGCTGAGGGAATTTTAGCTCTCTTAGAAAATCCGAAGACTTTGGCCGGCTTTGAAACAGCGACCTTGGGCATATAAGTTCAGCCTGCTACCAGTTAGCCGCTTCCCACAGAGTCAGATGGAAAAATAAATATGATCTCGTGCAATGGCGTTGTCTTGGAAACCTCTGATAGCTCATCGCTCTTCAATTTAGAAGCGTTGTCATGGTAACCTCTGATGGCACTTGGCATTTTCTTTAATTCCGAAATCATTTTTCTCATCCCTTGGCGTAATGGTAGGTCAAATCAAAAATTCTTTCAGACAAAGTTTTAGGTAATTATTAGGGGAATATTTTCCATTCTGTACGGTTTTGATATTGTGCCTATTAAGAGATATGATTAATGTTTCCCGAAAACCCCACTTTTTTCCACCCCTTTGGTCAATGTTTGGTGCTATCAGAAACTTTTCAAACATACATTTTTGGCACTTATCCGACACATATTATGAACTTTGAATGGATTCGATATTTCACGTATTAAGAGAGTTATAGCGATATTTCACTTTTTCAAAAAAATAAGCCCCCCCCCCCATTTTCACCCCCTTCAACCAATTTTGCCCATTAACGAACTCGACCGAGATTTTAAGGGAATACATATTATGTAAAGCATTCAAAGTGATTGGTGTAAAATTAAGGCAGTTATCGTGTCCACAAGAAACTGATATATATGCATATATATATATATATATATATACATACACATATATAAACTTTTGAACTGACGGTGGTTTGGGGTCTGGGGGATGTGAAACGCGAAGATATGTCGAAATTTTCCGGAAGTCGAAACATGGCACCCATTGCAATAGTTAGCTTTCTGTTGAAATCTATCTAAAATAGGCTACAGATAATTAAAAATACTACCATCAACGACACCTAGCTGTGAAATTGGCTACTAGATGCCACCGGAACCATCAACTCGCAACGAACGTTGGAACTTCCCCTCCGAAGGAAAGCATACTCAGTTTTTTTAGCGCTCTTAGTAAATCCGACGACTTCAGCCGGGTTTGAACCCGCGACCTTGGGCATAGAAGTTCAGCATGCTACCAGTTCCGATACCGAAGTCGCTTCCCACAGACAGATGGAAAACTGAATGTGATCTCGTGCAGTGGCGTTGTCATAGCAACTGCTGATGGCTCATCCCTTTTCAATTAAAAGTGAAGTTGTCATGGCAACCTCTCTTGGCACTTGGCATTTTCTTATAATTTAAATCATTTTGCTCACCCCGTGGCGTAATGGTGGGTCATATCAAAAATTCTTTCAGACAAAAGTTTTAGGTAATTATTGGAAGAATATTGTCCATTTTGTACGGTTTTGATATTGTGCCTATTAACAGAGATATGATTAATGTTTCCCGAAAAACCCACTTTTTCCCACCCCTTTGGTCAATGGTTGGTGCTATCAAAAAACTTTTCAAACATAAATTTTAGGGCCATATCCGACACATAGTATGAACTTTGAATGGATACAATATTTCAGATATTAAGAGAGTTATAGCGATATTTCAATTTTTCGAAAAAAGCCTCCCATTTTCACCCCCTTTGACCGATTTTGCCCATTAACGAACTCGACCGAGATTTTAAGGGGATACTTATTATGTAAAAATGCAAAGTGATTGGTGCAAAATTACGGCAGTTATCGTGTCCACAAAAAACTGATATCTATACATATATATATATTCATCATAAATTATATTGAACCCTTATTAATCTGCGATAAATAAGTATTCATGATTTATTATTATTATTGCTGCGGCCCAGGCAGTACTTGTGGAAGTTGACAAAGAGGAAGGCAAGTTAGCGTGTTGCAATGATTGCCACAGAAACAGAGCTTGGTAGCTATTCTTGAAAACGGCCGGGTAAGCTGAGTTCAAGGCCAGATTGTGTAACAACATGCACCAGAATTGGAGTCATGAGAGGAGGGTCACGAGTTAGTTGCAACCGACCTACGATTGAATCACCCAATCAGATGAGACCAAGCCAAAACCACGCGATGGGTGGCGTCACTGGTAAAAAGCACGCGGAATTGATTATCTAAAGAACCGCCGATCCGAAATATCTCCACATGAGTGCGCTGAGACGTTTGAATTAAATGATGAAGATTGACACTAGTCCCATGTGTGTGAGATGAAAACTCTAGAAAATTTTTCTTAATTCACCCCACTCCTCCTCACTCTGTCAGTTTCCAATAAATTGATCGACGAGACGCTGTTTCGATGTCATTCGTTTTGAGCTCTGGTGAGCTAACTTCACGCCAGTTTGCGTAGTGATTTTTAAAGCTCTAATATTATTTGAAGTCTAACGTTTTGAGCTCTGGTGAGCTAACTTCACGCCAGTTTGCGTGGTGATCTTAAGTACTTAAATATTATTTTGAAGACAACTATTTTCAGCTCTTAGGGGCAAGACTTGAGTAACATTCCAATTAGCGCTCAACGTGAGCGAAGGTTCACAGAGCAGTAGAGATTACCGAGCGAGATAACGACTGCGAGACGGTCAGATTTAAAACTTGTATTGTCAAGCCAGTGACGATGGGTTTGAAGTGTATAGGTCATGTACATTTTTATTGTATTTTTCAAGTGTTGTATTGTGCGTGTGTAAGCGAGAGGTAGGGAAAGTCTTCGTTGATTAATCGCATAGGACAATCGTGGGCGAAATTAGTAACTCACAAGCGACTATAGCCAGGCAATTTATAATAACATTGAACTTTTCTGTCGAGGAGACTACACCAAGATGTCCGACGTGTGGTCAGGAGCCGGAGTGATGTCCAACGCTTCTACGAAGACAACGATGGAGGGCTAATTTCCCGTAGGGAAATGGGCCGAGATGCAAGTTACATGTTCTACAAGCTGATACGGTGATGTACAAAAATTGATTGTTTCAATATGTAGTTAGATATGGCGGGGGAACTTTCCTTCTTTTTCTTGTTTTAGATTGTTTTTCTTGCACCGACACTAAATGTTTTAAATGTACGTTGGCGCGTGGCCAAAGTTGTTTGTTGTGTATTATTTTTCTTTGGAGTCATATTTAGTGTACACGGCGCGTGTACGTGATTTTTATCCATGCGAATGCGAAACCCGTTACATTCGATAAGTGGTGCTTTATTAAAGTTCATATTTTGATAGGAAAGGGAGGTAATTACTGTAAGATGTTTGCTGAACAGGTTATTTGTCATATTAGGGTTGCCGAGCGCAATAAATTAAGATGTAATTGTAGAACACCTTAGTTCTATTTTTTTAGATTTTTTTTAGTCCTTTTCAGGTTTATTAGTCACGGCATAGGACGGAGGCGCCAGCTGGTGGAAAATATTTATGTCATTTTGTTTCAGGGTCTGTCAAACCCATACGTGTGATTCTGTGTGTGTTATTGTGTCAGGTGTGTGTTTTGATTCTACGTGAAGTGGGGTAGAGGTCCTATCGCCCTCATATTTTGTTGTTGTTGTATTTTTGATGGAAAGGCAGGGTGCTCCGAGGAGACCGCTGTTCCTTGTCCATATGCTGATTCTTGGATTTCCTAGGGGAAATGCTGAGATATATTTTGTTCTGACACACACACACGTATTATTGTGCTTTAGGGCACGCTTCTTCGAGACTCGATCCCGTCCCTTGGGAGGTCGAGGTTATTTTGACACGTGGGTTGACGGATATGCAGATTTCTACGAATCGCCCGTCTAGCCTGGTGACTTATTTTGTTAGGCAGTCCTGTTGCCCGACTGGCCCCTTTAAGCTTTCATTTAGCAAACCTGTTTTTTTGTGATGGTTATTTTGAACCATAATTAATTGGGGGAGTTCGCCATGTTTGTGACGGATTAATGCATGTCGTATGGATGGGATATTGTGTTAATAATGTAAATGTTGGCTTTGAGCCTAGTGTTTGTTTATGACTCAGTTCATGTAATTTTGTATGTGACGCCCGTGTGGTGTAATGGTGGTATACTTGTAAAAATGACGGTGGTCATATGTGTATTTGTTTTGTTAGTCACGTGTTAACTTACTTGTGTTGATTTGTGTGAGAAGTCCTAATTTTAGGCAGTAATGTTTTGCTACGGCTGTTTTGATTCCAATTTCATGCGGAAATTATTGTGTTGTTTATTTTAAGTATAGGAAGTGTCGGTTTAGTTTTAAGTGTTGTATAGTTGTTCCCCGCGTCTGTCTAGCTCTAAGTAATGCGGATTCGTCTTCTGAAAGTTTATTCCGGATGATGACGAATCATGCATTCAATTGTACTCATCGTGAAGCATGTAGAACAGCACTCGCGCATACATTGTCATTATTGTTGATTTTTTTTCTTGGGACACTTGGTCCGAGTAATAATCTCTCCTGAGATTTGGCCTAGTTTTGGCAAATTTAATTTATTCAGTGGGAGTCAGTATGGGAGTTTTGTTTGTTAATTCATTTTTGTAAATAGATGATCTGTCATTAAATTCATTTGTTATAACCCTGGCTTCACTTTTTCCTGCATGTTATTTTGTTATATGTTACCCTGCATGTTAATGAAGCGCTTTAACAACAACTTACGATATGGACTGTTACACCTCCCGAAACTGAGTCTTATAAGCTTCTTTGCAAGGGTTCAATATATAAACTTTTGAACTGACGGTGGTTTTGGGTTCTGGGGGATGTGAAACGCGAAGATATGTCGAAATTTTTCGGAAGTCGAAACATGGGACCCATTGCAATAATTAGCTTTCTAATGAAATCTACCTAATAAAGTGTTGCTAAGTAATCTATAGGATCGCTTTTCATTCGGTCAACGCGAGTGTAAGGTACCCAATTAGATTGGGTGGGGAGTGACAATTTATCTCCTAGTGCCTGAAATAAAAATGTATGATTTGTTTATACACTTATTAAAACATTTCTCTCATAAAGGTAGGGGAGCGGGTTGTGTGAGAAACGTTTTATTAAGTGTATAGATAATTATTGTATTATGAATTACACAGGGAAAATAATTGTTACTCCTCCCCCAATCTATTGGATGTTGGTTGGTTGGTTCTTAAGTTTAGGGGCTGTGACAACGCGGTCATGTAGCCCCTTGTACTTTGGGTGTGTGTAGAATCTGTCTGATAACCGGTGTTATTTGTGATGACTGTATTAGTGTGTGCTATCTGTTTTTTTTTTTTTGAATTCAAGTAAGGACTGCAGACTTTTGAATTTTTCAAATAGTTCCTACTTTTGCCACCAAACGCCACCGTCAACGACTACTAGTTCAGAACTTAGCTACCAGACGCCTCCGCAGTCGGCTCTTGGCAACGAGCGTAGGAACCTAAGAGCGTTGTTTACATTCTTAACCTATACAATTTAGCATCACACAGGTGTAATTAGTGGAAGGTTCTTTAACATGCCATAAATCTATGACAAGGGACTGCCGGCTTTACTTCCCCCCGAAGGAAGGCACTCTGAGGGATTTTTAACGCTCTTAAAAATCCGTCGTCTTCGGCCGGATTTGAACCCGCGATCTTGGGCATAGAAACTCAGCATGCTACCAACTACGCCACCGAAGCCGCCTACTAATTGGGTGTATTCGTGTTGACCAACTGGGAAGTCTTTCTATTAATATAGACTGTTCAAATAACAATAAGAAGACACCCGAGTTTCAAATGAACCCTTAAAGGTAAGACTTGAGCTAGATTTTTGGCTAGTATTATAAAGCTTTTCAAACAAACAACGGAACTAGGTTTTGAACTGGTTATGAATCAATAATAATGTTATTGGTTTTGCGTCCCTTTTAACTACCGCGGCTTTTAGAGACGCTGGGGTGCCGGAATTTTGCCCCGAAGGGGATCTTTAACTTGCCAGTAAATCTACAGACACGGCTCCCTTTCATTTACGCACCCTCAAATGCCAGCTGACTGAGCCAGGATTAGATCTTGCAACCTTGACCACAGCAGGCGAAAACGTTACCGCTGAGCCACGCAGCCATTCGGTTATAAATCAGAAGCATGTCCAAGTAGGATATCTATGCATAGCTTCGTAGTAGGTGGCATGCTGAATTGATATGCCCAAGATCGCTGGTTCAAACCCGGCTGAAGTCGTCGTATTTTTAAGAGCGTTAAACTCCTGCAGTATCCTATGCCTTCCTTTGGAAGAGAAGTGAAGCCGGCGGGCCCATGTCATAGATTTATGGCATGTAAAAGAACCTACTACTACAATGGTAGTGTGTACCCAAAATGTGTAGGTTATGCGGATAGAAACGCTCTATCAAGTTCCATCGTTCGCCACTGGGTGTCAGTGACAGTGGCGTCTGGTAGCCAAAGTTGGAACTAATTGACATTGGGGAGCCTACGGGCGTTCAATTGAAATGCTATGCTATGGTCATTGGCTGCAATTCAAATATAAATAATATCCATGCATTTTGAAAATTAAGAAAATTAAACGTAAATGATGTCATTTCAAACACGTGCCGATATTTAAATTTCAGGTGCGGAGAATGGCTTTCAAATAGTCAGAGAGTTGATTTAAATAAAAAATGTAGACTATTTTGTACAATAATATAAACTTTTTCTCGAATCGTTTTGAAGTAAGCCAATTTATGTCGTCAGGATAATGCTCACAAACTTAGATGTGGTCCACTGTTTATTAATTCACTTATGAAATGCCTGGTCTCCCACATGATTGCTGTGAAGGTACGGTACACAATATGGTTATTGCTGAAATTGTTTGTAAAATTGACATTGTATTATACAGTATTCACAAATTCAGGAATGAACGTTTTCAAAATCACAGAAAAAATACGAAGTACTTAAAATTGAGCCAGTTAAGACCTTAAGATCTTTTTATTCATTTCGTTTCACAAATCACACGGATATTTTTTAAACTAATTATGTTACTCAATTTTACGGAAGAACAAGCTTTTGATATGGTTAAGAGTTTGATATGGCATAGCTATATATCTACCAGCATAGCTTCGCCTGGTATCTTTATTGGTTTACCCAGCGTAAGCTTGAAAAGCGTACGGGCGGCAGGTCCCAGACGTAATTCAGAAAAGCCGAGGTGAACAGCGAAACTCCAAACACATATACTCTTCTCTGAAGTCATAACTCGACACGACTCGAAAGTTGATGCTGGCCGAAGCTGGGGTGATAGACTCGCCCCCTACCTCGTAAACTCGCTCCGAAGCTAGTAATTTATATTTCCACTAGAGATTGTTGGCAGAAATGAAAACGTAAAATCACTTATAGTGGGTGATGCTGTCGCGGACCTTTATGTAGAACTTTTCATGCTGACCAATTCTTACACTCATAGTAGGCCTATATAGATATGTTTAACGGTTTATCCAGCGTAAGCTGAAATGGCGCACGGACGACAGGTTTTTCTTCGACTAGATTCACTGAAATCGTTACTGCTCGGCTTCCACTGCTCACAAATGAATATTTTTCTACAGAAACCTTCCACGAAAAATCCTTTACAGAAACCCGCAACAAAATCCATTCAGTGGTTCTCGAGATTACGCGTTACATCCAAGAATTGGGGACTCTGTTTTATACTACAGTATGTCGAGATGCCCGCGACTTTCATTGAAACAAATACATGAATTTATAAGTACTATGGGCTATTAATTCTACGTAAGACTCATTAAATATGTCATACAACTGTACCTATGAATACTTTTAGAGGACTGAACTAATAAAAACAGAGCATTTTTATTGTTACCATGAATTAAAAGTGTACAGTATAACAACACTGTGATTTGACATGACTGACGTTTACAATGGAAATAATCACTCAGTTGAGTTACAATTCATAAAACCCCTACAAAAGTGAATTCATCAGTTCCGCGAATAACGCGCTCAAGTCAGTTGCCAGCTTGCTGGCCGCCTCGAGCGCTAGTGTCGCTCCATCTACCAAAAGGATGCAATTTCGTAACGCAGCGAGCTTCGTGACTGTGTATTTTAGACTGTGGGAATACAACTCCAGCCTCCCAGGTTTGCCAATCTAACTTTTCCCCCGCAAAATATAGCTTATTTCAAACTGAGGCTAGTGCCAAATAATTTTGAATCCCACATAGTGGGACAATATTTGGTTTTTTTTTTCTTTTCTTGGCGGGAGATAAGTTTTATGTAAATTAATCTAGTTTTTATTAAAAATAACGCGTTTTAATAAGGACTTAGAAAATTCTATTGGTACATTGACACTATTTGTGGGATCGTTATTAACTTCTTGAGCATGAGAACGCCGTCAGAAGAGTTGCTTCATCTAACGTTAATAATACAGTATACTGTATGTCCAACAATTCCCCGAATAACGGTTATCTCCCTGTTACGAATGAGTGAAATTTGTCGCATGTATAGTGTAAGCAACTGAACCTTTCTCCGCCTGCAAATAGCATTTGTATGGTAAAAAGGACTTAGTAGGTGACAAAAACCTTCGTAAATGATAATTTAGGCTTTAAGGGCTAATTGCAACATAAAACACAGGGTCTTGTTGAAAAAACTGAAAAAACTTAAAAATGAGTAGCCTATTGTATAACTCATAAATCAACATGACACACCGTGAGGGGACATGCCTACTTTTGCTGAGCTGTAAATGTTTTCTCTTGTTGAGAGATTCGCAGTCTTCATGTTGGTAGCACAGATAGATTCGAGTTTATTTTGTTCCTGTCAGGGGAACAGGAATGTTCTAGATTCACCATTTCAGTCAAAAATTAACTTAATTTTGTACAGAACTGTTTTGTTGTGTTGTTGTTGTCTTTTGTGCATATTGTATTACTCGAAAATTTATGGAGCAAAATGCATGAAGCTTTTCTTTTGTAATACTATCTCATTGAGAAATGGAACTATTTGTAGAGTTGTTGTTAATTCATTTGAAGGGCTTGAGACATCTTGGTCATCAGCCCCGTATAGTTGGGTGTGTGTTGACGTTGTCTGGCAACCTGTATTGCTGCTATGATTGTAGTAATGTGTGTAAATGTATGAGGGACAGGGATGGGGTAGTCGCTCTGGGACGTGAAGTAAGACACAATCCCGGCAATTTCCTAAAGAGAGTGTGGAAAAACCCGGGAAAAACACTCAGGATAACCGCTTTCAGCATCGGGATTCGAACCTACGATATCCGTACTTACTGAAGCTGCCCTCGCGACCATGGTGCACGTTTGACGAGCGAGGCTACGCCGCGGGACGAAATGCTTGTAGAATTTGGCTTTGAGTATCTATAACCTCCCTCCCCTCCCCCCTTCGGTCGATCCTGGCTACGCTACTGCGTCACATACACCCAAACCCTGAGACAGGGGAATTAGCCCCAGGAGATAAAAATCGCAGATGGTCATGCTGGGAATCAAATCCCGAACCCTTCAGGCTGAAGCCTAGTACGATAACCAATTCGCCACAGGGCCGTATGTGGAGTTATGGATTGTAATTTGTAGCTCTTTAGTCGGTCAACACGATTCTGACCAATGAATGGGCGGGGTACGAGATATAAATACGTAAACACACACTTGGAGAAAATTACATGTATTAATTAATTATCACAATTAAATGGGGCGTTTCGATCCTCAAGTGCCATCATCAGATCCTGAGCACTGTGCAGTGGTTAAAATTTACACTAAAATAATTACGCTACTACAGTATTGTAGTAGTATGACTTGGGTGTATTATTCACGACTCGTAGTTGTAACTTGTAATAAGTTATGCTTGTTTTGTCTTAATGGTTTAATGAATTACGCAAGTAAAAAATGTATATACACGTATGTACAATTTAGAAACCACAATGATGTAATAAGTCAATAAACAAACATGAAATTAGCATGCACTATAAAATTATTTTTGCAATGTTTACTTACTTAGACGTGTGACGAGGCACAGGTGTTGAATGTATCACTAGGCTGGTAACTAGCCTACTGATGAGTTGAGCATCTGGGCTTCATAAGGTATGCATGACGTCATGTGTGACATCAATTATCGGAAGTTGTAACTGTGGCTGTAAATTACCTTTGGGACTGAGCTATGTTATGGATTCTTACAACTGCTTTCATTTCTATCGCAGACCATTTAAGCCTTCTCCCACAGCATAAGAAACGTCTAATTTTGGCTGCCATCCAGTCTAATAGACAGTTTTAGGATACTACCTAGATTCGGGTCTCGGTTTGTTAAAAAATAGACACATAGTGCATCCTTCTCCTATAACATATTTCCCATTAATCCCTTCCCGTAAGCATTCATTGCCTTATTTTATTCGTGTGAATTTATTTTATATTAGCAGCTTAGGGGATAAAAAAAGCATTCTCTATTTAAGGACATGTTTTCAGAAGTAGGTCCTTTAAGACTCTTTTCTCTTCACTTGTGTCTGTCAGAGGGAAGAGCAGGAGTCTGTTCGAGCCCACCGCCTGATGGATTGTGAAAAGCGCAAGGAGGTGTTCGACTCCATATTCGACCCCACGGCACATGCAGCTCTTGTGTCCCGCGGGGAGAGACGCTTTTCTCACAGAGCGTTACAGGGGGCCATCATGATCACCTTCTACAGGGACGAGCCACGTTTCTCCCAGCCACATCAGCTGCTCATGTTACTCATGGACATAGACTCGCTCATCACCAAGTGGCGTTGTAAGTATCACACACGTGGTGTAGCGGCTAGCTTTCTTGGCTGTCGCCGGGTTTGATTCCCGGCACTGCCAAGAAATTTAATTCTGGTCTGAGGGCTGGAACAAGGTACACTCACCTCGTGAGGCAAAGCTGAGAAGAGATGGGTTCATTTTCATCTCAGTCATCCTGGAAGTGAATTTCCGTGGTTTCTTACTTCCATTCCAGGTAAATGCCAGGATGGTTCATAACTTAAGGCCACGGCTGCCTCCTTCCCAATACTCGTCTGAATTACAAATACACATTACTACTACTACTACTACTACTACTACTACTACTACTACTACTACTACTACTACTACTACTACTAGACACCACAATTACACAGGTTATCAGACAAATTGTACGTACACCCAAGTACTTAAATGACCACGATATCCGAGCCCCATATATGAAACAACAACAACAACAAGAAGTAATACACACACTTTTACAGCTATCACCATAACACAGGTTATCACACAAATTCCACACACATCCAAATACACGTCGCTTGATATCACAGCCCCTAAAATAAGCAACAACACTCTGAGGCTGAGTGTTACAAGTCAGACTAGAGTTTAAATTCTGTGTAGACTTGGAACTTGAATCATGGCCCCTTAGGAAGGAATGATTTCTCAACAGCGTATACTGCAAAATATTTGTAAGAGTTTATCCTATAAATTCATTTCAGGGCCTTGCATCATCTTGGTCAGCAGTCCAGGACATAAAACAATGTACTATCCCGCCATTTTCCTGGGGGGAGTGTGAAAAACACCACATGAAACCGAGATTCGATCATCCTGACTTGCTACAGCTCGCTATCGCAATCGTGCTGTGTGATTTAACGCACCCGGCTAAACCATGGGGTGGCATTTTGTCTACAATACGTTTTTTTCTATAATTGTTTTGCTCCTCCAGTCATAATTTGTTTGTATGTCCATCTATATTTTCTACCATCTTCTGACCTACTTCTGAATCTGAATCTGTATCGTCGGCTCATTTCTGAATCGCTTACCTTGTCTACTGGCGGCTTCGGTGGCGTAGTTGTTAGCATGCTGAGCTTCTATGCTCAAGGTCGCGGGTCAAACCCGGCCGAAGTCGTCGGACCTTTTAAGAGCGTTAAAATCCCTCAGTATGCCTTCCTTCGGAGGGGTAGAAAAGCCGGTGGTCCCATGTCATAGATTTATGGCATGTTAAAGAACCTTCCACAAGCTACACATGTGTCAAGCCAAAATTTGTAGGTTATAATTGATAACGCTCTATTAGTTCCAACGTTCGCCGCCAGGTGCTGACTGCGATGCCATCTAGTAGCAAGTCCGCAAGCTAGGTGTCGTGGACGGTAGCATTTGGTAGCAAAAGTTATTGTCAGAGGTCCTTACTTGAATTAAAACAGATAACACACACTAATCACAACTAACACCGGTTATCAGACAGATTCTACACTCACCCAAAGTACACGGGGCTACATGACCGCGTTGTTGCAGCCCCTAAACTGAGAAACCAACCAACCTTCTCTACGTCAAACTGCTTCATAACCTTTATTTGCACTTGGGGAATGTCCAAGATCGCACCCACTTATGTGTGTGATATTCCTGTGTCGGTCATCGACCATAAATTAGGGCTGGTACTTTTAATCGAATACATTTCAGTTATCAAACAATCGATTAATCGAAGCAGATACATAAATGAATTGCTACAAATGATTAATTGATTGTGAGTTTAATCGATTAGTCGTTTAATCGATTAATCTGTTGGTCGAAAATTGATTAATTGCTTTGTCGATTAATCGATGTACTTCGCTCCTTTCACTACACTTTCTCAGAAGCAAAACAAACATGAATTTAATTAAAATATATTGAATCAAATATTATTATTTAAATAATGCACCTTCTTTGTAAAAACTATGCTAAATCAAAGTACAGTAAAACAAAACTGTTTCTGTCCTAAATTGTAAACATTGAACAAGAATTCAAACTATTTGCTGAAAACTCTTAGTTTTCTTTTTCCGAAACTCTTCCCAATTTGATTGATGTTTGTCCTTCCACTGTCACTGACTCGTATTTGGTGATTGTTAACATAAACAAGGAAGGGCTCTTTGTATAGTTATGCAAAAAGTAACCTTCGTAGATTTCTATACATCATTCCGAAAATTAAAAAAAAGGAAGCTTGTAGTTTAACGTGACCGTTAATCTCGAGATCATGAGCCACGGGACCGAAAATAAGCGTAGCTCAACTTAAGCGATAACCTCTCATTTAATGTTTTTATCTCGTGTCTACTAATCAGTTGATCGATTCTTTGATTAACCGATTAATAGGATCTTCGGTTAGCCGATTAATCAATTATTAGGTTTGTTGGTTAATCAACTGAACGGTAAATCGATTTTCGATTATTTTCAAATTAATCAACTAGCTGAACATCGCTTATTACCAGCTCTACCATAAATAGGTCAAATAACTTTTCGTTTCTTCACCTGGATATTTCCACGTACTTCTGTGAGGAATAGCCTATATTAATTCATATCAATTATGGCTTTTGTAACATTTCAGTCTAATTGCCAGTCCTTCGCCCCAGTTTGCCATTGGGCTCATTAGTTGGTATGGTACATCAGACCAAGACGCTGGCCAAGGTATATTGGGAAGGCATGTGAATGTCTGGAATCTGCAATTGACCGTAAGAGAAGGTCAGGTCGTAGGAACGGGGTCTTCGATCATGGGGAAAGAATTTGAATGAAAAAAAAAGATGAATTCAATTGCGTACATTTGTACATTTGCTTTCTGTATTCGTTTCTTAACATCCTCTTCTACCCCGTCCATCTCCCCTAACAATGCTACCAAGGTACACAAATGTTTCTGCTTGCTCCATTTCTTCTCAATTCACTGATAATTTGGTTTCGACGTAAGAATTGATCTTATCTACTTTGAATGTTAGTCCTGCTCCTTCCGCTTCATCTTGCAGTCTCCTCAACTTCGCTTCCATTTCACGAAATCATTGATAAAGAAGGCATAGGAAGCATGGTTTACAGTTCGGGAAAGTAAATTATACATTGATTCTTATATATATGAATTGTAGGTGATCAATCTATGCTTTCATGGTATGGCTGTAATGCACGTTAATGTTATTGTTATGACATGCATCTGATCTACGTATCTCTTCTTTCAGACAACCACGTGATCATGGTGCAGCGTATGATTGGCTCAGCCCAGTTGGGTACCGGGGGCTCATCAGGCTACCAGTACCTGCGCTCTACCCTCAGGTACTGCTCCATCTTTGCCCCTTAGCAATTATTTAAATTTAAACATATACACTGAGATGAATGTCGATGGCGAGCTCTATCCAAATTGGGATCGATTACATTTAATGGTAGTCATCATCATCATCTTCATTTCCCGTTTCCAGCTTCCTGGGTCGGGTTGTGAATTAAGGACCTCCAACGTTTCCTGTCTCTCCACCACTCCTCTCCTGTTTTTAGTACTTCTTCAGGTTTTCCTCCTCTCTTCTCTACACACTCCCACACTGTATCTGCCCATCTCTTTTGGGGCCTTCCTCGTGGTCTCTTCCCAGTCATCTTTTCACAGAAAGTTTTCTTTGGTACTCTCTCCTCTCCCATTCTCATCATATGTCCATACCACTTTAACTTTGTTGTTTCTATCCTGTCCTGCAGCTTCAAGATTCCTGTCCTTTTTCTAATCTCTTCGATTCTAACTCTATCTCTTCTGGTCTTGCCCTCTATACCTCTTAGGAATTTCATCTCCGCGGCTTGTATTCTACTCTCCTCTCTTTTTGTAGTAGTCCACGCTCCAGCTGCATATGTTAGTATGGGTCTGTAGTAGGTTGAATATAATACATTTTTACATTTCTTTGGGACATCTCGGTTCCACAGAATACCCCTTATGCTCTGGTAAAAACTGTTCGCTTGTTGTATTCTCTTTCCAATTTCCTCAGTTATCCTTCCATCTTCTGTGATCACACTTCTCAAGTACTTGAAACTTTTAACCACTTCTAGAATTTTCCCATTCAATTCTATCTTTCCTCTTTCTTCCTTCCTTCCTTCCTTCCTCTTGACATTACCATTGTCTTGCTCTTCTCTGTGCTTACTTTCATCCCATATTTCTCTATTTCTTGATTCCATACATCTAGTTGTTTTTGTACTTCCTTTTCATCCTCGCCCCATATAACTATATCATCTGCAAACAGCATGGCCTTTGTTGCCTCTTGTCCCAATCTCTGTTTAACATTCTTGTGAATTTCATCCATGACTCTGATGAATAGTAAGGGGGACAATACACTTCCCTGTCGGAGACCTGTTTCCACTTTAAACCATTCTGTTTCTCCTATACTGGTCTTCACGCTACTCACACAATATTTGTACATAGCTTTTAACATTTGGACATCAGCTCCGTTAACTCTCCTTTTCCTTAATACATTCCAAACCACCTGTCGAGGCACACTGTCGTACGCTTTCTCAATATCAATAAATGTCATCACCATGTCTTTTCCAAATTCCCATCTTTTCTCCATCATTTGCCTTAATGCAAAGATTAGGTCAAATGTTGATCTGTCTTTCCTAAAACCATAGTGTTCTTCTTCCATCTCTCCTTCTATCTTCCTCCTCAGTCTGCCTTCCAGAACTCTCTCAAAGATCTGAGCTACATGAGCGATAAGAGTGTTCCCTCTGTAGTTATTGCATTCCTTTTTGTCACCTTTCTTAAAAATCGGGATAATTAATCCCTTTCCCCATTCTTCTGGAATCTCTTTCTTCTTCCAAATTATTCTAAATAATCTATACAACCACTGTACACCTATTGGTCCCGCTGCTTTTATCATTTCCGCGGACACCTCATCCTCTCCTGCTGCTTTACCGCTCTTCATCTTCTGTATGGCTTTCTCTATTTCTAGCATAGTGATCTCCTTTTCTTGTTCTTTTTCATCTTCCAGTTCAATGTATTTAACATTTAGTAGCTTTGAAAAGTATTCTTCCCATCTTTTTAATATATCATCTCTTTGATACAATATCTGTCCTGCTTCAGTTTTTACAAATTTTGTGTTTTCCCTACCTTTTACACTGTTTTTCATCAATCCATATAGATCCTTTTTACTTCCTTGGATATCCTCCTTCAAAGTTTCCGTGAAACCTTCCCAACTTTTCCTTTTTTCTTCTTGTACAATTTTTTGGCATGCCTTCTTTGCTTCTCTATATTTTTGCCATTTCTTTGCATTCTTACTGCCTATCCACTTCCTCCATGCCATTTGTTTTTCTTTAACAGCTTCCTTTACCCTGTTGTTCCACCAAGGAGTCTCCCTTTCCTTTTTCCTCCCTGATAGTCTTCCACAAGTGTTTACTGCACACTTCGCAAAACAATTTCTAAAACATGTCCATTCCTGTTCGACACTTTTTGCTTCGTCTTTGGGAATTTCCTTTTTCAAGTCTTCTCGGAACTTTTCCATTGCCTCTCTCTCTTTTAGCTTCCACACCTTTATTTTTCTTTCCCTTTTCTCCGCAAGCTTTGTGATTTTCCCAAGCCTTAATTTGGCTATCACCACTTTATGGTCTCCTTCAAAATCTCCTCTTGGCATAGCTGTCACATCTACCAGTTGTCTACGTTTATCCTTTTCCACTAGGATAAGATCGATCATTGTTTTTGTCTTTCTGTCTCCCCATCCATACCTAGTTATTTTTTGGGAGTTCTTTTTCCTAAACCATGTATTATCAATAAATGATAAAAATGGTCCGGTTAGCTCAAACAATGCCAGCGTTTCGCCCCAGTGTGCCGTTGGGCTCGTCAGTTGGTACAGACACACCTACCAATACGCGTGGCTAGCACATACTGAGAAGGCCATGCAAGACACAAAATACAAGCAGTATTGACGTCACGAGCATGCCAATGTGCTATGGGAGTAAAACTCCCTTTCATAAAAACAAAAGCCTTACCTTGGCAATCCAAATAAGGTTTTGAATATTCCCGAAGGGAATATGATGTAGTTTCCATTTGAGCGGATGAATTATCAATAAATGATAAAAATGGTCCGGTTAGCTCAAACAATGCCAGCGTTTCGCCCCAGTGTGCCGTTGGGCTCGTCAGTTGGTACAGACACACCTACCAATACGCGTGGCTAGCACATACTGAGAAGGCCATACAAGACACAAAATACAAGCAGTATTGACGTCACGAGCATGCCAATGTGCTATGGGAGTAAAACTCCCTTTCATAAAAACAAAAGCCTTACCTTGGCAATCCAAATAAGGTTTTGAATATTCATGTATTTCCAACAATTAATCCATTCCTTCTACAGAAATCTATTAACATTTCTCCTTCTTCATCCTGATTTCCATAGCTAAATGGGCCAATTATCTCTTCTTTTCCCTGCCTATCTGTTCCCACATGTGCATTCATATCACCCATTATTATAACCTCTTTGTCTTCTATACACTTTTCCAGTTCTTCTAAGAAATCCTCTAAACATTCATCTACCTTCCCTGTCTGGGGTGCGTAAATCTGTATAAAATCCTTTGTTCCACTCTCAAGTCCTAGTCTAATTTTCATCATTCTGTCATTAATTTGGTCTACTTTCTCAACATACTGCACTAAGTCTTCTCTCAATATTATTGCAACACCATTCATTGCCTTATTTCCTCCACTCCAATATATTCTATATCCCTTCCCTTTCTTGACTTCTTTCTCACCTTTTCCCTTCCATTTCACTTCACTGACTCCCATCATTGCTATTTCCTTCTTTTCCATATAGTCCACCAATTCTTCTGTCTTGCCATTTAGGCTCATCACGTTTATGAAGGCGATGTTTGTGGTGTCTGGTAGCCTACTTCTCACAGTTCCCCCAGACCCCTGGGAACTGCGCGTCGCCTGCAGGGGACGCCCTAGCACTTTCCGAGGCCTCAATTCACACTCACTCATTTTATAGGCTATTAGTACGATGAGTTCGCCACACTCAAAGGCATTTTATGACCTACTGCCAGGTATTGTTCTAGGCCGATCCACTGGATAACAGACGCCTTTTGTAGCCGCTCCTCTGGAGTACAGACGCTACAGAATTCCCTCTTCCGCCATCGACGCCGTACCGAAGTCCATCCTCTCCGCCGCCGATACCGTTGGGGCTTCGCCCATAACCCTGGGCTTGGGCCCTCCATATTTATGACCCCTGGAGAGAGGGTATTGACGTGTACAAATCAATTTAATGGGTTAGGGGACCGATTGGGCGGAGATCCCCTATCCCATTAAACTGATGGGACCAATTAAGGCGGGAAATTAAAGACATCCTAGGAAACCCTAACACAACCGGTGTCGGCAGAAAATAAGAGTTGACCAACGGTGGTCAAGAGGAGCCTGGCACAAGTAAGTGGAAGCAATGCCCGACAAAGCTGGTGTCCTATGGTCGCCTACCCACATCTCACTAGTCATGAGCCCCTGGTAGGGGTAGCCTCTCACCTCTGGCTGTTAGGTTTCTAATGCAGTTGCCCGTGCACTGCCTCCTTTTTTTTTTTTTTTTTTGGCATTTCCGTGCTCATTGTTACATGTATCACATCTGATTCCACTTGTCTCATATTTCCCGCCTAATATAAATTCATGTTTACCGACTGACCAATCAACTGTTCATAAGGCAATACTGAAAAATGGCCTCAAACCTTCCTAAACCCATGTACTAGTCACACAATATGATGATGATGATAATTGTTGTTTTAAGGGGCCTAACATCTAGGTTATCGGCCCCTGATGGTTTGGGTGATCGTGAAGATGAAAATAAAAGGGAACTTAAAACTGAAACTAACTACTAACCTACATACTAGAAGAAGAAATGGAAAATTAAAGGAGAATAAGGCAAATAAAAGGACAGAAGGAAAAGAAATGCCCTCAACCCTCGGAGAAGGCGGATTGAGGGACTTGGAAGGAAGGAGAGCCATGAAAGGCATATAGGAAAGTGAAAGAGGAGAGGGTCCGCCCCAAAGGTAAGGGACAAAAGGGGAAAACGGACCCAGCTCAGGAATCCCTCGGGGTCGCCAACTCCCGAACTCACCAGCCGTGAGCCCCTGAGGGTGTAGCATTATATAGGGTGCACCAGAAGTGGTGGGGCTACATACACCCTGCCTCCTTAAGGGCCTAGAGCACAAGGCAGGAGGTAAAAGGAAGAGAAAAAGAAGGCTGACCCCTCGCAGAAGGAGGGTATCAGAAAAGATGAGACAAGGGCCAATTAAGGCGGGAAAGGAAGAGACTCCCTAGGCCTCGGATACCCTAATACCGTTGGGGTCAGAAGAGAACAAGAGTTGACCAAGTGAGGTCGACAGGAAAGAAGACAGAGAGGAGCCCGGCACAAGTAAGTGGAAGCAATGCCGGACTCAGCTGGGGCCCCGTGGTCGCCAACCCACAAGATGTGGTCTCTGCATTTGAGCCCATTTGGGCAAGAATCTCCAAGTAAATATTTTATTAGGAACATGAAACAAGATGTCATGACACATATAAATAAATAAATAAATATCAATAGTATGGTCCTCCGTACTCTATGCCTCTGAATGCCTCTTGCTGAACAGGAAGGGTCCACCAAGGAGGCTTGAGCTCAAGGAACGAAAATAATCCTAAGGAGAATACTAGGGGCAATACGAGAAATGGATGGCACCTACAGGATCAGACACAATAGGGAGCTGTACCATCTCCAAGAGGAGATAATCTCATCGATGAGGAAAAAGCTACTAACCTTTTATGGTCATCTAACCCGCATGAACCCCTGCAGACTCACGAACAGGATCTTCAGCATGACAGGTAGAGGTAAAGCCTCCAAGTACAAATTGATCACCACAGTGAAATAAGACCAGGAGCAGATTAAAATTTCTCCCGATACCGCACATGATCGGACCAAATTACTTCAGCTCATTCCTCAAGGGGTATTCCCAGTATCTATTACCAGCAGGAAGACCACAGTAACCACCAGACCGAAGTGGACGGAGGAGAGGAAGTCTGCTCATAGCTGGAAAATTAAAGCCTTCTGGGCTAAGAAGAAACTAGAAGACCCATGTAAAGAGTTAAAGCGCGCCTCGTGGTCCTTAGATGGCCAAAACGAAGAGAAGAAGAATAAATAAATACTTTCTGTGGGAGGGTGGTGTGACGCCATTTCTAATCTCTGGCATGGACATAATCGAGTTATGACTTATTTTTTGCGAACCTGGTACTCCTTTTGCCCCATGTCAAGAGTGATTTTAATTTTACTTGAAGTAATAATGATATTGAATTTTGTAAATTGTTTAAAACTCCCTGTTGCTCGTTGATAACATTGAGACAGCAGGTGTTGTGTGTGCGATGAATGAATATTTAAGAGATTGGTGTGATGAGGATGAGATTAGAGGAAACGCTAGTTTGCCATACGCCAGCCCCATGGTGTTTGGGTAGCGCACCTGACTCTCACCCGGAGGTCCCAGGTTCGAATCCCGGCTCTGTCAGGAATTTTAGAAACTAACGTGAGGGCTGCAACGGAGTGCACTCAGCACTCGGAGGACAATTAAGTAGCTGTCAGACAGTGAAGCAGCGCCATGTCCGAGGGGACCCGATGCGCTGACCACTCTTGGTTGGCTTGCCTTTCATGGGCTGTAGTGCCACGGGGTTTGGTTGGGTTTAAATAACTAAGAGAGAAGTAAATCAATACAGTATTTCAACGTGAGAGGTGTAGAAGCAGGCGAGGCCGCAGTGCTAACTGCTAATAGGGGATCATAGAGGCGACTTGTTTGCAAACAGAGGCTTGCAGACTAGACTGGACGCTGAAAAGCAAAAATAGTCACAAATGAAAATTTATATATTATTATTATTATTATTATTATTGGTATTATTATTATTATTATTATTATTATTATTATTATTATTTTGTTGTCATTTCAGTGATCGTTATAAGGTGTTTCTGGATCTCTTCAACTTGTCGACATTCCTGATCCCCCGAGGGTACATACCACCGCTCACTCGCCACATGAAGAGCAAGCTATCTGTGTCCCGGGATCGACCATTCAGCGACGACAGTGATGACGAAGTGACGAACAATTGTGCTTCACACTTCTGTGAGGTGTCTTTATGACCTCATATAACCTGGATAACGATAAATGTGCTTCATAAAAATAATAAAGACACTGATCATCGTCACTTTCCTTGCAGCTAGAAACTAAAGTGATGTTGTGGGTATCAGTGCTACGAAGAGAAAATAGACAAGTCTATAATTTTTATAATATTTAACGGAATATTATTTGTATAATGTTATTTAATATGTTTTGCTAATATTAGTGGTGATTTTATTCAAATAAACAGTATGCATTCAACAAAATCATATTCGAAAGGCCAAAGCCTTGTCACTACAACTGCTGTATATCCTTTTTTTTCCCTGTCCCGACTGTCATCCTGTATCTCTGCAACTTATAACGTTCTTCACATGCTCAATGTCTGCATATCTGGGTCTTCCTCTACCATTCATTACTACTCCTTTCCCTAGTTATGAACTTGCTGTGTGTCAGAATATCCACATAATTTAGCATCTAGCAAATCAGTTTTGACATACTGTGCTGACAACATCTAGCATATGCGCATGATTTTCCTCAGTTCATTATTCTAAATGTCAAAGAAAAAGAAAGGTAGGCCTATGAAGATTATTGCTTGTTCTGTCTAAGAAGACTGGCTACGTGACTCAGCGGTAACGTTCTCCTGCTGTGTCCAAGGTTGTAGGATCGAATCCTGGCGTGGTCAGTAGGCATTTCAGTGTGCGCAAATGCGAGGGAGCTTTGTTAGTAGATTTACTTGCAATTTAAAGATCCCATTCAGGGCAAAGTTCCGGCACCTCGGCGTCTCCAAAAGACGCAGAAGTTAAAAGGAACGTAAGCCCAATAACATTATTATTATTATTTATTTTACACGTTACAGGCCTATTAGACCACGCGAAGCAATCATGACTTTTTGTTCTTCCTGTCTTTCCAGTACTCTTTCATTCGTGCACTAAAGGCCCTCTTCCTTTCTTCGGTCCACTTTGGTCTTTGGGCTGTAGGTGCAGCTCTCTCTGACAACACTTCCCACTTGTACACTTTGTCTCTAAATACGCTTTTGTCTATGACGTCTTCTGGGTCGACCTGTGCTTTTACTAGATCAATTTTGACTTTCATCATCCAGGGTGTAGTAATCTTGAGCCGCTGTATGTATCTAAGAATTTTGTTGGTGAGTCTGGTTTGTGGGAGTCTGCTGATGTGGCCGTAAAATTTTAGTCGCCTCTTTCTGATGTCTGCTGCGAGGTTGGACAATTTCTCTGTCGTGTCTCTGGAGTGAAGCCTGTATCCTTCATCTGTGTGCTTTGGTCCAATTATTTTCCTTATTATTTTTCTTACCTCTGTGAGGATTTTTTCCAAGTCGCCCTTTGTGTGTAACGTCAGCGTCTCACTAGCATAAAGCACCTCAGGTTTAATAACCGTGTTGTAATGACGAATTTTAGTGAATGTGGACAGACATTTTTTGTTGTAGACACTCTGTGTCTTGTATAAGGCTCTCTTCATTTTCATTAACCTAGTGTTCTGCGCGATTTTCTCTTTTCCCGTCGGTTCAAGCACTTCACCTAGGTATTTAAAGTGGGCGACTCTACTGATCTTGCCATATTTCGTGTTTAAATTCTGTATGTCGAATTTCGTACAGAAAAACTCTGTCTTTTGGAACGAGATCTGTAGTCCTACTTTTTCGGCGCACTCTTGGAGTACTTCTATCTGTCTGATTGATGTGGTTTCGTTATCTGAGAGTAGAGCCAGATCATCCGCGAAGGCTAGACAGCCAACCTCCAGTTCGTCCTTTGGTCGTCCTAGTCGCACTGGCCTCCAGTAACCTTGAAGTCTCAGCTCTTTCTCCCATTCCTTGATAACTTTGTTCAGCACTAGGTTAAAGAGGAGCGGAGAGAGCCCGTCACCTTGGTGAACACCTGTATTGATCTGAAATGGTTCTGAGATTTCCCCCATGAATTTCACTTTTGATGTCGTGTCTGTCAGTGTCCGTTTGATCAATCGCAAGGTCTTGCTATCCAAACCTTGCTCGTGTAAGATGTTGAACAATGACTGACGGTCAATGGAGTCATATGCCTTCTTGAAGTCAACGAAGGTACATATAACTGGAGTATTCCTGAGGGCTTTGATTTTCAATATACTTTTTAAGTTGAAGATTTGTTCCGCGCAGGAGCGACCAGGACGAAATCCCGCCTGGTACTCGCCAATCTTGTGTTCCAGCTGGTCCCGAGCCCTTTGGAGTAGACACGCTGAGAGGATCTTGTACGTAACTTGTAATAGTGAAATGCCCCTGTAATTGTTTACGTCAGAGCGGTCGCCTTTTTTGTGTAATGGGTGGATCAATGCACATTTCCACTCATCTGGTAGCTTTTCTGATGTCCAGATGTCAGTGATAATCTGTGTGAGTTCTCTAAGTGAGTGTGGCCCTAGGTTTTTCAGTAGTTCGGCCACCATGCCGTTTTTACCAGATGTCCTGTTGTTCTTAAGTTTGATGATGTGCCTGTGAACTTCCTCTTGTGTCGGAGGTAATGAGTCTGCGTTCTTGACTGTAGGTTCTTCCTCTGAGAATCTCTCTATTGGTTCTGGACAGTTGAGAAGATCAGAGAAGTATTGTGCCATCACCTTGCAATTCTCCTTATTCGTTAGTGCTAATTTTCCATCACATTTTCTGATGTGTCCTGCAAACGTTCTGTAGAAGTCCCTTACGTTGTAGTTACGGAAGTTGTCCTCAATGGAGTCCAACTGTTCCTTCAGGTATCTCCTCTTGGATTGTCTGATAATTTTTGCGGTTGCTTTTCGTGTTTCATGGAAAGTCTGTAAATTTTCTGGGGATTTTTTACTGTTGTATTTCTGATATGCCAATTTCCTGGTAATGAGTGCATTCTCACAATCAACATCCCACCAAGGATGTTTGGAATTCTTCTTCAAAGGAATGAGAGCTTGTGCTGTTTCTATGATTTTTCGGTGGAAATTTTGCCAGTCATTGGCATGTTCTTTTTCCCAGGCTTCCTTCACTCCAGAATCTGCGATCTTTTTTGTGTCAAATTTTGGTGGGGGGGGGGGGGGGAGGGGTTTCTTACAGAAAGTTCTCTTTGGGGTGAACTTGACCTTGACGCGGGTTAGGTATTGGTCAGAGTCAATGTTGGCTCCTCTACGTACCTGTACATCATGAATCTCCTTCTGTACTGGATATGAAATTGCCACATGGTCGATTTGGAACTCACCTGACTGCTGGACTGGAGAACGCCAGGTTTTCTGTTTTCTAGGGTGTTTTCTAAGAGATGTTGACATGAGCTTGAGGTTATTCTGCTGGCAGAGTTCTATGAGTCGTGAACCATAATTTATTTGTGAATTTATGTGCAGGATAGTTTCCGACTGTTTTCCTGTACATCTTTTCTCTACCGATCTGTGCATTGAAGTCGCCCATGAGGAGTTTGACGTCATCCCTGGGGACTTTGGACATCACTGTATCAAGGGTCGACCAGAATTTTTCTGCGGACTGTGGATCGCTCTTGTTACTTTGGTTAGTGGGGGCGTGTGCGTTGATCAGTGTGTATTTTTTGTTGGCGCACCGGAAGCGCATGCTCACCAATCTGTTGTTTACTGGAGTAACTTCTTCTAAGGATTCTACTATGGTCTTGTGGACCATGAAGGCCATCCCCAGAAGTGGAGCGCCTTTGGCAACGCGCCTGTCAGTCTTTCTCTTGAACAAGCGGTAATTGCCGTAGTCCATGGTGTCTTCATCTGTGATACGTGTCTCCTGCAGCGCGAGGATTAGAAGCTTCTGTCTATCGAGTTCTGTCACTAGATTGTGCAACTTTCCAGGCTGTATGAGAGTGTTGATGTTTAGAGTGCCTACGTAAGTTGGTGTCTTATGTGGAAGTTTGCCAGAGAACTCTGATTTTCTCTGTGGCCGTGGTTGCCCGGGTCCCCCAGAGTCCGAACGCCCGGGTGCCGTCAGTTGACGGGTGGATTGGTTACCACCTGGGGTAATACTGTTATTATTTGCACGCGCCATGGTTACTTGTAAGAAATGGGGTCTGGTGGTTAACCACTAGGTTTCTTAGAACCAGGGATTGTTAGTTCCTGGAGCATGTTTACAGCCGCACCACTTGGTGAACAGACGCTGAACATAAGCCGCCCAATCTGGGAACAAACGCTTTTGGATTTAGAGTTCTTTATTGGTGGGGAACCACCTGGCTCTTCCGCTCCATCCATCGTTGGGAATCTTAGATTCCTCTTCCGCCATCAGGACCGTTGACCAATTTTCACCTAGTAACCCTAGGCAGGGGCCCTTACAGGGTGCTACCATCCGGAGCCAGATGGACCCAGGTTTTTTAACGAGGTGTTACTCCTCCCCCTCCTCCTCCTCATCACTTACGAGATGAGGCCCCGGGCTTGGGACCGGCAGTGGCGGAGTTAGTATTATTATTATTATTATTATTATTATTATCATCTGTCTAAAAATGTTTTTGATGAGGATTGACAGTAAGTTGTTAATTCATTTTAGGGGCTTGGTACATCTTGGTCATCATCTCCGAGTACTTGAGTGTGTGTTGAAATTGCCTGATAACCTATGTTTCTGTAAATACGTTTTAGAAGCCATTTCTTCAGTCTTGCCTTCATAATGTATACAAAAATTGTTTTTCAGTTGGCCAACTCATTATTGTATCCAATTAACCATGAAAAATTAACAAGGACTAAATTATACACTTTCCTTCACATTTTGATACACTTTTATAAATAAGGGTTTAGAAGGAATATATTTTGTTATTGTTTGCACAATTTAATTGAGCACATTAATGTGTTGACCAACAGAAAATCAATTATTATGATTATGATTCTGTGCTGACTTTAGTAGTGTATAGGTTAGGTGCCTCGGGACTTGAAATACGACACTGTCTTAACAGAGGGGAGTATGGAAAATCCCGGGGAAATACCACACTCAGGATTGTCGCTGTCAGTGCCGGGATTCAAACTTCGGATCTCCGGACTTGCTGCATCTCCCCATCGTGGTTGAGACGAGCGTACCTTTGCTATAAACTTCTCAAACTAAGATAGTATATACCTAGCATGCAAATACGAGTACATTACCCATATTGGTTAATAGTGCGGTCATAGATTTATGGCATGAAAATGAACCTACCACTACAATCGGTAGTGTGTAGCTAAAATTGTTAGAAACGCTCTATCAAGTTCCAACGATCCACGCTAGGTGTTAGTAACAGTGGCGTCTGGTAGCCAAAGTTACAAGCAGGCAGGCGCGGATTCAAGGGGGGGGGGGGTCACGGGGGTCATGACCCCCCTCCCCAAACGAAGACGATTTTTTTTGCAAACTAAAAAAAACAACAACACAATAACCAGACAAATAAAACTTAACGAATTTTAACTGAAAAACAGTTTTTTCATTTTATTCAATACTGAAAATATCTTTATTGCAATTATTATGTTCTGTTACAACTGTACATATTTACAACTTCATACCTGTTATATAAAAACGATTATTTATATAACAAAATCAACTCGTCTATTTTGTTTAGCATACCGAATCGATGTCTATAGTGATGTCACGATGAATGTGCAGCAATGCACGGATAAGAATTTGGGGATTTTTTCGCACCAAAATATTTTGCCGACGTCCAAACTGCAAGCTTGGTTGGCAATTTAAGCTGTGACTTTCTCCCTTTGTCGGTACCAACTCGACTTGCCGAAACTGTAACGTACCTTGATACTTTTCTCGAAGCCCGATGTAAAAGTCGCAAAACACACCGTTGCAATTTGTACGAATATTTTTGGTGCGCTAAACGCATCAAATTTCTATCCATGTAGCTTGCAAAAAAAATTGGTCTGGTTTTGTACGTTTGGTTATTTTGTGATTGCGTTGTTAGTGATACTGCAAGTAGGCTACTTGAAATTAAACTTTCATTCATCTTCTTTCATTTTATCTCTCATTAACTCCTCTCGTGAGGCTGGCGTCAGGAAGAGCATCCGGCCGTAGAAACAATCAGACACGTGGAATTTCATTGCATCTCATCCCCGACCCCGTTGAAAACGGGATTAATAAGGGGTAGACATTGGTTAATAGTACAGTATCCGTATTGATTTACGATAATAACGTGATTGTTCGTCATTACGTATTATTTATCAAATTGTACATGTTTCAGCCCTACATTGGGGCCTTCTTCAGCAAATGTTGAATAGAAGCAATGAAAATAACTAAATCTATAACCTAAAGTTATAAAAAAATAAAATCTAAATTATTGAAAAACTAGGTAAAATTAACGAAATCTGTCTACAGAGTAAATGGAAAACACATATAGATCAATAAATGTGGACTTTCTCAACTAAAATTAATTCGAAAACAAGATATTTAATTCCAGATAAAGTAGCCTTAAATCTGTAACGTACCTTGATACTTTTCTCAAAGCCCGATGTAAAAACGGAAATCACACGGGAACCAATCATTGGAAAATGTTTCGACTCCCGGTGCTGATAGGGGTTATCTTGCTTGTGGTTGCCCCCCCCCCCCCCCATCGGGTTTTTCTACACTCCTTATAGGAAAATGAAATGATTGTACCGGGTTACCCATCCTAAGTCTGAGCCCTAATAACTACAGTCACAACACACCAACACATATAGTTGCCTCTCTTTCCTAGTTAACGAGCGGCGATTCAAACGTAAGGCAGTAGCACGCGCTGACAATGATCATTGTTCGCTATTGACCAATAGCTGACGGTTGTTGACCAATAGAATGCTTCCTCTATCACTCCACGTGGACTCGAAAGTCCAGTCCTGCCGGCTAGCTTGCATGTCACGCAGGTGTCAGTGTCCAGTATTGCACATCTGCACGTAGTTCTGTCCAGTCTCGCTGCTTGCGCTCAGTGGCTACTGTGGAAAGTTGACAACGCAGCGGCAGGTACTTTGGAATTATGAGCTTACTGAGAGCACCCCCTACTAGCCCTTGTCTACTCCACTGTATTTAACGATGTGTGCTCTAGTGTTGAGAGCTTTGACGTCACAATGCACGATCCTGAAAGCCCCCGTCTTTAATGTAGCAGAGACCATAAACATTTACCAAGGTCCGGGGAATGTGATGGTGTGAAGGTTATCAGTCCCTCAATTGTACTAAACACTGGCATGGAGATTATCAAATGCTTTGTGTAGTTCAAGGTTAACCTTGTTTTCATAGCAAAAGGGTTTTCATTGTGTCGATCACGTGCTCCTCCCAGTTAAGACACAGGCTGTAATCATAAGTCAACTCCGGCTCTGTCAAGCAATGAATAAAGGAAATTATATTTCAAAAACGGAATGTTTAATCAAGTACATTCATTAAAATTTGAGTCAGAGTTAAGTAAACCCATAATAAACGTAAAGAAAGACCTGAGTCCAATGCAATGTTGCCAAGTTATGCTAAATTTCTCAAAGTTATACTAGATTTCTCAAAATTATGCTAGATTTCTCCGATTTATGCTAAATTTCTCCAAATTAGGCTAGATTTCTCCAAGTTATTCAACATTTCTCCAAATTATGCAAGATGTATTCCAAGTAGTTATGTTAAATTTTTCCAAATCCTGAATTATTCAGTATTTCTTCAATATGGTAGAATTATCAAAATTAGGCTCAATATTGTTTCGAATTATATTAATATTTTCCAAATTATGTTTTATATTTGCAAATTATACTAAATTTATCCAATGTAGGTCATATTGCCTCAAATGTTGCTTGTTTCTACAAATTATCCAACATTTATGCAAATCATATTACATTTCTCCTAATTACGCTAGATTTCTGCAAGTTATGCCACATTTATCCAAAATTATTCTAAATTTCTTAAAATTTTGCAAAAAATTCATAGTTTCCTAAATATCTCCAAATAACGATAGATTTATCCAAATAATGCTACATTCCTCTAACTAAATTATACTGAATTACACGACTAACTCGTTTATTAATTAATATTATTATATTAGTTACTTATTGTTATTTTAAAGGGAGGAACTACGAGGTCATCTGTCCCTAATTATTATATTATCCTTATCTATACTTATAAAATATTACTTAATATAAGTCAATTCATAGCATATAAATCATACATATTTTTCTAAAAATACCTTTATAATTAATAAAATATTATCACATCACCCATCAATTTCACCATCTACGCCAAATCAGCAATATGTATTTCAATGGCAATTACCCCCTCCTAATTTATTGGGAATTGAGCGGAAAATTGCGTAACTAAACCCAGAGAAAACAAGTAGTTCCGTGAAGAACTATACAGCCTATTTTCATATATCCTACTTATGTTAACTGCCACTATCAACATACAAAATTTCAGTTTGATTGCTGTAATAGATTCGTAGATATTGAGAACCGACTAAATATTCCGGATGGTCGCCATGTTGGATTTTATATATGTAGGTCCTAGTGTTATGTACTGTTACATGAATATTATTGAGTACGTGTAGCATTCAAACTTCAATCACATGATTAGGACACAAGAAGTAACAAGGAGATTTTAAAATTTCGCACAGCTGCCATCTTGTGGTTATGGAAACAATTGAAATAAATTAGATGCCAGTGGATTAACATTCGTATAAGAATATACTGTACCAAGTTTCACTGCACTCGGATGGTTTAATTGCGAGAAACGTCCATGCGAATATTTATACTTCGCGTCGCCGCCATGTTGGATTTGTGATCACCAGGTTATTTAAAGTCCTATAGGTGAACTTAAGTTCATAGCCCCTATGAACGTAAAAAAATCAGTTTGATTGCTATAAAAGATTCGTAGATATTCAGAGCCGTCTAAATATTTCAGATGGTCGCCATGTTGGATTGTTAAATGTATAGGCCATAGAGTCATGTACCATTAAAGGAAAATTATTGCGTAGGTTCATTATTCAAACTTTCACTTCGATCGCATGATTACGACACAAGAAATAAAAACTTAATTTTAAAATTCGCACAGCCACCATCTTGAGGTTATGTAAACAATTGATCTAAATTAGATACCAGTACATTACAATGTGTATGAACATTTACTGTACCAGATTTAATTGCGTTTGGAACATTAAATCGCGAGAAAGGTGTATTTAAAATTTTTAAATTCGCTTGGCCGCCATGTTCGTTTTGTAGTTAACCGGTTTTTAAAAGTCTTATAGATGAACTTCCAGTAGTGCCATTTATCTCCGTACAAATTTTCAGGATGATACCGCTAATAGTTTCAGAGGTATAGAAATATTTCGCACATCCGCCATCTTGTGGTTATGTAAACAATTGAACGAAGTTAGATGTCGGTGCATTACAATATGAATAAACATATACTCTACCAATTTTCATTGCGTTTGGTGGTTAAATCGCGAGAAACGTCTATTTAAAAGTCGCAAATTCGCGTAGCCGCCATGTTGATTTTGTAGTTACCAGTTTTTCAAAAGTCACATAGGTGAACTCCTAGTAGTTTCCTTTATCACCGTAATAAATTCCAGGGTGATATCGTGAATAGTTTCGGAGATATTGAATGCTGGTGAAATATTTCGCACAGCCACCATGTTGGATTGGTGAGACATAACAAAATTTGAAGAGCACGGTCGGGGTCGCCCGGAATAGTGCTATGAACTTACTGAGTTTCATTGAAATCGCTCCAGCCGTTTAGAAGTTATTAGGACACACACACACACACACACACACACACACACACACACACACACCTCACACACACACACACACACACACACACACACTCCTCACACACACACTCACACACACACACGCACACACACACACACACACACACACGGACAAAAGGTGATCTCATAAGCCTGTTTTTTTTTTTCAAAATTGAAAATAGGCTAAAACTAACAGGTCCAGTTTATTGTTCTCCACCTCTATCCAAAAACCGACAGCGTGCCATTTCACCGTGAGAACGTGTTAACTTGCTCCACGGTGGTGATGTCAAGGATTTTTAAAACCACTGATTATATTCCTCATAGGAAGACTTTTGTCCATGACATGTGATTGTTTCACTTGAGCGGCTTCGATATCGTAGTCATTTAGTCCCGTGTACTTGGATGTGTGTGTAGAAGTTTGTCTGATAACTTCTGTTTCTGCGTTGTCTGTAGGTCCCGCTATTTCGAACCCCGCTATTCCGAATATCCACCTATTCCGAACAGAGTTTAGAAAAATACCGATTGTTCGTTTTTTACTTTTTACTTTCTCAGTTTTTGCTTAAAACAGGAAAAATTAAGATGAAGTGAGTTTTCCCGTGTTAAAACTTACATATATTGTTATACTGTACAAGGAAGTTAAATAAATGCTATTAGAGAATACAGTTCAACAAATTTGCAATAAGCGCACACAGTTCATCAAACTTCGCTAGAGTAATCACTGTCCTGATAGATAGGACTATACTGAGCGCAGTGCAGTGAGTCGTGTGTATGTAATGCGGGACAAGAGGGACAGGTAGGGTAGGGGTGGGGTGACGAGTCTATTTCTACAACACAGTCGATTGTCTGCGCTATGATTAGTCGAAGGCCACTGTCCTTCCCTTCCGACTTTCACTGAACTTGTTCACGGGTGATTAATACTGTGTAGATCTGACACTAGCAGATGTCCCCACACTTAATTTACGCTTTAACAACGTTGGTTGGTTCCTTAGTTTAGGGGCTGCGACAACATGGTCATGTAGCCCCGTGTACTTTGGGTGTGTGTAAAATCTGTCTGATAACCGGTGTTAATTGTAATGACTGTAACAGTGTGTGTGATATCTGTTTTAATTTAAGTACGGAGAGCAGACGGTAATTTCAAGTAGTTCCTACTTTTTCTACCAAATGCTACCGTCCACGACACATAGCTTGCGGACTTGGCTACGAGATGCCATCGCAGTCAGCACCTGGTGGCGAACTTTGGAACTAATATAGCTTTATCAATTCTAACCTACACATTTTGGCTTCACACAAGTGTAGTTAGTGCAAGGTTCTTTTCCTTCCCATAAATCTATGACATGGGTCCACCGGCTTCCCCTCCGAAGGAATTCATACTGAGGGATTTTTAACGCTCTTAAAAATCCGACGACTTCGGCCGGGGTTTAACCCGCGAACTTGGGTATAGATGCTCAGCATGCTACCAACTACGCTACCGAAGCCACCTCGTCCTAACAAGTCAATACGTTGATATTATTAATGAAATCCGAATATTCCAAAATTCCCGCAAAACCGAACAGGGTTCGGTCCCAATTAGTTCGGAATAGCGGGATTCCACCGTATTTTGTTATTCAGATGAGGCTTGGGAAGTAAGTGGCCGTGGCCTTCCCGACATTTGCCTGGAGTAGAATTGGAAAACCACTTCCAGGATGACTGAGGTGGGAATCGACCCACCTCTTTTCAGCTTTACCTCATGGGTCTGACTGCACTCTGTTCCAGCCCTCAGACCAGAATACATATTTTTGGCAGACCCGGGAATCGAAATCAGACCTCCACGGTGGTACACCACGAGGTGGTCAAAATTCTGAAGGAGGATTGCCATTGAGTTAACTGAATGCGGAAACAACTCACTGTAGCTGTTATCTGTGGACTGCTTTTGTTCTGTGACCCCTAGCAATGTTCCGGTCAGCTATTTTAATGTACTGTAGTTGAAGCTTCATCAGTGAACCTTGTAAATTTGGAATCCCCACTTTGGTGAAACATCTGCTGCAGCCTATATAATCTTGTTGATGTCTTATTTCTGCGCAGTATTTGCTTGGTGCCATAATCTTCTTTAGAGCAGTAAGTACACATTATTTGTGCTAGCAAATACCTTATTTATGCTGTTTATTTCTCCATTCTTTCTTTCTTTCTTTCTTTATCGTTTACCCTCCAGGGTTGGCTTTTCCCACCTCTACCACCACTGGCTCTGAGACTCTGAGTCGGGGATACAACTGGGGAGTGTGACTAGCACGTCGTCCAGGCGGCCTCACCTGCAAAGCGAACAGGGGCCTGATGAAGGGATGGGAAGAGTGGGAGGGATAGACAAGGAAGAGGGAAGGAGGCGGCCGTGGCCTTACCTTAGGTACTGTACCCGAATAACCATGAAGAGATACTTGTCACATCCGAAGATCAGCTGGATTGTAGAATCTTGAATGTCCCCGGCTAGAAAACCCTGAAAATCCTACCCACAAGTACTACATGTGGAGTACAGAAGTTCTTTGATTGTGTTATGGAAAATAATAAACAGGGCAAACCAATCAAATAAGTGGAGAATACGAGAAACTTACGTTTCTCGGGGCAAATGGCGCATATAAAGGGGCTTTCCAAAACCTTAATCCATTTCCACAACACAATCTCTCTCCATAACTCATATAAATCACGTAAGTCTGGTTGTAGAAAACTAACAATTAGATTTATTAAAGAAAATTAATTACAATTAAATAAAATTAAAAAAACAACTCAAATTTTAAAATATATTAAATAAATGTGGTAATAGACACGTTTTTCAAATAAGAAAATCAAATAAATGAAATGTCAACCTGACATTATGATCCATAACCCCTTTCAAAGGTAAACACGGATCATCTGTTTCAGAGTTTGAAGGAAAATTTGTATTTCCGTAATATTATTAAAATATTATCTCAGATTAACATAAATCTCTTTTAATCTACACACAAACAACTCCGATTATGTGGTTAAACTTCAAAAGCTACAGCTTATATTGACACTGTTGTCAATCAAACAGCTGATTACTGACATCATGACAAACTTCCCTTATATCGCTCACTTCAAAAAATAAATACATCACTGTATTATTAAACACATTACGTTAATACCATATCCTTCTTCTCATTCGTTTAAACATCAATTAAATCAATTTACAATATGTACAGAATACTTTTAATAAAGTATTGAACTGTCACACGACATCTTGCTTCAATATTATCGAACATCGATAATGTAAAATATTTATCCTTGCATACTGTTCCTCCAACAGCCAACCTTCATTTAATTAAATCCTACTTCAAATAATAATTATTGTTAAATATTCCACTATTATTTTTAATAATTACTTAGTAATTATTTAAAATTCAAACATATATTGTTATCAATGCCCATTAATATTTATGTATCCTTATTAATTGCTTATCGTTGTATATTAATATTTGTTAATATTAATTAAATGTTAATGAATGTCACTCTCATTATAATTGTGTTTATTAATATTTATTTATATTAATTCCGATTAATTAATGCTACATGCATTATTATTCTTAATGTTTGTTTATGCTATATCATTTTATTTTATTTTAATTCCCGTATTTTATTTTATTTCATTTTACCGTCGCTACAATGGTGGTTTATTTCAAATCCAGGCTCATATGGCCAAACAATTAAGCTAATCTCACACGTAAACTTTGTCAAAACCATGCTAATAATGTTAATAGAATTAACAAATCAATAGTTTATAATCATTTTACAACATTTTTCCGCCAACTCTCCTGTCATTTTGACTGTAGGTCAATTAAAATACATTTATATTCTTCCACACTCATTCTTACCATGACACCATTTTATACTGCAATATTTTCCTCTATAATACGTCTACACTACGTATTAGAGCTTCCACAGAAGAATTCTGCTCTAAAAAGCCTTACCACTTCATTAAATAAACATTACATTCCTCCATAATACGCCTATAATACGTATTAGAGCTCATCAACGTCTCTGTCACTCTACCATTACAATAATAATCCCCTCAAATAATACGTACTTGTCATTATAAAACTTGCCATCGGATCTTTCATACTAGTTCTCAACTTTAACTTTAATGTTACTTCAATACGATGTTCACAGTATATTCTTAATCATACCGTTGCCTTAATATTTCCATTAATATTGACCTTAAATTACAGTACATGAACTCCCTTGGTTTACTTTAGTTGTTACTATGGTTGAAAAAAATGTTGCTAATATTTAATAAATAAAAATACGGTTTAATCACTCCTTACTGATCGTTACTCATTGTCATAATGCAATATTTTAACAGTCAACAACACTCATATTAATGTTGCAAAAGGTTTAATAGAATTCTCATGAGTCGACATACCACGATTTATGGATTACCAAAATCCTCCTAAATCTGATATATTCAAAGTGCCAATTAAGAATAATGATAATAAGATGACTACAGGAGCTTAGTGGACAGAAAAAAAAAAGACTGACTCATAGTCAGAAAATCGGGACTATTGGAAGAAGAAGAGAGCAACAACTTTACCGAAGAGTAGATACGAGCCCCGTGGTCCTAAGTAGACCTAAACGATAAAGAAAGAAATATAATATCTTGAAAGACTCAACTGGAATTGTTAAAGAACAAAGTATTTAAATGACGTTCAATAGTCCGAATTATTATATATTAAATAAATTTCCAATCCTATCAATAGTTATATCAAGTTCTAGCAGTAGTGCCCGGCTTCGCCCGGTGGATTTATTTGTTTTATGGATGATAATGAATACTACTACAGAAACTGGCACATATTATTTAAACTAACAGAAAACAATATTTTAAAAATATATCTTTTTGTGGTGGTGGTGGTGGTGGTTGTGGTTGTAGTGGGGGTGATAAGTAGTACAGTATAATGGACGTAACATTCAGGCCATTTTCCCGTAATGATAATTATGAATAGGGAAACAGCTATTTACTAACTACAGCACTGACACATGTAATTTACAAACAAATTTACAAAAAAAAACATAGAAAGAGGAATAAGTGAAATAAAAGACACTGCCTAGGGCATATATCTCATTGGCTGTTAGAAATGTAGAGACCAATAGTGTCGTCTTTTGTTGCATTGCGCCGTAGGAAAATAATCAGAACTCTTTGGAAAACTTCGGCTGTCCCGAGCTACTGAGGTAGCAATAGTATCATTTATCGCCACAAAGCGCTTAACAATAAGTTTCGGAATAAATTACGGTAAATTTGAAAGCACAAACGCTTATTGCAGCTGATAACCTCAATGTACTGCACCAACACCATTGCACTTATAAAGAGGCATAATATTTTCATGATGATAACTGTTTAAAGGGGCCTAAGAAATCTTTTTGCACTAATTAACCCCCGTGACTGCAATTTATAAACAGCGCAAGATGCAACTATTTTCGCAATTCTGCACCAGAACACTGGTAGGGGTGACGTGATGCAGCCCCAACTGCCCGTCAACAATAGACTTATTAAAATACTCTTACAGTTACACTACTACGGACATGAATGGTTCTAGGGTCTTAATACGTGGTTTTCAAGTTCATTTTGTCTGTTATTCTAAATGTAGGGAATGGAGAGCGTTGTTCAAAATATCAAGTGGACAGTGTTACCAGCAGGGTTTCAAAGTGTGTGTAAAATTTGGTGCAATTAGGAGAAACGGTATAGATTTGTGATGAAGGGCCTAAATGCAGGGAATGGAGTGGTCTGTCCAAAATTTAAAGTGGACAGTGTCACCCGCAGGGTTCCAAAGGGTAAGCATACGAAATGTGGTTCAGATCGGTGAAACAGTGTAGATTTGTGCCAAAGGACCTAAATGCAGGGAATGGAGTGGTCTGTCCAAAATTCCAAGCAGACAGTGTTACTCGTCAGGTTCCAAAGGGTAAGTATGTAAAATTTGGTTCAGATCTGTGAAACGGTGTATATTTGTGCCAAAGGGCCTAAATGCAGAGAATGGAGGGGTCTGTCAAAAATTTCATTTGGACAGTGTTACTCGCAGGGTTCCAAAGGGTGAGTACCTATATAAATTGCCGTTCAGATCGGTGAAACGGTGTAGATTTGTGACAAAGGGCCTAAATGCAGGGAATGGAGTATTCTGTCCGAAATTTCATGTAAACAGTGTTATTCACAGGGATCCAAAGGGTAAGTATACAACTTTTGGTTCAGATTGGTGAAAGGGTGTAGATTTGTGTCAAAGGGCCTAAATGCAAGGAATGGACTGGTCTGTCATAAATGTCATGTATGCAGTGTTACTCGCAGGGTTCCAAAGGGTAAGTATACAAATTTTGGTTCAGATCGGTGAAACGGTGTTGATTTGTGCCAAAGGGCCTAAATGCAGGGAATGGAGTGGTCTGTCCGTAATTTCATGCAGACTGTGTTACTCGCAGGATTCCAAACGGTAAGTATACAAATTTTGGTTCAGATCGGTGAAACGGTGTACGTATCACTAACCATAACGCCAGCGCATGCGGATAGAGCTGTTAGGGAGCGCTTGTTCTACCGACTTGCTGAACAAAAATCAATATTTAAGGTTACCTGAGAGGTGTAGCCAAATGCTACATAGCCTAAACTATTCCTCTTGAATCTGGCTATCATATAAAAAAAGATTTTTTCGAATAGGACTGGTAGTTCCAGAGATTAGGGCGTTTAACACATAAACACACAAACACAAAAACTCTTCAGCTTTATTATATTAGTATAGATAACTTCAACTTCAAATAACGACAATATTCTTGAAAAGATCGTCAATATCATAAAACACGAACATTAAAAAAAACTAAAGCTCAACGTCATCAACTCCGTTGATAATAAATTAGAAGGTGTTATTGTTAAGGGGAAAGACAAAACAAAGAGAGAAGATCATACTAATGTCATTTATCAAATTGAATGCAAAAATGATAACTGTAACAGCATTTTTATAGGTCAAACAAAAAGGAAACCGAAAGGTTGCACGGAACTTCCAATCCAGTACTTGTGGGTTAGGCTGCAGATTGACTAACGTGCCAAAGAGACTTTATGTTTCTTAGGTTATATTAGATACAGTGCAATTGACGATTGTAACAACATCGCTGTGAAAGGTTGCACGGAACTTACATTCCAGTTTTTGTGTGTTAAGCTGCAGATTGACTAACGTGCCAAAGAGACTTTATGTTCATGATGTGAAACACCTTTCCATTCGGTTGTTGGATATGTTTGTGGGAGTGATTTTGAAAAATGGAACGGAAGTGGATCGGACGGAAGTGTGTAAGACGCACTGCTAGCTGGATCGCATCCTTCCTGCTTTAGCAGCCAGGAGGGATGCAATCCAGCTAGCAGTGGTAAGAGGAAACAATGAGCGCGCAGTGTTGGAGATTGGTACCATGACGCACTGCCGGCCATGTGGAATGTATATCACATATGCATTACTTCAAGGTTTGAAGGCGCCATTAAGAATATTCCTACAGTAAATCATCTTCAAGTTGTCGTTCTTTGGTGTAAAAATATTCATTATATCATATTTGCTGAAAACAATTATGATTTATTAAGAGTCTCTTTTCCAATCTCTGCATAAAAGTGATGGTTACTCCCCGAGTAACGTTGGATCAACACTTTCATACTGAACGGTAAACGCTCATGCGAACTCTGGTGTCAATTGATTGAAACGCAAACCACACGTTGAAAATCTTCGTAACAGTATTTAAATATGATATGTTTTAATAATGAAACATTGTAACTAGTCGGCAAAGCCGGTATTATGTTTCTGCACAATGGCTATTCAGATATTAACCCACATTGCGGTAATGCAGTGATCAATTTAATATATATATCGATTTTTATACGGGAACTGGACTAGCCTTTCATAGGAATTCCCTTTACTGTCAAGTAGGCGTATTCATAACTAATTTAAAACTCAATTTCACGCAGGAACATTATTTAAAAAAAAGCAAAATATTAATGGAGCATAAAAAATTACTTCCATATTATTACCGGCACGTGAAAATAAGTAATTGTCTTGTACTCTAAATATCTGTGGTTGTAATAGCTGTGTGGCTTGCCCCTTGGTCTGCGAATTATGAGGTCTCGGGTTCGAACCCCAGTCCCAGCAAATGTTTTTGCTACCAGATTTTCGATTTAAACGATATCTATAATAACATTATGCGTCATTTTAACAGAATCTACATGAAATTACGATTTATCTAATTTTAATTACAATAGTTTGCACCAAGCAGAAGTTGGGAAATTTGTTTGTATTGAACATTATTTCTAGTACCGTAGTCTATAGATAGGCTAGAGACTATGATTTCATTCCACCTCTTAATTTACAATATAATATGTGATGTTTGTTCAAACAAGTGTGACAGTAGCATATCGCCAATTTAATATATACATTCATCATAGTACCTGTATGAAAACGGAGCGTAAATTAACATTTTAAGAATGTCCAAGCTGTGTAGTATACGGGTAGGATAACATGTCAGATGACTTCACTTACAGTATATTTCATTTCAATTTCATAGTAGGATAACATGTTACACATCATATGCGACTACTGTAAGGCTCGTATTGTTTTATTGTCAGAAAATTTCCATAAAATGTTATAGACTACAATACACGTCTACATCTACACGCTCTCCACGAATCAAAGTCCCGTTCGCCTGCCTCGTATAGGTGACACTGGACGGGCGAATCTTTATTTTTAGCCTACTTTCGATTTTTGCAAAAAATGAAAGTAGACTTATGAGATCAACATCATCATCATCATCATCATCATAATCATCTTTCTTCGGCTTTTCCCAATTAATTGGGGTCACCGGAGCCAACCAGGCTCATTTTGGTTTTGGCCGGGGATTTAAGGTCGGATGCCCTTCCTGACACCACGTGATTTTTCAGGTGAAAATTCCACCCCGCTGTCACCGGGATTCGAACCCCGGTCGTCCGGGTGAAAGACGAGCAGCTAAGCCACTGCGCCATCACGCTCCCCACTTATGAGATCAACACAGGGCCAAACATTGTGTGTCTGGCTGTGTGTGTGTGTGTGTGTGTGTGAGTGTGTGTACTCTGAATGTCTGTCCCCCCCTTATCAATTCGAACGCGGTGAAACCAAATTGAACGAAATTTGGTACAGAGGTAGTACTGGCAAAGAGCACCTTAGTGTCATGTTTTATATTGCCGCCATCTTTACCAAAACGTAATGGCGGCCACTCAAATGGTCAAAACTTAATAATGCATTACGACCAAACTAATAATCGGATCTTTACCAAATTTGGTACCAACATACCTTCATATGGGACGCGTCTTGTGCCCAAACTACAAGGTCATCAAATGCACCATTTCAGGATGGCGTCTGTGTGAATTATGCAAACTTTATAATCCATAACATGGGACCCACCAGTTCCGATTTATCAAACCAAGAATCGTTTAATCTGTTCTAAACGACGTAGTTCGTTCGAAATTAAAAGTTTATATTGTAATATTATAGTCTAGAAGTGACTTTAAAAATCTGAGTCGTCTCGGTTATTTGACAAGATGGCAGCTGATCTCTCGTTCTGACCTATATTTTACTAATTTCAGTATGTTGCATTCAATATAACCTCCTGATGAACACGGTTTGAAATATACTCCAGTGAAGAATTCGTTCAGTCCAAGTGATTATTTGCTAATGCGATGTATGTATTTGATTGATAACGCTTAAATTGTGAGTGTAAGAATGGCTGAGTGGTTAGAGTTTTCGTCTTTCACCTGGCTGGCCGGGCTTCAAATCCTATCCGAGTTGAATTTTTTGCTTGTTTTTTATATTTATTGCTTTTTGAGTACTGAGACGTTATAAAATAAAGCGTTATATGTTTCTTTTTGCAATGGAAAGTATATATTTAATTAAAGCAACATACTCCACCGAAGTGACATCTACCAGCCTTCAGTTGTACTATGCAGGAGCCTGGTAGCTAACCACAGCCCTCTAGACGCGAGGTGCGCTCTCTACCGGCCAGTTAGTGAATCCAGTCTTAACGACTGAAGGGAGTAATAATACAATGGCATTCGTTTATTCCTTGTGCACCGAGGCGTTGTTGATAACCTCAAAACTTGCAGTATGGATGATTTGGAGATGGATTATAATGTTATACCGTGTTTTTTTTAGTCGTTTACCCTCCAGGTTGGTGAAACACACGGACTCAGCGAGGGAACCCACCACTACCGCCTCTACGGGCAGTGTCCTAGAGCTGGGAACATCTAATCGGAGTGGATACAACTGGTGAGGTGTGATTGGCACCTCACCCAGGCGGCCTCACCTGCAAAGCGAACAGGGGCCTCATGAGGGAAGGTAATGGATGGTCAGGATGGAAAGGCAAGGAAGAGGGAAGGAGGCGGCCGTGGCCTTGAAGAAGGTACACCGTTTCACCGATCTGAACGGCAATTTATATACTCACCCTTTGGAACCCTGCGAGTAACACTGTCCAAATGAAATTTTGGACAGACCCCTCCATTCTCTGTATTTAGGCCCTTTGGCACAAATATACACCGTTTCACAGATCTGAACCAAATTTTACATACTTACCCTTTGGAACCTGACGAGTAACACTGTCTGCTTGAAATTTTGGACAGACCACTCCATTCCCTGCATTTAGGTCCTTTGGCACAAATCTACACTGTTTCACCGATCTGAACCACATTTCGTATACTTACCCTTCGGAACCCTGCGGGTGACACTGTCCACTTTAAATTTTGGACAGACTACTCCATTCCCTGCATTTAGGCCCTTCATCACAAATCTACACCGTTTCTCCTAGTTGCACCAAATTTTACATACACTTTGAAACCCTGCTGGTAACACTGTCCACTTGATATTTTGGACAACGCTCTCCATTCCCTACATTTAGAATAACAGACAAAATGAACTTGAAAACCACGTATTAAGACCCTAGAACCATTCATGTCCGTAGTAGTGTAACAGTAAGAGTGTTTTAATAAGTCTGTTGTTGACGGGCAGTTCGGGCTGCATCACGTCACCCCTACCAGTGTTCTGGTGCAGAATTGCGAAAACAGTTGCATCTTGCGCTGTTTAAAAATTGCAGTCACGGGGGGGGGTTGGTAATTAGTGCAAAAAGATTTCGTAGGCCCCTTTAAACAGTTATCATCATGAAAATATCATGCCTCTGTATAAGTGCAATGGTGTTGGTGCAGTACATTGAGGTTATCAGCTGCAATAAGCGTTTGTGCTTTCAAATTTACCGTAATTTATTCCGAAACTTATTGTTAAGCGCTTTGTGGCGATAAATGATACTATTGCTACCTCAGTAGCTCGGGACAGCCGAAGTTTTCCAAAGAGTTCTGATTATTTTCCTACGGCGCTATGCGACAAAAGACGACACTATTGGTCTCTACGTTTCTAACAGCCAATGAGAAATAGGCCCTACTGTCGACCAAAGTATTATGTGTACTCGAGTTTGAAGGTTGTTTGTTAAGTAACCAATAGACCTACATAACATTCAATACCATCAACATTTTCCTCGTTCTATTTTACGTTAGTTCATGTAGGTTTGGATTTTTAAATTTATATTTTCATATTTTTTATCGCAGTTGGAACGCAAAAAGTGCACGTTTTTAAGCGTGTTTCAACCACGCGTCACATTTAAGAATTATTTTCTCAAAAGTACATCATCAGATCGAATCCAAATTTTAACAAAATATACATTGGAATGTTGTAGAACTGGTTTATTAATTTCACAATTTTGTGTGTCCAAGAAACTAAGTTGTTATCATTGTTGTAAGGTAACTTTTTCTCGGCTCGGGGTGGTTGGAAAACGTAGTTCTTGGTTGCGTTGTAATCGTTATACATCAGAAAGTTATGCTTTAAGACTGTGACATACGAAAATTAATTCACTTATTTTATATAGGTTTGTATTTGTACGAGGAAATAACACATGGTTCACCAGCTAGCCGCTCCGGGAAAAGTTGTACAGCGTTGCTGAGATGGAGCCCATCACTTCCGAGTGAGACGCGCCATGATGCGTGTGGGCACCATTTCGGAAACGCTGTACAGCTTTTCCCGTAGCGACTAGCTGGTGAAACATGTGTTATTTCCCCGTACAAATACAAACCGATATAAAAAAGTGGATTAATTTACGTATTTCACAGTCATACAGCATAACTATTCGATGTATAAGGATTACAATGCAACCAAGAACTACATTTTCCAACCACCCCGAGCGGAGAGAATCGTGAGAATAACAAACTACTACTTTAAATTCACTGAAATATGAAATTACTAAAATAATGGTGAATTTTGTTACTCCAAAATATACTGTCTAGAAATATACCAAACAAACTAGGCTACATAAGGAAGCTTCTTCTACCTTTGATGAATCTGGACGATCTCAAAATAGCAGAAAATACCGTAGAGAACAGTATTATCCATTCTGCTTTCCTGCTTCCATCCTCTTTTCTTCCAAAAGAACTGCATCATCGAACTGCGAACTCCACTCCATGGCATCAAACTGCACCGTTCTGAATTCTGGACTGGACTCTGGACTGGACTCGAACCAACCTTCTAGCTTTGAACTGGGTATGCCCTGATTCTATCCTCTTCCGTTCTTCTGAGCGCCGATCTTAGATGAATTCATTCTTTCTTTATTAGGTTGGAATATGTACATTTATTCTTGTGTTTCTTCATAATTGAAATGTTGAATATGGACGGTTGCTCAAAATATTCCAATCCTCCAATGAATATCATGTTCCCTGCGAATGGCTACTTACGTCGACATCAAACTCTCATTAGCAATGCATAGTAGTCTTCCCCTCAACTTCCAAGTATTCAACACGATGAAAATATAACGAAAATTGAGCAATATCAATGTAGACACTCATCGTCAATGTTTTCTAGTACGCGTTTATATCCAGGAATGCGCAATATAGTTCCTCCTAACGCAGCTCGCTTGCCTGCATAGCACAATGGACACAATGCTCACTGTCCGCCACGGAGATAATCACTTTTTGTACAAATAGTCTTTTCACACCCAAATATCACTTCACTGTTATGCAAATTTGTTAAAATATCGTCGAAGTGCATGTATACTATGGTATACTGAACTATTCAAATATTTTTTTTCGTTTCTGTAGCACTGGAGCTAAGTTTTATACACAGAAGCACATTCAGTTCACTTTATCGAGCACGGTCTTATTACATTTGGCCCGAACGACTGCGTCTTCGTCCGCCAATCTTTCCACGTTCGCACTACCGTGTAAATTTCAATCGAGGCTCGCTTTCACGACACATCTTATCACCTCGGCAAGTTGCAACAAAAGACCCACGCTCTGACAACATCCTCACATACGACTATAAAATGGCGCCATTAGGAAAAGAGCGGTAATCCTTGCCAATGCTCCATATATTTGCTCCAATCTTTGTAGTTTGAATTCAATCTTCATTTCAAAAATTACTGAAATATTCTTCGTCAAATCCCACGTATTTCCATGTTTTCAAACATCGAATAGCTCCATTCAAAGTAATAATTTTATGAAAACACAATGTCATGAAGAGCTTTTCTTATCGCCAATTTCCCTCTCTCATTACCATTTTCTCAAATTGCGTGGACCAATCATATCATTTCTCCCTGTTGCTATGCTGTTTCCCGCGATTAAGACGACACGAGGAAAGGTCATTCCTGGCTAGAATATCCATTGTTCTCATTCAGAAACCTTCTATATCAATGTCAATACACGATGTTGGGAAATATCCATAAATTCCTCTTTCTGGACTAAAATTTGTCATGAGATTTAAAGTAATATTTCCTCATTCATGACTACCGTATCTTAAAATTTGGGTTCACTACCATCCCAGCATTTTCCCGAAGACGAAGAGGGAAACCACGGAAAACCACTTCGAGGATGGCTGAGGTGGGAATCGAACACCCTCTACTCATTTTGACCACCGGAGGCTTAGTAGACCCCGTTCCAGTCCTCATACCACTTAACAAATTTCGTGGCTGAGCCGGGAATCGAGCCGCGGACCTCCTGGGTAGCAGCTAAGCGCGCTAACTACTACACCACGGAGGCGACTTATTTCTCCATACTTTATAATAATAATTCAAGGTTGAACCCATTGGTCCTGTTGCTGTAAACTAACATAGAGAGTTCGCACACATTTTGGTCATTTGTATATGATCCATAAGACTTCTCTTGGCTATACATAAGTGTCATTCCAACAAAATTGTGGGATAATTGAGATAAATTGTGTTGTTTTTGATTCATTTAGTTACTTTGTGACATCATGGTCGTTCAGCCCCGTGTACTTGGGTGTGCATACGATTTCATCTGATAACCTGTAGTGTCTGTATTTGTAATTGCCACGGTGGGTGAGTGGTTATCGTGTCGGACTACCAACCTCAAGTTCACTTCTGGCCGTGGTAAGTGATTTTTGAAAGGCGACTAAAATCACGACACGCATGTCATACGTTGTTGGCATGTTAAATAACCCATTTGAATTCAGTAGGCCGTGTTCATAATGTCAAAATTAATCTCGGGATTTTCCGCCAGCACATAAGTTCCTCCATTCTCTACTAGAAAGCGCCATAGTGTCAAGGAGCTTAGATATCTAACTTCCTTGACTTTCATAGCGCTCCAAGGAAGAACAAAATTTGACATGCAAGCTGCCCTCTGGGTGTTAAATAACAAAATAACAATTCTAAACCACAGAAGGTGGCTGCAGTAAATTTGTACCAGTGTTAGACTTACTGTTGATTCCCAGTTCTTCCAATTTTTTAAGTTCTAGTTTGAGGATTGGTACACTGAGTCTCGTAAGGTAAACCTGGGAATAGGTGGGTGCCGGTTGCGGTGGCATCTAGTAGCTAAGGTTACGGTTAGGTGTAGTTGACGGTAGCATTTGGTAGCAAAAGCAGGAACTACTTAAAATTGATCGTCTGCATTCCTTACCTGAATTACAGATAACACACATTAATACTGCCGTCACAATTAACTCCAGTTATCAGACAGATTCTACACACACACACAAAGTACACGGGGCTAAATGACCAAGTTATCGCAGCTCGTAAACTGAGGAGCCAACCAACCAATCTCACTTCAACCATCTTAAAAGAGAATTTCCGTTATTTCCCTAATTTTACTACAGAAAAATGCCAGGAACTTTCCTATCATAAAGCCACGTCCGCTCCCCAATCGCGGTATCAATAAAAAATCCATAAACTTCAAATTTCTACACACACAAGAATAACACAGGCTATCAGATACATTCTATATACGACAAAGTACATGGAACTGATGATCACGATGTCCAAGACCCTAAATGAGTCAACAACTAAAGCAACAGAATCACAGTTAGGATAGGTACATGGGACAATCTCGTTGCCTAGTGGTTAGCATTCTTGGCTATCACCGCGGAGGCCCGGGTTCGATTCCTGGCTCTGCCAAGAAATTTAATTCTGTTATGAGGGCTGGAACGGGGTACACTCAGCCTCGTGAGGCAAAACCGAGAAGAGGTTGGTTCGATTCCTACCTCAGCTATACTGGAAGTGGTTTCCCGTGGTTTCCCCACTTCTATTCAAGGAAAATGCCGGAATGGTATATAACTTAAGGCCACGGTCGCTTCCTACCCAAATCCTACCTCAATTACAAATACACACACTAGGCCAGTACAGACCTCACAGTGACACAGGTTATCAGGCAAATTTTACAGACACCCAAGTACAGGAGGTTACATGACATCGATGTCCAGAGCCCCTGAAGAATCAACAACTACAGGATAACTATCGACTCGAATCAGTTACTCATGAGAGCATGGTTGTTTCGTCTTTCAGAGATGGAGCTCTATGTACCTCTGCTCCTTGTCGTCTCTCTGCTGACCCTCTCCTTGGCAGAGCAACAGTGCTCCTCTGGTGCCTCCAGGGACGTGAGTCTTCTGCTCAGAAGTCGTCGCAACATCACAGGACACTGGAACTTACAGGTTAGTAACATCTCAATGGACAAACAATGTACACGAAGGCAAAACAATGAAGTTGTGATGTAAACTAGAGCAGTCGATCATACAAGCAGGACAACAGGCTATCCTTTTATTAACCCTTTGTTAGCTCCTCTAGTACTGATATCTTGCTAACAAATGACCTTGCATTGGTATTGACTTAGGATATCTTGCATATTACTTTTGGGAGTGCTTTATTGAAGTGACAGACTGATCAGTCTCATAACAACTCCTCAACCGCGGCAGAAGTCAGCTGATGTTTCATTCAGGGCGGTTGGACTCAGTGCGCCAACTCGTGTTGCACATTGCAACAGCTGTCAAACATATCTATTCACGGACAACCGCGAGAATAGATAGTTGTACATTTTAATTACGTAATATACGAACATTCGAACAGCATTGGAATGTTTTGAAATCATTTTGAGGGGTCTTTTCGGGAGGATATTCCTTTGCCCCCTCTCTCTACAGCTCATGATAAGCTATTCCACAACATTTCTATGTCACAAAATGACGTTTAGGGGCTACGACAATGCGGTCATGTAGCCCCGTGTACTTTAGGTGTGTGTAGAATCTGTCTGATAACCGGTGTTAATTGTGATGACTGTATTAGTGTGTGTTATCTGTTTTAATTCAAGTAAGAACTGCAGACGATAATTTCAAGTAGTTCCTACTTTTGCTATCAAATACTACCGTCCACGACACCTAGCTACAAACTTGGATACTAGATGCCATCACAACCAGCACCTGGCGAAGAACGATGTAACTTAAAGATCATTAATCAAATCTAACCTACAAATTTTGCTTCACACAATTGTAGTTAGTGGAAGGTTCCTTTATACATACCATTAATCTATGACATGGGACCGCCGGCTTTACTTCGCTTCCGGAGGAAGGCATACTGAGGGATTTTTAACGCTCTTAAAAAATCTGACGACCTCGGCCGGGTTGGACCCCGCGATCTTGGGCATAGAAGCTCAGCATATTGCCAACTACGCCACCGAAGCAGTGAACGTAAGGTGGCCGTCATGAGAAACCTTTCTTCCGTAGGGGGGTTTAATGACAGATTACTCATAAAACACATCATTGTTGAGCAAACCTGCGCAAATAGGTTGCGAAATAAGTTTATTGTTGCACAAAACTAAAGAAAATACTAGCACTTGTAATTTAATGAGCTACGGATTCACAATCATTTATTGTTAGATGTTGTGTACATTGTATTATTCTAATTTTGGTATATTTTTATAATTTTCATGTTCATTTTTCATTTATGAATACAATACATATCAAATCCTTCAAAACTACAACAATCCACCGTAAAAAACGGAACAATAGTAGGGGACTAACAGACCCAGCGCGACTAACGACGTTAGAAAATACCGCGCGCATAACGGGGGTTAATAGAATCGCTTTTCAGTCGGTCAACACGTGTGTACCCGAATAGATTGGGCGGGATGTAACAATTTCCTAGTGTTTGAAATAAATACTTGAGATGTTTATACACTTAATAAAACACTTTTTATGCCCAAGATAGCGGGTTCAAACCCGGCCGAAGCCGTCGGATTTTTAAGAGCGTTAAAAATCCCTCAGTATGCCTTCCTTCGGAGGGGAAGTAAAGCCGGCGGTCCCATGTCATAGATTTATGGCATGTTAAAGAACCTTCCACTAATTGCACCTGTGTGAATCTAAATTGGATAGGTTAAGAATGTTAACAACGCTCTTAGGTTTCTACGTTCGTTGCCAAGAGCCGACTGTGGTGACGTCTAGTAGTTAAGTTCTGAACTTGGCCTAGTAGTCGTTGACGGTGGCGCTTGGCAGCAAAAGTAGGAACTATTTGAAAAATTCCAAGTTGCAGTACTTAAATTAAAAAAAACAGCTAACACACACCAATACAGTCATCACAATTAACACCGGTTATCAGACAGATTCTACACACACACAAAGTACACGGGGCTACATGACCGCGTTGTCGCAGCCCCTAAACTTAAGGACCAACCAACCAAAACACTTTTCATACGAATGGGAGATTTAATTGGATGACTAGTTTCGTTCGTCAAGCGGTCATCATCAAATCCTGCTTACTTCTGAAGGGGCATGATGCTGCAGTGGTCAAGATGCTTGCTTCACACCGATTCCGGGCAATGTATGTGATATTTTCGAAATAAAATATAACGTCCTGTGGTTAGGATTCCACGTAAAATGGAGGTTCCGTGGCTCAAGATCACTATATTATTTTAGGTTCGGTGGATGAGTATAGAGGCTACCATTTGTGTAGAACAGTATATTAAGCTACATAAGGCGGCTTCGGTGGCGTGGTTGGTAGCATGCTGAGCTTCTATGCTCAAGATCGTGGGTTCAAACACGGCCGAAGTCGTCGGATTTCTAAGAGCGATAAAAATCCCTCAGTATGCTGTCCATCGGAGGGCAAGTAAAGCCGGTGGGCCCATGTCATAGATTTATGGCATGTAGAAGAACATTCCTGTAACTACAATTGTGTGAAGCAAAGTTCAAATTCGCCGCAAGGCGCTGGTTGTGGTGGCATCTAATAGCCAAGTTCACAGCTATGTGTCGTTGAAGGTAGCATTTGGTAGCAAAAGTAGGAACTACTTGAAATTGATCGTCTGCAGTCCTTACCTGAATTACAGATAACACACACTAATACAGCCATCACAATTATCGCCGGTTATCAGACAGATTCTACACATGCCCAAAGTAAACGGGGCTACATTACCCCGTTGTCGCAGCCCCTAAACCGAGGAATCAAGCAACCAAGCTACAGAAGTGTTTTGGTTAAACTTGCAACGAGTCAGATTTTTTTCAAACAATTATTTTTTATTTAGTCTTTTTCACTTGTGTCTTTATTAGTACCGTTTTATGTTTAAGTATGAATACCTTTTTGAATCACAGTAGCGAGCTTTTTAGTGATTGCGTTGTTAGTTATTAAGTAACCGTTAGGATTTAAATTTCCTATTTATGTGATGAACTTTCGTAATTGGTTAGTTAGATTAAACACTTAAACAAACATTCAAATATAACTGAATTGATAATGATTGTGGTCAGGGGCGAAACTAAGGTATTTTGTGTGTGTGTGTTTGGGGGGGGGGGGGGGGATGCCAAAAATTTGCCGACTCGGTTATTTTAGGAATCTCTTTTTGCCGACTAATATTTTTTCCAAACTCAGGCATGCATTCGTTATATACCTTCATTTGATAAATTAATCAGCAGACATGGTAACAGTAGCAAATACGTCATTTATTTTACAAAAAACATAGAAATGAAACGAAGATATAATACCAACTTGGAAAAGAGAAAAGAACTCAGAAACAACAATTTAAAAAAACCAACACGGCCATTAGGTACCTATACATAATTTCTTAAATATTAATTCGCCTCTTCTTTAATAGCGACCACCGTTTAACAAGAGCATCTAAGTTTATTTTGTCTGATAAATCTGTTTTACAATGCAAAACCATGAGGTTCGCTAACCTATCATTGTTCATTGTACTTCGTTTGAAATCATTTACATATTTCAACTTACTAAAACTACGTTCATTACTAGCTTCTGATACAGGTGCTGTAACTGCAATTCGACAAATATAATTTGCTGCAGGCAACGCTTTTTTGAAAATTTCACTAATTCGCAAGATATCTTTCATAATTTCGGCGTTTTCACATTGGTCGGAGAAAATTTCCAATTCGACTTTCACAGCTAAACTATCTGTAAATGGGCAGCATTTCAAAACTTTCTCAATGCGTTCTATGGTACAAGATTCTCGGTTGAATGGTGTTTTGCCCAATTCAAAAAGTGGTTTTATCAAGTCGATTAATACAGAAAGGTTATCACGCGTCTTCTGGATCAACACATTCAGAACTTCTTTGAATTCTTTGCGATAGAATTGCTCCATATTTAAAACAGCTGTGTTTTGAGGATTTCCATCGACTTTTTTTTGGAGCGAATTCGTCTTCGATGGTGTTTCACAAAAACGTTTTCATCATCCACGTCCATTTTTGAAGAGAAAATTTTTGCTGCTTCTACTAGATCATTCATTTCGTTCTCATTTGAAACCATAGATTCAAAGGATTGAATAGTACTTTGTATCACAATAGCAGCATCAACTATATTTAGATCAGGCGATTCTAAAAGTTCTGTCAAAACTTTAGCCTTGTATATAACATCTCTCATGAACATCAGGAATACAATGAAATCGAAACTTCTTTATGCTCAGTGCTTGTGATTTCGTCTTATTATCAAAATTCGAATCACCTTCCAAAATTTCTTCCAGCACTTCCACAATACCTTCAAAAGAAGTCCAAACGGCTTTTAATACTTGCGCTTGGGCGGTCCATCGAGTTTTGATAAGTTGGCCAGTTGTAACGAATTTTCTATCATTGAAATTTCTTCTCTCGAACAGGAAAATCGTTTGGTGCTACTAGAAAAAAATGTATACAATGATTGTAGGGTATCAAACATATTGGTAACGATGATGCTCGCATTACAGGTATGTTCCACAAAAGTGTTTAGGCGATGAGCCTGACAAGGTATGTATGGAACAGTTCTACCTAAAAGTTCAGACAGTTTTTTTTAAACTCCTTGCTTTTCTCCGGACATAGAACTCGCATATACCTAGGATTGGAAAATTAAATTATCTGTCAATATTTCATGTTTATGCAAACATTGCAGTATGTTAGATGCTAGGCCAGCTCCTGTTTTGTCAGTTACTGCAATCATGTCGATGATTCGTTCCAAAACACTACCTGTATCATCAATATAACGTACAATAATCGAAAGCTCATCGTCATGAGATACATCAGGAGTAGTGTCTGGCATTACTGCGAACATTTGTGCATTATTCACTTCTTGTACAATACTTTAGCGAATATATGTTGCCAGTAAGTCGATAAATTCATTTTGGGATTTAGAAGATAAATACGACGCTCTATATGGTTAGAAATGAGCTTCATGCAACCACGTTTTCATGGTAGGATTATGACGTGAAATTAATTCTAGTATCTGTAGAAAATTTCCTTCTTTGTCATCACCATGACCGCGAAAAGCCAATCCTTGTTTAGATTAAGTGCAAGTAACATCGAATAAAATTTTAATTGCATCTTTATTGAAATTACGCAAATGCTCCTTCCTGATATCTACTTTTTGTGCTTTTTTTGAGAACATTGAATCGACGTGGGAATCTTCTTTAATAAAATGACAGTAATTTGCCACAGCGGCCGTATGTGCATCAGAAGAAAAGTGCAATTCAAGTTTGCCCTGTTTTTCTTTCCCACGGCTCTTCATTTTGTGCAATTGGCGCATACCTGAAGTGGTCCACGTCGGATCTGCTTTTGATCTATCGAGTCCAGAAAGAAATAAGTAACAGGCAAATCAAAAAAACGCATCTTTGGTTATACTGTACTCCAGGTGTTCATATTGTTTGAACCAAATAGGAGTAAATTTGTGTTGTTTATTTGACGTAATCAATTCATTTGCAGGGTAATGAGAAAGTATTGGTCGGTGTGGACATAATGATAATATAAATAACTTTTGGTTCCGAGAGAGCGTAGGAGGTCGATTGCCAGGATCGTGAGAAACAATATTGTCAACACTAACTGCTGACCTACTCTCTTCGGTGCTAAAGTCTGCCATTACCTCTTTAAAGGCTGCGTTCGCATTTTCTAAAATATCCACACGTTTCTGTCGTATGTCTTCAACTTTTACCATACTTTTAGCCTAAAACGAAACTGGACTGATCATATTCATTTCTACCTGAAGTAAAGATTTACAGCTTTCAATTTGCTCTGTTAAAATTTGGAGTTTTTCAACGCAGGAGCAGTATTTTAAATCGTCGTCGTCAACGTTCTTGTTGTCATCTACAACAGAAGAAAATAAAAATTCTTTAAAATGAATAGGTAAATAAAGGTACATTACAGACGATTACTACAACATTGTGAGTAGGTGCTAACCTATCCTATTGATTTCTGAAACGTTTCTATCTCGTGTTTTATCAAAACGTTTGTTTTCCTCTTGTACCATTTCATCATCTTCACTGTCAAATTCTAAAAAAATACATAATAAAAAATGAAGAATTCGTGTTTTTCAATTCAAAGTAAAGAAATTTATATATCCATACCTATCCAATGGTAACAATTTTGATTTGGTGGCTGTAGGCCTAATGAAAAAATTGACATTTACCGACCATTCGTTGTAGTTTGGATATCTAACGAATCTTGTTTTAGAACCTCGTGCTCATCGACAGAAATCAATTTGGAACTGCTTGATTCTAAACAAAAAGAGGATTCACAGTTTTTAATTCAAAGTATACAAAACAGATGTAGGGACGGTGCCTATCCAGTGAAAACAAAAGATAATTTCTATTTGGTGGGTAAAATACAAAAATTAACCTACCAGTTGTTATAGTTCGAGTATCTGACGAATGCTGCTTTGGAATCTCGTGCTCATCAACAGAAATCACTTCGGAACTGCTTAAAATGTCTTTCATAATATTGTGAGGTGTCGTATCATTTGAATCAGAGCACGTTTTTGAAGAGCTTGAAGCATCACCCTTTAAATCACACAAATAGTAGGCTACATTAATCTACTTGAAATTTATTTCACATATGGTACGGTAATGAGTCGGTTCAATTATTCATAATTTGAAATCAGAATTTTGTCATAATATTAATATTTCAAATGCATAATTTATACCTACCTGATCGAGAGTCTCGCCAGTTTTCTTATTTGATTGTGCATGCAAAAGCGCCAATTTGGAGCTGGAGCTCTCTGGTAATCCAAATCGTGTGGTTTTAATGGGCTGATCATTATGTTTCTTTTTTAATGACGAGATACATAGTCGTCATCAAAAACGCTGCCACAATCAAGACACTGAACATTGTATCGCTTTCTAGATTTTTTATTCATTTCCATATTAAAGTTTGAAATTAAAACATGAAACACAAACTCATATATCAAGTAATTGGACAACACAAAAAGACGTCAAGAGACTCGCAACAAAGAATATGAATAACAGTTTATAAATTATAAGCAGGAAACAAAGACCAGTCTTCACAAATAATTTGGTGAGGTGAGATTGACCAAATGCCAGCAATTAACAACTCGACCACTTAGAGAACAATTTCTGTAAATGCCATCGCACAAAAGATGCATACATAGCAGTCTAGCTCCGTATGTAACATAACCGTACCGGACCGAACCCAGTCTTCTGTTACAAACGTAACAAGGCGTATTTCTTTTACTGGAAAAATTTCTAACTCAGTTTGTTCGGCAATGATGGGAATATTAAAACATTTTGGAGATAAATGCCGAGTCGGCAAAATCATTTCCAAGTTGGCAATATTTCCAATTCGGCAATTATAATTTTTGAAACTTTTTTTTCATGTGTGAACGTCATGATATGAATTGCCGACGTGAATAACAAACAAGTCAAATTTGCCGACATTTTCAACTAAAAAAAATATTGGGGGGGGGGGGGGGGGGTGTTCTGACCCCCAATACCCCCCTAGTTTCGCCCCTGATTGTGGTTTTACAGACTTAGCTGATGCTCGGTGCTTCCTGTACTAACGTCCACCATACTTCATTCAACACTGTGGGCATCTTATATCCAAGAAGTCTCTGGGCCTATCAGCAGGGACATACATAACCTAGAAGATTTCCTGGAGTTTAATTCTATACTGTTCTCGAATTGTCATAACTTATCTCACGTAATTACTGACGAATAGCGATTATTCCTTTGTTATAATGAACAATATCATGCAATGCCATTGGCTAAAATTATGATAATACAATTTTAATTTCAAAAACAAAGTAAATTCTTAGTCAAGTGAGGGTTTTCTCCACAACCACAAATGTATATTAAGAATGCTGAAAAATTACAGAGTTTTAATGTCAGAAGAAACTTGCTGATAAGAAGTTTGAGCTAAAAGTTCATAATTGACATCCAAGTAGGTTCAACGTCAATTGGTTCAGTAGTGTTGGAGAGTACTATACGCTTGCAAAGTTTTGAGCTGTTGGCTTACATACTTTCAGATATATTGGTATTTAGAAAAAAAATAGAGAGCGCATTTAATACCAGTTGTCAGCCCTGGTGGCTCTTAATAAGCCCATAATAAGCATAGTCATATCTGCTATGGTATACATACCATATACGAAATGTGGTTGAAATCCAATTGATAGTATAGAAGTTACATGCATTTAAGCAATGGACCTATCAGCAGGCTTAGAATCATGTGGGCAACATCGTCATGTATGGGCACCTGAAAAGTAATCTGGAATGTAATTATCTATGTGTGTGCCAGTTTTGGTACAGTCCGCTTGCATAACTTCTGAGATATCCAACATAGACCTGAAAGTTCAATTGTGATTTTTCAGTAGTTGTTAGCACTGACGTCATTTTCAAATTTGGCCGTGAGGTATTCAGAATATATCTTTACCATACCAAATTTAGTTTCGATAAATGCAGCCGTTTAGGAATTGATGGAGGGGGCACCCACACACAGACAGAAGGACAGGCAGACAGACAGACATCTGTCTTGGTGATCTCACAAGTCTACTTTTTCCTCATTTTTGCAAAATGTGAAAAGTAGGCTAAAAATGATCTGAGGGCTTCAAGGTTAACTTCTACTCCGGCATGGTACCTCAATATATTGGAAGGTATAGGCCTATTAATTAAATTGAAAATCTATTTTATACAGTAATTAGTGAAAGGCTTGAGCTCAATTATAAACAAATTATCGCCACTGTATATGAAATAAACTCTGTAAGGATATCGTCAACATTGTCTTGGACAAGATTCCTCTCCATCAGCTGTATGATGTGCGAAGGCAATTTTTTTAGTCTCTGTTATTGCACACTTCTTAGATTACTTAGATTAACAAGACTCAGATATTTAATATGCTAGTTATTAATTAACTAGCAACCCGCCCTGGCTTCGCCCGGTATCTTTAACGCTTTATCCAGCGTAAGCTTAAAAGGCGCATTTTGTTTTTCGATTTCAATGACCTATATCCGTTTTACGTCTCAGCATGATGGGTTAAAATCACTGACTGGACTATTAATTGTATAATCATGGAGATAGCCTGTGCACGAATTCTTGTCAGACGTAATTTAAGAATGGCGAGGTGTATGAAACACAAATCCCCCTTCCGTCCAATCTAAACTTGACTGTGCATTCTGCTGAACAAAGGCTGAAACTGGGGTGATGGGCTCACTCACCAGCTAGCTCGTAAACTGTCTCCGAAGGTAGTAATTGAATGGAGATTGTTGGAAGAACTGAAAACGTAAAAACACTTATAGTGGGCGATGTATTGAAGATAGAGATTTGCTGTCACATACTTTTTTGTAGATCGTTTCATGCAGAATAAATCTTACACTCATAGTACAGTATATATATATATATATATATATATATATATATATATATATATTTAACTGTTAACCCAGCGCAAGTTTAAAAGGCGCACGGACGGTATTTTTTTTTCGACTCGATTCACTGAAATCGTTACTGCTCGGCTTCCTTTGATCATAAATAAATAATTTTCTACAGAACCCTTCCTCGAGAAATCCTTGACAGAATGGTGAAAATCGCAACAAAATCCATCCAGTGGTTCTCGAGATTACACGGAACATCCAAGAATCGGGGTCTTTGTTTTAGTTTTATACTTAGTAGAGATGTCATTCATTCTATTAGGACATAATTTAAACTTGAAAGGCAGGGAAAGTAATGTAAATGTAACAAAATTATTGTTTGCAATAAATTTAAGGTGAAAAAAAAAAACCTAGCAACCTCGACCATTCCCTTTCAAATCCTATCCTTGATTATGAATACACCCACCAATACAGACACCACAATAATACATGTTATCAGACAGGTTAAGACGTCACGGGACGGATCGCTACGATGTACAAGACATTAAAAGCAAACAGTCTGGTGATGAGACTTGTTTTTGTGCTGCAGGTGGAGCTGAAGCAGAAGCCAGACACCAACAATGAATATCGAGAGACAAACCCAGTGCTGGTACAAGTAGACCAGAAGAGTCACTCTTGCGACAACAAAGAGACTTTTGTAACAATAGCCACTCTCTCCAGTAAGTATCAAACCGTTCTCAACTAGGCCTAATACTTTCGAGATCATTTGTAAATTTTAGCCATGTTCATCTACCTACTGTATTTCTGCCCGTCGTAAGTTTTCATACTTCTTCATGACTGTGTCTTCTAAAAGTTGCGGTATTTTCCAGAGTGTATTTCTCCTCGAATTAAAAATCGGCATCTCAAGTTTCTTACCTGAGATTAATGGAGGGATTGTCCATTTAACTTAGGTTGAATCGTGAACAAATTCTGAGACAGCCTGTGCTGCAAAATATCGGACGATTCATCGAGTGCTTGTTACTTCCTGATGTAGCGGCTAGCATTCTTGGCTGTCACCCCGGAGGTCCGGGTTTTATTCCCAGCTCTGTCAAGAATTTCAAGTCTGGTCTGAGGACTGGAATGGGGTCCACTCAGCCTCGTGAGGCAAAACTGAGAGGAATTAGGTTCGATTTCAATCTCATCCTCCCTGGGAGTGGTTTTTCGTGGTCTCTCACTTCTACTCCTGGCAAATGCCCGGACCAATGGCTTTGTCTCATCATGTTTAAAAAAAAGTATAGTGCAAATTATCAATTAAATTGAACAACTAAATGTAATTTATGAGCATTCGTTACTCACCACCTCACCACGCAATCTAACACGTGTCACTTCATCGGCATGTAACGACGCACTGTTTGAAACCTCATACAGCTGACATATGGCGGCATTTCAAGCCAAAACTTCAAACGAATGAGCATCAACGACGGTATGTCATCCATGACGACATCGCCTACACTAAAAGATTCCCCTAGACACGTACAGTACTGCTAGAGTCCAAGCTCTGTGAACCTGAGAGGAATGTGGATCGCGGACGATGAGGAGAGACATGAGGGTTTCCCGGTCCGTGAGTAGTAACAGAACCAAATACAGTACATTGGTCGGTCACTCACTAACTCATTCGCAACACCACACTGGTATAGGCAACGGTCCTATGTTAGCGATATTGGGAGAGACAGGAATTCCAGATAACACGACAAGATTGCGGGGTGAAGTGACGCGGGAGGTGGGAACAGCCCGCCGTGTTATCTGGAATTCCTGTCTATTCTAATATTGCTAACATAGGGCCGTTGCCTATACCAGTGTGGTGTTGCAAATGAGTGAGTGAGTGACCGACCAATGTATTTTGTTCTGTTACTACGCACAGACCCGGAACCCCCCACATCTCTCCTCATCGTCCGCGATCCACATTCCTCTCAGGTTCACAGAGCTTGGACTCGAGCAGTACGTATCGCAGTAATTAGGTTACTTGAACCGAAATCTATGACAGAAAGAATGATTATTTTCCTGAATCTTACTAAACAATAAGAGCAGAAGATGAAGTGTTGAAATATTAGAAGTCGTTTCTCAGTGTTACCTAAGTGATCTATTGGAAGGTTTTGAACTAGAGCTGGTAGTAAGCAATGTTCTGCCAATCGATTAATTATCGAATAATTTGAAATTAATTAGAAACGATTAATCGATTAATTGACTCACCTTTTAATCGATTAATCAACTCACTTTTTATCGATTAATCGACTAACCGTATAATAGATTAATCGGCTAACCTAAGAACCGATTAACTGATTAGTAGACACAAGATAAGAAAATAAGTTTAAATGAGAGGTCATCGCTTAAGTTGAGTTGCGCTTATTTTCGGAATAATGTATATAAATCTATAAAAGTTACTTTGCCTAAATATACAAAGAGTCCTTCCTTGTTTATGTTAACAATCACCAAATACGAGTCAGTGACAGTGGAAGGACAAACAGCAATCAAATTGGGAAGAGTTTCGAAAGAAGAAAACGAGGAGTTTTCAGCAAAGAGTTTGAATTCTTGTTCAATGTTTACAATTTTGAACAGGAACATTTTTGTTTTACTTTGATTTAGCTTAGTTTTCATAGAGAAGGTACATTATTTAAAAATATATGATACAATATAATAAAATGCCAATTTTGCTTCTGTGAGGGCGTAGTGAAAGAAGCAAAGTGCATCGATTAGACGACAAAATAATTAATCAATTATCTGAACAACCGATTAATCGATTACACGCACAATAGATTAATCGATAATTGGAATTAATCGATTAAAAGTACCAGCCCTATTTTCAACAAGAGTGTTGACCGACTGAAAAACTCCTAATAATAAAATGAAATGATAAAAGTCAAGCAAAGTGCCCTGTTCTCAGAAAGACATCGTGTGTCTTCATTCCACAGGTCCCCCTCCTCTGGCCGGACCGGGATATCAGCTGTACCCTGACATTGGCCGCTACAAGCTGCATCCCACCAAGAAGACCTGGGAAGAGGCCCTTGCGACGTGCTACCAAGAAGGGGGCCATCTAGCTATCATCAACTCGCAGAAGGAAGCCGATGTCCTGGTTGATATGTTCACTCGATACAAGAGTGCTGTCACCTACGTCGCCTTCCTGGGATTTCACGATAACCACTTCGAAGGACAATTCCTCACAGTTCTGGGTAATTAATAACAAGTAATGAAGTTCGATTATCTACGGTCTGTGAAGTGATTTTTATTTATTTAGCGTATGGCGTTTAGTGCCGGGAGTGTCCGAGGACATGTTCGGCTTGCCAGAGTTTGTAACTGCTTCTATGCGAACACCCATGGGGTGAGCTACAGGTACCGTCGCGTGTGGATGAGGTGAAATGAATGAAGATGAATGAAAATGGGCAAGTTCAATTTCAAGTAGTCTAGTTCCAACTTTTGCTACCGGACGCCACTGACACCCAGCGGCGAACGTTGGAACTTGATAGAGCGTTTCTAGCCAAATAACCTACACATTTAACTACACACTATCAATTGTAGAGGTAGGTTCTTTTTCATGTCATAAATCTATGACAAGGGCTTTACTTCCCCTCGGAAGGAAGACATACTGAAGGATTTTGACGCTCTTAAAATTCTGACGACTTCGGCCGGGTTTGAATCTGCGATCTTGGGCATAGCAGTTCAGCATGCTACCGGCTACGCTACCCAAGTCGCTTATGAAGTGAATAATATAATGTTTTGTTTAGATAGCGGCGTCTAGCTGTTCACTTGACCATTACCGACAGTAGTGGCTACGCTGGCTAAAGCGCAGTATTAGGTCATGGGGACATGCTCTCTGCTGACTCGGAGACCCGTGGGTTCAAGCCCCACCGTCGGCCGTCCTTGAAATGGTTTTCCGTGGTTCCCCATTTTCAACACCAGGCAAATGCTGGGACGGTACCTTCTGATAGGCCACGGCCGCTTCCTACCACATCCTTGCCCAATTTCATTCATCTTCATCCGTTCCATCTTTCATCCCAACGCGCAGGTCACCCACGGGCGTCGACTAGAAAGACCTGTACTCGGCTTCTCAGGAGGCCACACGACAAAAAAAGAACTTGAGCATTAAAGCTCAGCGGTAGGAGCGGGGTGTAGTGCGGTGCGGGAAACGTGATGAAAGCTTCCTATCTAAGAACATTGACGCGCGTGACAGTAAGTTCTCACATTCAGGTACAGACACGCTCAGCGTGGCGATTGTTTTACGCTGCAGTAGTAGGTTATGCCGGGAGAGTAGGATTGGGAAGAGCAGAGCTACCTGCCGGGATCGGTACCGTGGGCAAGTCAGTATACAATTCAGTGAAAATAGCGGGAAAATTAGTTTCATTTGCTAAGAATCTGAAATCACATTAGTGTTATTAAAGGATGTTGTGACAATAAAGTTTACAATTACAAACATATAGGCCTACGTGTGAGCATTTCAAGGAATCCATACTGCAATCCAGATCAGATAGAAACACACCAAAGAAGTTTAGTACACCTAAGTCAAATAGTTGTATGTCTACCCATTATTAAACCCGTCTCCAACGAGTTCGGGGATGAGATGCGATGAAATACTAATGTGGCGGGTGGTTTTTACGGCCGGATGCCCTTCCTGACGCCAACCTCATGAGAGAAATTAATGGGAGATGAAAAGAATGAAGATGAATGAAACTGGGCAAGAATGTGGAAGGAAAGTTCCGTGGCCTGTCAGAAGGTACCGTTCCAGCATTTGCCTGGTGTTGAAAATGGGAAACCACGGTAAACCATTCCAAGGACGACCGACGGTGGAGCTCGAACCCACGGGTCTATCAAGTCAGCAGAGAGCTTGGCCTCATGACCTAGCGCTGCGCTTTAGCGAGTGTAGCTACCGCTGTCGGTACCTAAGTCAAATAGTATACAGTAGGCATAAAATAGAATATACTCCCCTTCTTACCAAGACTGTCGAAAAGGGACAGGATGGTCGTCATGCCAGCCACAAAAGATATTGAGGGAGAAGATAGCGCAAAGGCAGTTTGTGGGCAGTGTAGGCTACATAATTTTATTAATAGTGAAAACTCTAATTTGCATATTAAGGCTTTCACGGCCCGGATTATTATATAAATAATTCATGCTTTTGGGCTAATGCCGTGTGTATTTTTAATTTGAACCATACGTTTCGGAGAAACCTTGCCTCCTTTTTCAATGGAAATAAACAATGTGGCCATAGAAAGTAAATCAATGAGATTACAAAAAATATAGATAAATTCCTCTGTTCGTCACCAGAGAGCAGCTGCCAGAAATTACTGTATGGTCCATGGTGGAACGGCGGACAGATTAGTAAGTAACGAGAAGGTAAAGGGGGCGGTGTGGAAATATAGAAACTCCTCGAAGAATGAGGAGGGGGAGGGGGGGGGGGGGGAGGGGGGAGGGTTAGATGGATATATAGGGAAACATAAACAAAAGGGAAGTGTATCTGAACGATACCTAACGTCATACAGTCAACGGCGAAAAAACAGATGGAAACTCCCCAGTGACGAACAAAGGAGATCAAATCCAGGCTCTGAGCCCTAGAGGGAAAATGTACAATTTTAAATATGTGAAGTACAGAGAGACTGAGAGGAACTATCTCCCTAGATCCTTAATAACTGGTAGCCAAGTGTCACTTAGCTGATATCCAGTGTCTCTGTTAAAATTATTGGGATTTTTACGAATTTCAACTGCCTCCCTTATAATTCTAGACCAGTTGTGCTTAACAAGGGCAAGCGCATGAGCATCCTTGAAACAAACATCGTGCCCTGAAGACAGGGCATGTTCAGCTATAGCTATATGCTCATGCGCTTGCCCTTGTTAAGCACAACTGGTCTAGAATTATAAGGGAGGCAGTTGAAATTCGTAAAAATCCCAATAATTTTAACAGAGACACTGGATATCAGCTAAGTGACACTTGCCTACCAGTTATTAAGGATCTAGGGAGATAGTTCCTCTCAGTCTCTCTGTTCTTCACATATTTAAAATTGTACATTTTCCCTCTAGGGCTCAGAGCCTGGATTTGATCTCCTTTGTTCGTCACTGGGGAGTTTCCATCTGTTTTTTCGCCGTTGACTGTATGACGTTAGGTATCGTTCAGATACACTTCCCTTTTGTTTATGTTTCCCTATATATCCATCTAACCCTCCCCCCTCCCCCCCCCCTCCCCCTCCTCATTCTTCGAGGAGTTTCTATATTTCCACACCGCCCCCTTTACCTTCTCGTTACTTACTAATCTGTCCGCCGTTCCACCATGGACCATACAGTAATTTCTGGCAGCTGCTCTCTGGTGACGAACAGAGGAATTTATCTATATTTTTTTGTAATCTCATTGATTTACTTTCTATGGCCACATTGTTTATTTCCATTGAAAAAGGAGGCAAGGTTTCTCCGAAACGTATGGTTCAAATTAAAAATACACACGGCATTAGCCCAAAAGCATGAATTATTTATATAGTGAAAACTCTGTTGGATGCGAAGTGGGCTATCAAAAATTGTTTCCCAAGATCTGCACTGGAATTACCAAAGGGGAGTTTGGGAAACATAGACAAAACACATGTGGATGTGGATGTTCACAACATGATGGGACCGAATTCCGTGACCTAACTCAAATCTAGAAGAAACTACGAAGCTCAGAAATGAGATGGAGGGATCCAAATCTCAGCACAAGGACTCATTATAAACGCTACAGGAATCTCTATTATACAAGGTAGAAGAGATAGAGAGCAACGTAAACTTTCAAATAATGAACCGTTAGTCACTTAAAAGAAGACGCAAGAACGGAATCCATCATTAGCTTTCTTTCAAGCAACGGAATCGATGGTGAGGTGGAATGTGAGCAACTTAAATGGATGGAAGAAATAGAGCTTGTAAGGTGGGTATGCTGTTCAAATTCTATGAGACGATACAGCAGAAAGAACCCTGGCAATAATATGTGGTACATACGAGTACACTCTTGCTCGCGGTACTGTTCTTGTTCTCCCTCTGGTGCCTGTATGTGGTAACATTCTGAGTCCGCTCTCTTCGTTTTTGGGCGTGCAGTAGAATCTTGCGTACTAATACAGATATCACAGTGAGACAGATATCAGACAAATTCTACACACACACAAGTACACGGGCTTACATGACCACGATGTCGCAAAGCTCCGAGAATAATCAACAACAACAACAAAACACGAGTGTCAGGAAATATTTGAGCAAAATCTTGCGAAACTCCTTTGGATGGTTTAGACTTGGTGCTGTAACATAAACAGAGATAGATGTTGTTTCAACTTTATTAATAAATAAGCTAATTTTGTTAATGACTAACGTATTGGCCAGGTAAGCTGACTGTCAGCTTATTGTTGCAGGTCAGTCGCTAGAGAGTGCCGGATATTTGCGCTGGAGTCCGTCTGAGCCGAGCGGTTCCCGGAGTTACAACTGTGGCTGTGTTCATCCAACTGGACTAATATGTGACGTGGATTGCAAAGACCAGCTGTCCTTCTTCTGTGAGCAGGAGCTGTTCTAGTGAAACACCTGCTGTTTGGGTTTCATTGGACTACTGTGTGATGTGGACTACTCATCTTCGGTCGGTCAAAGACCTTGAAATGCAACGCCACTGGATATGTCACTTACTGTATACAGGATGTTATTACATTCCCATTGCAGACTTTGAGCGCGTGTGGTGGGAACCAGGACGGTTTAGTTTAGCATAGGAACTTGTGTCCGGAAACGTACCGTCTTCCCGCTACCACCACAACACAGGTTCACAGTTCCCGCATAGTCCGACTCCTGCTGCTTGTCGGCTGCGTCCAATTACAGGTGGGACTCGATGTGACGACCACACAGACACGGTACCTCCGTACCATGTTCTGGCACACACGATCACCAATCCTTGGTCCTCCAACATCCGTCGCAGTCATAACCCGCGCCAGTAGGTCTTCCTCGGATTCCACAGGAGTCTCGTAAATCAAGTTTTCATGTGACCCCACAGGTCTAGCGGTGTCAAGTCGTGTGAACGTGCAAGCCAAGCAATCGGGCCACCAAGACCTATCTACTGTTGCCCAAATCTGTGGTGCAGATGATCTCGTACCGCAAATGAAAAATGATCAAGGAATACCAAGTACACAGCACCCGTAAGATTTTGTGGAAGAAGGAATGGAATGTCAACAAACCTGCAGGGTATATGGGACATCGTTCAATGATGTACGTACTCTAGTCAGTGGCGCCGAAAATGCGAGAGATTTCAACGTGTGATGTGGTGGTTTTTTGCGGGTAGTGGGAAGAAGGTACGTTTCCGGACACAAGTTCCTGTGCTAAACTTAACCGACCTGGTTCCCACTACAAGCCCTCAAAGACTGTAATGAGAATTTAGAAACAGGTATAATTGTTCAAAATTGGTTTTTGTATTTTTGAAGATTCATAGAGCATAAATACTTGTATTCGGATATGTGTTTGAATATAGTACACAGTGGGTACTGGGGGTTCGTAAAAAAAAGAAACAATAATAATAAATATAATCATGTTGTTGGTTTTACGCTCTTTTAACTACTGCGGCTTTTAGAGACGCCGAGGTGCCGGATGTTTGTCCCGAAGGGATGCTTTAACGTGTCAGTGTACAGTTTTCGCCACAGTTTTTATCCAGTGAGCCCCGATTGCGCAGTCGTACACAGGACAGTTGGTGAACCTCAGGCATATGGAATTGATACATGAGTTGTTTTCCCCGCAACTGATAACTCACGTTTAAATTGCACATGTGCGAGACTCGCAGACTGTCCTCTGTACAATTGTGAAACTGGGACTGACCGGCCAAAAACCGTGGCGTAAACTGTTTCTACTGACACGGCTCTCTCGCATTTCAGCACCTTCAAATGCCAACTGACTGCACTAGAATTAGATCTTGTAGCCTTAGGCCCAGGAGGCGAGAACGTTACCGCAGCCAGACACAAAATGTAGTCTGTGTAGCTATTCCACAGTGGCGATTCCACCATGTAGGACGTGAGGATCATCCTACAGTCAGCTCTCAGCTGAAACTGTTTTAAAATATTAAATTGATTGTTTTGTAAAATAGCCTTTGGGGCTACCTTGCGCGCTTTCTCGATAAGCTTTGTCTCACTGTCACTGTCAGTACTTGTAACTATAGTTCTATATTTCACCCCTAGATGGGTGAAGTGCGACCTTCACCGCCCAGAGTAGAAAGCTGAGGAAGGAAGCCTTGCATCCTCAAAGCACGTGTTTATAGTTTTAGAGAAGTATGGGAGCCCTCGAGGGGAAAGGGGCAGGTTTGGTCTGTTTAATTGCACTCTGAGGACGTCGACTGAGATCCTCAAGTCTCGCTATTGGTTGAATTTAAACCAACACCACGGGCTCATTGGTTACGATTCGCGCGGTCAGAATGGATGGTCTGTTTTCAGCGTGTGCACATCTCAGGAGTGGTATTCGATTGTATTGTGTAATGTGTTCGTAATAGTGCTGTGCGACTGAATAATTAATATTAGACCGAGTCTAATATCTCCATTTAGCCCAACTATAATAATTATCTTAAGTTAAGAACATGGAACAGGTATAAAAAGAAATCCATCATGGTTTACGGCATTCATTTAACTTGATTATACAAATCAGCAGTCGCCACTGATTCCAAGCAAACAGAAACGCGACAGAAACACACGATTGCTAACGTTGTGTTTAAACACAAAATGATCGTTAAATTGTTTAAACCGTTTAAGTCCAAGAAGAGGAATGCAGAGGAATATAAGACCGGAATTCTTTTAAACTGGTAATGATGTCAAATGAGGATTATCAGTCATTAGGTTGTAGCCTACTGTGTACAAGAAGTACTAGTCATATAGGAGTTAACCAGAGAGTCAAAACACAGTGTTAAGATAGTAACCTAGAACCTTCGGTTGAAAAATATAGTTTTTATTAATGATGCGTTTTAATTTGTAATTTTTACGATAGCTACCAGACACTTCATCTCTACTTGGCGAAGGTACATCTACTGAGGGGACATCAACAGCACAGTGACGCTGTGGAACTTATTGGAAATTGTATTTTTCCCGACGAAATGTAAGTCGTGTTGTATACAACAAATACAAGCTATCGAGAAATTCAAAGGTCCCAGGTTAGATTCCTGGTCACGACAAACATTTCAACCCTGTATTTAATATCTTGATGACTTGTATTTCATGTGCACAACACAACCTGCTAGCTGAAAACACACAATTTGGAACCTTGTCTAAAATAATAATAGTAATAATAATAATAGTAATACCATCTGACAGTGAAAACCAGCCTACAGAATCACATGGAACAGGTATAAAAAGAAATCCATCATGGTTTACGGCATTCATTTAACTTTCTGTCATTACGGGTGACGTGTCATAACCTACTAATTCGATTGTATTCTCTTCATAAATTAGCAAAATTCAACGTACTCTTCACATGAATACATCGTAAGTGAATAAATGTGGTAATGTGATTTTGTAAGTATGACTTGATATTATATCCGCACTGTCGTTCAGAAAAGTATGCTTACAGCTGGATTTGAAGTACCATTTTGCCCGGTCTCGCATACCCAGTCAGATCGGACTTTACCCACCTCAGCCACGAAGACCACGTACACATTGTGCGCTACCCGGGTACTAGTTAACTATGGGCGTTAACATCCGTGTCCAAGTCTTCATGGTTTATAGTGCTCATTTAACTTTCTACTATTGCAGATCACGTGGCGTGTATTAATTCGATTGTATTCATGTATTGTACGTATGTTCTTCAAGGAGCAATAAATCACATGTTCGTAGAATGGTCCTTACTATTTGGCGCGGAAGTGATTGCAGTCGTTTTTCCTTTGCTAGGCCCATGGCTCAGTTTACATTGCTGTCTCACAGGCAGGGTGCAGAGCAATATCGACCATCGGGAGAGTTATAATGTTAGTTGGGTTTCATAAAACTAAATAATAAGGGGCTGGTGAACCACTCTGTATAGTACCTAGTACATAAAAAGTTATTGATAGTAGATTGATAAAAATGAATGGATATATTTTTAGTTTTGAAAAAACAATAAAAAAGGTTGTTGTATTTAGCTATGAAAAGCAGGATATTTCACATAATCTCAAATATTTATCCTAATTCGTGATATTTATTTTGAACATAATATTAATAGGTAGGCTACAATTAGAAATTGAATGCTTTAATTTAAAAAGAAATATTCATTCAGTTCAATATATTATAAGTGAAGGGTATATTCAGTTTAGAACGAAAAAAAGTTTTCTCACAGCCTTATCAATGGGAATCATTAACATTTGATAAAAACATATTTAGCATCCAATGCAGCTGAGGCAAATGTTGCCGAATCAACCACTTTTTTTTGGAGATATTCAGTTTTGAAAATAAGCTCTTCATAGCCTATAATTCCATGGTCAGTGCTGCCCACAGGGGCACCTCGAAAAGTAGGATGAGTGAGCAGAATACAATGACATACAGTTAGCAGGTGTTGATGTTCTAATATTGTGTAGTGCAGTATAGTAACAATAATATTAAATAATAATGATGAAAGAACCACATTTTTATGCATAATAACTTCGCATTCACGTCAGGTTGCCATCAATGATAAACCATATAGAAGAAAAGAACAAACACACACACAAAAAGATATTATCTTATAGTCCAGGACACCTTAAATAAGTTACTAGAAAACCAACATGGCCGCCACATTTGGTGTTGCCAACTTACATCATTTAACAGCAAAAAGTCAGCACACACATCCATGTAACAAGTATCGCAAATGATCCAAACTAAGTAAAGGCTCTTTTACGAAAATACTTTTTACATGAAGTTGTGAAGCAGTCCTTGCTCTAGTTAGGGACATCTTGGTCATCAGTCCTTGACAGTAACTCTTATGCAGTATTATGGTAGTGAAGTTAACTTAAATTATCTCTTCTAGATTGATTTTTAAAGCATCATATAAAATGCATAAGAACAGAAACATTAATACTTACTCAATTATTTTTGCCAGGGAGCTAAAGATGAGCATGTTCATTTCTTCTTATAGGCTATATTTTTATAATTAGTCCAAAAATGCAGACCATTCTGTTTTAAGATGAGTGTTCAGAGAAGGATTTAGGAGTAGGAGAGAAATATAATAGTAGGGTACATATTAGCTTATTATTTCTTTATTTTTGATAAGTACCGTACTCATTTCTTGCATGTATTGGCAACTCAAACTAACACTTGGGGCGCTGCGGTCGGTCTGGAAAGTAGGGTAAAAATACTCAATAACACGCGTTTGATATGGAACACTTTTTATTTTTAGGTTATAATCAGTAAATGTGGTCCCTAAAATAATGACAGTGTTATTAGCCTATTTTCAATTTTGAAAAAATAGGCTTATGAGATCACCTTTTGTCCGTGTGTGTGTGCGTGTGTGTGTGATTCGTGTGTGTGTCCCCCCCTAATAAAATCTAAACGGCAGGAGCGATTTCAATGAAACTCGGAAAGTTCATAGCACTGTTCCCGGCGACCTCGACCGTGCCCTTCAAATTTTGTTACGACTCACCAATCCAACATGGCGGCTGTGCGAAATATTTCACCAGCATTCAATATCTCCGAAACTATTACCGATATTACCCTGACATTTTCTATGGTGATAGAGGGAACTACTATAAGTTCACTTATGTGACTTTTGAAAACCTGGTAACTACAAAACCAACATGGAGGCCAAGCGAATTTGCGACATTTAAATAGACGTTTCTCGTGATTTGACCAACCAAACGCAATGAAACTTGGTACAGTATATGTTTATATACATTGTAATGCACCGACATCTAACTTCGTTCAATTGTTTACATAATCACAAGATGGCGGATGTGCGAAATATTTCACCGGCATTCTATATCTCGGAAACTATTAGCGGCATCTCCCTAAAATTATGTACGGAGATAAAGGGCACTACTGGAAGTCCATCTATGAGACTTTCAAAAACCGGTTAACTACAAAACGAACATGGCGGCCAAGCGAATTTGAAAATTTTAAATAGACCTTTCTCGCGATTTAATGTTCCAAGCGCACTGAAACCTGGTACAGGAAATATTTATACACATTGTAATCCACTGGTATCTAATTTAGTTCAATTGTTTACATAACCTCGAGATGGCGGCAGTGCGAATTTTTAAATTAAGTTTTTATTTCTTGTGATGTAGTCATGCGATCGAAGTGAAAGTTTGAATAATGGACCTACGCAATAATTTTCCTTTAATGGTACATGACTCTATGGCCTATACATTTAACAATCCAACAAGGCGACTATCCGAAATATTTAGACGATACTGAATATCTACGAATCTATTTTAGCAATCAAACTGCATTTTTTAATGTTCATAGGGGCTATGAACTTAAGTTCACCTATAGGACTTTAAATAACCTGGTGATCACAAATCCAACATGGCGGTGACGCGAATTATAAATATTCACATGGACGTTTCTCGCAATTTAACCATCCGAGTGCAGTGAAACTTGGTACAGTAAATCCTTATACGAATGTTAATCCACTGGCATCTAATTTATTTCAATTGTTTCCATAACCTCAAGATGGCAGCTGTGAAAAATTTTAAAATCTCCTTGTTTTTTCTTGTGTCCTAATTATGCGATTGAAGTTTGAATACTACACGTTCACAATAATCTGCATGTAACTGTACATAACTCTAGGACCTACATATATAAAATCCAACATGGCGACCATCCGAAATATTTAGTCTACGAATCTATTACAGCAATCAAACAGAAATTGTGTATGTTGATAGTGGCAATTAACATAAGTAGGATATATGAAAATAGGCTGTATAGTTCTTCACGGAACTACTTGTTTTTGATTGTATATATGTTTAACTGTGCGATACACGTGATCTAATTTGTGTGTTCCACTGGATTTTATGTGTCAATTGCATAATATCAAGCATCGGTTGTCTGCTGGTATCTGTTTTTGAGCAGTTCGAGTCATGGCGCTGTTACTTTAAAAGCTATATTTGAGTTTGCTCACTGTACCATAGACTGTAGAAATTATTTGCTGCTTGGTAGGGCGAAGGGATGAGTTTAACTTGTATTAAAGCTCGGGGGACACAGGAATTGCTTGATTTAGATGGTTAGCTGGTGGGTTTGGTGTAGAATATCGGACTGGTAGCAGGTTCTCGCAGAGTAGATATTTACCCTGCGAAGTCAAATTAGGCCTATATGACTCGTAGTGGAATGGCTCGGATATCGCAGAGCGAGGTGATGGCGAGTGGTAGGGTAATTGGAAATGAACTAGGGAGGGGGAAGGATACCTGACTGATGAAGCTTGGCTGTAGTCGGCTGGTGTAGGCCTAGCTGCCTTGGTACGGCTTGGCTCGGCGTAAACAGTGAACAACCCGTCCTGTCGTCAGTGAGTGTAGTGGTGAGTGGTCCAACCCGCTCCTGTTGCCCGTATTTATTTGGTATCGTCACCTTTTGGCTATTGCTATTCACATCTTTTGGAAAGTGATGAAAACTTATATCCGCAGCCCTCTTTTATGCATCGACTTACAGCCGTAAACTGAGCAATATACGTTGCTTTTACTCATTTTACACTCCATCAACGAGTAAAACTTATTACTTATGTATAAAGACACGAAGAAATTACCTCGATCTGCTTACGAATACAAGAAACCATATACAAACAGTCACCACGTGACAAATGTACCCTACTTGGTACATATATGAAGGCAGAATTGAGACAAGCTGTTGAAAGCCTGTTGGCAAATCCCTATTGAGATGCAAGAAGATGGTTGATCCAATGCTTAGGCCTAAAACCATTCGAACTAGTCGTGGATTTTAGGGGCATTAGACTCATGGCAACTCGAAGATTTCGTCTTGGAATGGTAGAAAGCAGCAGTTGGTTGATTTTGGGGCTTTGTGACATCATGGTCATGTTGATCTGTGTACTTGGGCATGTGGAATTTGTCTGATAACCTGTGTTATTGTGATGGCTGGATTAGTGTGTGCATTTATTATTCAGATGAGGATTGGGAACGAGGTGGCCATGGCCTTAATTTAGGAACCATCCCGGCATTTGCCAGGAGTAGAAGCGTGGAAACCACTTCCAAGATGGCTAAGATAGGAATCGAACCCTCCTTTCCTCAGTTTTGCCTCATGAGGCTGAGTGTGCCTTTTTCCATCCCTCAGACCAAAATTAAAATTTCTTGGCAGAGCTGGAAATTGAACCTGGACCAACTGCCAAAAAATGCTAGCCGCACAACGCAAGATGGTTGGTAGAATAGTCTCCTGACCTCTCATCAACCGGCACATTAAAAGCCACTTGTAGAAAATTCAATGAATTCACTGAGAAATTGACGAGTTAAGTACAGGCGTTGAAAGTCAAGCTTTATCGACGGAGTAATATCTTGAAAATTATAATTATAAGATACCAACACAAAACAATTTTCTGTGGAGAGCTGAGTTATTTAAATTGCGAGAGCGGAATATATGAGAGGGAATTGAACTTAGGCAGCGTTGTCGCGAATGGGTACGTCCTCTACACTTCCACTCATTTCTACATGATCATAATAATAGCATTACCATGACGAATACAATACATAGTGTTATCACTGATCGAGTTCAAGTGCGCCCCGCTGTTGGCCAGCGCTAGTGGTGCAGATCCCCAACGCTACAGTCAACCGCAGTCAGCTGTTCAAAAATGGGATACGCGCTGGCCTGCGTAAACCTCTTTACGAAGGCTGCGGTTACGCTGATTACATCAAATTTTCAGTGCATATTCTAAAATAAAATAATAGCCTGCCTTCAACCAAAAATGTTCAAGGCAAAACGACATACGTAATAGAGGTAACACTTCAGGAGTGATGAACCAAGTAGAATACTTAACTTAGCCTAAATACCTTGTGTAATGATGAATAATAATTATGGAAGTGATGTCCTAATAGATGCTTTCTCCTACGCTGTCTGTAACCCACCCGCTATGCCCTTTTATAAAAGGACATATACTGTAGTGAAATTTCAGATTAATTCTGTACCATGTATCACTCCTTTTTCTTTTTGCTTTCACTTTGATAATATATCATTTTCATACCTTATTTCATCTTATGGTGGGAGGGGGGGGGGGGTACATTATCAATTGTAACTACTAACCTTGATCACTTCTGTTCCGGATATATGTGCTAAATCACTTAAACATGTGTTTTTATTTATTGTATATTTAACAACCGCAGCCATGTTCGACAGCATATTTGGTATGTGAAACTGCCGCAGTGAGCGATCACATTGACGTCATTAGTTACCAACATATCCGATACTAAATAGGCCTAAATTAGACGACACATGTAATGTTGTAATTATGTGAGAAAAAGAAATAAACGAGCTCTTCTTGGTTAGACGACTGACTGGACGAAACCATTGGTCGCTACTTGTTTAGACAACTGTCTGGACGAAAATTACCGATTGCACTACAAGCATGGAGGTCTGGGCATAAGCCCCAGGTTAGGTTTGTTTTGTATGTAGAACAGTATTTACCACTGTAATGAACGCTGATCGCAAGAATTTCATGTTTCGAACTCATCGGGAAAAAACCAGCGCCTCACTGCCTAAACGTTATTGGTCTAGGCACAAACCATGGGTTTGGATGAAAATTATTGATGCGTGTCTACCCCCACTGTGCGTGACAAAATCCAGGGGTGTTTGTATGGCCTAATGAATTAACAATTATTGGTTTAGACAAAAACAGCTTGCACAATCCATTGCGAACTGGTTCAAACTTGGCGCTATTTTGTTTAATGGTACCGCGCTTATACAAAGTAGTCCCGTAAGTGTGGGATTGGCAATACTGTACTTGTGCATAATTAACAGCGAAAATGGAAGACTCAGCCGGAATTCCATCTATATAAGTCGTGATCCTATTTGGGACATCCTGAGATCTGAAAAATGCACACTTTGTCACGAACCTGGAAGTAAAATGGATAAGGGGCACCTGCCACATTGCAACAAACTTGATGTGACTGCTAGAACTTCAGGAAACCTCACACAACTCTATTGGAATGCAAGAAAGCTGATGGATTGGAATCTGGGCTAGCCATAAGAAACAACAACAATGCTTTAATATGAAAAATTGAGGTAACGCGGGCCGCGTTAGCTAATATATAACACCCCCGGTTTTTGTCATGCACAGTGGGGGTAGTCAAGCATCAATAATCTTTATCCAGACCAATGGTTTTGCCTTTTATTTCATTATTCACGTCCAATGTCCAAGCTGTGTAGTATAGGCCTACGAGATCTATGAAATTTTTAGTTTTCTATTACCGTTTAATGTATAGCCTACAAATATCGTTACCTGTGTGCTACTAATTCTAGCGCAGCCATCACAGCATACAGTCACAATCATGTCCGATGCAGGTGTATAAGCCACTTTCTACTTTCATTCACAATTAATAATACAAGTAGGCTATAGCTGCGACCAATATTTATAACTTATTGCAACCAGTGGCTTCGCCCAAACCGTGTCATCTAGCCAAGTAGCGAACAATGACTTTGTCTCACCCAACATTAGTACATCAGTAATTTTCACCCAGACATTCAGTGGCGCAGTAACTTATGTCGAGAACTAAAAGAGAGCTATGAGATATTGTTGGTATTCTCTGAAAAATTGCATATGTGACTCTAGCGCAGTACATATACCATGCACATGTGAGTATATGGCTCTTCAGAATGATGATTGATTCATGTTGCACAACCCTTGAAGTTCGTTGAAGGGCATCACACTACTCTGTCGCAACCATGACTGAAACAAATAAAAATAGGCCTAATATAAATATTTTATCTGCCTACTACTAAGTAGGCTATAGGTCAGTTGCCAAGTACATAAGTTATAAGCTTCATAAATAATCACCAATACATTCACTACCACCAACCGAGTGCGAATCATAGACTAGGCCTACTTCCAAGCTTAAAGAGTTACATGTGCAATGTATTATAATATTATGGCTGACGGCATTTGGAAGTCGAGAATAATATACATTACTATATTAGAAGGCAAATTGAACCTAAGAATACATTCCCGAGAGAGAACTTACATAGGCTATATTTTAGGTTATGTTTGAATTAGGCCTATACGGAAAATGCAGTCGGAAGACTATTTCAAAATTTCCAAAGACCATTAAGGTTTTTATTACGTTATTTGTGCTCTGAATGAATATAAAAATAAATAAAACAACGATTAAATAACTCTGTACTTTAAATTGTGTAGGTCTAGGCTAGGCCTACTTACTTAAATTGTAGTGATCTTTGTAGAGTTACTCCAATCCATCTCCAATCTTGTTCTCGTATTTTTTTAGGCGTCATGATGAAATCTAAATAAGAATTTATCCAAAAATTAATTAAATAAAAGCTTCGAAACATCTCAGACAAGTGGATTTGACACACACATATCAAGAGACTATAATAACTGCATAAACTGTTTTAATCGATGTACTTACCTTGTACAACTTGTTACAACTTCATTAGACTTGAATTTCCAAAGAAAACTGTGAAATTATTTAAATAATAAGTCATTAGTTACAGTCGTAATTATAATGTTGGCTGACTTTGTGAAAAATGCATTCTGGGAGTTATTGCCAGAAACATGTCGGCAACTGTGTGGTACGGAATTTTACTGGTATTATGGTCTTTGGAGATGGCGGGATTTTAAGCAGGGTTGGCGACAATGTGCTCGCACCTGAAAACAACTTACCTTCAAGAAATGCAACCATAAACCATCATTTACGTAGGCATAGGGGACGGCTGTTAATGTTGCCTACCCTGTCTTGATCTAGTAACTCATTTAAGCTGTCCCAGACTATACTGTAGTATTTCTCATTTTCTCTATTTACACAGCCCCTGTATGTCAGGCAACACTCCGAACAGTTTTGGTATACAGGTCACAGCCAACAGGATAGGCCTACTTGCACAGTATATTATACTGTACTCGTACCTTCAATATTGCTCCCTGCTACGAAATATCAGTGAGGATGAATTACAGCGAGTGTACCAAAACTTCCTACGTCGGAGCAAGGTTTGTTTAGAATTTTAACGACAGCGTTTCCAACAACTATTCTGAAATTCATGTAAGTAATTATGATTATTACTTTCTTACTTACTTACTTACTTAGTTGGCCACACGAACCGAAGTCGGGTCATTGCCTCACTCTTTAGCCTCTTCCGTTGCTTTCTGTCTCCGGCCATATTCTCGTTGGCTTCCAGTGCCTCCAGGTATTTCCTGACTCCATCCTGCCATCTCAACTTTGGTCTACCGAGGGTTCCTTTTCCTTGTGGTTTTCCTTCTAGCACTCTTTTTTACCACCCCTTCTTCCCTTCTCAGTGCATGTCCCAGCCATTCTATTATTCTGCTTATTGTTACTGATATCACATCCGGTTCGTTATACAGTGCGTGAATTTCTTTCTATTTCTTCTTCTGAAGTTTCCCTGCTCCGATACCAACCCCAAGATTTTTCTTAACACTTTTAACACTTTAAACACTTTTAACACTTTTAACACTTTTAACACTTTAAACACTTTTAGCACTCTTCAAAGGTCAATATTCCCTTCTCCATCTTGTTGCTCAGTGTCAATGTCTCTGCTCCATATTGAACCCTTATTGATCTTCGATAAATAAGTATTCATATTTATTATTATTATTACTACGGCCCAGGCAGCACATAAGGAAGTCGACTTGGATATTAGGGAGGCCAGCATTTCGTAATGATTGCAACAGAAGCTGAGTTGGTAGCTATTCCTGGGGGACGGCCAGAATTAGTCGAGTTCAAGGCCAAATTGTGCAACTACTGTACCAAAATTGGAGACATAAAGGAAGAATCACGAGGTCCTCTCAACGAACATACGATTGAATCAGCCAATCGCAAGAGACCAAGCCGTGACCACGAGGTGGACGGCGTCAGTAGTAAAAAGCGCGCGGAAGTGTGTATCTAAGGAACCGCCGAACGGATTAATCTCCGCTCGAGTAATTTGAGACGTTGGATTTATTTGGAGAAGAATGACACTAGCCCCATCTTTGTGAGACAAAAACTCTGGAAGTTTTTATCCGACTCCGCCCCACTCCGCCGCCCTTGTCAGTTTCTCATAAATAGTCTGGCCTGACGCCAATCTAAGTCTTATTGTGTGGAGCCTTCAGAGGCATACTCCACGCCAGTTTGAAGTGTGATTTTTGACGCTCGAATTTATCTAAGTCTATTCTTGTGGAGCCTTCAGAGGCATACTCCACGCCAGTTCAAAATGTGATTTTTACGCTCTAAAATCAGTGAAGCTAATTTATTTTCTGAGCTCTGGGGAGCTAAAGTCGCAGCGTTTGCAATATCGAATTTTAAAAGCTATAATACATTTTGTTCTAAAATCAACTAAATTGTGTGATCTAAATATTTCACGCCAGCGCGTGATAAACTGTAACATTCTTTTAAAGACGACGAGTTCAACTTTAAGGGGGAAGTATCGTATCACCCTAATTAGCGCTTACCAGAACCGAAGTCCAAGACGGGACGGAAATACCAGACGAGATAGCTACTGCTGGTGCAGCCAGGATTTTGAACTTGTTAACGAGCCAGTGGCGCGGACTCGAGATGTATATTTTATGTATAAATTGTGTGTATTGTATGTGTGTTTTTATAGTGCGTATGTGCGATATAATTAGGGCCAGTCTTCGCTATTAATCGCAGTAGGACAATTGTGGGTGAACTGAGTAGCCTGCAAGCGATTATAGATAGGCAAATATTTAACATTGAACTTTTCTGCCAAGGAGTCGAGACCAAGATGATCAGCACGTTGTTTGAAGTTGGGATGAGCTTCAAGAAATCAACGCAGACGACTACTATGGAGTGCTAAATTGTCCATAGGGCAATGGGTTGAGGAGGATGTCCTTAGTCCTACATGCAGAAGCGGTGATGTACTAAAATTGGATTATTTCAATTATGTAGTTAGATTTGGCCGGGGAACTTTGTAAATAGTCATGTTTTTCTTTCTTGTTTTATAGCTGTTTTTCTTGTACCGACACTATATGTTTAAATGTCCGTTGGCGCGTGGCCAATGTGTTTGTTGATATTTTGATTTTTTTTTGAGTCATGTGTAATGTACGCGGCGTGCGTGCGTGATTTTTATCCTTGCAATTGCGGAACCCGTTACATTCGATAAATGGTGCTTTATTAACGTTAATATTTGAAATAGGAATGGGAGGAAATGATTGTAAAACATTTTGCTGAACAGGTTATTATTCATGTTAGGGTAGCCGAGTGCACCAACTTAAAAGTAATTGTAGAACACCTTCGTTCTAATTTGATAGATTTTTCTTGAGTCCTTTTCAGGTGACTAGTCACGGCATAGAACGATGGCGCCAGCATGTGGATATTATTTGTGTCTTTTATTTCAGGGTCTGTCAAAACCCATACGTGTGATTAAGTGTGTGTTGATGTGTCTAGTGTGTGTTGATTCTACGTGAGGAGGGGGGTAGTTGTCCTACCGCCCTTATATATTTTTGCTGCTGTTGTATTTTTAGATGGAAAGACAGAGTGCTCTTGGGAGACTGCTGATTCTTGTCCATATGTTTTTCTGACACACACGTATTATTGTGCTTTGGGGCACATTTCTTCGAGGTTCGACCCCAGGCTCTGGGAGGTCGAGGTTATTGACACGTGGGTTGACAGACATGCAGAGTTCCACAAACCGCCCGTTTTGCCTGTGACTTATTTTGATAGGCAGTCCTATTTGTCCGACTGAACCCTGTAAGCTTTCATGCAGCAAACCTGTTCATTGTGATGGCTAATTTTAAGCCATGATTAATTGGGGAGTTCGCCATGTGTGTAACGGATTGTTGTACCTTGTATGGATAAGAATATTGTGATTAACGTAAATGTTGGCTGTTTGCCTATTGCTTTGTTGATGACTCGATTTCATGTAATTTTGTTTGTCACACCCGTTTGGTGTAGTGGTAGAGTATTTGTAAATTTTGACAGCGGTCATTTGAGTGTTTTTCTATTGGTCACGTGTTAATGTACTTGTGTTGATTTGTGTGAGAAGTCCTAAGTTTTTAGGCAGTAAATGTTGCTACGGCAATTCAAGTCCAATTTCACACGGAAATTTTGTGTTTGTTTATAGTAGATTTAGGAAGTGTCGGTTTAATTTAATGTATTGTAGTTGTGTTCCCTTGTGTCGGTCTAGCTCTAGGAAATGCGGATTCGTTGTTTGAAGGGTCATTCTGGATGATAACGAATCACGCATTCAAAGTACACATCGTGATGCATGTAGAACGGCGTACGCACTTATATGGTCACTTTTGGTATCGTTTTATTTAAGGACACTTGGTCCAGGTAATTAATCTCTCCAGAGATATCGCCTAGTTTTTGGCATTTTTATTAAGCGGGAGTCAGTTGGGAGTTTTTGTTGTTAATTGTTTAAGTGTAAATATGGTGATTTGTTATTAAATTCAGTTGTTTTTAACCCTGGCTTCACTCTTTCCTGCATGTTATTTTGTTATATGTTACCCTGCAAGTTAATGAAGCGCCCTGACAGCAACTTACGAATATGACCTGTTACGCCCCGAATCTGAGTCTCATATGCTTCTTTGCAAGGGTTCATAAAACAAAAATGGCTGCCCAAGTGGGGATTGTTGTTGTTGTTGCTTCGCTGATCTCATATTTATTTCGTTGAGAAATGATGCCAGGTCAAGCGGACATGTAAATTCAGTAAATGGAGGCGATGTTGTACCGCCATGTGCATTAGTAAAATCACTGAGTTCCTAAAGTTAGAAATATTGAACAAGGTTAGAATTTGATTTGGTATTTGTTGTAAACTTGTTCTGGCGCCCACATTAAAATTAGAAATTTGCATTATTGATGAACTCAGTCAAAGCAGGAAGATGTTGCCTTATATCTGACATTTAATTGACTTCGGTTAATTGGTGTTTCGTAAATTTTGTTGGTTAGGAATCTAAAAGCAGATCACTAGGGGTTATTTTGTTGTTTGGGAATAAGTGTCATTGTATTCAGTAAATTTTGTTACTGAAATTTTCATTAAATTAGAGCCAGTAATATTTAAATGTGTGACATGTATGTGCGTATAGGGCTGAAACCTTAGCCCATAACCCTGTTTTTCTCTGAATATATTTGTGTGTGTGAAATGGCGATCGTTGATGAAATTAAGGCATTGTTAGAACAGATGTCGATCCAAATGTCCGCGAAAACGGAAGAACAATTAGAACAGATGTCGATCCAAATGTCCGCGAAAACGGAGGAACAATTAGAACAGATGTCGATCCAAATGTCCGTAAAGACGGAAGAACAATTAAAAGAACAATTAGAAGCTCAGCGTGAGCATAGTGAAAAACAATTAGAACAAATGTCCGCGAAAACGGAAGAACAATTAGTGCAGATATCCGTAAAGACGGAAGAACAATTAAAAGAACAATTAGAAGCTCAGCGTGAGCATAGTGAAAAACAATTACTTGATATGAGCGGTAACATTTCGGTCCAGTTAGAAGTCCAGAAATTAGACACTGACAAACAATTCAATGAACTAAACCACAAATTGTCACAACAGGCGGTAACACAAACCGAACAGTTAGGAAAAATCACAAATGATATTAATCAGAGCGTTCAAAAAGTAGAGAAACTGGCAGGCGAGGTTGCGGAAAACAACATCAAACAGTTAGGCGAAATGAAGAAATTGGAGGCGAAATTTGATAACAAATTAGTACAATTTGACGAGATGGTGGCAGATAAACTCAAGCAGATAGAGGCAGCATGCGTCAGTAACACCGCGGGAGTGAAGAAAACCCAAGAGAAACTACAGCAGCAAATTAATTCGGTAGATAACAACGTGCTGGAATTAATAAAGGAAATAGATAAAGTCGAAGTTAAGGCTGAAACCGAGCGGATACACTTGCGGGAAAATTTAGAGGAGCAATTAGGCAGAACACAAGAGATCATAAGAAAAGAGATGGAAGGCCAGCTAATAAACACACAAGAGGTCATAAGACAAGAAGTAGGGGAGCAGCTCGTCAAAACTCAGGATAATTTGGAAGGTCAGCTAATAAAAACGCAAGAGGCTATGAGAGAAGAGATGGGGGAACAACTAGTGAAAACGCAGGAACGGATACGTGAAGAGCTAGAGAAAAATCAGGAGAGGAACGAGGAGAAAATAAATAGCTTAAAAAGTAGGATCCGGCGAGATTGGGACCAGCAGGCTCATGCGAATAAGGAAGACAGGCTGGCAGTTTTAAAGCGAATGCAGGCACTGGAGGAAAATATGAAGTCGAAATTACAGGAACACTCAGAATTAATCATAAAAAACGAGATTAGATCGTTAGAGAATGCGACATTATTTTCAAACGAAAATATTCCGGAAAAGCAAACAAGTATTGGAAGTCCGGCAGGTTCGAAGTTGGCTGAGGACACGAGTCGGGGTCAAAGTCCCAGACTAACGACTAATGCATTCCAGCAGTACAGGGGGGAGACTTCAACTCCGCAACCGAACTTGGCACCAGCCCAAGTCATCCAAGTCATTCGGGGTAATGATTTTAAGCCCGATAAGTTTAAAGAACATTCAGGAACCACTCCCAAAGCATTTCTACGGCAATTAACTGACTACTTTAATGACCAACACATCGGCCCGGAGAAACAATTAAGAATGGTGGAGAAATTTTTAGAAGGACCTAGCCTGACCTGGTTTTTAAGTTTCAAGTACACGTTTACAGACATGGCTCAATTCCGCGAGGCGTTTTTGAAGAAGTTTTGGAGTCCTTCGTTACAGCAGGGGTTAAGAATGGACCTGTACACGCGCAAATACCACAGTACACATCCAACCCGTTTTTCAGAATTCTTCAGTCAGCAATTGGTAAAATTCAGGGATTTTGATGACCCGCCTAGCGAGCCGAATATGGTTCTAACCATCGGAAAACAACTCCCAATGCATATCCAACAATTATTAGTCGCAGGAAATATTCAGACCGCAGTCCAAGCCGAAGAATTACTCAGACACTTAGATGAGACGAGTATGGTAAGCCCACAGACAGGAAGAAGGAATTTGGAATGTGTCAACACGGCAGAGGTAGTTCAGGGACTCCAAAATAACCACGGCCAGGGGAACCAAAGTAAGACACAGTCCACAGGGACACAGTTCACGCCAAGAAGACAAGATTTTGACGGCCGAAACCAGTTCCATAACAACAATCAGAATTATCAGAATAACCGCGGGAGATATCATCAGAATAACCAAAATCAAAATAATCAGTGGACGTACCAGCGGGAATACACGAATTGGAGGGGAAACCAGAGACAAGGTAGACCTTACCAAAGAAATGGAGATGGTAGATGGAGTAACGGCAGGGACTATCGCCAAGAAAACAGAGGAGATTATAGGAATAACTGGGACGAACGATACATTGAATCCCGTAAATACTTGGATCAATTAAGTAATGAAGAAGCGGAGAAGGAGAAGTGGGGGCGTGCCATGGCGAACAGACAGAGCCCAGACAACCATCAAGGAGAGGGGGCAGAGAGTTTACTGAGGCAACAGGAGCGACAGAATGATAACCGGCGAAACACATCTAATGGGGCCCGGGATAAAAAAAAAACCAAATGAACTGAAAGGAGACAGGCTAAAAACGGAGATCGCCAGGGAGCAAGAAGAGATGATAGTGGCCAATATAGAAGAGTGGGTAGCATTCCCAGACGACTGCCTGGAGGAAGTGGTGAAGAACCGTGAAAATGTTATCAGACAGCTACCAATTATTTACGCGCATATTGGAGGTATGAGGGTGAGATGTTTGATTGATACAGGTAGCCAGGTGAGCCTAGTCACTGAAATTTTGATAAAAGAAATAGCAAGAAAACAGACTGTTCCTATTATGCCGGTACCGCTAATGAAAGTCAGAGGTGTCATTCCTGACAAAACTATGAATTGTAAACAGCAAGCATTTCTAGATCTGGAAATATTGAACCATACTTTTTCACAAACATTCATTGTTATTCCAAAGATGAACTACAATATAATTTTAGGAGCCAACTTCATCTGCGATTTTCATGCTGTAATTGATTTACATAACAACACTGTAAGCTTCGAACAAGTAGAAGGATTGGATCATTTGGGTTTAAATATGGAAGAGAATCCGCTGGAGAGAGAGGCCAATACTTGGGTTGTTGAGGAATGCACTAATGAGGCCGGAGATAAGATCTTGAGGGGAGAGCAAGTTAACCAGACAGCAGTGCTAGAAATGGACAGCCGAGATATTTCGCAGGAACTTTGGGTGCATTTGGCGGAAGAAGAAATGGGCGGAACCAAATTCGAAATTCTACTTCAGGAGCGACTTAAGGAAGCCATCGTAGGGGAATCTGATAGAAGAAGATTGGAAGAAATTTTAAGATTACATAAAGGAGCTTTTGACACTGTACCTGGGAAAGTTTTAAATTTTCAATATGCGATGCAGGTAACAGATTGGACCCCATTCAAAAGTAAATTGTACCCGATCCCAGAGAAGCATTTTTCTCAGGTGAAGGACATTATTACTAACTTATTAGATTCTGGCATGATAAGGAAAGCTGCAACTCCTTATCTGAACGCAATATTGGCTGTGACCAAGCCAAACGGATCAATTAGGCTATGCCTAGACGCGCGAGTTTTAAATAGCAAACTGCTAGTTGAGCACGACCAAGCACCGAGGATCAAAGATGTTTTGAAAGGCTTCCGCGGGAAGAAGATATACTCAAGTGTTGATTTGACGAATAGTTTCCACCATCTTGAACTTGAAGAAAAATCCCAACTGTTGACGGGATTTTTATTCGATAATCAAAGTTATATCTGGTGTCGAATGCCCTTTGGCGTGAAAACTGCGGGATGTGCACTCATTAGAGCACTCGATAGAAATCTGACTGAGGAGGTCAAGAACTTCACCACGAGATATGTTGATGACATATTAATCGCTTCTGAGACAGTGGAAGAACACTTGATAAATTTAAATAAACTGCTGGACAACCTGAGAACCATGAACTTCAAGATCAACTTAAAAAAGTCACATTTTTGCCAGAGCGAAATTTTATATTTGGGACATATAATTGATGTTGAGGGCGTGCGGCCTAATCCAGCCAAGATTGATGCTATTAAGAAATTTCCCACACCTACCAAAGTCAAACATGTTAGAGCATTTTTGGGAGTGACAGGTTTCTTCAAAGAAAATTGCCCTGGTTACACAGAAACAGTAGCGCCTATGCAGGAGATGTTGAAGAAAGCGAATCGATGGTCGTGGAACGAGGAGTGCGACAGGTCTTTTAAAGCAACGAAGGATTTATTGGAAAACTGTGTGAAACTTGGACATCCGGATTTTGAGAAACAATTTATCATTCAAGCAGATGCTTCGTTAATTGGGATTGGTGCTATGCTGTACCAAGAGGACGCTGAAGAACCCAAGAAGAAATCCTATTTGGCATTTACGAGTCGTAAATTACGGAAACATGAGAGGAACTACACAGTTACGGAACTTGAGCTACTAGCAATTCTATATTCTCTCCAACAGTGGCGCAAGATGATCTATGGTTATTCCATCATTGTTAGAACCGACCACCATGCACTGACATTTTTATTTAAGACAACAATAGCAAGTGAGAGAGTTACGCGCTGGTCCATCTACATACAGCAGTTTGACATCACAATAGAGCATTGTCCTGGGAAATTGAACGTCATACCAGATGCCTTGAGTAGAAACCCTGAGGACGGAAACGAAGTAACAGCGGAAGTTCACAATATTACCTTGACACCTAAGGCTCGTGAGTTTTTGGCGAGATTGAAGGATATTCGGAAGGAGCAAGAAGCTGACCCATGGATGATGATGATGATAAAATTCTATAGGAAGGAGTTACAACCAAATTCACCGGAGTACCGGGAAGCCAGTGCTAAACAAGCGAGATTTCACTACTTGAATAACTTGTTACATAAGTACGTGGATGAGCATCATACTAAACTGCGGATCTTAGTTCCAGCATCACTACAGAGGGGATTAACTTGGCATGTTCACGAGAGCCTAGCACATATCGGCACGGATAAGACTGAAGCTACGATAGGGGAGACCTTTACTTGGCCCAAGATGAGATTCACCATTGTTGAAGTAATTAGAACGTGTGACGCTTGTCAGCGCACAAAGCCGAACAACTTTATTCTGAAACAACCTCCAAGACCACTATTACCGCAGAAACCATGCGAGATGCTCGCGATTGATTGCTTTGGTCCTTTAGTAAAAGGAAAGCGTGGATGCCGACACCTCTTGGTATGTGTCGATGTATTTTCGAAGATGGTCGTGCTATGTCCTATTCAGAAGACGACATCAGGACAAGTCCTTAGTCGAATTAAGAACAAAGTCATTCCGATGCTTGGGAAGCCGGAATCCATTCTATCAGATCACGGTACCTATTTCACAAGCAATGTTTTTAGGCAAGGTTTGGAGAGCCTAGGAATAAAACACATATTTTCAAGTATTCGTCATCCTTGTGGAAATCCGAGCGAAAGAACAATTCGCTGTGTCGCTAAATACTACAGAGTAATGATTCCTAACGAACACAATAAATGGGTAGACAAAGTAGGGGAAATTGAGATGTGCATGAACACTACTAAGCACGAGTCGACGGGTCAAGTCCCACTGATTGTACACCACAACAGGTTGCCGGAAAGAACTTGGGACAAGATCATTCCTTGCCCAAGGGATCCATTATTAGCGCATGATTTGCGAATCCAGCGAACGAGAGAGCACATGAGGAACCAAGCGGACCGAAGGCTGAGACGGTACCGAGGAAAGAAGTTTCACCGAGAGTTACAAGAACAAGAATTAGTGCTGGTTCGTAGACCACCAATCTCCGACCCTAAGAACAAAGTCTTCGCCAAGTTCTGTCCAAAATTCATTGGCCCGTTCCGGGTAATTAAGAATCTGGGTAACAATGCCTACAGATTAGAAGAAGTGAGCACTGGTGCAAAATCTGTTTTTAATAGCGCCAATTTGAAACCGTACTACAGAAGGGAACCATTTGATGATTAGGAAAGATGATATGTGTAGAATCTGTATTGCCAAAAAAATTTTTTTTTTTTGAAAGCAAACACTCAAATCCACGGGGAGCGCGTGAGTACGCACTTTGTTTGTAAACAACGAGCAGCTGAGACGACGGGAGTGGCAACTACGTGAGGAGAAGGTGGAGACCTAGAGAAAATATGAATGACATTCCAGCGAGAAGGGAGCACACTAATTGAGTCAGAGGGGCATACACTCGAGCAGCTGAGTGAGATTTAAAGAGATGTGTTGTTACTACAGTGGATTTTGTTTTTGAAATCCAAACCAATAAATTGTTTCGAATTTCAAAACCTTGCTGAGGATAAATGAACCCTTATTGATCTTCGATAAATAAGTATTCATATTTATTATTATTATTACTACGGCCCAGGCAGCACATAAGGAAGTCGACTTGGATATTAGGGAGGCCAGCATTTCGTAATGATTGCAACAGAAGCTGAGTTGGTAGCTATTCCTGGGGGACGGCCAGAATTAGTCGAGTTCAAGGCCAAATTGTGCAACTACTGTACCAAAATTGGAGACATAAAGGAAGAATCACGAGGTCCTCTCAACGAACATACGATTGAATCAGCCAATCGCAAGAGACCAAGCCGTGACCACGAGGTGGACGGCGTCAGTAGTAAAAAGCGCGCGGAAGTGTGTATCTAAGGAACCGCCGAACGGATTAATCTCCGCTCGAGTAATTTGAGACGTTGGATTTATTTGGAGAAGAATGACACTAGCCCCATCTTTGTGAGACAAAAACTCTGGAAGTTTTTATCCGACTCCGCCCCACTCCGCCGCCCTTGTCAGTTTCTCATAAATAGTCTGGCCTGACGCCAATCTAAGTCTTATTGTGTGGAGCCTTCAGAGGCATACTCCACGCCAGTTTGAAGTGTGATTTTTGACGCTCGAATTTATCTAAGTCTATTCTTGTGGAGCCTTCAGAGGCATACTCCACGCCAGTTCAAAATGTGATTTTTACGCTCTAAAATCAGTGAAGCTAATTTATTTTCTGAGCTCTGGGGAGCTAAAGTCGCAGCGTTTGCAATATCGAATTTTAAAAGCTATAATACATTTTGTTCTAAAATCAACTAAATTGTGTGATCTAAATATTTCACGCCAGCGCGTGATAAACTGTAACATTCTTTTAAAGACGACGAGTTCAACTTTAAGGGGGAAGTATCGTATCACCCTAATTAGCGCTTACCAGAACCGAAGTCCAAGACGGGACGGAAATACCAGACGAGATAGCGACTGCTGGTGCAGCCAGGATTTTGAACTTGTTAACGAGCCAGTGGCGCGGACTCGAGATGTATATTTTATGTATAAATTGTGTGTATTGTATGTGTGTTTTTATAGTGCGTATGTGCGATATAATTAGGGCCAGTCTTCGCTATTAATCGCAGTAGGACAATTGTGGGTGAACTGAGTAGCCTGCAAGCGATTATAGATAGGCAAATATTTAACATTGAACTTTTCTGCCAAGGAGTCGAGACCAAGATGATCAGCACGTGGTTTGAAGTTGGGATGAGCTTCAAGAAATCAACGCAGACGACTACTATGGAGTGCTAAATTGTCCATAGGGCAATGGGTTGAGGAGGATGTCCTTAGTCCTACATGCAGAAGCGGTGATGTACTAAAATTGGATTATTTCAATTATGTAGTTAGATTTGGCCGGGGAACTTTGTAAATAGTCATGTTTTTCTTTCTTGTTTTATAGCTGTTTTTCTTGTACCGACACTATATGTTTAAATGTCCGTTGGCGCGTGGCCAATGTGTTTGTTGATATTTTGATTTTTTTTTGAGTCATGTGTAATGTACGCGGCGTGCGTGCGTGATTTTTATCCTTGCAATTGCGGAACCCGTTACATTCGATAAATGGTGCTTTATTAACGTTAATATTTGAAATAGGAATGGGAGGAAATGATTGTAAAACATTTTGCTGAACAGGTTATTATTCATGTTAGGGTAGCCGAGTGCACCAACTTAAAAGTAATTGTAGAACACCTTCGTTCTAATTTGATAGATTTTTCTTGAGTCCTTTTCAGGTGACTAGTCACGGCATAGAACGATGGCGCCAGCATGTGGATATTATTTGTGTCTTTTATTTCAGGGTCTGTCAAAACCCATACGTGTGATTAAGTGTGTGTTGATGTGTCTAGTGTGTGTTGATTCTACGTGAGGAGGGGGTAGTTGTCCTACCGCCCTTATATATTTTTGCTGCTGTTGTATTTTTAGATGGAAAGACAGAGTGCTCTTGGGAGACTGCTGATTCTTGTCCATATGTTTTTCTGACACACACGTATTATTGTGCTTTGGGGCACATTTCTTCGAGGTTCGACCCCAGGCTCTGGGAGGTCGAGGTTATTGACACGTGGGTTGACAGACATGCAGAGTTCCACAAACCGCCCGTTTTGCCTGTGACTTATTTTGATAGGCAGTCCTATTTGTCCGACTGAACCCTGTAAGCTTTCATGCAGCAAACCTGTTCATTGTGATGGCTAATTTTAAGCCATAATTAATTGGGGAGTTCGCCATGTGTGTAACGGATTGTTGTACCTTGTATGGATAAGAATATTGTGATTAACGTAAATGTTGGCTGTTTGCCTATTGCTTTGTTGATGACTCGATTTCATGTAATTTTGTTTGTCACACCCGTTTGGTGTAGTGGTAGAGTATTTGTAAATTTTGACAGCGGTCATTTGAGTGTTTTTCTATTGGTCACGTGTTAATGTACTTGTGTTGATTTGTGTGAGAAGTCCTAAGTTTTTAGGCAGTAAATGTTGCTACGGCAATTCAAGTCCAATTTCACACGGAAATTTTGTGTTTGTTTATAGTAGATTTAGGAAGTGTCGGTTTAATTTAATGTATTGTAGTTGTGTTCCCTTGTGTCGGTCTAGCTCTAGGAAATGCGGATTCGTTGTTTGAAGGGTCATTCTGGATGATAACGAATCACGCATTCAAAGTACACATCGTGATGCATGTAGAACGGCGTACGCACTTATATGGTCACTTTTGGTATCGTTTTATTTAAGGACACTTGGTCCAGGTAATTAATCTCTCCAGAGATATCGCCTAGTTTTTGGCATTTTTATTAAGCGGGAGTCAGTTGGGAGTTTTTGTTGTTAATTGTTTAAGTGTAAATATGGTGATTTGTTATTAAATTCAGTTGTTTTTAACCCTGGCTTCACTCTTTCCTGCATGTTATTTTGTTATATGTTACCCTGCAAGTTAATGAAGCGCCCTGACAGCAACTTACGAATATGACCTGTTACGCCCCGAATCTGAGTCTCATATGCTTCTTTGCAAGGGTTCAATATATTAGTAATGGTCGTACAATTGTCTTATAAACACGCTGTTTTGATGTCCTTGATAACAGTTTACTGCTGAATAGTTTATTAAAAAAATGCGAATACATTTGCCATTAAAACAAATGTTTTTAAACCGTATTGAATAGAAGTTAATCAAATATTCAAAATTATACGCCAAATCATTACTCAATTTATAAATATTCTATATAAATAGTAGTCTATAGTTTATTCATTATTGAATACGTCAAAAAGCGTAAATGTGTTTAACTAGTTGGGCACTACGCTGCTGCTAGCACCAGTGCCTTGCTCGATACGCTGCAATACACAGGTGCCACGGCCGACACACGGCCTTTGCGAAGGTCTATAGGGAGGACCCTCACTGTAGCACCGCCTATCAATAGTTATCTTCACAAAACGTATTATTGCTTTGTGATAAAGTATTGATAGGTGGTTACTGTTATCTTCATGCACATTGTAGCCTAAGTCCACACGATTGCTTATCTTACAGTATTAGCCAAAATGGTTAATGTCATATCTTATTACGTGGGATGTAGGTGGAGTAATCAAAGTTGGGGGATTGAATGGGTGAGAATTTGAGGGTGCGAGAGACCGGGTCATATCAGTAGATTAACAGACTCGTTACATAACGTCTCCATCAGAAATTCCGAGATCCTAGCACATCAGCAATCAAAAGGAGTCTTAACCTTTTGAACGCCAGTGCAATTCGCGGCTGACAGATTGCCAAGCCCTAATGGGCAAAACTCTGCGTCAAAATGCATGTAAGCTAATAACTTTCGTATTATGTTGATTGGATGGGCCTTTCTGGTTTTGAAGGTAATGTTTAGGGGGCGTGTCGGCGCAGCGTTCAAGCTAATCGCCTCTCACCAAGGTGGACCGCGTTAGATTCCCGGTCAATGCATGTGATATTTCCAAGTGAAATGCCATGCCCTGTGGTTCAGATTGCACGTAAAGAAAGGTCCCGTGACTCATGATCACAAGATTTACGATCACGTAAAACTACAAGCAACCATCCAGGAAGGAAATGCTTAAGGGATTGTATTAATGTAGCTTTGATTTATAAATTATATTTTAAAGCAATATCCACTCTGAAAATAAATCATGATAAAAATCGTTAAGAAAAAATATTTTATACGCCGGAAGCTGCAATATTTTATAGTGGTATTGTTTCTAACGCCACATAGGCTATTATAACAATTCCTTCTATACACAAATTATTACAATAATGTTTTTCAGTCTACTACATCAGCTGGCAACTGGCAGTAGACTGTGCTAACTAGTTGGGCGCTACGCTGCTGCTAGAGCTTGTGCCTTGTTCGACACGCTGTAATACGCAGTGCCCCGGCAACTACACGGCCTTTAGATCAGCTACTACAATGTCATCAGTGGCACCAACGTAAAATATTTTTGCAATTCTAGACCGAAATGTGTATTATGAACTATTAATATGATTAAATAACCAGGAACATATTTATCTTCAGAACGTCCAAACAATCAGACAGTGGTGGTTTTCGACTGAACTCCGATCGTCCGATCAATCAGACGTTGGCGGGTAAAGGGTTAAACAAACATAATGTGTCTCAAAAATGCACTCACTCTTTGAATGACAAGATATGTTTCAAAATATTGCAGCGATCAAGTGGCCTTTGAAATGATGAATCTGTCAATGTAGGCTATACCTCTCAGTCGGTCAAAAGGTTGTTGAACGATTAAAAAGTACAAATTGATAGTTGAGACTCGGACATTTTACATAATCATTGATGACAACTGGTTTGAAGGGAGTTTGTGGGGACAGATCATTGACCGGTAAGGACAAAGATTTCAAGATTAATATGACGCGTTTGTAAACACTATCTCCATGTTCGATACTATAGGTAAATGACCTGATGACAATGATGCAGTTCTGCACCTCATATGAACTTATCAGCTGTTCTTGTCAAGATGAATTGTTTTGCTAACAAGGACTAGAACTGAAGATTTGATTTAACATAGAAATAAATACAATTATCATCATCAGATTTCTGAAGAAAAGGATAATTAGATGCTTACTCAAATGGCCATATCTAGCTATTGCTTTCGAATTTCAAATTCTGCCAAGGAAACCCGACAACATCATCCCGAAGTCTCTGAAGTCATCATAATTTCATGTATATCCACTGATGAATATCTTCGTTACCTGGGAATACATTTCTCTGGTACTGTACTTTTCATTTTAAACCCCAAGCAATAAAAAAAAACTTGACCCATTTTCTGTGTTAATTTTATTTTTTGCCCATTCTTCATTTATAGGTTTCGGGTAATGCAATTAAAGTTAATTCTTAAAACAATTATCAAGGAAAGTGATACTACTGCCGTAATAATTTATAACAGCACTTAACAGAATCATGGATTCAAGGTGCTTCGAGAAACAGTTATTCCAGTATGGATAACCTTGGTGGGCTATTTCTCTTGAAATAAAGGGACCATATCTCTCATAGTACATTTGTACTGCTCGTGGCATCATAGCAGCCTTGCAGTGTCCTTCACAGTATGTACTAGCCAAGTGTCTTGGTGAGGTGTACCATACCAACTGACGAGTCCAATGGTACACTGGGTCGAAACGTTGGCAATACTGAATTGTGTTAACCGGATCAATTTTTCAAAGTTGTTTAAAATTGATGATGTGTTATTACTAGGGACCGGATTTTAGTTTTTTTAAATTGTCATATTAGGTTTCAAAATCATAAAATAGTTCTTTCTATGTTTTTAATAGGTAGAATATTTTTTTAAAATAGTTTTTTTAATGTTTAAAGTGTAGCAAACATTGACATAAAATTGCACAAAGCATAAAATTAATGCCTAATTGTTAGTAGATTGCAACGAGCCTATAATGGCAATAATTAAGACACGAGTATGTTTATAAAGCGAGCGTATACGAGTTTTATAATTTCCATACGAGTGTCTTAATTACCATTATAGGCGAGTTGCATACGACTGTTTATGTTCGACGATAATTATTATAACTATTTTATGTTCGAACATAAATATTCATTAATATCTGTTGAGATTTCGCCAGTTTTATGTACTGAACAGAGCGCATGAGACGCAGAGAATGCCTCGTATTTGACCATGGCCTCCTCGATTACCCTAATATGACACTAGGTCAGGCAGTGAAATTTAAATTAGAAGGCCGTGGAACTCAGCGCATCTAATTATCTAATTGGTCAAACAACTGTTTCCTGAGCTCTGATTGGAGGGAGAAACTGTTTCATAATGAAAAATAGTGTTATAATGAGCCTCGTTTTAGTACAGATTTCTGACATATAATAGTCAGGGTCGAACATAAAATATTTTACACTGATACGTCTTTGATCACATTATCACCGAGAACTTCACACTCAGCAATATTTGCTCTCCTTAAATATGTTAATTATCCAAATTCAATAAAACCACGAAGCCTGAGGTGATGTTCACACTATAACTAGTTAACTTTGTTTATTTAGAATATGGGGAACTTGAAACAATGAGAGGTGTATCCCCATTTTCCTGACAGAAAATAACCAAACATTAAGATATACGCTGAAAAGTGCTGAAAGTATTTACATTTTCTGGCCGATAGGATTTCTCTCATCAACTAGAGCTAAGAATAAACACTGTATTGTGGTTTACTTCTAAAAATTATGGACTAACAATCCAAATAAACTACAGAGGAACAAAACTGCAATAAGTTTCTTTAGGTACTACAGAATTCATGAATATGGCTCTTTTGAGCGTGATTCAGGAAAGTATTAAAGCATTTGTATTTGTATTTAAAAGTAAAGAAAATATAGGTAAAAACCTAAGAATCCGGTCCCTAGGTATTACATATCTTGTGCCCTTCGGGAAACAGGTATTCCAAACGGTGCATTCTATGGAAAAAGCAAAATGAGTACGCTTATCACGATAGCCATTGAAAAATAGGTTGACTTTTGTTTTAGATAACCTTGTGTAACTAAATCGAAAAACTTTTATAGCACACAAGACAGCTTTGTAGTCTCTCCCGAAGTGCGATCATACTGAGAGAACAACAGCACTAAATATAAGAACGAACTTAAACAGTAAAGCGGCTGCTATTCCGTTTGAGGGGACGGGTTCAAAGGAAAGTATAATTCCTCCTTTTTCCATTTACCGGCCTGATCGTATTCCCGGACAACGTATACATGTGTTATTCCCCTCCCACTATTCAATACACATTGAAATTGATAGACCAACGATTGTGGAGCTTAAAAAAAATGGAAGAGGAGGGGTGGGGTGAGGAGGGATATGGCATGTCAAAATATAAATTTGGTTGGTTTCTCAGTTTAGGGGCTGCAACAACGCGGTCATGTAGCTCCGTGTACTTTGGGGGTGTGTAGAATCTGTCTCATAACCGTTGTTAATTGTGTTGGCTGTATTAGTGTGTGTTATCTGTAATTCAGTTAAGGACTGCAGACGATCTTACCAAATGCTACCGTCAATGACATCTACTGCAAACTCGGGTACTAGATGCCACCACAACCAGCTCCTGGCAGTAAACGTTGGAACTTAGAGCGTTAATCAATAGTTAGTTATTGTTGTTGTTTTAAGGGGCGGAACTAGCATTAATCAAATCTAACCTACAAATTTTAGCTTCACGCAATTGTAGTTAGTGGAGGGTTCTTTTACATGCCATAAATCTATGACATTGGCTCACTGGCTTTACTTCCCCTCCAAAGGAAGGCATACTGAGGGACTTTTAACGTTCTTAAAAAACCGAAGACTTCGGCCGGATTTGAACCCGCGATCCTTGGCATAGAAGCTGAGCATACTACCAACTACGCCACCGAAGCCACCAAATTTCTCACTTAAACAGTGACGTGGCTGGGATTCGGCCTGATCGTCCTCCCGGACAACGTATGTGTTCATTCTTCTCCCCCCATTCAATACATATAGACCAACAATTGCGCAGCTTAAAATAAAGGCGGGGGGGGGGGGGGGGGCATGTAGAAATATAAATTTAACTGAGTGTACGAACCTTCGATCAATTGTACGGTTCAGTCAAACATCGAGGTTGGCAACGATGGCAGGTTCAGTTCATTTTACCAGTGTTCAGTGTTCACACTGATGATCAAACATTTACTTACACATAACACCAACTAGAATTCTTATTCTTCCATGAACGATACGCTTTTATTTCCAGTATGTCCACCTCTTTATGTAGTGGCTAGCATTCTTGGAGGTTCGGGTTTGATTCGCGGCTCTGACAAGGAATATAATTAGGCCTATGGTCTGAGGGCTGAGACAAAAGTCCGAGGAGGCGAATTCGATTCTACCTCAACCAATCTGGACTTGGTTTTCCGTGGTTTCCCACTTCTACTCCAGGCAAATGCCAGGATGGTAAAGACCATGGCCACTTCCTACCCAAATCTTGCCAGAATTACAAATACACACTCTTGTGCAGACATCAAGTGACTCAGGTTATCAGACACATTCTACACACATCCAAGTACACAGAGCTACATGACCATGATGTCGCAAATCCCGTAAATAATCAAAAACTATTTCCAGTACAGTGCCCGTTTAGACCGGAGTCCGCACGACCACATATGCATTTTACCAATAATCAGTCAGCACGAGAGTCAAAATATCCCGGAGCGCCAGATGGGTTAAAGCTAATCGCAAAAACGACATCAAATAAAAAAAATGCTTTACTGATTTTTGGCTCAATGCAACAATAAGGATAGAAGGAGATTCAATTGGGCGTAACACATCATGTAAAATTATCTCATTTTATTTTGAATTTAAAATTGACTGCAAAAATGCTCAAAGTAGCATCACTCACGTGTGGCGACCCACATCCTATTTACACAATGTACAGAATTTTTCCAAACACATTTGACAATTATTTTTTGGAAACACAAGTCTGATTGTTAGTCCTGTAGACTGTGTTCCAAAATTATTTATGATTAAATCCAGTTCAAATTTAATTGTCTTTACTGGAAATATCGTAGTTCACTGTTTGAATTTTTATATAATATTAACACTCGTAGAATAAATGTTCATAGAATTTTAACTTTCACTTATTTTTCCAGTTTCAAAAATACACACATCAAAAAAAGTTTTGCATCACCTCGGTTCCAAGAGTTCCGGAACCGTTAAATACAAAGGGAATAGAGATCAACACAAACAACATTTCAGCTCGTTTTATTGCTCATGAGACCCACACATTGCATGTTGTACCATCATACAACTAGACTTTCAGCATTTGTGGTCCAGATTGCAGTACACACCACTACCTCTAATACCCAGTAGCACGTCCTCTTGCATTGATGCATGCCTGTATTCGCCGTGGCATACTATCCACAAGTTCATCAAGACACTGTTGGTCCAAATTGTCCCACTCCTCAACGACAATTCGGCGTAAGTCTCTCAGAGTGGTTGGTGGGCCAAGACGTCCATAAACAGCCCTTTTCAACATATCCCAGGCATGTTCGATAGGGTTCATGTCTGGCGAATATGCTGGCCACTGTAGTCGAGCGATGTCGTTATCTTGAAGGAACGCATTCACAAGATGTGCACGATGAGGTCGAGAATTGTCGTCCTTGAAGACAAATGCCTCTCCAATATTCTGCCGATATGGTTGCACTATGGGTCGGAGGATGTCATTCAGGTATCGTAAAGCCGTTTCGGAGCCTTCCATGACCACCAGTGGCGTACGTCGGCCCCACATAATGCCACCCCAAAACATCAGGGAACCACCACCTTGCTGCACTCGCTGGACAGTGTGTCTAAGACGTTCAGCCTGACCAGGGTGCCTCCAAACACGTCTCCGACGATTGTCTGGTTGAAGGCATATGCGACACTCATCGGTGAAGAGAACGTGATGCCAATAGCGTGGGGTCCATTCAGCATGTTGTTGGGCCCATCTGTACCGCGCTGCATGGTGTCGGGGTTGCAAAGCTGGACCTCGCCATGGACGTCGGGAGTGAAGTAGCGCATCATGCAGCCTATTGCGCACAGTTTGAGTTGAAACACGACGTCCTGTGGCTGAACGAAACGCATTATTCAACATGGTGGCATTGCTGTCAGGGTTCCTCCGAGCGGCAATCCGTAAGTAGCGGTCATCCACTACAGTAGTAGCCCTTGGGCGGCCTGAGCGAGGCCTGTCTTCGACAGTTCCTGTATCTCTGTACCTCCTCCATGTCCGAACAACATCGCTTTGGTTCACTCTTGAGACGCCTGGAAACTTCCCTTGTTGAGAGCCCTTCTTGACACAAAGTAACAATGCGGACGCGATCGAACTGCGGTCTTGACCTTCTAGGCATGGTAGAACTACAGACAACATGAGCAGCGTACCTTCGTCCTGGTGGAATGACTGGAACTGATCGGCTGTCGTACCCCCTCCGTCTAATAGGCCCTGCTCATGCATGGTTGTTTACATCTTTGAGCAGTTTTAGTGACATCTATGAACAGTCAAAGGGACTGTATCTTGGATACAATATACACAGTCAACGTCTATATGCCGGAGATCTGGGAACCGAGGTGATGCAAAACTTTTTTTGATGTGTGTACATTGTCGAAAAATATTGTTATCATTGAATCAACACAAATTATTTACACATATTAATAACATCTGAAAAGTATTTGACCTTGAGCATAGCATCGAAGAACTGTGCGAAGCACAACAAAAATTAATTGTTCTTCTGACATTAAACATTTCGAGAAGTGACTCGATTATGAACTTCAAGTTCCTAACAAAATATATGATTTCTGAATCATCAACTTGATCAATAAATTGTTGAACCATTCAACTATTCAATTTTCCACTTGGAATCATTATTATAAAAAATATTTATATTCATGGCCATTTTTAGCAACTTTCACAACTTGCAATTCTTCGACAGAATGCGGAAATAAGAATTATAGCTTCATAATAAATTCATTTAGTTCATGGCACTAGGATTGAAATTATCCTTCAAATTATTCGTGGTTAAAGAATTATTTTTAATTGGCAGTGGCCCATTCTATTATTTGTGTAAGAACACAATATTACAACAACAACAACGGCAAAGGTCTTCCTCTGAAGAAGAATAAACTACTATCATGACAAATCCGGGTTCTAGCAAAATCAAAGTCTAAATGGAATCCGTAAACAAGGTTGAAATAAGAACTGATGGTTTCTAAGAAATAACCTTCGGGTTATTCATACGACGAAATGTGTAGTTCCAATACTCCTTCTATAAACCTGAGCCATCGAACCTGCTATTTGATTGATGCTCGAAAAAATCTCCTCATTCCTGCGACTTAAACATGCGCACCTGGGAATGGCATTTCAACTACTCCACACATATACATTTTCTTCCCAAAATTTATACAATAAATCAAGCCTCTGCTTGTTATCAACACTGGAAGATTAATAAACTTACAAGTTTATTTTATTTTACCATTCAGTTCAACCCGTGAATTTACCATACTCATGAAAATCTTTATTTCACTTTCGAGTGTATTTACGTCATGATTTTATATAAATACAAAAATATCCTATTTGATACAAATATCAATTGCTTCCCGTTTCATGCCTCTCCGTGTTATCTGAAAAATATATTTGCTCATTGCAAATATCAACTGTTCAACCAGAACTGAAATGTTGGTTGAATGCGGGCTTGCGCTAACCACTTTCCTTCGGAAAATCTCCTGTTCCAAACTAGAAATGATTAAACTACTTCATAGGCTCTCTCTCAATACAAATGATTATTAGAAAATATAATATCCAAGAATTATTTAGAAAAATTATAAAAATTATTATTATTATTATTAGTGGATTATTATTATTATTATTAGTTATATTATTTTAAATATGTTTAATTATCATCTCATTATGTGAGAATCCACATGTTCGAATCTTCGAATATGGAAAAAATATCCATTCCTCAACAAAAATAATTGAACTCAACCTTTACATCGACGGTTTTCCGTGATATCCCTAAAATATGAACTATTCAAATAAATGCTCGAAATGCTCGGTCATCGATCCTAAACTGTTCTGAGTGCTGAAAATACTCAGAATAACTCTAACAAGTCTTGCGTAAATCATTGCAAGATTTAAATACGAAGAAAAATAAATGTGTTGGTCATCTGCAGAAAAATAGTTTGTTCCAATTAGCTAGGCATAATATAATTCAAATGTGGCTTACATTTCTTGATGGTCTTGAAGCGTAGTGAACCTGGTCTGTACCAGATTTATCCATAGACATGCCCTAGCGGACAAGCACGTATAATCCTTGTATCGGCCGCCATTATATACCCACAATCCGTCTAGTAAGACATAGTGGTAGTATCTCTTGACGTTTGAAGTAACTGTTGATCCATTTAAATATGGGCTTCTATCAAAGCCATAACAGTTTGTTTAAATGGGGTCAGATCTAAGTGATATATTCTTAGATATGTCAGTTGTAACATAACTCACGGTAATCTTATCAATACAAGAAGACACTGACAGTCTAACCAATCAACGGCTGTTCTGAAGATCGTTCCCTGGGCATGGCTTCACACCATCTACCATGCGCTAAGCAACCTGTAGTTTCCCTTGCGTAGACTAACGAACACCACCGTGATCGACTGGTCTTCAGTGTACTGATAGATCGAAGTGGTTAACAAGTTACCAATATGAAAACTGACTGAAATGGACTTAAACATCCAAGTATTAGGTTATTACTGGACTGTGACAAAGTACTAATTCTAGACAAAGTCTAGCATATGTCCATGTAGAAACATAAATATTTCCACTAATGTCTGTAGAAAAAAAAATTCAATCACCTCAGTGATTCTCCTCGCCGGGAACTTACTAAGTTCCAGTTCGTAGCGCCGCACTTTTTGTGACTATCACAACTTTGAAAATTACTTCTGCGTAGATCCGGCAACCATGTGCCTTGGCTCAGCGTAGCAGCAACTTGCTCGGCAAGTGCTTGTGTTGGAATGAGCTATCGATGCCTCGGCCGGCCGGCTTTTATTCAAAACAGCCAGGGTCACGCGTCATCACGCTGAAATCTGGAAATCCTCATATCTCTGGTATCCCTGGTCCGATTTACTTGATACTAAGTGCATTCTCTTTCATTTGGCCGTGCCAGTAATCTGATCCAAGTCTCAAGTCTCTACTCCATGGCTAACTATTTAATCAATAAATAGCCTCGACCTCTGCTATTACTCGCTACGTCACTTGACATGCTAGTATCGGTATATTCTTTCCAATTCCTTCTCGAAGCAATGTAGCGCGATATTCAAATATCTCAACTTTCAAAAGCGGCTGTAGCCTTTCCCTTGATATCTAGGTGTCTGAATCTTGGAATACCCATTCCTAGAGTTGGGCACAGTACCGTATGTGACTTCTTAATCAAATTTTTAGTTGGGTGTATATTTACCTTTACTTTTAACGGTAGTTATGCTCTCAGTGCCAGGCCATTGGGTAATGTTATCAGTGGACTAGGTGGACGTGGGTTCGAACTCTGAGGGCTGTCACATTTTCAAATCTTACTCTACATACATTGTTGATAAGGTCAACATTCGATAACAAGACGACCTTCAGATTGCATAGCTCATTTCACTGATTATGTGAAACTGAAGGAAGCCTAAATTATCTTGCGTCTCTGTATCTGATCTAAAACACAAGATATTTGCTAAGTAAAAATACAATCAAGAGGTTACTGACCGAACAAGTCTAAGTAAAAGTAGGTTGAAATTTAATTAGACCAGTGACCGATAAGTGTTATCACAGATGGTGATCTGATATAAGGCATCAGACAGATGGCCTACACATCACTGCACCATGTTGTTCGTTGCACTCCTGACTATACTACCTATTGTGGCACTGCCCACCTTCGCGGGCGACATCAAGAACCCAGCATGCAGGACCCACATCGACCTCTATCTCGCCTCCATCAAAACGGAGCTCTGGGCTATGCGCAGTGAGTAATATGATATTCATTTCATATTCCTCTAGGTGGATTGTCACAACAGAGTTTATATTCCACATTCTCGTATCATTGATTTCATTTTTAGCCTATTTTCAATTTTGAAAAAATAGGCTTATGAGATCACCTTTTGTCCGTGTGTGTGTGTGTGTGTGAGGTGTGTGTGTGTGTCCCCCTAATAAAATCTAAACGGCTGGAGCGATTTCAGTGAAACTCGGTAAGTTCATAGCACTATTCCCGGCGACCTCGACCGTGCCCTTCAAATCTTGTTACGTCTCATAAATCCAACATGGCGGCTGTGCGAAATATTTCACTAGCATTCAATATCTCCGAAACTATTACCGATATCGCCCTGAAATTGTGTACGGTGATAAAGGGCACTACTAGAAGTTCACCTATGAGACTTTCAAAAACCTGGTGACTACAAAACCAACATGGCGGCCAAGCGAAGTTGAGACTTTTAAATAGACTTTTCTCGCGATTTAACTACCCAAACGTAATGAAACTGGGTACAGCAATTGTTTATACACATTGTAAAGCACTGGAGTCTAATTTAGTTCAATTGTTTACATAACCTCAAAATGGCGGCTGTGCGAAATATTTCACTGACATTCTATATCTCCGAAACTATTACAGATATCACCCTGCAATCTTGTACGGTGATAAAGGATACTGATACAAGTTTACCTATGTATATTTCATAAACCTGTAAAGTACAAAACGAACATGGCGACCAAGCGAATTTGAAATATTTTAATAGTCTTTTCTCGTGAGTTAACTCTCTGAGCGCAGTGAAATGTGGTACAGTAAATGATTTTGCAGATTGTAATGTACTGCCATCTAATTTAATTCAATTGTTTACATAACCTCAAGATGGCAGCTGTGCGAAATTTTAAAATTAAGATTTTATTTCTTGTGTCGTAATCATGCGATCGAAGTGAAAGTTTGAATAATGAACCTAGGCAATAAGTGTCCTTGAATGGTATATAACTCTATGGCCTATACATATAACAATCCTAAATGGCGAGCTTCCGAATTATTTAGACGGTTCTCAATATCTATGAATCTTTTACAGCAACCAAACTGAAATCATAGAGACTATGAACATATGTTCACCTATAGGACTTTCAGTAACCTGGTGAGCACGAATCCAACATGGCGGCGACGCGAAGTATAAATATTTAAATATTTCTCGCGAATTAACTATCCGAGTGCCGTGAAACGTTGCACGTTAAATGCTTACACAAATGTTGATCCACTGGCATGTAATTTATTTCAATTGTCTGCATAATCACAAGATGGCTGGTGTGCGTACTTTTAAAATCTCGTTTTTACTTCTTGTGTTCTAATCATGCGATTGAAGTTTGAATACCACACGTACACAAAAATCTTAATATAATAGTACAAAAATAAAAATCCAACCTGGCGACCATCTGAAATATTTAGACGGTTCTCAATATCTACGAATCTGTTATAGCAATTAAACTGAAATTTTGTATGTTGATAGAGGCAATTAACATGAGCAGGATATATGAAAATAGGCTGTATAGTTCTTCACGGAACTACTTGTTAAAGTTATAGAATGCCATAGTTGAGCATGTTATTGGGCTTGTACGCCGTGGTCCAGTGTGGTTTGATTCTCAACGTTTCACATGATACTGCGTCCGGCAACTTCAGGGGCTCCTCTGTCTATATGAGACACGAGGAGCCGACCGGCAGAGAAATGGAACCCCTGAAGATATGGACGCAGTATCCGGTGAAACGTTGGAAATATAAAACCCCACTGGACCATGGACTACAAGCTCGGAGGACGTCTTCAATCATTCTCACGCTGGCCGGAAAAGCTTAATCTGTTATACCTGGCATTATAGTAAGCACGTGAACATTCTTTAGTTTGAAAAGTTTGGTTTATACATTCTTAGACTATTTTCATTTTATGAAAAAATAGGCTTACAGTATGAGATCACCTTTTGTCCGTGTGTGTGTGTGTGTGTTGCGTGTCCCCCTAATAACTTCTAAATGGCAGGAGCAATTTCAATGAAATTCGGTAAGGTCATAGCACCATATTGGCTGACCCCGACCGTGCCCTTCAAATTGTATTACGTCTCACCAATCCAACATGGCGGCTGTGCAAAATATTTCAATAGCATTCAATATCTCCGAAACTACTACCGCTATCACCCTGACAACTTGTGCGGTGATAAAGGGCACTACTAGAAGTTCACCTATGAGACTTTGAAAACCCTGGTAACTATAGAACGAACATGGTGGCCACGTGAATTTGAAACATTCAAATAGATTTTTCTCGCGATTTAACCATCCGAACGTAATGAAACTTGGTACAGCAGATGTTTATACACGTTGTAATGCACTGGCATCTAATTTAGTTCAATTCTTTACTTAACCTCAAGATAGCGGTTGTGCGAAATATTTCACTGGCATTCTATATCTCTGAAACTATTCTGACATCACCCTGAAATTTTGTACGGTGATAAAGGACACTACTACAAGTTTATCTATGTAACTTTTAAAAACCTGTAAAGTACAAAACGAACATGGTGGCCAAGCGAAGTTGAAACATTTTAATAGAATTTTCTCGCGATTTAATCAACTGGGAGCAGTGAAATGTGGTAAAGTAAATGATTATACATATTTTAATGCATTGGCATTTAACTTAGTTTAATTGTTTACATAACCTCAAGATGTCGTCTGTGCGAAATTTTAAAATTAATTTTTTATTCCTTGAGTCGTAATCATGCGATCAATGTGAAAGTTTGAATATTGAAGCTACGCAATAATTTTCCTTTAATGGTACATAACTCTACGGCCTATACATATACAAATCTAAAATGGCGACCATCCGAAATATTTGGACGGTTCTCAGTATCAACGAATCTTTTATAGCAATCAAACTGATTTTTATACGTTCATAGAGGATATGAACATAAGTTCACATATAGGACTTTCAATAACCTGGTGAGCACAAATCCAATATGGCGGCGACGCGAAGTATAAATATTTAAATGGACGTTTCTCGCAATTTAACCATCCGAGTGCAGTGAAACTTTGTATGGTAAATGCTTATACAAATGTTAATCCACTGGCACCTAATTTATTGCAATAGTTTTCATAACCACAAGATGGCAGCTGTGCGAAATTTTAAAATCTCGTTTTTACTTCGTGTCCTAATCATGTGATTGAAGTTTGAATACCACACATACACAATAATCTTCATGTAATAGTACATATATAAAAGACAACATGGCGACCATCTGAAATATTTAGACGATTCTCAATATCTACGAATCTATTACAACAATCAAACTGAAATTTTGTTTGTTGATAGAGGCAATTAACATGAGTGGGATATATGTAAAAATGGGCTGTATACACACATCAAAAAAAGTTTTGCAACACCTCGGTTCCCAGATCTCCGGCATATAGACGTTGACTGTGTATATTGTATCAAAGATACAGTCCCTTTGACTGTTCATAGATGTCACTAAAACTGCTCAAAGATGTAAATAACCATGCATGATCAGGGCCTATTAGACGGAGGGGGTACGACAGCCGATCAGTTCCAGTCATTCCACCAGGACGAAGGTACGCTGCTCATGTTGTCTGTAGTTCTACCATGCCTAGAAGGTCAATACCGCAGTTCGATCGCGTCCGCATTGTTACTTTGTGTCAAGAAGGGCTCTCAACAAGGGAAGTTTCCAGGCGTCTCAGAGTGAACCAAAGCGATGTTGTTCGGACATGGAGGAGGTACAGAGATACAGGAACTGTCGATGACAGGCCTCGCTCAGGCCGCCCAAGGGCTGCTACTGTAGTGGATGACCGCTACTTACGGATTGCCGCTCGGAGCAACCCTGACAGCAATGCCACCATGTTGAATAATGCGTTTCGTTCAGCCACAGGACGTCGTGTTTCAACTCAAACTGTGCGCAATAGGCTGCATGATGCGCAACTTCACTCCCGACGTCCATGGCGAGGTCCAGCTTTGCAACCCCGACACCATGCAGCGCGGTACAGATGGGCCCAACAACATGCTGAATGGACCCCACAGAATTGGCATCACGTTCTCTTCACCGATGAGTGTCGCATATGCCTTCAACCAGACAATCGTCGGAGACGTGTTTGGAGGCACCCTGGTCAGGCTGAACGTCTAGGACACACTGTCCAGCGAGTGCAGCAAAGTGGTGGTTCCCTGATGTTTTGGGGTGGCATTATGTGGGGCCGACGTACGCCACTGGTGGTCATGGAAGGCTCCGAAACGGCTTTACGATACCTGAATGACATCCTCCGACCCATAGTGCAACCATATCGGCAGAATATTGGAGAGGCATTTGTCTTCATGGACGACAATTCTCGACCTCATCGTGCACATCTTGTGAATGCGTTCCTTCAAGATAACGACATCGCTCGACTACAGTGGCCAGCATGTTCGCCAGACATGAACCCTATCGAACATGCCTGGGATATGTTGAAAAGGGCTGTTTATGGACGTCTTGACCCACCAACCACTCTGAGAGATTTACGCCGAATTGTCGTTGAGGAGTGGGACAATTTGGACCAACAGTGTCTTGATGAACTTGTGGATAGTATGCCACGACGAATACAGGCATGCATCAATGCAAGAGGACGTGCTACTGGGTATTAGAGGTAGTGGTAGGTACTGCAATCTGGACCACAAATGCTGAAAGTCTAGCTGTATGATGGTACAACATGCAATGTGTGGGTCTCATGAGCAATAAAACGAGCTGAAATGTTGTTTGTGTTGATCTCTATTCCCTTTGTATTTAAAGGTTCCGGAACTCTTGGAACCGAGGTGATGCAAAACTTTTTTTGATGTGTGTAGTTCTTCACGGAACTACTTGTTGACTCTTTCTTTTCTAACACAATACCGTATTTTTTGATACTTTAAATATTCTTTTCTAATAATAACCCATGGCACTACAACCCGTGAAGGGCCTGGGGCTACCAAGCGACCGCTGCCCAGCCATTTGTCCTGAAGATATTAGGGTGACGCGTGATCAGCGCATCGAGTCCCCTCGGCCATTAAACTTGGTCTTCGTGATCGGGGCGCTGCCTCACCGTCAGACAGCTACTCAATTGTCCTCACGAGGTTAAATAAGCCCCGTTCCAGCCCTCACGTCAGTTTCTAAAATCCCTGACAGATCCGGGAATCGTACCCGGAGCCTCCGGGTGAGAGGCAGGCACGCTACCCCATCACCATAGGGCCGGCCTTTTCTAATACACTGTAGTAATATTTTATTAACATTCTTTTATTTTTTAGTATTAGCCTAATGTCGTTCTTGTTGTGTTTTCAAAAATAACGCTTTGCTCACAATTATAGTATTTTAATAACGTTGAAACTGATGAGTAACCCGGACATGGCAATGTTGCTAATATGATTCTACCCATGCTGGTAGGTCCAATGTTTAACTGCACGAATGAATTTCGTCGTTGTTTTGTACGTTGAATGTATGATTTAGGACATATAACTGTCAGAGTCAGCAGGGCAACCAACTGTGTTTAATAATCTCAAGTCTTTTGAACTCTAGATTCAATGTCTCAGAATACGAGTATGTGTACGAAATACACTTCACATATAGCAAACTGTAAGTCAAAGATGTCTTAGACATATTTAGGGTAAATCGTCAAAGATAGTGCTACCAACATAACTCTATGCCACCGTATAGGATCAACGTTCAACTGCATGTAACTTTCATACTAACAAACTAATTTCTACCGAATTTTGCGTGTAATGTATGCCTCAAGAGATAACTCGGCATATTTTTTGAGTCATCAGGGCTACCAATTGTTGATAAATGCTCTCCATAATTTTAAACCCTAATTTAAATATACGAACGTAAACAGTTCAAAATTTGGCACATGTGTATAGACGATAGCTAAATAAGATTCATTTCGTGCAACGCATACGTGACAGTGTTGCCGACATAATTCTATGCGTGCAGATAGGTTCAATGTTTAGCTGCATCCAACTTCCATAACATTTAATGGATAACAAACAAACAAACTTCAGTGCTCTATTTGGCTAAAATATTTCAGGTATATTTCGAATAAATCATAAATGCCAGTATTACCAACTTAACTTCGTAATTATTCTAGATAGGTCTATATAGATCAATCATTGCTAAGATGCTTGCCACGGTGGGTGAGTGGTCAACGTGTCGGTCTACTAACCCCAAGCTTGCAGTTTCGCTCCTGGCCGTGGTAAGTTATTTTTTGAAAGGCGGAAAAAATTATGACACCATGTCATGTCAAAGAACCCATTTGAATTTAGTAGGCCGTGTTCATAATGGCAAAATTAATCTCGGGAGTTTCCGCCAGCACAAAGGTCCTCATTTCTCTACTAGAAAGCGCTATAGTGTTCAAGGAGCTTAGATATCTAACCACCTTGACATTCACAGTGCTTCAAGGAACAACGAAATTCGACATGCAAGCTACCATTTGGGTGTCAAATAACAAAGCTTGCACCAGGCACCTGAGGCCATACGATATTATTATTATTGGTAAGATTCTTAAATTTTAAGAAAAGTAGACTCTTTCGTTCTCCACGGAACTACTTGTTGAGTTATTACAACTTCCAAGCCTTATACACTAACAGGTGTTACAGGCATTTAGATACAATCACATTAATCTCAGTTTCACCAACATAAGGGTACGCGGGCGTTAATGCTCATACTTAAGAACACTTAGTTCGCATACTACTAGACCCTAGAACCCATTTCAGACAAATTTGGCACACACACTGATTGTCTCAAATTATGTATCTCTACTTACACTGGTCGAGAGGTACGATTAAGGTCAGTAATTTTTGGCACAAAGTGTTCATAACGACATTCCAGCTGACAAGTGAATTGTTACCCACCCCAGGGCAGCTTTCGAGGCTGGGGCATCTGGCGACTATTACTCATCATTCATTGCATTTCCTGTTGTCGGTCAGAATACACTAAATTGGATGGCTTTTCCACTAAAAGTTTCGAGATTGTATGGTATGCAGTACCTGATCCAATTTCCTTGAGTTTAATTTTCCGTTGATTGGATTGTCGTTATTCTAAGTGAATTGTTATACGTGACGAAGCCGCCAGAAGAAAAACAATATTGGAACAGACAAACCTTCACCTGTTGTATTAAATTAAAAATGTAATGTTTCATGTGCATCTAAGGTGTTCTATTATTATTTTTAGATACATTATTTTAGACCTGGTTTCATATTTCAACACAAGCTATATATTATGTATAAAGTTTTCAGTTCAGTATATTAACATGTAAACAGTAATCCAAAATGCGGTCTATATAACTCCACGAAGAGTCTATAAAACTGGACACCCCCTCAGTCCACATTAGGTCATTTTTCCCTGGCCTCTGCTGTATGAATATTGCAGCCATTACACCAATAATTTGTTCCTCACTACAAACTGTACTCTAAGAACTATTCTAGTACGAAAGTAATGCATCACACACTTGAGTTATAAGAAAAGTATGTTCTTTAGTTCTTCACAAAACTTCTTGTTTTATGTCACATTTTGCAGTGTTCGATTCATCTACAAAAATCCCAGAAGGATTAACAACGTTACAACTGATACATCTGGGGAACTTCGATAATTGCATTTCGATAGACCAGAATGATTTTACTGGAAAATATTGCTTGGCATCCGTGGGCATAAACAAACCCAGTGCTTCACTACAATACCGAATGACAAGCCGAGTGAGAGGACTGCCCTTCAACTTCACAGGAACACACATGGAAGACATAGGGGTGAGTTAATACTTGTTTGAAGTGATTAATAACATTTTGGTTTGGCAGCAATGAGAAGAATCATATTAGAGGATATGTAGACGTTGCTGTAATACTGTATGTATTATTAAGCAACTCCATGAGTTTGACTAGTTAGACGAGCGGGTTCGAACCCCCACCATCAGCCGTCCTTGAAATTGTTTTCCAAGGTTATTTTCAACCCTAGGCAAATGCCAAGACCTTCCAATAGACCACGGCCGCACAATAAAGTAGGGCTTTAGAGACAATTGAAGAGCAGCTGCTTACGGCAAATTCCTTAAACTGATGGGAAACACGCTAAAGTTACAACTGATGAATACATAACATGCTATAAAAGAGATCATTCCAAGTGGTGATAGGCAACAAGTTTTGCAAATTAAAAAAAAAAAAAAAACTCAACAATGGTTTCCCTCAAGGGTCGGTACTTGCTGCATTATTGTTTAATCTGTGCATCGCAGGCATGCCTAACACCACCTCCCGTCAGTTGTGTCTTGAATTGCCGCCGTGTTACTCTTCTGTATGAGGGTTTAAACAGTGCGTCGTTAGATGCAGATGTAGTCAAATGTGTTCAAGAGCGAGGTTTAGTCGTGAGTTACAAATGTTTATAAATTACTCTTAGTTCTTCAACGTAATTGAAAAGTTGTACTAAACTCTTCTAAACCCATGATGAGACAACAACCATTGGTCGGTACTAGATTAAATGACTGTCTGGACGAAACCATTGATTTCTAGATTAGACCACTGTCTGGCAGAAAATTACTGCGTAATGCCTTATTAACACATAGAATTTAACAAGTATGCATCGTTTACACTTTTAGTGACATCATGAATGCCGCCATTTTGTGTGAAGGAGTATTTGTTAGTGTAAGGAATCGGGATCTATACTACTCCCCAATCTTGTCCTCGTTTTGTGAACTCCCTAGTCTATAACACTGTTGTTTTGATTCATATATACTGTAGTATACGTTTTTTAATTCTAATTAATATACTGTACGTAGGCTACATTGTCATAAGCTAAATAAATAATAATGAAACGGCAACGTCGTGTTTCAGACTGGGTCCATTTCCCAGCTCGAGAAGTTGACTGTGGAGGTAGCGGTCTGCGTCCCATCGTCATGTGCTGCTCAAGATATCCAGGTGTTTCTTAACACCATCCTCAATAAATATACAAGTCTTCAAGCCACAGTTTCAGAAGAGGATTGTCAGATCAGCCTCAGCAAGCCGTTGAGGTTGAGTGACTGGATAGCTATGTAAGTATAGCAGACTTCAGCTTTGTTTCCAATTATAGACGTAGATAAACCTCCTCGAGGTGTAATCGCTATAATCTTGGTAGTCGCCTCTAAAGTTCGGTTTCGATGCGCAGTTCTGTTATGAAATTAATTCTGCTATGGGGGTTGGAACGGTGTATAGTCAGAAGAGTTAGATTACCTTAGGCATAATAGAAGTGGTTTCCTGTGGTTTGCCCACCACACTCCAGGCGAATGCAGGGATGGTCCTTGATCATTTACAAATACACACACGGATGTCACCCACCGACATGTATGCAGTTCTGATGGCTATAATACCCAAACTCCTAAGTGAAAAGGCAACAACAAAAACAATACATACCTCCATAATTTAGGTTGATTGTTCTTGATCATTCATATTAGGGTTTTGGGACATCTTTGATCATCAGCCCCGTGTAATTGGATGTGTCTGGTAACCTGTGTTTCTGTGTTTTTTTGTTAAGGTAGATTTCATTAGAAAGCTAACTATTGCAATGGGTACCATGTTTCGACTTCCGAAAAATGTTGGCATATCTTCGCGTTTCACATCCCCTAGATCCCAAAACCACCGTCAGTTCAAATGTTTATATATAAGTATATCAGTTTCTTGCGGACCCGATAACTACCGCAATTTTGCACCAATCACTATGAATTTTTAGCCTACTTTTCACATTTTGCAAAAATGAGGAAAAAGTAGTCTTATGAGATCGGGCAAATGTGTGTCTGTCTGTCTGTCTGTCTGTCTGTCTGTCTGTCCTTCTGTCTGTCTGTCTGGCTGTGTGTGTGTCCCCCCCCCTATCAACTCCTAAACGGCTGCAGCAATCAAAACCAAATTTAGTATGAGTAAAGATGTGCACCGGAATAGCTCACGTCCATATTTGAAAATGATGTCAGTGCTACCAACTGCTGAAAAAACGCACTAGAAATTTGAGCTCCATGTTGGATATCCTGCAAGGTATGCATAGGAGCTACTCCAAAATTGGCACACATGTAGATAATACTATTTCAGTTTAATTTCCAGGAGGCCAACCATGACAGTGTTGCCAAAATAATTTTAAGCCTTCTGATAGGTCCAATGTTTAAATGCATATAACTTCTACACTATCAACTGGATTTCAACCACATTTTGTATGTAATATCTGTACATAAACAGATATGACTGAGCGTATTCTTAAGAGCCACCAGGGCTGCCAACTGTTAATAATTGCTCTCTCTATTTTTTTTATCCAAATACCAATATATCAGAATGTGTGCAAACCGACAGCTTTAAACTATGCACACGTATAGTACCTGACATGTTTGATTAATTTTGGAGTAACTTATATATGTCAGTTCTACCAAAATGATTCTAAGTCTGCTGATAGGGCCAATTTTTAAATACATGTAACTTCTATACTATCAGTAGGATTTCATCCAAATTTCGCATGTGCTATGTGTAACATATCAGATATGATTATAAGTATTCTTCAGTGCAATCAGGGCTGCCAACTGTTAATAAATGCTGTCTATATTTTTTACCCTAATATCAATATATCAGAAAGTATGCAAGCCAACAGCTCTATACTTTGCACACGTATAGCACCTGACATTCTAGATTAATTTGGAGTAATTAATACAAGGCAGTGCTGACAACATGATTCTATGCCTGCTGATATGTCCAATTTTAAAATACATGTAACTTCTATACTAACAAATGGATTTCATCCAAAATTGGCACAACAAGATATCATAATATTTCCGATTATTTCTGACCAGCACACGCATGGTATTGTTGGCAACATGCTTTTACGCGTGCTGATAGATCCAGTGTCTAACTGCAAGTAACGTCCATTGGACTTCAACCAAATTTTGTATTCTGTACCTTAAGAGATGGAACTAAGAATATATTCAGTCACCAGGGCTGCCAACTGTAGTGCTCTATTAGGCTACATTATACCAGGTATATTTTGAACTAATTAGATATTTCGATATTACCAACTTAATTTCGTCATTATTCTAGATAGGTTCATATTCTGTAGAATAATCATTGGCATGAAAAGTAGGCTGTATAGTTCTTAACGGAACTTCTTGTTTTACATAATATGTATCCCTATAAAATCTCCGTCGAGTTCGTTAATGGGCACAATCGGTCGAAGGGGGTGAAAATAGGGGGCTTTTTCTTTCTCGAAAAAGTGAAATATCGCTCTAACTCTCTTAATATTGGAACTATCGAATCCATTTAAAGTTCACTGGCGGACCCGTGCGAGAAATCTCGCATGTCCATAAGTCATACTTTCCCCAATAGGTTTATAATGAGTGACATAAGGAGAAAGGTTATTATGTTATTATTTCAAACAAATGAATATAGAACACAATTTTCATTTCATTTAGAATTCAAAGTTCTACGTTCTCTAACTTAAAGGCAATCACTGAAAACTGGATCATCATAACTAGAGACGAGAATTATAGGCACTAAAAACAGTTAAAATAGGCAGGCATATAGGCTATTAAAATAGCCAAAATAGGCATGTAAATAGGCACTAACGTGTAAAATAGGCAACAAAATAGGCTTGAAAAAATTTCTTGTAATTTAATAACATAATATTTAATTACTATAAAAAGAATTAACAATAAGCAACTTATAATTTAATAACATACTTATATTTATTTAAAAGTGAAAGTCTGTATGTATGTATGTATGATGTACTGTATGTATGTATGTATGTATGTATGTATGTATGTGGGTGGGTGGTTGGGTGGATTTGTTCCGTATATACCGTTCCACCAATCTCAACAAAATTTTGCATACACATAGTTTAGGACCCAGAAGGAACGGCTGGCTACATGAATTTTCGATAGTCTTTCTCATTCTTCTCATTTCGGCCTTTTTGCACTCAAGCAATGGCTAATAAAAGCAGAAAATAAACTGATGAAGTAATAGCAAGGCCGGCAATCTCCATAGCAACAGTAGCTCGAGAAGTGACCACCAAGTTTCCATCTATCTTGGTAAGAGGCCATGCTACTCCCACTGCCAGCTAGATCGCATCCCTCCAAGCTGTTTTAAACTGCCTGTCCATTCAACACGAGATAGGTTACAGCAACAACGCACTGATCGCCGCTGCATTTTCACTCCCAGCTGGATCGCATCCCTCCAAGCTGCTTTAAACTGCCTGTCCATTCAACACAAGATAGGTTATAGCACCAACGCACTGATCGCCACTGCATTTTCACTCCCAGCTGGATCGCATCCCTCCTGGCTGCTTTAAACTGCCTGTCCATTCAACACAAGATAGGTTACAGCACCAACGCACTGATCGCGGCTGCATTTTCACTCCCAGCTGGATCGCATCCCTCCTGGCTGCTTTAAACTGCCTGTCCATTCAACACAAGATAGGTTACAGCACCAACACACTGTGATCGCCGCGGCATTTTCACTGCCAGCTGGATCGCATCCCTCCTGGCTGCATGGCAACAGTAGCTCAAGACGGGACCACAAAGTTTCCATCTATCTCGGTAAGAGGCCATGCTACATCCACTGCCAGTTAGATCGCATCTCTCCAAGCTGCTTTAAACTGCCTGCCCATTCAACACAAGATAGGTTACAGCACCAACCTACTGTGATCGCCGCGGCATTTTAACTGCCAGCTGGATAGCATCCCTCCTGGCTGCTTTAAACTGCCTGCCCATTCAACACTCAAGACGCGTACAGGATATACTGTATATTAAGTCACAGTTAGGTTGCAGCGCCAACCTAACGCGGCTTTTGAAGGGGAGGATACCTGAAACGAAGGGTTTTTAACATTGGAGGCTTAATATCGAGATTGAAAAAATGCGAAAACATGGCACTAAGTTAGTTCTTTTGTTATTCAATCAGCATAAAGTTTATGATATTAATTCACACACATACTAACGGGTAAATTTTCAATATAAAGAAAAGCGAAATACAAAACGAAGGGTTGTTAAGTTTGGAGGCTTAATATCGAGATCCCAGGCGCTATTTCCGGTGACTTCCGAGAATTCACATTCTTGTTCGTGGGGTAAACACATATTGAGAAATGAGAATATAATTCTGTCGAGCAATCCAGCTGCAATATAATGCACTTTACAATACAGTCGAAAGGCATCAAATAGGCAATTATACTCCAAATAGGCACAAACCCTTGAATTAGGCATTTATAGGCACAATAAAACCAACGAAATCTAGCCTCAAAGAACCTAAAACGGATTTATATCTCGAAAGCCTACGTTTCTAAACACAGGAATAAAATAGGCAAATAGGTAAATTCCCGTCTCTAATCATAACACACACCAGTTATTCGATATTTATGAAAGCATCTTGGTCAAGATTTCCTGCTTTATCTTGTTGGCTGAGAAGCCTCCTTCTCCCTTATCAGGGCAGCCCTCGTTGGAAAACTTCTTCACGCCCCGCTTACAGTGAGGGTTCCTTGTTCTTAAGTGCAACGATCAGCGCTAAACTCCTTTGCACGTTACCTACAGGGGTGCTTTCCTTGTTCTGTGTGTAGGGCTCAAAGCTAAACTCCTTTGCACGTTACCTACAGGGGTACTTTCGCTTTCCCGAGTGGAGCGTCAGCATGAGAGCGTGCTGCTGGTTTCTTTCTTTGATATTTATGAAATTAAAATGCAATTTGTCACTGTTGCTTCAATTTCTGTGCTGAGTCGATTGATTGAGACCTTAGCCGTAACACTCACCGGTTATTTGATACATTTCAGTCAGAATTGCAAGTTGTACGTTCCCTAACTTAAGAAGGCAATCACTGAAAATTGGATGATCATAACATTCATCGGTTATTCGATATTTATGAAATTATATGATTTGAGTACCCAATCCATTGATTTAGTAATTCTGAAAACCATGGGAAACGATAGAAGAAAAACCCGTAAAAGAATTAATGTTTAATAGTTCTAAGGCTTTAGACGCCGCAACACACGCCGGTTATACGATTTAGAGTACGGTACTGAATCTATTGATTTACTGTTTCTGAAAACCATGCGAAATGATCGATATATATGAAATTAGAATGCAGAAGAAAAACCTGTAAAATAATTAACGTTTAATAGTTTTAAGGGTTTAGACGACAACTCATAATTGCAGCTTGTTAGAGCATCAGTAGTTGCAAATCGCACACTTCTTATAAAAATTGATATTTATGAAATTAGAATGCAATTCGTTATTGCTAATTTATGAAATTATACGATTTGAGTACACATTCCTTTGGTTACTGTTTCTGAAATCGATGCAAAGTGATAAAGGAAAGACATCAGAATGTTAAAATTACATTAAAAAAAAGCGTCACAGCAGCCAAAATGTGAAGTGGACACCAGTTATGGAGCGTATCTTCCTGCAGCATCAGTACCTGCAAATCGCACACTTCGTACAGTTTTTTAAGAATCATTTTTTAAAGAAATTATGGACATTTATGAAATTAGAGTGCAATGCGTCACTGGTAATGTCCATTCTCTTTCATTTGAATGCTCATTTTTAACGATCGGTCTCTTCTGAGCGCCGCAGGAGGGATGCATACCACTGAAATAATTATGACACGTTTTTTGATAGCACCAACCACTGACCAAAGGGGTGGAAGAAAGTGGGTTTTTCGGGAAACATTAATCATATCTTTCTTAATAGGCACACTATTAAAACCGTACAAAGAATTTTTGATATGACCCACCATTACGCCAAGAGATGAGCAAAATGATTTCGGAATTAGAAGAAAATGCCAAGAGCCATCATAGGTTGCCATGACAACACTACTAAATTGATGAGGGATGAGCCATCAGACGTTGCCATGACAACACCATTGCACGAGATCACATTCAGTTTTCCATCTGACTCTGTGGGAAGCGGCTTCGGTGACGAAACTGGTAGCATGCTGAACTTCTTTGCCCAAGGTCGCAGGTTCAAAGCTGGCCGAAGTCGTCGGATGTTCTAAGAGCACTAAAAATCACTCAGTATGCTTTCCTTTGGAGGAGAAGTTCCTACGTTCGTTGCGAATAGCTGGTTGCCGTGGCATCTAGTAGCCAAGTTCACAGCAAGGTGTCGTTGACGGTAGTATTTGGTAGCAAAATTAGGAACTACTACTTGAAATTGACCGTCTGCAGTCCGTACCTGAATTACAGACTAATACAGCCATCACAATTAACACCGTTTATCAGACAGATTCCCACATCCAAAGAACACGAGGCTACATGAACGGGTTGTCGCATCCCCTAAACTAAGGAAACAACCAAAATCTCTGCGCGAGATAAAATTTTGCGTGAAGAAGTAACAGACCGTTAGATAGTTACACATCAGTGTCGAAACCTTGCATATGGACAGTTTGATCACAAGTATAAAAATGGACCCCAAATAACGAGAAGGTTACCGTCCCCATAAGACAATAAAATGTTTAAAATATGCATATAATGACGAAAAACAAAGTTAATTAAGCTCCAATTTTAAAATACTTTCTCGCAATAATTGTGGTCTGAACCTTCTACGAAAACCTGCATATTCTGCCTATTTTCGCCTATCCCCAAGTTTGCCCAGTGAAATCTATCTCCGCCTACCGGCGTGCCGAGAGGACTTTTAAAATTAATATCGTATGACTCCGCTGCCGGGTGCAAGCTTTGTTATTTGACACCCAGAGGACTGCTTGCATGTCAAATTTCGTCGTTCCTTGGAACGCTATGAAAGTCAAGGAGGTTAGATATCTAAGCTCCTTGACACTATAGCGCTTTCTAGTAGAGAATGGAGGAACACTGTGTTGGCGGAAAATCCCGAGATTAATTTTGCCATTATGAACACGGCCTACTGAATTTAAATGGGTTCTTTAACATGCCAAAAACGTATGACATGAATGTCGTGATTTTTGTCGCCTTTCAGTAGTTGGTGCAGTAGTTGAGAATGTGAGGAGGAATATTTGTTAGGAATACTGTGAGTTTATCGTTCCTATTATCTGCTGGAGCTTTCGGGACGTCCCAGTGCCTGAATTTTGCCCAGAAGGGAATCTTCAGTTTGTGAGTAAGTTTACAGACACGAAGTTGTCGCGTTTGAACATCCTTATATTACATCGGACTTGCAGGGATTGAACCAACAATCATAAGGTCAACGGCCAACTTCACCACTCATCTCTCCAGAGATATTTATATTGAGAAGTTTAAGGGAAACGTTTTATGCAATACAACTGTTGCTATAGGAAACAAAGGTGTGATTGTAAGCCGCTTTTGTTTGTACATTCTGGAGCTCAGGATATCTTGGTTATCATCAGCCTCGAGTATCTATGTCTATATAAAGTTCGGGAACCTGTGTTATTGTCATATCTGTAGCAGTAACTTTCTTAGTGTGTGAAAATTGGGATCAATTTAAAGTCGTATTATTCTTCGGATAAGAGCCAAGAACTTATCTCTGTAGAGTTCTTTTATAGTACCAACCATTGTTCAAAGGGGTGGGAACAATCGAGTATTGAGTAAATATATACAGTATATTATACCTCGCTTAATAGGCACAAAATCAAAACCTTTTAAAATGGTCGATAATTCTCTAAAATTATCTAAGTGTTTTGCCTTAAAGAATTTTTGATATGACCCACCCTTACGCCAAGGGATTAGGAAAATGTTAGAGGGATTATAAGAATAAGTAGCGGCTTCGGTGGCGTAGTCGGTAGTATGCTGAACTGATGTGCCCAAGATAGCGGGTTCAAACCCGGCCGAATTCGTCGGATATTTTGAGAGCGTTAAAAATCCTTCAGTATGCCTTCCTTCAGAGGGGAAGTAAACCCGGCGGTCCCATGTCATAGATTTATGGCATGTAAAAGATCCTTCCACAGACTAAACTTCTGTGAAGGTAAATTGTTAGGTCAGATTTCGTCGGAATGCTCTATCAAAGGTCCAACGTTCACCACTATGTATCATTGATATCTGTTATCGAAAGTTGGAACTACTTGAAATTGAGCGGAACTTGTAGCTCACCCTAAGGGTGTCCGCTGGAAGCAGCTACAGACTCAGGCGATCTGAACATGTCCTCGGACACTCCCGGCACTAAAATCCATACGCTAAATAAATAAATAAATATGAAGAAGTGATTTCTCGTATGCTAAATATGTGGAGAATTTGTAGGTATCAAACAATTGGCAAAAGTAGTGAATTTGAAATAATTTTCTTTGCCCGGTGATATCAACCTCCGCCTTCCGGTTTGCAGAGAGGGATTTTTAAATGTTGTAGCAGAGCGTACACAGTTGTTTCTTTCAATATAACAGAGTATATTAAAGGGATTATTTTGACAATATTAGTTGTATGTTTGCATGCATAGTTTGATTACATTTTGTGCAGGATTTTTGGGTATCTATTTCTTACCTTGAGTGGTCATGGTGCCTGTTACAGAGCGGTGTTTCTGGTTTTCCTCATACTAATCGTGCTGAGCAGCGCATATGACCTTCTAACTCCGCAAGGTAACGTATATTTATTCTTCCTTATACAAAGATGTTTGTGTTCATTGGATCTACTGTAGATATAGTTAAAGCCCTGCGCGGATGCGGATATAGTTTGCATGGTTGAGCGGATAGCGGATAAGCTGCGGATAATGTTTGGAGTAAATTTGCGGATAGTTTTTAGAATACAATCCGAACTTGTTGAATATCATTAAGTTACTAGGACTCAGATGTTTATGAAATGCCAAATTTTTCAGTTATGTTTATTCCATGATTAATGTAAGATGATGATTTACGCTAATCTCATTCAAATTATGTCATTTTAGCATAATTAACACTCCGAAGTGAAAATGTTTGCAATTCTGGCTGCATAACATTCATTTTAAACACCCGACATGACACACACATAGCCTAAGGGAACGACTTTCTCCTCAAATATCTAAATGTGTTGCTTTAATATATTATTACGGGGTTTGAAGCCATTTTTTTAGTGTTACCTTAGTAAGCAAGAGTTTATTTCAGGATTAGGGCATAACCCAGCTCTTTTGGGTACATTCGTGTTGACCGACTGAAAAGCACCAAACTCTTGTTAATATTTTATGTAATTTAAAATATTATTGTAATGCCAGTAGATTCGGATAACAAACATGCGGATGTGGTAGAAGTCGTGCGGATGTGGGGCAGATGCGGATAATGTTTTGTTTATCCGCGCAGGGCTATGGATATAGCTATAGGATGGAACGAATATCACGCTGAAGGACAGAACAAGGAACGAGGACATACGTAGAAGAACTGGTATAAGGGACGCTCTCAACACAGCCGACAAACTAAAATGGAAATGGGGAGGCCACGTAGCGAGGATGAAGCATAAGGGCCATTTTCACCCAGTGGAGGTTGGCGGATAATTGTTCTGGGTGTTGCACTATTTTCATTAAGGTGGTAGGGCAATAGTATTATTATTATTATTATTATTATTATTATTATTATTATTATTATTATTATTCTGCTTTTACGGCCACATTGGACCACTTCAGTCAATCATTTCTTGGTCCTCTTCTTCAGTAAGTTTCCTTTCCGAGTCGCCCAGTAGCTTTTCATTCGCTCTGATCTTCTCAGGCGTTCCTCATCTGTAAATACCCTTTTTACTGTATTACGTTTGTCTATTTTAGCCTGAAATCTTATTTTTATATCTCTCAGATTTTTATTTTTTTGTTTTGTTTTGCAAGTCATCCAAGGTTATTTCTAATTCTTTCATATCTTCTCTAATTTCCTTAATCCATCCCACTTGTTTCATATTCCAAAGTTTCATTACAATTTTTCCAGATAACCTGGTTTCTGGTGTCCTCATGATGTGACCAAAAAAAGAAATCCGTTTCTTCCGGATAGTGTCAGTGATGGGCTTCAGTTCTGTGTATACCACTTCATTTGGTACTATCCGCCACTGTCCATCTTTCTGATATTTTTTATTTACGCATGTTCTAGCTATTCTTCTTTCTACTTTTAAAATTTTGTCGATTCTGTTTTTCTGAGTAACTTTAAAAAGAGTTTCACTTCCATATGTCACCTCTGGTTGAACCACCGTCTTGTAAAGTTTTAATTTTGTTGCGATTGATAGACATTTTCTTTTATATGTAGACCATGTTAATTTTTGGGCTTTTATCATTTTATTAGTTCTTTCTTGCCATGCAGGTTTCTCATCCAAGTTGTAAGTTATAATTTCTCCTAAGTATTTAAACTGCTTCACTATTTTAACTTTCTTGTTATTTACTGTTATGTGATTGATTATAAGTGGATTTGCTACCATTATCTCTGTCTTTTCAAATGATATCTGAAGTCCAATTTTTCGTGCTATATTTTTTAGGCTTATTATTTGATTTCTGGCTTCTTGAATATTATTAGCCAGTAACGCTAAGTCATCTGCGAATCCCAAGCAACTTAAGTCTATTTGATCTTTCTTGGTTCCAATTCTTATGCTCCTAGGATTTTCCCTGTACCATTCCCTCATTACATATTCCAAAGCACAATTGAAAAGTAGAGGCGATGTGGATGTGGGGTGGATGCGGATAATAGCAATCTATTATTATTATTATTATTATTATTATTATTATTATTATTATTATATCACGAATGCCGCAGTTCAGAGAACATCACCTTTTCATAAGATTAAATGGATTAGTCAATAAGTTGGTCTACATGAAAACCTTCACGAGAACAAAAGAACTTAAACTTTGTAAGTTATATACGAGGGCGAGAAAGAACCGCGAGTGTCACAAGTAGGCCTACCTACGCGCAAGGCTGTTGACGGAGCATCTCGGATGTCTCTGTCCGCACCTCGGCTCCCTTGTTGCAATCGGCGTACAACGACCAGCCGAGTTAACTGCTGGGATGGGACTTACTCGGTCTAGCATATCTGCCGTACCCTTTACTATAGAAATCTGGTCGGTGCTCGGGTCTGGCGCGCTTCGCTTTCTCAGACAGTTCACAGAAACTTACAATACGATTTCCTGAATGATTAAAGAAGAAAGGTATGAATTCTTATACATATAAAAGGTAACGTACCGCTTTTAAGTATTTCTACGGTGTTAATTATTTTTCTTGAATTAATCTGGTTGTTGTGCAACACTGCAACCTTATTACTGGCCGCCACTGTAATTTCACCAACGTCAATTATCTCTTAATTCATCATTAGAGATTATTGAACTTTGCTCGAGCATTTCATCAAACGGAAACGTTCGTTAACTTATCACTAACAAGCAATTACGTTAAATGGCCTAATCCGACCACTCAACTCTCGAAGGCATCGATAAAGTGGAGGAAAACAGCTGAATTCTACCTCGCGCATCCTACAATGTCGGAAGAATTCGTTTGTTTCCGAGTTTCCACTGCCAGTTCTGCTAAATACTTCGTTTATATAATTTTAAGCTTTTGCCTTGAATAAGGTCTTCTGTATTTCCAACCTATTATGTCCCAGAAAATCTTAAGGAAACATCACAAACAACAATCAGTGCCACACGCTCCTTGTTCTGTTGGCCGTATTTCTCCAGGGAGTATCCGAGTTTACGCATGCGCGAGAGACGTAAAGCGTATTTAAGTAATCACGCACCTGAATAGCCTCGCAAAATGAATCGACAAAAACCATGCATTAACTCTCGTATTTAAATTAAATAGGAATTAACTAACTAATCGTTAGTAAAGAGTTGGTAAAAACGGCCCTTTAAGAGGTAGACGCACAGATTAATGATGTGGGGCCACAGAATCGACAGGAGAAACGTAGGGAGACTGAGAACTCGCTGTGTGGACACATTCAAGAAAATGGTCGGACCACAGTGGACAAGAAGACGGGCAAGAGTGGGAGACCCCAGGAAACTCCTTTTCAAAACATAGTGTGTGCGAGGATAAGAAATCAATAATTCAGTGCAATCTAGTTAATTCGTAAATATAAATAAATGTGATAATGGATCAAGGACCGATAAAGAGAGGAAGATCAGTGGGAACTCGCCTAAAATTAAGTGCACATGTGATAGGAAGTTAACAATTCTGTAAATGCTAGATATGAGAGCAAGAGTACATAACATAGAGAGTGTTGTAAGTAGGATAGATAACTTACCTACTGATGGACATGAGTCGAGTTGAGTGGCGCAGACGGTAAAGTTCTGACCTTCAAAACTCAAGATCATGTGTTTGATCCTGACTCAGACTGATGGTATTTAAATGCGAATACCTCGTCACAAAAGAAATGCATCTGCCAACCACAGTTTTCAATCTTGAATAAATAAGAACCAGATTGACTTTCGTAATTTGAGATATCAAAATACGTACTCTATTAAATAGGGGCTTTGTGACATCGTGGTCATGTAGCACCATGTACATGGGTGTGTGTGAATAATTTGTCTGATAAAACTGTGTCACTGCCATGTCTGTAGGCTTACTTGTGTGTGCATTTTTAGTTGAGGTAGGATTTGGGTAAAAGCGGCCGTAGCCTTAAAGTAGGTACTATCCCGGTATTTGCCTGGAGTAGAAGGGAGAAATCACAAAAAATCACTTCCAGGATAGCTGAGGTAAGAATGGAACCCACCTCTTCTCATTTTTCCCTCACGAGGCTGAGTGTACCCCGTTCCAGCCCTCAGACAAGAATTGAATTTCTTAGCCGAGCTGGGAATCTAACCCAGACCTCCTGGGCTAACCACTACGCAACAAGACGGACCCATTAAATGAAGCATAATTACCTAAATACGCGACTGTGTTATATGTGGGATGTCATAGACAGTAGTAAGAAGAAGTCCCAAACTGCTCTAAATATACCAGACGTACAGACTATCCGGCTGAGTAAAATAACTGGTCAAATGCTGGTCTTCAAACTCCAAAATTGCGATTTTGATCCTAACTCAGTTAAATGGTAGTAGGAGATATTTCTGATCATGGGCGTCTAGACCCTGACAGACATTTCGCTCCATTCTGCATGGCATCTGCGCACAGTTCATACCAAACATCAGCCATTGTCGTCGTGAATCCTGGGTAAATTTAGTCTTGTCAACCACGTTAGTACTTTGAGAATGAGGTTACCAGAGAATCTACCCTATGCATCTAACCCTTATGCTTACTTCTCTCGTATATATGTCATCGGCATACCAATGGTCATACTGTAATATCCTCCAGATCTAACCTCGATGTTTCAATGATCATATTATCAACCAGACCTAATCCCAATGAACCAATGGTCATAGTGTAGTATCCTCCAGGCCTAACCTCGATGAACCAATGGTCATATTATCAACCAGACCTAATCCCAATGAACCAATGGTCATATTGTAGTATCCTCCAGATCTAACCTCGATGTTTCAATGATCATAGTATCAACCAGACCTAATCCCGATGAACCAATGGCCATAGTGTAGTATCCTCCAGACCTAACCTCGATGTTTCATTGATCATAATATCAACCAGACCTAATCCCAATGAACCAATGGTCATATTTTAGTATCCTCCAGATCTAACCTCGATGTTTCAATGATCATATTATCAACCAGACCTAATCCCAAGGAACTAATGGTCATATTTTAGTATCCTCCAGATCTAACCTCGATGTTTCAATGATCATATTATCAACCAGACCTAATCCCGATGAACCAATAGTCATAGTGTAGTATCCTCCAGGCCTATTCCCGATGAACCAATGGTCATATTTTAGTATCCTCCAGATCTAACCTCATTGTTTCAATGATCATATTATCAACCAGACCTAATCCCGATGAACCAATGGCCATAGTGTAAGTATCCTCCAGATCTAACCTCGATGTTTCAATGATCATAGTATCCTCCAGGCCTAATCCCAATGAACCAATGGTCATTTTGTGGTATCCTCCAGATCTAACCTCATTGTTTCAATGATTATTATCAACCAGACCTAATCCCCATGAACCAATAGTCATAGTGTAGTATCCTCCAGGCCTATTCCCGATGAACCAATGGTCATATTTTAGTATCCTCCAGATCTAACCTCATTGTTTCAATGATCATATTATCAACCAGACCTAATCCCGATGAACCAATGGTCATAGTGTAGTATCCTCCAGGCCTAACCTCGATGAACCAATGGTCATATTTTAGTATCCTACAGATCTAACCTCGTTGTTTCAATGATCATAGTATCAACCAGACCTAATCCCAATGAACCAATGGTCATATTTTAGTATCCTCCAGACCTAACCTCGATGTTTCAATGATCATAGTATCAACCGGACCTAATCCCCATGAACCAATAGTCATTGTGTAGTATCCTCCAGGCCTATTCCCGATGAACCAATGGTCATATTTTAGTATCCTCCAGACCTAACCTCGTTGTTTCAATGATCATATTATCAACCAGACCTAATGCCGATGAACCAATGGTCATACTGTAGTATCCTCCAGGCCTAACCTCGATGAACCAATGGTCATATTGTAGTATTCTCCAGATCTAACCTAGATGTTTCAATGATCATAGTATCCTCCAGGCCTAATCCCAATGAACCAATGGTCATATTGTAGTATTCTCCAGATCTAACCTAGATGTTTCAATGATCATAGTATCAACCAGACCTAATCCCACTGAACCAATGGTCATATTGTAGTATCCTCCAGATATAGCCTAGATGTTTCAATGATCATATTATCAACCAGACCTAATCCCGATGAACCAATGGCCATAGTGTAAGTATCCTCCAGACCTAACCTCGATGTTTCAATGATCATAGTATCAACCAGACCTAATCCCAATGAACCAATGGTCATATTGTAGTAACCTCCTGATCTAGCCAAGATGTTTCAATGATCATATTATCAACCAGACCTAATCCCGATGAACCAATGGTCATAGTGTAGTATCCTCCAGACCTAACCTCGATGTTTCAATGATCATAGTATCAACCAGACCTAATCCCAATGAACCAATGGTCATATTGTAGTATCCTCCAGATATAGCCTAGATGTTTCAATGATCATATTATCAACCAGACCTAATCCCGATGAACCAATGGTCATATTGTAGTATCCTCCAGATCTAACCTCAATGTTTCAATGATCATAATATCAACCAGATCTAATCCCAATGAACCAATGGTCATATTGTAGTAAACTCCAGATCTAACCTAGATGCTTCAATGATCATACAATCAACCAGACCTAATCCCAATGAACCAATGGTCATATTGTAGTAACCACCAGATCTAACCTAGGTGTTTCAATGATCATAGTATCAACCAGACCTAATCCCAATGAACCAATGGTCATATTGTAGTAACCACCAGATCTAACCTAGGTGTTTCAATGATCATAGTATCAACCAGACCTAATCCCGATGAACCAATTGTCATATTGTAGTAACCTCCAGATCTAATCTAGATGTTTCAATGATCATAGTATCAACCAGACCTAATCCCAATGAACCAATGGTTATATTGTAGTAACCACCAGACCTAACCTCGATGTTTCAATAATCATAGTATCAACCAGACCTAATCCCGATGAACCAATTGTCATAGTGTAGTATCCTCCAGGCCTAACCTAGATGAACCAATGGTCATATTGTAGTAACCTCCAGATCTAAGCTAGATGTTTCAATGATCATAGTATCAACCAGACCTAATCCCAAGGAACTAATGGTCATAGTGTAGTATCCTCCAGATCTGACCTCGATGTTTCATTGATCATAATATCAACCAGACCTAATCCCGATGAACCAATGGTCATATTGTAGTAACCACCAGATCTAACCTAGGTGTTTCAATGATCATAGTATCAACCAGACCTAATCCCAATGAACCAATGGTTATATTGTAGTAACCACCAGACCTAACCTCGATGTTTCAATAATCATAGTATCAACCAGACCTAATCCCGATGAACCAATTGTCATAGTGTAGTATCCTCCAGGCCTAACCTAGATGAACCAATGGTCATATTGTAGTAACCTCCAGATATAGCCTAGATGTTTCAATGATCATATTATCAACCAGACCTAATCCCGATGAACCAATGGCCATAGTGTAAGTATCCTCCAGACCTAACCTCGATGTTTCATTGATCATTGTATCAACCAGACCTAGTCCCGATGAACCAATGGTCATAGTTTCCACCAGACCTAACCCTGTTATACAACAACTTCAGGCATTGATCCACTCCCCGAAATGAATTATGGTTAAGGCTCTGCTGCAGTTTTAAGTATTCCATGTTTCCTGCTAGAAAACTCAACACAATCTCTGCATCAATGGAAATTCTCTGCAAACTATCTGAAAAGATCTATATACTCTATGTGAGAAAGCATTGGTATCTATACTACTGCATTACTTGAATACAGTTGTCATTTGTAGCTCTTCAGTCAGTCAACACGATTCTGCCCAATGAATGGGCGGGGTACAAATTATAAATAATGTAAACACACTCCTGGAAAAAAATTACATGTCATAATTAAATTATCACAATTAAATAGGACAATTTAGGATTACGTGTTTCGACCCTCAAGTGACATCAGACGATCCTGATCACTATGTATCGGTTAAAATTATACTAAAATAATTAATTACACTACTACAGTATCGTAGTAGTAGTCTCAGGTGTATTATTTACGATTCGTAGTTGAGTCTCGTTATAAGTTATGTATTTTTTTGTCTTCACGGTTTTATGAGTTACGTAATTAAAAATTTATATACACGTGTGTACAATTAAAAACACAATGTATTAATAAGTCAATTAACAAACATGAAATTATCATGCCCTATCAAAATTCTATATGCAATGTTTAACTTACTCAGACGTGTGAGGACGCACGGTGTTGAACTTACCGCTAAGCTGGAGACTATCCTACTGGTGAATGACATCCGGGCTACTTTTGGCATGCATGACGTCATGTGCGATTGTCAATAAATTATCGTTTTGAATACAGTTAACAGTAGGCAATATCACTACATAATATCGCTTGTAAACCACTTTATTGCCTTCATTTTACAGGAAAACATCGAGAGATCTTACTGGCTTTCTCTGCGATCACTAACGGGCGCCGTATACTAGCCACGTCTAGTTCCTCCGACACCATGGGCGCTGTGAACGGGATTCGCGTCATCAGCATAGCATGGGTCGTGTTGGGACATAGATATAGCAACTCCATAAGTGTCCCCTACCTAAACCTCACTGACTTCAAAGATGTGAGTATTTCTGTTTAATGTGGAAGAGTGGTGCGGGGTATTTCGGGACCCCTAAGAGTTTTATTTGCAATTTGTTAAACGTACCATTCTTAACAACACACAGCCTATATTTACCATAACCATCTGTCAATTTTCTCGCCTTTTGCTAAAGTTAGGAAATATTTTCAAGCCGGGGTAAATTCTCAGAGAGAGGCACTATTATGAAACCCTGTAATAATGTAAATTAACTTTAAACAAGTAGTTCCGTGAAGAACTAAATAGCCTATTTCCATATATCCTACTTATGTTAACTGCCACTATCAACATGCACAATTTCAGTTTGATTGCTGTAATAGATTCTTAGATATTGAGAACCATCTAAATATTTCGGATGGTCGCCATTTTGGATTTTATATTATAGGCCTTAGAGTTATGTACTATTACATGAAGATTATTGTATAGGTGTGTTATTCAAACTTCAATCGCATGATTAGGACGCAATAAATAAAAAACAGATTTCAAAATTTCGCACAGCCGCCATCTTGTGGTCATGAAAACAATTGTAATAAATTAGTTGCCAGTAGATGAACATTTGTATGAGCATTTACCGTACCAAGCTTCACTGCGCTCGGATTGTTAAATCGCGAGAAACGTCCATTTAAATATTTGAATTTCGCGTCACCACCATGTTGGATTTGTGCTTACGAGGTTAATGAAAGTTCCATATGTGAACTTATGTTAATAGCCTCTATCAACATACAAAATTTCAGTTTGATGCTGTCATAGATTAATAGATATTGAGAACCGTCTAAATATTTCGGATGGCCACCATGTTGGATTTTAATATATGTAGGCCATAGAGTTATGTATTATTAGATGAGGATTATTGCGTAGGTTCATTATTCAAACGTTGACTTCGATCGCATGATTAGGACACAAGAAATGAAAATATAATTTTAAAATTACGCACAGCCGCCATCTTGAGGTTATGGAAACAATTTAACTAAATTAGATATCAGTGCATTACAATGTGTATAAACATTTGCTGTACCAAGTTTCACCGCGTTCGGATGGTATAATCGTGAGAAAAGTCTATTTGAATGTTTCAACTTCACTTGACCACCATGTTCGTTCTGTAGTTAACAGGTTTTTGAAAGTCACATAGGTGACCTTTTAGTAGTGCCCTTTATCACCGTACAGAATTTCAGAGTTATATCAGTAATAGTTCGTAGATATAGAGTGCCGGCGAAATATTTCGCACAGCCGCCATGTTGGATTGGTGAGACATAATAAAAGTTAAAGGGCACGGTCGGGGTCGGTCAAAATGGTACTATGATCTTACAGAGTTTCATTGAAATCGCTCCGGCCGTTTAGATTGTTTTTGGGGAGACCCCCACACAGTTGCACATACACACGGACAAAAGGTGATCTCATAAGCCTATATTTTCATAAATTAATACAGACTAAATTTTTTCCAAGAGGTCGCACGGATAGACGTTATTTTACAGGAGGATATAAGGACACACTGCAGTAAGGCACTATTCAATATAATCATCAATCTTGTTCAAGCACTTGTTCCAAAGGCACATCAAGATATCGATGGCGGTATTTATGATATCTGCGCTCCAACCCTGATGCAACGTCTAGACGGCATGCTGAACGGCCGCATCGTCATTTAACCGTTCATACCCAGGTTACTTCAACAGTCCAATGGGATGTAAATCTGTATTTCCACTGATGAGGTGCCTTTCAGACACAAACACTGGACCACACACCGCTCTTGTTTACCTGTGCGCAACCCGTCTTTAAACTGATATTGCGAGTCTTGATTTTTAATCCTCTGGTTCTAGAGTCAAGACTCACGAGAACAATTCAGATTGTAAGTCATTCATGAGTATTTCGAGTCATTTATAACAATATAAGTGTACCAATTATTATATTAGCCTACTTTCGATTTTTGAAAAAAATGAAAGTAGACTTATGAGATCAACTCAGGGCGAAAAAAAAGTGTGTCTGTCTGTGTGTGTGTGAGTCTGTGTGTGTGAGTGTGTGTACTGTGAATGTCTGTCCCCCCTATCAATTCGAACACGGTGAACGCGAATTGAACGAAATTTGGTACAAAGGTAGCACTAGCAAAGGACACCTCAGTGTCATGTTTTATATCGCCGCCTTCTTGACGGAAACGTAATGGCGGCCACACAAATATTCAAAGCTTAAATCAAATTACGACTAACCTAATCATCCGATCTCTACCAAATTTTTCAACAACATACCTGTATGGGGGGAGCATCCTTTGACCAAACGAATAGGTCATCAACCTAACAGTTTGCGGATGGCGGCCATCTTTGTGTCAACATCGATTCCCCCTATTAATTCGAACACTGTGAAACCGAATGGAACGAAATTTGGGACAGAGGTAGCACTAGCAAAGGGCACTCAGTGTCATGTTATATATCACCGCCATCTTGACGGAAACGTAATCGCGGCCACCCAAATCTTAAAAGCTAAAATGTAATTACGACCAACCTAATAATCTAGTCTCTACCAAATTTTGCAACAACATATCTTTACGTGGGAAACATATTCTGACCAAACTGCAAGATCATCAGCCCAATAGTTTGCAGATGGTGGCCAATTATGTGTGCAAATCGATTCCCCCTATCAATTCAAACACGGTGAAACAGAATTGAACGAAATTTGGTACAGAGGTAGCACTAGCAAAGGGCACCTCAGTGTCATGTTTTATATCGCCGCCATCTTGACGGAAACGGAATGACGGCCACCCAAATGCTAAAGCTTAAATCAAATTACGACCATCCTAATAATTTGATCTCTACCAGATTTTGCAACAACATGCCTTTTTGTGGAAAGCATCTTATGACTGACTACAAGGTCATCAGCCCAATAGTTTGCAAATAGCGGCCATGTATGTGTGCAAATCCATTCCCCATATCAATTCAAACACGGTGAAACCGAATTGAATGAAATTTTTTACAGAGGTAGCACTAGCAAATGGCACCTCATATTCATGTTTAATATCCCTATAGCACGTTGTATTTCAAAAAGCTACTACAACCAACATTCAATTATACTCCTCGAAAAGGACAAAGAGTTATAGCAATACCCATGCATTTAGGAGAAAGTAGGCTATATGTTCTTTACTGAACATCTTGTTTTTCAAAGTGACTTATAATAATAGTTTAACGCAGCCGATGGCCATAAAATAGAACTTAATTTCTTTAGGTAACAATCACACGATTAATATTAATACATTGCAAATTATATCTGATCTCCGCTATACTCCAACAGTGATTTCGTTCTTTTGGAACATTCACCAAAATGGTATCGTGAGCACGATTTGTTACACAATTTGCATACGCATTCTGGTGATGGGTCGTGAAAGTCTGTCCTGATGCAAAGTTTATGGTGATATCGATGTATCGCCAGTCTCGTCACTGCGCTGCATATCGCGACGTTTGGTCCAGTCCTATTTCGGTTGAGCATCGCGTCAGTTGCGTGAAATTCTGTCGATATATCATTCCTCTTCTGTTGCTGTACTTGTGATTCTTGTCGGGTAGCTGGAAGTAAGAGTTGAGTGCGTAGGTCTTCCACGAGGAAAGTTTCATGCGCTAACTCATATGCAAATTTAGATCGAGCAAATTTCGAAATTCCTAGTGCAGCTTTTAGGAACCTTGCTTTCACACTTTCTATAGTTTGAAGGTCGCTGTAGCTGAGATAATTTCAAATTATATGTATCCCATATGTGAGGATGGGTAATACTTTAGCCTCAAATAGTCGTTAGTGAGAATTGCGTGATGTTTTGTATGGCATGTATTGCTATGATAGCAGCAGCCACTCTCTCTTTCACGGGTATCCGAACGAATTTGGCTGTTGTCTGAAGTGTTACTCCTAAATATTTGAAGGCATTAGAAATTTGCAGAATATTGTGCTGTAGATGGATACAATCGCCTGCTGCGAGACGATCGTAACTTATCGATGTTAGTTATCTGTAAGTCGTTCCTGCTTAAGTGTTATTGTATTTATGTTTCTATTGAGGGTAGATGAAGAGACACATCATAACCTTGCGGACGTGTACTAATACGGACCTAAATTCCTAAAATTATAGAATAAAATGATAATTTTGCAAAAAAAACTTATAACACAATTGCACGATTTACTTAATTTTTGTGTACGGTGTGTATATTATAATGCATATTAACTGTCCGGTTCACTTGTACATCTCACGTTGTGTCAGCATACCATTAGGAGATGAACTGGCCTATTATTGCAGTACTATTCTCATTCGTTATATCCAGCTGTCCTTTTAGCGTTCTCCAGAAAGACAGGTTAATTCATGCAATATGACATTATTGGGCGTCTGGCTGGTTGGCCGGTTCCTTAGTTTATGGGCTGCGACAACGTGGTCATGTAGCGTCGTGTACATTGGTCGTGTGTAGAATCTGTCTGATAACCGGCGTTAATTGTGACGGCTGTATTAGTGTGTGTTATCTGTAATTCAGGTAAAAACTGCAGACGATCAATTTCAAGTAGTTTCTACTTTTGCTACCAAATGCTACCGTCAAAGACATCTACTGCAAACTTGGCTACTGAATGCCACCGCAAGCAGCTTCTGGCGCCAAACGTTGGAACTTAGAGCGGTAATCAAATCTAACCTACACATTTTGGCTTCAAACAAGTGTAGTTAGTGGAAGGTTCTTTTTCATGCCATAAATCTATGACATCGGACCGCCGGCTTTTCTTCACCTCCGAAGGAAAGCATAGAGGAATTTTTAACCCTCTTAAAAAATCCGACGACTTCGGCTGGGTTTGAACCCGCGATCTTTGGCATGCTACCAACTACGCCACCGAAGCCGCCTTAATGGTAGTCTAACCATAGGAGTAATATTCAATTACACCAATAGCGACTTGTCTGTTGTGTAGGATGCAACCCATTCCCACAGAATGTCATCTTTGCTGCTTGTTTCTGCATCCTAAGTTCTCCATTTTCAGTGTTGAATATAAACAAGTATTTCCGTGGGGAACTACATACTGTAGCTTATTTTCATATATTACACCGGTCTCTTTCATCTAATTCAACTCTCCCATCTAATAAATGCATTTTCCGCTTGATGGACCAAATGGACCTACTGTACATTCTGATAAAGTATAGAGCAACAGTTATAAACTCAAAATTCAATGATCGAACGTTGTAGTCCTTTCAGGCAAGAAATATAAAATTATTTTAAAACAGCAAAATGGTCTAGCGACGGTACTGCATGATCATTATGTGTGTGCGCACCAGTAAACACGGCAACCCAAGCCGGCTGTGACCAGCACAGATCACGGCCGCGCGCACCCGGTTCAGCCGGCGTTGGCGTGCTCCGCTGACTCATATCGTTAGTTCACACGTGTTTTGTCATTCATATGGACATGTATCTGCAAAGCGTAGACGTTAGTGTTGCATGTTTAGTGAGTATTGTGATTAGTGTCATTGTTGCTCATGCCTAGACACCAATTCACATTGCGCGAACGTGTGTATATCCATAATTCGTAAATGAAAAGCAGAAAATCTTGTTCTGAAACAAGACGAAAATTTCGGATCAAGTTTCCAGGAAGACCTGTGCCTAATGTCAGTACAATTAAGAGGCTCGCTAAATGATTCAAGGAAACAGGCGTCGTAAAAAATAAACGACTTGACAGACATTCTTTCATCAGAAGATGTCAGGTGTGTGTTACAAGAGAGGGAGGGCATTTTCAGCTTCGCCTATGAGCACTGTAAGTACACATTATTGAACATGTTTGGTAAAAGTGTGATAGTGCGCGCCGACCGCCGGCTGAACTGGGTGCGCACGGCCGCGATCTGCGCTAGTCACAGCCGGCTTAGCTTGCCGTGTTTACTGGCGCGCACATACATAATGACCCTGTAGTACTTGCCCTGTCTTACATTAAACCTTTTATGGTATTTATTTTCCGTGTCCAAATCAAATTAGATTTTGCCAGTAAGTAGCAACAGTTATAGCATTATCATTTGCAGCCAAAAGATCATCTTTTGAACATATGTCCTCCATCAAGGGGAAAATCAGCAGGTGTTCTGGATCTTGTAACATGCTGCAGTCACAGAACTCATCATTGTTGACGAACATGTTCCATTTCTTGAGATTGTTCTTGCAGTGTGAAACCCCCGTCCCCAGCCTGTTCAATGATTTCCAAATTCCATATGGCAAGTTGTGACCAGGTGCCATTTTTTTCTGATAGAGGAATAGTTGGGTCTGTGATCTCTGTCTTCCTTATCTTCACACGGGCAGCTTCTTGTGAGCCTTCGAGGGCTCTTACTCCCCTCAAAAAGCTGTTTCTGGACTTAAGTCTCTGTCGGGCTGGTTGTTGGCCGAAAAGTGGATGCTTTGAATCCGTTTCTTGCCGTTTCTTCTCAGATGCTGCTGCTACCATTTTTCGGACATGAGGTGGATAAATTCCTATAAGAGGGTAGATCTTTTGAAGTGGTGTTGGACTAAGACACCCAGATACAATCCTGGAAGTCTCATTCAGAGCTATATCCACCTCTTTGGAATGTGGAGAAGAAAGCCAAACTGGTGCTGCATATTCAGCAGCTGAGAAGCTCAGTCCAAGGGCTGAAGTTCTGAGAGTGGTGGGGTGAGCACCCCATGTCCTTCCTGTTAGGCATCTTAGTATGTTATTTCGTGCAGATACTTTACTTTTGGTGTTCAAGCAATGTTGCTTGAAAGACAGAGTTCGATCGAGGGTGACACCAAGGTATTTTGGTGTAAAACAATGAAGGATTGTTTCACCTTGCCACTTAATGTTCAATGTCCTCTTTGCTTCTTTATTTCGCAAGTGGAAAGCACAAACTTGCGTTTTGGCTGGATTTGGCTTCAAATTATTTCTGTGATAGTATCGACCAAGTTTTTCCAAAGCACAGGACAAGGAATGTTCTACTTCTTCAAAGCTACGACCTTGCACGGCTACTGCAGTGTCATCTGCGTAGATAAATCGCATGGTGCCTTCTGTTCTGGGCTGGTCATTGGTGTATACATTGTAAAGCAGTGGTGCTAAGACGCTACCTTGAGGTAGTCCATTCTTCTGGAGGCGCCAACGACTATTTTTCCCAAGGAGAGACACGTAAAATCTTCTCTTCTCAAGGAAAGTTCTTAGCAGTGAGGTCAGCCTTTAGTCCTTTGTCAGTTCATAAATCTTACAAAGTAGTGTGTTATGATTAACAGTGTCCTAAGCAGCAGTTAAATCTATGAAGGCCACACCAGTAATGCACTTTTCCTCAAATACATTCTCTATGTGCTGAGTAAGGTTCAGAATTTGTCCACAGCATGACCTGCCTGGACTAAAGCCTGCCTGTTCAGAAATCAGTTTGCTATCTATAGAATCAGATATTCTATTAAGAATCATTCTCTCCAGCAACTTATAGGTGTGACACAGAAGTGAAACTGGCCGAAAGTTTTTTGGGCTATCAGGAGTCTTCCCAGGTTTTAGGATCGCAACTCTGCGAGCTTTTCTCCATACCTTAGGAATCTTCAGCCTGGATGTACAGTTGTTCATCAATGAAAGTAACCATTGCAGTGTTGCTGGTCCAAATTGTTTTATTTGCTCCGTTCTGAGATCATCCAACCCAACTGCCTTGTTCGATTCCAGACCGTCGATTGCTTTCATAAGTTTTTCCATCTTAAACAGGTCCTTAAGGAAATCAGTCTCTTCTTCAATACACCGTTCAAGTTTCTCTGTATTTGACTTAGATTTTGAAGTCTTTCCATTTAAGATCAGTTGGTGTGCTATCTGATTAGCAGTTACTTGAGTAAAGTTAAAAGGCGGGCTAGTTGGATCTCCACTGAGATTCTTAAGAAGACGCCATGCTTGTCTACTATTCTGTTTCATATCGATATTAGAAACCAAGCTATTCCATCTGTCTGCGCGTTTCTGACCGAGAGAAATCATCAGTGCATGCCCAGCTTCCTTTGTTTCCTCGGAGAAGGGGTCTATATCATACAAGTTGCGGTAGTTATCCAAAAGAGATATATTCTGATCAGAAAGCCCTGGGATATATTCTGTTCTGCATCCTCTTGGTATGTTCTTTCGCGAGACTTTTTTCACTACGGAAATAAAGGGCAACGTCAGAAAATGATTAAAAATAATCTGACGGCTGATCCTTTCACTACCAAATCAATTAAAACCTTTTATGGTTACACACGATAAGTCACACCAACACACCGTCATCACTGGAAAATACGTTTTCAAAGACGCATGAGAGGCTCATCTACATTACATGAATAAAATACTAAATAATTATCTTTAATTATATTTCAATTGCAGCCATAGCGGGGTATTTTAATTGAACGCTCATTGGCTCCCTATCAAGTTCAATTTCAAGTAGTTCCAACTTTGGCTACCAGAGATGCCACTGTCGCCGACACCTAGCGGCGAGCGTTGATAGAGCGTTTCTAAATAACCTACAAATTTAGCTGCACACTACCAATTATAGTGGTAGGTTCTTTTACATGCCATAAATCTATGACATGGGCCCGCCGGCTTTACTTACCCTGAAGGGATACTGAAGGATTTCAACCCTCTTAAAAATCCGACGACTTCGGCCGGATTTAAACCCGCGATCTTTGGCATAGCAGTTCAGCATGCCACCGAAGCCACAACACTAAAGAATTGTCTACTAGTTCATAGTACTGGGTTATCAACTTTCAATAGAACATCAGTATGATGTGTTTCTTTTCTGAAATGAATATGTGTATAAAATATAGTTTACGATACCCACATTAGAAAATTGGGGCTTATGACCTTGGTATCTCGCCCCATACAACATTTAAAACCTTCACTGCTACAATGAAAAATTACATGCTGTAAAGATTATATAGCTATCAGTATCGGGTAATTATGATTCCTTCTGCGAGATGGCAACTTATTGTACGGTAACGAGACACAGCTGTTAATTTTAAGAAAAGTGAAATGTGTAGTTATGTAATTTATGAACGTCAAGTTATATAATTCAATGACAATAAATTTTGCGCATGCGCTTACACATTCTCAGCATTTGCTGGACAGAAAACATTTACAGTCCCAGATACCGTACATATCACAAGGAGCAAATTCTTGGTGACGGCATTGAGTAGTAGCTTCATATTCCCCTCATTGCTTCAGGCCTGATTGCCCAAGAACAGCCTTACTACGCGACACGTAGAAAGTATGACTGTTTTCTGCATCAGTTTGAAAAGGCCTGGGTCTAATTTCAACGCCGTGAGCGATTCCTTTAAGTTGTTGGGAATCACGCCAGTGCTGGACATAATAATAGGAACTGTCCTGACTTGTGCCATGTGCCATTGCTTCCTTATCAATTCTGAAAGCTCTGTGTATTTTGACAGCTTTTCAACATGCTTTGTTAGTGTGCTGCCACTGTTTGGGATCGCCACATCTATGAAGGTGGTGTGCTTCATACATTTGTCAACAGGAACTAAATCAGGTCTGTTGTGCACAGCTGATTGGTCTGTCAATACAGTACGATCCCAGTACAACGTAAAGCTGTCATTTTCCAGTACACTTTCAGGAGCATATTTGTAGTACGGCACTTTCTCTTGGCTCAGCAGTTGAAGTTGTATAGCCAATTCTTGATGGACTATCTTGGCAACAAAATCATGTCTCTTCCTATATTCTGTCCCTGCAAAATGGCGACAACCTGATATAATATGCTGAACAGTCTCAGATGTTGGGCAACCGTATCTGCAATGGTCATCTTGCACAGATGCATCCTTGATTATGAACTTTAGGTAGTTCCTCGTGGGGACAACCTGGTCCTGAATAGCCATCATAAAGCCTTCTGTTTCAGGAAACATCTGCCCAGAAATCAACCAAAAGTTCGACGCTAGCTTGTCGACGTGAGTTTGGATGACTTCATTGGGATGTCCCGTGTAGTGGCTTGGACAACCAGGCATTGAATCTATCCAAATCACTGCGCACCTGAATTTGAGTCTCTTGCTGACTTAAGAGTAGTGGAGTTGAATCATCTGCTTCTGTGACAGCCCTGTGCAGCATCGAATGGTTCGATACAGAACAGAAGTATTTTCTTAGCTCATAGATCTGTCGAGCTACTTGGTTGTTTATATCAACAATTCCTCTCCCACCCATATGTCTCGGTAACATGACTCGTTCCACAGATGTCCTGGGATGGTGTTTTCGTGACTTGGTCAGTGATGTTCTAATTTTCTGTTCTAGACTTGCAATGTCAGTTTTACTCCACTTGATGACCCCAAACGAGTAACTAAGAATAGGGACAGCATAAGCGTTGATTGCCTTAACCAAGTTTTTTCTGTTGAGGCTGGTGTTAGAAACAAGCTTAATTCTTCTGACAAATTCCTTCGTCAGATCTTGTTTCACTACTGAGTGTTCTATGTGTCTGGCTTGCTTCATTCCCAGATACTTGTAGGTCTCGCTAGTGAGCATTGTTGCAATCTGCTGGCCCTGAGCTGTTTCATATACACCTTCCTGCAGCTTGCCTTTCATAATGTTCAGCGTCTTACATTTCTCCAGCCCGAATTCCATTTTCACATCCTGTGAAAAGGTTTCCACTATCTTCAACAGAAACTCTAGTTGTGCTCTGGTGGCAGCATATAGCTTTAGGTCATCCATATACAGGAGATGGTTGAGCTTTGCAAGCTCCCTGGAGTTCTTCTTGATACTCAATCCATATTTTGTTGAATTAAGTTGGTTTGATAGTGGGTTCATCGCAAGACAGAACCATAATGGGCTCAAGGAGTCTCCTTGGAATATTCCCTTGTGGATTGGGATCATACTTGTTGCAATACTGCCATTTGTAGTACTAAGGCACATCGCTGTACGCCACGTTGTCATGGCGTGTTCCAAGAAATATATAATCTGAGGATCAATCTTATACACTGACAAAATATGGATCAACCAATCATGGGGCACGGAATCATAGGCCTTCTTGTAGTCAATATATGCCGTGAATAAATTTCTGTTATTGGTAAAGGCCTGGTTAGAAACCACTGAGTCAATGATAAGTATTTCTTTACACCCTTTGGACCCTTTCGTGCATCCTTTTTGTTGTGTTGCTATGATGTTATTTTTTCACAGTGAGCATATATCCTCCTACTAAGACAGGACGTGATGATCTTATACATCGTGGGAAGGCATGTAATTGGACGGTATTTTCCAGGATCTTGCATATTTTGTGGGTCTTTCGGAAGTAGATGTGTTACACCTTGTGTAAGGAAATTTGGCATCTTCTGTGGATGAGCAACAACTTCATTCACCAGAGTAGACAGAAGATCGTATACGCACCAGAATTTCTTATACCAGTAATTCTGTATCTGATCTAAACCAGGTGCTTTCCAGTTCGGAAGACCTTTAATGATGGAAGACATTTCAGTGGATGTTATTGGATCATATTGCATCGGATTAAATTCTTTAGAGATGTTTGTTACTTCCTGAACCCAATGAGAGTCTGAGTTAAAATTGGTGGCTTTGGATAGTTGAATGCTCCAAAACTCTTCAATTTCTTCTCTTGTTGGATAAGGAGCATTTAAGGATACATCGTTTTCACTCAGTGCTCTGTAGAATTTCTTCTCGCCTTTGACAAATAAGTTGTTGTCCTGTCTCCGTTTCCTACTGGCTCTGTATCTGGAAAGTCTGTTCGCTATCAACGTAAGTTTCTGTTTGAGTGACTCTAAACACTGTTCGGCTTTTGTGTTTGGGTCATCTCGGTCGGTGTGGATTTTGGACCGCCTCATTATTGCCTTACAGAGTTTCACCAGTCTTCTTGTGTGCGTTCCTCTGATAAACTCAGTCAAACGGCCAATATCTGTTCGCAATTTGTCGATATTGCCTATCAGACGTCTCTCCCACTTAGGAGTAACAGGGGCACATTTCTTACTGCAGGAAGTATTCCTTTCTCTCAGTTGGATGCCCATAGTTCTGATAACTGTGACGGCTCCACAGTACAGAACAGTGTGAAGAGATTCTAAGTCATTCACATCTATCAAGTGTTTGGGTAGGATAGCTTGATTCATGATATTTAAAATTTTTGATACCTTCCTAGACGAATTTACTCGAGGCAAGGCAGGTCTAAGCATTGGGTCTGTTCCATTGAACTGAGTCATAGCCGTCATCATTTCATCTGCTAGGATCTTGGTATGTGACTCATCTTCATGATGTGTATTCGGCTGTATGCCACTGACTGGCTCATTGTGTTCTTCTTGATGTTGTTCCTGCTCATGGAGCTCATGTGCTAATTCACTCTCCAGATTAGTTCCTTGATCACAATCAAACACTCTTCTGACCTCCTGCTTGATTGTATTAAGTCTTGCTTCTGGCACTAAATTATTACGGACTATCGCTATATATTGGTCCGCCTCTCTCTGTTCAGTCACACGGAGTTCGGGGTATGCTTCATGGAACTCATTGAATAATTTCTGCCTATATTCAGTTAGTTCTGTTCCAATGCGAGTCACCTTATAATAAATGCGCATTATGGTCTCGTTCATTGCGATTGACCATTTTAAGCGCTTTCTTGGCAGGCCTGCTTGGGTGAGTGCCGGAAGTGGTTCTGGCACAGCACTTTCAGCAGGCAAAGCACTTGACGTTGGTTGGCTTTGTTGTAATTGTTGGGCTGTATCTTCTTGTGCGACAGGAGCCCGCCTCATCAGCATCCTGCCACCGACGATTTTATTACAATAATAATAATAATTATTATTATTATTATTATTATTATTATACTCATATGTTCACCATATCGTTGGGTACAAATCATTATTATTATTATTATTATTGTAATGGTTCATTATACAACGCTTCTCTTCGATCGCTTGCATACCATACGACAAAGGAAACAAGTAATTTTAAATATTTGAATATCGCATGGCCGCCATGTTGTTTCCCTTTGTTTAACAGGATTTTGAAAGTTACATATAGGTTTATGTAGTTAAAATATGCCTCTATTACTATGCAAAATCCAATTTGATTGCTGTAGTAGTGTCTGAGGTATTGAGAACTAGCGAAATATATCTAAACGCTGAACTGCATGTTCTGTTGTTTTATTATAAACGTATATACCAGCAGATGAACTTTATTATGGTAGTTCATTACACAAACTTCCAATTCTATTGATTTAAGACTAAAAGAATGAAAACATGAATTTTAAATTTTGCACAGCGAATATCTTGAATTTCCGGTAAAATTAATTAAATTATACACCAGTATATTAAGATTTGTATAAATATTTACCTTGGTAAGTATCATTGCGCTTGGATGATTACCGCAATTTTTGTTGTTTGAGTTTTCAGTCTTTTGACTGGTTTGACGCAGCTCTCCAGGCCTCCCTGTCCTGAGTTAATCGTTTCATCTCTACATAGCTACCATACCCTACATCCGAGGCAATCTGTTTAACATACTCTAACCTTGGTCTACCCCTACAGTTCTTGTCCTCGACCCTTCCTTCCATAACTAAGCTTGTTATTCCTGGGTGGCTTAGTATGTGTCCTACCAACCTATCTCTTCTCTTCATTACCAGTCGCCAGAAACATCTCTCCTCTCCCACTCGTCTTAATACCTCTTCGTTTGTAACCCTATCTACCCATCTGATCTTCATCATTCTCCTGTAACACCACATTTCAAACGCTTCAATTCTCCTCTTTTCTGCTGCACCAATAGTCCAAGTTTCACTTCCTTATAGTGCCACGCTCCAGACAAAAGCTTTCAAAAATGATTTCCAATACCTAAATATATGTTCGATGTCAACAGATTCCTTTTCTGTAGGGGCCGATAACCTCGATGTTAGGCCCCTTAAAACAACAATTATCATCATCATCAACCTTTTCTGTAGAAATGCTTTCCTTGCCTGAGCCAACCTACTTTTGATATCCGTTTTGCTTCGTCCGTCACTGGATACTTTGCTTCCTAAGTAACAGAAGTCTCCTACTTCCCGTAGCGTTTCACCTGCCAATTTTATGTCCATAGAGGTTTCTGATTTATTTCGGCTGCATTCCAATGTTTTTGTTTTACATTTTATTGATTTTCATCATGAATTCTTTCCTCAAGACGGAGTCCATACCATTCAAAAACTCACTCAAATCCTCAGGCGTGTCGGTCAAGATGACGATGTCATCAGCAAATCTCAGAGTTGAAATTATTTCTCCTTGAATCTTCACTCCCACTTTAAATAACTCTTTAATTTCCTTCATTGCTTGTTCAATGTAAAGATTCAAAAGTATGTGTGATAAGCTGCAGCCTTGCCTCACACCTTTCTGAATACCAGCTTCTCTCTCATGTCTATCAGCTCGAATGACTGCTGTCTGGTTTCTGTATAGATTGTAGATCACCCTCCTATCCCTATACTTTATTCCAATCATTTTCAATTAAATATTTAAAATTCGCGTGGCCGCCATGTTGGAAAATAGTCGATACTAGCTAAGTTATCTGCACAAAATTGGAGATCAGCACTTCTCAGCTACGGATGCGAGCATTATAAAACTGTCTTGATTTTTCCAGTGGGCGGAGGACTGGAAGAGACTATATCTTACGAACGCTACATTGTCTGTGGACACGTTCTTCATGCTCAGTGGGATGCTGCTAGCTTATGTCTTTCTCAAAGAAGTGAGAAAAACTGGAACTTTTAACGTGCCCATGTTCTATATCCATCGTTATATCAGGTGAGCTTATTTAATTAATTCACTCATTTGTTCGTTATCACTAAGGTTCGGAAGTTAAGGAAAAGTTCTATTTCTTCCTGAGCTTTTTATATTGCCCGAAATTTGAAAATGAGTGCATATGAAGGGTCCCTGACCTCGTTTAAAGCAACTTTATTTTTCCTATAAATGCAATTTTATGGTTTATGTCATATTTCGCTCATTTTAGTGATATAAAGTCATATTTGTTAATATTCTGGGCACTTTTGTTTAAATGTTGACAAGGCACATGTTATCTGGATGGAGTTTCAAACACAGGATTTCTAAATTGTGTGGTGGTAGATATACAGTGCCTTTGTTTCAAGTGGTGGCCGGCTCACTTACAGCTTGACCGCTTCGCGGCCAACAGTGTGCTGCTTGCCGGCTGAGAAGACCTTGGATTCAAGTAAACTCACTGTTTGGCATTGTAACGGCCCTATAACACAAAGACGAACACTAACACGTTGTCTCACAATGTATTAAGTCCCTTCAACTGTCTAATAAGCATAGCCGTGCTGACAGAACCGGTTAGAAGCAGTATTGCTCGCCGCCAGGTGGCACCGTTGTGAGAAGCTTGCTGGCCACCACGTGAAATAAAGGCACTGTATTTATCTCTGTATTGCCGGAACAGGCAAATGGCAGGATTCGAAGACCTGATTCCGAGAAGAAAGCTTCTGTATGGATGTTGGTGATTTAGTCTTCCCACTAGATCCTAAGGATGTATCGAAGTTTTTGTTGGCGGAAACGCTTGAGATTTTTAAAATCATGTCGGTAATAAAGTGTCCACGTTTCGCAGCCATACAGCAATGTTGATATGACAATAGCTTGGTACCGAGGTTTCTCAATATACTTGGTACTGTACTGAGTCAGCTAACCCTATGACTAGAACCTTTCATAGCATCCACAGGCACTGGCTGTGCCTTGAATGTCATTACTTAGTGCCAGCCATACCTCAGTAGCCTCCATATAATCACAGCCATGAATGAGACTAAGACATCGTTTAAAAGCCACATTTTACTCTAGCCTGTGCCAACAGACAAATGCAAATGTACTGCATCCAACAAGGGACGGTAAACAGGCAGAAATAGGATGTCATGTAATGCTCGATTAGTATAAGTTATGTAGATGGAAGATTGTCTGAACGAACCCTCGACCAGTGTTGCTATTGACCGCTGGCAATAATGCGTCCATGACGTTAGCATAACCAGCTATCATACTGTGATTGTTGCCCACAGTAGATTCCAAGAAATAGATTTTCATGACCGCATGGTGACAAATGAAAGATTTGAGTTATCAGGTCGTGTAATACCGTGCACAAATAGTGTAAGCCACGTAGATGACAGATGATCACTAAAATGCCTGCCTGCCCCATGCGGGATTCGACTTTGCACAGTATGATAATTTTTTTGTTAGAATTTAGATTACCCTCTGTCCCGAATTTTGGATAGCCAGAGATTGGGGAGAGAGTATTATTTATTGCAATCGTCACCTGTTACATGTGATAATAAGGTACAAGGATTACCTAATACATACAAGAATCCTGCTCAGTAAGATTAATAAATCACAACATGAATTTTAAAAATAAAACATAGAACCTACAAGTAACTTAATTGGTTGGTTGGTTGGTTGGTTCCTTAGTTTAGGGGCTGCGACAACGCGGTCATGTAGCCCCGTGTACTTTGGGTGAGTGTAGAATCTGTCTGATAACCGGTGTTAATTGTGATGACTGTATTAGTGTGTGTATCTGTTTTTTTAATTCAAGTAGGGACTGCAACTTTGAATTTTCAAATAGTTCCTACTTTTGCCGCCAAACGCCACCGTCAACGACTACTAGGCCTAGTTCAGAACTAGCTACTAGACGCCACCGCAGTCGGCTCTTGGCAACGAACGTAGCAACCAAAGAGCGTTGTTTACATTCTTAACCTATCCAATTTAGTTTCACACAGGTGTAATTAGTGGAAAGATCTTTAACATGCCATAAATCTATGACATGGGACCGCCGGCTTTACTTCCCCTCCGAAGGAAGGCATACTGAGGGATTTTAACGCTCTTAAAAAATCCGACGGCTTCGGCCGGGTTTGAACCCGCTTAACTTAATTGGTATTAAAGGTTATAAACAACTATCGAAAACAATAATTAATTGTACAGAATGTCTACCCCTTATTATTCCCGTTTTCAACGGGGTCAGGGATAATGGCTAATAATCATGTACCGTATAATTTTGAAGCCATTTTTCAGCGTTGCCTCATTAACAATTATTTATATTGCAACATTTGAAACGGTCAACACAATAATTGATCGTCCAGTTGCAAAACTCAATTAATCCACTTGTGAATAAGAATCATTTTCATGAGAAACGTTTCTCTGGACTTTGCCTCGCGTTCTTTTGTGTTTGTTGTTTTCTACTTTTTTTTTATTTTTGCTTTGTGTTTTTGGTTTTTGCTTTGTGCTTTTGCTTTTGAATTTTACTTTTTCCTTTTCATTCTTGGTTTTGGTTTTGTGTTTGATTTCTGCTTTTGCTTTTTTGAATTTTGCTGTTTGCTTTCTGTTCCTTGTTTTTGGTTTTCTGCTTTTGCTTTTGTTTTTGAATTTTTCTTTTTGCTTCGTGTTTTTTGTGCGTTTATGTTTGTTTTCGGGAAAATCAAAATAAAACAAATCAAAATAATTTAAAACAAACTAAACAAAACAAAATAAACAAAACAAAATAAAATAAAACTAAACAAAACAAAAAACAAAAAATTAAATAAAACAATTAAAACAAAATAAAACGAAATATAATAAAACAAAACAAAATCCAAATAAAACAAAACAAAATAAAATTAAATAAAACAAGGCAAAATAAACAAAATGAATTAAAATCAAATAAACTAATCTAAAATAAAATAAAATAACTAAATAAATAATTTTACGACATGATCCTCAAAACAAAAGTGGAGATAAAACGAGTTTTGCAACTGGACAACTCAATTGTAAAGTAATTTCCCCAATGTCCGACTGAACAGTTGCAATATCAACTATTTATTATGTACTACCTTAATATTATACTATCTTATTCCAATTGATACAGAGACGCTATCCAAGACTTTGACTAGGACAGTATTACAGGTTGGCGCAGGCCAGCGTCATAGGTGTAACATTCCCAAATGAGAATTTAAGTGTCCAATATTAGCCCAGCAGTCGAGAACAACGGTGTGTAGAGTCGGAAGTTGTGGGTTCAAATCCTACTTGTGGGAGTGGCATTTCACTTCCATCTACATGGTTAAAACAATGTATGCTTTTTATCAGTCAAACCTCCCTTCTGCGGTCACCGTCGGTTCCGAGAGAAAATGTCCGTTACGAGAGGTGTGGGCTGAAACAAGTTTGTAAAAATAATTGAACATTTTAACGGCAAAGTACATCCACCTTAAACATAAACATACATATCTTTATTTTGATTATTCTAAGTAATTTCTATTTAAGTATAAGCCTCCGTGGCTTAGGCGGCAGCACGCCGGCCTCTCACCGCTGGGTCCGTGGTTCTAATCCCGGTCACTCCATGTGAGATTTGTGCTGGACAAAACGGAGGCAGACAGGTTTTTCTCCGGGTACTCCGGTTTTTCCTGTCTAAATTTCATTCCAGCAACACTCTCCACTATCATTTCATTTCATCTGTCATTCATTTAATCATTGCCCCAGAGGAGTGCGTCAGGCCTCGGCAGCCGGCACAGTCCATATCCTCGCCGCTAGATGGGGGCTTCATTCATTCCATTCCTGACCCGGTCGGAGACTGGAAGCAGGCTGTGGATTTTCATTTCAATTTCTGTTTAAATATTTCCTTGGGAGTTATTACAAGTGATGTTACATAATTTACAAACATTAAGATTTGTCTGTGTAAATTTAGCTCATGTTTTCTTAACTTCGATATTCTCGGAAAGGGAATAAAGCCTGTTAAATAGTTCCATTGTGTTATCGCCGTACTCGCGGTCCAGCGTGACACACAAATTCTTTATCTGTTTATCTGCAAGTCTTTTCCTTCTCAAGTTGACTACCTGAGCTCGACCTTATCGGTGGCAATCTGAGTTATGAATAGAATGATGCAACCAGGGAAGAAAATCCCCAGGTATCTCGTGAGTAAACAGTCATCACTGGCAGCAATCCTGGACAATTGGAATTCTCGGAATGTACCCCAGTAGGTAGAACACCATAACAAAAGGTTTGGAAAGAGGAATGTACAGAAGAATTAACTTTACGGCTACTACAGCGTTGCGATCTAGCTTGCATTTCACTCTTTCTCTTCTTTGACTCGAATTAGGTGTAGTACAGTCATTCAAGAGGGATTTCCGAATGTCTGCAGAATGGTTTTAAAAGAAAGGATGACATGGTCCGGTGTATAAAATGTCCTGCAGCGTGTGAAGTGTCCGCTAAGTCAAGTGGACGGGACAGATGGCGATGTCCGCTGTCAGGACTTCAAGGTGTCCGCTGAAATGAGGCTAATTTAACACTTGTCTTATGTAAAATAAAATCGGTTCCAAGGAAAAATGTCCGTCTAGGCAGGTGTCCGCTGAATAAGGGTGTCCGTTAGGGCAGGTACGACTGTTTTGGTATATTTTATAATTTTATATTTGTCTTCATAGCCGTCATGAGAATCCAATTCTTAGAATCTAGAAGTATAAAATCATTATCATTACAATTGTAAAGTTATTTCTCCAATGCCCAATTGGATCTGCGATGTGGTGATGGAGAGTTCAAGCTCACGATACTGGTGCACTTCCTCCACAGACTAACACCTCTACTTGCAGCGATCATTCTGTTCCACGCCACTATTCTGCAGTATATGAGTTCTGGTCCTCTTTGGAAAAGGCTTGTCAAGTATCACCGTGATTCTTGTGAAACAAATTGGTGGCCTAACCTTGTCTACCTTCATAACTACGTCAACAACCGAGAAATGGTAAGTAAGGACTCATTCCTTAACATATGTGTGTGTCCCTAATACAATCTAAACGGCTGGAGCGATTTCAATGAAACTTGACAAGATTTTTCTACCACCTTGTCCGACCTCGATCGTGACGTACTTCTCGGGTCTAAGCTCTATGCACTTGCGGGATGAAGGGCAGAGGGAGGGAAGGAGCAGGCGAGAATTGAGAAGCCTGTCGACAGTCCGCCGTGCTACCTGACATTCTCGTCTATTCCAATACTGCTAACATAGGGTCTTTTCTGAAACCAATGTGGCATTGCGAATGAGTGAGTGAGTCACCGACTAATGTATTTGCTTCTGCTACTAGGCAAGGACCGAGAAACCTCATCACTCGTCACCACCTCATCTCTTAGTCCGCGATGGACATTTCTCTCAGGTTCATGCATCTTAGACCCGAGCAGTAAAACGTTTAATAAGTGTTACCAATCCAACATGGTGATCGTGCAAATATTTTATCCACATTTAATGTCTCCGAAACTATTAGATCTACCCACTATCATCCTCAAAGTTTGTATGGTCAGAGACAGAGTTGAGCAAAATACCCACAAAATGTAGTTTTGATATAAATTCAAAATAAAGTTACTGAATCCTTGAAAATAAAAAATAATACATTTTAAAATAAATCTGAAAATACTTTCAGCGAAAAAAAAAACCATTCCATTAAGATTATTCAAATCAATGGTTTCAATCTACTAATAGTGTTTAGTATTTTCAATTTTATTTTAAAACACAATTTTGTATTTTCAAGGATTCAGTTTTTCTATCAAAAATACATTTTGTGAGTATTTTGCCCAACTCTGGTCATAGAGGATACTATACTGAATTCACCCATATTACTTCCAAAGACTTGGTAAGTACAAAACCAACATGGTGGTCATGCGATGTTCATTATATTAAAATTGACTTTTCACGCAATGTATTCACCCGAGCGCAATGAAACCTGGCACCATGAATCTTGGAATAGATTTCGTGGTTTAGAAAGCAACAAAGAACAAGAACCGTTTAGACGTGATTCCGTAACAAACAAACACCCAAGTACAAAGTATCAGTGTTTAAACATGTTCCAGTGTGTTGGCCACTCTTGGTACCTCGCAGTGGACATGCAGCTTTACGCACTCTCGCCACTGATCCTGGTCCCGCTGTGGAAGAGACCCAAGCTGGGGTGCGCTCTCATCGCTCTCTTGACGCTGGTTGGCTGGGCTGTCGTCTTCTCACTGGTGTACATCAAGGAACTGTATCCTGTTGTCAGCCCTTTTCTAGAGTAAGTCTCTCTTCTATTATCGAATTTATCAAATCAGGCTTAACTACCAAAAAGTCGTTTCAACTTTAAATTTTATAATTTAGTGCACTTGTATTTCAGGGAAGCGTGATGGCGCAGTGACTTAGCTGCTCGTCTTTCACCCGGACGGCCGGGGTTCGAATCCCGGTGACAGCAGGGTGGAATTTTCAGCTGAAAATTCACGGTCTTAAATCCCCGACCAAATTGAAAATGAGCCTGGTTGGCTCCGGCGACTCCAATTAATTGGGAAAAGCCCAATAAATAAATAAATAAATAAATAAATAAATAAATAAACTGCACTTGTATTCCAATTCTAGAGCTAGAAGCAGAAAATTGCAGTAGTTAGAGGAACTGCCTCGAGCCTTGTCTATAAAAGTCAAGATTTAGGCTTAGTCCAGGTAGGCCTGGGGTTAGGGCTGCGATTATTCATAGGTGGTAAATTTCTAGCCTGTTAAAGTATTATTATTATTATTATTATTATTATTACTGTGTCAGGAAAAAAGAGGAAAAATGCTTAGGAAAATCCTGGGCCCAAAGATAAAAGATAGAGAGAGAGAGAAGACTAAGACCAAACAAAGAATTGTACCAGAAAACTGAAGGTGTGGTTGAACTGATGAAGAAGAGGAGATTACAGTTCTATGGACATCTCCTGAGAATGAATGACAACAGACTGACAAGAAGAATTTTCATTTTTTTTTTCAGGAAGAGAAAGACAGAGCTCAAATGGTTTCGAGAAGTCAGAAGGACCTAGCCAAGATAGGGCTACAAGAAGATGGCATAGCAAATAGGTAGACATTTAGACGACTAATTAAGGAGTACAGAGGTTTCCAGGAGACGGGGGAGGAGCCAGTGATAAAGAAAAGAACCTACACAGAAGAACAGAAGAGGGAAGTAGGAGAAGGATGAGAATTTTATTTAGCGTATATTTTTTAGTACATATTTACAGAAGAAAAAAAAAAGTAATTTGTGCTTCACAACTGAATATCTAGATTTTCAATCCAGCGTACAGCATCTGGATTTACCAACACGAAATCCACTTCATCACCGTGATAAGCTCGAATCTTGAATTCTCTGGTAAGGAGCTCAGTAGTCACAGTCTGGATTAGATTGCTTTATCTACCTGTAGAGAGCGTCTCTGCACCGATCATGTCCTGTTCTGATTCTGTTCAGGGCAGTCCAGGTCTTCGTAATAGGTGGAATCCACTTGGAAATCTGTGATCTGAGAAGAAGGTATGCAGGCGCATATCTGTTGCTGCTTCCCACCGACCTTTCCATTCATCATGCGATTTAAAATCCTTAGCTTCCATGTCAGCAGCATCACGCAGAGTTGGATGGCGTGATTTTAGTCTTTTAAGATTCAAAAGTGGCTGGTCATTATGCACGGGTAGACTAGGATTCCTGGATATCTTGTGGAATTCCTTCATAAGGATGAGAAGATACTGGCAGAGAGTCAAGGCAGAGAAGGCAAAGCATAATCTAAAGACTGTCAAGCGTGGTCCATAGAAGGACAAGACGAAAACAAATAAATAATTACTGTATTATTATTTTACATCGTTATTCCCGTCTAAGGAACGCAATTGAACCTATCTAGCTGATCTTGCTTTCTTTTCCTCCCAAAATCTCTTCATCTTCTCGCTATGGATCTTTCTGCGCTCCTCCGTCCTGGTTCTGTTGGATGTAATGTTCGGTGTTCTACTAGTTCCTACTAGACAACTAATTCCCTGAATTTAGTCCTGTCAAGTACCATATCACTATTTTTCATTGAGAGAGTAACATTTAGAATTCTTTTAGTCAGCCTGTGATCACTAATTCTGAGAATATGCCCATAACATTTCAAACGTATTTTCCTGAATGTATCCAAGGTTTTCTCCGAATGCTAATAACGCTCCTGGGATTTATTTTTCATCCAAATTACCTCAGTACAAACTGGGCCAAAAATGTTCCTTATGACCTTTCTTTCTTTCTCTCTCTTTCTTTCTTTCTTTCTTTCTTTCTTTCTTTCTTTCTTTCTTTCTTGTTTTTGTACATCTTTAATTAGTGATCTGTCCCTAACGATCAGTGTTTCAGTGGCATATCGTGCCTCGTGTATGATTATCGTGTTGTAATGTAATTTTGCATTACGGAAGATGGTTTTCTTAATATACCTGTTCCATGTGATCTGTATCATTCTTCTTCTCATTATTATTGGTTCACAGCTCTGAAACTTCATTGCGGGCTACCGAGGGGCACTACATACCAACACACGCCCGCTTCACACCTTGGCTTATAGGTGTAGGCTTGGGGTTCATACTTCATCGCGTCAAGAATAGTGACACCAAGCTTCACATGACCAAAGTAAGTTTCTTGTGTCCAAAATATTTCTTTAGCTATTACATGTACATGTGGAGGGAAATATCACCAACTTCCTATATTTGCGGACTGCCAACAATGGACAAAATGTACAATATACAAAAGAACTGTAAAATCAAAATTGTAATTTATGGTAACAAGCGTTATCATGCTGATTGAGTTAGGTTAGAAAAAGGTGTTCATAAGTTGTAAATGTGGGATCTCACTGTTCCCACTGAACCTCATATTGACGATATGGTGAGGTATGAAATCCTATTCTTTGGTAAACCCAACCGTTTCCACAACTTGACGAAAATATATTTAATTAAAGTTCCCCCACTACACTGGAGGAACATGGAATCATGGATATGTTTTTTCGGATTTAGATGATGAATACTTGTTGCCTTGGTAACCATTTAGGAAGCCTAGATAGCCTTTAGACTTCAGATTTAGATGATGAATACTTGTTGCCTTGGTAACCGGTTAGGAGGCCTAGATGGCCTTTAAACTTCAGATTTAGATGCTGTATACTTCTTGCCTTCGTAACCATTTAGGAGGCCTAGATGGCCTTTAAACTTCTGATTTAGATGATGAATACTTGTTGCATTGGTATCCTTATAGGAGGCCTAGATGGGCTTTAAACTTCAGATTTAGATGATACATACTTGTTGCCTTGGTAACCATATAGCAGGCCTAGATGACCTTTACACTTCAGATTTAGATGACGAATACTTGTTGCCTTGGTAACCTTATAGGAGGCCTAGATGGCCTTTAAACTTCAGATTTAGGGCCGTATTCACCAACACCAGTAATTTGATTATCTTGGTTTATAGCTGAAAAAATCTCAGATAATAGCTATGTCGTTATTCACCAACACAATTATCTCGGATAATAGGAATTATCCTGGTCAATCACTTTACTGGAGAAAGGTTGACCGGTAAAATGCCAAAAACTAAGATAATCAACAGAACAAAATGGCGCGCAGACGAATGGAATACTTAATAAATGCTAGAGAAAACGATAGCGACGAAGCATATCAGCATGAATATGCAGGGAAACGACCTAGGTGGATAAAAGACATTGCCTCATATTTTTAAGATTACGATGATGTTGATTTTATCACACGTTTTAGGTTATCTAAATCTTCTACTTTGTCAGTATTGTCCATCATAGAACCTAACCTTGAATTTGCAACGGACAGGTAAGATGAATACTATAACTCCAATAGGGAGTATATAGAAAGCATTTACTGTAAATTTAACAAATGAATAGTTATATTTGTGGTCTTTCAAGAACCATTCTGAGTCGCCAATAAATCAATTGCTGCTTTCATTAAGGTTTTATGCTACTGGTAGTAGTAGCGGATTATGCAGGGGTGAGTCAACCAACAGCTTGCCGAATCGTACATCGTGTGAGCGCTGCCGTAGCCGCTTTGCGACCCCGCTACATCAGTCTTCCGCAAACACCTGAGGCTATAATGCAACACTTTTTATAACATTGCCAGATTTCCAAAAGCAGTAGGGGCAATGGACTGTACCCATATTAGAATACGGTCTCCTGGAGGTAATCATGCCAAATTATTCCGAAACGGAAAGGGTTATTTTTCGCTGAATGTGCAAGCAATATGTAATTATAATATGGAATTTACTAACCTTGTGGCTAGATCGCCACATGGTTACGATGGTACGATTTTCAACAACTGTGTACAACAAGCCAGGTTCGAACAAGGTGTCTTCGGGGATTCAGTATTATTAGTAGATGCTGGCTACCCTTGTAGATCGTACCTAATGCCTCCTCTGGATGCGGTTCGCACACCTGAAGGGAATCTTTATAACGAGTCACTAATAAGAACAAGACATGTGATAGAGCGAGTGTTTGGCATATGGAAGTGAAGATTCCCGGTTCTTGCTTTATGTATGAATTTAGCGTTAGAGCACACGTTTCCAGTGATAACTGCTACAGCCGTTCTACATAACATTGTGCGACAAGCAGGAGAAGAACTACCTCAGGACGATCCAAAGCTAGAACTAACAGTATCACGGGCTGAACTTTTAAGGGACGGTCAAATTGATGGACAAGCTGATCGATATAAGGTGGCTTGTCGGGACATTTTTGTGAGCAGAACACTAATTGATACGTACTATAGAAGTATTTTATTGGGAATGTAACACTAGTATAATGAGAATGAAAATATTGAATTACATTGATTTTAATTGCTTTTCCATTATTTGAGATATTAATTGGCCTCTTCTTACGTTTCAATTCAACACGACATTATTTACGAATATTTACTGTTCTATATCTCACACCTAACCAATAAAGCTGCAGAACAGAACTTTGTTTTGACAATAAACATATGATTTGTGCGGCGCTAGTCAACTGTTTCCAGTGCATCTATATGAAAATTTCAGCGATGCAGTACACATTGAACCGAAAACCAAGATTTGTAAAACCGGGATAATAAAGGCAATGGTGAATACCGATGTCTATGTTATCCGAGATAATAGTATTAACCGAGTTTTCGAAATCTTAGATAATGGAAGAGTTTACCGGCGATGGTGAATACGGCCCTTAGATGATGAATACTTGTTGCCTTGGTAACCTTAAAGGAGGCCTAGATGGCCTTTAAACTTCAGATTTAGATGATGAATACTTGTTGCCTTGGTAACCTTATAGGAGGCCTAGATGGGCTTTAAACTTCAGATTTAGATGATGAATACTTGTTGCCTTGGTAACCTTATAGGAGGCCTAGATGGCCTTTAAACTTCAGATTTAGATGATGAATACTTGTTGCCTTGGTAACCTTAAAGGAGGCCTAGATGGCCTTTAAACTTCAGATTTAGATGATGAATACTTGTTGCCTTGGTAACCTTATAGGAGGCCTAGATGGGCTTTAAACTTCAGATTTAGATGATGAATACTTGTTGCCTTGGTAACCTTATAGGAGGCCTAGATGGGCTTTAAACTTCAGATTTAGATGATGAATACTTGTTGCCTTGGTAAACTTATAGGAGGCCTAGATGGCCTTTAAATTTCAGATTTAGATGATGAATACTTGTTGCCTTGGTAACCTTAAAGGAGGCCTAGATGGCCTTTAAACTTCAGATTTAGATGATGAATACTTGTTGCCTTGGTAACCTTATAGGAGGCCTAGATGGGCTTTAAACTTCAGATTTAGATGATACATACTTGTTGCCTTGGTAACCATATAGGAGGCCTAGATGGCCTTTAAACTTTAGATCTAAATGATGAATACTTGTTGGCTTGGTAACCATATAGAAGGCCTAGATGGACTACACCTCAGATTTAGATGTTGAATACGTGTTGCCTTGGCAACCATATAGGTGACCTAGATGACTATAACACTCCAGATCTAGATGATGGATGCTTGTTGCCTAGGTAACCATATACGAGGCCTAGGTGACTGTCACAATTTTAGGTCATATTACGCAATTTTTTAATTAACCTACAATCCAAAAACATATCCATATTAAAACATGTTTGCAATGTACTTAGGCCAAAAACTAGCACTTTATCTAATTGCAGATGCACGTGGTGCTGGGCTGGAGTCTCTCAGTGGTCTGCATGCTTCTTGCCCTGCTTCTGGCTGCTCCTTTCATGAGGACGGACTGGAAGTACCAGGTGACCGAGGCTGCCTTCTACTCCAGCCTTCACCGGCCAGTGTGGACTCTGGGTTTGGCTTGGGTGGTGTTCGCCTGTGTCACAGGACATGGAGGTAATTACCCCACCTTACACGGGATTTGGCTCAAAATGCGAAAACGCTGAATTTAAAGTTCATGTTGAATGCAAGTTTCCAGCGAGAAGTCCACCGCACCGGCGTCGCAGTATTCAGAATTTGTAGTGTGAAGAATTCGTAGGAAAGTACATTCATTTTCTTACAAGAATGAAATTTCAGCCGTGAAAAAAGTGTTATGTGCAGTCAATAGTGACGAGGAATTCCCTCATTTCAGTGGGAATACCTACTTTTCGTAGGTTGATGAAGGACTTACGGTATATTTTTCATGTGACGGAAAAGTGCTTCAGCTTAGATTAATCTTTGAGCTGTCAGCAGATCATTCATTCATTACCGACAGCAGTGGCTACGATGGCTACGCAGCGTTAGGTTATGGGGCCAAGCTCTCTGCTGACTTGGTAGACGCGTGGGTTCGAGCCCCACCGTCGGCCGTCCTTGAAATGGTTTTTCAACATCAGGCAAATGCTGGGACGGTATCTTCTGATAGGCCACAGCCGCTTCCTTCCACATCCTTGCCCAAATATATTCATCCATTCCATCTCTCATCCCGACGCGCAGGGTGCCCACGGGCGTCGACTAGAAAGACCTGCACTCGATCTCTCAGGAGGTCACAAAACAAAACAAAAAATTCATCCATTCATTATTTATTTATTTATGGAAGGTCAGGAGAAAAGGGCAAATCCCATCCCCTGACCTGTGTACAATAAAAACAAATACTCTGTATACTTTATACCGTATTTACAAACAAAGCTAGACAAAAATGCTTTTACCTTCTGAATCTCAAGGCTACGTGTCGTAATCCTTCAAGAAACACTTGCATTGTAGGCTGTCTCTTGACTTTTGATCTTACCCAAGATAAGATAAGCAATTAGTTGGTTGTTGTTCAAGGACACACGTAATTTCGTCTTCTTACTCATCGTTTATGTCATAAGTCACCTAACACAAATGATGTTATAATATGGAAAATAAGATGAGATTCTCAGTCTGCAAAGAGAGTCCGGTTTTAGCAGTCATAGCGCCTCAGGTTTCGACATGAGTGATCCACACATGATAGGAACATATACTTGGCACAGAGAATATATAAGCCTATACACATATTTTAATCGCTTAGTCTCCCAGCCCGGCTTTACCCACGGACTCTACGAGAGATCATTCCTCTACAGCCACAAGGACGGTGTCTAGAAGCTGAACCCACTTAGTCAGTAGATACAACTGGGGATGGTGACAGGCTGATAGCTCAGGTGACCGCTAACTTGAGCCTAACTAAGAAAGCTCAGGGAGGGGATTTTGGAAGGTAGTCGACCTTGGACCTGTAGGTGAAAATGGGAAACCACGGAAAACTATTTTCAGGAGGGCCGAGTTGGGATTCAAACCCACTGTTCTTTTAGTTGTAACTACACATTATCTGGAACACTTTATTGAGATTCAAAGATTTCTAACCAACTTTTATTCACAAACAAATATGCTAACACCAATTCACAGAATAGTAAAACCAAAAGAGTTTTGTACATAGGAACGAAACGTTACCAACCTTAACATTTACAATTTTCTCAACATACTCCCACCTAATTTACAATTTTCTCAAAATTGGAAATTATCAAAGTGTCAAACAGGTGTACAATGTATGTCAACTGAATTCCTTCTCCTCTGTAACATGAAATCAAAGATCTAGTCTTTTAGGAGGGGCCACTTTTCTTCCTGCTCTTGTCCTCAATTCTTCAGGGGATTTGGACACATCCTTGTCATCATCGTCCATGAAGTGGTTTTTTTCTTGGTAACTCTCGGTGCAGGACTGGACCTCCAAGGGGTAGACTCTCTGTATAGGACGTACAACAGTACCACTGCTAGTCTTTAGTTGAACCACCCGGACTCTTCCATCTCGCCCTGGAATGAGCTGCTCAATTCTTGCCAAAGGCCAATCTATTCTCTTCCGATTGTCCGATCCTATTATAACCACCTCTCCAATTATAGGCTTTCTAGTTTCGCGCCGCTTGGTCCAGGTTAACTGCCCCAGATATTCTGATCGGAAGCGTCTTCTTAGCTCTTCTCTCAGTCTTTGCAGATACCGAATTTTCCGAGTGATGCTTGCTGACTCAATGCAGTCCAGGTCAGGAACTCCTGTCTCTCGTACTTCTTGCAGTAGCATGGATGGGGTCAATGGAATAGGATCTCTATTATCTTCTGCCGTATAAGTCAATGGTCTTGCATTAATCACTGCTTCACAGTCAATAAGTATGGTCTGAAGCTCATCCCAAGACAATGAAGCCTTCCCCAATGTCTTCCGTAAAATTTGCTTCACCAGGCTCACCAATCGTTCCCAGAAGCCTCCCCACCACGACGCCGTAGGCGGATTGAACCTCCAAATTATGCGTTCTCCAGTGCCGTAGGTAACGATTTTCTCCCAGTCTAACCTTTCAAGAGCATTACACGTTCCTCGAAAATTTGTTCCATTATCACAGATGATCACTTTAGGTCGACCACGCCGTGCGATAAAACGCCTCAGTGCTCTTATGAATGCTTCAGTTGACAGAGACGGAACTAGTTCCAGATGTACAGCTCGGTAGCAAGCACAAGTGAATAGAGCAACCCATGTCTTCGATGAATCACGAATATACAAGGGTCCTGCCAAATCTATTCCAATGACTTCGAATATGGCCGCATCGTTAACTCGAAGATCTGGCAAAGGAGGAGACTGAGTGTCTAAGTTTTTTGCTTGAAAACGTCGGCAAACAACACATCTCTTGACTGTTCCCTTCGCCAACTGGCGTCCTTTAAGGATCCAGAATCTCTCGCGTAACAAACCTAGGAGAGTTGCTGGACCGGGGTGATTGTTTTTACAATGCACTTCTTCTGCATACCTCTTGACCAACGGATGTTCGGAAGGTAGCACGGCTGGTAGTTTGAACGGACCCTTATCCACACGTTCGACTATCCGTGTCTTGAGTCTAATTATGCCCTTTTGATCTTGGAATACTTCAAAGCTCTTAAGTCTCTGATCGTCTGGGAATTCGAAGGACTCTTTTTGAATGAACAAAACAATTTTGTCTTCGGCTGTAGCCACCTCATTTGTCGATAACGGACCACTTCTTTTAACTTCATTGCGTCGACAGTTGTTGAGAAATCTGTAGATCCATCCCACCATCCGCACAATTTGTTCATATTTACTGAACCGGTGATACAGCCATGTCGTATTATGAGTGATGGCAATAAGGTTATGTTCGTTTACCACTTCATAGCGTATAGAAGATTCAGGCCAGTTTTCTTCTCCTTCAACAAGCCACTTAGGCCCTTCCCACCATTTGGATTCGATTAGTTGTGCGACAGTACATCCTCTTGAGGGTAGGTCTGCGGGGTTCAAATCCCCTGATATGTGTCTCCAGCTTCGTGCATCAGTGAGCTCCCTTATCTCCTTCACTCGGTTCCTAACAAATACTGTCTTGTCTCCGTTGCCAAGAATCCAGGCTAGTACAGTACTTGAGTCGGTCCAACAATAAACAGCTACTTCTTTCCAACCTAGACTTTCTTGAACTGATTTCATCAGACGCGCTCCAATAAGAGTTCCTAATAATTCCACTTGAGGGATGGTCAGGGGCTTAAGCGGTGTTACTCTTGCTTTAGCTACTGCTAACCGAAGATGTGCCTCTCCCTGATAACTGCTCCTGATAAAGACAACAGCTGCATATGCGTTTTGACTTCCATCACAAAATACGTGTAGTGAGATGTCCTCCTCATTGCCAAGGTGACGTATCGCCTCAATTTCTCTTAAGTGAGGCAAGTCCTTTAGCCACTTCTCCAACCGCCGTCGAGTATCTTTGTCGATAGGCTCGTCCCATCCCAACTTTCTGGTCCATAACTCTTGAATTAACAGTTTCAGCCTAATCGTTACTGGAATGGTTAGTCCAATAGGATCGAAAATGCGGTGGATTATTGAAAGAATAGTCCTCTTCGTCAAATCTCCTATTTTACACGATCTCTCCCACCAATCCATATTGATCTTCAGAGTATCGTCTTGGCGATTCCACCTAATGCCAAGCAGTGAAGACTCCTGAGAAGATCCGTCTCCGGTTGACTCCCATCCCCGAAGGTCGAACCTGGCCCTCGCCATGATAGTCCTTGAAAGGTAAACGAATTCCTCAACTTCTTCTGCTCGATCGAGGCTTGTCACCAGATTGTCAACATAAAAATTGTTCTTCAATGATGATGCAATTTTAGCCTCCTTTGGATCAGTTGATTCCATATATTTTTCCAGGTGGTAGCCAATTACTGCTCCAAGATGAAACGGGCTACTGGTAACACCGAACACCACTCTGGCATGACGAAGGACTTGTAGGTCTTTCTCACTATTATTACCATACCACAGGAACTGCAGGTAGTCTCTCTCCTCTGGGTGTACACTTATCTGTAAAAATGCCTTCTTGATATCAGCTGTGATGCCTATCTTTCGTTGCCGAAACCTCAAGAGTAGTTCGGGTATGATTTCAATAAGGTTAGGTCCTTCTTCAAGGCAGTCGTTCAGTGATGGCAAACCTCTCTCCTTCGCCGATGCGTCGAACACGGGACGCACTTTCGTAGTTGTACTATTTTCCTTCAGCACTGGACGGTGAGGAAGATAGTGTCCAGTAGATAGATCCCTCGCCATTTCCACAATGCCTTCTTTCACCCAATCACGTAAAATAGTGTCATATTCTTCATAGAGACCAGGCTTTGCCTTTAATTTTCGGGTCATTCGAATCAATCTGCCTTCTGCAATCCCTCGATTGCTTGGAAGGTCTGGAGCATCTCTCCCCCATGGAAGACGTACCTCGTATCTGCCATCTACAAAAGCAACCGTATTTTTGAAATACCTCAGTGCTGACATCCTCTTCTCCTCCTTTGTGGTGTTCTCTACAGGATCGGTTATCCCAACGGTCTCCATTTTCCACAGATCAGATACGGGTAGCTGAGTAATACTGAGTGCAGTGACTGCATTCGCAATACTTGCATGCTTCGCTAGCTCCTTTTTTCCCACGGTGTCTACTACCTTCTTCTTCCCCGTTACCGTCCATCCTAAACAGGTTTCAATGGCTACCAGTCCAGAAGGTAGAGTCTTAATTTTACCTGTCCACAACTTTCCCGCAATGTCAGAACCTATCAAGATGTCAATAGGAGCTACAGAATCTCTGCACATCGGAATGTGTTCTCTTAGTAATTCTTCCCTCACTTCTTTCCTGACTTCTACTGATGGAATCGTAGCTGTAATTGTCCTTTGGTCTAACGCTACGAAATTGCATGCAAAGTCGTTATTCAAGCTGAGTAAGTGCACCTTGTAACATCGGTGCTTAACTACCCCTGTTGGCTTACCACCAAAAAGAGAGTGGATAATGCTCTCTTCCCCAATCGGAGAGTAGTTCATTTCTTCAGCCAAACTACTAGAAATATACGAACGTTGGGATCCACTGTCTATCAGTAACCTGGCCTTCCTGATTTTGTCACCATTCTTAACGTAAACTAACAGAGTCTGGAGATAGACCTCCGTTTGAGAGCTAACTGACAAATTGCTGTCAATAGATGAAGTATTAAACAAGGAAACCTCTTCTCTTTTGATCTCAGAATTCTTCCCCTCAACACAACCTTTCTCTTCTGCTTGATACTTCTGAACAGCTGGACATAATAATGGTACATGTCGTCCACGACAAATAACACATCGTGCTCGACACTGCTGTGCAGAATGGCCTGCTTTGGTACAAGAAAAACAGCGCTTATCTTTATACAGAACATCTTTTCGGTTTTCAAGGGACATTTTTTGTGCATGGAGACATTCTGTGGAACAATGATTCACCCCTTTACAAAATACACACTTCTGAGTGTCAGATTCAATGCTCAGACTGGCAAGATCGATCGCAGAAGCAAAATTAACTTTGTCCATACCATGCGATTTTCCTGGACTCTTAGCCTGGTTGTAGGAAAGGGACTGATTATTTGCCATTGCAACACTCTCCTCCCCTTCTACTTCTCTCTTCAAAAACAACATTAAATTATCCATCTGTTCCTTCAGTGTCCTATTGGGTTCATTGGAACGTTGCCACACCTTCAGTATGTCTGCGGGCAGACACGATTCTATTAGCGGAAACAATAATGCGGCATAATTATTCGAGAACACATTTAATGACTCTAGTGCCCGTAATTGAGTTTCTAGTTTGTCATACAAAATGCTGATCTTGACCGTCTTCCTTTCCATAACTAAACTCAGTAGTTCCCGTACATAATACTCGATAAGGAGATCATTACGTCCAAATCTGTCCTTAAGTGTTTGAATGGCCTTTCCGTAATTTTCGCCTGAGGGAGGGAAACTCACAACAACCGCGCGTGCTCGAGAGTTCTCTTTCGTGGCTTGAATCAAGTACTGAAATTTTTCCTCCTTACTTAACGACTGACACTCGTCAATTTGTGAGAACTGTGACCAGAATGAGATCCAACCGGCTATTTCCCCGTCATACTTATTCAATTCTAATTTCGGTAGGCGAAGAGATATTTCGTTTCCCGAACGATCGCCAACACAACTAGATGAAGTATGAGCAGCGCTATTCCTTGTTATCAGATCAGAGGCCTTACCTTTAATGCTGTGGTAACGTAAGGTATACTCCTCTGCTTTCTCCATTTCCGCCATCAGTACTTCTTCGATCTCCTCTTCCTTTGTTTCAGCACAGATGTTTTCACAAATCTGACTGTCCAGCTCCGATAACTCGTGTCTTCTTTCTTCGAGCACTAATAAACGCGCACTTATTAATTGTAAATCTGCATCTCTCTGCGTCAGTAGTTCGTCTAAAGCACTGCAAGCTTTCGTGAACAATGTGCGGATAACCGCTCTCCTCTTAGTTATTTGTGTACCCGCCATAATTACGGGCTACGGATGTAAACAACAGGATACGGTATACTGGATTATACAGGCACAGTTATACTCGCTACTATCAAATTGTAATTCAACAAAGTTTATACACGCTTGTTAAAGTCCTGTCACGGTCGCCATATGTTCTTTTAGTTGTAACTACACATTATCTGGAACACTTTATTGAGATTCAAAGATTTCTAACCAACTTTTATTCACAAACAAATATGCTAACACCAATTCACAGAATAGTAAAACCAAAAGAGTTTTGTACATAGGAACGAAACGTTACCAACCTTAACATTTACAATTTTCTCAACACCCACGCTCTCCCAATACCAGCGACGCACGCGAGGCGTTAGCGCTCCCACCAACACGTCTGGTTTTAGAGAATATTATACCGTAGCTAAATTCGATATCGACTACATAAGCGATAATATAAAATCTCGTTTTGATAGCTCAATTAAACTTACAGATTTTAAGCATGACGTGATTTTAGTCCGTTTATCACCGTAAATAATATTGTACATTTAGTTGACTGCTGTCTGTGTACTGGGTCTAAGTGCGAACAATAACAATTTATTATTCACTCCAGTTTCCTTTAAGCCCGTGTGTTATTGTGAAAAATTAAGAATAAAGGTCCGCACGCTTTACAGTAACTTGTGGCTAAGGTAGTTTCAAAGGTTGTGTCCTGATTGCAACCATTCCGGATTGCGTACACCTCATTAGAAGTCCAGATTGCGGTCACTTTCATTTTAGGGAAGAACTATAAACATTCCAGCGTCCCGATTGCGGTCACTTTTCTTGGGAGACCGGTCCTTGGTTCTAGGTTCTTCCCGACTGACTCATACCTTCCGTAAGTTTTGTGGATAACAAGGGCAAACTGATATTTCACTACCTAACCAAAGAATACAGTTCAGTGTTCAGCTGAGCACACCCCTTAAAACTTCGCTTAAAAAAATCAAGTCCCCTCCCGATCTGACAGCACCTCGTAAAGCAATGATTATAACATTTTCAGTCTTAAGAATAGTAAGTTCCGTTAATACATACCTTCGGCCAATAATCTCCCCTTGCATTTTTTTGATTTCTCCTTCAAACAAAGCCATGTAATAACACCACGTTTGCTCGTTCTGTATGGTCTGTAACTATAACCATTCAGTAAAACACACGGCATACCCTTCTCCGTTTCAATAAACTCCATAACGATACAGAACACGGTTAGTAAACAGAAAAATATTGAACACTGTGGTTGCAGCTTAAGAGACCAAAGAGAACTGACATATGACATGTACTGTACCTCAACATTGGCCAGAGGGGTGGAAGTGATAGGTGAGGAAATCCCCAGGGGAGTTACAACCGGACCGGTCCCCCCAAAAATATGACCGCAATCTGGACGCTGGAATGTTTATAGCTCTTCCCTAAAATGAAAGTGACCACAATCTGGACTGCTAATGAGGTGAACGCAATCCGGAATGGTCACAATCAGGAACACACTGTTTCAAATACTCGATCAGCTGCGCACCATGGCGTATACACGATGAGAAACAGAGAGAGGAGATGTGCGGAGAGATATTTTCCTGCCGTTTGGTATAGGTCAAGGAGTAATAAGGAGACGCCCTGTCAGCGCATGCGGAGAGTTGAAGCACTGATCACGCCCCAATACTAGTCCTGCTCCAGCGGTAAATGGAGTCTACGGTACCGTATACTTATTTATTAGTGGGATTTAAGTATGATTACCAGTAAAAGATTTGTGTGCAGGTATAGTACGAAGTTGCAAGGTATATGGCGGTGGAAATCAAGGAATATTTGTTGATCTTTGCTGGCTAGCGTGAAGTGTACGGCAGTCACAATACTTTTCGTCTCACTCGAAAATCATGTTAACTGCCGTAAAACGTTTCATTTTACGACATAAACTAGAATAATACACCGATCTAAAATATAGTATAGCACTTGGGAAGTGAATGTATTATATTGTTTTTATTGCACGGTAGTTTTAACAGTTCCGGTAACAAAATAAACAAGGTCTAGGCCGAGGTTTGAGATTAACACGCTACAATATGCAAATAATGTCATTCAATTCTCTAACACACACGATCAATAAATCTAGAGCTCAAGCCACGTTAAAAATGGACTGGGGGTAATTAGATTACAGTATCGTTCATTAATAAATTGACAAGCAGAAACTATTTCCAATAAGAAACTAAGGAAAATATCCATAATTAATTCCTAGCAATCGAAATACTTATATTGGTGGACACATATGTCACTATTTGAACATTTAACGAATGATACTAGAACAGTGCCGTAAGGTGGCTACTCTAAGGATGAAAATTTAACACAATAAATGGCAAATAAAGTGCATTTACTTGTGAAATGACATTACTTTGGCAGGTGGGAGTTCTGTTTGCGCAATAATATGCCTCACACGTCGACATTTCAACCCACACGCGAAATATCACTTTTTAGAACGTATGTCACACCATCCCATGCTATTCTCATGAGCCTAACGCAATGTTTTGATATGTCTTGTGGCTTCACTTCCTGACCGTTAGGGCCTCTCCTTATTACTCCTTGGTATAGGCACCGTGCATGCACGCTGGTTAAATACTCGTGGCGCTACACAGCGCTTGCTCTGCAAATCAATTGTGGACTTCGAAGCGTTATTGAAAGACAGGCAGAAAATGGATCTTAGCAGTAGCGGCTGGCGGATAATTTTTCTGGGTGTTGCATTATTTTCATTAAGGTGGTACATGGGCACCCGCAGGATTTTTTTCTAGGGGCGAGGGGTGTATTTTTTTTATTTCGTTACCTAACATGCCATATTGAGACTTACATCGTCGTCCCCCCCCCCCCTCCTCCTCGCAATTTTCGTTTAATTTCTTACTTGCTTTGTGACACTCATTATTTGGCTGTCCTTAACCGTTGAGTACATAGTCTTTATGGCATTTTTTTTTTTGTTCAGAGTTTTTGCTCATAGGAGTTCGCTTTTCTTTGTGAATCATCGTCATAATGTTCATTCTTTAAAAACAGGCAAAATGTAGTGGTATCACCATGTAGGCCTATCGACAAATATAAAAATCAAGCAGTTCATTAAAATAGTAATGTTAATCCAGTTCGCCGATTTTTTTAAATAACTGAAGATATTCCCAAATAATCACAAATTACTAAGTTAATTAAAACTCTAGAATTATCCCTACATCTAAATCTGTTAACAATCAGTAACTTCACTTTATGAAATAAACTGGTGTGACAATGAACAATCGAAATATTCTCGGAATTTCAGGGGGTGGGACACGGCCCCTCCTTGCCCCACACCTCCTACGGGCGCCCATGAGGTGATAGGTTCAAAGACTGCTTGATATCGGAGAAAATTGTATTCAATTGCGCGGTAAAACGGATCTACCTCATTAATAACGAATGCCGCAGTTCAGAGACAACACAATTTCATCGGATTAAATGGAATATAAGTTAGGCTAGTCTACATAAAAACCTTCACGAGAACAAAACAACGTAAGTTAGGCTATATAATTATGAGGGCGAGAATTGCGAGTGTCACAAGTTCACGCGCAACATTGCAAGACATGGATGGCTTTGGAAGTTGACAAAGCATCTCGGATGTCTCCGGCCGCGCCTGCGCCTCAGCTCCTGGTTGCAGTCAGTGGGCAACGCCCAGCCGTGTTAACTGTTGGGATAGGGATTACTCGGTCTAGCATCTCTGCCATACCCTTCACTATTGAGATCTGGTCGGTGCTTCGGCCTGGCAACGACCAAGCGGACGAGCGCCTGTAGACGGCTGGCGCGCCTCGCTTTCTCAGTCAGTTCACAGTAACTTACTATAAGATTTCCTGAATTATTAAAGAATAGAATTATGAATTCCTATACATATAAAAGGAAACATACAACTTCTAGTACTAAAAATATTATTACGGAATTAATTGTTTTTCATGAATTAAATCTGGTCGTTGTGCAACACTGCAACCTTATTGCCGGCCGCCACTGGATCTTAGCATCGAATATGCCTTTTCTGCAATAAAGGGCACAAGATTTTCTCTCTCAACGATAGCCACAGGTGAAAACTTATGCTTAAGTGGACATCTCGATCATGTGAAGGAAATAAAGAGAGATGATATTTCAGTCATCTCAACATAAATCGCTAGAGGTGCGCGCACGGTGCCTACGCTCGTGCTGCCCAGGTCCACGTCGCGTTGCGATCTTGGTGCGCGATTCAACGCGTACGGCAACGTCACCGGGTAATACATTTGCTGATTGAGGATCAAAATTCACCCAGCCAGGTCCTTTTCGAGATGACTAGTAATTGCTTTTGACATTAAACGCATTATCATATTATTATTCAAATTTTATTGCCTCCGTAACTCCGTTGTTGTTGTTGTCCCTCGAATGAAACAACATTTAATGCTCTGTGGCATTATGGAACCCCGTGTACTTGTGTGTGCACTGTGGAATCTGAGTGATTATCTGTGGCAAAGGGTAATTAGAGCTAGGATTTGGAAGGAGGTGACTGAGTCATTAAGATAGGAATCATGCCGACATTTGACTCGAGTAGAAGTGGGGAAACCGCGGAAAGTCTCAAGAGATTGGGTGTACCCAGTTCTAAACCAACATTTCTTGGCAGAGCCGGTGGCGGCTCTTTATGCAGTATGGTTCAAAACATGCAATTTTATTTAAAAGAGCCCTCTCTACTTTTACAAAAAAGTGTACAGCAAAAAAAAAAAGAAAAGAAAAACGAACTGGGAGGGTGGTGTGTGTGTAAGTATGTCACTGATAGTCGGTAAATCCGTTCGACTCAGATCTTATGTACCCCTTAAAAACCAGACTGTTGTTGGGTTGGGGTGTGCTGTCACCAAGGTGGACCGGGCTCGATTCCCAATCAATGTAGGCTATGTGAGATTTTCGAAGTGAAACATCACGCCCTGTGGTTCGGATTCCACGTAAAACTGGAAGTACTGTGGCTCATGATCGCGAGATTAATAATGGTCACGTAGAACTACAAGCCTCCTTCCTTTCGTTGTTGTAGAGAGACCACGTGTAAATCCTAATCTCTTTGTTTCTCCCGTAGCCTAGTATATTGGATGAAATCAGCTTTGCGGTTATGACGTACTCACTCATTAGACTGTAGTGACTTGCATACATTCAGGTAAAAATATTCGCTGCGGACAGGATTCGAACCTGTGCGGGCATAGCCCATTGGATTTCGAGTCCAACTCCTTAACCACTCGGACACCGCAGCGCCGAGTGTTTGTGATTCTTATCTTAAACCTTGTTGCACACAACCAGCATTATATTCTTATCTGGAGTGCTGGTGTTCTCTTTTCCTCCTTGAGTTGACACTCGCTCAAGTAGGGAATGAGGGATGATAATGGTTTTAGAATTTCCCTGTAGACTTAGTCATAACGCTATAATAATTTTTGCGTTTAATGCCCCTTATAGCTGGCGTCTTCTTTTTAGTTATTACATTAGCGTTTAATAAGTTTCTACAATCCATGTACGGGCAAGCGCATGCGTGCAATTGGCGTTAGCGACTACCTTTGCAGATGGAGCAACTGACCGGCCGCGGTAGCCGAAAGCGCTAACGCACTCGTTCGTGCGGGTTCGAACCCCACTTCGGTCATCTTGAAAATGGTATCCGTGGTTTCCAATTTTCAATACTAAGCAAATGCCGGGACAATTTATTTCATTTGGTCCAGTGGCGCAGTGGTCAAGCTGTTTGCCTCTCACCAAGGTTGACCGGGTTCGACTCCCAAACAATGAATATGAGATTTTCGAAGAGAAAGGCCATGTTCCTTGGCCCGGATTCCACGTAAAAAGAGGTCCCGTGCCTCATGATCGCGAAATTAACGGTCACGTTCCTTTTTTAAAAATTGGTCCGACTTCCTTCTTTAATTCGAACCAAGTTAGCGGTCGACTATCACCATCCCTAGTTTTATCTGCTGACAAAGTGTGTCAGCTCCCAGACAGAGGATGATCCCTCGCAGAGTCAGTGGGTGAGGCCGAGCTGGGAGGATAAGCGATTTTCATATATCCTACTAATATTAATTGCCTCTATCATACAAATTGTCTGATTGATTGCTGTAATAGATTCGTAGATATTGAGAACCGTCTAAATATTCTGGATGGTCACCATGTTGGATTTTTATATTATAGGCTTTAGATTTATCTACTATTACATGATGATTATTGTGTAGGTATTTTATTCAAACTTCAATCGCATGATTAGGAGACAAGAAATAAAAGCGGGATTTTAAAATTTCGCTCAGCCGCCATCTAGTGGTTATAAAAATAATTTAATGAATTAGATACCGGTCGATAAAAATTTGTATAAGGATATACCGTATCAAGTTTCACTGCGCTCGGATGGTTAAAATGCAAGAAACGTCCATTTGAATATATAAATTTCGCGTCGCCGCCATGTTGGATTTGTGCTCGCTAGGTTATTGAACGTCCCATAGGTGAACGTATGTTTATAGCATCTATACACTTACAAAATTTCAGTTTGATTGCTGTAGTAGATTAATAGATATTGAGAACCGTCTAAATATTTCGGATGGTCGCCATGTTGCATTTTAATATATGTAAGCCATAGGGTTATGTACTATTAGATGATGATTATTATGTACGTTCATTATGCAAATGTTGATTTTGATTGCATGATTAGAACACAAGAAATAAAACTTAATTTTCGAAATTCGCACAGCCGCCATATTGAGGTTATACAAACAATTGAACTAAATTAGATACCAGTGCATTACAATGTGTATAAACATTTGCTGTACGAAGTATCATTGCGTTTGGAATATTAAATCGCGAGAAAAGTCAATTTAAAAGTTTCAACTTCGCTTGGCTGCCATGTTCGTTTTGTAGTTAACCGGTTTTTGAAAGACCCATAGATGAACTTCCAGTAGTGCCCTTTATCTCCGTACAAAATTTCATGGTGATACCGGTAATAGTTTAAGAGATATAAAATGCCGGTGAAATATTTCGCACAGCCACCATCTTGAGGTTATGTAAACAATTGAAGGAAGTTAGATGTCGGTGCATTACAATGTGTATAAACATATACTGTACCAAGTTTTATTGCGTTTGGTTGGTTGAATGGCGAGAAACGTCTATTTAAAAGTCACAACTTCGCTTGGCCGCCATGTTGGTTTTGTAGCTACCAGGTTTTCAAAAGTCACATTGGTGAACTTCTAGTAGTTCCCTTTATCAACGTACAGAATTCCAGGGTGATACCGGTAATAGTTTCGGAGATATTGAATGCTGGTGAAATACTTCGCACAGCCGCCATGTTGGATTGGCGAGACGTAACAAAATTTGAAGGGCACGGTCGGGGTCGCGCGTAATAGTACTATGAACTTACCGAGTTTCATTGAAATCGGCTCCAGCCGTTTAGAAGTTATTAGGGGGGGGGACACACAAAAATCCTCACACACACACACACACGCACACACGGACAGACACACGGACAAAAGGTGATCTCATAAGCCTATTTTTTTCAAAAATGAAAATAGGCTAAAAATGGTCCTATTTATTGTACTAGCGCTTGCCCCGTTTTAAACAAAAGCTTTGATCGTTCCGCAAGCTAGAGAGCGCCACTGCAATGAGCAGTACGTCCCTTGCTATACGTTAAATAATAACTCCGTATGAGGCTATACGAGTTAGTTATTGTTGCTTTAAGGGGAAGAACAGCGAGGACATCTGCCCCAGGCTATACGAGGGTTGACGCTTTGGATTCACCGAAGACTGCGTTTGGTATTTTCAAGGGTCCGCACCTTCCGTTGGTCAGCAGTGGACGTGCACATTTTATTAACATTATAGATGCAGCAAATTTTAAAATCTCCAACAGTATCGAATTTAGCTGCGGAAACCTTTTTCAACCAAAGCCTAATTAATGTTAAAAATTATCGAATTTAACTGCGGAAACCTTATTCAATCAAGGCCTAATTAATGTTGAAATCATCGAATTAAGCTGCGGAATCCTAATTCAATCAAAAGCCTGGTTAATGTTGAAATCATCGAATTAAACTGCGGAAACCTAATTCAATTGAGGACTAATTAATGTAAACAATGATCCAATAAAACCGCGGAAATCTAATTCAACTAAGGCTTAATTAATTTAAGCAATTATCGATTTAAACTTCGGAATCCTAATTGAACTAAGGCCTAATTAAAGTAAACAATTACCGATTTAATCTTCGGAATCGTAATAACTTATAAATGAAAGCCCATTTAATGTTAAAAAATATCGAATTGAACTGTGGAAACCTAACTCAACTAAGGTCTAATTAATGAAAATAATTAATGAATTAAACTGCGGAATATTAATCAATGGAAGCCTAATTAATGATAAAAATTATCGAATTGAACGGTGGAATCCTAATTCAGCCAAAGCCTAATTTATAGTATTAATAGATTTTATACCCGACGTTGCCCTGGTGGCGTTTTAATGTGTTATTAAAAACATATCGTTACATAGTGAGCATTCACCTTGCTACTAAATGTGTTTAGAACATTTCTTGGAAAGTCAACTCTTTCTAAACAACGGTAACATGGCTGATTTAGTTTACGCCGTGTGTTAATAAATAGGCCTAGCCTAGTGCTAGCCACATAGCTGTAAACCTTAATTTGTCATCATCATGGTCATGAAAATTCAACTCTTGAAATTTAATTGTTGTTTTCATATTTTTCTTGGATTTCACTCTGAAGATTGTAAAATATACTGTTGTAAAAGTACAGAGAGTACAGTTTGTTTGTATCGGAGACCCTCACTTGCCTGGTCGCCCGCGGCGCGAGCCTGTCTCGCGCCAGGCACTTTGCCGTTATGCGGCGCTCGCACGGCATTGAGTCATTGAGTATAGGAATTTGTACTTAAATTTGTACTTCAATGTGATCCTTGACAAATTTTTTGAAGAACTGACTCACGGAGAGCGATTGTCAACTTATTTTCAACAAGATTCTGCCACTGCTCACACTGATGAAGCATCCATGACAGAATTGCGTCGCATTTTTGGTACTAAGATTATAAGTCGGAACGTGTGGCCCCCGCGAATCCCAGACTTATCACCATGTGACTTTTATTTGTGGGGGACGCTTAAAAATAGAGTGTATGCGAGAAACCCTCACACTATAAATGAGCTTAAAGACTATATTACAGCTGAAATACAGTCAATCGGTGGTGAGGAACTTCAGAGAGTACATGCCAGTTTCATAAAAAGGTGCCAGCGATGTGTAGCAGTGAATGGCGAACATTTTCAGCACCAGCTGTGAAGTAGGTAAGTACAAATTCCTATACGCAGTGCCGCGCGGGCGCCGCATAACGGCAAAGTGCGTGGCGGGAGACAGGCTCGCGCCTCGGGCGACCGGGCAAGCGAGGGTCTCCGATACAAACAAATTGTACTCTCTGTATTAGCAACATTCTCCTTTTTCCTTCCAAATATTAGGGATTAAAAGTTTATAGCCTATGCGGCATTATTGAAGGTTGAATACAATAACTCTTAGGCGTGTAACTAAGTTTCACCCGTGATATCATTTTAGTTAAATCTCAATGCTGATCGAGGGAATAATGAATTCTGTCTATGTTTCTATCACCCTTTATTTTGTATTAATTTTCTTAAATCGCTTATCCTCCCAGGTCGGCTTCATCCACATACTCTGCGAGGGATCATTCCTCTACCGTCGCAAGGACTGTGTTAGGAAGCTGAATACACCTTGTCAGCAGATACAACTGGGGGGAGTGGATGGTGACAGGCTGATCGCCCAGGCGACCGCTAACTTGGATCTAATTAAGCAAAGGTCGGGGAAAGGATTTTGGAAGAAAGTCGGCAGTGGACCGGCTGAAAGGAAGCGTCCCGGCATTTACCTGGTGGTGAAAATGGGAAACCATGAAAAATATTCTCAGATTGACCGAGGTGGGATTCAAACCCACGCTCTCCCGATGCCATCGATGCACCAGCTACCCTTTATCTTCTTTTATTAAAATATTCTTTTTCACAAATATCGTTTTAGGGTTGATATATCGTTGTAAGGGGTAGAATGTTTAGAAATAATATGTTTCTGGTACTTTTGGTGATAAAATATCAAGCTGGGCACTTCTCCTACAGAGCTAGGTGGAAAGCTGACTGGGAACTCGAGAACTGACGTTGCAATGGTTACGGCTGTCCATTCCTCGATTAGTTTCCAAGAGTGGGGATTTTTCTGGCTTCAGGTAACACAAAAAAAAAAGCCGACTTCATTAAAAATAAGTTTTCGATCTCCCACTTCCACTCGCCAGGGTCTGCGCTCGAATGTTTGAACATGCGAGGTGCTCGGTACCAAATTTAAAGGCAGTAATACTCTGGTAGTGAACCAAGACTCATCCAGTGTTACTGTTATGTTCAATCTCAACCCTACCCCTTATAATCTGTACGTAAGAATTAATCACGTCATGTAATATTCTTTTTTACAGGTAGAGTTTTATATTTCCTTCCTAATGTAAGTTAACTGGGCATGAATACATATTGGACAGTAGGTAAATAATACATTTGTATGTACAGGTCCTGTGAACATTTTCCTATCCTGGAGCGTGTTTCAACCGCTGAGCAGACTATCGTACGCCATCTATCTGATTCACTTCCCCATACAGATAATGCTCATCTTCGGAGCGAGAACGAGCCGATACTTCGCAGACTTCGTGTTGGTGAGTAATGTATTCACAACTTTAAAGTCTGTTCGCCGAGTCGAGATAGTGGGCGTAAATACCTGCACGTGGTAACTTGTCTGCCTGGACAGCGAAACACGCCCAGTTCACGTCATCGACTCTACCGGACAGGGGTAGCCAAGAAGCTCCGAGATTATTAGTCATGCCGTAGTCCTAGAGAAGACAAGACTTGCTGCACTTAGTGCTGAGCTGCACTGTATACTGTTGCCTATCATAAGCAGTTGAGAACTAATTAATTAATTAATACATAAACGAACAATAAATAAACCGTGCTGTAGCATGTAACCGATAAGTCAGCCCACTTCACATGTAGGCTATACACAGCACTTAAATTTAATTTCATCCTGTCAGAGAACATACATTATAAAGCAATAGAAAAATTACATTTGGTACTATAAGAAAACCATGAAATCCCTGTATACATTGCATAATTGATTATATTATACACGCACTCATACTCAAATCAAATACTGAGATCAGAATTTTGCCAACTCGCAAGCTTCAGGAGTTCCGTCCATCAGAATCCTTGAGAACATGTGATGGGACACAACCCGCAAACGAGGAGGTGACTCATAGTCTGCTCCTCACCACACTCACACAAAGTCGAGTCTCAGGCAAATCCCAACTTTTTCAAATTTGTCTTCGACCTTCCCACTCCTACACAGCACTGAAGTTGACGTACGTTCAACAGGCACAGCTCTATGCACCCCTCACTAGCGGCCCTGCAATCACCTGTACAACTGTGTTTACTTCCACTATCTCGACTCGGCGAATAGACTGTATGAATACAATTCTTGAGCGTATCTACAGTATTATACGACCCGTGTCCCAGCAGCACCTACTGTGGTGGAACTTAACCAAGCTGAGGATTTACAGACACACAAATATGTAAAGGTGGGAGGGTAAAATAACCACTAAACTATTTGAAATATGCACTAAATTTTTAATCTGAGCCTATCATCATCATCATCTTCCTTCCAAGTATTGGGCCAAATGTCCCGTTACGGTCTTGCACTTTCCCTCCATCTCTTCATCGGACGTCCTATCGATCTATTTCTCCGTGGCTGGTAGCGAAGGATCTCCTTTGGTAATCTTCCAGGTTCCATCCTTTGGACATGACGCTTCCAGTTCTCTTGGTAGTCACAAATGTATGTAGTTAATGGTTTCACTTTTAGTTCCTTCAGCACATCCTCGTTTCTCTTATGATCCCATTTAGTATAGCCTGCTGTTCGGCGTATATAGGTCATTTCGCGTGCTGTGAGTCTGGAGATGTCCTGAGATCTTATTGTCCATGCCTCGCTGCCATAGCACAGGGTTGGCCTGGCTAATGTGTTATACAAACGCAAGCGTGTATGCCTTTGGACAAGAGATGGCTTCATGACGTGACTGATGATTCCTGTTGTTCTGGTAAAATTAGTTATTTTTGCAGTTATGTCTCGTTCTTCTTGCAAAGATAAATTATATCCTAAATACTTGAATTCGTTAACTCTTTCTAAAATTTTACCATCCAGACAAATTTTACTGGGGATAGGGTCCTTACCTTTAAAGGCCATTACTTTAGTCTTTTCAGTAGAAATGCACATGCTGAATTTTGATGCCACTTTCTGGAGGTTGAATAATGACCACTGCAGATCATCTTCAGATGCTGCTACCAATGCAACATCATCAGCAAATAGTATAGCGTCTAAATTTCTTAGATGCCTGCTGAGCCTATGTCTCCATTTTACATGTGCACTTCGTAAATGGAACAAGATATCAGTCTGTATATTTTAAATTTGCGGTTATTATCTTGTATTAATTTTGGATCAGGTGTAGCTTCTAACAGGGCCGGCCCCGTGGTGTTGGGGTGTCACACCTGCCTCTCACCAGCGGTTCAATTCTCGGCTCCGTCAGGGATTTTAGAAACTGACGTAAGAGCTGGAACGGGGTGCACTCAGCCTCGTGTCGATAATTGCGTAGCTGTCTGACAGTGAGGCAACGCCCCGGTCACGAAAGCTAATATTAACGGCCGAGGGGACCCGACGCACTGACCGCGCGTCACCACACAATCTGCAGGCCAAATGGCTGGGCGGTGGTGGCTTGGTAGGCCTAGGTCCTTCAAAGGCTGTGATGCCACAGCGTTATTGTTGTAAATTCTAACAATCAAATGGGTAGCCCACTTGCAAAAATAGCTTTTAACCGTCGTCACTGAATATTAGTACTTGGTGTAGCTCGAAATATTTAAAACATTTATTTACCCTTGTGTAGCCTCCATGGCTTAGGCGGTAGCACGCCGGCATCACACCTCTGGGTCCGTAGTTCAAATACCGGTCACTCCATGTGAGATCTGTGCTGGACTAAACGGAGGCAGACAGGTTTTTCTCCGGGTACTCCGGTTTTCCCTGTCAACATTTCATTCCAGCAACACTCTCCACTATAATTTCATTTCATCTGTCATTCATTTCATCATTGCCTCAGAGGAGTGCGACACTTCGGCAGCCGGCACAGTTCACATCCTCGCCGCTAGATGGGGGCTTCATCCATTCCATCCCTGACCCGGTCGGTCGACTGGAAGCAGGCTGTGGATTTTCATTACATTTTTCATTTACCCTTGTACAATCATTAATATACACACACCATATTACGCTTTATACGTCATCTTTTTTTGTTACAACATTATTGGACCAACGTTTCCATAGATTAGCTTCATACCTAGACCTATCGTACACTTAATAACATAAATTTTCTAAGGTAGGTACATTAATTTCCATGACTACATACTGCATATCTTAGCAACAACCAAGTTACATAAATAGGTATTGTCTCCTGCCAACTTCTTAAAATGAAAAGTTATTTGTGGTCATTACAAGCTAAATCAACGTAATAATATGGTTCTATATTTACTTATTTGCCCTATTTCGAAGTGTTTGTCAGAAATTGGTGGTGATTGATGAAATTTAGAAATGGAGCATGGAAGCTCTCTGCCGTCTCCTCAGACTTTTGTTTCAGCTTGTTTCAAAGAAGGATTCATCTACGTCAAAGAAGTGAGAGACTATATACTGAGACAGTACAGTAAAAGCCATCGGTTAGTTGGGAAGGTAGACTACTTATTTCGGTTAAACCTGGAAGAAAGAATCAAATCAATATGGATAATCTTCTTCTTCTTCTTCTTCTTCTTCTTCTTCTTCTTCTAGTCTCTATCCGTTGCGGATGTCGGCAACCATCTTGGCTGTATACTTTATTTATTCGGGTCATCTCACTGCTTAATTGGGCCGGATAAGCTAATTGGAGAGGGAGCGCGGAATATACTCGGTATGAGGTAGAATGCACTCCTTCTGAATTAAAGAATTCTAAAGAAGAAAGGTCACATTTGTATCTGTAAGGAGAGTGCAGAATTTTTGAATTTGGTTAAAGTTTGACAAGTGCAGGACTTTCAAATCGAGACGATGTCGACCTCAGAGACTTCTCATGGCGAGTGACTCTGGGATACAGATTGTTCCGGAAATGATGCTTCTACAGATATACACGCATTTTTTTTTACAGGTAGAGTTTTATATCACCTTCCTAATGTAAGTTAACTGGGCATGAATACATGTTGGCCGACGGGAAAGTTATTGTGACAAAGTAGGTAAATATGTGCATACAGGGGAGAAATCCTTACCTTACAGAAGGGGATGGAATTGATGGCCTCGATCTCCATAACAAATCTCACTACGCCTAAGCACTTCTGATTAACACGATGGAGTTCAGCTGGAGAAATCACTTCAATCTAATCCACCCTCAAGAAGTGTGATTGAAAAATTGGTGAATTAGGTTTCTTGCTCGATAAACACGGACATAAAGTTGCAGTACAGCACTAGCATTGGGTACCCCGAGCACACTCACCCTGTCGCTGCCGGCAGCGTTTTAATTGAAAACCTGTCGTTTTGAGCATCAAGACATCAATTAGGAAGTTACTGTATATGATAAAGTAATACGATGCCAGAAAATGCATTGTTGAAATGTGTTACTACTTAATGCATGGCGGAATCAAAAGCAGTCTCCTATGTGCAGTTTAGTCGAAATATATTAAAGGAATGAATTAGAGAGCACTCTGTCTAGAACACGCATTAAATAATGTAAGCTCTTTGAAGGATACATATCTAAGGGCTGGAACGAGGTACACTCAGCATCGTGAGGCAGAAGTGAAAAGAGTTGGGTTCAAATATTGCCTCAGCAATCCTAAAAGTGGTTTACCCCTTCTATTTTAGTCGAATCACGCGATGGTACCTAAAGTAAGGCCATGGGTACCTCCTACCAACATCGTAGCCCCAATTAGAAATACTCATAACAGTACAGTCATGATAGTGACACAGACAGATATCTCCCACCCAAATATACGGAGATGCATGGTCACCATGTCGCAAAGCCCCTTAATGAATCCACAACAGCGACAACAATGAATGACACGTTTTACAATTTTACCAAGACCACCTCGTAGCGCCTAGCGTTCTCAACTATCACCCCGGAGGTCCAGGTTCGACTCCCGGCACTGCCAAGACATTTTAATTCTGGTCTGATGGCTGGAACGGGGTACACTCAGAATCGTGGGACAAAACTGAGAAGAGGAGGGCTCGATACCCACCTCAGCCAACCTGGAAGTAGTTTTCTGTGGTTTCCCCACTTCTACTCCAGGCCAATTCTAACTTCAAGCCACGGCCACCTCCTTCCTAATCCTATCCCCAATTTACAAATACACACTCCAGTACAATCAATCGGGCTGGCTGCGTGGCTCAGCGGTAACGTTTCCGCTTGCTGGGCACAAGGTTGCAGGTTCGTATCCTGGCGCAGTCAGCTGGCATTTGAGGGTGCGCAAATGCCAGGGAGCCGTGTCAGTAGATTTACTGGCACGTTAAAGATCCCCTTCGGGGCAAAATTCCGGCACACCAGAGTCTCTAAAAGCCAGAGTAGTTAAAAGGGACGTAAAACATATATCATTATTATTATTATTATTATTATTATTATTATAGTACAATCAGCACAATAACACAGGTTATAACACAAATTCCACACACACCCAAATACAGGGGGCTATATAACCACGCTGTCGCAGACCCTAATATAGGCAACAACAACAACGTTTGTCAAAGCAATGAGATATAATTTTGTTACTCAATAAACATTAATTCTATAACATCGTACGAAATTTTGCAGTATTCAAAAATATTTCAAATGGAATATTATGTCCTTTTTGTTTCAGGTGCCCGAGTTCTTCGGTGATTTTGTTATCGCCACACTAGTTGCATTCGTGCTGACATTAGCCTTCGAGTCTCCATTCATTATTATCGAGAAAGTACTGTGCAGACGCCGTAGATAAATATCATTCCGTACATGGTGTTCAACTTAACCTGAGATGGTAATAGTTACCAAATAAGAGACACAGCTATTGGGTTTAGCACAATCAAAGCTAAATTACAGCGTGGCTCAAAGCAAAATACAAATAAGTTACGGAAGACTATCCGTTCGACAGAACGCAAATCATGTTCGTGGTCTTGCAACAGATGCGACAGAAGCTTATCATGTCATGTACCTTCATATTCTATGATTGGATTTAGCGGGATTTAATTACCGATTAAATGAAAACTTAGATCAAATTGTGGAAAAAATACTTTTCTTGTGCTTTAGTAATGTAAATTAATGATTTTCAGTCGTTCAACACGATTCTAACCAATGTTAAATGTTGTTTCCCTAAACCTGAAAAAAGAATTACAATAGATTAATGAATTCATTCATTTACATTTACATGTGATTAATAAATTCATGTAGGCCTACATTTTTCAGGTTTAGGAACACATCCATTTGAACAATTGTGGACAATCGCATTGACCGACTGTAAAGCATGAATTTCGAAATGCGATATTCTCGATTTTAAGAAGATAAAAATCCCTTCGTAAGAATAGTAAAGTTGCTTGAAATCTGTATTCCTTAGCAAACATTTGGAGGCTTCGGTGGTGTAGTTGGTAACAATCTGAGCTTCTATGTCCAAGATCGCGGGTTCAAACCCGGCCGAAGTCATCGGATTTTTAAGAGCGTTAAACTCCCTCAGTATGCCTTCCTTTGGAGGGGAAGTAACACCAGCGGGCCCATGTCATAGATTTATAACATGTAAAAGAACCTTCCACTAACTACAATTGTGTGAAGCTAAATTTCTAGGATAGATTTGAATAATACTCTACAGTATTAAGTTCCAACGTTCGGAACCTGATGCCGGTTGCAGTGGCATGTAGTAGCCAAGTTCGCGGCTAGGTGTCGTTGACGGTAGCATTTGGTAGCAAAAGTAGGAACTACTTGAAATTGATCGTCTGCATTCCTTACTTGAATTACAGATAACACTCACTAATACAGCCATCACAATTAACACTGGTTATCAGACAGATTATACACACATCCGAAGTACACGGGGCTACATGACCGCGTTGTCGCAGCCTCTAAACTGAGGAACCAACCAACCAACCTTAGTCAAAATTAGCTTTCATTTGGATTTTTAATTTTTGAACAGAATGGATTTCATTTACATTTATCTAACAAAATGCAACAATTTTACTGAACAAAAAGTATATTTGTACAATTGAAGAGCGTATTTCCAAAGTGTCAAAAATCCCAAATTGTTGATTTTCAATATTTTTATGTGGCAATACAGTATACGTAATCTCCTATCATCTCATGATTTATTGTGTTCCTAAACGGCTTATATTACCAGTTAAAATAGTTGTGAAAGCAGACCATCCAGTAAAAAAGAAAACTTAAGATGAAAGTATATGGGGTGGGTGGTTTCAATGGCCGAATGCCCTACCTGACACCAACTTCATGAGAGGTGTTAATTTGAGATGAAATGAACGAAGATGAATGGAACTGGGCAAGGATGTGGAAGGAAGCGGCCGTGGCCTGTCAGAAGGAACCATCCCAGCATTTGCCTGGAGTTGAAAATGCGGAAACCACGGAAAATAATTTTAAGGATGGCCGACGGTGGGGCTCGAATCAACGTCTACCGAGTCTGCAGATAGCTTGGTCCCATACCCAAGCACTGCGCGTTAGCGAGCGTAGCTACCACTGTCGGTGATTAAGTTATACTAGCGGACCCGTGCGAGAACTCTCGCATAATGGGTTGTGTGCGCCCCATGTATACAGACTACCCGCCCGGGTCTAGTGTTATGCAGGCTGTATGCGACACAGTTCTGTCTGGGGCTATCGTCTTTTTTATTTGTTCAAAAGAATATATTTCCGTTGACTTTTCAAGAAATGCAAGATTTTTCTGTCTGTACTATTGTGAAGATTTGGAAGATTTTGGTATAAACCACACCTTCTAACTCCCTCTGGTTTAGGAGCATGAGTTTTGTGAAACTTACACATTAGCGTATTATATAATAAGATACTAAATAGCATTAAAATTATAATCTACCGACAGTCAATAAAGGAAATTAACATAATTTATTTACGGTACTACAGGGTTATATTTCTATATCAGGAACGTCACGTGTGGGGATTTTTCACTCAGTTCTTGCCCGTGCATCGACCGACCGCGGCTGATGTAATTCACCTTGTTATCTCCATGCGCACTCGTCTTGTCAGCTGCATCTGACACCACGCGGCAATTACACCAGCCGCGGTCGGACGATGCACGGGTAACAGCTGAGTGGAAAATCCCCACGCGACGGTACTGCTATATAAATATAACCCTGTAGTTTCAAGCACATTGTGGTTTTCTACGGCAATGGTACAAGTGATCATAAGAAACGGATTTTAACTGATATTATGTTGTTCTGACGCATTACAATAACAATATAACGGTTATGTCGTAAATCTGCGGAGCAAGGCTTGTTTCGTAGTGGCTAGCATTATTGTCTGTCACCTCGGAGGCCAGGGTTCGATTCTCAGCTCTGCCAAGACATTTAATTCTTATCTGAGAACTGAAACGGGGAGCCTCGTGAAACAAAACTGAGAAAATACGGATTTGATCTCTATCTCAGCCATAATACAGGTCAGTGTACTCGGCGAAACTAGTTTGTTCATCTAATCAGCGAAAGTGAGTCTTCTAATTCTTCTTCTTCTTCTTCTACATGCCCTGCCTCCCGGACGTTGGCGATCAATATGGATAATGTTCGTCTATCTTCAGCAACACGGTATAGCTGTCCAATAGTTCTTGTGCCAGTCCAGTCTTGAAGATTCCGAAGACAAGACGTCTTTTCCTGCCCGATCTTCGATGCCCGTTAATTTTGCCCTTTAAAATGAGGTGTAATATTGGGTATTTTGCGCCACGTAACACATGAAAGTGAATGCGGTGGAGCTAAAACTAGCTGCGGCTAAGCATTAAACTAAGTTCAGTTTTCCGGCTTACTTCACATTGGGTTTTCGTTTCGTACCGTAAATTATTCCGATAACAACAGATAGCCCACCGTTTATACGGAGTCGGATATGAGATGCCATGAATGTATGTGTGGCTGATGTTTTTACTGCCAGATGCCCTTTCTCACACCAACCTCATGAGAGGAGTTGACGAGACACAAGATGGATGAAACTAGGTAAGGAGTTGGAAAGAAGCGGCCGTGGTCTGATAAAAGGTACCGCCCCAGCATTTGCCTGGAGGGGAAAATGGAAAACTATGGAAAGCCATTTCAAGGATGACCGACAGTGAGCCTCAAGCTCACTTGTCTACTGAGCTCAAGGATAGCTTGCTCCTATGTACTTGCGCATTGGGGGACGTAGTCTACAATAGCTATCGCGGTCGTTTGATATATTACAAGAAATTATATTTCCGCGGGATTTCTTATAAAAAATATTGTAATAAATAAAGCATCATCAACAGTGACATTCACTAAGTCACATAAACAAGTGAAAACCCTTCTGTTTGTCTCAAACACAAACAGCAACGAGAATCTGGGTGATGATTAATACGAGACTATTTGGAAATATGTGAGCTCACTTCAATAACAACAAGGATGATATTAGTCAGCATGAGAGGTCTCCCAGGAATTCATCATAGCCACTTCCTCCTCCTCCTCTTCAGCTTGTGGTCAATACCCTCCTGAAATGTTGACAGACAATCCTGTAATACCCCTGTATCTGTAATTAGGGATGCAGCCAAGGTGAAATGTTGACAGACATTCTTATAAAACCCCTGTATCTGTGATTAGGGCTATAGCCAAGGTCAATACCCTCCTGAAATGTTGACAGACAATCCTGTAATACCCCTGTATCTGTAATTAGGGATGCAGCCAAGGTGAAATGTTGACAGACATTCTTATAAAACCCCTGTATCTGTGATTAGGGCTATAGCCAAGGCCAATACCCTCCTGAAATGTTGACAGACAATCCTGTAATACCCCTGTATCTGTAATTAGGGATGTAGCCAAGGTGAAATGTTGACAGACATTCTTATAAAACCCCTGTATCTGTGATTAGGGCTATAGCCAAGGTCAATACCCTCCTGAAATGTTGACAGACATTCTTGTAATACCCCTGTATCAGTGATTAGGGATATAGCCAAGGTCAATATCTTCCTGAAATGATAACAGACAATCTTGAAATACCCCTGTATCTGAGATTAGGGCTATAGCCAAGGTCAATACCCTCCTGAAATATTGACAGCCAATCCTGTAATACCCCTTTGTCTGTGATTAGGGCTATAGCCAAGATCAATATCCCCCTGAAATGATAACAGACAATCTTGTAATACCCCTGTATCTGTGATTAGGGCTATATCCCAGGTCAATACCCTCCTGAAATGATGACATAATCTTGAAATACCCCTGTATCTGTGATTAGGGCTATATCCCAGGTCAATACCCTCCTGAAATGATGACAGCCAATCTTGTAATACCCCTGCATCTGTGATTAGGGCTATATCCAAGGTCAATGCCCTCCTGAATTTTTGACAGGCAATCCTGTAATACCCCTGTATCTGTGATTAGGGCTATAGCCAAGATCAATATCCCCCTGAAATGTTGACAGGCAATCCTGTAATACCCCTGTATCTGAGATTAGGGCTATAGCCAAGATCAATATCCCCCTGAAATGATAACAGACAATCTTGTAATACCCCTGTATCTGAGATTAGGGCTATAGCCAAGGTCAATACCCTCCTGAAATGTTGACAGCCAATCCTGTAATACCCCTTTGTCTGTGATTAGGGCTATAGCCAAGATCAATATCCCCCTGAAATGATAACAAACAATCTTGTAATACCCCTGTATCTGTGATTAGGGCTATATCCCAGGTCAATACCCTCCTGAAATGATGACATAATCTTGAAATACCCCTGTATCTGTGATTAGGGCTATATCCCAGGTCAATACCCTCCTGAAATGTTGACAGACAATCCTGTAATACCCCTGTATCTGAGATTAGGGATATAGCCAAGGTCAATGTCCTCCTGAAATGTTGACAGACAATCCTGTAATACCCCTGTATCTGTGATTAGGGCTATAGCCAAGGTCAATACCCTCCTGAAATGTATTTCGGTAATGAATTTTTTGACATTGAATATAGATTTAGGTATAAGGAAGTATTTTTTGAAGGCCTTTGTCTGGAGCGTGGCTCTCTAAGGAAGTGAAACTTGGACTATTGGTGCAACAGAAAAGAGAAGAATTGAAGCATTTGAAATGTGGTGTTACAGAAGAATGATGAAGATCAGATGGGTAGATAGGGTTACAAACGAAGAGGTATTAAGACTAGTGGGAGAGGGGAGATGTTTCTGGCGACTGCTAATGAAGAGAAGAGATAGGTTGGTAGGACACATACTAAGACACCCAGGAATAGCAAGCTTAGTTATGGAAGGAAGGGTCGAGGGCAAGAACTGTAGGGGTAGACCAAGGTTAGAATATGTTAAACAGATTGCCTCAGATGTAGGGTGTGGTAGCTATGTAGAGATGAAACGATTAGCTCAGGACGGGGAGGCATGGACGGCAGCATCAAACCAGTCAAAAGACTGATGAGTCAAACAACAACAACAACAACAACAATGCATTTATGCAGTAGTGTTAGAAATGAATCATTTTATTGAAATAATGTAGTTTTACCTCAAAATATTCATGCAATAGAAGCTGATGAGCTTAGCTATAGCGGCATGACTCTTAGCTTTAACCTCATAACTTGAGATTGAAGAGGCGCGCTGTAAGTCGGTCATTGACAAACATCTCTATCTGTTGCCGTAATTAGGAGCTGATATGGTCAAGGAAAAGTGCAGCTCAGAAAACAAAAGTATTCGATGGCATTCTGGGTAGTGAAGCAGAAGAAATTCATCCTGAGGCTCCAAGCACGTCTGGACAAGGAGTAGAAAAAATTTCCAGCACAAAATAATAATGCTATTGGTTTCACGTCCCTGTTAACAACTGAGGCTTTTAGAGACACCAGAGTGTCGGAATTTTTCCCCAGCTCCCACGCATTTACACATACTGAAATGCCAACTGACTGCACCGGGATTCGATCCTGCCATGGGCTATTGGACTCAACAGGAATAGTCACTACTCTATCAAGAATTAATTAATTAATATTCAGAGGATTCATATCCCACTAACTTTCATTGGTATGCACAGGTCTGATCAGTTAAGGAGAAAAGGGAGGGGAAAACGAAGAGAAGTGGGGATTGATTCATTGGTGTCACAGAAGTACTTGATTGAGTTGCTGACTTAGTTATTTCTTATTTGTTTAAATAATATTTCCTTTTCTTGAATGTATATGAACTTAAAAATTAGTGTGGAATTCGAGCGATCATATTGCGGATATAGACCAGGTATTGCGGATTTACACTGAATGCCACTGCTTGTATTAAATGATTTATACAACCCATGTATGATAAAATGTTAATTTTAAATACGGAATTTATGTCACAAATATATAGGCTACTACTTTAATTTATATGTTGATTTTTTGAAACCCTTTCCCTTAACTTATCATACTAACCATAATCCCCTTAATATACATGTATATATATATGTCGAACATCTATTCCCCTCGATTTTCCTTAATTCCACTCGGTCCTCCAAGGGACCCAAAAATGAGTTCCTCAACTCCGCTCAGGCTTTGGCAAGGGGTCAGCAAAGCGGTTATCCCCAATGACGTAAACAAATGTCCTCCTGCTCGCATACCAAGAGCCGGGTCAAACACCTTCTGCAGCGCATGAGCGAATTCTTGAATGCAGCTGATTTTTCCGTTCTAGGCTGGAAAACAGTATTTTCAGCATTCGCAGCTGATATCGAAAGTATTTTTTTAGGTACAAATTATACACCTATTATTATCTAAATTTAATTTTATAATGTCTGACTAGGTTAAAAAACATACAAACATTTAATTATGCACATGTTAAAAACAATGCATAAAAATTGTAGAAAAAATTTGACTTCAGAGCGCTTGACCGATATGGTGGTGTTCGCAAGACATTGTTGTGCCATTGGTCAACCGCTCTGATGTCAAGTCCGCTCATTCGTTAAATCAGGTATAAAGTGTTTGGCACATTATAACTTATATGGCAGAAAATACAACTGATTTAAAATTAATCATAATATTCTTTTAAATAAGTCCGCCAAGTTTTCTATTTTTTTTCTACAAATTTTATGCATTGTTTTTAACATGTGCATAATTAAATGTATGTTTGTTTTTTAATCTAGTCGGACATTATAAAATTAAATTTAGATAACAATAGATGTATAATTTGTACCTAAAAAAATACTTTCGATATCAGCTGCGAATGCTGAAAATACTGTTTTCCAGCCCAGGACGGAAAAATCAGCTGCATTCAAGAATTCGCTCATGCGCTGCAGAAGGTGTTTGACCCGGCTCTTTTTATGCGAGCAGGAGGGTTATGACATTTGTTTACGTCATTGGGGATATCCCCTTTGCCGACCCCTGGCCAAAGTCTGAGCGGAGTTGAGGAATTCATTTTTGGGTCCCTTGGAGGACCGAGTGGAATTAAGGAAAATCGAGGAAAATTCATGTTCGACAGAGTGGAATTGATGCCCGCCCTATATATACATATACTCTCTCTCTCTCTCGATATATATATTTGTGCATAAGTGTAATTCATGAACATCGTACATTAACTAAGCCTAAATGAGCAGGATCTGATGATGATCGCTTGACGATCGAAACATGTCAACCAATTAAGTATGCACCATTTTTGTACATAAAACGCGTTATTTTGTGATTAATATCTATATTTATTTCAGGCAATGGGTGTAAATACCTGTTTTCTCGCCTAATATAATTGGATACAATTTGTGTTGACCGACTAGAAAGCTTTCTTTAATAGAACTAGGCAACACTGAAAAATGGTTCTACCACTTCAATTTTAGAAAGGTATAAGAACTCAGTGCATGGGATGCCCTGAGTCTCGTAAATATTTTCGGTCACGTGCAATTTCACTCTCTGAAAGGATGTCCAAAATTAATTTGTAGATTTATTTATTTCGAGTCATAAGCATAGCAAAAAAAAACCATAGGAAACAAACCAAAGGCTGATAAAATATAATGCAATGTAACACAAATCTTAAATGACAAACTAAACAATATCAGCCCAAAATTGTGCAACAGTAGCAGCGTTGTCTGAAGCATTAACACGCTCTTGTGAGGAACATGATGTAGGACATCCAGGACAGCTAATTAAGTGTTTAGTTGTCCGTTCCTCCCCGCAGTCACACAAGGTGGAAGATTCATTCAAAAAGCCCCATTTGAAGAGGTTGTCCTTAGTTCGTCCGACGCCACTCCTGAGCCGATTTAAGGACTTCCACACTCTCCAGACTTGATTTCCACCAGGAGGAAGGTTCTCAGAAGGAGCCATCCAATCATTACAATCACATCTTGCTGTCCACTGAGATAATCTGGCTGCTCCAGGCTGACCGGTGAGGGGAGTAGTAGTTCTCATGAAGCTCTTCCTAGATTTGACCCTACTAAGTGGTGGCTGGTAACCATGTAACAGATGATCAGTGTTATGTTCTGCTTTATGTCTCTCAAGTTTGGCTGCAACTTCACGCCTTACATCTGGAGGAGCAAAGCCATCTCAAAAGTTTCTGACCAACATGTATGCAAATTTTCAGCGAGTTTCACGTTCACGACGATCCGTCGTTGTTTCTTCTCCTTGAAACAACGGGGATGCACCAAATAATCCCGAGATAACTCATGTAAGAGCTCACTTGCTGTTCTGATAGTCCGCCTCGTTGTGCAGTGGCTAGCGTCTTGCCTGTCATCGCGGAGGCCCGGGTTCAATTCCCGGCTCTGCCAAGAAATTTAATTCTGGTCTGAGAGATAGAAAGGGGTTCATTCAGCTTCTTGACGCAAAACTGAGAAGAGGCGGTTTCGGTTCCTACCTCAGCCATCCTGGGAGTGGTTTTCCAAGGTTTCCCACTTCTACTCCAGGTAAATGCCAGGATGATACCTAACGCAAGACCACGGGGCTGCTTCCTACCCAAATCCTAACTCGATTGCTAATACACACATTAGTTCAGACAACAGGTTATCAGATAACTTCTACACACACAAGTACATGGGACTACATGACCACGATGTCGTAAAGCCCCCAACATAATCAACAACAAGAACGCTGTTCTGACAAGATTAAACAGGAGGGTGAGCCATTTGAGTGCAAATCTATAACCCGGCTGTGTGAAAATGACAATAGGTGTTTGTTTAATTTCTTTAAATGGTCGATAACAAAGTCAACGGTCCCATCCTCCCTATATTATTCTGCTAAGGTTCCATTCCAGTTTTGTACCGAAAATAAGGTCCTGTTAACACTAACCTACACATAAGGGGTACCTACAGGTTCCGCATAACCCCATGTGTGCTCGAAACGCACTCACTTCCTATTTAAATGCCCCACAATTAAATAAATACCTTAAAAAATGTACATTTACAATGGAAGCACCGTAACCTGGCGATCCTGCCACTAGAGCGCAGGGCAGCGCGGCGGAGGCAACCATCTGGCGGGAGCGCGGCGTACTGCTAGGCGAGCCTGCCGCTAGAGCGCAGGGAAGCTCGGCGGTGGCAATCATCTGGCGGGAGCGCGGCGCACTGCTAGGCGAGTCTGCAGCTAGAGCGCAGGGCAGAGCGACGGCGGCAACCATCTGGAGGGAGCGCGGCGTACTGCTAGCTGAGAAGTCTCTCAGCAGATAACTCCGGTGTGTTCTCGCCAAGACTTTCTCTAGGGTTCAATCCTTTGCAAATGTAAAAATTGCTGTAGAAGAAACTCCCGAGCAAACAATAACTGATGAATTCGTTGTAACATCGAATATTGTCTACAAAGAGGTGCGTGACAAGTACAAAACACTGTTCTACATAATTCTTTGTGTTCTTCTCTTGTACGTATGCCGTTTAAGAACAATAAATACATTTCTTCAATAGTTAAAACTTCGTTCTCGCACATTCTTCCTTACTACCCCATAAACCTGCATTCACGTTGCGAAAGCTCGCACGGGCCCACTAGTTTATATAAAAATGAAAAAATGTTTTAGTAGCATCATTTAGGGCTTGGCCATAGTAGTCATCAACCCAGTGTATTTATGTGTGTGTGGCATTTGCCTGATAACCAGTGTTCTGTTGTGTCTATATTTGTGCGTGAACGTGTGATTGAGGTAAGGGTAGAGAAGGAGATGACCATGGCATTGAGTTACGCATCATTTGCTTGAAGTAGAAGTGGAGAGCCACGGAAAGCCACTTCCAGGATGGTTGAGGAGGAAATTGATTCCCCCCCTCTTCTCAGCTTTGCCTTACAAGGCTGAGTGTCCAGCTCTCAGACCAAAACCTCTGGGGTTATAGCTTTTGCATCACAAGGTGAACCCTCAGACCAAACAAATTTCATGGCAAAGTCATGAAGCGTGGACTTGAGGGATGACAACCAAGCATTACTCCAAGAAACGGTCTCAATGAGCTTGTATGTGATTGAAAGGTCAATCAGGTTTGGTTCTTATTTTTGAAACCACGAGTTAGTTTGATATTCCTTGTCCCACCCTGTCAAAGTGATCACTCACCCGGTGAGTAATTCGTAGGTAAGATTAATCTAGTTTCGATTTTGCGTCTAAACTAGAAGAAAGTCTGTCCTGTTGAGGACAAAGAAAGAGAGCATGTTAGAGAAAGAGTACAATTACGAAAAACTTCAACTAACCTGAAATAAATGAAAAAGATAAATACTCAAGTCCTAAGGGTCCTGGGATCGATTTCCGATTCTAAAAAAAAATATAGGCTTATTTGGTTTCAGGGATGGTACGGGGTGCACTCAGCTTCGATTTAAAATACCCCCTCAGGCATCCTAGAAGTGATTTTCATCTCTACTCAAGGCAAATGCCGAAATGGTACATAACTTAAAGCCACGGCAGCCTCCTTCCAAATCCTAGGTTCATAAACAAATTCATACGCAGTACTACAGACCCACAATAACACAGGTTATCAGACTAATTCCATATCTCTATATATACAACTACTGTATATACACACACTACCTGATCAGAAGTATCTGGTATGCGTAATTGAACTCTAGATATGACGAGAGATGGACCCGCCAGTACGCTGAAAGGAGGCAGGGATATGGATGTTGTGTTATCAGTAAAGAAGCGGTAATAACAGCAAAATTGGTCAATAGGCGAGCTCAGTGCCTTCGAACGTGGACAATTCATTGGATGTCACCTGAGTAACAAAAACATTGCAACCCTTCTAAAGCTGTCCAAGTCGGCCGTTAGTGATGTGATTGTGAAGTGCAAACGAGAAGGAACAGCCGCAGCTAAACCAAGACCAGACACATCTTATTCAAATGACGGACAAGGACGTCGAGCATTGCGGAGGACGGTTGTAAAAAATCAGTGGATGGATCACTTATGAATTCCAAAATGCTACCAGCAGACCAGTGACTGTGCGTCGGGAGTTAACAAGTATGGGATACAATGCTCGAGCGGCTGCTCATAAGCCAAGCATTTCTGAAGTCAATGCTAAGCGCCGCTTGAGGTGGTGTAAAGAGCGACGCCAATGGGCATTGGATGACTGGAAACGAGTGATTTGGAGTGATAATTCACGCTATAACCTGTAGTAATCCGATGGTTTGGCGAATGCCTGAGGAACGTCACCAGCCATCATGTGTAGTGCCAACAGTGAAGTACCGAGGAGGAGGTGTTATGGTATGGGGATGTTTCTCGTGGTTCGGGTGTGTTACCTAGGGGAACACATTGACGAAACGACAGCGATGTTCCTCAAGCGCATGAGGTCTCTTCAACTGTTACCTAGGCGAACACATTGACATCATATTGGCGTCACATTAGTGTTGGTTGGTTGGTTCCTTAGTTTAGGGGCTGCGACAACGCGGTCATGTAGCCCCGTGTACTTTGGGTGAGTGTAGAATCTGTCTGATAACCGGTGTTAATTGTGATGACTGTATTAGTGTGTGTATCTGTTTTTTTAATTCAAGTAGGGACAGCAACTTTGAATTTTCAAATAGTTCCTACTTTTGCCGCCAAACGCCACCGTCAACGACTACTAGGCCTAGTTCAGAACTAGCTACTAGACGCCACCGCAGTCGGCTCTTGGCAACGAACGTAGCAACCAAAGAGCGTTGTTTACATTCTTAACCTATCCAATTTAGTTTCACACAGGTGTAATTAGTGGAAAGATCTTTAACATGCCATAAATCTATGACATGGGACCGCCGGCTTTACTTCCCCTCCGAAGGAAGGCATACTGAGGGATTTTAACGCTCTTAAAAAATCCGACGGCTTCGGCCGGGTTTGAACCCGCTATCTTGGGCATAGAAGCTCAGCATGCTACCGACTACGCCACCGAAGCCGCTTCACATTAGTGTTGCTTACATGTAAGATATAAAATACACCACCACATGAGGTCGGTCATATGCGTGACTATTTCCACTGTGCGTGACAACAGTGGTGCCCTGCGGGCAGCGCTAACTAGTATAAACCGTCTATACAATTAGTACCGTATTAGTAGGGTTGGAAATTCTGTACTTGTGCATAATTCACGCGGATAATGACCGACACAGCTGGAATTTTACTATATACGAGTAAGTCGTGATCTAAAAAGGGAAGAAGCAGAGGCGGCCCTAACAATATTTTCATGTGGTGTGAGATCTCATTGTGGCGCCCACTGCCCTGTAGAGTACTAAACTGTACATAGAGACTAAATTTAACACACATTTTTTTACATTATTAATAACTATTATTTTAATATTAAACATAATATTCCTAGAACGTTATTTATTATTTAGTGTCGCTTATAGTCGCGCTTAGACCAGGTTAGGCGTAGTTATCATCCACAAAAAAAAAACAAATGTCCAACATGATGTTACTAATATCTTACATTACGTAACAACACTTAGTATAATAGTAACGTTATAACAGTAAGTAAAGTTTCAATTTCACTCGTAGCTTGCAACTCAGACACAAATCACAATCCACATGCACCGCACGCGATCGAACGCCAAGATAGTGGCTAGCAGGTGGCACAATGCGGTACAACCGCGGGCAGAACTAGGCCTGTTTATAGATATTGGTTTCAACTCGACAATATTTCACGTTATATGTCTGTACCAGGGGCGTATATAGAGTTTTATTTTGGGAGATGCCCAGGGGGGAAGGTACAGGTCCCTAAGAATAGGGGGTCCGGGGTTCTCCTCGGGAAACTTTTTTATAATTTGGTGCAAAATGATGAGTTTTAAGGCTAACTGGCATCACTTTTTCAACCAATTTGTTGTGATGTTTTATGTTTGGTTAACGTCAAGCAGAACTAAGACCATTTTAAGTTACTTTTTATTAATATATACAATCATCTTGCTCACTTGGTAGTATTTACATGGAAAGAATTAACATTACTGTTTCGATCAACAATTTACACTGTAATATAAAGTCAAGGTTTCTTGAAGTATTGCCAAATTGGTTGATAACTTCGTCAGTGAGATGTAGGCCTATGTCTCTGTGAATAGATAACAATACTAGACCGTTGAGTTAGTTTTCAGAAGTAGAATTTCTTAAGTATGTTTTCAACCAACTTAAACTCCGTTCGGGTGCACAAATAGAGGCTAATTTGCCAAAAGTTTGAAAAGGGTATACAAGTTAGGGAAGAAAACGTTTGTTACACGCTTCAAGGGCACTTGTTGCTGTTTTTGGTACGTTCATAAGAGCGAAGGCACTGCAGAGTAATACGAGGTTATGTTGTTACACATAGATCAGAGCAAACTGATTATCACACTGTTTACATCGCTCTACCGTCGCCTTGCTTTACAACGTTGCCGTAGCGCCCCCCCCCCCCCCCCCCCCCTTACATATGACCCTGGTCTGTACCTTTGAAATGCAAACACCCAAGCAATCTTATAGAATTAATTTTGGAGGGTAGGGTTTTAAGTAGTAGCCTAGTAAGGTGATTGGGTTTTATTTTTTGCGCAGTCAAATTATCATTATATCTTCTGCGCACCCCATATGACAGCGCCCGGTGCTGTCGCACCGTTCGCACCGCCCTAGGGTCACCCCTGGGAAGGAGCGTGGGTTATAGACAGCAGAGGAGTAAACTACTTCATTTCCAGATCTATTCTGAATCATTGTATGTATGTCTACCCCTTATTATTCCCGTTTTTCCAACGGGGTCGGGGATGAGATGCGATGGAAGTCCTTGTGGTGATGGTTTTTACGGCCGGATGCCCTTCCTGACGCCAACCTCAGGAGAGGAGTTAATGAGAGATGAAATGAATGATGGTGAATGAAACTGGGCAAGGATGTGGAAGGAAGCGGCCGTGGCCTGTCAGAAGGTACCGTCCCAGCATTTGCCTGGTGTTGAAAATGAAAAACCACGGAAAACCATTTCAATGACGGCTGACGGTGGGGCTCGAACCCACGCGTCTACCGAGTCAGCAGAGAGCTTGGCCCCATGGCCTAATGCTGCGCTTTAGCCAGCGTAGCCACTACTGTCAGTTCTGTTCTGAATCATTACAGGAGGTATTTATGACTAATTTCGGTAGTTTAGAAAACTTTATTGTGGACTCTCGTCTCCTTCACTGTTACGGATAGGGCTTGTACATGTATCTATTGAATGTGTTCGTAACTAGGCTCAGCCTATGTTTCGTATAAACAACTCTGTAGAAATCTGGCTACGGTTTTACCTGTCATAAGTTTTATTGAGAATAAAGACATGATATTGATAAGGCATTGCTAGTGACGACCAAGTACGGTTATGCGAGATAAGATATGAATTCTGCGGTAGGAAACCACAACCGTTGATAGGCTACAGTAAAATGCAATGTTCATACTTCTTGGAATAGAGTAGCTTGTTTGACAGACACAGAGCTCGGTGATGCGAGCTGATGGAACTGAACTTGTATGTCACAGCAGAAGTACAAGTTCAGTAGGCTGAGAGGTAGTGTTAGTGCTGCTACAGAAAAGCAAACTTGACTGGACATTCAAGTCTTATCGGCCGGAATTTCCACATGATGAGTGTAACCCAGAAGACGGGAACTTCCTGATAAGGCCATCAGTTGAACTCGAGCAGAGCAATGGTGCGACTGGTGTGTGCGTGCGTGCTCTGGATTACACTGACCGGTAAGTTCACATGCCTCAAACTTGCTACATATCGGAGTGTAGATATGACACAATGATAATGTGTTTACACTTGTACTCTTCGTCTGATATGAGTTTTGAAACCTGGGAACTAATTGTAGTCTATTCCTCGTGTTTGGATACGTCGCCCGGCATAGTTCGTCTGACCAAGGTCGATTACACGTCATTCAGTAGTGAGTAACGACTGTTACAAGGACCATGTAACTGGTATTTCACTCTTAACTTTTGAAATGATAATTACACCGTGGATCCAGGGAAGGGGAAACCCCTTCCAAACTTTGAGAACTAACCCCCCCCCCCCCCACACACAGCATTCATTCTCTATCAATGGAAGCTTGCGACTTCAGTGAAGTGACTTATTATAAATTCGGTTTTAGCAGAATTATGATGACAAAATTTTGATAGTTTTGTTAGTAAACTAACATTGAATGAGACGTCATCGTACGATAACATTCTCTTAAGTTCTGAAATTAGCCAAAATACCTTTTCTAATGATGGAAAATAAATCAGGAAATGATGTAGTAATAGATCTTAACTCCTCCACTCTACATAACACGCCAGCCACCCCCTTTTTAGATCAAAACTTATATAGTGAAATTCCAGCTGTGGCCGCCATTACGCACGTGAATTATCGTCAAATACAGTATTGACAACCCCGCTCTTACGGTACTATTGAAAAAATTGTTAAATCCAGACCAATGGCTTTTGCTTAGACCAATAAATAATTATTAGGATAAGACGGTTTCAATGACTTTTAGAAAGGGTAGAAAATCATCCTATTTTCGCATACAAGAAAGAACTCTGAGGGATGTATCAAGCTTTAAGTATTTGGATATCGCATTGCAAATTAAGGGTAATGTCTTCTCTACCCACATCCATGATACAATGCATGCAGCCATTACAGCCATAAACGGTAGCAAGAATATAAATAAATTGTCTGTCAAAACAGCTCTAAAATTATTTGACTTCAAGGTTTAACCCACTGTCACATATGGTCTGGAAAATGTTTGGCCACATTTGAAAGTGAAACACCTAGAACAATTTGAGTGAAAGCTACTTTTTTGAAAAGAGCCCTCTGTGATTCCAAATACACACCTACAAGGCTCGTATATGAGTTAACAACAAACAGGTTAACAAGTGAACCGATTTACGTCGAGGAACTTCGATCTCGCATGTTGCTGTCATCTATACCGAGTTTTTTCACTTCGTAGAGAAAATAAGGGCAAAGAAGAAAGACATATGGAGAAAGACGGATGCAATGATCTACAAACAATAACAAGGAGGGGGTTACGAGCTGCGACATTTGGTTACATGCTTCGTCACGGGAGCGGATCCAGGGAGGGGAGGGAGAGGGTTAGGGGGGCTGTATCCCCCCCTGGAAATTTGGAAACTATTAAGGACGTAACTAAGGATAAAAGTATTCATATTAATTCAATATATTCAAAGGATCTGAGCGTCTTCTACGTTAATTATTTTCATTAACACACTAAATGTACACGGATTGTACTACAGGCTATCAATTTTCCTTCCTTTCATAGATTATTTCATGAGTCAGTTCAAGGACAGATTTTTGAATCATAAGGGGATCCTAAAAAAACATACAAACGTTGCTGCCCTAAAGCATTGTGCAAGCCTCAGATGAACATCTGCAAAAAGCATTTAATGCCATAGTAAACCAATGGCCGGATGATATTGATGCATCACCGGAGTCATTATTCAGTGAGCTAAAAATGTGGAGAAGTTTCCTTGAACAGAATGATCATTATGAGTTTCCTGAGGATTTTATATCATCTTTGAATAGGTGTAATTAAATTATTTTCCCCTTCATTCACAAGGCGTTGAAGATTTTCTGCACTTTACCGGTTCCTACAGCAACACCAGAACGTTCGTTCTCAACATTACGGTATCTGAAGACCTATTTGAGGAACACCATGGGGACAGGCAGACAGTTTGGATGGACTACCGTTAATGTATATACAGTCACATAATAATGTGGAAATTGAAACCTAAGAAGTAACTTACTGTATAAAATGTGTAAAACGCCTCGTCGGCTTCGTCCTTAAATGTATTGTATAAATCTGATATACTGCATGTTTATGCATTCGATAACATTTCCAGATTTTCTAATTGTAGCAACTCATCAGTTCCCCCCCCCCCCCCCCCCCCCCCCCCCCCCCGACAACAAATCCTGCGTCCGCCCCTGCTTCGTCATACATGGTTTTCACTTCAAGCTGTGTAAAATTAAGAAATTCCATCACCCAGGATCAAATTGTGTTTGTGACCGTTGTGGCAAGAGTTGGGAACGTTACCATGCTATGATTTGCGAACTTTGACTCGAGTCCTTAACTGCTTTTTGCAATTATTAATTTATAGTGTATTACATTATACTTTCATGTACATTATGGCCATTGGTTGTAATAAAATATATTATTATTATTATTAGGTAGCAATATATAAGTTACGACCCTGTGATTGTCACGCACAGTGGGGTACTCACGCATCATTAATCTTGATCCAGACCAGTGCAGTGTATTTTGTATCCTACAGTTGAAGAGACCTCATGCGCTGTCGAATATGGCTGCTGTCATTACATGAGTAATAAATAGAAACACATATTTATGTAATTTAGCACAAATTTACGGTGCAGTAGTGGCCAGGGTTAGTAAACTCAATTGATCATGTCCCCCCGAAGATGAAACATGAAAGAAAGGTATGTAAAAGCCACGATGACGTCTGAATGCAGGTGTAAAAGTCACGATGGCGTCCGATTCAGAATTAATGTTTCATTAATGATTTAGTTTGTCATCGTAATGCTAAAAAAGACCAAATGTCAAAGATATTTACAGATATTTACAGAATATTGTTACTTGGTTAGTTTTAAAGTTACCAAAGATTACAATTTAATCAAAGCACATGACATGACTTTCTGAAGCTATGTAAAAGCATGTTCCATGCATAGTTGCACTACGGTACCTTGATTGATGAGCAGTTGTGCATATTTTGATGTTCCGGTTACCGTTATGATCACCATAGTCCCGTCCCGCCCGTTCTGACGGTTACAAACAAACACATACACACACAAAGAAAGCATTTTCTTGTCTTTAAAGCATTATTATTATTATTATCATTATTAAGCCACCGACAGTACTGGCTACGCTGGCTAAAGCTCAGCATTAGGTCATGGGGCCAAGCTCTCTGCTGACTCGGTAGACACGTGGGTTCGAGCCCCACCGTCGGCTGTCCTTGAAATGGTTTTCCGTGGTTTCCCGTTTCAACTCCTGGCAAATGCTGGAACGGTACCTTCTGACAGGCCACGGCCGCTTCCTTCCACATCCTTGCCCAGTTTCATTCACCATCATTCATTTCATCTCTCATTAACTCCTCTCATGAGGTTGGCGTCAGGAAGGGCATCCGGCCGTAAAAACCATCGCCACAAAGACTTCCATCGCATCTTATCCCCGACCCCGTTGGAAAACGGGAATAATAAGGGGTAGACATACATACATTATCATTGTTAAGCCAACGACCTGGCCATGTTGAAACACCGGATCCCATGAGAACTCCGCAGTTGAAACACCGGATCCCATGAGAACTCCGCAGTTAAGCAGCATTGGGCGTGGTTGGACCTTGGATGGAATGCCGGTTCAGTGGGGCAACGCGCTGTTGCCGGGGAAATGAGGAGCGGAAAGGACCTGGCCACCCTACCGCACGTAAACTCCGGCTGAGGATCGCCTCTTCGGAGGCACGGACATGCCTTCGGGCAGAATACAAATAATAATAATTATCATTATTAACAAGTAAATGTGTATTACATTGAAAGTGATCATGCTCACTCTTGAGTTTCATTTTTGTACTTTCCCTATATTCTGAGATTTTGTTGTTGTTGTTGTTGACAATTCAGTATAGGGGCTTAGGGAATCTTGTTCATCAGCCCCGTGTAGGTGGCTGTGTGTTGAACATGTATTTATGCGACGACTGTAGTAGTAAAGAGATTTTAAATTTGATGTTTAATACGTTAGTCACCACAACTGCAGGTTGATCATTATTATTGGTTTCCAGGCATTATTCTTCACTTTTTAAGGCCTAACCTCGAGTTCCACAGACGCCATTCGAACTCATATTGTCATATTATATAATATGATAAGAGTAGACACGGAACATGACCCCATTGCACTCTACTAAACGTTTTCTCAAATTATTGAGCTGCCACTTCAATCAAGACTTTTAGTTTCGTTTTGACATCTCCATCTCAAAACTGTTGAATTGATGTTTCCTACACCAATATACTATACACGAAGGAAGCTACGAAATTTTACATTAAGCATGCCTACGTAATTTTCAACGAAGCTACTTGAACAAGAGAGAAAGGAGAAAAAAGTTCATAACCTTAATGCATTTAAAAAGAAAAAGTTATAAATAAGTATATCTTTGAAATGTTTTCACTATTATGTCACAAGTGCTGAAGATGAGTTCAAAAAGTAGTTCCTTGACGAACTAAAGAGCCTACTTTTCTTGAAATTTAAGATTCATGCCAATCTATATAGACCTATCTAGAATAATGCCTAAATCAAGTTGTGTCGAAGAATGTTCTCGAATGAGAAACTGTTATTATGGTCCTTTGAGCTCCATTAATTCAACAAAATTATGTTAAATGGTCCGGACCATTTAACATAATTTTGTTAAATCCAGTTGGTAATACAAACATTTCTAAGTACAGCAATTTGAAATACACCTGGAATAGTGCAACCTAATAGAGAAACTTACTACAGTTGGCAACCCTGGTAACTCTGAATATATTCTTAGTTCCAACTCTTAAGGTATAGAATGCACATGCACAATTTGGTCGAGTCTAATGGATGGTATGGACGTTTCATGCTGTTTGATATTGGATTTATCAGTGCGCGTAAAATCATGTTGGGAACAATGTCATGGACGTGATGCTCAGAATGAATCTGAAATAATACGATCTATTATAAGTTAGTGCCGATTTTGGATAAAATCCATTTGTCAGTATAGAAGTTACATGCAATTAAAAATTGAAACTAGCAGAAAGCTTAGAATCATGTTGGCAGCACTGAGATATATTAGTCATTGCATACTTTCTGATATTTTGATATTAGGATTAAACAAATAGAGAGAGAGCATTTATTAACAGTTGGCAGCCCTGCTGGTTCTTAGGAATACGCATAGTGATTCAGGCCGAACGTTTGTTTTAGACGAGTGAAAAATCATAATGGAAGCCTGGAGGCGAGTTACTACAGTATCTGTGTTGTTTTCATCTGCCCCATGCGGTCAAATGATGGACACAACTATCTCGGGCTAGTGCTGAAATACAGACATTGGCAAATAAAAGGACGTTCTGTTCGTAACTATGTAACGTGTACTTCCGCGTCACACAATACTTCGACGTAGACTGTACTTTTCTGAGCTGTGATGTCGTCACGTGCTCAGTCTTGAATTCCAATACATCAGACCGGTGGTGACAAATGTGAAGCGACAGGGCGAGAGAATGACAGCTTCAAGGTCAAGGGCAATCGTCTAAATCAAACGTCCGGCCTGTAACTGTTATGGTACCCAAAGCACATACGAAATTTGGTTGAAATCCATTTGTTAGTATAGAAGTTATATGCATTTAAAAACTGGACCTATCAGCAGGCTTAGAATCGTGTTGGCAGCACTAATGTATATAAGTTACACCAAACTATAGTAGAATGTAAGGTACTATACGTGTGCAAAGTTTAGAGCTGCTGGCTTGCATACTTTCTGATATATTGATATTACGGTTGAAACATAGAGAGAGCATTTATTAACAGTTGGCAGCTCTGGCGGGTCTTTAGAATACGGACAGTCATATCTGTTGTAGTACTCATAGTACATACGAAATGTGGTTCGAATCCAATAGATAGTATAGAAGTTACATGCATTTAGAAATTGGACCAATCGGCAGGCTTAGAATCATGTTGGCAACACTGGCACGTATGGATTTCTGGAAATTAATCAGGAATGTTATTATCAATATGTGTGACAATTTTGGAATAGTTCACATGCATACCTTCTGAGATATCCAACATAGAGCTCAAATTTCAATTTCGATTTTTCAGCAGTTGGTAGCACTGCCGTCAATTTCAAATATAGCCGTGAGATATTCGGGTATAGATCTTTACTATTACCAAATTTGGTTTCGATAGGGGAGGGGTGACAGACAGACAGACAGACAGACAGAAGGACAGTCACACATTTTCCCGGATCGATCTCGTAAGTCTACTTTTTCCTCATTTTTGCAAAATGAGAAGAAAAACAGGCTAAACATATGACTCGAAACAATTGTACACTGTTACATAAAAATAAATTATATGGACTAGGTGGAAAGGTCTCAGTCACACTCATGGCTGTGATTATATGGAAGCTACTGAGGTATGGGTAGTGCTCAGTAATGACATTCAGGGAACGGTCAGTGCCTGCGGATGTTGTGGAAGGTTCTAATCATAGGGTTAGTACTGCTGTTCTGACTCAGCGAGGAAACCAATGGCAAACTACCTCACTCCTCATCTAGCCTAGTACGCCTCACTATAGCGCTGCCTTGGGTTTTTGTGGGTATCTACCCACATAACCTAATGATGGTACTTTTTGAGGATCCAACCAGCCTTCAGGATGAATACCTAACAGACAGACAGACTAGGTGGAATTTTATGAACTCATTTTAACTAATGGTATGACATGGCATGTGAAAGAACCTACCACTACAACTGTTTCATAATGAAAAATAGTGTTATAATGAGCCTCATTATAGTACAGTTTTCTGACCTATAATAGTCAGGGTTATTATGGAGTTATACTAAACCAGTTGTTAACCTAGGGTTAGGGAAAGTCTAAGGAAAGTAGTCTATGTGCTGTAAATAAAATAAATGCACCGTTACAGAGCTAAGAGACCGTTCCTTAAATTGACGTAAAAAGTTAAATTTTGCAAATGTTGAAGATTTTCAGCATTCCGGGGCCTCTTAAACGATATTTCTTCTTTAAAGAGTAAATAACTTGTAGATTAAGGCTTTCACGGCCCGGATTACTATATAAATAACATGCTTATTAGCCAAGTGGTTGAAACAGGATGACATAGCAAGCTCGAGGATGTGGTGTATTTGGAAGTGAAGTCCACACCTCGTAAATCCGGTTTTCTAGTTTCACCACACCATTTTCCTGTGTGATCGCAAACAAGTGAATCACTTCATTCAAGTGTAGGGATTACAATATCTTAACGGAGAAATTACTAACAACGTCATAACGATGTCCTGGAAATGAAGAACACAGACGTTGTGGAAACCATTCTATAAACAAACCCGTGCAGAGTGAGCATGCTCCATTACCGCAAAAATAAAGCACTACAATTTTGTTATAAAACCGGTGATCCTATATGGTGTGGTAACAGCCAACCTGAAGAGCCTGGAAAAGCTCATGAAGATTGAAAGGAGAATACTGAGAAGGATTTACGGCCCAAGAGTGGTACAGACTAAGATCAAACAAGGAGATATACGAACGGGTGGAAGACCTGGAAACAACGATCAGGAAAAGACGACTGAGTTTCTGTGCACACTTGGTCAGAATGGGTCCGGCAAGGATGAATAAACAAATGTTTGAAAATATATATAATCTGAAGAGACAGGAGGGCTACACCAAGTAGATGAAGGAAGAACTCAGGAGGCTAGGAATCACAGATGCAGACTGTCAAGACAGAAAATAATTTAGGGAAAGACTTTCTAACATAACGGTTCTTGTGGAAGAAAAGAGAGAGCGCAGGGGAGGAGGATGGACAGAAGAGAGAAAGGAAGAAAGAACGGTGAGAAGGAGATGAAATGATATTTGCTTGGCCCTTAGTTTTGACCTGTTCGCAAGAAAAACAAAACAAACAAAACGACAAACTGCATTTATAAAGAAAACTAGCTGTTACCCGCGGCTTCGCCCGCAATAACATTTGGAATCCCGTTATAACATTAGTTATATAGATAGATAAGCATGGTCTATCACCTGAAACCAAAAATGCATGGGACGAAAATAAACATCAAAATATCATGTTGGTTTCGGACCCTAAAAGACGTGAAAAATATAATAAAAGTATTAAAAAAAATATGTTTTGAAATTTCATTCGAATCAATTTTTATGTCATTCCTGGGACTTTGAAAATTCCGACCAAATAGTACAAAATCATTAATAACTCCGTAAGTATTCGTCGTATGATGAAATAGCAAGAGACAAAAAAGATGTAATGTGTTATTGTCTACAACATAGGCCATGTATAATTTTACACTCAGACATATTAAGTCCCCCCCCCCCCATAATTTCACCCCTCCCCATGGGCCCCTTAAATTGGATTTATGAAAAAACGGTCTAACACCTATTTACTTATTTTTTATGCTGATTTTTATCCCGCTGAGTTGCAAACTCCTGGACTAAGTCGTTTAAGGGATACACGCTCCGTTAGGAATCCTTCAACCCCCACTTTTCACCCCTTTCACCTCATAATATACACCACATCGAAAAACCCTCAGACACATGTCTTCTTATTTTTAATGATGAGTTTATATGCCGAGTATCACATCCCCCAATGAAACCAATCGGGAGATATTGCTATTCAATGAAATGCAGGTCTACCCCCTTAACACCCCTTTAGAACCTGAATATCCAAAAATCCTTTCTTAGTGGGCGTTTGCGGCCCTTGAGGAAGCTGCATACCAAATTTCATTCCAATCCGTTCGGTGGTTTCTGAGATTTCGTGATGAATGAATCAGTGGTATTTGAGCTTTATATAGTAGAAGATAGAAGATAGGCTTATGAGATCACCTTTTGTCCGTGTGTGTGTGTATGTGTGTATGTGTATGTGTGTGTCCCTAATACAATCTAAACGGCTGGAGCGATTTCAATGAAACTCCGTTAGGTCAAAGTACTATATTGTCCGACCCCAACCAAGTCCTTCAAATGTTATTACGTCTCACCAATCCTATATGGCGGCTGTGCGAAATATTTGACCAGCATTCTATATTTCAGAAACTATTACCGATATCACCCTGAAATTTTGTACGGTGATAAAGGGCACTACTAGAAGTTAACCTATGTGACTTTATAAACCCTGTTAACTACAAAACGAACATGGCTGCCAAGCGAAGTTGAAACATTTAAATAGACTATTCTCGCGATTTAACCATCCTAACGCAGTGAAAGTTGGTACAGTAAATGTTTATACACATTGTAATGCACTGACATCTAATTCTAATTCCTTGTTTACATAAAGTCAAGATGGCGGCTGTGCGAAATTTTAATATTAAGTTCCTATTTCTTGTGTCCTAATCATGCGATCGAAGTGAACTTTTGAATCATGAACCTACGCAATAATCGTCATCTAATATTACATAACTCCATGGCCTACATATATTAAAATCCAACATGGCGACCATCCGAAATATTTAGACGGTTCTTAATATCTAATTAACCTATGGCAGCAATCAAACTGAAATTTTGTACGTTGATAGAGACTACTGTATAAACATAGGTCATCTATGGGACTTTCAATAGCCTGGTGAGCACAAATCCAACCTGGCGTCGACGCGAAATGTAAATATTGAAATGGACGTTTTTCGCTATTTAACCATCCGAGCGCAGTAAAACATGGTATGGTACATACTTATACAAATTTGAATCCCCTGGCATCTAATTCATTTCAATTGTTTTCATAACCACAAGATGGTGTCCGTGCAAAATTTTAAAATCACGCTTTTATTTCTTGTGTCCTAATCATGCGATTGAAGTTTGAATAATACACCTACACAATAATCTTCATGTAATTGTACATAACTCAAGGCCTACATATATAGAAATCCGAAGCATTTAGACGATTTTCAAGATCTACGAATCTATTACAGTAATCAAACTGACATTTTGTATGTTGATAGAGGCAGGACCTTCTATACTACCGGACCTGAAACTGCAATCCAAGATGGCCGCCGTAGTTGGTGGTCGGACATCAGAGTTATGACGCCTGTCAGAATCCAACACAACACAAAATAACATCATGACGTGATTTTGTCTGCTGTTAATTCATTTTATGGGCTTGGGACATCTTGGTCATTAGCCCCGTGCAGTTGGGATTGGGTTGAATTCCTCCAATTACGTGATGACTGTAGTAGTGTGTGTAGCTGTGTAAGGGACAGGCATGGGGAGGTGCCCCGGGAGTTAAAATAAGGTACTACCGGAGTACCATCAGGAAAGGAATAAAATAAAATAATGTTGAGGCCCACAGGAGGGATCTGCAGAATATCTTGGCTGAGTGAACAGGGAAAGTTGTAAATGATGATGTTGATGATAATTGTTGTTTTAAGGGGCCTAACATCTAGGTTATCGGCCCTTAATGGTTTGGGTGATGGTGAAGCTGATAATGAAATGTAAACTATAACTAAAACTAACTTATATACTAGAAGAAGAAATGGAAAACAAAAGGAGAATAAGGCAAATAAAGGACAGGAGGAAAAGAAATGCCCTCGACCCTCGATGAATGCGGATTGAGGGACTTGGAAGGAAGGAGAGCCATAAACGGCAGATAGGAAAGTGAAAGAGGAGAGGGTCCGCCCCCACAGGTAGTGGATAAAAGAGGGAAAACCGGACCCAGCTCAGGAATCCCTCGGGGTCACCAACTCTCGAACTCACCAGTCGAGAGCCCCTGAGGGTGTAGCAATATCTAGGGTGCACCAGAAGTGGTGGGGCTACATACACCCTGCCTCCTTGAGGGCCTTGAGCAGAAGGCAAGAGATAACAGGAAAAGAAAAAGAGGGCTGACCCCTCCCAGAAGGAGGGTTTTAGAAAAGATGAGACAAGGGCCAATTAAGGCGGGAAAGGAAGAGACTCCCTAGGCCTCGGATACCCTAATACCGTCGGGAGAGAGTTGACCAAGTGAGGTCGACAGGAAAGAAGACTGAGAGGAGCCCGGCAAAAGTAAGTGGAAGCAATGCCGGACTCAGCTGGGGCCCCGTGGTCGCCAACCCACGTCCCACTAGATGTGAGCCCCTGGGGGGAGTTGTAAATGTTTCTGTAGGAATTTCAATCTCTTTTTAGTAAGTTACCTATTATTCTGGGCCTGTTTGCCATCTCTTGATGAATGCAGTTCATTTGCATTTGTCTGTTGGCACAGGCTAGAGTAAAATGAGGCTTTTCACCGATGTCTCAGTCTCACTCATGACTGTGATTATATGGAAGCTACTGAGGTATGGGTGGTGCTTAGTAATGACATTCAGGGCACAGTCAGTGTCTGTTGGCACAGGCCAGAGTATCACCAATGTCTCAGTATCACTCATGGCTGTGATTGTATGGAAGCTACTGAGGTATGGGTGGTGCTTAGTAATGACATTCTGGACACAGTCAGTGTCTGTTGGCACAGGCTAGAGTATCATCGATGTCTCAGTCTCACTCATGGCAGTGATTATATGGAAGCTACTGAGGCATGGGTGGTGCTTAGCAATGACATTCAGGGCACAGTAAGTGCCTGTGGATGCTGTGAAAGGTTCTACTCATAGGGTTAGTACTCATGTACTGACTCAGTGAGGAAAGCAATAATAATCTACCTCACTCCTCTTCTTGTTTAGTACGCCTCAATATAGCGCTGCCTTGGGTTTTTGTGGGTATCTACCCACATAACCTAACGGCAGTGCCTTTTGAGGATCCAACCAGCCTTCGGGCTGACTACCTAACAGGCAGACATATTATCCTTAAAAATAAATGTGACCAACCAGGTGGTGTAGTTCTTGGTTATCACTTCAGGGGTCCAAGTTTGATTCCTGACTGTCAAAAAATCTTAATTCTAGTCTAAGGGTAAGAACGGGGTACACACAGCCTTTGAGGTAAACCGGTAAATGTTGGGTTCGATTCTCCGCGTAGCCACCCAGCAAGTGGTTTACCAAGGGGTCCCACACATACTGAAGATAAATGCCTAGGTAATTCCTATCATAAGGTCACGACTGCCTTCTGTAAATCCGTCAACAAGTAGGCTAGTCGTATTCATTCATTCCTATTCATGAGATTAAATGGCACTCTGTCAAACGCATGACGTGTGTCAGAATCCAACCCAACACAAAAAATAACATCATGACGTGATTTTGTCTGCTGTTAATTCATTTTATGGGCTTGTGACTTCATGGTCATCAGCTCCGTGAAGTTGGGTGTGGGTTGAATTCCCCTGATAGGAAATTAGAAAATAGGCACCAATGGCTTATCTAATCTATTGGATTTGCATCCAGTCACACAACAGTTTCAAGGCATATCACCACAATTTTAGCATAGCCTATGCATGAGTAAGCCTACTGGTAGTTTATTACAACGGCATCCACACGAAGTACGTGATAAGATTGATATCCTTGAACTAGCAGGCGTATAATTGGATGAGAGAACACTGCAGACAATTTAAAAAGTAGGTTATGTTCATACGTACGGTAATCAATTTTCAGATATTCTTAGACCTTAAATTGGAATACGTTAATTATTACTATGCTTGCTCATAATGAATTACCATTACTAATAATATATTAACCCTAAACAGAATAATATATAGGCCAAACTTACCCTCTGATTGGCAATAGTATTGATGGTATCACAAGCGTAACAGAAGTCACCGGTATCTCGTATTTATGAAGCACTAATGCAGACATTTACTTACACGAACGTGTAATATCATTAAGCAATAATCAATAAGCACAGATAATCAAAGAGACGATTGCTAACCGAAATTCACACCACTATCACATCGTAAACAAAACGACTCAACTTATAAACAAAGCATGTAACCACCAACAGCGACAGCCATCTTTCGTCTGTCCCGCCGCTAGTGTCAGGTCCGGTATTATAGAAGGTCCTGATAGAGGCAATTAACATAAGCAGGGTATATGAAAATAGGCTATATATTTCTTCACGGAACAACTTGTGAATTTTGTGTTTCAAAATTATCTCAACATTATCTGTCATCAATAATTACCTATTCCAGATTGTTTTTAGCCTATTTTCAATTTTGAAAAAATAGGCTTATGACATCACCTTTTGTCCGTGTGTGTGTGCGTGTGTGTGTGATTCGTGTGTGTGTGTGTCCCCCTAATAAAATCTAAACGGCTGGAGCGATTTCAATGAAACTCGGTAAGTTCATAGCACTATTCCCGGCGACCCCGACCGTGCCCTTCAAATTTTGTTACGACTCACCAATCAAACATGGCGGCTGTGCGAAATATTTCACCAGCATTCACCGGTTAACTACAAAACGAACATGGCGGCCAAGCGAATTTGAAAATTTTAAATAGACCATTCTCGCGATTTAATGTTCAAAACGCACTGAAATCTGGTACAGGAAATATTTATACACATTATAATGCACTGGTATCTAATTTAGTTCAATTGTTTACATAACCTCAAGATGGCGGCTGTGCAAATTTTAAAATTGAGTTCTTATTTCTTTCTTGTGATGTAGTCATGCGATCGAAGTGAAAGTTTGAATAATGAACCTACGCAATAATTTTCATTTAATGGTACATGCCTCTATGGCCAATACATTTAACAATCCAACATGGCGACCATCCGATATATTTAGACGGCTCTGAATATCTACGAATATTTTATAGCAATCAAACTGAATTTTTTAATGTTCATAGGGTCTATGAACTTAAGTTCACCTATAGTAATGGCAGCGACGCGAAGTATAAATATTCACATGGACGTTTCTCGCAATTTAACCATCCGAGTGCAGTGAAACTTGGTACAGTATATCCTTATACGAATGTTAATCCACTGGCATCTAATTTATTTCAATTGTTTCCACAACCTCAAGATGGCAGCTGTGCGAAATTTTAAAATCTCCTTGTTACTTCTTGTGTCCTAATTATGCGATTAAAGTTTGAATACTACACGTACACAATAATCTGCATGTAACAGTGCATAACTCTAGGACCTACATATATAAAATCCAACATGGCGACCATCCGAAATATTTAGTCGGTTCTCAATATCTACGAATCTATTACAGCAATCAAACTGAAATTGTGTATGTTGATAGTGGCAGTTAACATAAGTAGGATATATGAAAATAGGCTGTATAGTTCTTCACGGAACTACTTGTTCATCTTGTGTCTTTGAGATTAGTGGTCTTTTCAGAGGGACAACTTTCCGAATTTGTAAGTGAACTAATAGTCAGAACATTATGATTGCTTGTGTGAGCATCTTGGAGCTTCCCTCTCATATCCCTCCTAAATTAGGCAACCTTTATTGTCTTGATAGTTCTGCGGATGGCCTACACAGGCTCCCAGGGCTCTGCACTTCTCCTGTTGTTTGCTTGCTTGCTCGCTCACTGTTGCTGTTGTTGCTTTTTGTCTTCAGTCTTTGATTTGATGCAGTCGTCCATGCCTCCCTGTTCTTAGCTAATGGTTTCATCTCTACATAGCTAGCACACCTTACATCCGAGTCAATCTGTTTAACATATCCGAACCTTGGTCTAACCTCATGATTCTTGTCCTCAACCCTGTTTTCCATAACTATGTTTGCTGTTCCTGGGTGTCTTAGTATGTGTCCTACCAACCTATCTCTTGTCTCCTCTCCCACTCGTCTTAATACTTCTTCATTTGTTACTCTGGCTGGCTGCGTGGCTCAGCGTTAACGTACTCGCCTGCTGTCCCCAAGGTTGCCGGATCGTATCCTGGCACAGCCAGTTGGCATTTGATGGTGCGCAATTGCGAGGGAGTCGTGTCTGTAGATTTACTGGACGTTAAAGATTCCCTTAGGGGCAAAGTTCCAGGCGTCTCTTAGCCACAGTTGTTAAAAGGGTCGTAAAACCAATAACATTACTATTTATTATTTGTTACTTTGATCTTCATCATTCTCCTGTAAAACCACATTTCAAACGCCTCTATTCTCCACTTTTCTGCTTCTACAACAGTCCAAGTTTCACTTCCACAGAGCACCACGCTCCAGACAAAGGCTTTCAAACATGACTTTCTAATACCTAAATCTATATTTGATGTCAACAATTTCTTTTTGTAGAAATGCTTTTCTTTCTTGTACCAACAATACTGTAAACATAGAACAACTGCATTTACTAGTTAAGCAATATACCTTACAATTATTTATATAATAATATGTTTGAAGTAACTTTTGTTATAGTCTGTATTATGAAAGAAGATCGCTGACAGCTATCAGAGCCAGCTGGTGTTAGAGTCGTGGTGTCATTGTAGATGGTCATCTCAATGTTTGTTGCTGTCTGTATGGATGTATGTACGCGTAACATAACAACAGCTGGACCGATTTTTGTACAGTTTTCGCTGTAACCTATTTAATCTTATATCCTGAGAAAGAATAATAGGTAGGAAGGATAACACTGACAGGCTCACTGTTGCCATGACAGCTGTCAGTGTTCTTCTTTAATAATTCAGACTGTTCAAATTAACGTTTAAAGTAAGAGTTTAGGAATTCGCTGAAGCATATTAAAGTAAAATGTTATGTCGGCAAGTAAATGACCGTACATTATAAAGTTCACATTTTCCACACTTATATTCGTTACTACAATTTAAAACATCACTCTGTGCTTTTACAAATTGAATTCCCGTTCATAATACTGTACTGTACTGTAGTATTGAAAGCTCGTGCAGGGGACTGGCTAGGCTAGAACTCAAAATGAACTTGTGACGTCACAGTACGAAACTCGTTTCTGTTCTGCCATTACATGTGACCTAGTCCATCGCACTAATCACTCCGTCCAAGAAACTCCCGAGAAACCTATTGGATACATAAAATTGTTCATTTATCTATATTATTAAAAATATTTATAAAAATTAACCGAGTCCGACCGGCCATTCTATCCAGTCGATTTCCTTCATTCTTTCTTTTTTTTAATGAAAGGTATTCATGCACAGATTTGTTATCAAGTACTGTATTACAAATCACTTAACTTCCGCTTTCGCCAAATTACAGTATTTGATTTTTTCAACTTTTTCCAACTTTGAAGCAATCATATCTTTGGTTCTAATTGAGGTACACAGGTCGTTTTGGTCTAAGAACACTCAGTGTCTGAAGCGCTTTTATTGGAGCTTCATTCGATATTACATCTAATTTTTTCAACATTTTGTCTCATTGTAGCAATCATATATTTGGTTCTAATTGAGTTACATAATTCGTTTTGGTCTAAGAGAACTAACTGGATCATTCTCTATCTTTTGAGGTATTACATATTTAAATTGGTTTATTCTGAGGAATGTTATGAGTGCCGAAGCGAATATTAGAAATATTTATGAAAACTTAACCGAGCCTGTCCGGCCATTCTATCCGGTCGATTTCCTTCATTCTTTTTTTTAATGAAAGGTATTCATGCACAGATGTGTTATCAAGTATTACACATCACTTAACTTCCGCTTTCGCCAAATTACAGTATTTGATTTTTTCAACTTTTTCCAACATTGAAGCAATCATATCCTTGGTTCTAATTGAGGTATGCAGGTCGTTTTGGTCTAAGAACACTCAGTGAATCAAGCGCTTTCATTCGAGCTATTAACTATTCAAATCGGCTGATTCTGAGGAAAGTTATGAGTGGACATTCTATATTACTTCTCATTTTTCATTTTCCTGCACCAAAAAATGAACATAGCCATGAAATTAATAGGGTAGTTTCAGATCTACTTCCGGGAACTTCTAGATTTTACACGAGTGTGAATACATTGATAACTGAAGAAGAACATTGATGTTTTGCATTTTCCCACTGAATTTGTGAACAAGCTTGAGATGAGTGGTCTACCTCCCCATGTGCTGACTTCGAAAGAAGATGCTTTTGTAATTCTCCTTAGGAATATCAATGCAACTAAGAGATTACTGAACGGGACGAGGCTAATAGTTAGAAAAATGTACGACAATATCATAGATTTCTAAGTTCTAACTGGTGTGGATAGTGGGGATCGAATACTGCTACCTCGCTTAGATTTATCACCATCTGACACTACAATGATGGCAATTTCCTATTACACTAGCGTTTTGTATTACAATCAACAAAGTGCATTTTCAAACGCTTCATCGAGTTGGAGTCTACTTGCCTGATCCTGTTTTCGGCCATGGAAAGTTGTATGTTGCCTTATCCCGAGGAAAATCATTTAAAGATGAAAAAGTAGAAATTAAAGCTAAGGGTCGACGCACAGCGAACATTGTCTGGAAGGAAGTACTGTGAAGTAAATGTTATAAATTATTACATAATGTCGTAATTTTTTAATTCCAATACTGAAAAATAATGCTGCAGAGCAGCACGGGCGCCCTAGTCTATATTATTAAAAATATTTATGAAAACTTAACCGAGTCCATCCGGTCATTCAATCCGATCGATTTCCTTCATTTTTTTTAAAGAAAGGTATTCATGCACAGATTTGTTATCAAGTATTACAAATCACTTAACTTCCGCCTTTCTCAAATAATTTGATTTTTTCAACTTTTTCCAATTTTTAATCTCATTGAAGCAATCATATCTTTGGTTCTAATTGGGGTATGCAGGTCGTTTTGATCTAAGAACACTCAGTGGATCAAGCGCTTTCATTTGTGCTCTTAACTATTCAAATCGGCTGATTCTGAGGAAAGTTATGAGTGGACATACGATATTACATCTCATTTTTAGCCTATTTTCATTTTATGAAAAAAAAATAGGCTTATGAGATCACCTTTTGTCCGTGTGTGTGTGTGCGTGTGTGTGTGGGTGTGTGAGGTGTGTGTGTGCCCCCCTCTAATAAATTCTAAACGGCTGGAGCGATTACAATGAAACTCGGTAAGATCATAGCAATATTCTGGTCAACTCCGACCGTGCCCTTCAAATTTTATTGTGTCTCACCAATCCAATATGGCGGCTGTGCGAAATATTTCACCAGCATTCAGTATCTCCGAAACTATTACCGATATCGCCCTGAAATTGTGTACGGTGATAAAGAGCACTAATAGAAGTTTACCTATGAGACTTTCAAAAACCTGGTGACTACAAAACCAACATGGTGGCCAAGCGAAGGTGAGACTTTTAAATAGACTTTTCTCGCGATTTAACTATCCAAACGTAATTAAACTTGGTACAGCAAATGTTTATACACATTGTAATGCAATGGAGTCTAATTTAGTTCAATTGTTTACATAACCTACAAATGGCGGCTATGCGAAATATTTCACTGACATTCTATATCTCCGAAACCGTTACAGATATCACCCTGAAATTTTGTACGGTGATAAAGAGTACTGATACAAGTATATCTATGTAACTTTCATAAACCTGTGAAGTACAAAACGAACATAACGGCCAAGCGAAATTGAAACGTTTTAATAGACTTTTCTCGTGATTTGACTCTCTGAGCGCAGTGAAATGTGGTACAGTAAATTATTTTACATATTGTAATGCACTGGCATCTAATTTAGTTCAATTATTTACATAACCTCAAGATGGTGGCTGTGCGAACTTTTTAAATAAAGTTTTTATTTCTTGTGACTTGATCATGCGGTCGAAGTGAAAGTTTGAATAATGAACCTAGGCAATAATTTTCCTTGAATGGTACATAACTCTATGGCCTATACATATAACAATTCAAAATGGCGAGCATCCGAAATATTTAGACGATTCTTAATATCTATGAATCTTTTACAGCAATCAAACTGAATTTTTTAATGTTCATAGAGGCTATGATCATATGTTCACCTATAGGACTTTCAGTAACCTGGTGAGCACAAATCCAACATGGCGGCGACGTGAAGTATAAATATTTAAATGGACGTTTCTCGCGAATTAACTATCCGAGTGCAGTGAAACGTTGCACGTTAAATACTTATACAAATGTTAATCCACTGGCATCTAATTTATTTCAATTGTTTGCATAATCACAAGATGGCAGCTGTGCGAAATTTTAAAATCCCGTTTTTAGCCTACTTTCGATTTTTGCAAAAAATGAAAGTAGACTTATGAGATCAACACAGGGCGAAAAATTGTGTGTCTGTCTGTGTGTGTGTATGTGTGTGTGTGAGTCTGTGTGTGTGTGTGTGTGTGAGTGTGTGTACTCTGAATGTCTGTCCCCCCCCCTATCAATTCGAACACGGTGAAACCGAATTGAACGAAATTTGGTACAGAGGTAGCACTAGCAAAGGGCACCTCAGTGTCATACTTTATATTGCTGCCATCTTTACCAAAACGGAATGGCGGCCACTCAAACGTTCAAAACGTAAAATCAAATTACGGCTAAACTAATCATCCGATCTCTACCAAATTTGGTAACAACATACCTTTATATAGGACGCGTCTTTCGTCCAAAATTCAAGGTCATCGGCCGTGCCATTTCAGGATGGCGGCCGTGTGAATTATGCAACCATTTTAATCAATAGCTTAAGACCCACCAATTCCGATTATCGAGCCTAGGGTGGTTTAAGCTATCCTGAAGGTCGTGATCCGTTATTTATTATAATTTAATATTATAATATTATACTGTATGAGTGGCTTAAAAGAGCTGAGCCGTCTGTGTCATACGACAAGATGGCAGCTGTCCTCATGTGCCTGTCTTATATTTCAATAGTTTTAGTATGTTGTATGTGATATACCCTACTGATACAATAATATAAACTTTGTATGAAATTATCTTTAATGAAGATGTACAGCAGTGAAGAAATCGTTTATTTAAAGTCATTATTTGCCAACAGGTTGTATCTAATATGTCAGTTAAGAACACCATGACGTATAGGATGGGATTAGCTCTGGGCTTGCGTGTTAGTCTGTCACGCAGTTGACTGGGGATCGAATACTGCTACAGTTAACTTTTTTTTCTTGAATTCTTTTACAAATGATGTGCACGAGCTCTTTCCACAGATACTGAATAAGATGTCATTTAGCTCAAAGGAGAGGCTAATGTATACACTCGTTTATTAATAAAATCACAGCCCCAGCATCGCGCATAAACAGAAGACATTGGGAAAAGGAGAATAGAAGAACTAGATACACGTTGTCATTAACCACAGCCTTCTTAATGCCTCTGTACGGTGCTGTCCTCTTATGGGTTAAGTGGGTAATATTGTTCCAAACATACCGCTGTGTAAATACCTGGCCTCCTGAAGTATGGCAATTTTGTAATACTGGTAGTTAAACTATTAGCCACGATCGCGCTCCGATTACCGTTAAACACTGCCAGTTGGATCGCCTCCCTCTTGGCTACTTAAAACTGTCTACTCATTCAACACCCATAGGCCACTGCCATCGTAGTACATTACGATGGCAGTGCATAGGCGTACAACATAAATATTAATTCACTGATAGGTCGCAGCACCAACCTACTGTGATCGGCGCGGATTTTTAAAGGGGAAGATACCCAAAAACGAAAGATTCTTATCTTAGCAGGCTGGCTTAATATAGAGATTAACGGACGTGAATGCATTACAATAAGTTAGTAGTTTTGTTATTCAATCATCATAAAGTATATAATATTGATTTTGACACTTACTGGCTAATTATAAAAAAAAAAAACACTACATGGTGGTAGAGGTGATTGTGTTAGGGATGAGGACAAAGAGTCATAAATATACCCATACATTTAGGAGAAAGTAGGCTATATGATCTTTGCTGAACATCTTGTTACTTCTTGTGTTCTAATCATGCGATTGAAGTTTGAATACCACACGTACACAATAATCTTAATGTAATAGTATAAAAATAAAAATCCAACCTGGCGACCATCTGAAATATTTAAACGGTTCTCAATATCTACGAAACTATCACAACCTTCAAACTGAAATGTTGTATGTTGATAGAAGCAATTAACATGAGTAGGATATATGAAAATAGGCTGTATAGTTCTTCACGGAACTACTTGTTTCAACATTTTTTCTCATTTTAGCAATCATATCTTTGGTTCAAATTGAGATACGCAGTTCATTGTGGTCTGAGAGGACTCAGTGGGTCAAGATATTCCTTTTGAGGTATTACATATTTAAATAGGTTGATTCTGAGGATTGGTATGAGTGCCGAAGCGAATATTAGAAAAAGTTATGAAAATTTAACCGAGCCCGTCCGGCCATTCTATCTGGTAGATTTCCTTTTTTTTTAAATGAAAGGTATTCATGCACGGATTTTTTATCAAGTATTACAAATCACTTAACTTCCGCCTTCCTCAAATTAATTGATTTCTTGAACTTTTTCCAACTTTTTTTTCTCATTGAAGCAATCATATCCTTGGTTTTAATTGAGGTACGCAGGTCGTTTTAGTCTAAGAACACTCGGTGGATCAAGCTCTTTCATTCGAGCTCTTAACTATTCAAATCGGCTGATTCTGAGGAAAGTTATGAGTGGACATTCTATATTACTTCTCATTTTTCATTTTCCTGCACCAAAAAATGAATATAGCCATGAAATTAATAGGGTAGTTTCAGATCTACTTCCAGGAACTTCAAGATTTTACATGAGTGTGAATACATTGATAACTGAGGAAGAAAGTGAAGTTTGGCAGTTTCCCACTGAAATTGTGAACAAGCTTGAGATGAGTGGTCTACCTCCCCATGAGCTGACTTTGAAAGAAGGTGCTAATGTAATGCTCCTTAGGAATTTCAATGCAACTAAGAGATTACTGAACGGGACGAGGCTAATAGTTAGAAAAATGTACGACAGTATCATAGATTTATAAGTTCTAACTGGTGTGAATAGTGGGGAGCGAATACTGCTACCTCGCGTAGAATTGTCACCATCTGACACTACAATGCCATTCTCTTTTTAAAAAGACGGCAATTTCCTATTACACTAGCGTTTTGAATTACGATCAACAAAGCGCAGGGTCAAACGATTCATCGAGTTGGAATCTACTCGCCTGATCCTGTTTTTAGCCACGGGCAATTGTATGTTGCTTTATCCCGAGGAAAAACATTTAAAGATGTATAAGTAGAAATTAAACCTAAGGGTCGACGCACAGCGAATATTATCTGAAAGGAAGTATTGTGAAATAAATGTTATAAACTATTACATAATGTCGTTATTTTTTCATTCCAATACTGAAAATTAATGCTACGGAGCAGCACGGGCACCCTAGTCGACTATGAAACCAGACGAAAAAAAAACCACTGAAGATTGAAATTAAATATTCTCGGACCTCAAAAGTAGCAATCATGTCTCGATTATTTTCTCGTAAGTTTTATTTGATTAATATGGTTTGAGTAAATACCACTATGGCAATAATAGTGTTACGTGCTACCCCGTAGTGGCAAGTTCCGTTAACTGGATTACGGTGGGTGAAAGCACAAACACAATTGTTCCTTTAAAGAGAAGTTAGCTTTATTGCTTGCAGGTCAGAAATATACACCGTACAATAAGCAGATAGAAACAATGAGCTGTCTTACAGAAGCTCCCTCCTGTATGAAGCCCGACTCACCCTTTCACTCGGCCTTGCAGTTAATCCTCTCGCTAATGAGGTGGTCCCGTGCACTGGCTGGAAACAGCTGCACAAAGTCTGTCACTCACTGTTTTGCAATTCACCACAATGACTTCTGTCGCACTAGGTACGGACACACTCTTCAATACACAGCCTCTCCGTATGATTCACACTTCTTCACTGCCAAAAAGAATCAGCTTCACAGGGTTTCGCTAGTCACGTCACCGACAACTGTCGCTCAAGGTAAACGCTCGCACTAGCTCGATAAACACACACACACTGCTTGACAGGTCGCTCTTATATGGCAGGCCGGTGACTCAATAAATGCTTCTAGAATTGTCCAGGGTTCACGGCTTCTCAAGGTTTCCATCACTGGCTGGGTCACGAATATTCTGGACCATCCCTTTGTCCTAGTAGTCCTGTTGCGTAAGGCGCACGCAATACACTGAGGCAGAGCACAGCCCAGCCCGGGGGCAGTTGTGACTCATGCGGAGAGCGATGAAACAAACTCACAGCTGTAACACCACCCCCTTCCTAAATGGCTGATCGTCCCGATCAATCATTGGTCCGTCTGTGTCCCTCCGTAGGCTGCGAGGCAATCTCGATGCACGATCTTCATCTTCGCCCTCGGGCTCCGCTGGATCCTGTAGACGATATCGTTGATCCGTTTCACGACTCGGTACGGGCCCTCCCAGGACTTCTGCAGTTTGGGTGACAGGCCTTTCTTCCGTAATGGGTTGAAGAGCCAGACCAGGTCGTCCTCGTGGAATCCGCCGGCATCCGTCTGTTGGTCGTATCGGGTCTTCATTCGGTCGGTCTCGATCCGCAGTTTCCTCCTCGCGAACGCGTGCACGTCCTCCAGTTGGTCGACCAGTTCTTGACAATACTGGCTTACCGGGACTGGATCATTCCCAGGTCGGCCGCTGGCAAGATCGACTGGTAGACGGAGCTCCCTCCCAAACATGGCCCGGGCTGGTGTGCTCCCGGTGGCTTCATGTAGGGCGGCGCGGTTGGCCAGGAGAAATAGTGGAAGATGTTTGTCACAATCCCTCTGGTGCTCGCTGACGACTATTCGGAGATGGTTCTCGATGGTGCGATTGAATCGCTCTACCATCCCGTCGGACTGAGGGTGTAGCGGCGTTGTCCTTGTCTTCCGGATTCCCAGCAGCTGGCATAGGTTCTGGAACACCTGCGACTCGAAGTTCCTCCCTTGGTCGGAGTGCAGCTCCAGGGGTACTCCGTACCACCGACGAATTCCATCACCAGGGTCTCTGCGATCGTCATGGCTTCTTGGTTAGGGAGCGCATACGCCTCCGGCCATTTGGTGAAGTAGTCGCTAACGACCAATATGTAGCGGTTCCCTGCCTTGCTTAACGGGAATGGCCCAGCAACATCGATGGCCACTCTCTCCACGGGGCTGCCCACGTTGTACGTCTTCAGTGGACCCCGTCGTCTTCGTCCTGGGCCCTTGCTGGCTGCGCAATCGTGGCACCTCGCGCAGTGGTTCTCCACGACAGTTCGGCATCCGATCCAGTAGAACCGCTCTCTCAGCTTCTCCAGGGTTTTTTTTATCCCTAGGTGTCCACCAGATGATCCTCCATGGACTTCCTTCAGGACTTCCTCCGTCATAGCCTTTGGAACGACGACTTGTTCCCAAGATGTCTTCCCGTCGGTGCTCTCCCAGGCATGACAGATGAGGCCATCCCTTACAATCAGCGAGTCACACTGTGCCCAGTAGGACTTAAACTTTGGGCTGCAGTCACTCACAATGTTCCACCCGGGTCTGGGGACACAGGCACTCTTCCATTCGGCTATCAGTCCCAGGCCATCATCTTATGCTTGTGCCCGCGTGAAAGATTCGAGGCTCCAGCTCTCTTGAAGTTCCACAGTAGTCCGTCGGCACTGTATCCCGGTGTTCTCCTCCCTTCTAGTACAGAAGGTGCAGTCTTCGGGGCACGGTCTTCGTGACAGAGCGTCGGCATTAGAATGCAGTTCGCCTTTCCTGTGCTGGATCTCAAAATTGTACTGTTGAAGCCTCTCTAACCACCGCGCGAGTTGACTCTCGGGCTGCTTGAAGTTCAGGAGCCACCGCAGGGATGCATGGTCGGTCCTGATGAGAAATTCTTGCCCGTACAGGTACTTGTGGAAGTGTTCAATGGTCTTCACGATGGCGAGCAGTTCTTTCCTGGTGACGCAGGAGTTCCCCTCTGGCTTTGACAAGGCTTTGCTGAAGTAGGCCACTACTCTCTTCTCGCCGCCCACTATTTGCGATAGGATTCCCCCTACACCAAAGTCGCTGGCATCGGTATCGACGACGAACCTTGTTCCAGGTCTAGGGTAGGCCAGAATAGGTGTGGTGCACAGAGCCTGCTTGAGTTGTTCGAAGGCACCGTGGCATTCAGCTGTCCACGTGAAGAGTTGGTCCTTCTCAGTCAGTCGATGCAGTGGTTTGGCGATGTCGGCAAATCCTCTCACGAAGCGACGGTAATAGGTGGAGAGTCCCAGGAAGCTTCGTAGTTGGGACTTGTCCTTCGGAACTGGCCACTCCCTCAGAGCTGCGGTCTTCTCTGGGTCGGTGCGCACCCCTTCTTAGGAGACGATATGACCAAGGGACTGGACCTGCTTCTGGAAGAGCTGACACTTCTTGGGGCTCAACTTCAGCTGGGCAGCCCGTAGCTTCATCAAGATCTCCTTCAGGTTGCTGTAGTGCTCCTCGAAGCTTTTTTCCTAGAACGATGACGTCGTCTAGGTAGACCAGGCAGGTCTTCCAGTGTAGTCCCCTCAGAATGGACTCCATTAGCCTTTCGAAGGTCGCAGGGGCGTTGCACAGACCGAATGGCATGACGGTGAACTGCTAGAGCCCGCTGCCCACAGAGAACGCAGTTTTCTCGCGGTCCTTAGGGTGGACCTGCACTTGCCAGTAGCCACTCTTCAAATCCAAGGTGGAGAACCATCTTGACCCTGATATGGTGTCCAGGGTGTCGTCGATTCGGGGTAGAGGGTAGCTGTCCTTCTTCGTGACGTCATTCGCCCGCCTGTAATCCACGCAGAACCTGGTGGAACCGTCCTTCTTCTTCACTAGCACAACCGGAGAACTCCAAGGACTATGTGATGGCTCGATCACTCCTTGCTCCCTCATCTCTTGTACCATCCGGTCGACTTCGGCTTGCTTGGCGAGCGGGACACGTTGGAATGGGGCCCTAATTGGTGCGCTGTCCCCAACGTCGATTCTCTGCTGGACCAAGCTTGTCCTGCCGAAATCTTTGCTCCCCACGGAGAAGACATCCTGGAATTCGTGTAGCAGGTCCTGAAGTTGGCGTGATTGCTCCTCGTCTAGCTGGTCCTGGGATCCTAGGTACAGCTTCTGTAGTTCTTCTGGCAGTGCTTGTCTTCTTCGGTTGTCCGTCTGCAGATGTCCGTCCGTCGTATCTGTGATGCGGGCAATCCAGGTAACGGGCTCGCAGACTCCTAGGTTGGTGTCCCAGTGAACCGTAATGTCGTAGTCGTTCAGGTTGGACAGGCGGACGTACGGCCGAGACGTCGTGTTGATGAGGGTCTTGGCAACTAGCAATCCTTTTGTCTGGATGTCCTTATATTTTGGCTCGATGATAGCCGCCACTCCCTCAGCAGTTCCGTCGACAATTACGGCAGCGCTGACTTCCGTACTGGCGGGAACAATGACGTCCTCTCTCAGCCTTACTCGTCGTGCGGTGACGGCCTCGTGTGCTGGTTGTAAAGCAAGTTCCCCACCTCCGAAGTGCAGAATGTTGGTATTCAGGTCCAAGATGATGTTTTTCTGGTCCAGGAAGTCCAGTCCGATGATCACTTCGTTTGATACATCAGCCACGAGCACTGGATGCTTCACCGCCCGTCGACCAATGACGAACTCCAGAGAAGCTTCGCCATGTACCGGTGCGGTCTCTCCAGTCGCGGTTATTAGCTGGAGGTTACTTTGCGTGGGTTGCACTCTCCACTTCGGGATTACGGTGGGATTGACGATGGTCCTCGACGCTCCCGTGTCGATCAGCATGGGCCAGCTCACTCCGTTGACGACTCCGTTGACCATCAGGCTGCTATTATCCCACCGTAACTGCGTCACACGAACTTGGACTGCCGGGGCTTGACGACTGTCACAAGCCAACCTTAGCCCCCCAAGGCTGGCTAATACTCGTTTCCCTGGGCCGCGCGGTTTTCGGACGACTGATTTCCCGTCGGATACCCTCGGCGTCGGCGATCACCGCAGTCCTTGCTCAGGTGGCGTTTCTTACCGCAGGTCCAGCAGGTCGGTAGCCCTCTTCCGGCCCGCCTCTCCGGTTGTCTTCCGGCTCTGTCGTTGCTGGGGGTGCCGCGACTATCGAAGAAACGGCTGAGCGCCTCCATTAATTCGTCGGCCAGGAGCTTGGTCTCGTTGGTTTTTGCTGGTTCGTCGACGTCCACTTGACGCACCCGCGCGTGCATTCTAGATGCCTGTTTCGCCGTCTCGAACTCAAGTGCGTGGCTCAGCGCATCTGCCAGGGTCTTATTGCGCGCGAGTCGCAGCGCCTGTTGAGTGTCCGAGTCCCGTAGCCCGTCGGTGAAGGTCTGCGTCGCAATCTGTTCCAGAAAGTCGGCCGGCGCTGTTGGATAGGCGATCCTTACGAGGCGTGCGATGTCCATCTCGAACTCCTGCAGGGTTTCCGCGTTCTTTTGTACCCGGGTCCGGAGCTGCATCTGGTAGGCCTGCTGAAGATGGCTATCTCCATATCGGGACTCCATATGGGCGATTAGTGAAGCGTAGTCCTGGGATCCAGTCGGGATCGCCTGAAGGACGTTAAGGGCGTCGTCACCTCTCAGCGCTACAATGAGAGCTGTAGTCTTTTCTGTGTTGTTTCAGTTATTTATGGAACAGGCCGCCTCGAACTGACGTAGGTATGTGCTCCACGGGACCTTTCCGTGGAAGGTTGGGGGCGTCACTCTGCTCTGTTCCCCTCCTGATATTCCTAGTGTACCTGTGGGCGGGCGTCGGCGCAGCTCGGCAACTTCCTCTTGAAGAGCTTTGAATCTCGCTTCCATCCCCGTCGGCGGGCGTTGGCTCAGCTCAGCAATTTCCTTTTGTAAAGCGTTGAATTTCTCTTCCGCCCCCGTCAGTGGGCGTTGGCGCAGTTCGGCAACTTCCTCTTGTAAGGCGTCGAACTTCTTTTCCACTGCCGTGACTTCCTCACGTAGGCCCTGTTCCAATTTCCTCTGACTTTCCTGTAGTTTCGTCAGCAGACACTCTTGCAGATTTTTCTGGCCATCCAGAAATTTGGCGGTTAGGTCCTCTGCTAGCTTATTCTGACCGTCTTCCATCTTCTTCAGGTCCTCTGCTAACCTCTTCTGGCCGTCCTCCATCTTCTTCTGGCCATCTTCCATCTCCTTCAGGTCATCCTTCAGGTCCTTGGCTAATTTCTTCTGGCCATCCTCCATCTTCTTCTGGCCGTCTTCCATCTTGGCTTCCATGCCACTTAACTTTTCTAGCAATGCTGCAAATTGCGCTTCCATTTTAGATGTTTGTCTTGTAAAGGGCATGCACTCACAGGAAAATTAGAGAATTGACCTGCTCGGGTTTTGAAACCAGGACCGTCAGGTGTTGTACTTGTGCTTGAGTTCGTAATCCGGCTTCTGATACCAGTTGTTACGTGCCACCCCCTAGTGGCAAGTTCCGTTAACTGGATTACGGTCGGTGAAAGCACAAACACAATTGTTCCTTTAAAGAGAAGTTAGCTTTATTGCTTGCAGGTCAGAAATATACACCGTACAATAAGCAATAAGCAGATAGAAACAATTAGCTGTCTTACAGAAGCTCCCTCCTGTATGGAGCCCGACGCACCCCTTCACTCGGCCTGGCAGTTAATCCTCTCGCTAATGAGGTGGTCCCATGCACTGGCTGGAAACAGCTGCACTAAGTCTGTCACTCACTGTTTTGCAATTCACCACAATGACTTCTGTCGCACTAGGTAAGCACACACTCTTCAATACACAGTCTCTCCGTATGATTCACACTTCTTCACTGCCAAGAGAATCAGCTTCACAGGCTTTCGCAAGTCATGTCACCTACAACTGTCGCTCAAGGTAAACGCTCGCACTAGCTCGATAAACACACACACACTGCTTGACAGGTCGCTCTTATATAGCAGGCCGGTGACTCAATAAATGCTTCTAGACCCATCCAGGGTTCACGGCTTCTCGAGGTTTCCATCACTGGCTGGGTCACGAATATTCTGGACCATCCCTTTGTCCTAGTAGTCCTTTTGCGTAAGGTGCACGGAATACACTGAGGCAGAGCACAGCCCAGCCCGGGGGCAGTTGTGACTCATGCGGCGAGCGATGAAACAAACTCACAGCCGTAACAATAGTAATAACTAGCGGACCCGTGCGAGAACTCTCGCATAATGGGTTGTGAGCTCCCCATGTGTACAGACTACCCACCCGGTCCTAGTGCTATGCGGGCTGTACGCGATGCCAGGGGCTATCGTCTTGTTTATTTGATTATGTACTCTTTTTAAACAAATAAATATATTTCCGTTGACTTTTCAAGAAATGCAAGATTTTTTCTGTACTATTGAGACGATTTGGAAGATTTTGGTACAAACCGCACCTTCTAACTCCCTATTGTTTAGGAGATTGATTTTGTGAAACATACACCTTAGCGTATGATATAATAAGATAACAACAATACTACTACAGTACTACTACTAATAATAAAAGAGGATCTTCTCCTTGGTTAAAAGCTATAAGGCTGGAGCCTGTGGCTCAATGAAGTCCAATAAGACTTGGATTCCGCTGGGATTTATGACATTGATGTCCAAGATCGTTCCAAATTTTGTGATTTGGTTAACTGTTGGTCCCCAGCGCCCAAAGTGCCTAAATGTCGGCAACCCCTCTCACAGGAGGGGAAGAGAAAATTATCAGCCGGGCTCAAGAGATATTGGGAACTAAAGAGAGCTTCGAAGAGGAACTAGTCATAAGCACCCCTTAGTGGGCTTAAATCAATAATAATAGGAATAAATACTAAAGAATCTCAGAGACTATACGGAAAAGGAGGCTGACATTCCTCGGACATCTATACAGAACGCACAAACATAGATTGGTTGGTTGGTTCCTTAGTTTAGGGGCTGCTGCAACGCGGTCATGTAGCCCCGTCTACTTTGGGTGTGTGTAGAATCTGTCTGATAACCGGTGTGAATTGTGATGGCTGTATTAGTGTGTGTATCTGTTTTTTTAATTTAAGTACAGACTGAAACTTAGAATTTTTTAAATAGTTCCTACTTTTGCCGCCAAACGCCACCGTCAACGACTACTAGGCCTAGTTCAGAACTTAGATACTAGACGCCACCGCAGTCGGCTCTTGGCAACGAACGTAGAAACCTAAGAGCGTTGTTTACATTCTTAACCTATTCAATTTAGCTTCACACAGGTGTAATTAGTGGAAGGTTCTTTAACATGCCATAAATCTATGACATGGGACCGCTGGCTTTACTTTCCCTCCGAAGGAAGGCATACTGAGGGATTTTTAACGCTCTTAAAAAATCCGACGGCTTCGGCCGGGTTTGAACCCGCTACCTTGGGCATAGAAGCTCAGCATGCTACCAACTACGCCACCGAAGCCGCCCGAAAACATAGATTAACATAACAAATTTTCGACTATCTCTGGAAGAAGAAGACCACTCCAACGTGGACTAAGGAAGTTAGGAAAGATTTAGCAAAGTTGAACATCGCAGAGTCTCAAATGCTAGAAAGAAGTGAATTTAAGAGTAAAGTGAATAATCTGGAAGGGTTTCTAGATGTAGGAAGACCTAAGAGAAGTGCACGAACTTGGACAGAAGATCAAAGGAAAGATGCCAGTGAATATTGGAGATAGAGGGAACTCCAGGCAAAGGAAAAGAAACAGAAATAAAGTAGTTGCGTGATCCTAAGTGGTCAATTCACTTGGGAAAAATAATACTAATATAATAATAAAATATTAATAACAATAATCCATAGGTAGCACACAACGGGCAACAATCACAGTATGATAGGTTCGCGAATGTCAGCGTATTAGATGTATCATTGCCAAGTGAGAATCAAAGTGTTCCTCTATAGCTCATTGGTAATGCAACGGTGTACAAATCTGGAGGTCAGGAGTTCGATTCCCGCTGAGGCAGTGGAGTAACTATGATTTGCTTCTGGATGGGGATAAGCTGAGTCAAACTTACATTGGGGGTGAGGGTTCGGTCAAAATGAGACATAATAAATGAAAGCAAATGTACGGTCCTGATATTTCAAAATCTCCTATCTGTATTTTTTTTCGTGTTGGGTTTTATTAGCATTTGATGCGTTGTATTTGCACTTACCAATTTGCAATCGCTCTAAAATAAACAATTTTGTTGATATTAAATTATTAATGTGAAAGGAGATCTGTTCGCTGACTTGGCACCCAGCTGGAAAATCGCTAAAGCCGAGTGTTGGGCGGCGGTAAATAACCTGACTACCTAAAGGGTCCAACGGCTTCGGGCGGAGGAGCTTCTTTAGGCGGGGTGATGGTCCCTTAGCGAAGGAAATGCCACTAAAATCCATCAGGCAGCGTCTGTACTCCAGGTTAGGAGCGGCTGTCAACGGCGTCTGTTCTCCATGTCAGGAGCGGCCTTCAGTTACCAACGACAGGTGGAGCGACACATCGGTTGGATCATATTTTTTTGTCGCATCAAATGAACATGCCAGTATGAACCTTGAAAAAAATGCTAGGGCGTCCCCCACAGGCGACGCGTGTTGCCATCGCCCGGACGACGTGGGAAATGAGCGAGGGCTACCTGCTTATGGATGGAGCAGGCTAAAGAAGCGAGTCCAACACCTACGTCTGGCGACCATCAACATCGGTACGCTCACAGGTCGAAGCCGTGAACTAGCAGCTGTCTTGTAGAGTCGATCGATAGACATAGCATGTATACAGGAGACGAAATGGACAAGAGCCAAGGCCAAGGATATCGGTGAGGGGTACAAGTTGTTCTACTATGGCAGGAAATCTACACAGAACGGTTTCGCCGTGGTCGTCTGCGAGAGGCTTCAGGGCAGTGTAGTAGAGGTTATACGCATCACAGACAGACTGCTTTATGTGGAGCTTGACTACAACAACTCAACTATTCGTGTCGTCTCATGCTACGCCCCTCAAGTGTGTTGCTCAGGGGATGAAAAAGATGAATTTTGGGAGAGTGTTGATACTCATCTTCGTTCATTCGCAGAGGATGAATATGTGTTCATTGGCGGAGATCTCAATGGTCATGTTGGGTCAGAAAGAGATGGCTATCCTCATTGCCATGGTGGGAGAGGTTTCAGGACCAGCAATGAAGAGGGATGTCGTATCCTTGAATGCGCAGAAGCACACGATCTTGTTGTGGCTAACACCTATTTTAAGAAACGGCCAACTCACCTGATCACCTATTACAGCGGTGGTCAAATTTCTCAAATCGACTTCTGACCTTTCAGGCGGAACGATTTCAAGTTGGTAACAAATGTCAAAGTTATCCCGTCAGATGACATCGCTCCCCAACACCGCCTCCTTGTACTAGATCTCAAGTTTGACACCGTTCCCACGAAAAGACCTCGAACAACGGGACCTGAACGCATTAAGTGGTGGAAGCTACCGGAACATAGGAGCGAATTGGTGAATGCCCTTGGATCACTCACATTCGACCCAAGCCAACCAATAGAGATCAACTGGACTAGAATAGTCGACTGCCTTCACTCGGTTGCAGCAGAGAAGTTGGGAAAATCGAAACCTAGGAGGCGTTTTCTTGACAAACAAGTATGGTGGTGGAATGAGAATGTGCAGACCGTGATCAAAAAGAAACGGCTTGCATTCAAGACTTGGCAGACCTCGCGTCTTACCAGAGATCATCGGGAATATAAGACCCTCAAGTCTGCAGCAAAGCGAGCTGTTGCAGTAGCTAAGGCCCAACATTTTGCCTATGTGTACAATCAGCTGGGCTCACCTGAAGGAGCCAACAAGATAGTCCGGCTTGCAAACGCACGTCATCGGTCCTCGCAAGACATTGGTCACGTTATGCATATCAAAGATGAAGACCACCAAATTCTCAGAGACCCATCTGCTATTCTGAGTCGTTGGGAAAAACACTTCTCAGTAATAAGTAACGAAGAGTTCCCTCATCCACCTATCCACAGTGCGGTAAATGTCCTTGGACCAGTACCGCTAATAACTATGGCAGAGGTTGCACAGGCAGTCAGAAAGATGAAGAACGGGAAGGCTGCAGGTCCTGATGATATTCCAGCCGAACTGTGGAAATTACTTGGTCAGCATGGTATTTCGGTCGCTGGTCCTACTTTATGGAACGTCAACATTAGCGGTTTAATTGTACTGATATCAAATGTGCCCGATTTGGATGTAGTTGTTTATGCAGATGATGTAATGCTCATGTTCAGGGGTCCTTCTCATTCTAGTATCCTCTTAACGCTTATGAACGCCCTCGACATTGTGAGTGATTGGTGCAAGAAACACAAACTTTAAATATCTAAGGAAAAGTCGGCATATAGTCAGTATATATCAATCATCATTGAGTTACAATTAGGGATCTCAACGTTGTGTCAAAAATTAAGTATTTGTGAGTAATGCTGGACAACAAAATGGACTGGTACCCACATATGCAACACCTGGACATTAAAGTGATGAAAATCTAGAACAACTTAGTCAGATGTTCCAAAGCATCTTGGGGCATGTCTTTTCATAATTTGATGACGATATACAATCATGCTATTTTACCCGTCATAATGTATGCCGTAGAAGTATGGGGCATCTCCTTATCAAAAAGAGCCAAAGTGAAACTGGAACAAATACAGAGATATTTTCTGATTTTTGCGACAAAGGCATACAGAACAGTCTCTAACAATGCTTTGCAGGCTATAGCCTCCGCTATGCCCATAGACGCAGCCATACTTTTACATAATGACATCAAAGCCATTTCCAGAGGTCGGCCTACAAACTCTATATATCCCTCGCTAAAAGAAACAGAAATCCCGAAGAGATCAAGTATATACCATCCGAGAGAGAATCAGATAAACTTAATTATTTCAGGAGCTGTAGAAAAAGCAGACGTCCTAATCTTCACAGACGGATTGGAAACACAAAACCATGTCGGAGCAGGAATGGTAGTCGAGAAAAACTCAAAAGAAATCTGTATTGGTATAAAAAGGTTAGATATTAATTGTTCAGTTTTCCAAGCGGAATTAATGGGCATCATCATGGCAGTTGAATGGATTGAAATACAGAATAATTGCACTGTAACTTATGCTATTCTTGTGGACTCGAGAGCTGCCAACAGAAAAAATACCCATCCTCACGCCACTGAGATAAGAGACAAAATTATTGCCCTCAACAAGTTGAATAAGATTACTTTTCAATGGCTTCGTGAAAGGATGTGGATCAACGGATGCTATTCACGCAGCACGGCTCCTCGTTAAGAGATACCGTAAGAAGAACAGATATATTCATATCGCCTTTTTGGATCTCGAGAAGGCATTTGATCGGGTTCCACATGAACTGATTTGGTATGCACTCCATTCACATTGTGTTCCTGAAGAATTCGTCCGCTGGACACAACTTCTGTATCGTATGTGTAGTTGTGTTGTCCCGCGGGAATCACATCTCCTTTCCCCATTCAAGTCAGTGTCCATCAAGGATCAGCCCTGTCACCACTTCTGTTTATTCTATGCATGGATACAGTAACATCAGATATCCAATCGCAACATCCATGGACGCTTCTGTATGCTGATGATATCTTATTGGCTGCAGAAGAATGCAACGTTCTTGAAGAGAAACTGCAGGAGTGGAATACGAGGCTAGCTGAGAATGGACTGAAGCTGAATGTTTAGAAAACCGTGTATATGGAGTGTGGGTCACCGACGCCTGGCACCATCCTTGTAGGTAGTCAAGATCTTCAAAGAGTCGACCAATTCAGGTATCTTGGCTCCTTGACTCGTTCAGAAGGTGACACCCTCCCTGATGCCCGAGCTCGTGTGAGTGCCAGTTGGTTCAAATGGAGGGAGGTAACTGGAGTCCTCTTTGACCGCAGGATACCCACATATCTTAAGGCCAAGATTTACAAGACCGTCGTGCGCCCAGTCGCCCTCTAAGGTTCTGAATGCTGGCCGGCCTCTGTTAAACACGAGCAAGCCCTGCATGTTATGGAGATGCGCATGCTTCGTTCGGTGCTTGGTTTGACACGACTTGACCATATCAAGAATTGCGATGTCCGAGGGAGGATGGGAGTTGCGCCTATACAGGATAAAATGCGGGAGGCTCGTCTACGCTGGTACGGCCACGTCATACGTAGTCACGAACAATCAGTGGCTAAAACTGCCTTGTGCCTCAACCCGGATGGTAAACGACCTCGTGGGCGACCTAAGAAGAGGTGGCTTGATCGCCTTAGAGAAGACATGCGACAAGTTAATCTGTGTCCGCATGATGCCCTTGACCGACAGAAATGGAGATTGACATGTAAAGTAGCGGACCCTGCTCCAAAGCGGGACAAACGCTAGGAAGATGATGCTAATGAAAGTCCAGTTCTCTCTCCGTGAAATCATCTGGCCCTTTCTATTCCCTGACATTGTATAAATACTGATAAACTACAGTTTAAAGTTAGCATTGCAGCTAATATTCAGTGGTGCCTTATTTTAGCTTTCATTGGGTCATCACACAATAATTCCAATTACTGGAATATGTGAAAAAAATCAATTAAATTACTTGTGATTAAGATTTACATAATATTTGCAAATGGGGGTAATTCCCCGGTGCAAATTGTACAAATACACAAAATTACCAACAGTAACATCAAACACAATACACAAATCGCAATTTAGGAACTATAGTAATTACATGGTAGTATTTACACAAACTTTCAATCTTCCCTTAAACACATCAATATGTTTGGGGAAAGGCTGTAAGACTGAGGCAGGTAATGAGTTCCAGTTATCAATATCACGGTTAATGGAAGAATATTTCCCATATTGTACGCTGTGGTCGGACCTTAACTTTATGTGGATGATCTGCCCTGCTCAGGTATGTGGGATTTCCCAGACGGTTGTTTAGTTCTCCCCATGCTGGCCGATTAGTGTAAGTGTTAAACTTAGCGTATAGTCTGGATTTCGTCCTTCTATCTTCCAGAGATTCCCACTCTAGTCGGACTATGGAAGAAGATGAAAACTAAGGGATGACATGTTTCTCTCGTCAAGCGATCATCATCAGATCCAAGTATGCAAGACAAATAGCTCTACAAACCACTACCAAACCTACTATGGCACCCACAGACGGCATCTGCCCTCCAAAAACAAAATACATGAACACCCGTCAGAAAACTTAGTCATCATCAGCATTTACTAAAGGCAAAGCCTTGTCACCACAGCCACATTTGACGGTTTTCTGCTGGTCTCTTCATGCTGCCATGATAACCACATGCCAGTTCTCCAATGGAGTTCGTGATGTACGACATCCTTGGACGTCCCCTAGGTTTCTTTCCCAATACTTCACCCTCGATAATGGTTTGGAGAAGAGAGTCGTGCCTCAATACATGTCCAAGGAACTCAGTTTTCCTCATCTTTCTTGTTTTTAATAAATATCGGTCCTCCTTCACGCCCTGCAGAACAAGATCATTTGTTCTCCTGTCCATCCAACTTGTTCTTGCTATTCGTCTCCAAAAACATATTTCTGGAGCCTTAAGTTTTGTTTCCTCCAGTTTCCCTAATGTCCAGGTTTCGCATCCATACAGTAAGACACTCCAAACAAAGGTCTTGAGAAATGGCATTCTAGTCCTCCAGCTGTGGTGGTTATTTAGCAATAAGTTCTTTTTATTTCGGAAGGCTTGTTTTGCTACCATTATTCTTTTCGTGACTTCTGACAGGCACTTGTTATTAGAGGTTATCACACTACCCAAATATAGGAATTCTGTGATTTGTTCAATTCCAGCTTCCTTTTTTAATTGTGGTGATTATTACTGATAAATATTAAAGCATTAAGGGCCTCCGTGGCTCTAAGCGGCAGCACGCCGGCCTCTCACCACTGGGTCCGTGGTTCAAATCCCGGTCACTCCATGTGAGATTTGTGCTGGAAAAAGCGGAGGCAGACAGGTTTTTCTCCGGGTACTCCGGTTTTCCCTGTCACAAATTTCATTCCAGCAACACTCTACACTGTCATTTCACTTCAACTGTCATTCATATAATAATTTCCCCAGGGGAGTGCGACAGGCTTCGGCAGCCGGCACAGTTCATATCCTCGCCGCTAGATCATTCATTCCATTCCCTGACCAGGACGGTCGACTGGAAGGAGGTTGTGGATTTTCATTAAAGCATCAAGCAACCCCCCCCCCCCAAAAAAAAAAACCAACTATCGTATTTATCTTAATGTTGCAAACCTTAGAAATGACTATCCCGTCAACAAAAACAGTTTTCTTCCCCCAAACTAATCTATGATTGTGTTGATCGACTGAAAGCTACAATATTAACTGAAGTTTAACTTCAAACAGCAATACAAGTAAACACAATATATTCGTTATTCACTTCCCAAAATGGCAACTGACAAGTGATGTATTTTTGGAAGAGAAGAGGAAAGAAAGTGCCACACCCATCTCACTGTCACCCCTCTGGGAACAGCTGACCAATTTGTTCATTCAGCAAGTGTTAAGTTAGGGGGGAGGGGGGAGCGTGATGGCGCTGTGGCGTAGCTCCTCGTCTTTCACCCGGACGGCCGGGGTTCGAATTCCGGTGACAGCGGGGTGAAATTTTCACCTGAAAAATCACGCGGTGTCAGGAAGGGCATCCGGTCTTAAATCCCCGGCTTAAACCTAAATGGGCCTGGTTGGCTCCGGCAACCCCAATTAATTGGGAAAAAGCCGAGGAAAGTTAGTTAGCAAGTGCTAAGTTAGGGTAACACGAAATATGTTACACGAATGAAAACAAAAATGCTTTCAAACACAATCCAATCATTCGTCATCAATCCGAATTTTTCATCAAACTGCATATTTTCAATATTTGGCTCTGGGGCCATAGTAATCATATCCACTGTAAGCTGAAACAAAACAAGCAGAGGACGTTTAAAAATCAACAAGCTCTAAGTTACACACAAGACTTCAATTATTATGTGTGGCAACAGTCAAAATATGCATAATATTCTTTTAAACCAACTTCAAAAGAGAGGCATACTCTTTACATAAATAATTATTTTGTTCCGGTTCACGCCACAGTAAATACGTCTAAGGTCCTTTACACACACAGCTACTCACACTGTAATTACTAAGGTTCGGAAGTTAAGGAAACATATCTTTTCCTGAAATTTGAAAAGTGTGAATGAAGAGTCCCTGATCCCATTTAAGCTATTTTATTTTGCTTATAAATGCATATTTTGGCCTTCATTTGTATTAGTAATTTATATTTGAAGAAGTAAAAGAGCACTATGGTATGTTGTGTTCAGGGATCCTGTTTGCTCACGGCCCAACAATCACGAATCCGCGTGGTGGCGAGTTGGAGATAAACAGTGGAGACACCATCAGCCTGACCTGCGTAGGAGACAGACCCGTGGTCTGGGACTACCCCGGAGTCAACTCTTCCAGGAAGGTAAGGTTTGAGTCCTAGTCTGTCTACTGTACAGTTTCCAGTTCGTGATCCCTGTTCAATGGGGGAAGGATAAGGAGGGAAAGTGGACTGGAGTGAAACTTGTAGTTATACATGTCCGTTAACTCGCGACCATGAGCCATGGGACTTCCTTTTAACGTGGAATCCGAACCACAAGGCGTGACATTTTACTTCGAAAATCTCACTTGCATTAACCGGGAATTGAACCCGGTCCGCCTTGGGGAGGGAGTGGAATGAGGGCGTAAGAGAGAGGGCGCCGCTGAGTACTAGACGAGGAAACGTTTAAGACCTCGTGCGAATGGCGATATTTTAGCTGCTGGCGTCCCTAGCAGTAACTCTCTCACTGACTCCGTAGTAGTAGTGTGTGTGATGGCTCTTGCTGGAGAACCGAGTAGCACAGTAAAATAAGTTATTTAATGGTGAAATGTCGTCATCCAGGGAATATTCGGAGGAATACGTCGTATTTCACAGCCTCTCAGCTTAAGAAAAGCGAAAAGTTCATTGTAAAATAAAAGTTGGGAGAAACTAGCATTAATCAACCATCTCATGCTGTAAAAAATTGAGTTGAAGTGCCTTACGTTTTGCACTGTTAATCATATATATTCATTTGGAATAGTATTATCAACGTAAAACTTTACTTTTCTCTTTCCCATTTTTTAAAATATTCATTTAACAGATTGATTGCAATAAGAAATCTCAATCCCCTGAGAGTGAATGTAAACCATGTTTATCAAAATTTACTCCTTTCTAGGTTTCAAAATGTTTTAAACACATTACGAGAGAGATTATTTGAAGTCTTCCTTCCTGCAACAATGAAAAAAAAAAAAAAAAAAAAAAAACTAAGAACGTTGCCGTGGAATATTGTAAACGAGAGGGTCTGAAGGTTAGAACACGATACACTCAGACTTGTGAGGCTACTTGTTTGGCCGTTTGACTGCAATAAAAAATAAAAAAATAAAATAAAATAAAAAAGCTGAAAGGAGGATGGTTCATTCTCGCCTCAGGTATCCTATAGGCCCAGTTGTTTTTCTTGGTTTCCCAAGGAACATGCCGGGGAAAAGAAAAGCATATGCTTTAAAAGAATGCCTACATACACGCAAGTACATGGGCACAAATAATGAGCAGGGAACTTCAGGAGTTGTTTATTGCACGAATATTGCGTAGGGGAGCTGGATTTCTAAAACAACAACCTTGGTGCTATTGCAACCCGGACGGAATATTGCTAGGTCAGGACTGTCTCACTCTTATGGAGATTGGGTGCCCTTATTCATGTTGTGATTTATGACAATACGTGCAATGTTAGCTGTGGTGGTGAGATCAAGTCACCTCAGTCTTATCACTATTTATGGTCATGATATCCCTCGCGTTACATAATAATCCATATTTAAACACACTTCCTTCACATCCCTCATTTTCATGAAACAGTGAATCTTCCCCAGCGGCTCACAAATAGTAGGACGTGGGTTGGTGACCACGGGACTCCAGCTGAGCATGGCATTACTTCCACTTGTGCTGGGCTACTCTCTGTCATCTTTCATTTCAACCTCTCTTCGCACAGTTAATCTGCTACCCTTCCCTCGTTCACACTGATCTGATTAGTTGGCTTCATCAGTGCCTGGGTCTGTCAGGACCTCTTGTCGGTGTTCTATTTATAAAAATGCCAACTACAAATACCACAATTAAGGAGGCATACCTTCTACGAATGTACTGTATTTTGTTTCTGAATAAGAAGAATTACGTTCCAGGTGGATATTTCTGGTTGGGTTGGTTGGTTCTTAAGTTTAGGGGCTGCGACAACGCGATCATGTAGCCCCGTGTACTTTGGGTGTGTGTAGAATCTGCCTGATAACCGGTGTTAACTGTGATGACTGTATTAGTGTGTATTATCTGTTTCTTAATTCAAGTAAGGACAGCAGACTTTTGAATTTTTCAAATAGTTCCTACTTTTGCCACCAAACGCCACCGTCAACGACTACTAGTTCAGAACTTAGCTACCAGACACCACTGCAGTCGGCCCTTGGCAACGAACGTAGGAACCTAAGAGCGTTGTTTGCATTGGTTGGTTGGTTCGTCAGTTTAGGGGCTGTAACAACGCGGTCATGTAGCCCCGTGTACTTTGGGTGTGTGTATAATCTGTCTGATAACCGGTGTTAATTGTGATGGCTGTATTAGTGTGTGTATATGTTTTTTAATTCAAGTAAGGACTGCAATTTTTATTTTTTCAAATAGTTCCTACTTTTGCCGCCAAACGCCACCGTCAACGACTACTACGCCTAGTTCAGAACTTAGCTACTAGACGCCACCGCAGTCGGCTCTTGGCAACGAACGTAGAAACCTAAGAGCGTTGGTTACATTCCTAACCTATACAATTTAGCTTCACACAAATGTAATTAGTGGAAGGTTCTTTAACTTGCCATAAATCTCTGACATGGGACCGCCGGCTTTACTTCCCCTCTGAAGGAAGGCATACTGAGGGATTTTTAACGCTCTTAAAAATCCGACGACTTCGGCCGTTTTTAGGTAGATTTCATTAGAAAGCCAACTATTGCAATGGGTCCCATGTTTCGACTTCCGGAAAATTTCGACATATCTTCGCGTTTCACATCCCCCAGACCCCAAAACCACCGTCAGTTCAAAAGTTTATATATAATTTATGTATATATATATATATATATATATATCAGTTTCTTGTGGACACGATAACTGCCGTAATTTTGCACCAATAACTTTGAATTTTTTACCGAATATGTATACCTATAAAATCTCGGTCGAGTTCGTTACTGGGCTAAATCGGTCGAAGGGGGTGAAAATGGGGGGCTTTTTTTTTTCGAAAAAGTGAAATATTGCAATAACTCTCTTAATGTGTGAAATATCGAATCCGTTCAACGTTCATACTATGTGTCGGATAAAGCCCAAAAATTTATGTTTGAAGAGTTTTTTTATAGCACCAACCATTGACCAAAGTGGGTTTTTCGGGAAACATTAATCATATCTCTCTTAATAGGCACAATATCAAAACCGTACAAAATGGACAATATTCCCCTAATAATTACCTAAAACTTTTGTCTGAAAGAATTTTTGATATGACCCACCATTACGCCAAGGGACGAGAAAAATGATTTCGGAATTATAAGAAAATGCCAAGAGCTATCAGTGGTTGCCATGGCAACACTACTAAATTGATGAGGCATGAGCCATCAGACGTTGCCATGACAACGCACTTGCACGAGATCAGATTCAGTATTTCCATCTGACTAAGTGGTTGGTTGGTTCTTAAGTTTAGGGGCTGCGACAACGCGGTCATGTAGCCCCGTGTACTTTGGGTGTGTGTAGAATCTGTCTGATAACCGGTGTTAATTGTGATGACTGTATTAGTGTGTGTTATCTGTTTGTTAATTTAAGTACTGCAACTAACAATTTTTCAGATAGTTCCTACTTTTGCCGCCAAGCGCCACTGTCAACGACTACGAGGCCAAGTTCAGAACTGAGCTACTACACGCCGCCGCAGTCGGCTCTTGGCAACGAACATAGAAACCTGAGAGCGTTGTATACATTCTTCACCTATCCAATTTAGCTTCACACAGGTGCAATTAGTGGAAGGATCTTTAACATGCCATAAATGTATGACATGGGACCGCCGGCTTTGCTTCCCCTCCGAAGGAAGGCATACTGAGGGATTTTTAACGCTCTTAAAAATCCGATGGTTTCGGCCGGGTTTGAACCCGTTATCTTGGGCATAGAAGCTCAGCATGCTACCGACTACGCCACCGAAGCCGCCTGACAAAGTGGGAAGCGGCTTCGGTGACGTAACTGGTAGCATGCTGAACTTCTATGCCCAATGTCGCGGTTTCAAAGCCGGCCGAAGTCGTCGGATTTTCTAAGAGCGCTAGAATCCCTCAGTATGCTTTCCTTTGGAGGGGAAGTTCCAACGTTCGTTGCGAGTTGCTAGTTGGGGTGGCATCTAGTAGCCAAGTTCACAGCTAGGTGTCGTTGACGGTAGTGCCTGGTAGCAACATTAGGAACTACTGCTTGAAATTGACCGTCTGCAGTCCTTACCTGAATTAAGACTAATACAGCCATTACAATTCACACCGTGTATCAGACAGATTCTACACTCACCCAAAGTACACGGGGTTACATGACCGCGTTGTCGCAGCCCCTAAACTGAGGAACCAACCAAAATCTCTGCGGGAGATATAATTTTGCGTGAAGAAGTAACAGACCGTTACATAGTTACACATCAGTGTCGAAACCTTGCATAAGGATAGTGTGACCACAAGTATAAAAATGGACCCCAAATGACAAGAAGGTTACCGTTCCCATAAGACAATAAAATGTTTAAAATAAGCATAAAATGACGAAAAACAAAGTTAATTAAGCTCCAATTAAAAAATATCTTCTCGCAATAAATGAGGTCTGATCCTTCTACGAAAATCTGCATATTCTGCCTATTTTCGCCTATCCCCAAGTTTGTCCGGTGAAATCCACCTCCGCCTTCCGGCGTGCCGAGAGGACTTTTTTTTCTGTATGTGTTGTTACATTCAACCACAGAACGATTTGCTCTACTCTCTGTACAACGTTTACCATCTTGAACTTGAAGTCTTTTCGCAACATGATCTAATCACGTTGCTTCACTCACACCTGACCTGACCCATGCATTCGAAGCCGGCGGCAAGCCGGCGGAGATGCAGACTATTTAGCCTATCAGCCCGAGGGCCTTGAGTGCTATATCCAGTGAGTTTCGTACCAGCTGCAAGTGTGTTTGGGTGATTGGGTGATTACAATGTAGTCGTAGTTGGCCAGGATATGATCTAATTCAGGAAATACAGAAGATAGGAGAGGAGTAAAGATATGTAGTTCTGAGAGAGTCAGAGATTAGATATGAAATTGAAAATAGATAGTTCTTAAGAGGAGAAAAGGTGTGCTATAATAGCAGTTTTGTTGTGAAGAGGAAAGTCATTCTATAATGATGCGGGGGCGCTTATGACGGCTACCCCTCGCTTGGTAATCACCCAATCTGTTGATAAGAGGGTTTGTACTTAGTATAGCTGTTCTATACAATTTTGCTGCCTGTCTGCGGATTCTCCGACTGATGGTCTGGAGATTGTAATCTGTGTGTAGCTGAGCGTTGCGCACGAACCAGGGAGCGCCGGATATCGTGCGCAACGCTTTGTTCTGAACGACCTGAAGTTTATTGATAGTGGATGGGGCGGCAAAACCCCACGCAGGGCTGGCATATTCCATAACAGGTCGCACTATTGTGCTGTATGTGAGAAGTCTGCTCCTGTCATCTAGTGCACTCTGAGACTTCATAAGAGGCCACAGTTGCGCTTGGATCGCTTCCGCTAGGTTCGCGCGCTGGGTGTCCTCCTGTGCGAAAGTTAGGCCTCGATCTAGCGTGATTCCCAGATACTTTGTACCTGGCTGCCATCTGATTACGTCGTCAAAGAAATTAAGGTCCTGGACTTCTGTATGTTTGCGTCTTTTGGTAAACAGAGTGGCAGCACATTTACCGACATTAAGTTTGACTCTCCAATCCCTAAGCCAGGGGTGTAGGGTGTCTAAAGCGACTTGAAGGTTAGTTGCAACTCTATGTCCTCTCCAGGAGGTGGAAGAGATGGCAGTATCATCTGCATGTAAGTGGAGACTGGTAGCGTCAGTTTTGAGGATATCAGAAAGATAAACATTGAAGAGGGCGGGAGCTATGACGCTACCTTGCGGTACACCGGCTTTGATCTTCCTCAGTGAGGATTGGGCGTCAACCACTTGGACATAGAATCGCCTTTTCCTAAGATAGGAGTTGATGACCTTAAGTAAGTGATATGGGAATCCTTTGTGCTTCATTTTGTACAATAAACCACTGTGCCAAACTTTATCAAAAGCACGACTGATGTCTAGGAAGCAGACTCCTGTCATACGTCGTTCGTTAAAAGCGTGCGTGATGATCTCAATGAGTCTGAGAAGTTGTTGTACAGTGGAATGGCCTTTGCGGAATCCGAACTGCTCATCATTAATGATTTCTGAGATGTAGGAATTAAGCCTGGAAAATAGAGTCATTTCGAAAAGTTTTGAGATGATCGAAAGCAAGCTAATAGGTCTGTAATTGTGTGGAAACGTGCCATCTGTATTGGGTTTATGAATCATGATTACTTTAGCTACTTTCCAGGCTGACGGAAAGTACCCGAATCGGTAGATAGCGTTAAAGATTTTGGTAAAGCAAGTTAGGGCATTCTTGCTCAAGTTCTTAAGATAGGAAGCTGAGACTTCATAAGGACCGGGGGCCTTACGAGTTTTCAGCTTTTTGATAAGATTAAGCAGCTCGGACGGTGACACAAATCTAAAGCCCTGAGTAAGTTCTCCCCGAAACCCACCATGAAGATCACGATGGACCTGATCTACAAAGTCATCGTTGCAAGGTTCCTGGTTGGGTTCACAGGCTCTCTCAAAAGTATCCGCCAGGGCGTTAGCCTTATCTGGGTTGGTGAAGACCATTCCACGTACCCCGTGTAATGGTGGAATGCCAGTTCGTTTCTTAAGTCGTTTTTTTGGCCATACCGTACAGGGAGCTGGAATTTTCAGCCATACTTTGTAACTTATTCTGCCATTCCTTGTTACGAAGGGCAACCATAGAGGAGTGGATCTGTCGTTTGAGCCTGTACCAATCATGCTTGATACGAAGGTCACGAGTGATTTGCCATCGCCACCTGACCATGTTCTTCCGTTTGATAAGAGCTTGAAGAGCGGGGGGAATGGAAAAGGGCTTGTATACTTTGTGTTTGGGACCGATAGCTGTTGTGCGGGCAGTGTGTAGGAGTGAATTGGTAAACTTCTCTACGAGGGAGTCTTCCTCGCAGCGAATTCTGGGGTTTCCAGCAACGGTGGTTTTCAAGATGTATTGGAAATGTTCCCAATCCATCTTACGGGCGTGAAGAGGGATTTGGGCGCGGGAAGGCTGATAGCTAGAGTTTAAGTTGATGAGGATGGGGTCATGGTCAGAATCGAGTACCTTAAGGTTGTCGACTTCGATAGGGATATCAAGGTCCTTGCTAATGGCAATGTCCAAGGTATCCGGTAGTCTGTTAGGATCGAACGGAAAATACGTAGGGCCAGGCGGATGGTGGGTTAAACAGCCGTGATCGTCGCAAAATTTTTCAAGAAGTCTGTCCTTGGCCTCCGTGAGTCGACTACCCCATAGCCGATTTCACTGATATATTGTCGGGGAACAGTGCCTCCAAATCGGACGGATTAAACGGCACGCCTGGGGGCAAGTAGCAGAAGACAAGACGGTACGGGCCGGTAGCTATTTCGACCCGTACGATGGTGGCCTCAATAAACCTCAGATCGTTGGGGGGGGGGGGGGGGGGGGGGGTAGGGATGCGTTGGTGCACCAGTTCGGACATCACGATTATGGCAGTTTCTCCACTCGGGCGTCCTATACGGTCGTTGCGTTATATGCGGTATCCGGGGATGTAGAATTTACTGACCGGTTTGATGTCAGTTTCGCCTAGGAGAGCGACATGAGTGTGTTCCTGTTGTAGGACGTTGGTGAGCTCACCAACTTGCGAGTGGAGGTGAAAGACATTCCATGCCATAATCTTGAAGTTAACACCAGCTTGCGGTCTAGCAGCCATTGAGGAGGTACTGCGAGCAAACGTCGAAAATTATATGGACCTTGGAGGGGGTGATGAGCCGGCGTAGGGTGTTCTTAACAATGTTGAGAAGTTCTCTCAGGGAGGGATCGTTAATGAGTTTAAAAATTTCAAACATTTCGTTTGAGGCGGACGGTGCAGTAGTAGCTTGGGCCGGTGGGGAGAGGCCTGGGAAGTTGGTGCTATCCATAGCGGGTGGGGGGGACGTCAGGTTGAAAAGGTGCTGGGTTTGCGGGCTGGGAAGGGAGGGGGGAGCGGCTCCTGCGAAGCTGGTGCCAAACCTAACCCTGTTACGATCTACCACGTGCCCGGCTGCTGCTTTACGAGCTGATGGGAATGGGAGCCTGTTATTGAAGGTGGCTGTGAGCTTCCTATATACTGGGCAGCCACAGAAACTAGCTGTGTGTTGCTTTCCACAATTTGCGCACTTGGTGGTTGCGTCCTGTTTACCGTAGTGAGGGTATTCAGTTAATCTGTGATCCTTGGCGCAGATGACACACCGAGCTGGGCAGTGGCAGCCGCTGGATGCGTGGCCAAACCCCTGGCATTGGTAGCTCTGCACGGGACCTGCTTGACCCTGATACCTGATAATCGTGACCTGACTATGGAGAAGGCTCGTGATCTGGTAGATGTTACGATCAGGGGCGGTAGTGGAGGGCGCTACCAGAAAAAGGGGTAACTTCTTTGTGCGGTCAGTGGTCTGGGTGAGCTGACTGTCCCGCTCGATTTAAAAACCAGCTTCTGTGAGTGCCTGCTGGACACGATCAACGGAGGTAGATGGATGGAGGCCGCGGATGACGACCTTCCTGATGTTCTTGGGGGCTGAGGGCCGGGTGTGAAATTCCCCATTACAGTTTACGAGCCAGTCTGTGAGGATCCTGTGCTCTTCAGGGGTGTTGACGGTCACGCGGACAGAGTCAGGGAGGTTCTTGATTTTGAAGGTGACGCCTTCCTTCTCTAACTGATCGCAGAAATTGTTAATGTTGCCCACATTTTTCACATAGACCGGGTGGACAGACATCTTGGGAGGGCGAGGGGCTCTTGGCGTGATCGGTTCTGACTCGGGTATGGATTGCTCCCCAGAGAATTGAGAGGGGGATGAGATCTTCTCGAAGAGGGTCAAAGGGGTTGACGGACAGTAGGGGCCTGATGGGATGGGTGTCCGGATCCTTAGCAGTGTGCTTGCGGGGGGGGGGGGGGGGAGCTTGAGCCATTGTGATCGTCCTCGGATGAGTAGAATGAGGTGTCGATATCAGAAATCTGGGGCTGAGCGTTGGAGGTTGAGGCCTGACTAAACTTGGGGCTGGGACCCTGGGTGTCAGAGGGGGAAGAACAAGTGGTGGAGGGGTAAAGACAGGGGAGCCCTCTGGGGTAAACTCCACTCACACACAAGTCCTGCAGAATATTTGAGTGGCTTGCCGCCAGAGCGCAGCAATGTTCATTCGCACGAGGTCAATACATTGGCTGTTAGGGGTGTTGGCGAATTGGGCCAGCTAATCTTCCGAGTGGATCTTTCTTATCTTGTCATTCCATCGCACAGTCCTTTTTGGCCAGTTGCCCTAGGTCAATTCTGGTTCTTCCGCTAAACTTATCCTCCCTACCGTCCCCCACCACTACCATTGTGAAAACCCAAAAGAAGACAAATTATTTGTTCTTGCAGAATTTCCTGTAAACACTCTGCATGCAGGGCTGTACAAATTGCACAATTCACAGAAACAAACATTATGCCTTAATTCTTTTAAAAGGCCACATCAGTTAAAAGTTACCTTAAACCCGTTACATTATTATTATTAACAATAATAATAATTATTATTATTATTTTAATTATTATTGTCCCCCGTGGTGTATGGATAGCACACTTTTCTCTTACCGAGGAGGCTCTGGATTAGATTCCAGCCATAAACTTAAGATATATATAATGTTATTGGTTTTACGTCTCTTTTAACTACTGTGGCCGGGGTGCCTGAATTTTGTCCCGAAGATATTTAACGTGCCAGTAAACCTACTGACACAGCGCCATCGCAATTACGCACCCACAATTGCTAAGTGTCTGCGCCAGGATTCAATCCTGCAGCCTTGGGCACAGTGGGCAAGATCCTTACCAGTGAGCAACGCAGCCAGTCATACTTAAGATCTGACTTGAGGGCTGGAAAGGGGTGTATTTTGTCGTTTATTCATTTTGAAGGCTTTGCGATCATGTAGTGCTGTGTACTTTGGTGTGTGTGAAATCTGTCTGATAATCTGTGTTATTGTAACTGCTGTAGCGTACTATTGTGTAAACTACTTGTAATTTGGATAGGATATGGTTAGAAGGGTGTCATGGCCTAAATTTAGGTACAATGTAGGCATCGGCCTGGAGTACAAATGAGAAACCATGGAAAACCACTTCCAGAAAGGCTGACGTAGGAATCAAACCCGCCTCTTCTCATTTCTGCATCAGCAGAAGGAAGCAGGACAATTAAGTACCTGCTTGATATGAGAAGTAGTTCCCCATGACCTAAAATCGAGGTGATGTGGATAAGGGTGTCGTCGCGCAGGTTATTCGTTCCCCACAATTTGTAGGCTATGAGCTGGGTTGCAGTCGGCTTGATGTTTGGGTCCTCCCAACCACGGGTTTGTTAGACCATTATTGTTGATTCATTGAGGGGCTTTGCGACAACGTCGTCATGTAACCCCGTGTAGTTGGTTGTGTGTGTGGAATTTGTCTGATAACTTGTCTTATTGTGATGGCTGTATTATTGTGTGTAGTTGTAATTTAGATGAGGATTGAGAAGGAGGCAGCCGTGGCATCCAGTCAGGACTCAATCTGGCATTTGCCTGGAGTAGAAGTGGGAAACCACGGTAAACTACTTCCAGAATGGGGAGGTGGGACGAACCCTCCTCCACTCAGTTTTAACTCACGAGGCTAAGTGTTCCCCGTTCCAGCCCTCAAACCAGAATTAAAATTCTTGGCAGAGCCGGGTATCGAACCTGGGCCTCCACGGTGGCAGCCACTACGTAACGAGGTGGACATATAATGCTCAGTGAAATTACATCTAAAAATACTACAAAAATGAATGAAAACGACTTTAAAAGAAACTATTCCATCAAACTGAAATATGGCGACAGTTTTACTGAGGATTCATAGAAGCAATCCTGTTTTATTAACTACTCAATTACCTACTCTCATTAAAATATACTTGAATTAAACAAGGAAATGGCAGTTAAAATGTCATTCTTAATCTTAGTGTTTCTTTGAACCATATTAATTAAAGCTCTAAAACCAACTTCCCGGATAGACAAAAAGAAAAAACGATTAGCTGGAGTAATTTAATACAGCAATACTTTGGAATTAATTTAAATTATGTAGAACACTTTTCTCATTTAACTTATAACAACTCGTTTACTCGTGTCAGTCGTAGGATTCTTTTTTCTAATCATTTACAAAACTAACTACATTCCCCGAACAAGTTGCTTTACTAGCCTATGAAGAGTATTTTAACATTTTTCATCGTATGAGAAAAAATATGCGATGCATTAAAATTATGTAAAAGAATATCATATTGGTAAATATTGTCGTAAAATTGTCTAAAATGCATGAATCATAAAATGGCAAAAATATAAAATAATGTTGAATTGAGCGTGTGTTATTCCCCTTCGCTACTGCGTAGAAAGTATTTCTACGGCAATGGGCGTCGTATTACTGTAATTTGAAAAGGAAACATATGACATTTCAACAGCATCTGCCCTCTAGTCATCACTAAGAGAATTTATAAGGTAGAATTTACTTGGGATATCTACCCTTTTCTCGCCGGGAATAAGGTGCCATGAACGTGGTGGTTTCTTTGACGGCCGGATGCCTTTCCTGGAGCCGACCTCACAACATGAGCTACTGAGAGAAGAAATTAATGAACCTAAGTAAGGAGCTGGAAGGAAGCAGCCGTGGCCAATACGAAGGGCCAGTTCCTTAATTTGTATAGAGTTGAAAATAGGAAAGCACGGAAAACCATTTCAGTCTGGCTGCGTGGTCGAAATATAATTGCTAAATAATATTGCGACCCTTGATTATTATATAAATATAATTTACACCAATTAAAAATTCAGTACACGGGGCTGATTGACAAGCTACCCCAGCCCTTAAAATGAATCTCCAACTGTTAATTACGTTACTGGTATTAAGTATGTTTTAATTTCATCTAATAGGTTAGGCTATTCAATGAAAATTGTTCACTTGGTTTATTAAAAATTAATTTTGTTCATTCATTAGTGTATGCAATGAAGATCGGGTAAAATATTAGAGCTTGCACTTAGTATATATTAACGCTGTCAGTTTATCGGACACAATCTCATGGATGTCCATATTTGTGAAACTATTGAGGACATATCGTATTCCTTGTATAAAGCTCCTCCACATACAATATTTGTCACCATATCCTGAATGCTAGGTCATACATAGAGTATGTGAATTTATAGTAATTGTCACCCCTGGGACCGTCAAACAGAGAGACACCTCCCCTCCAACAGTTTAATGACGAAATGTTGGAACATGTGAACAGTATGGTATGTGTTGGCTGCAGAGTGGGGGAAGAGAAGGGAGTTTGCTAATGAGCTATCACTGGCCGAATTGGACCATGTCTTATCAAAGGGGCAGATCATGGTGGCCAGAAAATTCTGTCCGATTTTATCAGTGTAATTAACTGGCCCAATTTGACTGCGCCCGCTGTTAGTTATTACGTCGTCACTGCAGTGTACGAGTACAGCACTTTTACCAAGTTAGTATGCGCTTATATTCAGTAGGGTCGAAAAGAGTCTGAACTATTGTCCGTCCAGAGCACAGATTACCCACAGATTACCTACTACTACAGATGGCCAACAGCCATGCTAATTTTTGGTACCTAAGACTTCAGCGCTGTCTGGTGGTTGACTGATGTACTAGCAACACGTCGACCGGTAGCGCCACCTATGAGCAGATCCCGTAAACACTAACCCTCCCGCCCCTTCCCCTCGTTCCGCTAAATATTCTCGTCCTAAATGCTCTGCCCACTTCAATGTTCCGAAAATCACAATCTCCCAATACTTATGGCACGTTTTTAAGTATGGAGATAATAATATGATCTACAAGAAATAAATCACATTCAAAATACCAATAACAGAAAAAATTAATAAAAATAATAACAAAGTGGGAAATTGTGAATTCCAGAACTTTGAAATGAACAATCACAGCATTTAGGACATAACCTCATCACTAATATACATGTTTAAATTTCTTTCAGTTGCAATTGGAGCATATTGCATTGATGACAAAAATTAGGCTACTACAAGGCCTGCAGCATATTATTACTCAGCTTGAAAATAGCCCAAGTAGGCCTATAACCAATTAGTTATTAGAAAAAACTACAAAGGAAAAGTACTGGGAAGGGAGAAAATTCATATTTTAAAATGCTTGATGCTGTTAGCAATAACAGTAAAATTTTAAGAGAGAATGCTAAGGATCAGGTGGTGTAACCAGATCCTCATCACACTAAAATTGTTAGTGTAATTAGTGCCAAATACATTAGGGGACAGAAAAAGAATTGGATATCACAAAATATATATACAGTAGTTCATTTCATATGCCCTTTAAAATATATCCAGTAAAAAATTTTGAAGGGTGAAATGCAGTAAGTAGGCTACACTAAAAATTATCATCACACACTAATACAGTACATTCCATTACGTGCTGTTAAGGGGAATGGAGAAATAGGACTTTCAATGAAACAAAAGAAAAACACTCAATACTGCTAGAATTCATCATGTTTTATTTAAAAAGTTGTCAATGAAGAGAAGATAACAGCAAGAGCCAAGATCAAACTTAGCAAAAATACAGTAATCAAATCTGGTCCCCCTAAAAGTATGTGTTGAGGCATGTTCCTTTCTTCTTTCTTGCCAAAGTATAACAGTAGGGTCCAGCACATAATAATGGACCTAGTTCCTCCTTGATGTAATGGCTGACACCGATGAACCGCAAATTCCTACAACACATACCAGTGTGTATGTTGAAACAGTAAACTTAATAAATGTGTAACTTAATGCTTGAAACGGGGAACTTGAATTTGCTGACATGTGTATGTTTGCACCTACTATAAGTTAACTACATTTTAAAAGAATCATTGTGTTTTTGATATTAATTCATTTAGGGCTTTCGATAACATATTCATTTAGCCCCATGTATTTGGAAGTGTGTATGATTTGTTGATATTTGTTGTTTTAACGGGCCTAACATCTTGGTTATCGGCCCCTAATGGTTTGGGTGATCGTGAAGATGAAAATCAAATGTAAACTATAAATGAAACTAACTACAAACTTATATAGGCTACTAGAAGAAGAAATGGAAAACAAAAGGAGAATAAGGCAAACAAAGGACAGGAGGAAAAGAAATGCCCTCAAACCCTCGAAGAATGAGGATCGAGACACTTGGAAGGAAGGAGAGCCACGAAAGGCCCCAGAGGCAATGGAAGAAAGGGGAAAAACCGACCCAGCTCAGGAATCCCTCGGGGTCGCCATCTCCCGAACTCACCAGCCGTGAGCCCCTGAGGGTGTAGCAATATCCAGGGTGCACCAAAGGTGGTGGGGCTACATACACCCTGCCCCTTGAGGGCCTTGAGCAGGAGATAACAAGAAAAGAAAAAGAAGGCTGACCCCTCGCAGGAGGAGGGCATCAGAAAAGATGAGACAAGGGCCAATTAAGGCGGGAAAAGAATAGACTCCCTAGGCCTCGGATACCCTAATACCACGGGGGTCGGAAGAGAACAAGAGTTGACCAAGTGAGGTCGACAGGCAAGAAGACAGAGATGAGCCCGGCACAAGTAAGTGGAAGCAATGCGGGACTCAGCTGGGGCCCCATTGTCGCCAACCCACGTCCCACTAGATGTGAGCCCCTGGGGGAGTGTATGATTTGTTTGATAATCTGTGTTATTGTGGTATCTGTAGTAGTGTGTATACTTCCTGTAATTCAGGTGAGGACTGGAAAGGAGGCAGCCGTAGCCTTAAGTTGGGAACCATCCCAGCGTTAGCCTGGAGAGGAAGTGGGGAAACCTTGGAAAACCACTTCTTGGATGGCCGAGGTGAGAATCGAACCTACCTCTTCTCAGTTCTGCCTCACAAAGATGAGTGTGCACCGTTCCAACAGTCAGACCAGAATTAAATTGCTTAATCAAGCTTGGAAACTAGCCCAGGACCTCAGGAGTGGCAGCAACCACACCACAAGGTGGTCTTATTACAGAATCAATTGATGAAAAAATCCCTCCATGTAAGCTTAGACATTGGCATCCTACGTGTTGAAAAATATTGCAAATAACGTGTGGGAACAAAATACTACCTATAGGTATATCAACCATTACATTGGCATACAATAAATCAATTATATTTGTCTTGTATCTATCTCGCGGTTACAGAATATCATCGACAGAACCTAACACTTATTAACTTACCAAGAGTATAAAATAAAAATTGGCAGATAAGGGTGGGGTTATCGGGCCAATGGTTCCATGGTTTTATTGGATTTTCACGTTGGACTGAGTTCCACAGGACATGACGTCCGAAACGGGGGAGGAGCTTACGGTCAGCTGTTTGCAATATGGCGGCGAGATAGTGACGAGATGTAAGCAAGACAGTGATAGGGTGTGCGTTTGTTATGGATTCTAATTTATGATGGCAAAATACTACATATTTTCTTTTATTGATAGAAATATTTTTATAATCAATTTAAATGCAGTGCTTAGTTACTACCAGTTAAAAATATTACCCACCTGTAGATAGTTAATTTACTGTCTGCCGTTACATTTATGAAGCCTGTACTTGGGAGCCTAGCGGTGTCGATGTTTTTATTAATTTCACAATATATATATCCAGGGGCGGATCTAGGGGAGGGCGACCGCCCAGGGCTCCGCGGTCTGGGGGCCCCGTGCCAAGGATTTTTAAAATTTAATTAATTAATAAATTATACGTTTCAATCTTTTCAAACTAAGTTATAATTCATAGTCTTCTTTTCAGTGCAGCTATGCCCTCCCGTGACCGTTTAGCAAGTTTAGATTTCAGTGAAATAATATAAGACTTCAGCCGGGAAAAGAAGTCGCAAAGTGATATTTTAATATTTCATAGTTTACATAATCTTCATCAAGGGGACATAAAGGTTTCTTTCATCTTCTTAAAATAATGTACTGTAGTGTATTCAAAGTATGGTAACTATTCTTTATTTTATTATTATTGCAAAACTATTTTCCATTTGATTTGATTTTTTTATTATTACCTATTGTTGTCGGCCCCACCTTATCATATCGCCCAGGGCCCCGCAAGGCCTGGATCCGCCACTGTATATATCTCACATAACACAAAGGACGACTCCCTGATAATAAATTGAATCCAGCAACCCTGAATTTGCATGAATGTTTTGGGTTCAAAGAAGCGTTACTTGGGATGCTCAAATCATACTTCAATATTGCTAATATTGACCTACATACTTGCTGTTCAAAGGCAAGAATATAAATTTATTAATCTCTTGCCACAGACAAGTTAAAATGGAGGCATCCTCTTTATCAATATATTTAATTAAATATTTAAAATACAGATATTTAACAAAGCTGGAGTCTCCATTTGAACTTGTCATAAGCAAGCGGAACAGATCTAAAACTACACTTTAAGCTAAATCAAATTCACTCCCCAGCTCGACATAAACCATAATACCAATTAAAACCTATACAAAACATACTCTCCTTACTGTTGTACAACTTTCAAACCAACTATTCGCACTCAAAACTGAAAAACCTTGAAATGGAAACTAATTAAAGTTAGAATAGCCTAGGCCGATCAGGTCTCCTGCTACATTACCGCATATGTATACTTAAAATCACTACAACTTCTAAATTACGGCTAAGTGACCTATCTGCCTGAGTAGTATAGGTGTTACCGGCCTGCCTGGGATGATGGGTTTCCAAACCGGTACTTAAAACTAAGATTTTACACATTAATTAACTAAATTCAACAGTAAGGAGATCATAGCCAAAAACACAATTTAAGCCAAATAATACTTCAATATTGCAAATATTGAGCTACATAGGCCTACTTGCTGTTTAAAGGCAAGAATATAAATTCTCTGGCAAATTAAGGCTAGGGACAGCATTTTTCTTAAGTTTTCTAACCATTCGACTATTGTCAATCGGAAGAACCCCTAAAATAAGTTTGCGAAGAACGGATTACATTCTATGTACGACACAGAAGTATTAGGCTACAAGTTTATCAGTATTTTTGATGTAGCTAAATCCTTGTGAGTACAATTAGAGACAATAACTATCAATAATCAACAGTATCGGTGCTTACGCTGTGGAAAGAAGTCGTCTTCACAAAAATTCAGACTGCACACTGTCATGTAACGTGTAACACGTTTTCCAATTGACAGCGCAGTATCCCATCTTTCTCTCTGAACTTTTTGTACAGGAAAGTAGTGAAGAGATTTCGTACCCATTTTATACGATTTGCAACCGTATACAGAGCAGTACCTCCTCGAATTTGACAAATTCCTTTCTGTTTCCATCACGACATCAATGTTTCACCATGAAAATAAACCTCACCAGTCACAATGTTACAGCTTCAACATTCTACCGCGTGGCTGCGCCATCCAACTTTTCTGACGTCAATAGTTACACATTGGTAAGACTATAATATGATCCTAGGCCATTAAAACTATTAGACCATGGGGGTGTATGTTAAGTTTTAATAACCTGTAATTACAGTCCTACATCAGTATTGCCATTACTACCAATTCGACCAACTGAACACCCAGCCCAAACACTGCATTCCTACCATAACATAAACCGTACAGCTTATTTTCCTGTGTATCTACAAAAATAAATACAAAGTGCCCATAGCATGAATATGCAAGGAAACACATCTACACATTTGTTTGTTCTTGGCTTATTAGAGGAGGACAGGTGCATTTGAATGGTATTTGGGTCGCAGAACATTACACGAGTCGACTACTTTAGCACCATGACTTAGCATAAGTATATTCACGTTGGACTTCGTTCCACAGGACAAGAACACATTAATGTATATAGTTACACATTGGTAAGACTATATGATATAGGCCATTAGACCTATTAGACCATGGGGTGTGTGTGTTAAGTTTTAATAGCCTGTAATTACAGTCCTACATGGCATTACTACCTATTCTAACTGAACTGATCTGTTTTGAATACTGTAATAATTTGAAATTCAAGGAAGGGGAAAAATTAAAGCTTAGACACGTTGTCATGAATCATGAGATTTATATTCTATTGCAATGTGAAATTAATTAATTGATTATTCACACTCCTCAAGATCTTCAGTACACACATGCAATAGGCTCATTTAAATATTTCTGCGAGTTGTAATCAAGTTGTTGCAATGGTTTATGGAACCCAACCTTATTCATCTTGTACTCTACCGTAGGTCTACATTATAGGCCTATTAAAAAAATCCATTACGAGAACCCACAGTACCTAGTTCCACTACCCACTGCCAAAACATTACGGTAACACAGACTTCTTACCTGGTCATAGACTGGATCATTTCTTAGGAGAGTAATTGCCATATACTGTATATATACAGCGATTTACGATTTGTTTTTTTCCTTCTTCCGGTGATAGGGACAGTTCACAGAATTTGGTAGGTCTACCTATGGGATAAATAATAGTGAAAGTTAATTGATATGTCAAGTAGAATGTCACCTGCGTCTAATATCAATTCAAAACTAGGCCTATATTTTTCACAGCCACTACAGAAACACAAAACTTAAAATAAGCGTACTTACTCGCCGTAGCAGAAGAAGAACTGTTCACTTCTCATTATCACGAAGACAATTTGATATAAGAAAGATGAGATAGAACACAACATTAGCTTATTTAGCTTATTTGTATACGGCCAATATTATTACATACAACTCATAAACAGAGCCGCCATGGCATGGTCAGTGCCGCCAACCTAGTAGAAATAATCTTTATTTAATGATAAGTGCCGTAATTATCGTCTGTGAGCAAGATAATTGCAAGGAAATGTCAATTAGGAATTATGTGTATATTTATTGACTAAATATAGTGATATGTTTGCAATTTAATTACAACGTTGTATCATGCATATGTTGGCAACACGATATACACGATATACAGCGCTCCATACGACTGGCACGTGCTACTACACCGATGGTGCCAAATGATCCCTATCTGGTTGACACCCCCTGGTCCAGAGTTAAGGGACACTGGGACTGAAATTTTCAAATTCTATATAAACTGAGGTACAGCTTTGAAATATTATATGGTTATGAATAGTCATATTATAAACCACTGTGGGAAACGTGAGCATTGTAAGTTGATTAGTTCTCCAGATATTAATTATTTTGTACATTTATTGTGCTAATTATTCAAGTTTTATAAAGGTCAGCCGCGTTAAAAAAAACAAGATAGTGTAACTTTTAGGTTATATTCTATTGCACTATAACAATTGGAAGAAACCTACGGATCCGATTTTGAATTGCATTAATGAGTGTCAAGAAATTAATTTTTTTTCATATCGAAGTTTTTTTTCTACAAAAAATCGTATTTTTTCCAGTTTGAATTTTTTTTGCAGCCATACCAAAAGTGCAATCTAAAAAACGATCCGCAGGTTTATAGTCATTGCAATGAAGATAATAAATTCCCATTTTGAAAGCAATATCATAAGATTTATGACGCGAGTAACATTTTGAATGCCTGAAAAAGTGAATCCGAGAAAACAGCAATTTTCTAAAATGATGCACAATTTACAAGGTTTCAGCTTACCAATGACATTAGGATTGTCCTACAGCATAGGTGACACCCTCCTTCTTCTGTTTTGCAGCTTCCTCCTTCATTTCTGTTAGTTTCACCTTCCGTCGACATGCCTTTCCCTTCTCCAATTATGACCGCGGACTTACATTCTTCCTGCGACTGTCACATCATTCAAGTGTTTATGCTGTGACATGAGATACTGAAGTTAGTCTTATTCCTGATTTCAACTCTGTTGTAGCACTACACCCCATGTAGAATTCTGCTACAGAATTACTAACAGCAATTTCAAGTATCTTCCGTGAAATAAAAATCTCCTTTGGGCACTTCCTCCAGATAACAGAATGCAGACTCTCATTCTGATTTTCAGTAGCATCTGGATAGTAGCTCATCTGATGCCAGCCTTTGATAAACAGGCATAATCTTGACAACTAAGGGTTCTTAAAGTTCTACAGCCATTTTGTCATGACTCTGTGGTGTTTTACCAGCTGCGATACTTCGATTGTAGAAACACCAAGACTCAGAACCTTCAGGACACTTACTGTGCTGGGGCGATTAAAGGACACACCGTGCATTTTAAAGCTTCGCCAGGGCTTTAAAAATGGCGGAATTCGGATAAAAACACTGCTATATGATCCGCAGGGGATAGGGGTGTATTAATATGGAAAATACCGAAAATCGACATTTTCCACAAATTTCACTAAAATTTCAGTCCCAGTGTCCCTTAAGAGTGGACTATAGCTCTTGTGGTACAAGCGTTGCCGAGTGTAACGGCGTAGTTATGGTACAGCACGCAACACGAGGTTTTATGTATCTATTTTATTTATCGTATGGCTGTTAGTGCCGGAAGAGTCCAAGGACATGTTCGGCTCGCCAGAGTCTGTAGCTGCTTCCAGCGGACACCCAGAGGGTGAGCTACACGTTCCGTTCAATTTCAAGTAGTTCCAATTTTTGCCACCAGATATCAATGATACCTAGTGGTGAACCTTGGAACTTCGATAAAGCGTTCCAACGAAATCTAACCTAGAAATTTAGCTCCACACAATGTTAGTCTGTGGGAGGATCTTTTACATGCCATAAATATATGGCATGGGACCGCCGGTTTTACTTCCCCTCCGAAGGAAGGCATACTGAAGGATTTTTAACGCTCTTAAAATATCCGATAACTTCGGCCGGGTTTGAACCCGCTATCTTGGGCACAGCAGTTCAGCATGCTACCAACTACGCCACCGAAGCCGCTAACACGAGAAACTACTACTATGATAACAGCAAGAATGAAAAACTTGGCAGCAACAACACAACATACAATACATCGCTAACTTCCATAAAAAATGCAAGCGGACATGTTCATAAATACCACGAACGGTACCTCAATGTAATTGTTTAGATTCACATCGCACTCGCTACTCTCGAACTTTTCAAGGTTTGAAATGCAGTGTGATGGAGATGAAAATAGACATGAATTAATGCAACCCTTCAAGGTATCATAGAAACTTAAAACTAGGTACCAGAGGAGCTGATGTCTCCAAGATCCCTAAAAAAATCTAAATATCTAAAAGTATTGTTAGGGGGCCGAGCTGATGAGCTTTAAAATTGGGTTTCATAAGCAGTTCGGCGTAAGTAGGCCTACGCAAGTGTATTTTCACCCATAGGTTAACTTGTTTTCCAAAGCGATGATCTATAGTTTTCGTGAGTTTAAACGATTGCTGAAAGTCCAAACTAACTTTTAACATCAACAAACCTAGTTAGAGATAGACTAATTAAATCCCAAATGCACAATTTAAACTTATCTATTGCGATTCACTTTTACATCCCCTCCGAAGAAAGACACACTGAGTGATTCTTAATGCTCTTAAAAATTCGACGATTTCGGCCGGTTTCGAACCCGCAATCTTGGGCATAGAAGTTCAGCATGCTACCAACTACGCCACCGAAGCCACATTCAGAGGATAATTATCAACAGTATAATAGTTACTTTGTAGTAAGCCTCCATGGCTTAGGCGGCAGCACGCCGTCCTCTCACCACTGGGTCCAAGGTTCAAATCCCGGTCACTCCATGTGAGATTTGTGCTGGACAAAGCGGAGGCAGACAGGTTTTTCTCCAGGTACTCCGGTTTTCCCTGTCACAATTTCATTCCAGCAACACTCTCCACTATCATTTCATTTCATCCGTCATTAATTTAATCATTGCCCCAGCGGAGTGCGACAGGCTTCGGCAGCCGGCACAGTTCATATCCTCGCCGCTAGATGAGGGTTTCATTCAATCCATTCCCTGACCCGGTGTGTCCACTGGAAGCAGGCTGTGGACTTTTTCTTTCTTCATAATAGTTACTTTGAATCAAGGTCTGGTTAACTGTGGACTTAAAGACCTTAAAGACTACCCTCATTTAGGGTAGTTTATTATACAGTTTGATATTCATGAAAATATGGCTATTCTGGTGTCGTACAATGGGTGCCACAAAATTGTCTTTCTCTCTGGTGTTATGCATTTGAACCTCTGATAATTATGTATGTTTTCCTAGAGCATGCATATATTCTAAACCTGAGAGCAAATACATTGAAGGAATGTTCTTTCAATACAGGGGCCGATAACCTAGATGTTAGGCCCCTTAAAACAACAATTATCATCATCATCATCATCATCATATTTCAATACAAGTCCACATTGTTCTCTTGTATCTTGAGACAATCGTGATTGGGGATTCAACTCGAGTCCTCCTTTTCTCTGGAGCCAATGTGACAGCGATTATAATAGTTTTAGAGAAACTGGAGACACGAGTTCAAATCCGTGTCATGCCTACATTTACAACAATTGCGTTTAAGTTTAATACACCATGTTTATTTCCCTGGGAGTGAGGTTAAGTACCACAATTGTGAGTTGTTTTCCCTTTCTGTTGACAGGCGGAGATACAAGGAAATCTTCGATCCAAGTTGACTCTCAGACATGCTGAGTACGGAGATACTGGATACTACTACTGCATGATGAAGGGCAGCCAGCCTTCAGTGACTGGAATGACAGACAAAGACGGAATATACATTTTTGTAAGAGGTAAACTACCAATTCAAACTGATATTATTACCAGGGTGCTGGATCTTAGTACGTGTGCAATGAAGTTAGAACGCACCGTACTATAGGGCACGTGGAAGCTCCTCCTTTGAGCTTCGGGTGTACCAATGAGCACATGCGACACGTTCAACGGATAAATGACTGATCGCTTGGTTCGTCGTCTATTGTGGACGGGCTGGTTACGTACTAAACCCCGTAGCCTGACCATTACATTTGGAACAAGCATTGAACCATTTCAAAGCCATTTTATATACCCCAAAGCTAATTTATTTATTTATTTATTTATTTATTTATTTATTTATTTATTTATTTATTTATTTATTTAGCATATGGCTTTTAGTGCCGGGAGTGTCTGAGGACATGTTCGGCTCGCCAAAGGCTGTAGCTGCTTCAAGCGGACACCCATGGGGTGAGCTACAAGTTCCGTTCACTTTCAAGTAGTTCCAACTTTCACTACCAGATGTCACGTACACCTAGTGGTGAATACAGTGGCTCTATTAAGACAGTGACGACAATTGAGTATAAGGGGCCTACCCGCCATGTTTCTCCCAAGTTTCAACTATACCAGCATCCTGCATCACGGTGTATCATCGGGGGACTACACAGTCAACAAATACAATGCCTAATGGGAGAAATGTAAACACGCGCTCTAAGCTAGGGCGAGTATGAGTTTTTTCAGCATGTTGGAAAAACACGAGGAATTATAACCCCAAAACCATTGAAGTTACTGAGATGCAGTGCTTTCTTTTTAGGGGGAACGCCGGGGTACGCGTACCCCTTAAACATTTGAAAACTGTTTAAGAAAAAATATTGGTACATTTGTATCTAGTCCGACAAATATATAACTTCCGACTTGAAAGTTCATCGATCAGCTGGCGTCAACGCACTGTTCACAACGGCTGGAGGAGAGTTCGAGTTATCCTTGATTTAAATCGATCTAGGCCGTATCGAACCAATTTATTTTGTTCGGCAACTCGGCCCTCCGTTCTTATAAGCACACAGGCTAGTGTTTGGAGGCGGGGCACGTTGTTGTTTTGTGCGTTTGGTTAGTTTTGAAAGATGAAGAAAATAACGTATCATTTAACATCCGCCCAGGCATCGAAAAAGCTAAAAGTTGATTCGAACACAAACAATGACTGGACTTTGCAAATTGCCGAAAATTGCAAGATCGTTATGTTTTGTCGACTAAAACTGAGAGTAGGCCTACCCCTTTATTTTTTTTTTAGAAAATAAAAAGCACTGCGGTGAAATGGATAATAATAATAATTGAAGTTTATTCATACATCTCATGTTGATACGACTGTTTGTACGTAAGATAAGATGAGATTTGTTGGGAAGTTCTACCGCTCTTTGTAAGGCACTTAAGACATGTCATTGCAGGTGTTATTGGATGTTAAATCAATTTTGTATGTGGAATTTGTATATGTGTTGAGTTTGTTAGCGTGTTTTTTTTGGCATAGAAAACGCAGTGGAGAGCCTCTGAGTGTTTCTATATGCTTCTAATATATTTAATTTTTGGAGGGGGGATGGGTTCCAGCACACAACTGATTTGTTGCACCAGCCGCCTCTGGGCTCAAGTAACAGATGCGAACTACAAGACACAATGACTAGACTTGAGGACTACGCGGCAAAAATACAGCTTGGTAATCAACAATAACAAAACAGTACAGATGGTGCTCCGGACGAGAGGATGGATCTCGAACAAACACAGAATACAATGCGGGGGGACTCGGAAATTGTAAACTCGTTTAAATATCTTGGTGTAACTTACAAAATGTAAATCATATTTAAGAATAACTGCTTATTGTGGCTGCCTCATCTCTGGAAATGTACGATTCTTGAATGAATTCCAAATGATTAGCCTATAGCCTACACTGATTTTCTCGTTGACCCAGGATCTTTGTCAAATCCTTCTTTAACCGTATCGTAATGATTTTTTTTTTGTCGTGTAGCCTCCTGAGAGGCCGAGTGCAGGTCTTTCTAGTCGACGCCCGTGGGCGACCTGCGCGTCGGGATGAGAGATGGAATGGATGAAGATGAATGAAACTGGGCAAGGATGTGGAAGGAAGCGGCCGTGGCCTGTCAGAAGGTACTGTCCCAGCATTTTGCCTGGTGTTGAAAATGGGAAACCACGGAAAACCATTTCAAGGACAGCCGACGGTGGGGCACGATCCCACGCGTCTACCGAGTCAGCAGAGAGCTTGGCCCCTTGACCTAACGCAGCGCTTTAGCCCGCGTAGCCACTACTTTCGGTATCGTAATGATATTACATTTATTTAAGCCAAATGACCATAATGGTCTTACCTCTGAGATAACAAATTAGCTGTACAGAACTTACAATTTTTCATATATGAGGGTCATTCCATAAGTCAGGGCAACTATGTTATATCTTCCGAGCATATGGCATCACGGTAATTCCAGTGTAGACATTCGAAAGCCCGCGGCAACAGCACAGAATTCCCCCGACAGAAGGCGACTGTAAGTGCAGGTGGCACTTGACGTTACAGACAGGAACAGGGCTCCGAGTGAAAGCCGAAGTTAAACGATTGTGACTCTGCGTCACCACATGGTAGCGTTACGATTGGTTACAAAGTGAAAAGCTTATTGTCCTCTCTGTTTCAAAATAAATCAAGTGATTGCGCCAGAGCTTATCTACATTTAAGACACTTTACTAAATGTAAAATACTGTAGTGTAATATTCAACATTATCATATTCTCATAATACATTACATTGAAGTACCTCCATTTCCTGCACATTACAAGTCGCACTGATTGTCAAGGGGTATAATTCCTGCTTCGGGTGCGAGAGGTCCCGGGTTCAAACCCCGGAAGTGCCTAGAATTTTACTTTTGTTTTATCTCTTGAATATATTCAAAAAGTGTATAAAAGAACCTTAGGAACGTTATTTTTTCGTTCGAGACTTATACTTATACCGGTAATATAAATACATAGTTTGTGAAGGAAGTTTGATAATAATTGTGAAGAGTATACTCTGGTGGACTGTAATTTATAGTGCTGGGATTTCAAATCACTGGACTTCTGTGGAACATTTAAACTAATTATATTATATTACACAGTTATATACAATACATGTTGATACATTAATACACTGTCACTCGTTCGATATAGTTTTCCGAGATTGCATGGCAGCAGGTCTACAGCACCTTCACCCCGTGGTGACTGGTTTGAGCACAATAGTGGCACTGGCTCAGGAATGTACGGTACTTGGGCGCAGGGTGGGGCAGGTAGCAAGCACACCCCTCACGACCAGTGGATATAACGGGATTCGCCACAAAGCAAGTGAGGCCTGACGAACCGTTTAACACTTGTTCCTAAACATGCCGCCCGCCAAAAAAGAGTTTAACACTTTTTTCCAGAAACAGTCACCTGCAATATAACACCAACAAACAAACGAACACAAAGCAATGAACATAGTTAGTTAGTCAAAACACCACCTTCACAAATGCCGTTGTCTGGCATGGGAAGTGGGCAAAGTTTTGTAATGGGTCTCTTGAATGTACCGGAAGAGGTACGTATAGTGGCAACACGTACGAGTCCATCAGCTCCAGGGTGGACCTGATCAACCACTGCAAGCTTCCAGCACAGTGGGGGAAGTTTGTCTTCTTTCACGATCACCAGCGTGCCTGCCTGGACGTTGCGCCCTTCCTTCTTCCATTTTCCTCTCTGTTGTAGATGGGACAAGTAGTCGGTTGACCACACCTTCCAGAATCCTTGGAACTGTCTTTGGATTTGCTGCCATCTGGAAAGCAAGCTTACACGCACATTACTCAGATCTGGTTGGGGTAGTGCTGTGATTGGTCGGCCAATGAGAAAGTGACTAGGGGTAAGGACAACTAGGTCGTCGGGATCATCGGATGCCGGGACTAGAGGCCTCGAATTGAGACATCCTTCGATCTGGGTTGTGAGTGTGGACAATTCCTCGAAGGTAAGGTATGCGGTGCCCATCACTCGCCGAAGATGGTGTTTAAAAGATTTGACACCTGCCTCCCATATTCCTCCAAAGTGTGGAGCTTGATGAGGAATAAAATGCCACTTAATTCCTTCACTGCTTGCAAAGGTGGATAGATCACGTTGATGCGTTCCCTCGTTGAATGATCTTCTTATCTCCTCCAGTTCCCTATTGGCTCCAAGACTGACAATCCGAATTTGTTTGAGAAGTGGAAGTTCGCCGCACAATTTCTGCCAACGATGAAGTAGCTCTGGTGGTAAAATTTCATCCCACCCTAGACGTAGCTGCCACAGTTGCTGTAAGAAGAACTTGCAGGAGATGATGATTGGACTCCCTAGCCCAAGTGGGTCGTAGATTGAAGCTATGGTTGATAGTACATTCCGTTTTGTTACTGGGTTGCGTAGTTGTAAGTTGCCGTTTACGATTTGCAGTTGGTCACTAGCAGGATGCCAAAGCAAGCCTAATGTCTTAATGTTTTCCCCATTATCTAGTTGAAGTGGGAGCTGGGTTTCTCTCCACTCCGAAGGAACTGCTTCAAGTAGTCGGGGATGATTCGAACACCATTTTCGTAGCTGGAACCCTCCAGTTTGTAGAAGGTTGATGAGTTGATTTTGAGCGTCTAACGCGTCCTCGACGGTCGCACTTCCAGACATACAGTCATCAATGTAGAAGTCTCTCTGTAAAATCTTCGCTGCTTCCGGACAGCTGTCTGATTCTTCCATAGCGAGCTGTTGGAGGCATCTAGTGGCGAGGAAGGGTGCTGACGCTGTGCCGTAGGTGACGGTGTTGAGCTGGTAATGTTTTACAGGATCTTCTGGGGATGATCGCCACACGATTCTCTGAAGTCTGCGGTCATGACTATCAACCCTTATCTGCCGGTACATCTGTCGAATGTCTGCCGTAAAGCATATTTGGTGAGTGTGAAATCTGGTGTTAATGGGCCAGATATCTTGCTGGATTGTCGGACCAACCCTGAGGATGTCATTGAGTGACCGTCCGGTGGTAGTACTGGCAGAGGCATCGAATACAACCCTGGTTTTTGTAGTTGAACTTGACTCTTTGAACACTGGATGATGGGGCATGAAGTAGCTCTGTTCCTCCTTATCAGACGCCGTGGTTATAGGCTCAATATGCCCTAGAGTCTCGTACTCTTCTAAAAAGCTGACGTAATCCCCCTTCAACTGAGGGTTTCTTTCAAGGCGTCTTTCGAGATTGTGAAACCGTGACGTAGCCATTGTTAGTGAGTTTCCAAGTTCTGATGGTTTTCCACAGAGTGGGAGTCGTACCGTGAATCTACCTTCTGCATCCCGCCTGACTGTGTCAACAAAATGCCTTTCACACTCGATTTCATCATTCGATTTGATTGGTTGAGTGATCTCTTCTAATTCCCAGAATCGTTGAAGTTGCTGGTCGAGTGAATGGTCATTCATAGTGAAGAATGACTGTACAGGTGGTGAACCCGGACCGCTCGCCTTATCCATTTGAAACTGTCCCGCTACAATCCAACCGAATTCCGTGTTTTGAAGAACTGGATAGGGTCCGCTCCTCGTGCGTCTTTCAGGCCTAAGAAGATCAAAAAATATCTCTGCCCCGATTAACATATCAATCTGACCTGGTTGGTTGAAGCTGGGGTCAGCTAAGGTCAGTTCTTCGGGAATTTGCCAGTCTTGATAGTTAATGTATGATCCTGGCAATTCAGCTGAAATTCGTGACAATACAGCACAATTAATAACTACTTGATAGTTGCTAGTAATGGAATGCACCTCTATGTTTGCACTATGATGCGACTCTGCGTCGATACTACTTATACCCTGGATTGGAATTCTATTCCGTACCTTCTTTAAGTTCAGTCGTTGTGTGCAGGCAGTCGTGATGAAGTGTGCTTGACTGCCCGAGTCTAGTAGGACTCGGCAAGTCTGAAGTTGGCCCTCACCATCACGCACTTTTACTAATGCAGTCGAGAGCAATATATGAGTATGCGGTTTTATTTTAAGTGAGCAATAGGACGCTGTGTCGGCACGTTGTTGCGTAACAATAGAGTTGTTGGGTCTTGCCTGTTGTCTATCATGCGTGTTATCAGGCGGCCGTGGGGTAGGAGAACGACCATTTCCTCGGTTGCGGTGAAGTAGTGTGTGATGCTTCAAACCACAAGAATAGCAAGAACCTGAAGAACAATCACCAACAATGTGACCATGTCTCAAACAATTTGTACACAATTTATGCTGTTTGGCAAATTCTGTTCGTTGTGCAACACTAACACTGGAAAAGTCTTGACATTTATAAAGAGGGTGCACGCCAGTACAAAATAAACAATTATTGTTACTTGAAACATACACTTGTCTGACTTGGTTCGTGAGCTTCTTTCTAGTGATGTTTTGAGTGGTAGAATTGACAACTGGGGTAGGAATTCGGTTACCATTGATTAATTCTAGGGCTTGACATCTGTCCTCTAAAAATTTACTTAGCACTTCCAGTCTTGGGAATTGTGAATTTGATGACGTCAGCTCCCACTGTTTTCTGCTGACGTCATCAGTCTTTTCAAGAATTAATTGCGCTAGAAGGATTTCGTGAAGAGGGATTTCAAGTTCAAGTGCTTCAAGTGCATTTAAGTTACTTGATACCTGATTTAGAAGTGCTCGTAACTCTGTGGGTGATTCATTGTGTACACGTGGAAGGTTCAGCAAGTTGTTGATGTGTGCTGTGGCAATTAATCTAGGATTATTGTATCTCTGACAGACAGTTTGCCAAGCAATTTTAAAATTAGGACCTGTTATGGGAAGGTTCTTAATCTGGCCATGTGCTTCACCCGTTAATGAAGATAACAAATAGTGGTATCGTTGTATATCGTCAATTGCTTGATTGTTTATTACCAGGCTAGTAAATGTGTCACAAAAATGACGGAATTCAGTGACCTGTCCCCCGAAGGAAGGTAATTTAATTGTAGGAAGTGTCAGCTCTCTCTTCCCGGAACTAGACTGACCATCACTTTTAGTACTCGAAGGATTGTTCTGTTTTGATCGTAACTCTACGCTATCTTCAATCAACGTGGTCATTTTATCAACGAGATCATGATACATAGTCTCAAAAGTATTCCTATCTTCACTGTGGTCCTCGGATTCGTCTTCTAATTCTAATCTCTCCTGCGCGTCTTCATACTTCTGCCTTAATTTTGGTAGATCGTCTAACCTTGCCCTTATTGCGTTTATACTTGACCCTGGTTGGAAACTCTTGACGAAGTTATGCAAACGAGTTATATTTGCCTTTGCGAGGCCCCTAGTCTTTACGATAAGAGCTTTCAATTTAGGATCCATAATGGGAATAGCATACAGGAATACAGGTAACCAGAAATGAGTATGTACTTACCGAAGCTGCTTAAAGTTGAATTCCTTCCATGTGTAATGTCTCGAGGTTCAATATGCACCACTGCGCGCTGTAGTTAATACGAATCATCGAAGAAACACACGATTACCGCTCATACTTCGCGTTGAGGCTACCGTAACAATGCACAACGCGAGGCATCGATATGAAATGATGCACGAGCTCATAACACACGTCCGTTGTTCCACAGAAATCCGGCCGGTAGGACCATGAAGGAAGTTTGATAATAATTGTGAAGAGTATACTCTGGTGGACTGTAATTTATAGTGCTGGGATTTCAAATCACTGGACTTCTGTGGAACATTTAAACTAATTATATTATATTACACAGTTATATACAATACATGTTGATACATTAATACACTGTCACTCGTTCGATATAGTTTTCCGAGATTGCATGGCAGCAGGTCTACAGCACCTTCACCCCGTGGTGACTGGTTTGAGCACAATAGTGGCACTGGCTCAGGAATGTACGGTACTTGGGCGCAGGGTGGGGCAGGTAGCAAGCACACCCCTCACGACCAGTGGATATAACGGGATTCGCCACAAAGCAAGTGAGGCCTGACGAACCGTTTAACACTTGTTCCTAAACAGTTTGAGGTAAACGCTTCTTTTTTATTTTACCCTCCTGGTTGGCTTTTCCCTCGGACTTAGGTCGGTTGGTTGGTTGCTTCCTCAGTTTGGGGGCTGTGACAACGCGGTCATGTAGCCCCGTGTACTTTGGGTGGGTGTAGAATCTGTCTGATAACCGGTGTTAATTGTGATGGCTGTATTAGTGTATGCTATCTGTTTTTAATTCAAGTAAGGACTGCAGACATTGATTTTTTTCAAGTATTTCCTACTTTTGCCGCCACACGCCACCATCAACAACTACTAGTTCAGAACTTGGTTACTAGACGCTACCGCAGTCGGCTCCTGGCAACGAACGTTGGAACCTAAGGGCGTTATCCAAATTTTAACTTATAATTTAGCTTCACACAGGTTTAATTACTGGAAGGTTCTTTAACATGCCATAAATCTATGACATGGGACCGCCGGCTTTACTTCCCCTCGGAAGAAAGGCTTACTGAGGGATTTTTAACGCCGGCTTCGGCCGGGTTTGAACCCGCGATCTTGGGCATAGAAGAACAGCATGTACCAACTACGCCACTAAAGCCATTACCCTTCCTTGGACTCAGCGAGGGATCCCACCATAACCGCCGCCAGGGCAGTGTCCTGGAGCTTGAAACACCTGGTTGGGGGATACAACTGGGGAGGTGGGGCCACCCTCCTTGCCTCTTCCTTGTCTATCCCTCCCAATCTTCCCCTCACTTTCCATCCCTCATGAGGCCCATGTTCGCTTTGCAGGTGAGGCCGCCTGGGCGAGGTGCTGGTCCCACCTGCCCAGTTTTATCCCTCGTCCAGGTGTTTCAAGCTCCAGGACACTGCCCTGGCGGCGGTAATGGTGGGATCCCCCGCAGAATCCGAGGGAAAAGACATCCTGTAGGGTAAAGCGACTAAAATAAAAAAATGCGTTTGACCTCAAACTATGTATTTATATTACTGGCACACAGTAAGTACAAGTCTCGCACGAAAAAAAAAAAGTTCGTAAGGTTCTTTTATACACTTTTAGAATCTTTTCAAGAGATAAAACAATAGTAAAAATGCTAGTCTTCCGGGGTTTGAACCCGGGACCTCTCGCATTCAAAGCAGGATTCATACCCCTAGACTAAGAGGGCGACGTGCATTGTGCAGAAAATGGAGGTACTTCAATGTAATGTATTCTGAGAATGTGATATGTTTAATATTACGCTACAGTATTTTACATTTAGTAAAATGTCGTAAATATAGATAAGCTGTGGCACAATCACATGATTTATTTTGAAACAGAGAGGATAATAAGCTTCACACTTCGTAACCAATCGTAACGCTACCATGTGGTGACGCGAAGTCAATCGTTTAACTTCGGCTTTCACTCGGAGCCCTGTTCCTAACTGTCTGTAACGTCAAGTGCAGGTGGCTAGTTACCAGTTCATTCTGAGCTTGGCCGTGCTACAAGATGGATGTAAGCAGATTGGAACAGTGCGATCATTCGTGAAAATAGCTTTTCTCGGTGGAGAAATGCTACGCAGTGTCATACAGCACTATGTGAAGTTGTTGGTGATTACCGAACTGTTGGGCGGAGGCTTTCCGACATGGACGCGCAACAAGTGCAGACTCGCTGCGAAGTGGGCGCCCCTCGCCTGTCCGAACTGACATGTCTGTATCTGTTATTGAACACTGTTCCAATGCTAGGAAACGGTGTCCTGGATGTTAATTGATTGATTTGTGTTCCATTTGTACTAGTACAAAACAAATGTACACACAGTTCCATTGTGTGGGTTTCATTTGTACCTTTGACATTAACTCCTGAACTCGAAGCCTATTTTCTGTTGGCATTGATCACACGGCCTTAACGGTTCAATGCACATCATGTATTTCCCATGCTGTAGCATTATCGAAAGATATAACATAGTTGCCATGACCTATGGGATGACTCTCGTATCGTGCTTATAAGTAAAGATGAACCTCATACAAATGAGCATTAGGGTTTACAACATTCCAATAATGATATTGTCCTCTTGGAGCATATGTTGAAGTGATATAGTTCGCACTGTTTGTTGCACAACACACACACCGTGCAGACGGGTCGTGAAACCCAGGGCGCGTGAAAGTTTGTGGTGGAAACCGCAAGGTCGTTGTTTGGATCAGCCTAACTTTGATTCAGCATGGCATCTGTTGTTTAAAAGTCAGAAATGTAGAGATTTGATGCCATTCTTTTTCAGTGTTGCCTATACAAATTGTCTTTTGTGGCTTTTCAGTCGGTCAACACGATTGTGCCTAATGATTGCGTGGGTCACAAAAAATAAAATTAAGTATGTAAATACACTCCTGGAAAAAATATGTATTAGTTAATTAATTGTGATAATTAACTAATAGCCTACATGTAATTTTTTCCAGGAATGTATTTACAATATTTATATTTTGTACCCCGCCCATTCATTGGGCACAATCGTGTCTACCGAAAAAGAATGCCATCTTATGACTAGCAGCTGGAACAATCCACCATAACCTTACAGGTTACCGAACACACCTGGTGAATACCCTGCATGGTTTTTTGGATCACCTCTGGGAAGAACGATGGAAACTCGTACAGCGGAAGTGTATCAACAGTGCTTTTGGCAACCTTTTATATAAATTCTAAAATTACGTCTAGTCTTCATTGAGCTATTATGATTTTTTTTGTTTGAGGAGGGAATTGTATTCAGTGATCTGTGTTTGTAGCTATCTTTGTAAAAAAAAGTAGGCTCACAACATAAAAAAAAAGAGCTACAAAAGACAATAAAAAGTCGGAGTCGATCTCTGCCCGTTCCGTCTGGTTAGGAGGAATTATCATTCATGCCTCGTGGATGTAAGGTGCTGCCTACTGGATAGAGAAAAAGTCAAACCAAAAGGCTCTTAAGGAAGTAGATGAAACAAGGGAGTTGATCAACACTATAGAAAGGAGGAATACTAAATTCCTTGGCCACACACTACGCCATAACAATTCCCTAGCGATCGTGATGGAAGGAAAGGTTTTGGGGAAGAAGGGAAGAGGAAGACCAAGGAAGAATTTGCCTATCTGGATTCTGTGATGGTCTGACTAAATTTCCAGGAATATGCAGATTTGAATTTCCACTAAAAGCGGAGCCTTGCTAATGCAAAATGCCTCACGTTTTGTTTTGAATGCTTTATTCAATTTTTCCTGTGAATTTATAGCAGAGAGATAAAGTCTTTTTTTTTTTACCGATGATCCGCTCTTGAACTATTCAAAGATTTGTGAACCATGGATTGATATCACCTGATTTAGAGGGTACATTCCCAAGTCAATGAACAAAGAGAAAATGGACCCAGCTCAGGTATCCATCGGAATGTCAAATTCCGAAAATTTCCACATGAAATATTCCTTATGGGAAGAGTTGTAAGGGGAAGAAACTATTATTCAGCGGGGCAATAAAAGGTGTTAGCTGCTGGTCAATAAAACGATTTTAATTTTAAAAAATGTTACATATTTAAATTATTTATTTAAGTCTAATAATTTGCACACCTCTGTATCTTCCTCCTTTCTTGATTTTAGTTCATTTATCAGTATTTCTTCATACATTCACTGTTTTCTTTCCTTCTTTCACCTGTCCAAACAGTTCAGCACTTTTTGTGTTTTTCCTGAAATTCTCCGAATTTTCTAATCTTATTTGGAAATGTAAGCCTGTCTACAATTATTTTAACATATTTGTTTTTCTCTTTGAATCAGACTCGAAAAATGCCTTTATTTCGGATGAAGAAGTTTCGAAACCCATAGAAGGGGGACCTGGTGTTATAAAATGTCGTCCAACATCTCGTGACTTTAGAATACAGCTGATGAAAGAACGTGAAGAGGTAAGTGCCTACTGTTGTTGTGGGAAGGGTCGAGATGGGCTAATGGGTTAATCCTCCAATCTGCTTGCCAGCACAAGGCAATAGATTGAAGAAGAGAGTTGGGGTTCATCCCAGAAATATTAGCTGATAGCTATAGATTTTGGTAACCAAAGGACCTCAAAAAACAAGTTCTAATGGTTTATGAGACACCGTTTTCGAGATATTTATGTTGTTATTACTTTAGGGGCTGCGACATCGTCGTCATTGTGTATTTGTGCGTGTGTGGAATTTGTGTGACAACCTGTGTCACTGTGATGGCCATACCAATGTGTGTATTAGTAAATTGGGAAGGAGGTGGCCGTGGCCTTCAGTTAGGAACCATCCCAGCATTTGCCTGGAGTAGAAGTGGGGGAAATCGCGGAAAACCACTTCCAGGATGGATGGGGTTGTGGGAATTGAACCCTCCTCTTCTCAGTTTTGTTTCACAAGGCTTAATGAATTAAATACGTTATCCCGGATGGAACCACAATTAAGTTTGTAGTCCCGAATGGGTCTTTAATTAAATATGTAGATCCCTTTTCTCTGCTTCCAAGCGGGACAGCAATTAGAACATGGTCCACTCAGGTTCTCCTCGAGACTGGTATTTCTTGAATCAACTGAACACGAAGATTCCCAAATGAATGTTATTTATTATAAGTCGACCGACAAATAATACATTCACAATTGTTAATAATTTATGTACAAGGCATGTAGCCTGACTGCTTGGCAGTCCTGTTAAACAGAGTTACATCACTCAAAGTTACAAGTGAAGAAGAGGAAGAGCTGCCTTGTGTGCCAAGTTAAATACTGGATAATCTATAGTGGGGGTTATGAGTTTCTCTGAAGGACTAGCCAATCAGAAGCTTACTTCGTTTAGGAGGGAGTTGTCTCTCTGAGTGGGAGAAATAATGATGCGTAAAATGTTGAAGGTTGGCTAAAAATTCCTTCTAGAAATTTCAGAACTCCGTCATAAATAGCTCTCAAGGTTTTCTTAGGAAAGAGAGCTGTTCACTGGCGGTTTCCATGTCCTTAAATGGAGAGAGCTTGTATTAGATTATCTGACTGGGATATCTTGTTTTTAGATGGCCAATGCTTGTAAGGAAGCGAGGGATTACAAGATTTGGCTTTTAACTTTATGGCTTGGCGAGGCACTTTCTTAAATGGTATGTCAACAGGTTACAACAGGCTAGGTGCCCAATGAGAAGAAATAATAATAATAATATAATTTAGAAACCAAACTCATTGGAACACATAGTCCTAGGTTCTGTACTGGGCAGGGAACATGATTTCTCCCCCCTTAGTGTTTTGCTGTCCTCAGCAACATTTACATTTTTCTTACGTCTAAGTTTTACAGATTTACATAAATGACATAATTTTTGTCTGAATATAAACAAAATGATACATATTATAATTAATGCAAAAATTACATTAAGGGATGTAAATTGCCTCTTTGTGATATAAGTTGTAGGAATTGGCTTCAAGTCTAATTTCAATTTGGTTACATCTAGATGGGAATTAAGGAAGTTTACTTCACTTTTTATTATGGGTGTGTCATGGATATTCAGGATTGGGAAGTTGTGGACATAATTAGTAGGTTTTTGTTGCAGCGTTATGCCTATACTAGACATTGGGCAAGATTCGTTTGAAAACACTATTTGTGGACCTGAGAGTTTCAGAGAGCTTTGAGTCTCCTTGCATGTTTGTAAAATTATCTCAGGTGTTCTGCTAAAGACTAGAATGTGTTCCTTATTTATAGGTTGGAATATTCTGATATCATTTCTTATGGATGCATATTCACATCCGGCAGGATTTGTTAGATTACAATTTGTAATTCTAATATTATAGTACATACATACATATGATTGCGTGTTTTTCACACAAGGTGTACTGGACCATTTTAATGTGGGTCCCTGTAAATAATATTTTCAGTCGGGATAAGGATTGCATTTTCAATGGTTGGTACAGGGGTGACATCATACAATTGATATTGGTTTCCATCCGTGATTGGCATGGAGAGGATTACAATTATTTCCTCGCCCATTATAATTACCTGGGTTTTGGATAATTTTAAATTTTCAAATTGATGGTATTGATCTGCATGAATCATACTTTTGACAGGGTAAATAGATAGCAAATGTTTTACCAAATTTGTTAAGTCTTTTCTGGAGAATAATTTTACATTTGGCATCTCATTAAATGAGAGAGAAATAGTTTCTTGAAGCACTTGCAATATTTTGTTATATTTATTGATGCACATTAAAACATATTGAAGGTCTTCCAGTAGGTTGATCTTGAAATCTTCTGTCTGGAGAATACCCTGAAGTACCCTCATGTTGCTGGTAACATGATTCATTTCATCGTAAAATTTTTGAGCAATTGAATTTGCAAAAGATACCAATTTATTTATATGTTTTATCTCATTATTGCGGCTTTGTTTTAAAGTGTCTAATTGACTTTGTAAATTATCCAAATCATCTTGGTCCAAATTACCAGAGATGAATTTAATTACTTTCCCCAAACCGTTTATTAAACCCCTCCTAGTTCTATTAGAAATGTTTGGTATTATTTTATTTAAAACCTTTTTAGTTTCTTTAGTTACCTCAATTAATTCATTTATTAAATAGGGAAAAGTATTATTACTTTTTAATACTAAACTAGAGACAGTGTCATCAATATTCTTATATGCCTCTTTTAAAGTAGTAAGGTTGAAATGAAACATGAACTTGTGATAGTTGCTAATTATTACAACGGGTCCCATAGGATCGGCGTAGAATCCTGGAGTTTTTACGGGTTCTGTTTGGATGATGGCATACCCTGGTAGGAATCTGTAATGGGAAGAATTTTCCTCTTAGGTTTTATATCACGGAAGCTTCGGACATGAGTTTTACCGTTTTTCATCTTACAATAAACTCGGTTTTCCTCGATTTTGGTTATTGTGCCTTCATTATATAATTTTTTTGATTTCCTATTTCTGGTTAGGGGATCCAAAACATAAACTACCTCACCTATTTTATAGGGATGTTCAAAGGTGGAATACCTTGGATCGGGCTTTCTTTCATTTAAAACTTTAATTTGGTTTGCCTGTCTTTGTATGTATTCATTAAATTTTGGTGATGGGGAGAAAATGTGGTCCAATGCTTTGTAGTATGGGCCACATAGGACATTAAATGGTGGTTGCTTGGTTGCTGTGTGTATTGAGGAATTGTAATTTGTGATTGCAGTGATTATGAGCTGTGGCATCGGGGTAAATTTATCATTATCTCTCGAAATTCTTAATTTTTCGAGGAGGGTGGAATTCAATCTTTCCACGGGTGAATTTGAGGTTGAGTTCAGAGGTGTGGTGGTATGATACTCAATGTTCATAGCTTTACAGTACTCTGTAATTAAGCTATTAAAAATTCTCCTCCTTGATCATGAGTGATTCTTTTGGGATACCCATGGTGCGAAAAATAAATTTGTAATTGGTTCAAAACTGCCATAGCTGTACCATTAGCTAATACGTATGCTTGTCCGTATTTAGAAAATACGTCCAATATCGTTAAAATGCGATTCTGTTCAAAATGAAATGTGTCAATGCGAATCTGGGCAAATGGGTGGTCTGCTACAATAGGTCCTTGATTTGGTACCTCATCAGGGTGCCTCTCATACTTATTTCTTTGACACAAATTGCATTGGTTAATTAAATTCCTGATCTGTTCTTTTAAATGTGGCCAATAGTACTTGGTTCGAAGGTGCTCATATGTTTCAATAATACCATTGTGATTTATTGAATGGTATTGCAATATCAGCTGTTTTTGAGTTTCCGAACATTCTATGTCCTCTAAAAATTTGGATGTCCTGATAACTATCAATTCTGAAGTGAATAATCTCTGGCATACTCTGATAAACGGGATCTCAAGTGTTATGTCATCAAAGTAGGCGGCGTACCTATTTGAGGTATTTATGACTTTAAGAAGGTGTCTCTTTAAATCGTCATAGAGATTTTTCTGCGTTACAATCATGACGTGGCGGGAAAATTTCTTAAATAATTTCTGTTCTAGAATCTTTGGAAATTCTCCGTATTTTACTATGATCTGGTTACGGTTCTGGTTCAAATTTCTTTCTGATATTTTTAAAGTGAAAATTGGGTCTTCCTGATTGGAATGTACAGTTTCATTATCCATTTCATGCTGGTATGTATCGTCTCCTGGTATGGCTGCATTAGAAACTGTTTCCTCATTTATATTCACTTGTATTCGTGAAAGTGCATCCGCGACATAATTGGTTTTTCCCTTGACATATTTTATGTCAAAATCAAACTCTCCCAACTTTATTTTCCAGCGATAGAGTCTTGAACTGGGATCTTTAAGAGAGAATAGCCATTGGAGTGGACGATGGTCACACTCTACAGTGAAGTGTCGTCCCCATAAATAAGGCTTAAAATGTTTGCTACTCTCTACTATGGATAAGAGTTCTCTTTCTATTGTTGAATAATTTCTTTCGGCGGGATTTAAAGTTTTGGAGTAGTAGGCAATAGGATGTCCTTTCTGTGTGAGAACACTGCCTAATGCGAATTCTGAGCTATCCGTGGTTAACACGAATGGTTCCTCAAAATCTGGGTAAGCTAATACTGGCGCATTTATTAACAGGGTTTTTAGGGTTTCAAATGCAGATTTGTACTCGGGATTTTCTGCATCTATTTTGGTTTCTTTCTTCAAGCAGCGGGCTATTGGATATGCAATTTTGGAAAAAATCTTTTAGGAACTTCCGGTAAAAGCCCGCAAGACCAAGAAATTGTTTGATTTCTCTCGTGGTCTTGGGAATGGGGTAGTTTTTAACTACTTTAATTTTTTCAGGGTTTGGCTTTACACTTTCTTGTGAGACAACATGCCCTAGGAAAGCTACTTCCTTGTGAAGAAATTCAGTTTTATCAAGCTGTATCTTCAGGTTCACCTCGCGTAATTTTTACATTACAAGGGTAAGGTGTTGTCTATGTTCCTCTAGGGATTTGCTGTATATGATGATGTCATCAATATACACAAGACAGAACTTGTAAAGAAAAGGGCGTAGGACGTTGTCCATTACACGCTGAAAAGTGGCGGGAGCATTTTTAAGACCAAACGGCATTCTACAATACTGTAGATGGCGATTATCTATAGTAAATGCTGTCTTTTCTATAGATCTAAGATCCATCTCAATTTGATGAAATCCTTTCGCGAGGTCTAGAGTTGAGAAATAGGAACAGTGTCCTAGGTTATCTAGGATCTCTTCTATCCTAGGAAGAGGATATTTGTCTTCAATGGTCTTTTTATTTAGCTGCCTAAAGTCTACGACCAATCTCCATTTCTTTTGTCCTGAAGCATCTAGCTTCTTTGGCACTATCCATACTGGATTACTATATGGAGATTCACTGTGGGTAATTATCCCCTGCTTAAGAAGCTTTTCTACTTCTTCGCTCAGTACTTTCTTTAGCGCGGGAGGATATCGGTAATTTTTTTGATATACCGGATCCTCATCGGTAGTTCGAATGAAGTGCTTTACTGCATTGGTGAATGTTAAATCACACCCAGGATAGTAAAACACATCCGCGAATTCAGAGCATATTTCTGATGTGACACTTCTCTCTATGTCATTCATATGCTGCGTGCGAAGATATTCTTGAATCTCGCACTCCGAAATAGAATTTATTTCTAATGGTTGTATTGAGATATTTTCCAAAGGTTCAACTAACACTGGTTTGCTAAACTCTGGTTTTAAATTCGTTTCTGCAGGATACAAGACCTGATAATTCTCTGCATGTAAGATTGCATCTGCAAAATACATTCCTTCATGTTCGAACTTTGGGATGTAGACATCTCCTTGTTGCATGTTAACAGGAATTGCAATTTTGTGCATGTCTGATGAGGGTTGAAAATTTACTTGTTTGTTGCCTGAGTGAAAATAGAATGGTATGTCTTTATTATTCAGGGTAACTAGGTTTGATTTATAATCTATTTTTGCACCTAGCTTTACAAAATCGGCTGTGCCAATCAGCACATCGAAATAATCGTGCCACTGCATGACTCGAAAATTTATGGGCGTGTCGATTTCGTATTCTGAAAAAATTGGGAATTGTATATTATCATCACCTATTGTTTCAGAGTGAACAGATTGTATGCAGAATGGTTCTTGGAACAAATATTCTGCGAAATATTCATATGCTATTGCGGGGTTCATTATTGAATTGCAGGCACCACTGTCTATTAGGATTTTAAATCCGAATAGGGTGATGAACGGTAATTTTGGAGCATTTTTTATATTATTTATGTCTTCGCATGAGATGACTGGGCCAAGTGAAAATCCTGCTCTTGTTCCTCTGGATTTTCATAACCATCCTGAAATAGTGATGGGTGGATTGAGTCGTATTCGAACTCATACTCTTGGGGTTGAGATTCTTGGGAATATTCCGCTGATTGTGTTTCTGGGGAATATTCTTGTGGCATATAGCTTAGCTCATCGGTCTCCTCTGCGTGTGCATTCACGTTCCCTCTTATAGTGGACACTCCTGACATTGGTTTAGGATATGTCTGATTATTGGGCGTGAAGCGCCGGGCAATGTTATTTGGTGTGGGGTAAGGCCTACTGAACTGTTTAAAGGGTTGTTGGTTTTGCGGTTTCAAATTGTGTGGGTTCGGTCCCTTAAAAGGTCGAAAGTTTGGTTGAGGATTAGGTTTCCTAAATTGTGGATTCGGTTGAGTAAAGAAAGGTCGGGCTTGTGGAAAGTATTGATTTTGAGGCTTGGGAAATGCAAATGGATTGTGAATGGCATGGTTTAGTGGTTGTATTGGACTAAAAGGAGCAATCCGATTAGGTGGTGTTGGTGGTGTTTGTTGGGGTGGCTTATGACTGGGACCTATATTGGGAGGATACTTCAATGTTCCTCTCAACTGATCCATATAGCTCTCGTGAGCTCTGTCATTATCATAAATTCGGCAAGTCCTCAGTGCATGGCTAAGGTCTGTTACTTGGGCGTAACGTAAGTTGGCTCGGTATGGATCTAGGATACCGGATTTAAAGGTGTTTAAGCTCAAATCATCCAATTCTCGTAATTTAAGCTCCAATATTTGATCGTGATAATTGAGTTTACACAAACTCTTACACTGTAAGACTAGAGCATCTAGCCTGTCATGGTATTCAGTGTAGTTTTCGTTTCTTCTTTGAAAGCAATTTGATATTTCCTGCACTAGCAATCTTTCATCTTTAACGTCTCCAAATTTTCTGATCAATTTCTCTTTAAGTTTTTCATAGCTACTGTTCGCGTCAAGATCCAAAATACTACTTGCTTCCCCTTTTAATTTCGACTTTATGACGTTTAACAAAAATTCGTTAATGATGTTAGCATTTGTAAACGCAGGAGCTCTCTTGTGTGTATTCAAAAAACTATCACATCTTGCTAAAAAGTAATCCAAGCTGCAAGATGCGCTCCCATTGAATTCAGGTAACAACTGAATCTGGGCATATTCAAATTTTGATAACAATTCCGTCTCCGGCATTGTTCAGTCAGTGATTAATTGCTTAGTTTAATTTAAAATAATTTAAGATTATTTATTTATTTATTATTAGTTGGTTAAAGAAAAATTATTTATTATTAATATTACTGATTATGAATTAGTGCCTCCGTGGCTTAGGCGGCAGCACGCCGGTCTCTCACCGCTGGGTCCGTGGTTCAAATCCCGGTCACTCCATGTGAGATCTGTGCTGGACAAAACGGAGACAGACGGGTTTTTCTCCGGGTACTCCGGGTTTCCCTGTCAAAATTTCATTCCGGCAACACTCTCCACTATCATTTCATTTCATCTGTCATTCATTTCATCATTGCCCCAGAGGAGTGCGTCAGACCTCGGCAGCCGGCACAGTTCATATCCTCGCCGCTAGATAGGGGCTTCATTCATTCCATTCCTGACCCGGTCGGAGACTGGAAGCAGGCTGTGGATTTTCCTTTCATTACTGATTATGAATTATGGATTAATTCAAAAGAATAATGGCATGCGACACTTGTTCTAGTTTAAAAACGCGCACACACTTTCTTTTGAAAGGCAAAATAAGTTATTATTAGTGCTCTTCTTTAAAATTTTACTTTGAGTAATGAACCATGCTATAAACAAGCAATATGTAAAGGTACACAAAAACAGGGTACTATGAATGTACTCACATCCAGGAAATTATGATCAGCATGGACTGCATTCCGGTCTGCGTAGTCGGTTGGCTTCCTTCTGCGATGTCGTGCTATCGAAAAGCCCCTCTCAGAGTTGTCGGTGCGCACGTACAGCAGCTACGGATGTCGATAGATGGCGGTCAGAAGGCGCTTGTTTCAGCGTTGCCAGCCACCTCCTCTCGTTCCGTAGTCGGTTGGGTTTCTTCAGTGTCGTTCGAACGACCGAAAGGCCCCTTAACAGAGTTGACGATATACTCGGACGGCGATGGCGGTTGGTTACTGTCGAAAGGCGCTTATTTTTCAGCGTTGTCGGCTAGCTTCCTCCCTTAAAGCTGGCTGGTTAGTTATGGACGAAAGGCCTCAGGCGAGGTTGTCAGTACCACTTCTTTCCAGTCGGCTTGGTTCAGATGATCAAGATGACTTCAGTATTTTCGGGATGATACTGGCTTTCTTGGATTGGTAACGAAAGGCGCCACTTGAAGTCTTGGCTTCTTTGAGCGTTGTCAGTATACCTGGTCCAATCAGCACGTAGATCTGGTGGCGATCATGTATCAATCACGGCCGGGCCCCCAAGTAAATACGTTATCCCGGATGGAACCAAAATTAAGTTTGTAGTCCCGAATGGGTCTTTAATTAAATATGTAGATCCCTTTTCTCTGCTTCCAAGCGGGACAGCAATTAGAACATGGTCCACTCAGGTTCTCCTCGAGACTGGTATTTCTTGAATCAACTGAACACGAAGATTCCCAAATGAATGTTATTTATTATAAGTCGACCGACAAATAATACATTCACAATTGTTAATAATGTATGTACAAGGCATGTAGCCTGACTGCTTGGCAGGCCTGTTAAGTTGAGTTACATCACTCAAAGTTACAAGTGAAGAAGAGGAAGAGCTGCCCTTGTGTGCCAAGTTAAATACTGGATAATCTATAGTGGGGGTTATGAGTTTCTCTGAAGGACTAGCCAATCAGAAGCTTACTTCGTTTAGGAGGGAGTTGTCTCTCTGAGTGGGAGAAATAATGATGCGTAAAATGTTGAAGGTTGGCTAAAAATTCCTTCTAGAAATTTCAGAACTCCGTCATAAATAGCTCTCAATGTTTTATTAGGAGAGAGAGCTGTTTACTGGCGGTTTCCATGTCCTTAAATGGAGACAGCTTGTTTTAGATTATCTGACTGGGATATCTTGTTTTTAGATGGCTAATGCTTGTAAGGAAGCGAGGGATTACAAGTTTTCGCTTTTAACTTTATGGCTTGGCGAGGCGCTTTCTTAAATGGTATGTCAACAGGTTACAACAGGCTAGGTTCCCAATGAGAAGAAATAATAATAATAATATAATTTAGAAACCAAACTCATTGGAACACATAGTCCTAGGTTCTGTACTGGGCAGGGAACATGATTAGTGTACCCCGTTCCAGCCCTCAGGCCAGAATTAAAATTACTTGGAAGAGCCGGGACACAGCCAAGAACGCTAGCTGCTACGCCACGAGGTGGTCTGAGATATTTAAACAAAGCTGTCCCTGTCCGGTAGAAAAGATGAGCAAATGTCCCGCCGTATCCCAGTATCTTTGTGTTTACGTAGGATATCAAGAATGTACAAATAGATGTGTTTGTTTGACTGATGAGTAGCTATGAAACACCAAAGAAGTGATTCGTCTAGGGTCAAAGTTAAGGAAGCAGGAAAACCACCGAACGTTGCCAATTAGTGAGATTACATTGGGTCTCTGACGTAATGAGAGGGTAGAAGAACAACTTTTAGTTTTAATTAGCCACATACATTATTAGCCACCTTTGCCAGTTTAGGAGTGAGAGAAGCGAAATATCCTACAGTTAATTTCCCCTGGTTCGATTTTCCTAATCGACCCCTATGGAGTAACCTCATTAGTGCAATTCGGCATCACCCTAGTTTACTTGCTACTGCCGATTTCTCATCTACTTGCCTCCTGTGGCTAAGCTTGCAGTCAGTTGGCATTTGATAGTGCACAAATACTCGAGAGCCATGTTAGTAGATTTACTGCCACGTTAAAGATGCACTTCGGAGAAATATTATGTCACCCCGGCGTCTGTAAAAGCTGCAGCAGTTAAAAGGGATGTAGGCTAAAACCAATAATATTATTTCTCTCTCATCTAGTTTATCTTTCTGGCTTTACTCTTTCCATTTTCGTTAATCTGGTTACTTTATTACTTTTATGAATGCGTCACAAACACCCAGTCCCTGAGCCAGGGGAATTAATATAGGAGATTAAAATCCCATTGGCCCTGCCGGGAATCTATCTCGGGACCCCTTGGGCAAAATCCTAGCATGCTAACAGCCACGGAGCCGGACTTTCTAGTTTCACATCATCCTCAACACTTTTGCAATAAGATACATGGTTGGCTGGTTCCTCAATTTAGGGTCTGCGACAACACAGTCATGTAGCCCCGTGTACTTTGGGTGTGTGTAGAATCTGTCTGATAACTGGTGTTAATTGTGATGCCTGTATTAGTGTGTGTTACCTGTAATTCAGGTAAGGACTGCAGACGATCAATATCAAGTAGTTCCTACTTTTGCTACCAAATGCTACCGTCACCGACACCTAGCTGTGAACTTGGCTACTAGATGCCACCACAACCAGCACCTGGCGACAAACGTTGCAACTTAAAGAGCCTTAATCAAATCTAATCTACAAATTTTAGCTTCACACAATTGTAGTTAGTAGAAGGTTCTTTTACATGCCATAAATCTACGAGATGGGCCCGCTGGCTTTACTACCCCTCTGAAAGAAGGCATACTGAGGGATTTTTAACGCTCTTAAAATATCCGACCACTTCGGCCGGGTTTGAACCTGCGACCTTGGGCATAGAAGCTCAGCATGCTACCAACTACGCCACCGAAGCCGACTTTTATTTCTTTGTCAATCTGTATTTCTGCTTCTTAGTTATGTCCTCCGTTTTTCCATGTGTTAGCTTTCCCTTGCGTGTGAAATCATGTTATTCAGTATTAGCCAGTTTAGTTTACTAGGGTATATCTCATCGTGCGTCTAGTTAGTTGGTGGATCCCAAGGTATCGGAGACTTCGGTGGTGAGAAAGTTTAGGTTTTAATTTGAAATTAAGGAGATCGCCATTTCTGTGAAATTCGGAATTTATTATTCTTTCTATTTTAATCTCGATTTAATTCATTTAGTTTGTTAATAAAAGGGCTACCTATCTTCAAGTATCCATGCGCTCGAGATGATCTATGTTGTTTTTCATTAAGGGGACACACGTTCTGGGGTACCTTGTGTTGTTGTTTACATTATTTAATGTTTGAAGAACGTATTTGCATTATTCTTACTACTACGTGTTTCCTTTACGTTTGTCGAGTGCCCTGAATTGTAATTATGTAATGGAATCTTGTTCCTATCAATTCTTAAATCTCTACTAGGTATGGGACTCTTAGAGTGGTCTTAAGAATTGGTGCTATTTGTTTTCTTTTGTTCTTGTTTAATGTCAGGGGCAGATGACCTCGTAGTTCCGCCCCTTAAAACAACAATAACTAACTTGTTTTAGGTTAGACAGGCGCGTTGCACGTGTAGGGCGTGTGTGGCTTGTACGTTATTGTACGGTGTCCCTCCGCTGGTGTTGGGCTTGTTCTTTTCTTTGGGAGGGAGGGACATCAGATTTACTTATAGGTGAAAGGAATAACCTTTCCTTCATAATTCCGGTCCGTGGCTTGTTTGGTATGTTTGAGGGCGGGTAATAAAGGGTGTATCAAAATGAATATCGGGGTTTTAAGGCTTTGTAGTATTCATTACAGTTGACGTACGATTATAAATAATAAAACAAATAAAAGAGCAACTCAAACTGTTTGTCCTACAAGTGTTCAATGTGAGCACCATTCGTCACACGGCACACATCGAGTCGATAGCAGAGTTCGTTCCAAACCTTGCTCAGTATAGGAATCTCTGTTTCGCGGGCTTATACGCTGTGTTCCAAGGACATTTGTCGTCCAGACGTTTCGCTGAATACTACGTTCAGCATGTTCACAGGTTACATTAAGCGAGGTAAAACAAGTAAACAGAAGATATATAAATAGTCAACAACCCACACATAGAGGCTACCACAGCAACGGCGTACCACATAAAAGTAATGCATCAAGGACAGGGCTGCTCGTCTGTTGCATCTTCTCGTCTACGACGGTCAATAAGGGCAGGCTTGAGGGGATTAAGGACTGGAAGCCAAGCTCTATTCACACGTTCTGCTTCCTCCTTAAAATTGAAGCTGTTAATATGCTTCAGGATTTCAATGGCCTCCCTTTGTAGCCTGGCATGATAAGACACCGTGGTGGACAGAACTTCGGTGTCCTCATATCTTATATCGTGACCTGCGAGTAGTGAGTGTGCTGCTACAGTGGATTTATCTGTTTGTCCCAGCCGGCTGTGTCGTTCGTGCTCCTTGAGGCGAGTGGCAATACTTCTTTTCGTTGTTCCAATATATACTTGGCCACAATCACACGGGATTTTATAAACCCCTGCCGCGGTATGAGGATGTCGCTTATCTTTAGCGGACCTAAACATGTTCTTAATTTTTCGTGCAGGCCTGTATATGGTCTTTATATCATGGGACTCGAGTAGCCTTCCTATTCTGTCCGTGACCTTTTTTATATATGGAAGAAAAGCTCTAGCCAGGGGCTACTTGTCTCCAATTACCCTTGTAGTTGGACGTCTCGGATGGAGTGCTCGCTGGATATCTTTCTGGCTGTACCCATTGGCGCGTAGCAGTAGCGTAGCACTGTGAAAAGCAGTGCCTAAAACAAGAAATTGTACACCTCAACGAGGCCTTACGCGCCAATGGGTACAGCCAGAAAGATATCCAGCGAGCACTCCATCCGAGACTCCAACCACAAGGGTAATTGGAGACAAGCAGCCCCTGGCTAGAGCTTTTCTTCCATATATAAAAAGGTCATGGACAGAATAGGGAGGCTACTCGAGTCCCATGATATAAAGACCATATACAGGCCTACACGAAAAATTAAGAACATGTTTAGGTCCGCTAAAGATAAGCGACATACTCATAGTGCGGCAGGGGTTTATAAAATCCCGTGTGATTGTGGCCAAGTATATATTGGAACCACGAAAATAAGTATTGTCACTCGCCTCTAGGAGCACGAAAGACACAGCCGGCTGGGACAAACAGATAAATCCACTGTAGCAGCACACTCACTACTCGCAGGTCACGATATAAGATATGGAGACACCGAAGTTCTGTCCACCACGGTGTCTTATCATGCCAGGCTACAAAGGGAGGCCATTGAAATCCTGAAGCATATTAACAGCTTCAATTTTAAGAAGGAAGCAGAACGTGTGAATAGAGCTTGGCTTCCAGTCCTTAATCCCCTCAAGCCTGCCCTTATTGACCGTCGTAGACGAGAAGATGCAACAGACGAGCAGCCCTGTCCTTGATGAATTACTTTTTTGTGGTACGCCGTTGCTGTGGTAGCCTCTATGCGTGGATTGTTGACAATTTATATATCTTCTGTTTACTTGTTTTACCTCGCTTAATGTAACCTGTGAACATGCTGAACGCAGTATTCAGCGAAACGTCAGGGCGACAAAATGTCCTTGGAACACGGCCTATAAGCCCGCGAAACAGAGATTCCTATACTGAGCAAGGTTTGGAACGAACTCTGCTATCGACTCGATGTGTGCCGTGTGACGAATGGTGCTCACATTGAACACTTGTAGGACAAACAGTTTGCGTTGCTCTTTCATTTGTTGTATTATTTATAATCGTACGTCAACTGTAATGAATACTACAAAGCCTTAAAACCCCGATATTCATTTGATACACCCTTTATTAACTAGTAAGGGGATCGACTGGTGAGTAGTTTTATATTCTTCGTTCATTTAGTGTTGTTTTGCTTGCCAGTCGAGAGCGATGTTGAGATTCTCATGCGGTATTAACTGAGATCTATCGGGCATTCTTTCGTGTGTGGCATGGTGTGTCGAAGAACGCATGTCATAAGAACGTTAGGTGTGCGAATCTCGTAGATTCTCCCGAAAAGAAGGTGTACCTTGTGGAGTTTCTTGATATTCAGTTCTGGTTTTATTGTTTTGGTTCCTGGTTCAACTTCGAGTTATTGTAGTTTATGTTGCACTGTTCACCAAGTCAGTATTTACTTAAAGGGGTTTGGTATGTTACGTCTCGTGTTTGCTTCTTGTAAGTTGCTTGCGCCGAAACAGTAGGTCTGTGTTCTTCTTTCTCGCGATATTCTTTGCCTTCATAGAATAACAAATGACTGCTGTCCCCAGAGCCATGAGAGTGCTTAGAACTTTTGTTGCTATTGACTGCATTTCCTGTACTTCCAGTGCTTCATTTGTTGCAGGTGCGAGCTCACCGTGCGCATGCGCGCCGTGGGCTCGCGCCTGCGTATTGTAGTATCTCACGGACTTGTAATATATTGGCATCAGCCGTCACCACAAAGAACGAATATCCGTTGTGGAGTGTTGTGTTTTTAAGTGTAATATTTAATTGGGGGAGTTAATCTTGTTGTATCGTGGAGTGACTCAGGGCCGGATTTACCGTAAGGCAAAATAGGCACGTGCCTAGGGGCGGCGCCCCTTCGGTTAGGCAACTGGCAATAATCTGTACTGGAGGCGCCCCGAAGGGCACCGCCGTCAGGCGCCCTCTTTGCTAGGGCTTTAAATGTGCTAAGTTACCGTAGGATTATAGCAGTAGTCTATATATGCTAAAATACAATTCAGAAATGAGCAGAGGCATTTAGAAATAATATCGTGTCTTTGTCGCATGCCCTTCCACTTTGCTCTGCGTTATGCCGCTCGACGCCTTTTCGTCCCGACAAGTGTGAGAGGGACGGGGAGGCGGGCGAGTGGAGCTGTGCTGCGCGCGCTGTTGTTGCGGTAGCTGGGTTTGCTTGCATTGTAGTAGCATCGAAGTACCCCGCGCCCCACCCCCCTTGCCTGTGCTGTGTGTGAGTTCGAGCTTGCGTCGTGTTGTTTTGTTGTGTTGTGTTGTGATGTAATCTGCAAGTAAATGTTTTAAACTATGGGCAGCAAAAAGTTGTCTGGTTACCAAAACCGTGTCCGCAAAGCTGAAGAGGATAAGAAAGCCGAGGTTACACTATCAAAATGTCGGAAAATAAATGAGATGTTAAGTGCGCGTGTGAATCCTACACCTCCAAAGACAAATTCGGATAACAATAACAATTCCTGCTCTGCGGTTCACGACATTGACTGCGATGGAGTTCAGCAACTTGAGGTAAGCTACCGTACACGAATTACTTTACGCAAAGTAGGCCTTTCCCAATAGGCGATTCCTTGATACACTGTTGCACAAAGTAACATACGTAAAAACTCAGACTGGCCTTGAAACCGTACCGTGCCTGCAGAGTATATTAAAAGTTGTTCTTTTTAAATTTACTATGTTTGAAGTGCTCTAATTAATACGGGATTATCCTTTTCAGCTCCAACAAGCCAAAATTGATGAAAAAGAGAATGAAAATTCTAGGCCTACATTTAATTCAAATGACACCTTAGGGGGAGAAAGCAACAAAAATTTAAATTTGCCTCAGTGGACAAACAAAATGTTACGGCCAATGGTGAACCAAAATAAAGGTTTCTAGGATTTATGGCGAGCATCGGGCACAAGTCAGAGCAGCTTTTTGATGCAGTAAAGGATAAGTTGGAAGATCTAGATTTGAAAGTGGAGGATATTCGAGGCCAATCTTACGATAACGCAAGTAATATGTCCGGCGAATATTCCGGGTTGCAAGCTCGAATAGCGGCCTTGAATCCCTTAGCTCTCTATGCACCATGCTCACCCCATTCACTAAATTTGGTTGGAACTCATGCCGCTGAATCTTGTTCAGAATCTGTAAGGTATTTTTTAACAGCTCAAGAACTGTACAACTTTTTTACTGCTTCGACCTACCGATGGAAAATTTTAAAGAACTTTATTGCGCGCGTACTAAAAAGCCCACCAGTGACTCGGTGGTCGGCACGATATGACGCTTGTCAAGCTCTGAGGGAAGGCTGGTGTGGCGTCGTGGCAGCTCTTGAGAGTATTCACGAAGACAGAAATCAAAAGGCAATACACTCGAAGTGAAGTCAAAGGCATCTTAAGCAATATCCTACAATTATAAACTGCTTTCCTAGTTGTTTTTTGGAGTACCATTCTAAAAAGTTTTAATACTGTCAGCCAGAAGCTCCAAAAAGTTAGCACTAATTTGAGCACTGTGGTAGAATGTTACGCTTCGTTAGCGGAATTTGTGCAAAGTTTAAGAGATAATGTCGATGTCTATGAGAAAGAAGCCAAAGAATTAAGCGGTATTGCTCAATATTCCTACGACCTAAAGAGAAGACCGGAACGAAAGACTAGGAATGATGAGACAAAGCAAGGAGAATATGTACCGTCAGAAGGCTCAGAAAATTTTCGCGTCAATGTATTTTATGTAATTCTGGATGTACTAAGTGCTGAGCTTAAGAGGCGAAGTGAGGCTTACAAAGTCCTCCATAAGAGATTTTATTTTCTCGAAAACCTGTTAAGACCTAGATGGACCAATGATTAAAAAAATCGCTGACGATCTCTCAGAAATGTATGTGGATGACTTACAAAGTGCACTGGTTGACGAGTGCTTGCATTAAAAGGAACATAAAAAAATTGCAGATTTTAAAGGTAGGTCAGCCTCTGAGCTCAGCCCTTTCCTTCATGAAAAAGATTTACACCATATGCACCCGAACGTAAACATTGCTTTACGGATACTTCTCACCATTCCAGTGACCAATTGTTCTGGAGAAAGATCATTTTCGGTACTGATTCGCGTCAAGAACTATTTGCGGTCAGTCACTAAAGAAGAAAGGTTTAACTCTATCGCACTCCTAGAGATTGAAAAAGATATGACGATAAACTTGAACTGCGGTGCCATAATTAATGAATTTGCTGAAAAGAAGGCAAGAAGGAAACTTTTGTAGTAGTACTCGTTGTGCTTGAGGAGACAGGCCCCGTTATGTCTTCATTCATGTTTTTAATCTGCACTTTAATTTCTCTAAAATATATTGCAGGAAGATATGCAGTTGGCCTTGTTTGTATTTTAGAGGCACTTTGTTCAATTTAAAATGTCGTTCGTACCACTGCTCTTCAGGCGTTTTAAAATTAGTGTGTGTTCTACTATTTTTTTAAAATATATTTCGTGCTACCGTAGTTCATTCAGTTACAGCAGTAAATTATGTTTTTATTTTTGAAGCTACTCTTCATTTTTGTTGTATGAATTAAGGCTAGATATTATTTTTGGAAAGGGTATTCATTAAGTGTTTTGGTTGCATAAAAGTTAAACTGTTTCATGTAGTTTTACTCCAATCTGTTTTTTTTTATTGAATTGACTATGTTTTCCCTGCGTAAAAATTCAAGCATAAAATTATGCTGTCAGCCATATCTGTTTATTCCTTTTTTTCGAACCTTACCTCATGCGAGTGGCTATGCCTTATCATAAAAATCGGCGGGGGGGGGGGGGGGGGGGTTGCTCAAGTGAGGAGGGGCGCTCAATGGAGAGGTGCCTATAGCGTAACTTTGAGTAATTCCGACCCTGGCGAGTGACATACCATTGGTTTAAGGGTGGGGTTGTTTGGTCACAGCTTCTAGATACTGAATGTCCGGCAATTGTACAATGTATGCCTTCTTGTTACGTTCGTCGTGACAATCCTGTGGTGGGAAGAATCGACTTAACTTTAAGTTATACGTACACATGTAGTAACCCCGGTTAGCATAAATTAGTCAGGGCAATTCTCCGAAATTGTGTCTTATCTGAATTCTATTATTATACAGTCTACTGTGTTTAAAGTATGTTATTATTTTCAGCAATGTTTAACTTGTGAAGTAGACTAACGTTCCGCGTGTAAACGATTCTGCTTAGCAGATCTACCACCTCCTAATAACTTCATCCTCATCACTCCATTTCATCCGTCCCTCACTTTCCCCTCCTCCGAACTATGTTACTACTCCGAATTAGTAAAGATTGCATCCATCTAGATCTAAGAAAATCGGACTATCTTTCCAATTTAATTGAAAATGTTAAATACCTAATTAAATAAACCTTGCCTATTTGTAACTTTCAAAGTTGTATAATAAATTTTCTACTTTTGGTTTTCGACCCTCTTAAGAAACGTGTATTCATACCGTAGTTGATTTCCTTCTCGTTCATCTTCTGAGTACTCTCGACGTGTCATTGGTTCTTCGGAACTCTGTGTGCCAGTCCGCACTCTGCGCACTTCGGGAACGCCCTACGTCCTCCGGAAGCGATCGTCATCCAGCCGTCTTGTACCTTCATCAGATCTCTTCTCCGGTCCGAAAGCGTAAGCGGATTGGCCGGTCGGCTCTGACGGTTTTTCATCCCGGGTTCAAGGCCCTCTGTTCCCGACGCGCGCGGGTTCGACTCGCGTGTCTTGCCTATCTCGTGCGCATGGTGTAATTCAGGTGAGAATTGGAAGGAAGCAGCCGTGGCTTTAAGTTAGGAACCATCCCGGCATTTGCCTCGAGTAGAAGTAGGAAACCACTTCTAGGTTGGCTGAGATGGGAATCGAACCCACCTCTTCTCAGATTTTCCACACGAGGCTAATAGCCCAGTCAATAAAGGTAAAAATATACGCTTTGTCGCAACTAATTAGAGGAAAGCTGAATTTTTGCAGGATGTTAGTATACAAAGTAAATAACCAAAAATTACAAAGTCCCGACCCCCACCTCTCTTGCTTTCCCCCCACCCCCTCCTATACCTTGCTAGAGCAGTACTATGGTTAAATGCCTACAGCTCGAAAACTAATAAAGTTACAGACGTGATTGTTTTATTATTTTACTCCTTACAATATTTTTAACAATTTATTCAAGAATAAATTTTTATGTAGACAACCTATTATCGCCATAATACATTAATATATGCAGAAAACTGTCATTGCAAAAAACAAAAAGTAATTTATGCTAATTATAACTATTTACCTTTATGTCGTAGAAAAAATATGTTCGATTAAAATGTTTAGCTACTGTTATTATCTTTAACGTTATGGGTCTACAAAAGATATTTGTTAACATGATGGCTTCACAGAGCGATGAACAGTAGCGGACACCGCACATCCCGCCGGGCAGCCGCGTATAGCGTGGTGTCGTGACTCGGCCGCTTGGCTGTCTGCATGAGTCAGACTGCACGTTGCAACTTGTTTGTTTACTGCCCTCTTATCTCTACTACGCTGCTTATTGAGTCCTTTTCGTTATTAGTGGGCCTTGCCTGTTTAGTGTTCGGTTAACCATGGCATTGTGCGGTTCGTTGCATTTTGTGTTTCGTGATAGTTTTACTTTTTGTACAGAAATACAAGTTGTTGTGTTGTGCCAAGTGCAGTGAAATGCTGATAGTTTTGCTATTGTTATGTATTGTTGAGCGAGATAAGCAAGATAAAAGGTAACCCTTAAAAATAGTAAAAACTTGTTAAATCTGAACTGTTACCCACAAACTTTACAGCTAGGCGCTCTTTATTATCAACAGTTTTCAATAATGACTGATTTTACCAATATATGCGTAATATGTAATGAGGAAGTGAAAGATGCCGGGGTAACAGTCACTAAAGGTATAAACACTTTAATAAAATGTAGTATTGAGGGAAAAGACGAAATCCATAGGTTACTTGTTAACGTCGATGTTATAAAATTACATACTGTATGCAGGCAAAATTATACCTGACCTAGCAATATTAAAGCAGCATTAAAAGCTCAAAATTCGGAATCTTCCACCTCGCAGCGCCTTCTCAGAGAATTAGACACCAAATTTGATTTCAAGCATGACTGTTTGTTATGTGAAAAAATGCTGTGTTTGACACAAAACTTCCTTCTCAATACCGAACCCAAATTCATGAGGTTTCAACAATTGAAATAAAGCAAACTCTCCTTAATGCTTGTGATAATAGGAATGATGATTGGGCCTGTAAAGTTAAGTCCAGGCTTTTAGATGTGATTGATTTAGTTGCGGCCGAAGCCCGTTATCATGGGCAATGTTATAAGGACTTTTGTAAACCTAAAACTCATGAACAAAAGGTAGGACGTCCATTATTAGCCGAGTCTGTAGATAAATTTAATTTGCTTACTAATTACCTTGAGAGCGACAATGAGTGCCAGTATTCACTAAAAGAATTAAGAGAGATAGTAGTGGAGTTATGTGGTTCTGATATAGACTATATTGATTATTATCTCAAGTCAAAACTTGTAGATCATTTCAAAGATCGGATAGTTGTACATAATTTATCTGGAAAGAGAAGTATTTTATGTATGTCACATACTAGTCACAAGGTATTAGATTCGTGGTACAAAAACAGAGAAACAACTACTGAAGACGAACGTAAAAGAATTGTTAGAACAGCAGCAGAAATCGTTAGGGAAGGTATACAAAAAATGAATTATGACTGTGGAAAATACGCAAGTGAAAAGGAAGTGAGTACTGTATCAAATGATTTGATTCCTGAAACATTGGCACTACAGCGGACGGATATGGTTACAACACAGGAAAGTTTCAAGTCTATCAAAGTGAGATCTAAAGAAGTTTCAATTAACTCCCAGCAAATATTCAATCAAATTTAATGCATCTGTGACAGCCCCGTTAAGTTGAAATCTTATTTTGAGTTCGAATTACCATCTCACCCACCGTCACTATTTGACGAGGCATCAATACGTAAAGTTACGAAAGCATCGTTTATGAAATTATTTGAAGATGGAATTGTTGGAGAAAGCTTCAAGGCAAATGAAGATGTTTTTGTGATGGATGGTGGATATTTGTTACATGCTGTGGTTTGGAGAAAAACCAGCACTTTGAAGGAAATAATAGATTCTTATTTAAGCTCTATACTTTGTAAATGCGGAAATAAAGTTACAGTGGTATTCGACGGTTATCCCAACTTTCCAACCACAAAACAGCAAGAACAAGAGAGAAGAGCATCAAAGAAATCTTCTCACACAGTTTTTTTTAATGAAAATACAGTTTGCACAACACAACAAGCAGACTTTCTAGCAAACCCTCATAACAAAAAGAGGTTGATAGAAGCAATTACAACACGTTGTGTGACTGAGGATATTAAAGTTTTTTTTCTGCGAAAGGTGACGCTGACACTGTCATTGTCGACCAGGCAATTAAATATGTGCAAACTAATAATACTACAGTTGTTGTCGTGGGAACTGATACAGATCTCTTGGTTTTACTCGTAGCATTAGCTCCCCAGCAAGACGCCAAACTTTTCTTCTTAAAGCCTTCGTCGTCAATGTCCAAACTGTACTCTGTCGATTTTCTTATAAATCAACATGTCAAGCAGCAAACTTTACTGCTTTTTTTTTCTCATTCAATGACTGGTTGTGATACGACGTCTGCTTTCTATGGGCTAGGGAAGTAAAAAGCAGCCGACATGATACGTAAATCAACTGAAGCTAGATCTCAGGCTGAGCTTTTCACAAAACAAGACATTACAAAAGATATCCTTCTAGAAAGTGGAGAACAGTTTATCCTAAGCATGTACAACTTATCAAAGTTCAAAACCCTCAATGAAAAAAGGTACTTTAAGTTCAAGCAATTAACCGCAAAAATGTCTCTCAAGTCTAATTTTGATTTAGCAAAACTTCCACCAACTTCAGATGCTGCCCATCAACATATTTTGAGGGTTTACCACCAGATTCAAACTTGGTTAGGTTGTAAAATTCCGGCAGAAGAATGGGGTTGGCAGTATACATCAAATAACAGACTGATACCTAAGCCCATGACGAATCCTGCTGCTCCAAGTGAACTTCTTCTACTGATAACTTGTGATTGCAAAACATTGTGTGTTACAAACTGTAGTTTTCGTAAAGCTGGGTTCGATTGCACATCTATGTGTGTGAACTGCAGTGGAATGTATTGTAAAAATTCTTCAGACCAAACAGATGAAACATTAGAAAATGACCCTTTATACTAAAAAAAGGAAAGAACATAAACGTTGTTTATTATTAGGCCGTGTTAGTTGTGCAGGAATTAATAAGTTATCAAAAATACTATACAATGAAACTTTATTATTTGTCAGCTATAAAAGTGTACTAAGTACAGGATTTTGGTAATGAAAAGTTGAAGTTAAAGTTTTTATATTTCATCATCATAAACTCAATGACTATTCAAGATTAAGGATATGAGTACATACAGCGGTGCCCTTCAGCATCGAGTGACAACGGCGCAGCGCTGCTTCGTCTGGCGCGGCAACGCGGTGGCCATTACTGTTCATAACTCTCTTTGAAGCCATCGTTTGAACGGTAAGCATTATAGTAGACACATATTTGTAAAGCTAATTAAATGGTCTATAAGTTTTGTGCAAAACATTTCATTGTATGACGGAAGGATAAAAAGGTACAATAAGTTGAAGTTACTTTTTTGTTTTGTAGTGGCAGTTTTTTGCATATATTGGAGTATTACGGTGAAATTACGCTATCTACATAAAAAGTTTATATGATATAATTTGTTTAGAATAATCTTAGGCGTAAAATTATTAAAAATCGCGTTTGTAACTTCATTAGTTCTTTAACTGTAAGCATTAAACCAGAGTACTCCTCTTGTAAGGTTGGGGAGGGGGTGGGAGTGGAAGCAAGGGGGGTGGGGGTCGGGACTTTGTGTTTTTTTACTTTATACTTTATATACTAACATCCTGAAAAAAAATCAGCTTTCCTCTAATTAGTTGCGACACTAAACCTTTTTTGACTGGGCTATAAGTGGACTCAGATTCAGCCCTTAGACCCGAATTAAATTTCTTGTCAGAGCTGGGAATTGAACCTGAACCTCCAGGTGACAACCAAAAACACTAGCCGCTACACCATGAGGTGGACGGTACTACAAAGCCCCTTTGTACATCCATGCTATTACAGGCAAGACCATTTAATAATGCCCTTATTTGTGTTCCAGCAAACAGTGACTGAGGATGGAAGAAATGACACTTGGAGATTTGATCCTAGACAAGGATTTATAAAAGAACATATTTACAAAAAGCACTCAGGATATTATTTTTGTAAATTTGAAAGCCAGCAACAATATATCTGGCTTGACGTTCAAGGTGAGTGAGTATCTTTGTTTTTGTTTAACAATAGGCATGGCTTAACCCCTGAGAACTGGTGTGAAAACATATAAAACGAGGACTGGGGCTGGGTCATTTTGACCCATAGAATGTCACTCCCTTTTTGTCGTAGTCGAGCGTATATTAATGACGTAATTCGACGCCTGGTGTCTTCCTATGAACTATTCCCAATATAAAATTGAGGTATATTTATATTTTTAGCCTACTTTTCACATTTTGCAAAAATGAGGAAAAAGTAGACTTATGAGATCGATCCGGGAAAATGTGTGTCTGTCTGTCTGTCTGTCTGTCTGGTCTGTCTGTCTGTCTGTGTGTGTGTCCCCCCCCTATCAACTCCTAAACGGCTGCAGCAATCAAAACGAAATTTCGTATGAGTAAAGATGTGCACCGGAATATCTCACGTCCATATTTGAAAATGATGTCAGTGCTACCAACTGCTGATAAAACGCACTTGAAATTTGAGCTCCATGTTGGATATCTCGCAAGGTATGCATGGGAGCTATTCCAAAATTGGTACACATGCAGATAATACCATTTCAGTTTAATTTTCAGGAGGCCAACAATGACAGTGTTGCCAAAATAATTTTAAGCCTTCTGATAGGTCCAATATTTAAATGCATATAACTTCTACACTATCAATTGGATTTCAACCAAATATTGTATGTAATATCTGTGAATAAACAGATATGATTGAGCGTATTCTTAAGAGCCACCAGGGCTGCCAACTGTTAATAATTCCTCTCTCTATTTTTTATCCAAATACCAATATATCAAAAAGTATGCAAGCCAACAGCTTTAAACTATGCACACGTATATTCTGACATTTTAGATCAATTTGGAGTAACTTATATACGTCAGTTCTGCCAACATGATTATAAGCCTGCTGATAGTACCAATTTTTAAATACATGTAACTTCTATACTATCAGTTCGATTTCAACCAAATTTCGTATGTGCTATGTGTACCATAACAGATATGACTGTAAGTATTGTTAAGAGCAATCAGGGCTGCCAACTGTTAATAAATGCTGTATATATTTTTTTTACCCTAATATCAATATATCAAAAAGTATGCAAGCCAACAGCTCTATACTTTGCACACGTATAGCACCTGCCATTGTAGATTAATTTGGAGTAATTAATACAAGGCAGTGCTGCCAACATGATTCTATGCCTGCTGATATGTCCAATTTTAAAATACATGCAACTTCTATACTAACAAATGGATTTCATCCAAAATTGGCACAACAAGATATCATAATAATTCAGATTATTTCTGACCAGCACACGCATGGTATTGTTGGCAACATGCTTTTACGCGTGCTGATAGATCCAGTGTCTAACTGCATGTAACGTCCATTGGACTTCAACCTAATTTTGTATTCTGTACCTTAAGAGATGGAACTAAGCATATATTCAGTCACCAGGGCTGCCTACTGTAGTGCTCTATCAGGCTACATTATACCAGGTATATTTTGAACTAATTTGATATTTCGATATTACCAACTTAATTTTGTCATTATTCTAGATAGGTTCATATACTGTGGAATAATCATTGGCATGAAAAGTAGGCTGTATAGTTCTTCACGGAACTTCTTGTTCAAATTTAACATGGAGAAAATTGACAATAATTGTCGTAAGAGTATAATTGGTGTTGATAGCAGTCGTCTTGATTTGTTTGAACAAATGAGCTGAAGACCAAGGGCTTGTGTGTCCGGATTGCGTTCACCTCATTAGCAGTCCTGATTGCGGTCACTTTCATTTCAGGGAAGAACTATAAACATTCCAGCGTCCAGATTGCGATTACTTTTCTTGGGAGGCCGGTCCTTGGTTCTTGGTTCTTCCCGACTGACTCATACCTTCCGTAAGTTTTGTAGATAACAAGGGGAAACTGATATTTCACTACCAGACCAAAGAATACAATTCAGTGTTCAGCTGAGCACACCCCATAATGAAATGAAAATCCACAGCCTGCTTCCAGTCTCCGACCGGGTCAGGAATGGAATGAATGAAGGCCCCATCTGGGTAGTCTATTGGCTGAGGAATAACCCACCCACCAAGGGAAGTTGATTAAGAAAAGGAAGTAGATTTTGGATTGGAGAAAAAGGATAGAAAAATAGGAGGAGAGTCCCACAAAATTAATAAGTTTAACTTTAAACACACTTAAAGGTGGTTGCCACTGGAAATTAACTCTTTGATACCTAAAATAGGTACGAGCTTGGTCGAAGCTAACGGGAACCGCAGCTGGGACTTGGGCGATTTGCAAGAGAGAGGCTTTAGTGTATTTCCTCCCAAGCATGCATAAAAGTACTATGGGGAAGGGTGATAGTCTGGCAAGACAAATAGTAAAAGCTTTATTGAGTATGAACGAGGGCATGAACCTAGGAAGAGCTAGGAAAGCCAGGATCTTGCCTAACTGTAGTATCAGAGAAATGATGTATCCAAAAACAAATATTTAATTTATTAAACAATTCAAAGAAGTTTGAGGAAATTAACAATTATGTAATATAATTTTGACAAACATAGTTCATTTGAACTTTTTAACAAATGGGGTCGCAGACCTCTCAACATTAAACGTTTGCTCCAGGCAATTGACAATTTATGAGGTTTAAAACCTTACATGTTTCTAAAATCTTTATAAGATTAAAACAAATAACCAATGAAGTAATTAGAGTTTGAACGTTAATTGGAGTACAAAGAGTGTACCTTAAGAAATTCCTGAGAGAATATTCTAGAAAAAGTGAAAACTTCTAAAATAACAATAAACAAAACATGAAAAATAAGATAGAAGTTCCTACAACTTCTTATATTTATACAGAATTAACGTTGGTTATTATGCAAATAAGGGCAGGTCACTTACTGTGAAACCTGAAGAAAGTTAAAAGGAAGGTTCTAGACTTCCCAAGTTTGAGTAGGAATCACTAGCCAAATGGGACAGTTTCCATTTCGTGAAACCTGAACATGACTCGCTCAAGAGTTTAAAGAATTGTTTTCCCTGATTATAGGAAAGGAACAATGTGAATTTGAAACTTGTATCACACAAGCAATTATGCAGAAATTAATTAATGTTAAACTAACAAAGTTGGAAGGGCACTTCGTGAGTGACATCTTATAGAAAAGTTACAATTTTATTAACATGGGTTGTTAGTAGAAGGTTGAGGAAAGATCATTGGGATATTGGATCAATGTTCATGGCCGTATTTAATGTAAACGGACGATCGCGACGCGGTAGAAACGTTGAACAAGCACTGGTTATCACTGTAGTCTATAAAGATGGATGCAAAGTTCACTATAGAAACACTAAAGTTTATGAGAAAGAAAGTTATTGCAATTATGGAAATAACTGATTGCACTATATAGGCGAGAGTCTATTTCTTGAGAAAGTTGTGAGTTACAATTAAATGTACCATAGAACATTCCAGCGGTTCCAGCGGTGGAAGAAAGTTAGCTATTGAGCTTTTAATTCAGAAATGAGATTCTTCAATTTTAAATAGCATACTCACAAGTGAGTGAAAATTTCATAACGGCAGGACTTGTAGATGAAATACAGAATCTAGAAGGTTCCAGAACGACCTTGGTAGAAAAATGGGGTTGAGAAAATCCAACGGAGGAACTAGCTTGGTGAATAATAGACAGCGGGTATTAGGTAATATCCCACGTAGTGAGAGGATTTCTCATTTGAATAGCTTAAGAAAAGCTCTTTGTTAGTAAGGTTAGCTTATACGAGCAAAAGCTCAACATGGCAAATCCCACGAAGAATGATTTTTGCCCCAAAATAAATAATTTCACACTGTCTATGAAAGTATCGTTAAAAGCACGTGGAAGTTAAAACCATGAAGATGAGGTTAAAACTTTTAAGATGGTACTTATCTTGATTTCATGTTGAAGGCGAAGTTCCCCTTGACGATAACTACTTTGCCAACATGGCGTAGAAGAGAGTTTGCCTCTTGGGTTGAGGAGACCGGCTCTAGGTGAGCCCTAACTGAATGAGTCAACTGCCGATTTACAAGTGAGACCAGCTCATCGAAGCACAGAGGGTCCAAGGAAGGGAAAAGAGTGGGGGTAGGAGACAAAGGGTATACATATCAGCATAACCAACTTATCAAAAATAAATGTTCTTCTTGATGAATGGTCTTCAAAGAGTTGATAGTAGGCGATATTAGCGCAGCATGGTGAGTGAAACAGTAGACGTAGCCCTCTTGCTCAAGGAGAAAATAGCTGGCGATGGTAACAAGATCTGGTGGCCAGATGGATATGTAAGTCCTCTCGCACCAGGAGGAATTGAGTAGCTTCAGAGATTCGCTGCTAGATGACGCTAGGTGGGTCACAGAAGTTATATATCTAGAACAGACTTATGAAGACATAAGAGATTTGCCCATCAAGGAGAAAACAGGTGATCACTGTTGGTGTTTGACAAAGAGGAAGGAAGAAATGAACATGCAAAGAGCAATAGACTTTATTCTCTCGTACCGTGTATTCAAAGAATACACCATACTGGGGCGAAACACCAACAGAGAACAAATAAGCAGTTACACATTTAATGGCAGCGGTGCGATCAAAGACAGTGGTCTTGTGATCGCGCCATTAGTGGTCAAGATTTTGGCCACCCTGACTCTCCCATCTCTTCCAGGATAACACTCGGTCACTCTACCAGAAATCCATACTAAGGGGGGGGGGTGAAATATCCCTAACTAAGACCAAGTCCCCCACCTTAATGTCAGGACTGGAAAGAAACCACTTCTGTCTCCGTTGCAAGGAAGTTAAATATTCCAGGTTCCACCTCTTCCAAAAGGAATTGCGGAGGGCTTCAAGTTTACGCCAAACAATAGGTAAATCAGAATCCCTGAAAGAATTAGGAAGGGGAGAATGGGCAGAGAGAGAAGTGCGTGTAAGACAGTGACCAGGTGTGAGTGGAAGGAGGTCATCAGGGTCATTAGAAAGCGGAGTTAAATAACGAGAATTAACGACATCTTCCATCACAAAATAACTAGAAGCTGAGAGAAATAAAGCACTAGTAAAGATGGCGATACGATGCAAAAGGAGAATTAACAAGTTTAAACAAAGCGTATAGAAACAAGTACATCTATTCAGGACAAGAATATACCAAATAAACAAAGAAACTATGCGAGTAGAAAGAAAGAACGCCATAGGTAACAACCTAGTAGCCATAAACAATGACCTCAAGTTATAATGAGTATCAAAGGGGTTGATCAGAAAAATACTTAAGTCAGCGAAAAACGTGACATGACAAGTATAAATGCAAAAACACATCGAATGTGACGACGAGAAAAAACAAGTTTGTTCATCAATGAACAATAAGATCGCAAAATATGTAAGTAGAGTGCAATACATGAGCGCGTGAGAAATACGCAACGAAGTTTTGAAACAAGGATCGAAGCAGTTATAGAATACGAGCGTGAGTAAGTGGGAGACATAAGCAAGCGCGGCCTTGACCCACAGAGTACAACGAGATAAGGCATATAAATAGCTGAAAGAGTCCTTAACCGGAACAAGTTTATTTTGGGAAGTAGGTGAGTGACTTCCGAGATTACGGAAGCGGCTCGCCAGACAATGGTTGGCAATCAGCCAAAGTTGAGATAAGAGAAACTTGCTTTGAACTTTGGCAGGCATACAGGAAATAAACGATAACTTGGCCTTCCTCGGGCTTGTATACAAACAAGTTTGAAAAACAAGCAGTTCAAAGTACACAAACAACACTAGTTGAATCAGCTGTAACTTAAAGCAGATATTCAGGTTGGACGGCATGCAGTCAATCGTAACTTGGACGTGAAAAACCAATTTAAAGCCGTATGAAACAGAGTAGGAAATCAATTTCGCATAATTTTGAGGACACGAAATCGGACAATTTTCAACAGAAGCTTAATTCTTCCGAACAGAGAAGAAAAGCTGGGACATTGAGAAAGAGTTTATACATAAGAATAGTTATTCTAGATGCTATAGAATTCAGATTTTCAAGCGGTTTCATGAGCGACTTCCAATTGTGAGGAAGGAGGGAGGAGCCGGCCGTGGCCGTTCTTCTAAATAGCGAAAAAAGTGAAACATAGCGTACAGCGAAGTGATGGAGACTGATAGCCATGGTTTTACACAAGGGGAAGATAGTTTTCAATAGAAATTTTAAGCAATTACCTGCTATAAAAATGACATGAGAAGGTAGACGAAGTAACACAAAGCAAGGCGAACTTGAATTGCTATTTTATGCGGAAAGAAGGCAAAATCATTTAAACAACTTACCAAGGTGGCGTAGTTGTTCACGATAAGACATCGTTTCGGCAAGTGTTTTTCAAAAATATTGAGATCTGAAACCTGAGCGTTCTCTTTTTCAGAAATGGGATTTATGTCAGCTGTAACGAAATGACATTGCACTTTGGTTTGAACACTGGTATGTTTGATTTCACCAGTAATAACCCAACCAAAGTCGGTGTCTCTAGCGACCACGGTTGAAGATAACTTGCGTGTTTGTTTGCGAATGCACTTCCAAAAAACATTGGCACTGAAAAGTACATCAATGGGACCTTGAGCATTAAACTGAGGATCAGCTAACCTTAAGTGCGAAGGAATCTTTAAACTGGAAGTATTAATAGCGCTGCTAGGAGTGTCTTTGCCAATACTGGTAAGAATGAGACAGTTTAAATTAAGATTGGTGTTTCTTTGGCAAACGTCTCTGATTTTCAATTTTGAAGACTGCAAGACTTGAGTTTTCAAATTGTCAATGCCGGTCACATTGATAGAAGTCGGCGATGACGAAAGACCTAGTTTTTTAATCAACGATTGCGAAACAAAGTTGTGCGTTGAAGCGGAATCGAGAAGACCACGGGTTCTAAACCAATTTCCAAATTTATCTTGAATTTCGAATTGTACAGTGGACAAAAGAGTTTGCGCACTGTGAGAAGTTTCGGCGTTAGAAATGCAGGAAGAAGCATTAGTTTGTTCGGAGCTGCTCTGCATGGAGCTTGAAGAAGCGGGTACTGGTGACCTCGATTTCTCATGAACGTGCAATAAAGAATGGTGCGGTTTTTTACAATGGAAACAGAGATTTGATGACGTACAGTTTGAAGAAGAATGCTTAGGTGACAAACAGTTGAAGCAATGTTTGCTATTGAAGACAAACTTCTTTCTGTCTTCAACAGACAATTCTTTAAAAGATTTGCACAAATACAATGTGTGAAGCTTTTTACAGAGCGTGCATTTGAAAGATTTGTTGGGCGGCCTGATATTTTCTCTTGCATGATTAAAAGAAGCAGAACGAGTTTGCTTGTTCTCGACAGACGGGGGCTGATTACCATTTGAAAAGGCAAGGTTTTTCTCAAAAATGTGAGACTGATGATTCGTTTCGACCTTTTCGCACTGAAATGCGAGTGCTGTAAGAACTTGGCATCGGCTGTTAAGAAACGAGATTAAGTGTTCGAACGAAAAATCTTCCTTGCGAGCGAGTTCAATTTCCCAAGCCTTTAAAGTTGAAAACTCGAATCTTGATGTAGCCAGATGAATAAGTATGGTGTCCCATGTTTGGACAGGCTGCTTAAGTTGGTATAATGCTCTAACATTTAACTGCATAGAGTCTAAGAGGTCTCTTAAAGAGGTGACGTCATTAGGTTTGACGGCTGGTAGGTTAAACAAACAACGGATGTGTCGAGCGACACTCAAACGTAAATTGCCATATCTCTCTTTAAGGAGATTAAAGGCGATGTGGTAGTTCTCTGCGCTTAAAGGCAGTGACTCCACCAAGGCTAAGGCCTAACTATCCAAATAAGTACGTAAGTAGAAGAATTTATGAATATCAGGAATGCCAGTATTTTCATGAATTAGGGAGCAGTAAAGTTCATAAAATGAATACCATTCACTTTCCTGACCTGAGAAGTGCGGTAGGCTTATCTTAGGAAGTAACGGTTTCGGTTTGTTCTTGTGAACTGAAGCGGGTGCGAACTGGGCCGGATTGATGACCTTAGTGTCCGGTTCTGAGATATTGGGGATCAGTTGGTGTATTATTTTGAAAGCAGAACCTATGCCTTCGTAATATAGGTTTTCTACTTCGACACGATCTTCTGTTTGATTGAGCATGCAAGTTTCTATTTCAGTTTGAATGTTACAGTAGTTTTCATAAGAACGTTCAAAATCCTTTACACGATGTTTCAACAAGTCTAATTGCGCTTCTGAGGGATCTGATTCTTTTATGTACCTTCTGAATCGGGTAATTTGCCCTTTATAGGATGCTCGTTTAGAAGTAAGTTTTTCATCCTTGTACTTATCAGTGGGAGCCATATTAAAGAAGGTAGATGAAAATGTAACTCACGAAACTGTGGAACCTTGGAAATGCTGTCAAGCTGGCAGCAGCGAATGAGTAGAAAGAACGGGACGCACCAAAGGAGACAGGAGCGGCCTCTTTCCCCTTCACAGGCTTTGCAAGATGTAGTTATAGCTGAAAGATTCAAAACAGATATTAATAATTTGCCAAGTATTGTCAAATGACACTTTTTTTTAGAAAAAATGGAAAATGGACTCTCCCGGGTTTCCGGGACCAATTTTTGGGTAGTTTATTGGCTGAGGAATAACCCACCCACCAAGGGAAGATGATTAAGAAAAGGAAGTAGATTTTGGATTGGAGAAAAAGGATAGAAAAATAGGAGGAGAGTCCCACAAAATTAATAAGTTTAACTTTAAACACACTTAAAGGTGGTTGCCACTGGAAATTAACTCTTTGATACCTAAAATAGGTACGAGCTTGGTCGAAGCTAACGGGAACCGCAGCTGGGACTTGGGCGATTTGCAAGAGAGAGGCTTTAGTGTATTTCCTCCCAAGCATGCATAAAAGTACTATGGGGAAGGGTGATAGTCTGGCAAGACAAATAGTAAAAGCTTTATTGAGTATGAACGAGGGCATGAACCTAGGAAGAGCTAGGAAAGCCAGGATCTTACCTAACTGTAGTATCAGAGAAATGATGAATCCAAAAACAAATATTTAATTTATTAAACAATTCAAAGAAGTTTGAGGAAATTAACAATTATGTAATATAATTTTGACAAACATAGTTCATTTGAACTTTTTAACAAATGGGGTCGCAGACCTCTCAACATTAAATGTTTGCTCCAGGCAATTGACAATTTATGAGGTTTAAAACCTTACATGTTTCTAAAATCTTTATAAGATTAAAACAAATAACCAATGAAGTAATTAGAGTTTGAACGTTAATTGGAGTACAAAGAGTGTACCTTAAGAAATTCCTGAGAGAATATTCTAGAAAAAGTGAAAACTTCTAAAATAACAATAAACAAAACATGAAAAATAAGATAGAAGTTCCTACAACTTCTTATATTTATACAGAATTAACGTTGGTTATTATGCAAATAAGGGCAGGTCACTTACTGTGAAACCTGAAGAAAGTTAAAAGGAAGGTTCTAGACTTCCCAAGTTTGAGTAGGAATCACTAGCCAAATGGGACAGTTTCCATTTCGTGAAACCTGAACATGACTCGCTCAAGAGTTTAAAGAATTGTTTTCCCTGATTATAGGAAAGGAACAATGTGAATTTGAAACTTGTATCACACAAGCAATTATGCAGAAATTAATTAATGTTAAACTAACAAAGTTGGAAGGGCACTTCGTGAGTGACACCTTATAGAAAAGTTACAATTTTATTAACATGGGTTGTTAGTAGAAGGTTGAGGAAAGATCATTGGGATATAGGATCAATGTTCATGGCCGTATTTAATGTAAACGGACGATCGCGACGCGGTAGAAACGTGGAACAAGCACTGGTTATCACTGTAGTCTATAAAGATGGATGCAAAGTTCACTATAGAAACACTAAAGTTTATGAGAAAGAAAGTTATTGCAATTATGGAAATAACTGATTGCACTATATAGGTGAGAGTCTATTTCTTGAGAAAGTTGTGAGTTACAATTAAATGTACCATAGAACATTTCAGCGGTTCCAGCGGTGGAAGAAAGTAAGCTATTGAGCTTTTAATTCAGAAATGAGATTCTTCAATTTTAAATAGCATACTCACAAGTGAGTGAAAATTTCATAACGGCAGGACTTGTAGATGAAATACAGAATCTAGAAGGTTCCAGAACGACCTTGGTAGAAAAATGGGGTTGAGAAAATCCAACGGAGGAACTAGCTTGGTGAATTATAGACAGCGGGTATTAGGTAATATCCCACGTAGTGAGAGGATTTCTCATTTGAATAGCTTAAGAAAAGCTCTTTTTAGTAAGGTTAGCTTATACGAGCAAAAGCTCAACATGGCAAATCCCACGAAGAATGATTTTTGCCCCAAAATAAATAATTTCACACTGTCTATAAAAGTATCGTTAAAAGCACGTGGAAGTTAAAACCATGAAGATGAGGTTAAAACTTTTAAGATGGTACTTATCTTGATTTCATGTTGAAGGCGAAGTTCCCCTTGACGATAACTACTTTGCCAACATGGCGTAGAAGAGAGTTTGCCTCTTGGGTTGAGGAGACCGGCTCTAGGTGAGCCCTAACTGAATGAGTCAACTGCCGATTTACAAGTGAGACCAGCTCATCGAAGCACAGAGGGTCCAAGGAAGGGAAAAGAGTGGGGGTAGGAGACAAAGGGTATACATATCAGCATAACCAACTTATCAAAAATAAATGTTCTTCTTGATGAATGGTCTTCAAAGAGTTGATAGTAGGCGATATTAGCGCAGCATGGTGAGTGAAACAGTAGACGTAGTCCTCTTGCTCAAGGAGAAAATAGCTGGCGATGGTAACAAGATCTGGTGGCCAGATGGATATGTAAGTCCTCTCGCACCAGGAGGAATTGAGTAGCTTCAGAGATTCGCTGCTTGATGACGCTAGGTGGGTCACAGAAGTTATATATCTAGAACAGACTTATGAAGACATAAGAGATTTGCCCATCAAGGAGAAAACAGATGATCACTGTTGGTGTTTGACAAAGAGGAAGGAAGAAATGAACATGCAAAGAGCAATAGACTTAATTCTCTCGTACCGTGTATTCAAAGAATACACCACCATCTTGCGGCGAGGATATGAACTGTGCCGGCTGCAGAGGCCTGACGCACTCCTCTGGGGCAATGATTAAATGAATGACAGATGAAATGAAATTATAGTGGAGAGTGTTGCTGGAATGAAATTTTGGGAGGGAAAACCGGAGTACCCGGAGAAAAACCTGTCTGCCTCCGTTTTGTCCAGCACAGATCTCACATGGAGTGACCGGGATTTGAACCACGGACCCAGCGGTGAGAGTCCGGCGTGCTGCCGCCTAAGCCACGGAGACTCTGAGCACACCCCATAATACTTCGCTTAAAAAATCAAGTCCCCACCAATCTGACGGTAACTCGTAAAGCAATGATTATAACATTTTCAGTCTTAAGAATAGAAACGTTTCAGGATCGGGACCAAAGAGAACTGACACATGACATGTACTGTACCTCAACATTGGCCAGGGGGGTGGAAGTGAAAGGTGAGGAAATCTCCAGGGGAGTTACAACCGGACCGGTGTCCCAAGAAAAGTGATCGCAATCTGGACGCTGGAATGTTTATAGCTCTTCCCTAAAATGAAAGTGATCTCAATCTGGACTACTAATGAGGTGAACGCAATCTGGAATGACCGCAATCAGGAAGACACCGACCAAGGTGTCCCTAGACCCTAAGCATGGATCTCAAGAACGTAAACTATGAGATTGTTCTGCACCAAAATAGGCGGATTTTCCCCCTTACCTTTTACCCATTGTCCTGATGAACGTAAGCCGAAAGTTGTCACGCGAGGACTGATAAATCTGACCCGACCGTAAATAATATAGAAAACATTTGAGCTATCGACATGTTTCTTTTGTAGGGTGAAGTTCAAGTCTAGGAAGGAAGGTACAGTAAGTAACAGGAAATAAGGGCTGGCCAAAACGAAAATATAGAGCATTATTTAAGCCTCGGGTGAAAAATGCCCATGCGCCAGTCTTCATGGGTTAATAAACGAAATGTCAAGAGTAGTACAATGTGAATGTTTGATAATTTGTGTTCCGGTAATCAATTGTATGTGTAAAGTAAACAACCACCAAGGTATTGTCAGGCCTTTATTGTAATGAGGAATTGTCTCGGTAGATTGTCAATTGAGGGTTTATTTTATGTGGACGTTTCAAGAAACATACATTTTTATTTTGCTTATCTTAATGAATTGTGTGTTTTATTAACGTAATGGGATTGTAGTTTTTGTTATTTTTTTTATAAAAAAGTTTTATAGTTGGATATTCACGAATTAATTGTATGTGTTACTTATTTTTCACTGCTCTTGAGAACCTGTATGTAGACTTTATTTTGTGCTATCGTGCTTCTAATCCGAAATACCCGGTTATTACCCCGAGGTCTAGCTGATATTATTGCTGGTCTACATAATATGCAAACGGATACAATACCTTCAAGACACTGAAGTGCTTTCCACTGTAAGCAAGCTTGAGAGAGTTGCTTATTGGGCCACATAATTGATACCAGTTGAATTGTGTCCACCGTAAATTGATAATATTGAAATTGATGGAATATTGACTTTCTCGACCAAGTTATTAAGCTCCGGAAAATCTTCTAGGTATTTGCCGGGCTTGGTGTACCAAGTTGGGCTCTTCAGCAGACTCTTGGTTGTTGTTTTATTGTTATTAATTCATTTTAGGGGCTTGGGACATCTTAGTTGGGTGTGTGTGTTGAACGCATCTGATAACCTGTTGTTAATGCATGTATTTTTGGATTGAATAAAACGCTGTTGCGTTCTCTATTTGATAAAAATCTATATTGTGTGCTTACTTTTTCTCATAAGTTTTAACAATTCAAGACAATTGATTCAAAGCTCCCGCGATTGCGGGTCCCAAGAAATCTAACAGATCGATACGTAATCGATTATTTCCATTCAATATCAAAGGGATGAAGTCTACTCTTTGCCACCTGTATTTATGTGATGACTGTAGTTGTGTGTGTAGCTGTATCAGGGATAAAGTAGATGCCCTGGAACTTTAAATCTATACTAATGTAATACAGCTGAAGAGTTTGTTTGTGTGTTTAAACGCGCTAATATCTGAAACTACCAGTCGGATTAAAAAAAAAAATTGTATATGATAGCCAGATTCAAGAGGAATAGTTTAGGCTATGTAGCATTAGGCTACGCCTCTCCGGTAACCTTAAAGGTTGATTTTTGTTCAGTAAGTCGGAAGAACAAGCGCTCCTGAACAGCTTTAATAATACCTAAGTCTATTGTTGCCAGGCAATACGGGCTGCATCACGTCGCCCCTACCAGTGTTCTGGTGCAGAATTGCGAGCTGCTTATAAATTGCGGTCATGGGGAGTAATTAGTGTAAAAAGATTTCTTAGGCCACTTAAAACGGTTATCATCATGACACTAGTATGCCTCTGTATAAGAGCGATGGTGTTGGTGCAGTACATTGAGGTTATCTGCTGCAATAAGCTTGGGTGCTTTCCGATCCTTATCCTTGAGCGATCCAGTTCTGTAGTAGTATTCATTATCATCCATAAAACAAATAAATCCACCGGGCGAAGCCGGGCACTACTGCTAGTAAGATAATAATAACGCAACAACCATAGAAGTGAACTATACTACCTGTAAGTAAGTTTGACGCGTAACACAAGTTCTCACAAACTTATTTAATCTAAACATTGTGTATATAGACCATACATTATATATATATATATATATTTGTGATTAAGTGTAATTCATGAACATCGTATATTAAGCCTAAGTGAACCAGATCTGAGGATGAACGCCCGAAGTTCGAAACATGTCATCCAATGAAACACCCCATTTTGGTACATAAAAATGTGTTCGTTTGTAATAAGGATTGAAATACAAATGCACGGACGCACACATGACCCACAATATTAAACAATTAATCGCCGACATTGCGATAGCCAGTCACAAGCTTCCAGCACAAGATAGGGAAATAACCCAAAATTTAACCAGCAACGAGGCCAAAAAATTCCTCAGACGAATAGCAAAAGCAACAACACTCGAGGCAACATACAACTCACAGAGGTAAAGTCATTGAAACAAAAAATAAAAGAACAGGACCTAGTCATTACGAAAGCAGATAAGGGGAACACCACAGTAATTCTAAACAAAACAGAATACATCGATTAAACAATCGAATTTCTGAACAACAATGAAATCAAGGAACTAGGAAAAGACCCAGCCAACAAATTCTTAAAAATATTTAAAAGGTGCGTTAAAAGAAAGAGAATAGGCTACATATTGACCAAAGTCGAAAAATCAAAATTAATAATTATGAACCCGAAAGAACCGTCTTTGAGAAGACTACCAAAAACACACAAAAAGGAGTGCCTAATAGGCCTAAGACCAATAGTTAATTGCGGGAACGTGCCAAACTACAAAATAAGCAAAGAATTACTACAGTACATTATGCAACGAGCCTATAATGACAATAATTAAGATACAAGCAAGTTTATAAAACGAGCGAAGCGAGTTTTATCTTTTCCATACGAGTGTCTTAGTTACCATTATAGGCGAGTTGCATACGACTGTTTTAGTTTGACGATAATTATAATTTTATGTATTTTCTAACATAAAAATTCATAAATAACTGTCGAGATTCTGTTAGCTGACTAGTGCAGAACGCATGCGCTGGATTCCCACTAAGGATCAAAGTCCTTCCAAGGCTGTGTTCTTCTTTTTCCTGGGAATTTTGTGGGCTCAGCATTTGCCCTGTACCCAATAACAAATTCCGAAGCTTTGTTCTTTTTTCCTTGGGAATTGTGTAGGCTCAGCATTTGCTCTCTACCCAATAACAAATTCGAAATCTTTGAAACATTGTTTATCCTGAACTAGCACCAACAGATAGCACACAGGTACTATGTGGGATCATTTTGTTATTTTGGTCAAATAACACTCAATAGGCTGTTACAAACGCTTTAAAATTAAAATGTATCGTATTATCATCTAGATATTCTTCAAATTCGACGCATATGGATTGTGAACGGAAGGCAAATCAATGGAGTCCTAAATAGAACAGTCATGACATCTGGTGGAAAAGTTTCGAATAAGAAATCCCTTTACTGAATAGAGCTGGGATATTGATTGATTTCCATAGATCTAAAGTCATGCACCTGCTTCCTCCATGACGTTCTGGTGTGTTTATGTCAAGAACAGCCTTCACTAAAATTGTGGGCGAAATCGTACGAATGTAATGACCTGTGTAGAAAATTGAACTTGCGAATATTAAGGTACAGTGCTATTTCTTTTGCAATATTGCCCAGGTTCTTATGCACACATTAGGGACGGTGCACACTTTCCATGTCAGTAATGGCTAGAAGGATAGTGTTGCAAACTTCTGGACGTAGATTCCTAAATTTCTTGCATATTTCATAGTATTCTCCTGTTACCGTAAAGGTTCATGCTGATTTTGTATTTGTGTTTGTCATTGTAACTACGGTGGTTGATCGGATATCCATTACGTCGTCAACTTTCAATTCATGTAATTCATGTACGACATGTAGGATTTTGAGTGCTGTGCGAAGCTATCCTTACCTATTGGTCTATGAATGAAAATCCAGAGCTCTGATTCGTTGGAGAAACTGTATCATAATGAAAAGTAGTACTTTAATGACACCCATTAGAGTACAGTTTTCTGACATATAATACTTACATTTCGACATCATCGAATATAAAAACAAGAAGTTCCGTGACGAACTAAAGAGCCTACTTTTCTTAAAATTTAAGAATCTTGCCAATGATTAATCTATATGGATCTATCTAGAATAATGACGAAATTAAGTTGGTAATATCGAAATTTCTAATTAGTTCGAAATATACCTGGTATAATGAAGGCTACAGTTGGCAGCCCTGGTGACTGAATATATTCTTAGTTCCATCTATTAAGATACAGAATACAAAATTTAGTTGAAGTCCAATGTATAGCATGGACGTTACATGCAGTTAGACATTGGATCTATCAGTGCGCGTAAAATCATGTTGGCAACAATGTCAATCATGTGTTGGTCATAAATAATCTGAAATATTGTGATATCTTGTTGTGTCAATTTTGGATGAAATCCATTCGTTAGTATAGAAGTTACATGCATTTAAAAATTGGACCTATCAGCAGACTTAGAATCATGTTGGCAGCTCTGACATATATTAGTTACTTCAAATTAATCTAAAATGTCAGGTATTATACGTGTGCAAAGTTTAGAGCTGTTGGCTTGCATACTTTCTGATATATTGATATTAGGGTAAAAAATAGAGACAGCATTTATTAACAGTTGGTAATCCTGGTTGCTCTTAAGAATACGCTTAGTCATATCTGTTATGATACATAGCATATACGAAATTTGGTTGAAATCCAATGGATAGTATAGAAGTTACTTGTATTTAAAAATTGGTTTTATCAGCAGGCTTAGAATCATGTTAGTAGCACTGACGTATATTAGTTACTCCAAATTAATCTAGAATTTCAGGCACTATACGAGTGCATAGTTTAAATCTGTTGGCTTGCATACTTTCTGATATATTGGTATTTGAATAAGAAAATAGAGAGAGCATTTATTAACAGTTGGCAGGTCTGGTGACTCCTAAGAATACTCCCAGTCATATGTGTGTATGTACACATAGTACATACGAAATTTGGTTGAAATACAAATGATAGTGTAGACGTTATATGCATTTAAACATTGGGCCTATCAGCAGGTATAGAATCATTTTGGCAACATTACTCTGTATGGCCTCCTGGAAATTGTGCAACAACATACCTTTATGGAGGGAGCATCTTTTGACCAAACTAATAGGCCATTAGCCTAATATTTTGCGGATGGCGGCCATCTTTGTGTGAAAATCGATTCCCCCTATTAATTCGAACACGGTGAAACCGAATGGAACGAAATTTGGTACATAGGTAGCACTAGCAAAGGGCACCTCAGTGTCATGTTTTATATCACCGCCATCTGACGGAAACGTAATCGCGGCCACTCAAATATTAAAAGCTAAAATGTAATTACGATCAACCTAATAATCTAGTTTCTACCAAATTTTACAACAACATATCTTTATGTGGGAAGCATATTCTGACCAAACTGCAAGATCATCAGCCCAATAGTTTGCAGATGGTGGCCAAGTATGTGTGAAAATCGATTCCCCCTATCAATTCAAACATGGTGAAACAGAATTGAACTAAATTTGGTACAGAGGTAGCACTAGCAAAGGGCACCTCAGTGTCATGTTTTATATCGCCGCCATCTTGACGGAAACAGAATTACGGCCACCCAAATGTTAAAAGCTTAAATCAAATTACGACCATCCTAATAATTTGATCTCTACCAGATTTTGCAACAACATGCCTTTTTGTGGAAAGCATCTTATGACTGACTACAAGGTCATCAGCCCAATAGTTTGCAAATAGCGGCCATGTATGTGTGCAAATACATTCCCCATATCAATTCAAACACGGTGAAACCGAATTGAATGAAATTTTTTACAGAGGTAGCACTAGCAAAGGGCACCTCATATTCATGTTTAATATCCCTATAGCACGTTGTATTTCAACAAGCTACTACAACCAGCATTCAATTATACTCCTTGAAAAGGACAAAGAGTTATAACAATACCCATGCATTTAGGAGAAAGTAGGCTATATGTTCTTTACTGAACATCTTATTTCCTCATTTTCGCAAAATGTGAAAAGTAGACTAAAAATAAAACACCACCTTTCCAATGGCAAAAACAATTCAGTAAAGAACACAACGAGACTAGTAACCGCATTAAACATGTTACAAATGATTCCTAGCTTGCGGCTAGTATCCTTCGATATAACTAACATGTACACCAACATTCCAATTAATGAAACATTCATTATTATTGAAAACAATTTAAAGACAAAACAACTCGGCAAAAGAAACCGAAGAGAAATCAGTGAAATTACTATGGTCGTACTCAGACAAAATGTCCTTCAATTTGGCAATAAAATATACACACAAATAGAGGGCCTAGCCATGGGGTCACCACTAAGTGGGCTGATTGCCGATACCTTCAATAACACACTGGAAAATACGTTCCTAGAAAAGTTCTCGTCGAAGGGAATAGTACATTGGAAAAGATGCGTGGATGATGTAATTTGCATCTACGACACTGAATTAACAAGCAAAGAAACAATATTCCAAGTCATTAATAGCCTACACCACTCTATTAAATTCACTAAGGAATCCGAAATCGATAGGAAAATAAATTATCTCGACATAACTATCGAATGTAAAGATCATGAACTCCCATATTCCATCTTCCGAAAACCGACACAAACATCGCATTCAATTGACAATCAGTCCAACCACCCCAGTACGCAATAAATAGCAGACTTCAACTCAATGGTGCACAGGGCTTTAAACATACCCATGACAAAATACAATTACTATAAGGAGATCAGAATAATCAAGCAAAGAGAAAAAGAAAACAATTTTCCGACTAGCCAAATAAATCAAATTGCAGCCAGGCATAAAAGTAAAACGATTCAAAATCCACACATTAATGAGAAAAAAAAAATCGCGCTTCAATTACGTGAGCGCGAATACATATAGAATCACCCATGTGTTCAAAAGAAAAAAGGCATTAAAATTGAATCGGTCGGAGCTGAAAAGCATTACCGGTAAGTCAAGAATTGTCATTTTTTAACCAATTAGTATTCTGAAGTATTGACCCAAGGGCCTTGGAACGGCATAGGAAAATATTAAGCCAGCCTTCTGTTTAAGCCAGAAACCACTTTTACATGTAGTGCGATCAGAGGAGAAATGCATTAAGTCAATGACTTGCTGCCTTTCAGCGCCGTATTCCGTACTTAATGTTGATCGCACTGCAAGATTCCCGCGTGTTACAGTGCTATTGTAAATTTCATTTGTACAGGGTTTAGGTGGTTTTTACGTTATAAATCAATTTCAAAATAAAATATTATGTGAAATATTCATTCTGGATGGCTTTTTGCCACACTAAATTGACCACGGAGCTGAAAGGCGTTAAGTCATGGTTCCAAAATTGATTTGAAAAATATGTTTATTAAATTAAAATTGATAATCCGCCAACACAAATATAACCTGAATAGTTGCTTCACAACATAGATGACTAATCGTGTGTTTGTTAAATTCTGTTCAGTCAGTGACGTTTTATCTGTCTCTTGAAAAGTAGTGAAAACTGACATAATAATTTTCAGCATTATAGCATTTACAACAAAGAACACAACCGGAAAACATCTGCACAACAGTAATCTAAATAAACAAGATCCGTATTCAAAATCGGGTATATTCCATTACGTGCCAAGACACAGGATGCCAAGCAAATTACATAGGGCAGAGTGGGAGAAGTATGGATACACGATACAATGAACACAGTAATGCGATAGAATACGGGACGCACTCGGTCGTATGCGAACACATGTGCGACGCGGGACACTGTTTCACTAATATTGAAACAGACTTATAAATAATTCATCACGAACCGAGAAGCATAAGGGAAGCAACCGAGATTCACTTTGCTAAAATAAACAAACTCAATAATTTAAACGCACACGCATTCATGGAAAATTCACCCCTCTTTACTGTACTGTACAAGAAAACACCCCCCTGTCGGAAACAAGACACAACATAACGAAGTAGCCAAGCTAGATAAAGGATTAATAAGGGAAACATGTTATTTGATCAGGATGTGCGATGTATCCTTTTCTTCAATAAACCGAGGTCGGCATACGGCATTAATGGCAGTATTAAATGTTCCGGGGAATTCTCATTTGACCGGGTAATGCTTTATAGGGCTTTTTAGCTTACGCGTGGCGAGATTGAAAACTGGTTAATAGTTGAATATTGTCCGATATTCAGTAACATACACCACATTATGGAGACTAGTCTTGGCAACCCACAGTTACATTTATACGATGAACAGAGACACTTAGGAATCTGAGAGGAGGAAATCCCAGGGATATAAGGGACCCCGACCCACAGAAAACTTACCTCAGCTGTGAGCAGATAGCGATGAAGTTAACTGATCTCACCAGGACCACGCAAGACTCAAAACAAACAAATTTTGGAGGTCAATCACCACTTCCAGTATCTTAACAATACATCACATAAACTATAACTAACAAATATTGACAAGTTGCATTATCTTAACTAATACTTCAACTAAAGAAGTATACATATTGTAAATACTTTCACCAGTACTTTCAGATATAGATTTTATAGCCTAAGTGTACTGGATCTGATGATGATTGCTTGACGATCGAAACTGGTCATCCAAGTGTATTTATTAATCTCATGTAAATCTTTTCTGGAATAGGGGATAACCCATCTCAATTGGGTACAATCGTGTTGACCGACTGAAAAACATCAAACTTTGTTTGAAAAGGTTTAAAAATGATATACACTGGCGGAAAAAAAATATCCTAACACCATGAAATAAGGAATGTGGAGTACGGATATTTCGGCAATATATTTGGCGAGGTAACATATTTGATTGATCAAAGGTACAAGACAACTGATTAACGTCCACGCGAGAACGTCCATCTCAAATGTGCCATGCTGATCCATTAATAACCGGTATAATCGCCAGACTGTTGAATGAAGGCATGCAAACGTGCATGAATTGTATCGTACAGGTGCCGGATGGGATGGGATGGGATGGAATTTCCTGTCTATTGCACTCGGTCGGTCAACACAGGGTGGTTAATGCCGGTTGTGGATGACGCTGGAGTTATCGTAAAATGATGTCCCATACGTGCTTGATTGGGGACAGATCGGGGGATCGAGCAGGCCAAGGTAGCATGTCGACACTATGTAGAGCACGTTGGGTAACAACAGTGGCATGGGGGCGTGCGTTATCCTGTTGGAGAACATCCCCGGGAATACTGTTCATGAATGGCAGCACAACGGGTCGAATCACCAGATCTGCAGTCAGGGTACATGGGATAACCACTAGAGTGCTCCTGCTGTCATAGGAATTACTCCCCAGACCAGAACGCTCGGTGTAGGTCCAGTGTGTCGACGCCGCAGACAGGTGGAATGCAGGCGCTTACCTGACCTCGTTCTAACCAACACAAGGCCATCACTGGCACCAAGGCAGAACCAGTTTTCATCGGAAAACACTACGGACTTCCTCTCCATCCTCCAATGAGCTCTTGCTTGACACCACTGAAGTCGCAGACGGCGGAGGTTTGGGGTAAGTGTAATGCACGCTGCAGGGCGTCTGGCTCGGAGCTGTCTTTAAAGTAACCGATTTCGAACAGTTCGTCGCGTCACTGTGGTTTAACTGCCGCTCGAATTTGCTGCTGCAGACGCCGCCTGATTCGCCAAAGTCATACGCTGAATACGGCGGTCCTCCCTCTCGGTGGTGCCACGCAGACGTCCCGGGGTCCGGTCTTCTTGCGACCGTACCTTCTCGTGACCACTGCTGCCAGCACGCATGCAAAGTGGAGACATTCCTGCAAGTCGTTCTGCAATAGCGCGGAAGGAAAATCCACCATCACGTAGCCTTATTACACGTCCCCTTCGAAACGCGGTGAACTGTTGATACTGGCCTCTTCGTCGTCGTAAAGGTATGTTTGACCCACTCACAGTCACTTCGTCCAATCTCACACAGTACTCTCGCACAGTACAGCCCGTATTTTAAGCAAACCTGATGTGCAACGTCACGGGCCCACTAATAGCGCCATGCTAATGCGATTTACGGGAAATTTGAATCATCGTCATCTTTCAGATGTATACACACGTCTACCAATGTTAGTTAATCTAGCAAAACCCTTTCTTGGTATTGCGATATTTTTTTCCGACAGTGTATATACAATGAATTGCAGCCAATGGCCATAGCAGGGTATTTTAATTAAACGCCCGCATTTTTAACCAAATATAACCTACAAGTTTGGCTACACACTACCAATTGTAGTGCTAGGTTCTTTTGCATGCTATAAATCTATGACTTGGTCTCGCCGGCTTTACTTCCCCTCCGAATGAACGAAAACTGAAGGATTTTAACGCTCTTAAAAATTTCAACGACTTCGACCGGGTTGGAATCCGCGATCTTTGGCATAGCAGTTCAGCATGATACCGACTACGCTACCAAAGCCATTTAAAAAAAATCCTCTCGGCACGCCGGAAGCCGGAGGTAGATTTCACCAGGCAAACTAGGGGATAGGCTATAATAGTCAAACTATGCAGGTTTTAGTAGAAGGGTCAGACCTCATTTATTGCGAGAAAGTATTTTACAATTGGAGCGTAATTAACTTTTTTTTTTCGTCTTTCCATGCATATTTAGGTAGATTTCATTAGAAAGCTAACTATTGCAATGGGTACCATGTTTCGACTTCGGAAAAATTTCGACATATATTCGCGTTTCACATCCCCTAGACCCCAAAACCACCGTCAATTCAAATGTTTATACATAATTTATGTATGTATATATGTCTATACATGTATCCCTTTCTTGTGGACACGATAACTGCCGAAATTTTGCACCAATCACTTTGAATTTTTTACATAATGTACCCCTATAAAATCTCGGTCGAGGTCGTTAATGGGCACAATCGGTCGAAGGGGGTGAAAATGGGGGGCTCTTTTTTTTCTCGAAAAAGTGAAATATCGCTATAACTCTCTTAATATTTGAAATATAGAATCCATTCAAAGTCCATACTGTGTATCGGACAAGTGCCAAAAAATTATGTTTAAAAAGTTTTTAATACCACCAACCATTGACCAAAGGGATGGAAAAAAGTTTTTTTTTGGAAACATTAATCGTATCTCTCTTAATAGGCACAATATCAAAACCGTACGAAATGGAAAATATCACCCTAATAATTACGGTACCTAAAACTTTTGTCTGAAAGAATTTTTGATAAAAATGACCTACCATTACGCCAAGGGATGAGAAAAATGATTTTGGAATTATAAGAAAATGCCAAGAGTTATCAGAGGTAACCATGACAACGATTCTAATTTTATGTGGGATGAGCTATCAGAGGTTGCCATGACAACGCCATTGCACGAGATCACATTCATTTTTTTCCATCTGACTCTGTGGGAAGCGGCTTCGGTGACGTAACTGGTAGCATGCTGAACTTCTATGCCCAAGGTCGCGGGTTCAAAGCCGGCCGAAGTCGTCGGATTTTCTAAGAGCGCTAAAAATCCCTCAGAATGCTTTCCGTCGGAGGGGAATTTTCAACGTTCGTTGCAAGTTGCTGGTTGCGGTGGCATCTAGTTGCCAAGTTCATAGCTTGGTGTCGTTGACGGCAGTATTTGGTAGCAAAATTAGGATCTACTACTTGAAATTGACCGTCTGCAGTCCTTACCTGAATTACAGACTAATAAAGCCATCCCAATTAACACCGTTTATCAGACAGGTTCTACACACACACACACAAAGTACACGGGGTTACATGACCGCGTTGTCGCAACCCCTAAAATGAGGAACCAACCAACATCTCTGCGGGAGATAAAATTTGGCGTGAAGAAGTAACAGACTGTTAGTTACACATCTGTTCCAAACTTTGCATAAGGACAGTGTGACCACAAGTATAAAAATTGAACCCAAATGACAAGAAAGTTACCGTCCACATAATACAATAAAAAGTTAAAAATATGCATAGACGAAAAAAAAGTTAATTAAGCTCCAATTGTAAAATACTTTCTCGCAATAAATGAGGTCTGATCCTTCTACGAACACGTGCATATTTTGCTTATTATAGCCTATCCCCTAGTTTGCCCGGTATAATATACCTCCGCCTTCCGGCGTGCCGAGAGGAATTTTTTAACGTTTTATTGTTTTATGGGGACGGTAACCGTCAGATGGAAAACTGAATGTGATCTCGGGCAATGGCGTTGTCATGGCAACCTCTGATAGCTCATGCATCATCAATTTAGAAGCGTTGTCATGGTAAACTCTGATATGGCTCTTGGCATTTTCTTATAACTTAATTCCGAAATCGTATTTCTCATCCCTTGGCGTTATAGTGGGTCACATCAAAAATTCTTTCAAACAAAAGTTTTAGGTTTTGATATTGTGCCTATTAAGAGAGATATGGTTAATGTTTTCCGAAAAACCCACGTTTTTCCACCCCTTAGGCCAATGGCTGGTGCTATCAAAAATCTTTTTAATCATACATGTTTGGCACTTATCCTATACATAACGTATTAAGAGAGTTATAGCAATATTTCACTTTTTCGAAAAAGCCCCCTATTTTCACCCCCTTAGACCGATTTTGCCCATTAACGAACTCGACCGAGATTTTACAGGAATACATATTATGTAAAAAATTCAAAGTGATTGGTGCAAAATTTCGGCAGTTATCGTGTCCTCAAGAAACTGATATACATAGGCTATATACATTTATGCTTGCCACGTGGGTGAGTGGTCAACGTGACGGTCTACTAACCCCAAGTTTGCAGGTTCGCTCCGGGCCGTGGTAAGTGATTTTTGAAAGGCGGTAAAAATTACGACACCATGCCATACGATGTTGGCATGTCAACGAATCCATTTGAATTCAGTAGGCCGTGTTCATAATTGCAAAATTAATCTCGAGAGTTTCCGCCAACACAAATTTCCTCATTTCTCTACTAGAAGCGATATAGTGTTTAAGGAGCGTAGATATCTAACCTCCTTGACTTTCATAGTGCTTCAAGGAACAACGAAATTCGACATGCCAGCTACTCTTTGGGTGTCAAATAACAAAGCTTGCACCCAGCAACCGAGGCCATACGATATTATTATTATTATTACATAAATTATATGTAAACTCTTGAACTGACGGTGATTTTGAGGTCTGGGGAATGTGAAACGCGAAGATATGTCGAAATTTTCCGGAAGTCGAAACATGGTACTGCACCCGAAGTTGACGTAGCCCTCACCGATTATCCTAGGGGTGGAAGGGATCGCTAAGGGCGTTGATACCCAGCTAGATAAATCAACGGAACCTCGCTAGGTGAAAGGCTAGTAACCTCTGCCTGCAAATTTATTCATAGTGGGCTTCCTGTCACTGATTGTCAGTTCTAATGACTATAACACAGGGGAAAATATGTCTCTTATCTTTTAAAAATGAAATATTTTAAAATAAAATGTAGTGACACTTGTGGCTCATACTGTACTCATTGTACTTGTAAATCTTGTCTCACGCAATCGTTAAACATTCATCCCCTGTATGAGACGTTCCATAATGACATTTATTTAAACCTATACTCCACACATTTTAAATAACCGTAAAAACAATCCTATTATTTTTATTATTATTATTATATAAAAGTATATACAATATTATCGTTAGCTACTCGATGATTGTTTGATCCCATTGATCCTTCTCGTTGCATTTTATTTTCGTCACTTTTAAATAATGAAAACTTCTACTTCAATGTCATTTCATGGTTAACTTTCACTTCCATAGAGCATAATGTTTCAAACAATGAAGCTAAAAACTGCTCGATATAGACAAATCCATTAATATAAATTTAATAAGAAAGGGCGGATATATAACGGACGACTCTTCGGTTCCTCACATCCCCGTAATACAAAACGTCACTCCAATAGTTACTTATTATCATCATCGCATCTTTTAACATATTACACCTCGACAACTTGGTCGGAACTTCATTATACAATCGCATTGCTTTCGATACTTCTATAGGAACATCATAATATTTAACCACAAAACACAAGTTAGCGTCAACACCTACGCTTTCGTATTCATTTCCAGTACACGCAATAATAATAAATAATCCCATTTCTGTGCACACTCTAGGTATCAACGAAATTCAGTAATTTTACTTATAGAGTTCAAATTACAATTCTTCTATCTCTTATACATTCAATTCCTCTCACATTTACTTAAATACCTCTTGTATTTTCGTTCCTGTTCCTTTGTTATACATTTTCTGTCACAACATCATTTAAAGTATTTCAGTATTTCTTATTAACTTCTATTATCTTATGGAACCAAAGTTCATAGAACTTTCGAAATTTAGAGAACGTTCTGTATATTCTCGTCTTAATAAATAATAATACGTTACATTACATCTCCTATCTAGTATTTCTGTATTGATACATTTTATCTAACAAGTTTCTTTAATTTCTCACAACAATTCAGTTGCATAAGTATTACTTTATACATCCCGTATTTTTCCGTACTGTAATATAGCGTTTTTCATCTGTGTCAATACATCAGATTGTTCAATGGGACGTCATCTTCACTAAAAGTCTGTTTTAAAGAAAACATGTTCATTGTTGATCTCAATAGAACTAAACAATAACTTATTTGTCTATGAAGAACTTCGTAAGTTGATAGGGGCCGACTGGGGCGCCCATGCTGAAACACTGCGTATGTCTGCATTAGCTCTGTGTTATTCAGCTGCTGAGTATGCTAGCCCTGTATGGTATCACTCAGCTCATGTAAAACAGGTTGATGTTGCCCTCAACGAGTCCTGCAGAATAATTACTGGTTGCCTGAAACCTACACCTGTCCACAAACTACATTCCTTGGCAGGAATAGCCCCTCCTGAGGTACGCCGTGAGGTCATAGCACAAACGGAACGAAAAAAGTCCGCAGAGGACCATGCTCACCCTCTTTTTGGTCACCAGCCTCCAAGAAGGCGGCTAAAATCAAGGAAAAGCTTCCTGCAAACTACATCGATGCCTACTACAAAACCCGAAGTAGCCAGGATACAGCTATGGCAATCCACCATACCACCAGATTGGATGAAGGCCATGGAAAGGCTTCCAGCAGGCCACAACAACAACTGGGAAACTTGGCGGTCACTCAACAAACTTCGGACTGATGTTGGGAGATGCAAAGTTAATCTCCACAAATGGGGATACCTACAGGAATCAGAACTCTGTGAGTGTGGGGAGAGACAGACCATGATACACCTGTGTTCCTGTGAACTGTGCCCGTGCTCTTGCACAACACAGGAGTTAATGGAAGGTCATGAAAAGGGTGTGACAGTGGCCCGTTTCTGGGCAAAGACAATCTAATTCGAGACATTGTTGTATGTAATATTTCTTTTCAATATTGTGTATCATCCCTCTGTGTATGTTGTAATGCTTTTGACTCGAATAAATAAATATATGTAGAATTCAAATAAATCTCTGCCACGAAAATCATATTCAGAAATATGTCTAAACGACTTTCTTCAAAAATTAACATATCAGAACTAATGCATTTTTAAAACATTCCAATTAATTTAGCAAATACTAATACATTCATAAATAAACTCGCAATAACAAACAAAGACGATTAAAAATTCTAAATACGCCAAAATCCTAATGACGACGTTCCCAAACAATTTCCGGACTATTAAACGACATTAACGATGCTATACTCTCAATTAATTCAATACAATAGTTTCGAAAAATATATCAAATTTGCCACACAAAACTAGGTCAGTTCAAGGATATCTACGTTACTGCATTTCTAACTACAATTCATTGGGTATTTTTACCTTCTGCCAGAATCTTTTTTCAAAATTCAAATTGGACCTGAACTTCCCACGCAGAAGTCTCCTCGTACAGAAGCTTGTCGCGAGCCAGGCTGCATGCGGGACACAAGCTTGCTCCCCCCTCGACCGTCCATCAGCCGAGATCGTCTGCCGCTTCCTTCCTCGCTTCGGGACTCGAATCTGTCAGCATTCTTCTGAACCAGGGCGTTTCCTGCGATCGTCTTTTAGCGAACAACATTCTTGAAGTTCTCCGTTGAATAGTTGTTGTTGTTGTTGTTGTTGTAATTTATAGGTATTTCTTTCGTTGATTTAGTAATACCTTGCAGTCGTAGATGCAATTGTATTAATTCGGTGAAGCATGATGATTGGCTTCCACCCTCCTTGACAAAGCCGTGATATGCGGGCTAAGTCACTGCCGGAATCCTCATATTGCAAATAGTTAGTTCCCCTTCATAATTTAGTAACTCCATGACAATCAAATAATATTTCATGTCAGATATCCTCGTTGACCCCAGTTCAAATAACATCTTCGTATTATTCAATAGCAGTCTGAACTAACTCGTTGAGTAGGGTTTCGTAGAATTTACTTTAGTTTTCGAATAACTCTTGTATTTCTCGAAAAACGTTGCTTCTGGTTGGCATTAATATTGTTACGTGGCACCCCCTAGTGGCACTTCCGTTAACTGGATTACGGTGGGTAGAAAACACAACACAAATTATTCCTTTAAAGAAACGTATTAGCTTTATTGCGGGCCAGAAAGATACACCACACAAATAGCAAATACAAGCAATTAGTATCTCACTCTAGTTTCCTCTCGTAGGGAACACTTGCCTTTCACTTGTCAAGAAGCCACAGAAGTTAATCCCTCCTAATGAGACCGGTGGCCTCGATAGAACTACCTGCAACACTTCCTTGATTACGCAAGCAAACGATATTTACGATAGCCGGTCACTCACCACTACACTCTGCCTCGCTGTCCGCTGGCTAGGGAAACAGCCCCCGGTGCTTTCGCAATTCACCACACTAACCTCTGTTGCACTGGAAAATACACTCACTCAGGACACAGTTTCTCCGTAGGCTTCACACTCCTTCACCCACAACTGTAGCTCAAGGTAAAAGCTCGAACTAGCTCGAAAAACACTGTCCACCCCACGTGCCCGGTCGCTCTTATATAGCAGGCTGGTGACTCAATAAATTCTTCTAGACCCGTCCAGGATTCACGGATTCTCGAGATTTCCTTCACTGGCTGGGTCACGAATATTCTGGACCATCCCATTTGTCCTAGTAGCCCTGTTGCGTAAGGCGCACGTAATACACTTAGGCAGAGCACAGCCCGGGGGGCAGCTGAGACTCATGCGGCGAGCGACGAAACAAACTCACAGCCGTAACACCACCCCTTTCCTAAAAGGCTGATCGTCCCGATCAATCATTGTTCCTTGGCCTGCCAGGCGATCTCGATGCACGACCTTCACCTTCGCCCTCGGTCTCCGCTGGATCCTACGACATCGTTGATCCGGTTCACGACTCGGTACGGGCCCTCCCAGGACTTCTGCAATTTGGTGACAGGCCTTTCTTCCGTAATGGGTTGAAGAGCCAGGCCAGGTCGTCCTCGTGGAATCCGCCGGCGTCCGTCTGTTGGTCGTATCGGGTCTTCATTCGGTCGGTCTCGATCCGCAGTTTCCTCCTCGCGAACGCGTGCACGTCCTCCAGTTGGTCGACCAGCTCTTGACAATACTGGCTTACCGGGACCGGATCATTCCCAGGTCGGCGGAAGGCAAGATCAACAGGTAGACGGAGTTTCCTCACAAACATGGCCCGGGCTGGTGTGCACCCGGTGGCTTCATGCACGGCGGCGCGGTAGGCCAGGAGAAATAGCGGAAGATGTTTGTCCCAATCCCTCTGGTGCTCGCTGACGACTATTCGGAGATGGTTCTCGATGGTACGATTGAATCGCTCTACCATCCCGTCGGACTGAAGGTGTAACGGCATCGTCCTTGTCTTCCGGATTCCAAGCAGCTGGCATAGGTTCTGGAACACCTGCCACTCGAATTTCCTCCCTTGGTCGGAGTGCAGCTCCAGGGGTACTCCGTACCGGCTGACGAATTCCTTCACTAGGGTCTTTGCGATCGTCGCGGCTTCTTGATTAGGGAGCGCATACGCCTCCGGCCATTTGGTGAAGTAGTCGCTGACGACCAATATGTAGCGGTTCCCTGCCTCGCTCAACGGGAATGGCCCAGCAACATCGATGGCCAATCTCTCCATGGGGCCGCCCACGTTGTAGGTCTTAAGTGGACCCCGTCGTCTTCGTCCTGGGTCCTTGCTGGCTGCGCATTCGTGGCACCTCGCGCAGTGGTTCTCCACGTCTGCTCGGCATCCGATTCAGTAAAACCACTCTCTTAGCTTCTCCAGGGTCTTCTTTATCCCTAGGTGTCAACCAGATGATCCTCCATGGACTTCCTTCAGGACTTCCTCCGTCATAGCCTTTGGTACGACGACTTGTTCCCGAGATGTCTTCCCGTCGGTGCTCTCCCAGGTACGGCAGATGAGGCCATCCCTTACAATCAGCGAGTCCCACTGCGCCCAGTAGGACTTGAACTTTGGACTGCAGTCGCTCACAATGTTCCACCCGGGTCTAGGAACACAGGCCCTCTTCTATTCGGCTATCAGTCCCAGGTCATCATCTTCTGCTTGTGCCCGCGTGAAAGATTCGCGGCTCCAGCTCCCCTTAAGATCCATGGTAGTCCTTCGGCACTGTATCCCGGTGTTCTCCTCCCTTCTGGTACAGTCTTCGGGGCACGGCCTTCGTGACAGGGCGTCGTCGTTAGAATGGCCTTTCCTGTGCTGGATCTCAAAGTTGTACTGTTGAAGCCTCTCTAACCACCGCGCGAGTTGACCCTCGGGCTGCTTGATGTTCAGGAGCCAACGCAGGGATGCATGGTCGGTCCTGATGAGAAATTCTTGCCCGTACAGGTACTTGTGGAAGTGTTCAATTGTCTTCACGTTGGCGAGCAGCTCCTTCCTGGTGACGCAGTATTTCCTCTCTGGCTTTGACAAGGCTTTGCTGAAGTAGGCCACTACTCTCTCCTCGCCGTCCACTATTTGCGACAGAATTCCCCCTATACAAAAGTCGCTGGCATCGGTATCGACGATGAACCTTGTTCCAGGTCTGGGGTAGGCCAGAATAGGTGCGGTGCACAGAGCCTGCTTGAGTTGTTCGAAGGCACTGTGGCATTCTGCTGTCCACGTGAAGAGTTGGTCCTTCTCAGTCAGTCGATGCAGTGGTTTGGCGATGTCGGCGAATCCTCTCACGAAACGACGGTAATAAGTGCCGAGTCCCAGGAAGCTTCGTAGTTGGGACTTGTCCTTCGGAACTGGCCACTCCCTGACAGCTGCGGTATTTTCTGGGTTCGTGCGCACCGCTTCCTCGGAGACAATATGCCCAAGATACTGGACCTGCTTCTGGATGAGCTGACACTTCTTGGGGCACAACTTCAGCTGGGCAGCCCGTAGCTTCAACAAGATCTCCTTCAGGTTGCTGTAGTGCTCCTCGAAGCTTCTCCCCAGAACGATGACGTCGTCTAGGTAGACCAGGCAGGTCTTCCAGTGTAGTCCCCTCAGAATGGACTCCATTAGCCTTTCGAAGGTCGCAGGGGCGTTGCACAGACCGAATGGCATGACGGTGAACTGCCAGAGCCCGCTGCCCACAGAGAACGCAGTTTTCTCGCGGTCCTTAGGGTGGACCTCCACCTGCCAGTAGCCACTCTTCAAATCTAAGGTGGAGAACCATCTTGACCCTGATATGGTGTCCAGGGTGTCGTCGATCCGGGGTAGAGGGTAGCTGTCCTTCATCGTGACGTCATTCACCCGCCTGTAATCCACGCAGAACCTGGTGGAACCGTCCTTGTTCTTCACTAGCACGACCGGAGAACTCCAAGGACTATGTGATGGGTCGATCACCCCTTGCTCCTTCATCTCTTCTACCATCCGGTCGACTTCGGCTTGCTTGGCGAGCGGGAGACGTCGGAATGGGGCCCTAATCGGTGCCCTGTCCCCAACGTCGATTCTGTGCTGGACAATGCTTGTCCTGCCGAAGTTTTGCTCCCCACGGACAAGACATCCTGTAATTCGTGTAGCAGGTCCCGAAGTTAGCGTGATTGTTCCTCGTCTAAATGGTCCTGGGATCATTGGTACAGCTTCTGTAGTTCATCTGGTAGTGCGCGTCTTCTTCGGTTGTCCGTCTGCAGGTGTCCGCCCGCCGTGTCTGTGATGCGGGCAATCCAGGTAACGGGCTCGCAGACTCCGAGGTTGGTGTCCCGGTGAACCGTAATGTCGTAGTCGTTCAGGTTGGACAGGCGGACTTACGGCCGAGGCGTCGTGTTGATGAAGGTCTTGGCAATTAGCAATCCTTTTGTCTGGATGTCCTCATATTTTGGCTCGATGGCAGCCGCCACTCCCTCAGCAGTTCCGTTGACAATTACGGCAGCGCTGACTTCCATCCTGGCAGGAACGATGATGTCCTCTCTCAGCCTTACTCGTCGTGCGGTGATGGCCTCGTGTGCTGGTTGCAAAGCAAGTTCCTCACCTCCGAAGTGCAGAGTGTTGGTACTCAGGTCCAAGATGATGTCGTTCTGGTCCAGAAAGTCCAGTCTTATGATCACTTCGTTTGATACGTCAGCCACAAGCACTGGATGCCTCACCGCCCATCGAGCAATGACGAACTCCAGTGATGCTTCGCCATGTACCGGTGCAGTCTCTCCAGTCGCGGTTATTAGTTGGAGGTTCCTTTGCGTGGTTTGCACTCTCCACCTCGGGATCACGGTGGGATTGACAATGGTCCTCGACGCTCCCGTGTAGATCAGCATGGGCCAGCTCACTCCGTTTACGACTCCGTCGAACATCAGGCTGCTATTGTCCCTCCGTAACTTCGTCACACGAACTTGGACTGCCGGGGCTTGACGACTGTCACAAGACAACCTTAGTCCCCCAAGGCTGGCTAATACTCGTTTCCCTGGGCCGCGCGGTTTTCAGACGACTGATTTCCCGTCGGATAACCTCGGCGGCGGCGATCACCGCAGTCCTTGCTCAGGTGGTCTTCCTTGCCACAGGTCCAGCAGGTCGGTAATCCTTTTCCGTCCGCCTCTCCGGTTGTCTTCCGGCTGTGACGTTGCTGGGGGTTCCGCGACTATCGAAGAAACGGCTTAGCGCCTCCATCAATTCGTCGGCCAGGGGCTTGGTCTCAATGGTTTTTGCTGGTTCGTCGACGTCCACTTGACGCACCCACGCGTGCATTCTAGATGCCTGTTTAGCCGTCTCGAACCCGAGTGCGTGGCTCAGCGCATCTTCCAGGGTCTTATTGCGCGCGAGTCGCAGCGCCTGTTGAGTGTCCGAGTCCCGTAGCCCGTCGGTGAAGGTCTGCGTCGCAATCTGTTCCAGGAATTCGGCCGGCGCTGTTGGATAGGCGTGCCTTACGAGGCGTGCGATGTCCATCTCGAACTCCTGCAGGGTTTCCGTTCTTTTGTACCCGGGTCCGGAGCTGCATCTGGTAGGCCTGCTGAAGATGGCTATCTCCATATCGGGACTCCATATGGGCGATTAGTGAAGCGTAGTCCTGGGTTCTAGTCGGGATGGCCTGAAGGACGTTAAGGGCGTCCCCTCTCAGCGCTGCAATGAGAGCTGTAGCCTTTTCCGTGCTGTTCCAGTTTATGGAACAGTCTGCCTCGAACTGACGTAAGTAGGTGTTCCACGGGACCTTTCCATCGAAGGTTGGGGGCGTCACTCTGCTCTGTCCCATTCCTGATATTCTCGGTGTACCTGTGGGCGGGCGTCGGCGCAGTTCGGCAACTTCCTCTTGGAGAGCGTTGAATCTCGCTTCCACCCCCGTCAGTGGGCGTTGGCACAGTTCGGCAACTTCCTCTTGTAAGGCGTCGAACTTCTTTTCTACTGCTGTGACTTCCTCACGTAGGCCCTGGTAGACGGTGTTAACTTCCTGACGCAGACCCTGTTCCAATTTCTTTTGACTTTCCTGTAATTTCGTCAGCAGACTCTCTTCCAGATTTTTCTGGCCATCCAGAAATTTGGCGGTTAGGTCCTCTGCTAGCTTATTCTGACCGTCTTCCATCTTCTTCAGGTCCTCCGCTAACTTATTTTGACCGTCTTCCATCTTCTTCTGGCCGTCTTCTAATTTGGATGTTAGGTACTTGGTTAAATTCTTCTGGCCGTCTTCCATCTTCTTCTGGCCGGCCTCCATCTTGGTTTCCATGCCACTTAACTTTTCTAGCAATGCTGCCCATTGGGCTTCCATTTTAGATTAACATTCAGCGATACTCGTCTTCATCTTGACCCGGTGGCAATACTCTCCTCCCGTTTAAGTATTCTTCAGATAGCTCGGTCAACTTTTTCCACTTTCGACTAACACGTTTGTTCAACTTCACAGACAAGTACAGAATGACTTCTGGCTGTCTCCCCACTCTGATAACAATAAAAAAATGGCGTTTCTGGCATTTGACCTTGTAACTTTCTTTATCAATAAATATCTGTCTCATCCTTTCAAATCTTTTAATAAAGTTTACACCATCGGTTTTCATTTCTCGTTTTCTTCCCATTTCTGCCATTTAATTTCTTCTAAGTTATTTTTCAATAATTAATAAAATATTAAGAACCGCCTATATGTAATTTTGCTATTGGTCATTTTGCGGTCACAGGATGAAACTCTGTGCTTTACGCGGCCAAATCTCCCTTCTCGCACGCTTCGAAGTCACCATGACACGTGCCTCTCCAAAACTGGATTTTCCCAAGCGTCGCCCTCAGTAAACTCGCCAACTTCGCCCGTTTCCAGCAGGTATTAAATCTCATTCATCTCCATGTAAATGAAATAACATTTTGCATTTCCTCAATTTGCTGTGTTAAAAGTATACGGAAACCTTTCAATTTAACACTATAGCATTTGCTACAGTCCTGACACATATTACCATGCTGCAGGTTGCCTAACCAGACACGTAACATTGGCGCTTTTGTTCTCAAGAGCTGTCGGTTCATATCCCGACCCATACCATATCTTACGTCCTTTTAATTATGGGTTCAGTACCCATTGCAATAGTTAGCTTGCTAATGAAATCTACCTATATATATGTAGGAAGTAGGAAAGGAAACACATAAAGCTGATCATATTTAAAAAAAAAAAAAAATTTGGTATACAAAGTTAAACTCTTCAAACGATATGTACTGAACATTTCAAGATTGTGACTTATCTCCATCTTTCCCTGTGCCCTTCATGTATAACAAGAAGCCAACTAAATCCCAACAAAAGAATCAACAACAACAAGATTCCAAATGTCATATTTTCCAGCTGACAATTTTATTTGAAAACTAGCAATCCGCTCCGGCTTCGCCCGGAATCTTTAACGGTTTACCCAGCGTAGGCTCAAAACTCTCACGAACGGCAGGTCCCAGACGCAATTCAGAAAATCCGAGGTGAACAGCGAAACTCGAAACATATATACTCTTCTCTGAAGTCTTAACTCGACACGACTTGACAGTTTGATGCTTGCCGAAGCTGGGGTGATAGGCTCACTCGTTAGCTCGTTAACTCACTCCGAAGCCAATAATAAAATTTCCACTGAATGGAGATTGTTGAAAGAAATGAAAACGTAAATACACTTAGGCCAATAGTGGGCGATGTATTAAAAATAGAGATATGCTGTCTAGGACTTTTTTGTAGAACTTTTCATTCTGAACAATTCTTACACTCATAGTATATAGATATTTTTAACGGTTTATCCAGCGTAAGCTTAACAGGTGCAGGGACGGCAGGTTTTTCTTCGACTCGATTCACTGAAATCGTTAGCCTATTGCTCGGCTTTCTTTAGTCATAATTGAATGTTTTTCTACAGAAACCTTCCACGAGAAATTCTTTACAGAAAGGTGAAAACCGCATCAAAATCCATCCAGTGGTTCTCAAGATTACCCGTTACATCCAAGAATCGGGGACTTAGTTCTTATACTATGTGGAGATAATGCATAAAACTAGCTTACCGGTATGTGTGGTATTTAACTGTGCAGGAAGCAACGTGGCTGTGCCCAAGCCAAGAATAATTCTCAGCAGCCTGGAACAAGTTGCTGGTGAAAGTATAAACCTCACGTGCATTGTGGATACTGAAGTAAATCTGACATGGAGTACTCCACCTGGGGTAAGTGTTTTAAAGGAAAATGAATTTCATTATATAAAATCCATCAAATCTACAATCTAAGAACGTTCCATCAGAATATACTGTAGGCTATATATAACTTTTATTGCAGCTAAGTAGCCAAACAGTGTGGGAGAGAGGATTAGTATACTACATAATTACATTTTAATTCGTTTGATTTGCATACTCGGTTATTGATTTTGATCGTTTAACACAAATTTCCAGATGATAGCGTTTGCAACTCTTTCCACACAATTAACACTCACATGTCGTCTTTGTTTCTTGAAATGATGTGGTTTTACAGATGAGGTGATGGAAACCATGCATCGTCATCCTTGTAAAAATATACAGTCGGACCTGCCCTAACGGACACCCTAATTCAGCGGACACCTGCCTATACGGACATTTTTCCTTGGAACCGATTTTATTTTACATAAGACAAGTGTAAAATTAGCCTCATTTCAGCGGACAGCTTGAAGTCCGGACAGCGGACATCGCCATTTGTCCCGTCCACTTGACTTAGCGGACACTTCACACGCTGCAGGATATTTTTACACCGGACCATGTCATCCTTTCTTTTAAAACCATTCTGCAGACATACGGAAATCCCTCTTGAATGACTGTACTACACCTATTTCGAGTCAAAGGAGAGAAAGGAGTGAAATGCAGGATACATGGCAATGCTGTAGTAGCCATAAAGTTAATTCTTCTATACATTCCTCTTTCCAAACCTTTTGTTATGGTGTTGTACCTACTGATGTACATTCCAAGAATTCTAATTGTCCAGGATTGCTGCCAGTGACTGTTGACTCACGAGTTACCTGGGGATTTTCTTCCCTGCTTGCATCATTCTATTCATAACTCAGATTGCCACCGATAAGGTCGAGCTCAGGTAGTCAACTTTAGAAGGAAAAGACTTGCAGTACATGCGCTAATTAGTGAGACAGAAATACCGTAGCATTTCAGTCGTCGAGTAAACATGAGTAACAAGGGACGAACGTGTTTAGACCTCGAAACAAGAAGAAATGTGCTTGTAGAAAGTGACAAGGGACTTTCAGTGCGAAAGCTTGCCGAAAAATTCAAATGCGGGAAAACTCAAATAAACAAATAATCAAAATAAAGATGTGTATGTTTATGTCTAATGTGGATGTACTTTGCCGTTAAAATGTTCGATTATTTTTACAAACTTGTTTCAGCGGACACCTCTCATAATGGACATTTTCCCTCGGAACTGACGATGTCGGCAGAAGGGAGGCTCGACTGTATCTTATTTCGAAATTGGCCATCATAGCTCCGGTGCCATAAAATTCTAGCCATATTTCTTCTCTTCATCCTTTTAGAGATGTCAGTAATGTCTCAGAGGCTGTAGTGTTTGGTATATTAAATTGTATCTCGAGATATTCTACGAGGAAACTTTCTCTTGCTAAATGGTAGACAAGTCTAAATCTTGTTATCTTTGATACTCCAAATATTCGTTTCATAAAGAGTGTTTTCACTCTCTCAAATGTGAACAGATTCTTTACAGTAACGTGTGTCCAAATAACTTCAATGCCGTGCGTCAATACCGGCATAATTTAGTTCTAAATGATGTCATTGCTGTTTCTAGACTGAGGGATCTATATAGCCTATTATCAGCTGTTCCCAAGATCCTCCGTGGCTTAGGTAGCAGCACGCCGGCCTCTCACCACTGGGGTCCATGGTTCAAATCTCGGCTACTCCATGTGAGCTTTGTGCTGGACAAAGCGGAGGCAAACAGGTTTTTCTCCGGGAACTCCGATTTTCCCTATCAATATTTCATTCCAGTAACACTCTCTACTTTCATTTCATCTTTCATTCATTTAATCATTGCCCCAGAAGAGCGCGAGAGGCTTCAGCAGCCAGCACAGTTCATATCCTCGCCGCTAAATGGGGGCTTCATTCATTCCATTCCTGACCAGGTCGGTTGACTGGAAACAGGTTGTGGATTTTCATCAGCGGTTCCCAACCTTTACGACTCTTTCTAGCCGTGTTGAAACACCGGATCCCACGAGAACTCCGCTGTTAAGCAACATTGGGCGCAGTCAGAACTTGGATGGTATGCCGGTTCTAGGCACTGCGCGCTGTTGCCCAACATAAGGAGGAGCGGAAAGGCCCTGGCCACCCTACCGCAACTAAACTCCGTCTGGGGGTAGCCTCTTCGGAGGCTCGGACCTGCCTTCGGGCAGAATACCAATGAATTAATTAAATTAAAGCCCTCCTACAATGATCTGAGTTGGGTGAACCACTGACTTAAAAAAAAGGAAGCTTGTAGTTTAACGTGACCGCTAATCTCGAGATCATGAGCCACGGGACCTCCTTTTTACGTGGAATCCGAACCACAGGACATGGCATTTCACTTCGAAAATCTCACATGCATTGACCGGGAATCGAACCCGGACCGCCTTGGTGAGAGGCATACAGCTAGACCGCTAGGCCACCACGCCCCTACTGACTTTTAAATACACAATGTACCTGTAACCAGTGAAGGAAGTGGGAAAAAACCAGAGGCGGTATGCTATCCGAAGATATTTCCCTGTCAAACCTCAACTTCAAAAAAGCATACCCCTCCCTTACAACGTAACGTGATATGCAGGAAATTGTTCTATTCACTCACAATTGCATCATGCTTTGTAATAAATGTTATTTTTCACTTTAAAAATATATGTGTGAATTATTATTTAGGCTATATACTGTAGATAAATACAATTAAATGAGTGAAGTGGGGAACTAAATTAATTTTTGTTTGTTACTGACATATAATTAGCATCCGTATAAGAGGAAACATTAACAGTAAATGTGTCATAAGTCACAATAGATTGGTCTGAAAATCACACAAAGATAGCATCTGGAAATACAGTACAGCAATATAAACAGTAAAGTCTATATTGTAAAAAATACATAAAATTAAGACTGATAGGCCTAACTTAAATAGGAAAAAATTATTAAATGCACTTATCATTAACTTAACGAAAAATAGTGTTTCGAAATTTGTGCTTTTGCAGAAAGATTCATTTTACTTGTAGCCTACCATTTTATTCCTGTAGAAACTCCCCGACTACTTTTAACCCTGGAGGAGAGACATCTGTCATGATTCGCTTCATGGAGTTGTTGTCATCAGCACTGCGACGTCCCTTACCTAGCCATGCCTTAGCATATTTCTCAGGCTTGAACTTGTGAATTGGGGACCCAACCAACTTCAAAAAGACTAAGTTTCTAGCAGTGTTCACCTGAAGCTGATTCCTTTCTGGTGAATATATTACGTTCATGGCACTAAAAGATCGTTCACATTCTTCTGTGGATATGATTATGGTTTTCACTGCCCTAAGAAGTGGTTTCAGATCATCAGATACTGTTTTGTCTGATACATACAGCCTGAAACCAGTTACATTTTCCCTGATGGAACCTACAGTATACAAAATTTCTCACACAGGTATTTCATTTTACTGTCTCCAAAACAAAAATCACTGGCCACATCTTCTGGCCACTTTGTTTCATCAAATACTTCTAAATTACTTAAAAGTTCTTGATACTTTGCTGCAAGAGATTGTGCAGTAGAAGCAGAAGATCTCGAAGACTGGCTGTTTAGCATTCGTTTTTCAATTTCTTCCACAAGTAGACTGTAGAAGGCTTGTTCATAAATTCTGTGCACTCTTCCAGGTCCATGCAAGTTCACGCCATTTAGTTCCTCACACTCGGCCGCACTTCTTGCTAATTCTGTATACTCCCCAGGTCGGGTTTGTAAAGAGTTGAAAACTTGAAGTTTTTGGAGTACTAGCTTATGAGCCTGAATAACAGATATCTCCCTCTTCTGGACTTGAAGCGACAGATCCTCTAATTCATTCAGAGCATCTATCATCAAACCCATATTCAGGATAAAGTTTATATCAGTTAGACGATCCAGCAGTCCTTTGTAGTGGGCGCTTTCTTTAGAGTCTCTTGTTTGATCCTCCATGGCGCTTTTAAAATGGAGAGAGAGTGCTGCAAAATCTTTCCAAATGGCCCTAACTGATCTAGCACTTGCCGAAACCCATGTAACTCCTAAAATTCTTCCTATAACCTGAATTTTAGTACTCAGATTTGATGCACAATACTGCAATTGGTTTTTGTTCTTTGGTGATGCATGGTATAGGGAATACAATTTATCAAAAAAGTTCCTCATGTGGTTGATAGCTGTCAGCTTGGAAACAACATCACCAACTGTTAACTCGAGACGGTGGTTAGCACAGTGCCATATAAAAAGCTGAGGGAATTCTTGCTGGAGTCTTACTGCCAATCCTGATACATTCCCTAGCATATTAGATGCACCATCACAAGCAAATTATATAAAATTGCTGGCTAGAAACTCTTGTGAAAAATGCTGAAGAAGATTAGGCTTTAAGGAATCATATATACATTGAGCTGAGGTGTTTGGAAGTTCAACTAGATCGAAAATTATACTGCTGGTTTCTTCAGAATTATTAAAATTCACCCAAAAACAAATACAAAGAACAGATTTTTGACCCACTGAAGTTGACTCGTAGATCAGAAAATGGCCTTCCTAGATTTGCAAGATTGTATACTGTGCGAAAAACTCTGCATGTATTCTCGTGGTAAACCCCTTCTTGTTTTGCAGTTGTGTTTTGAAGAACTTGTTTCTTGGCCTCCTCAAGAATTTTAACACACTGACCATGGGCACGGGAATTCTTGTGATCAAAGATTTTTTTCTTATTGCCTGACGCATTTTTACATCACTATCACCAAAAGCCTTTGCAGAATAAGAACACCACTCATTTGATAAGCGAGTTCGTTCTGATTTAAAATCACCCAAAGTTCCACGTGCTCTGACGCATACTTTGCAACCGAATCCATTTGTTTCGGTTTTGTAGGATAACCAACCATACGTGTTCTTTGAATTTAGTTTTCCACTGAGCAGGACTCAGAAATGTTGGCAAACATTCAAAATCTGCATTATCTAGGCCTACATTGTTGGTTTCTATTTCACTTGTGCTTTGTTGTCTGTGAGAGGTGAGAGACAAATCCGATTTCGTCAAATTTTTCCCAGACCGATTATCTTCAACACAATCACCAGTTTCGCTGAAATTTCTCTTTTGTCCTCTTACGGCAAGTTTATCCATGATATCAGCTCTGCAGCCGATACTGATAAGAATACTTTAGTTGCAATGATGCTACTTGATACACAATCGTACTGACCATACACCACAACACTAGGTTTAACCCGACAAGGAGGCGGGAGACTATCGTCTTTTTAATTACGTTCCTCCACGAATAACCAACCTTGCTTTATAGATTTTCGCCAAGCAGGAGCCCAAAAGTCAAGAATATTATGTCTTGTCGATTGACAGTAGATATTTTAAAGATATTTTAAAAGTAAAGATCTATATAAACAATGTAAAAGTTATGATATTATCTTACTGAGAAATATGTTTTAAAACATCAGATGTAGCGGTATATTCTTAAGGTGGCAACTATGGTCATCACTCATCACAAGTTACCGGTCAAAGCCATGTTTTTTTTAAGCGCTCTGCTGCAGCGGCGGTGAAGAGATCTCGCTTTATGGGTTTTGCTGCATGGACGGCCATGGCCGTTCTTTTTTTCCACTCTAGTTTGCTGCAGCGATGCTAAAGCGTTTTACGGGTTGGCGATGTCTACAGGGGAATGTTTATCGGTGAAGGTAGCTTGGCACCAGTGGATGTATGATAATGAAAAGTAATTATATTAATTCCTACGGCGCAAACAAGTTTAAGATCCACTGGTTTTCAGTGGCGGTATGCTATTTGACATTGAAAGCAGTGACGGTATGCCATTGGGCCTTTGAAAGCAGTGCCGGTATTGCATACCGCCTCACTTCCCTCCCTGCCTGTAACTGTTCCTTAGTGGGGTCGCGGTACTGTTGTTAGTATTGTTAGAACACAAAGAAGATGGCAGACTAAATTTCCATTGTAGCGAAATCAGATGCAGTCCTAACGTTGTTACATAACTGTAAGTCAGGCATTCGCTGTAAATATTAATTTATTGTAGAAATAATGTGATAAATTCCTGATGTTACACATATGTAACAAGGGGTATTACAGGGTTAATTTAATTTTAAAATAATAATGATAATAATAATAATGATGATAATGATAATAATAATAATAATAATAATAATAATAATAATAATAATAATAATAATAAAATGATAATGCAGCAGAAATTAAGGAGACAGTAATAGGCCTAACCTCGAAACCCGCCATGATGGTAAAGTGTTTGCTGAACCCTTTGAAATATTTTGTGACCCCCTGGGGTTTCGCGAACCACAGGTTGGGAAACGATGGCCTGGTTGCTTGGATCCTTAATTAAGGGGCTGCGATAACGCGGTCATGTAGCCCCGTGTACTTTGGGTGTGTGTAGAATCTGTCTGATAACCGGTGTTAATTGTGATGATTGATGACTGTATTAGTGTGCGTAATCTGTTTTTAATTCAAGTAAGGACTGCAGACAATAATTTCAACTAGTTCCTACTTTCGCTACCAAATGCTACCGTCCACATACCTAGCTGTGATCTTCGCTACTGCTAGATGCTATCGCAACCAGTGCCTGGTGATGAACGTTGGAACTTAAGAGCATTAATCAAACCTAACCTACAAATTTTGCTTCACCCAAGTTTAGTTAGTGGAAGGTTCTTTTACATGCTATAAATGTATGACATGGTCCCACCGGCTTTACTTCCCCTCCGATGGAAGGCATACTGAGGGATTTTTAACGCTCTTAAAATATCCGACGACGGTATTATACCGTACTGTTTGTTGGAGAATTTCGCTTGAGATTAAGAGACGATTCTTATGAACTGGATCGTCATGTGCTACAACTTTTTCGCCACCTTACGGACCATTAGAATTGACACGTATTTTTCTTTGATGTTCACGGAGTTAGCAAAACATTATTGAAGTCGTGAATTTATTTTAAAATCACGTGTAAAACAAGCTTATACCCAGTACAGTACTGTATATGTGTAGCATTTACCTGGTACAGTAAATCTTGCCTTCAACGGACTCTTTATTAAAGGAAAACTTGTCTTAAACGGAAATATTTGACGGTCCCGTGAACTTAAGGATGGGAAGCGGTTAAATTCCCTCCAGTAAGCGGAAACTGTGTTACGCGGACAACTGAAATCAAAATACGCATTTTAACGGAAAATTTCGAAGTTCCGGAATTCAGTCTTTAGAAAGTCTACCTTGCCTGTTGTAACAGTTGGTTCTGGGGGCAGATGACCTCGCTGTTCCGCCCCTCAAAACCATAATAGCAGTTGATTCTGTAGCTAACAAGGTATGTGCAAATACGTCTTCCTTCTTATGTTCTCCAACTTACACATCAAAGTTTACGGCCAAAGGTCTGTTTTCTGTTCCCCAATGCTCGTTTTAAAGAGCTGTCAATCAACAACTGCCTGTCTTTGTTCAGTATGCCTTCCTTCGGAGGGGAAGTAAAGCCGGCGGTCCCATGTCATAGATTTATGGCATGTTAAAGAACCTTCCACTAATTACACCTGTGTGAAGCTAAATTATATAGGTTAAGAATGTAAATAACGCTCTTAGGTTCCTACGTTCGTTGCCATGAGCCGATTGCGGTGGCGTCTAGTAGTTAAGTTCTGAACTAGTAGTCGTTGACGGAGGCGTTTGACGGCAAAAGTAGGAACTATTTGAAAAGTCTGCAGTCCTTACTTGAATTAAAAAAACAGATAACACACACTAATACAGTCATCACAATTAACACTGGTTATCAGTCCGATTCTACACACACCCAAAGTACACGGGGCTACATGACCGCGTTGTCGCAGCCCCTAAACTAAGGAACCAACCAACCAGTCTCTGTCTCGGCCCTTGACAATCAGATGAAAATTCAGATTTTTACTCAGCACTCTTGTCAACTTACATTACTGACATACACACATCAAAAAAAGTTTTGCATCACCTCGGTTCCAAGAGTTCCGGAACCTGTAAATACAAAGGGAATAGAGATCAACACAAACAACATTTCAGCTCGTTTTATTGCTCATGAGACCCACACATTGCATGTTGTACCATCATACAGCTAGACTTTCAGCATTTGTGGTCCAGATTGCAGTACACACCACTACCTCTAATACCCAATAGCACGTCCTCTTGCATTGATGCATGCCTGTATTCGTCGTGGCATACTATCCACAAGTTCATCAGGACACTGTTGGTCCAAATTGTCCCACTCCTCAACGACAATTCGGCGTAAATCTCTCAGAGTGGTTGGTGGGTCAAGACGTCCATAAACAGCCCTTTTCAACATATCCCAGGCATGTTCGATAGGGTTCATGTCTGGCGAACATGCTGGCCACTGTAGTCGAGCGATGTCGTTATCTTGAAGGAACGCATTCACAAGATGTGCACGATGAGGTCGAGAATTGTCGTCCATGAAGACAAATGCCTCTCCAATATTCTGCCGATATGGTTGCACTATGGGTCGGAGGATGTCATTCAGGTATCGTAAAGCCGTTTCGGAGCCTTCCATGACCACCAGTGGCGTACGTCGGCCCCACATAATGCCACCCCAAAACATCAGGGAACCACCACCTTGCTGCACTCGCTGGACAGTGTGTCTAAGACGTTCAGCCTGACCAGGGTGCCTCCAAACACGTCTCCGACGATTGTCTGGTTGAAGGCATATGCGACACTCATCGGTGAAGAGAACGTGATGCCAATTCCGTGGGGTCCATTCAGCATGTTGTTGGGCCCATCTGTACCGCGCTGCATGGTGTCGGGGTTGCAAAGCTGGACCTCGCCATGGACGTCGGGAGTGAAGTTGCGCATCATGCAGCCTATTGCGCACAGTTTGAGTTGAAACACGACGTCCTGTGGCTGAACGAAACGCATTATTCAACATGGTGGCATTGCTGTCAGGGTTCCTCCGAGCGGCAATCCGTAAGTAGCGGTCATCCACTACAGTAGTAGCCCTTGGGCGGCCTGAGCGAGGGCTGTCATCGACAGTTCCTGTATCTCTGTACCTCCTTCATGTCCGAACAACATCGCTTTGGTTCACTCTGAGACGCCTGGAAACTTCCCTTGTTGAGAGCCCTTCTTGACACAAAGTAACAATGCGGACGCGATCGAACTGCGGTATTGACCTTCTAGGCATGGTAGAACTACAGACAACATGAGCAGCGTACCTTCGTCCTGGTGGAATGACTGGAACTGATCGGCTGTCGTACCCCCTCCGTCTAATAGGCCCTGCTCATGCATGGTTGTTTACATCTTTGAGCAGTTTTAGTGACATCTATGAACAGTCAAAGGGACTGTATCTTTGATACAATATACACAGTCAACGTCTACCGACAGTATTGGCTGCGCGGGCTAAAGCGCTGCGTTAGGTCAAGGGGCCAAGCTCTCTGCTGACTCGGTAGACGCGTGGGTTCGAGCCCCACCGTCGGCTGTCCTTGAAATGGTTTTCCGTGGTTTCCCATTTTCAACACCAGGCAAATGCTGGGACAGTACCTTCTGACAGGCCACGGCCGCTTCCTTCCACATCCTTGCCCAGTTTCATTCATCATCATCAATTCCATCTCTCATCCCGACGCGCAGGTCGCCCACGGGCGTCGACTAGAAAGACCTGCACTCGGCCTCTCTGGAGGCTACACGACAAAAAAAAAAAAAAAAGTCAACGTCTATATGCCGGAGATCTGGGAACCGAGGTGATGCAAAACTTTTTTTGATGTGTGTAGTTCGGCAGCAGGCATTGTGACTTCGAAAGCAAGAGTTGTGCTTGATCTTAACACAAGAGTAAAAGTGGCACAGTACTGTATTAATTCGCAACAGAAATGGAAATATAACATTGAATAAGGTAGGCTATGTACACCATTTTATTTTTAACCTATTTTCATTTTATGAAAAAATTAAGCTTATGAGATCACTTTTTGTCCGTGTGTGTGTCTGTCTGTCCGTGTGTGCGTGTGTGTGATATGTGTGTGTGTCCCCCCTCTAATAAATTCTAAACGGCTGGAGCGATTTCAATGAAACTCGGTATAGTCATAGCACAATTTTGGCTGACCCCGACCGTGCCCTTCAAATTGTATTACGTCTCACCAATCCAACATGGCAGTTGTGCGAAATATTTCACCAGCATTAAATATCTCCGAAACTATTACCGATATCACCCTGAAATTTCGTACGGTGATCAAGGGAACTACTAGATGTTCACTATCAGACCTTTGTAAACCTGATAACTACAAAACCAACATGGCGGCCAAGCGAATTTGCGACTTTTAAATTGAGGTTTCTCGCGATTTAATTAACCAATCGCAATGAAACTTGGTACAGTATATATTTGTACACATTGTAATGCACCGGCATCTAATTTCGTTCCATTGTTTACATAACCACAGGATGGCGGTTGTGCGAAATATTTCAGCGGCATTCTATATCTCCGAAACTATTACTGATATCACCCTGAAATTTTGTACAGAGATAAAGGGCACTACTAGACGTTCATCTAAGAGACTTTCAAAAACCTGTTAACTACAAAACGAACATGGCGGCCAAGCAAAGATGGAAATCTAAATAGACTTTTCTCGCGATGTAATCATCCAAAAGCAATGAAACTTGGTACAGCAAATTTTTATACACGTTGTAATGCACTGGCATCTAATTTTGTTCAATTGTTTAGATAATCTCAAGGTTGCGGCTGTGCGAAACTTTAAAATGAAGGTTTTGTTTCTTGTGTCGTAGCCATGCGATCGAAGTGAAAGTTTGAATAATGAAGCTACGCAGTAATTTTCATTTAATGGTACATAACTCTATGGCCTATACATATAACAATCCAAAATGGCGACCATCTGAAATATTTTGACGGTTCTCAATATCTACGAATCTATTACAACAATCAAACTGAAATTTTGTATGTCGATAGAGGTTATTGACATGAGTAGTGTATATGAAAATAGGCTGTATAGTTCTTCACGGAACTACTTGTTTAACAGTATGTTCATTATACGCATGTCCATGGTTTGATAATTTTAGCATGGACCTACCTAATTAACCGGAATTCTATCTTTAACGGAAAAAAATCCGAGTCCCGTTCGATTCCGTTGAAGACGGGTCTTACTGTGTGAACCGGGCTGTGCAGGAAGCAATGTTGCTATGCCCAAACCAAGAACAGCTCAGCAGATTATCGAAAGCTGTCAACTAATTTTTCAGTGTTGCCTTACTAAAATTTGAATGTTGACTTTCAGTCGCTCAACACAAATACATAGACTACTCAATTAAATTCGGTGTTAAATATGTGATTCAACCTGAAAACTACTGTATTATTTTAAATCATGAAGTTTTATTATTACTTTTAAGTTCAGTCTAAATACAAGCTTCCTTTCATTTTTGATTCCCCAGAACTATAACAAGATTAAACTGATGAAATAATTTAATTTTAATAACATGACATAAATTTCTCTTTTAATATTACTTTCTTACATAATCAAAAGAAATAATATTGTATTTTAATTGTCATTATCTCATCAATTACAATTGGCTCATTAAATCAAACCTCATTACGAAAATTAATAGCATGTTCATCTAGGTCGAATAATTGCAGCCATAATCTCCGGAGAAAATTTATGGGGATTATTTTTTGTAATTTTGCTTTTATTAGGGCGAAAGGAAAAGAATTCCAAAACTGAGATGATGCAATTGTTTGGTTAGGAATTGCGATAACTTTGTTTTAGTATTCTTTTGACTTACGGTAATCCTTTCTGCCCCAACAAGAACGATTTATTCTTTCTTTATATTTACTACATTTCAAAATTTTCATTTCCATCAAAATTTAATCGTGATAAATAATGATCCTAAAATTGAATTTTGTCTATTCTCCTTACTTTTGTCTTTATTTGGATTACGTCCATTTTTTAGGATTTTTACTAAGATTATTAATCATTGATTAATTATTAATTGAACTACGTCCCTTATACGAGAAAATACATCGTACTCCTTTGCTAGGAGGAACTTATAACGAACCTTTTACAATCTGTGCATTAATAATAATTAATCACATGTACGTTATTTTTCTTCAGGTGAAATCATATACAGTATTTTATTTGGGCATATATTCGTGTTGACCGACTGAATGTGAACTTTGAAGTTCAGCAGATGTCACTTGTCAAGTTCTCAGAGGGATTCCTTCATACACATTGGGCTGGTACTTTCAACAATGCACAAGACCGGAAGTTCTTTGAAGGACAATCAACACGAAGTTGGCTATCTGTTCTAAATATCAGGGAATGTTGTTAGTAAAGATGGGAGTCAGTAGCGGAATTGGAGGAACTCCTTGCATCTCGAAACAAATTTTGCCATCGGTTTGAACTCAGTGGCGTCTTGAGATGGTGTCTAAAACAATGAGAAAATAAGATTGGATAGGTATTGACAGAAAGAAAGTATATACAATAACAAGTTGTATTATTGGATTGTCAAAGCTTACCATACGAGTATTAGAAAGATAAGTCTGCACAAATTGAAGCCGAGTGCTAACACATTTTTCTGACTCTTATTGGGTAGGAAACAAACATGAAGAACCACAATTACCCCCCATAAAACGTAACTCTTCCTGCTGAAATAATCTTCAGTTAGATAATATGTATATTTGTAGTTTGTAGGAAGATCAATATCAAACAGTTGATTATATCAATCAGATATTACTTCGAACTTTGGATTGACATTTCCTTAACGTTCGCGACTCCCTGATTCCAATTATGTTATTTGATTTCAGATTCGTTCGTTCAAATTCCTAGAATTTGGAGCGCGTGAGTTTGGGTGTTCAAATAATTAAGAGGTAATTAAGGGATTCCCCTAGCCTGGTCTCCCACTCCCAGTTTCCCCGGCGTGTGCATAGCTACTTATAGCCTCTAAATGCGTAATTTATGTGCTTCATTTACACTTATACCTCTTTATTCTTTCAGAATTAGGATAGTCTTCTTTTAAATACCGGGTGTCTTTTCATTTCTTTGTAATTGATCCAAATCGTCTTTATTACGGCATTTCATTGAAGTCACGTGCTTAATCGGAAAGATAGCTCCTCCTCTCGAGTTCTAACCACGAAATGGTATGCCCCGGCCTCTCAGCTCTGGCTGTTTGTTTTCACAAGCCGATAAAGGTGCACTTTCCAGTGTCAAATTTTGGCAAACTTAAATGTATTAAAACATTCACTTTCGCTGTATACTATGTTTCATTGCAATGAACCTATTTATTCGGCCAGGATCAATAGGGTTGAGTATAATAATTCCTTTATTGTTTTTGCAGGCTAAACGAACGAAGATTGATACCATTCAATACAAAGAGAGGAAAAGTGGCTTTCAAGTACATCGCAATCTGACCCTATATCATATGCATAAAGAAGAAAGTGGCACTTACACATGCACGGCAATGAATCACCTGGGCAAGACAAATTATGCTAACACTACAATCAACGTCGTAGGTAATAAAGGATTTTACTATGTACATATTACATAAGTCCCGTACCTTAGTGAATAAGTGGGGTGAAAATTAAAACATTCCATACCAGTATAGTCAATTAAAAGCTCAAGGGAAAGACACATCAGGATGACTTACAGCTGGTTTACAGGAGAATAAATTAAAAGTTCGATGACTCACATTGAACAGAATTTCAAAATTATAGAATTATGGAATGAAATACAAAACAATGTATTATTGCGTGACTAAAGTATTACAGTTTCATGGTGTTTATATAGGGTATTTCAGAGATAAGTACTTATTAAGTAAGTATTACAAGATCCAGACTCGTATATGAGCTCGTGAGGGAGACTTTCTTGATCGAGGACTTGAGATGCAACCTTATTCTACCAGGAGGAGCAGCATATGATAATCTGTTTCATAAGCTAAGGAAAAAAGGAGGGACATTTGGGAGGACGTCTATTCAACGGAGGCCATGACGGATCGGAAATGGATGGAAACGGGCTACCAACTGAGGCATATAGTCACGAGACTGGCTGTCCACGGGTTCCACTTCAAGATATGTAAAAACAAAGTTTTCCATGAACCGAACACAAACTGTGTGTGCAGGCTATGTGACCAGATATGTGAAAGATATCACATCCAGAAGTGTTCCTCGAGGTAAGGTTCGATTAGTGAGTTTATCAAGGACTAACACTTATTGAGAGCTCATTGGTCGTCACGTTGTTATATGTTATATTTTGCTGCATTACTATAATATTGTGTTCCTATATGCACATTGTGCGCAATAAAGTTTATTATTATTATTAAGTAAGTATTATTACAAATAAGTTCAAATTATTACATTATGCAATGAACCCTGATCGTTTTTCCCTGGAATGAAATACAAAACAATTATTATTGCGTGACTTAAGTATTACAGTTTCATGGTGTTTATGTAGGGTATTTCAGAGATAAGTACAAATATCTTGTCTACCGGGTGTTGGCATGGCCCTGAATACTTGTGACGTGAAAATAATTTCCTATTTCAAAAATTGCTGAGATAAAAAAATATGTTGAAAATGTGATGTTTGTAGCTCAGGTACAGAGGTGTGCAAATTATTAGACTCGACGCCAGTTTCCCAAAATTGCATTTATACTTTTAACTGCCAGATTCACTAAATATGTGTGTAAGGCGCTGAAATTACTCCAAATGTTTAACCAAGAGTCTTAATTATATATTCCTTTCAGAAACACAAAATAAAATGAATATTTAGAATGTCCATTAACAGAGGAGCCTTACTAATGTTTTGATTGCTTCACTGTATATTTCATGTGAATTTAGAGCAGAGCTATTTGGAGTCATTTCTTTCCTAATGATCCGCTCTTGAACTATTCAAAGATTCGTGAACTTTGGATTGAAATCGCCTGACTTAGAGGGTACATTCCAAAGTCAAAGTATCCCTCATAACCCCCAATTCTGAAAGATTCCAGACGCAATTCCCTATGGTAAAAGGTGTAAATCAACGGGGTAGAAAACATTATTAAGTCGGGTAATAAAATATATTGGTCGATAACATCATTTTGAATAAACAATTCTGACCGATTTAAATTCTTAATAGATTCTAAATATTTGCACATCTCTGCTGTATCATGATGCATTACGTAGGGATTTTCTGACATACTGTACATTACAATATGTGCCCGTGTGAAACCATTTTCTGCTTTTGCGTAGAATGTTTGAGTACAATTTATGCATCCGTACTACCAGAAGCTGTAATGCAGTGATATTCTTACGTAAAATTGCTGTTTGGAGGTAAGTACAAGTATTCTTACGCAAGGTAGAAGTGAATGTCGGCATTTAGTAAACATCAAGTATGACACGTTTCGTAAGAACATCACTTCATTACAGCTCCTGGTAATATGGATACATAAATTGTATGTAAACGTTCTACATACAACAAAAGTCCGTATACATTTAATAATGAAATAACACACAAAAAAGCAATTTTCCCAAAACTGTGTTCGGTGGACATATACTGTTTTGCATATGACTTCTTCAATTACTATAACAATCTTATAACTGTTTTAAATTTCAGTTATTACGTATAATCTCTCTGTCTGTTAGATAGTCAGCTCAGAGGCTGGTTGGATCCTGAAAAAGTACTGACATAGGTATGGTCGGTAGAAACCACAAAAATCTAAAGCAGCACTATAATGAGGCATACTATGCTACGTGAGGAGTGAGGTAGTTTGTCATTGCTTTCCTCACCGAATCAGAACAATAGCACTGACCCTATGAACCTTTCACAGTAGGCTATACACAACCACTAGCTGTGCCTTGAAGGCCATTACTCAGCACCACTCATACCTCGAAGCTTCAAAAATGAGTGGTGCTGAGACATCGGTGGAAAGCCACATTTTACTCTAGCCTGTGCCAACAGACAAATGAAAATGTACTGCATTCCTCAAGAGATGGTAAGCAGGCTTGTAATTATACTAATTTAATGATAATAATAATAATAATAATAATAATACAATAAAACTTGCTCACAGCGGAACGTCTATAAAGCGGAAACTTGTCCAATGTGAACGAAAGTTATGGTCTCAGCGCACTGGGTATGGCTTTGCATGTTATTTATGTTGTACAGTATAAAGCGGAATCTGTTCAACGCGGATACGGAATGAAATTATCAATGTAAAAGGAAGAAGGAAGATTGTAGTTTTACTTGACTGTGAATCTTGTGACTATGAGTCACGGGGAAATTATGAATGTAATTGTTCAATTGTTCAATTGTTCAAATACAATATCTAGAGATGAGCGTGCCAAATCTCTTCTTAGTATAAAACAAAGTCCCCGATTCTTGGATGTTACGGGTAAACTCGAGAACCACTGGATGGATTTTGATGCGGTTTTCAACATTCTGTAAAGGATATCTCGAGGATGATTTCTGTAGAAAATAATTTATTTATGAACAAAGGAAGCCAAGCAGTAACAATTTCAGTGAAAAGGTCGAAAAATCCCTGGCATCCGAGCACTTTGTAAGATTACGCTGGGCACACCGTTAAAAATATCTAAATACTGTGAGTGTAAGAATTGTTCAGCATGAAAAGTTCTACAAAAAAAAGCCCGGGAGAGCATATCTCTATCTTCAATACATCGCCTACTATACCGTAAGTGTTTTTACGTTTTCATTTCTTCCAACAATCTCCATTCAGTTACTGAGGCGACAGTTTACGAGCTAGCTAGGGGCGAATCTATCACCCCAGTTACAGCTTAGCTAGCGGACGAGCTTATTGCCCCAGATACAGCCAGCAGCATAATGTCGAGTTGTGTTGAGATAAAAACTTTAGAGAAGAGTGGTTGTGTTTGGAGTTTCCCTGGAAGTGCAACTCGGCTTTTCTTCATTTCGCCTGTGAACTTTCCGTTCCGCAAAATTCACAGACACAGTCAAGTTAAGATTGGACGGAAAGGGGATTTGTGTTTCATGCACCTCGCCATTCTTAAATTACGTCTGACAAGATTTTTTTTGCACATGCATCTCCATGATACTATAATTAATAGTCCAGTCAGTGATTTTAACTCAATCATGACGAGACGTAAAACGGATATTGGTCGTTGTTCATTGACATTGGAAAAATAAAGCGCTTATCAAGTAATGCATTCATAACTGTTCCGGGGCGAAGCCGGGTCGGGTTGCTAGTTAGAAGTATATAACAGAGTATGAAAGGGATCTCAGTTCTTTTATCAAGTGCAGATCTAGTATGGGACATGGGAGTTCCAATGAAGGCTAAACAGACCATGTTTAAAACCTCTCTTGCCAATTATGATATACAGCTTGGAGTGCTGTCCAATTAATAAAGAAGTCCTGAACAAATTACAAGCGTGTGACATGACGTTTCTGCGGTCAGCCTTGCAGAAGACTAGAAGAGAAAAAAATAGGAATGAGGTCGTCAGAGAAGAGATGCAGGTGGGTCTGTCGATGGCAGAGGGGATGAGTACTGCACGGCTCAAGTGGTGTGAACATGTGAAGGATACCCGCACGTCAAAGCAATACTTGGATAGAAATGTGCAGAGGAAAAGTCTTTGTTTCGTATTGCTTGTATGTGAATATTCTCGTTTGTCCAGCGTGGCCTTCGTGTGTATTGTGTAAGGATGTAACAGCACGAGTTAAGTTACAGGAAGATCTTTCTTTCCGTTGGCTTAATCTGCTCATGTTGGGCCTCTGGAGGTCCAGGTTCGAATCCCAGCTCTGCCAAAAAAAAAAAAAAATCTGTTCTGAGGGCTGAAACGTGATGCACTCAGTCTCGTGAGGCAAAACTGAGATGAGTTTTCCATCTCAGCCATCCTTGAAGTGGTTTTCCGTGGTTTCCCCACTTCTACTCCAGGCAAATGCTGAGATGGTACCTAACTGAAGGCCACGACCGCCCTGCTGAGCTGACTTACAAATACACACAATACTATAGGTAATACAATAACACAGGTTATCAGGAAAATCGTGTAGGCTATACCACACTCTTATGCACACGGGGATAGTAATAACCACGTGTATTTATGTTCTAGATCCCAATGATGCCTACATCAACTTCACTCTTCAGGATCCAGTATATGGTTGCACTGATCAAATGGAGGGTGCAAATGTGACTTGGATAGTGAATATTAAAGCATTTCCTCACCCAAACATCAGCTGGTACTTCCTAAATGCACCACTCCGAAGAGACAACAGGCATGTGATTACCATCGTCAACAATATGCAGACGATATTTCATATTCTGAAAGTTCAGAGCAGTGACAGTGGCTACTATGTCCTTAAGGCAAAAAATTCGAAAATGACCAAAGATTTCAAGCTTTGTCTAGTGGTTAAAAGTAAGTATATTAAGTATAGTATGTGCAAAGTTTTAGGAAATATGAAGAATTAGAAAATGGCTGAAGTAGTGCTGTAAATTTATTAAAGTTTAAGTTAACATAAAAGAGACTCGAGTGGCACTTCTGTCAAAATATTATCACACTAATGTGTAACCACTTTTAAATATACATCATGCCTGAAAATAAGCTACAGGTGTTGTAAAAGGTCATATTACTTCGAACCAAAAATTGATCTCCAGCTATTTTATGTTTTTTTTTTCGTGTGGTCTCCTCAGAGACCTAGTGCAGGTCTTTCTATTCGACGCCCGTGGGCGGCCTGCGCGTCGGGATGAGAGATGGAATTGATTAAGGTGAATGAAATTGGAGAAGGATGTGGAAGGAAGCGGCCGTGGCCTGTCAGAAGGTACCGTCCCAGCATTTGCCTGGTGTTGAAAATGGGAAACCACGGAAAACCATTTCAAGGACGGCCGACGGTGGGGCTCGAACCCACGTGTCTACCGAGTCAGCAGAGAGCTTGGCCCCATGACCTAACACTGCACTTTAGCCAGCGTAGCCACTACTGTCGGTAGCTATTTTATGTCATTCGAGTGAAATCTCAACAGAAAATCGTCAAAGGAATCCATTTTCAATCGTGAGCAACTTGTTTATTGTAAAAAAAAAAAAAAAAAAAAAGAAGAGACGACTTTCGTCTTTATAGAGACATGCAGCCAGTGACCAACGTCAGCGTCAGCTTATACAGCTCACGGTCGGCCGAATTGTCTTGGGCTGCACTGCCGAAGGTCACTAACTTGTCACTCGCAAAACGTTGCCAGTAACAGTGACGTACTTCAGAGCAGCATTTATTGCACTCCAAAGAAAGGACGCTGACAAGAAACGCTGTTTTGAATTTCTCTTTCCCGATGCGCCACTTATTCAATCCTCTCCCCTATATGTGTTGACTCACGCAATACACTATAGAGCTTACACTTTTTTTCGTTCTTTCACTTGCCATAGCACGCGCCACCGACGTATAATTATGCATAGCCAGCTCCCGGTTTAGTGTAGTCAGGTAATGGAAGCAATGGGAACTGTGTACTACAAAGGATCTATGTTCACTTCAGAAATAGCTTTTTTCTTTTTAGGTCTGTCTGATCGGACACATCATCCTCTGTTTCTATACCAATAAACCCAGTAGTCTTTGAGATATTTGGGTTTCAGCGAGAAGATGTATCAAGTGAAGAAGACACAGGTGGAAAAAAGTTGTTTTCAAAGAGTTCTACTTTTCGCTGCAATAAAACATCGCATTTCGTATCCTGATTGGATGAATCACTTAACATTTTGGTAGAATCCTTTGACTTAAATATTACTTGACTTATTTCCTTTCGCTCCGTGTGGAACATAGGGCATCCAAGAATGATTTCCATCTGACTCCGTTTAGTGTGTTTCCAGGTCCTCCTTGGTTTTCCTCGTCTCCGAACCCATCAAGAATTCCAGTCTAGAGCTCTCCTTTCTACCGCATCATTCTGTTTACGCAGAGTATGCTCGATGCAACCCCATTTCCTCTCTTTAATTTGGACTTCTATAGGTTGTTGGTTGGCCCTTTCCCGCAGTTCTTCGTTTGGGATTGTATCTGGCCATCGTATAGCCAGAATCAAGCGCAGCCAACGATTATTATATATATTTCCACAAGGACATCCGCCCGGCATTCCGGGAGACCATAAAGATCCAGAATAATAAACAGTGTAGGTACATTGTTGGCTCTACAGTACATAATTAGGTACATTACGATACACCATATAAATGGATATGCAGCATGTGGATTGAAACTCTCAATATGCCCCAGCAGACCTACTCAAGTTCATTCGAGCTCCGAAAAGGAGGTCATTCACTTTCCATGCATTTTTAGGTACGTTATATCTCTCATTCAGGTGAGGTATGCATGGTCGGTAAATACCGTAGCCTCTTTCTCTTCGTTGACTCGAACTGCTTGAGGAATGTCCACTTCCATTCGTACCGAGGGGTCTAGGATCAAACCTCTTCCGTTCTTCCCATCAATGGCAACGATATCTGCTCTACGGTGACTGCCATTTTCCAAATGCAGTGCACCTCCCCATAAACTTCCCATTTCAATTTCCTCAGGGAAGTGGCAATTGATGATCGTACTCTGTAATGGCGGGAATTTCGTAATAGCTCCCCTTTAGAACATGTCCTAGCGTCTCTGGTTGATCACATCCTGGTTGTTGGCATAGGGTTGAGTGCTGACTTCTCCCCGGCACAGCTCTCATTGCTGAGATGTTGCAGGATATATTGATGGCATTTGTCCATTCAAAGCATGATAAGCCTTTTCTGCTATTTATCCACGAGTTGTTCTTAGGATGTTGTTAATAAACTTCCACATAGGTGTTTAAAAATCTGATTCTCGTCTTCCTGGATATATTACGGTTTCTCCAGACTGGATAGAGCTGTACAAAAGCCCCATTTGCTTTTCTTATTATGCTCTTGACATCCTCTTTGGCCCCTCCATTTAGCGCTACCACACTTCCTGAGCAAACAATTGTATTCACAAATGTAGACATCTGCCCGCCAGGCTCTACTGGTAGAATTCTTTAGATGTACTGTATATGTTCTTTAGGATGAAAATCAATGGTCACAATGTTATGAAAAACTGAAGCAGTAACAGCCGAACAAATTGACTGCTTGATAAGGTCAAGAGATCGAAATTTAATGTTTTCAGTCGGTCAACACGATTGTATCCAATTGAAATGAGTGGTTCCCTAATCCTAATACACTTGGATGACCAATTTCGATCGTCATGTGATCATCATCATATCCTTTACACTTAGGCTACTTAATCTATGTCTACAAGTATGGGTTATGATATTTACAGTACAGTATACACATAATCTTATTTAGTTGCAGTAGTAATAATAGACTACCACAACTAATCAATATATTTGTTTGTTGTTGTTGAGATATTGATAGTGGTGATTGATCTTCTAGTTTACTTGCCCAGTGTGGTTATGTGATTGTTATTACACAGTCAGGTTATTGTGGATCGTGCAATTAGCAGTTTGAGCGATGTGCGGCCCGTTAGGATGTTGTAGACTTAGCAACAAACATATGTTACTTTGCTCGAAAGGCACGGGCAGATAGGAATGCGGGAGAAAAGGCCAAGGAGGTTAGGAGATAACGTAACAAGACAGGAAATACCTTCCATTTCAGTGCAGGCAACGGGAGGTGGCAGGTGGCAGCTGCTAAGTGCACAATCCACAATAACCTGACCATTAAGTAACAATCACATAATCACGCTAAGCAAGCAAACTTGAAGATCAATAACCACAATCAGTATCTCAACAAAAAAATCACATCTCTTGATTAGTTGTGCTAGTTTGATTACTACTGCAACGAAATAAGTGTATATATTGTAAATACCATAACCAATACTTGTAGACATAGATTTAATAGCCTAAGTGTAAAGGATGTGATGATGATCGCCTGACGATCGAAACTGATCGTGGAAGTGTATTTACTACAATCGTGAAATTTCTTTTCAGGGTTAGGGAACCTCCCATTACAATTGCGTAAATTCGTGTTGACCGACTGAAAAACATTACATTTCGATTACTAAGGCAAGATTGACCAATGACTTCCAACACAAAAGATATAAATGTATGCATCAATTTAAAATATTGTAGACTATTTGTTCTTCAGCGAGCACCTTAATTAATCTTGCAGTAAGATTAATTTTCAACAGATAGCCTATTTAATTATGACAATTATAGGGAAAATGGGTAAGTTTTAGTGTTTCTCTTGTTCTAGGCAAGCCCACCGTGAAACTTGATTCTCCTCAAATTAAGTACGAGCCAGGAAAAACCTACAGAATCAACTGCACAGCTAGAGGGTACCCGCCAGCGACTGTAAGATGGTCCTTCAGGCCCTGTAAGAGTGGTGTCATCGATAAGTGTGATGAGCCCAGAGAGGACTTACCGGTAAATGTCCTTTATACTATATTCCCCACTAAATTAGTGTTGAGATGTTTGTACTAGGTTCATATATTTATGAATTCGCCAGGGTTATGTTCAGCAATGGATTTATTTATTTGCACACTGAAAACTAGATTGTTTTAATCTCAAGGAGTCATTACTTGTGGATTATATCTGGTGACCATGATGACATAAGCTGAGTTTGAGATTTTTTCCCCTCGTTTATCTTCCGATCATTTTTGGTTCGCTTCCGATCCCAACAGCATATGAGCACTCGAGGGCCAGATGCCTTCACATGTCCACCTCGCACAGCTATTCAAATTCCTGAGCAGACATTTTTCATTTTTTGAAGAGTATGAAAAATTTTCATCTGCCTCTATTTGCTGCCATGTTTTTACTTCGCTCCAAATCTTCCCAGCTTCCCAGGTTGTTTTAATTGTTGGAGAGGATCACGTTTATGCTAAGTGGCGCTAACTTATGTTTTGTTGGAAAAAATCAATTTTCACATTTTTGACATTTTGGGTTCGCAACATAGTGAAATATCATAGGAAGTTCACGACCCTTCACCAGAATGTGTATGCAAATTGTGTAACAAATCGTGCTCACGATACCATTTTGGTGAAAGTTCCAAAAGAACGAAATCACTGTTGGAGTACAGCAGAGATCAAGACTAATTTACAATGTTTTAATAGTAATCGTGCGATTGTTATCTATAGATATGAAGTTGTATTTTATGGCCATTGGCTGCTTTAAACTATTATTTGGAGCAAAAATATTAATCTATTTCAGAGATAAGAGTTAGTGAAGTTTGTCAACTTTGGCAAAAATCTACTAAGTCTTTTTGATGTGTAACATCTTTACACTCGGTTGTTGGATATTTCTGTGGGAGTGATTTTGAAAAATGGGATGGAAGTGGATCGGACAGAAGTGTGTAAGAGGCACTGCCAGCTGGATCGCATCCCTCCTGGCTGCTAGATCCAGCTGGCAGTGGTAAGAGGAAACAATGAGCGCGCGGTGGTGGAGATTAGTACCAGGACGAACTGTCAGCCATGGGTTACTTCATGTTTTGGAGGTGCCATAACAGATATTCATACAATAAATCAAGCCTCCGTGGCTTAGGCGGCAGCACGCCGGCCTCTCACCGCTGGGTCCATGGTGCAAATCCCGGTCACTCCATGTGAGATCTGTGCTGGACAAAACGGAGGCAGACAGGTTTTTCTCCGGGTACTCCGGTTTTCCCTGTCAAAATTTATTCCAGCAACACTCTCCACTATCATTTCATTTCATCTGTCATTCATTTAATCATTGCCCCAGAGGAGTGCGTCAGGCCTCGGCAGCCGGCACAGTCCATATCATCGCCGCTAGATGGGGGCTTCATTCATTCCATTCCTGACCCAGTCGGAGACTGGAAGCAGGCTGTGGATTTTCATTTTTCCATGCAGGAACATTATCGAAAAAGAAAAAGCAAAATATTATAGGACCATAAAAAAATACTTCCATATTAATACCGGCACACGAAAATAAGTAACCGTCTTGTACTCTGAATTCCAGTGGTTGTAATGGCTGCGTGGAAGACATCTTGGTCTACGAATCATGAGGTCTTGGGTTCGAACCCTAGTCCCGGCAATTATTTTTGCTACCAGATTATCGATTTAAACGATATCTATCATAACATTATGCGTAATTTTAACAGAATCTACTTGAAATTACGATTTATCTAATTTTAATTTCAATATTTTGCACCAAGCAGGAGTTGGGAAATTGTATTGTATTGAACATTATTTCTAGTAGTCTATAGATAGGCTAGAGACTATGGTTTCATTCCTCCACTTAATTTACAGCATAATATGTGATGTTTGCTCAAACAAGTGTGACAGAAGCATATCTCCAATTCAATCTATACATTCATCATAGTACCAGTATGAAAACGGGGAGTAAATTAACATTTTAAGGATGTCCAACCTGTGAAGTATACGAGTAGGATAACATGTCAGATGTCTTCACATATATTTCATCTCAATTTCATAGTAGGATAGCATGATACACCATATGCGACTACTGTAAGGCTCGTATCTCTTTCATCTACTTTAGCAGACATTTCTTTGACATCCATTTCTTACAACTTGTATTTTTATGCTCATAAGGTACATTATCTCAGAAATTACTCCACTGATCCACTTGAAATTTTCACTGTATCTTTATATAGACATGTGCATTAATCTGACCAAGAATAATGGCAGCAGTATTTATTTAACTTGAGAAAAAATGCATTACTTCAAAACTTTCTAAACTTATCAAAGAAAAAAATACAATCCATAATGTAGAATTTTGGGCATATGCCGTGTTTTATTTGATCAAACTCGACGCATTTCGAAAGAAACCATGTCTTTCTTCATCAGGAATAAACAGAAATACGACTAAATGGTTGCTAAGAGAAAGCAAAAAGAACCTAAAAAAGTGCCCTAAGAAGGACGCCATTTTAGCCCCATGTTAGGGACAACGAAAAGCAGCAGTGTATAACTTTCTGAGGGTTCTGATAATAGGTAGCCAGGACTCACTGAGATTGTAGCCGGTGTCGCGGTTGAAATTATCTGGGTGTTTACGTAGTTCAACCGCCTCCCTGATGATTCTGGGACGATATTGCTTTATACGGGCAAGAACATTCACTCCTTGGCCAGGTGTTAAAGCATGATCAGCAACAGCTGATTTACCAGGTTGAATGATCCTGATACATATATTATGTTCCTTAATGCGAGTGCATATCGTTCTCGAAGTCTGCCCGATATAAACCTTGCCACAAGTACACGGAACTCTGTAGATACCCGGTTGTTACAATTTCGGCAAACTGTCCTTAGTTGGTCGCAAGAGTTGCCTAATCTTAACAGAAGTTGCAAATGCAGTCCGTATGTTGTACCTACGTAGGATTTTAGCAATACGATCCGTCGTGTTATGTATGTACGGTAGGTAAGCATCTTACATCTTTTTTCTCAACTGAAGTCCTATTATTATTCGTTGGTTTCAGAACCAACAAATATAAAGCTTGAAGCACTAGGATTATGATTCTAATTTGGATTGCAAGCCATGAAATCTTCTTCATTTGTATTTAGTTTCAAACCTTTAACGTCAATAGTTAGTTCCTAAATGTACCGTTTGCTTAATATCTTATTTTGAAAAAAAATGCATTAATTGTAATTGTATAGGTAATGTTGGTATCAATGATTGATAATGTTTTTTCAGTAACTTAAGTATTTAATCTTATGAAGGTAACTGTTTATCATTATCACAACAATTAATTCAGTAGTTGGTGTGGTAGGAGCATATTAAGAAACGAACTGTTTTGTCAACTATTCAGTTAGCGCCACTTTCTTGCAAATACAGTATAGGCTTCTACCCGACGCAACCATGCGCGTTAAATAGCTCACCCTGGGCACGACGCGACGCACTGGGAGCTGCAAGTCTGGAGATCGGAGGTTCTAATCCCGGCGCTGACAATGGCTATCTTGAATGTGGTTTTACCCCCACACTCCCTGCAGGAAAATGCTGGGATAGTATCTTATTTCAAATCCCGGGCCACCTACCCCATTTCCGACCCTAATAATTACAATTACACACACTAACATTATGGGGTTTGACGCCATTTTTCAGTGTTGCCTTAGTAAACAAAAGTTTGGTGCTTTTCAGTCGGTCGACACGAATGTACCCAAAATAGTTGGGTTATACCCTATTCCTGAAAAATTAGAATGGTTAAGGCCCTAGTCTTTCCCATAGCTACATATGGTTGCGAAAGCTGGACCATAAGGAAACGAGATAGGAAGTATATTGAAGCGTTTGAGCTCTGGTGTTGGAGAAGGACACTGGGTATTCCTTGGACAACTAAGAAGACAAATGTATGGGTGATTCAAAAAATCTGTCTCATGAAGCATTAATAACACGATTACAGCTGTCATATTTTGGACACATTATGAGGCGTTCTGATTCGTTGGAAAAGGCAATTATGCTTGGAAAGATGGAAGGGTCTCGGAGGCGAAGGCGGCCAGCATTGAGATGGATCGACTCCATCGAATCCAAATGAATATGTCACTGAAGGATCTGAAGTATATGGCCGAAGACCGAATCATATGGAGACAGTCCATCCATGCAGTCGCTAGGAGTGGACGCCGACTTGATGGCATCTGATCATCATCATTTTTTTTTCAGGATTAGGGTATAACCCAAATCTTTTGGGTACATTCGTGTTGACCGACTGAAAAGCACCAAACTTGTGTTCTTTTGTACACACACTAATACAGTCACCACAGAAACAGAGGTTATCAGAGAAATTGAACACACACCCAAGTAACTTACACGGGACTGATGACCAAGATGTCCCAAGCTCTTAAAATAAATTAAGAACATCTTGATTCTATCACGTGCTTCAGCAGCTGAACATGTCTCAGGCCGCGGCGCGGCGTAGCCGTACGCGTTAAATCCCGTACCACAATAATTATGACACGACTGGGAGCTGCACCAAGTCCGGAGGTTGGAAGTTCGAATCCCGGCGCTGACAGTGGCTAACCTGAATGTTAGCAATGGAAAATCATGAGTCAATTTTCGATATGCTCAGATCAGTACTACAGGCGGTAATGTTTACTATGAAGACAGCGCTTTTTTTGGTGGAATACGATTTTCGCGAAGGCGATCGGTTTACAGAAAATGTAAAACTAAATTTTCAGGTGCGGTTTCCTAATTCAAAGTGTCCAAACCGGGATACCGTTCGGGATTTGAAAAGTAAATTTCGTATGACTGGCTCATTCACGACGTACCAGGAACAGGCAGGCCTACGCTTTTAACAGACAAAAAACTTGATGAAATCCCAGATATAATGCTGCTTAGTCCAAGAAAATCAACACGGAAATTAGCTCAAGAAACAGGAATCTCTAAGTAGACAGCACATAAAGCTGTAATTTCAGTTGTTGTTGTTGTTGTTGTTTGAGTCTTCAGTCTTTTGACTGGTTTGATGCAGCTGTCCTTGCCTCCCTGTCATGTGCTAATCGTTTCAACTCTACATAGCTACCACACCCTACATCCGAGGCAATCTGTTTAACATATTCTAACCTTGGTCTACCCCTACAGTTCTTGTCCTCAACCCTTCCTTCCATCACTAAGCTTGCTATTCCTGGTTTATCTTAGCATGTGTCCTACTAACCTATCTCTTCTCTTCATTAGCAGTCGCCAGAAACATCTCTCCTCTCCCACTCACCTTAATACTTCTTCGTTTGTAACCCTATCTACCCATCTGATCTTCATCATTCTCCTGTAACACCACATTTCAAATGCTTCAATTCTCCTCTTTTCTGCTGCACCAATAGTCCAAGTTTCACTTCCATAGAGCGCCACACTCCAGACAAAGGCTTTCAAAAACGACTTCCTAATACCTAAATCAATATTCGATATCAACAGATTCCTTTTTTGTAGAAATGCTTTCCTTGCATGATCCAACCTTCTTTTTATATCCTCTTTGCTTCGTCTATCACTGGTTATTTTGCTTCCTAAGTAAAAGAAGTCTCCTACTGCCTTCAGCTTTTCACCTGCCAATTTGATGTCCATAGAGGTTTCTGATTTATTTCGGCTGCATTCCAGTATTTTTGTTTTACATTTATTAATTTTCAACATGTATTCTTTCCGTAAGACGGAGTCCATACCATTCAAAAACTCATTCAAATCCTCAGGCGTGTCGGCCAAGATGACAATGTCATCAGCAAATCTCAGAGTTGAAATTAATTCTCCTTGAATCTTCACTCCCACTTTAAATTTTTCTACAGTTTCCTTCATTGCTTGTTCAATGTAAAGATTGAAAAGTATGGGTGATAAGTGATAAGTTGCAGCCTTGTAACTTTTTACCAGCCCTTCTTGGGCGACTGATTTAAAACTTCCCAAAATCATCCTCCTATTTTTGATCGGAAGTACTTCATCATATACCACACAATTGAAATGGCAGGGTCGTGGAGTGTTGGACACACATTTGGTCAACCTAACTGGTATAATTTGGGCGTTCAACTATTAGGTGTAATTCCCTATAAAGAAAACTAATTATAACCATCAAAATATGTGTATTAATATCAACTTTAAACATATGGCGGGGACTCTCGTCGAACAGACTATGGTTTACTATCTTCTCTCCTCGGCAATGACGAAAACATGTGACCCAAAATGAATGTTGGAATATAAAGATGTTTGTTACTCACTCATCGACGATCTAGCAGATAATCTACGAGACATGCTCGATAGATCAGTTCTCCCCAGCATTTCTAAGATTTTCCACACGTGGTTTGAGGTTAGAGATGTTTACTGGTTTACATAGCCACATCTCTGCGAGAGAAATGAATGTGCTTCCGTACCCAACTTGAATTGTGCTAACAGAGATAACATCGTTGTGATATGTAGCCGTTTCGAGTACATTCACAAGCCATGCTTTCAACAAAACTGTTTCTCCAAATAGGCCTACGCCAAATTACGAGAACGCGACCTTTCCAATCAGACGCTACAATAGAAGTGAAGCCCCGCTATACACGAAAATCCCACCTCTCATCTTGTAAACACATGTTTTCGTCTTTCTCCGCCAGGGTCATGATACCCTCCAACCCATACAAAATACACCAATAATCTCGAACCCATGTATATTTCTTACAACTCGTGGCGCGAAACTCTTCTCTGACGTCAGAACCTTACACAATTTACACAAAGCTTTCTTCAAGACAAGGGAAGTTATTCTCGGCCCAATCTAAATTTGGCCTAGAGTTTCCTGCTGTTGCAACATCTTGTAGCTTACCTACACAATCCGCTGTCTTGTATACTGACATCTCCCATACAAATTAAATGAAATATTCCTGACTGAGTCCCCGAGATACACAAGATATATATACACTAAATAAAATGAAATTCTACAACCTAAATGATGATGATGAACAAGAAAAGAAATGGTATGAACAAATTACCCTAACCTGACTTCTCTTGCAGTCAACCAAATAAGGGTTTGGGAACATTGTGACCGGAACAGTCACAATACGCCCCCATGTGATTCACACGGGTGAAACAAGTGTGGATCACAAACACTCAAACAAGCAACGCACTGAAAACACAAAGAATTACACTATTACATAAATAAACCCTGGAAGACATATATACATACACACTTGTCAAATTTTCACACATTCTCACTCTCTCGAATGTCTTATTGTGTCCATTTCCTAGCCTCACTGATTTCTCTCAAGTGTCTTAGGTCTACCACTTCATTTTCTTCGTCTCATCATGAGACCCTATCGCTTCACAAGCCATGGTATTTGCCTGCACAGGCCTTATCATACCATCTATCCATCTAACACTCGATGCCACTTTGCTGGTTAGCATTCTTCGTCACATCTCTTGAGTTTTGTCATGCCATCACGTTATGTTGACTGATTCTCTAAGAGTCCATGCCATATTATTTTACAGAGTGATATCTACGGAGATTCCTAATATTATGTGTACTGACAGACTTACCATCCTGGTCCGTTAAACTATAGGCACACTCACCAATACGTTTAACCACCTTAAAAGGCCCCTGAAATAGATGAAAAAACTTCCCTATCTCCTTATCTACAGCTGAAGACGGATATGGAACCCTCAGAAGCACCTGATCGCCTACTTCAAAAGAATAAAACTTTACCCACTTCTGCTGGCGCCTACGCTTATTTCCTGCCTTGATTAAGTTGTCCCTAGCCAGCTGGATACAAACATCCTTCCCAATCTCCTCTCCCGTGACCAAACCTAGCATTCTAGCAAGCTCATTGGTAGGCTTCCTACCATACTGAATTTCATAGGGAGTGCATTTTACACTCTCATGGAACGTACTATTGAACCATCGTTCAATATCTCCTAACTTGGAGAACCACGCATTGTGGCGATTGCTCACATAGGTGCGAAATACTCTCCCTAATTCTCTCATAACTCGTTCGGACAAATTCCCTTGAGGATATCGAATAGATGAGAATATGTGCTTGATACCCAATTCACTCAACTTGGTTTTCCAGATCTTTGAGGTGAATTGACTACCGTGGTCTGATAGTATCCTGAGAGGCACCCCAAACTCAGGTACATACTTATCAGTGATCTGTAGGACACAACCCTTCCCGGTCGCTTTTCTCAGGGGATACAGTTTGACGAGTTTACTGAATGCGTCAACAACCACGAAGATATACTGATATCCAAACTGAGCTTTAACCAATGGACCATACAGATCGACACAGAGTAAATCCCTTGGTTTTTCTGTGATCACCATTTGCCGAGGTCCCTCAAGAAACCTCGTTGGGCATTTACACCGTTGACACGAGTCACAACTTGCCAGAACTTTCCTAATCTGCCTTCCCATGTTCTTCCAAATGAAATGCTGCTGAACAGCAAAAAGAACCTTGCTTGATCCAAAATGCCCTAAAGCCTTGTGATGATACCAAATCATCGTTACCTGCAATGAGCTTGGCACACACACTCTCCAGGCACCTTCATGGCACAGCCTAGCCAAGAAACCACACTCCAACTTGTACCAATACTTTCCAACCTTAATTCTACTATCCACATCCATACCTCTCAACTGAAAGATATCACCTAAGACCTCATCCTTCTCCTGATCTACAAGCAGATTCCTTAAGCAGCGTATCTCATAATCACACTCGCTTACCTTGGTTACGCAGATAACAACACCTTCCTGTACCTCCAGTACCTGATGACCCTCATCACCCCCAATGTTTCTACTCATGAAGTCAGCCACAATGTTCTCAGTACCCTTAATATGCCTTACCTCAAAGTTATATTCACTTATAGCCAATATCCACCTTGACATCCTGTTCGAAGTGAGCTTGCAGGATCCAATAAAAAGTAATGCATGATGGTCAGTCAGTATCTGCAACTTACTGCCCAACACATAACTCCTAAACTTCCCTAGAGAGTATACGATTGCTAACATCTCTATTTCAGTAATTGTATATCTCTTCTCCGCCATGCTTAGCCCTCTGCTTGCTAATGAGACAATCCCTAGATTGCCCTCACTATCCTCCTGACACAAAATGCCTGAGATGCCTTGCATGCTCGCATCAGTCATCAAAATGTAGGGACAATCCAGACGAGGATACCTAAGCATGACAGTCTCTACAAAGCCTTTCTTCAACTCCTTAAAAGCCTCATCGTGCACCTGGGTCCATACCCACTTAGTACCCTGCTTCAGCAATTCCCTAAACGGTTCTACAAGACAGGAATATTTAACTACGAATCTACGAAAATAATTGAAAACCCCTAATATTGACCTCAATTGTTTGGCGTTACGTGGTGTAGCAGTGTTGTGAATCTTGTCTAATCGTGACTGTTCGGGAGACACGCCTTGTGTTGTGATAGTATGCCCTAAAAATGTGATTGATGTTGTGCAAAACAGAGACTTCTTAAGTTTAATTGTAAATCCCCCGTCCCTTAATTTCCCCAAAACAATGTCTAAGTGATCCAGGTGTTCCTTTAATGTGTAAGATGCAACAATTAAATCATCTATGTACATTGTCACAAACTCGTGTGTGTCCCTCCCTAACACTAGATTTAAGGCCCTAATCAACGCTGAACTGCTGGTCTTTGTTCCGAAAGGAACGACCCTGAATTGGTACAAACCACTCTTAAAGCTAAACGCAGTCAACTTCCTGTCCTGTTCTCTCAACGGTACCTGCCAAAATGATGCACTCAGATCCATAGTGGAAAACCATTGCTTACCATTGAATTTCTGAACCAGTTCCTCAACACATTCTGGCCTCTGTTGGTCCCCAGATATCCTACAATTGAGCTGCCTGGCATCAATACACAACCTGACCGAGCCATCACTCTTCCCAACCACAACTAAGGGATTCAGATATGCACTAGTTGAAGGCTCAATAATACCCTGATTCAGCATAATGCCTATTTCTTTCTCCACAGCATCAGCAAATTTGTGAGGTATCGGGTACTTGGGTCCTGAAAATGGAGAATGATCTACAATTTCGAACTGATGCGTATAGACATGTGTTAGCCCTGGCTTGTCACTGAAAACTTCTTGGTTTAGCTCTAAAACCTCTAACAACTTATCCCTCTCCTCAACACTTAAACCACTCTTATCCACAGCCTGCTGGAGTTGATCACACTTATCACCCTCCACAGCAATGTGACATAAATCCACAACTTCCTCCTCATCGTCAGCCTTACCTTCTGCCATATCCCCTACAGTGACCTCAGTAACACATGCCTTTACTGTCTTATCTACACTCTTGCATTTCATTCTCATCTCCTGGCTTATATTCCCCCTCACAAAGTTGATGACACCCCGGTCAAAATCAATAACAGCACTATGCTCGTTAAGCCAGTCTATCCCCAAAATCATTTCATAAATTAGGTTAGGAATTACCAAGCAAGTCTTGTGGTCAACTTCATTACCAAACCTCATGGGCAACAATACCTGCTTTCCCACTCTTTGGGATTTATTACCAACAGCAGTTACCACATATGTCGACTTAACTGGAATTTCTTCCAACTTACCACCGTCCTTGATTAAAGTATCATAAAATCCCTTACTGATGACACTTCTCTCACTCCCCGAATCCACCAATGCCTGCACTCTCTTACCTAGTATGCTCAACTCAACAGTTGACATAAAAGCCTCCTTCTCCCCGATACATGAGAACTCCTGCTGGTCAGCTAGCAGATCCTCCCGACTCATAGGCATAAAATCCTCCTCACCCACAATAACACACTGCTTGACTTCATTTCTTACGGACTGCCTGACTGACCTCCCTGCACAGCCCGTTCGGAGTTTAAAGCTCCTTGACCACCTTGTTCTTGTCTCCTCTGGTTCACCTGTACTCTTTCGTTACCACCTTCCTGACGCCCCCCACCTCTCTGATAGTTACCTTCCTGTCGCTGTGAATTATCCTGACGCCCCCCACCTCTCTGATAGTTTTCCTGCCTCTGCTGATAATCTCTTTGCTCCTGATTAAATCTACCCCTATTAAACTCCTGATTATTCCCCCTATTGCCCCTAAATTCCTGTTTGACCTCTGGCCTCTCCATGTGCTGCTTGCCTAAAACGTCAAAGCTCGTAAGAAGCTCTTCCAACTCTTCTACCGTCCTTACCTTCTGCATACAAGCTGCCTCCTGAATTCTAGGTGGGAAGTGCTTCAACATGACCCTAACCACATCACTGTCAGAGGTCAGCCCATCCAAATTCTTCCAAATAAGTACATGTGCCAAAAAATATTCTGTCAGGGATACCCCTTCTCTCTCCTTATATTTCCCAAAAGTTAATTTTTCCCTTTCCCTGGACTGTACCCCCTCCCCCCAGAACTTAGCTTTGAATTTATCCCTGAATTCCCTTAAACTATTCATGTTAGGCCTGTATATTTGGAACCATGCTTTCACATCCCCTTGAAATGAGTTAGACAAGATCTCCAACACTGTTTCCCATTCGACAACCCCGTCTTCTAGATCCTTGCTGAATTTCTTCTCAATGGTTTTTAAAAACTCCATAGGGTTGAACTGCCTTGAGTTAAATTGTGGCAGACCAGGGTCCCTGAGTAGCAAACTAGATGGCATCACAACCCTTTGACTCATCGGTCGCTCTTTCAACTCTCTCCTGACCTTTATCAGCTCTTCCTGCAGCTTTTCGTTTTTCTCGGTCAATGCCACCTGCTTCCCTCTCAGACCCTCAATCTCTCCCAACTTATTTTCAACGGCACCTACTCTATCTAAATATTCCCTCTTATTCCCACTTACAGTGTTGCATATCTCATCACACTTTCCCGTTACATTCTGTACTTCTGCCCTTGAACTAGCTATCTCTGACTTAATTTTCGTTATTTCCACATCTTGCTGGTTCTGATGGCCTTCCATTCCTTCTAGCCTACTTGTGATCCCAGCCTGATTCCCCTGCATTTCTGCCCTGATTTCCTCTCCCTGTTTGCTAATTTTCCCACTTAATTCCAGGTTCATACTCTCCATTCTACTATTAAGGACAGACTTATGGTCCCGTATTTCTTTGCTGAGACTCTCTATCCTTGTGTTCGTGGCCCTGTTGCTCTCCTGAATTTCCTTACTTACAAATTCCTTCACTTCTACTATCTGTTTGGTCACTGACTCTACCTTCTCATTTACAGAGCCTACCTGCTCCTTAATTTCCTTACTCATAGATTCTCCTTGCTTCTTAATCTCTTTTATTTCACTCAGTAGCATTTGGATCAAACTATCGTTCATAACCCCCCCATTTACATTTAAGTTACTACCTTCAGCGATCAGCTGCGACTCAGTAGTAACAATGGTAACATATGTTCCCACTGTCTTTTCCACATCTTCCTCACTGCCACTTCCCCCAGTTTCCTGATTACCTGACATTTTACTGTTTGATTTACACACAACCCTTGACCTTAATTCTAAATTGTCTGATGTGGACATACCCCTTAAAACAAAACAAATTACTGTGAACCCTAATACTCCTAAGGTGTCTATCGGCTGTGTGCATATGTGCCCTAATGATACCTGCTAGGTTTCCCTACTCTTGCCCCACGTTGAGGTGCTATGTTGTAACTTTTTACCAGCCCTTCTTGGGCGACTGATTTAAAACTTCCCAAAATCATCCTCCTATTTTTGATCGGAAGTACTTCATCATATACCACACAATTGAAATGGCAGGGTCGTGGAGTGTTGGACACACATTTGGTCAACCTAACTGGTATCATTTGGGCGTTCAACTATTAGGTGTAATTCCCTATAAAGAAAACTAATTATAACCTTCAAAATATGTGTATTAATATCAACTTTAAACATATGGCGGGGACTCTCGTCGAACAGACTATGGTTTACTATCTTCTCTCCTCGGCAATGACGAAAACATGTGACCCAAAATGAATGTTGGAATATAAAGATGTTTGTTACTCACTCATCGACGATCTAGCAGATAATCTACGAGACATGCTCGATAGATCAGTTCTCCCCAGCATTTCTAAGATTTTCCACACGTGGTTTGAGGTTAGAGATGTTTACTGGTTTACATAGCCACATCTCTGCGAGAGAAATGAATGTGCTTCCGTACCCAACTTGAATTGTGCTAACAGAGATAACATCGTTGTGATATGTAGCCGTTTCGAGTACATTCACAAGCCATGCTTTCAACAAAACTGTTTCTCCAAATAGGCCTACGCCAAATTACGAGAACGCGACCTTTCCAATCAGACGCTACAATAGAAGTGAAGCCCCGCTATACACGAAAATCCCACCTCTCATCTTGTAAACACATGTTTTCGTCTTTCTCCGCCAGGGTCATGATACCCTCCAACCCATACAAAATACACCAATAATCTCGAACCCATGTATATTTCTTACAACTCGTGGCGCGAAACTCTTCTCTGACGTCAGAACCTTACACAATTTACACAAAGCTTTCTTCAAGACAAGGGAAGTTATTCTCGGCCCAATCTAAATTTGGCCTAGAGTTTCCTGCTGTTGCAACATCTTGTAGCTTACCTACAAAATCCGCTGTCTTGTATACTGACATCTCCCATACAAATTAAATGAAATATTCCTGACTGAGTCCCCGAGATACACAAGATATATATACACTAAATAAAATGAAATTCTACAACCTAAATGATGATGATGAACAAGAAAAGAAATGGTATGAACAAATTACCCTAACCTGACTTCTCTTGCAGTCAACCAAATAAGGGTTTGGGAACATTGTGACCGGAACAGTCACAGCCTTGCCTTACACCTTTCTGAATACCAGCTTCTCTCTCATGTCCCTCAGCTCGAATGATTGCTGTCTGGTTTCTGTATAGATTGTATATCACCCTCCTATCCCTGTACTTTATTCCAATCGATTTCAAAATGTCAAACAATTTAGTCCAATCAACGTTATCAAAAGCCTTTTCTAAGTCTACAAATGCCATGAACGTTCTCTTATCTTTCCTTATTCTACCTGCCAAAATCAGCCTAAGACTTAGTACAGCTTCCTTTGTTCCTACATTTCTCCTGAAACCAAACTGGTCTTTACCCAATTCCGTTTCTGTCTGGCTTTCCATCCTCTGGTAAATTATTCTAGACAGAATCTTTGAAGCATGAGTAATCAAACTGATTGTACGGTAATCTTCACATCTGTCAGCTCCCACTTTCTTTGGTATAGGGATAATAACATTCTTCTTGAAATCAGGGGGTACCTCACCTGTCTCATAAATCCTACACACCAAGTGAAATAACCTGATCAGACCTTCATCTCCTATGCAGCGTAGCAACTCAATCGGTATATCATCAATGCCTGATGCTTTGTTTCCGCTCAAGTCCTCCAGTGCTCTGTCAAATTCTGATCTCAATATTAAATCTCCTTTTGCATCATCATCAATTTCCTCCTCCTTTTCCATTACATGATTCTCAATCTCCTTTCCCTTATACAAACACTCTATGTAAGCTTTCCGTCTCTCGACCTTTTCTTCCCTATCTGTTAGGGGCTTTCCATTTGTGTCCTTAATATTACAGCACTTAGTCTTCGTTTCCCCATTAGTATTCTTAATCCTTCGATAAGCTGTGACTACATTTCCTAATTTCAGACAATTTTCTATACCTGCACATTTCTCTTTCGCTTCCTTGCACTTCTTGTTAACCTCATTTCTCAGACGTCTGTATTCTGCTTTCCCCTTTTCATCTCTTACATTCTTGTGTTTCCGCCTTTCATCCATCAATTCTAGTATATCCTGAGTGATCCACAGTTTTCTGCCTATTATTTCTTTCCTACCAATGTTTTCTTCTGCGGATTTTGTTATTTCATTTTTCAGGTGTGCCCATTCGTCTGCAATTGAAGATTGTTTAGGGTTTTTCATTATTCCTTCCTTTATACTCTTCTTGAATCTTTCATTTACATCCTCCACTTTCAGTCTTTCTATCGCCCACTTTTCTGGCCTTTGACTTTTCTTCAGTTTCTTCAACTTTAATTTGCATTTCATCACAACCAGATTGTGGTCAGAGTTTATGTCAGCACCAGGGTATGTTTTACAATCCAAAATCTGGTTTCGAAACCTCTGCTTGACCATAATGAAGTCGATTTGGTAACGCCCTGTATCTCCTGGTCTCATCCATGTGTATATTCTTCTATTGTGATTACTGAATATGATGTTAGCTATGACCAATTCATGCTCTGTGCAGAATTCCATCAGCCTACTTCATCGATCATTCCTTTCATCTAATCCGAAATCTCCTACAGTACTATCTTCCCTTCTCTTCCTTTTCCTACGACAGCATTCCAATCTCCCATTACTATAACATTTTCATCACCCTTGATATACCTCAGAATTTCATCTATTTCTTCGTAGACCTTTTCAACATCTTCATCATCAGCTTGACTGGTAGGCATATAGACTTGTACCACTGTGGTGCACGTAGGTTTAGTATTGGTTTTTGCTACAATAATCCGTTCACTATATTGCTCATAATATTCCACCCGCTGTCCAAGTTTCCTACACAATATGAGACCAACACCTGCTTGGCCATTGTTTGACTTAGTGCTAATGACCCTATAGTCACCTTGACCAAAAGTCCTGTTCTTCCTGCCAGCGCATTTAACTAATCCCAACCAAATCCAACCACAACCTATCCATTTCCCTTTCTAAGTTTTCTAACCTTCCACTTCCTAGCAGACTTCTAACATTCCACGCTCCGATCCGTAGAATGTTAGATTTCCTATTTGTCTCTTCTGTGATGTTAACCCCCTCTCGAGTAGTCCCCACCCGGAGATCCGAACGGGGGACTAGTTTACCTCCGGATTGAAATTTACAAGGGAGGAGGCCATCATCACATATAATTATTCATAGAGAGGTGCATATCCTCGGGAATAGCATTATGGCTGTAGTTTCCCGTTGCTTTCAGCCGTGCAGCAGAACGCAGTGTAGCCATTAGTTGGCTTATATTATCAATATCTTAACCGTCTAAAATACAAGTAAAGAATTGATTTATTCTGAAAGGCTGCTACTCCCTTCAGAATAAGTAAAGAGCAATTCTACTAACAAAAATTCTAACCTTCTACTACAATTAAATACCAAAATTCTACTAACGAAAAAATACTTAAGTTCCACCAACTACAGATACTACCACTAAAATCGTCTGTCACCAGGCACACTCACATGCACCCTCACACATCACAGTCTAATGAAACAATGAACTATATCTAATAAACAATGCAACTGCCACCAGACCCACTCACACACCAAAGCCTAATAGAACAATGTCATATATCTAATAAGCAAACTAACTACTTACATACTTACAACGAAAACTAACTACATACTTACTGTACATTCTAGAAGAGGAAATGGAAAACAAAAATAAGAGTAAGGGAAACAAAAGACATGGGGAAAGGAAATTCCCTCAACCTTTTCGTCTATGGGGTGTATAATTGCAATATTCCACTCTTCAGGCAATTTTTCTGTATTCCAAATGTCAATTCAGTTGTTCCTTTATAAAGTTACCAGTTGCTACTAGTAGCAGCCGTTCTGCCAACGTAACTGCTGATGCTACCTCTCGCAGCAGCATGTAGGTGCTGCGGAGAACATTCCATGGCACCCTGTACAATAATTGCATTACAGCTATGATCTTATCTTTTTCAGTCATCGCATTACACTCAGGTTCAACTTGATAATACAACAGTGAATTCAACACTTACTATGAAGGCCCAGGAATCAGGATTTGTGGAGTGCCAGGCATATAACGATATAGGCAGCTCACATCTCAAATACCACACCTTCACGGTAACAGGTTAGTTTTTCCTGTATAGCTTGTTATATTTACATGGTCTGTTAATAGAATCGCTTTTCAGTCGGTCAATGCGAGTGTGCCCAATTGGATTGAACGGGGAGTAACAATTAATTTAGGAAAAAGTAGGTTGGCCCTGGCAAGGAAACCATTTCTACAGAAAAGGAATCTGTTGACATCGAATATAGATTTAGATATTAGGAAGACATTTTTGAAAGCCTTTGTCTGGTGCGTGGCGCTGTATGGAAGTAAAAATTGGACTGTTGGAGCAGCAGAAAAGAGGAAAATTGAAGCGTTTGAAATGTAGTGTTACAGGAGAATGATGAAGATCAGATGGGTAGATAGGGTTACGAATGAAGCAGTATTACGACGAGTGGGAGAGGAGAGATGTTTCTGGCGACTGCTAATAAAGAGAAGAAATAGGTTGGTAGGACACATACTAAGACACCCAGGAATAGCAAACTTAGTCATAGAAGGAAGATCGAGGATAAGAACAGTAGGGGTAGACCAAGGTTAGAATATGTTAAACAGATTGCCTCGGATGTAGGGTGTGGTAGCTATGTAGAGATGAAACGATTAGCTTAGGATAGGGAAGCATGGAGGGCTGCATCAAACCAGTCGAAAGGCTGAAGACTCAAACACGCACACACCATTAGTGGAGTGCTGATCGACTGAAAAGCTTCTACTAAGAGATTACTTAGGCAACTCTGAAAAATGACTCTATTTTCAATCATTACGTGGTGTTGGTTGCCAACCTAATATTTATCATGTCCCAACAGATCATTTGAAATGCGCTCAAGTCTGGACCTGACTTGAGAATGGCTTTGTGTGTGTCTTTTAGGTATCGAGGCTATCACTACGTCATTCCAGAAACCGCCGCAACAGTGCTTTTTCATGTCTTCATCTAAGACTTGAAAATGTGGCGCAGCAGAAGATTCATGTTCGAATCCCCACCGTGATCATTATTTTCAAGTCTGACCGCTACAAGGAGAGCTATCGATAACCCAGTTCAATAGTGCTACAACTAAAAATATAAAAAAACTTTTGCTGGAGAAGAGATTTAAATTGTAAACAAAGCCTAATAAATACAATTTTTAAGGGAATTCAATACCACGATATCTTGAGTTATCGTCTTGTTACGCTTACAACAATGTGCAAGTAATAGATCAATGCAACGATACTCGTATGTAAGATGTAGCATTATTGAACTCATCGATTTCAATTTTTCCTTAATTTCTACAACATATTATCGGCTTTAGTGACCACAAATGGAGGAAATCGACTTACTATGCAGTACTATAGATGAGGCGAATGAGCTGGTAGTGGTTAGGGCACTCACTTGCCCTTGGGACAGGAAACTTTCCCTAAAGGCGGATGAACCACCTGTGGTCAACGGCATAGAAAGTCCTCAACGGCAGACCAGGCATAAGAGCAATGAGTCCCTCCTTGGCTGGAATGGCGGATGAAGGCTGCAGTGACTAGGATTTATTCAATCGTCTTGCATTTGCTTGGCATTGAAGATCTTTCCTAAGTCATCAAGGAATGTGCGTTTGTTGATGTGCAGCAACATTCTCACGTTAAAAGATTTCACGCACAGCAGTCTTCCAACAACATTTGACTTTCTTCAAAGTCCTGCGGCGATCAAGAAGTTGCGACGGGGGCAGGATTGTGATGTCTGGGAGCCTCTAGTGATAACTTGGCACGTAGGCGGTAGATGTGTGTTCGGTCGTCTTGCTTAGGGTTGTGGCTGTTGAGTAATTCGGCCGCTGCAATACGACTGAGCAGTCCTATTTAGGGTCCACTCTGTTCACCCCACATGGGGAAGGGGCTAGAAAAGGTGCCCCAAAACATAGTCAGCCACTTATACTACCGATTGGATAGCCGCGTCCAAAGGTGTCACCTCCATGCGGTCGAAAATGTATAAGTAACACATTTTATTTTGCAACCTGGAATGTAAGAACACTCACTGATGACCCTCAAATGAGAGACCTGAAAGGAGAACAGCTATTGTGGGTAGAGAGCTACGGAGATATGACATTGACATAGCAGCACTTCAGGAGACCCGTCTTGCTGAGGAAGGTCAGTTGAATGAGCAAGGTGCAGGGTACAGCTTCTTTTGGAAGGGTAAACGTGAGGACGAACACAGAATACATGGAGTTGGCTTTGCCATTAAGAGCAAGCTTCTCAAGGATCTGTCAGAGCTTCCAACTGGGTATAATGAACGCCTCATGACACTAAGACTTCGGTTATATAACAACCAGCATGCCACGGTGATCAGCGCATACGCCCCCACACTAGATGCTGATGATGACATTAAGGAAAGGTTCTATTCAGATCTGAATACCGTCCTATCAAACATCAACCGTGAAGATAGGATCATCTTACTCGGAGATTTTAACGCTAGAGTGGGCAGGGACTACAATGTTTGGAATGGTGTCATTGGTAAGGAGGGAGTTGGGAGCGAAAACTCCAATGGTATCAGACTGCTCTCCAAATGCACTGAACATGAATTGGTAATCACCAATACTATCTTTCGCCAAAAGAATCGCTTTAAAACATCATGGCAGCACCCTAGATCGAAGTGCTGGCATCTTATTGACTATGTGATTGTACGCAAGAAAGATTTACGAGATGTTCTTATCACCAAAGCAATGACAGGAGCCGATGACTGTTGGACAGATCACCGGCTTATCAGATCAGTTATGCGTATACCATTATCCACACAGAGGAGGAAGCAACAGAAGAGCTATAGTCATATTTTTGATACCGAGAAGTTTGGTAAGTCAGAGCATATCTCCAAATATAAAGAGTTGCTTAGCCAGACACTGCCACAGGAATACCATCCAGATGTAACACTGCACTGGGAGAGTCTGAAGACCGCTATTCAGAATGCTTGCAAGGAAACGCTGGGATATAAGACCAGGAAACATCAAGACTGGTTTGATGAAAATTATGAAGACATTGAAGCATTAATCTCAGAAGAGAGAAAAGCTTTGCAAACTAGGAGAAAAGATATGAACTCCCGTACTAAGAAAGAAGCATTTTGTCTTGCGAAGGCAAATGTCCAAAGAGGAACTCGTGCGCTCAAAAATGCGTGGTGGACATCCAAAGCTAAAGAGCTGCAATATCTAGCAGACAAAGATTCGCGACAGTTCTTCCAAGCCACAAAAGCGATTTATGGCCCCTCCACGTTTGGTAGAAATCCACTTTGGTCCAGTGACAAAAGTACACTTCTAAAAGATCAATACTCCATCATGAATAGGTGGAAGGAGCATTTTGAAGACCTCTTGAACCAGGACTCAGTTATTGACGAGCAGGTGTATGATATATTAGAACAAGCACCCATCAAGGAAGAACTCGGTACCCTGCCAACACTAGGTGAGGTTCAGTGTGCTATTAATCAAGCAAAGCGACACAAAGCCACTGGATGTGATGGAATACCAGCGGAAGCTCTCAAAGAAGGAGGTGAGGAACTCATAAGCCACATACATGATCTTATCATTAAAATTTGGAGAACTGAAAAAATGCCTGCTGATTTCAGAGATAGTCTGATAGTTCCCAGATTTAAGAAAGGTGATCGTGCAGACTGCAACAACTATCGTGGTATATCTTTGTTATCATGCCTTGGAAAGCTTATTGCTCGTATTTTGGCGAATCGTATTCTATCCCTGGTGGAGAAAATACTCCCAGAGAGCCAATGTGGTTTCAGGCCTTCTAGAGGAACTGCAGATATGATATTCACTGTTCGTCAGCTTCAGGAGAAATGTAGAGAGCAAAATAGACCTCTTTATATTGCCTTTATAGACCTCAGTAAGGCATTTGACTCGGTAAACCGTGAAGCCTTGTGGAAGATTTTAGCATTGTATGGTTTTCCACTGAAATTTATTACCATCTTAAGACTACTCCACACTGATATGAAGGCAAATGTAATTGGTTACGACTCGATTGGAGAACCATTTCATATAAATACCGGCGTTAAACAAGGCTGTGTGATTGCCCCTACGTTGTTTTCTCTGTACGTTGCCAGTGCCCTACAGGCATACAGATAACTTACAGGATGGATGGGAAGATCTTTAATTTGAGCCGTCCAAAGGCAAGGACTCGAACATCTCCTGCTGCATTGGTTGAGTTACAGTACGCTGATGATAATGCAGTAGTAGCTCAATCAGAGGACGAACTTAGGAAAATCCTGAATGCTTTTTCTTCAGCATACAAAAAGATTGGGCTGAAACTTAACACCAGTAAAACCCAAGTCCTCTACCAACCAGTCCCTGGACAAGGACAAAGAAACATCAATGTCACCATCGACGGAGCGAAGCTTCAAGAAGTTAACACCTTTTCTTATCTTGGCAGCACCTTGTCATCAAGTGCAAATATAGATTCCGAAATCCAACACAGGATTAACCGTGCTGGGGCATCCTTTGCAAGGATGAGGTCTAGAGTTTTTGACAACCATGATATCAATGCTGCAACGAAGATCCTTGTGTACAACTCGGTTGTAGTTCCCACCTTACTTTACGGATCTGAATCCTGGACATGCTACAGACGTCATTTTAAAAAGCTGGAGCAATATCACCAGCGTTGTTTGAGGAGAATTCTTCGTGTGACATGGCAAGACAAACGCACAAACACCGGCATTCTCGAAGAAGCACAGACTACCAGTGTTGAAGCCATGCTTTTAAAACGTCAGCTGCGATGGACAGGACACGTAATCCGCATGCCCAATAATCGCATTCCCAAGCAAGTGTTTTGCTCTGAACTAACTGAGGGTAAGCGCTGTGTGGGAGGTCCGAGGAAGCGATTCAAAGACGTACTAAAGGCTAATATGCAAATGTGCCATATTGATATCAACAACTGGGAGACCTTAGCTCTTGATCGCTCATCCTGGAGATTAATTGTTTATCGTGGTGCGATACTTTTTGAAGAAAACCGCCGACGTATGATAGAAGATCGGAGGCAGCGCAGAAAGAACAGAGTGTTCATTAGAAGACAGGGAATGAATGCGGATGTCTCACCTGGACCTGATACTACCTGTCATCACTGCGGGAAACTGTGTCTCTCCCGCATTGGGCTTTTTAGTCACCTCCGGACTCATCGATGAAGAGTCATTCAGCATTGGAAGGCCAACCTACTCGAGACGAGTGTTTGCTATTATCATATCATCACTATAGATCTGAAAAGATCGTAAAAAATGCAAGTCAGCAACATTAATAATAAAAAAATGACAAATTTTGAGTAATTGCACTATTGAACTGAGCCATCGATATGTCCTAAAGCCATTTCTATGCCTAAAATAATGCTTTCTATTTTAGGTTCCGAATCTGGGCCTAATGCTGGGATGATTGTGGGCATTATCATCGCTACAATGATCTTCCTAGTGCTCATTGGCGTCCTCAGCTTCAGGATACACAAAGAAAAGGTTTGACTGTTTCATTAAAAGTTGGTCTGTCAGATACTGTGTTACTAATTTCACAGGCATGTCTCCATATCATTTGCAGTTTCCCAAGGGTTCACAATTAATGGGACGTGGGAGCTATTACTTGTGCCGGGCTCCTCTCATATTTCATGTCGACCTCCCTTGGTCATCTCTTGTTCTCTTTCGTCCTCGACGGTATAAGGGACATGTGTTATCACTCCACACGACCTTACTTTGAACCTACTATCAATTATCGCCCTTGATAACAGAGTGCACTTGATAACACGGAGCATTATAGTCTAGTGGTCAAGCTGCTTTCTCTGACCAAGGCAGACCGGGTCAATGCATCTGAAATTTTTGAAGTGAGATATTACGTCCTCTGGTTCGGATTATACGTAAAATGGAAGTCCAGTGGCTCATGATCGTGAGATTAACTGTCACGTAAAACTATAAGCTTCCTTCCTTTCCTTGATATGCAATGTTACTGTTATTGTAAAAAAAAAAAAAAAAAAAAAAATTGCAAATGGCTCAATGTAGGCCACTGCTAGCCATTGGTGCAGAGCAGATCAGTTTCGTAACTTTGGAGTAGATTAAATAAATGCCAGTGAAATTATTTGCCATGCTTTCAGTGAAACGGGCCACTGAAGATTGCACCCAACCTATCGGCCGCCACTGAGAATGTCTGTGAAATTCATTGTTAATTTTTGATTTGTTTGAATATTTCAGAGAAAGCGGAGGGAACTGGAGAAAGGTGGTATACTTCACTTCGACGAGGGTGATGTGGAACTGCTGAGCAGAGACATTCCTATAGACGAACAAGCTGATTTACTACCCTACAATAAACAGTGGGAGTTCCCGAAGGACAAGCTCAAACTGGGTAAGGTGGACATTACATATCATTTGTAACTGCTAATATTTTGAGTTTAGCATCCCGATAAACTCCATCTAGAATATGAAAAGTCTCGTTTTTACTTCTGTTGAAGTCACGTGTTTTGTCGTCACTCAGTTTTAACTAATCACCAGGAAACGGATTTCTATGTAAATACATATCTATTTAGGAAGCTAAACTTAATTATATTTTGTATTATCTTTATGAATCATGGCATGTGGAGTTGAGAAGTGGAGTATTTATTTTCCATATTTTTCCATATGTGGAAGTTTAGCACATAACATATGCACCATATTCTTCATTAAAATAAATATAGTCCATATTTCGGCTAGAAAGTATTCAATTCTAGTAAATTAGCAGTCCTGTCAATAATGGAGAAACAAGCTAAATATCTATATTTAAAATTTTAAATCGTGGTAGGGAATAGTTGCAGATGTGGCAAAAGTGAAAATGGACACTGTTCTTTCAAAAAACTCTGGATATGAAGCAATGGAAAAGGTTGATGTGTGGAGATTTAAGTGTAAAATTAACGTTGGATTTAACCTCTGCAGGCATTGTGAAGTTCAAATATGCCCCTATTACCTATTCTGATGTTGAACGCAGTTTCAGTCAATATAAATCTGTCCTTAGAGACGATAGGAGAAGATTTACTTTGCAGAAAATTTCTTAATCCATTGTTTTGGCAACAGAGAATAAAAGATTGAGTATTCTTCAAAGATCATATTGATATTAAAATGAGAAGTGCAACGTTATGTTTCAAGTAGATCTACTTTGTTAGCTTCTTTGAATTTGGATATTAAAATTGTAATTATACTTTTTTGTATTTTTAAGTCCATATAATGACATATTTCTATAAAAATAACTAAATATAATATGAACATATTCCATTAATTATTAGCACATATAAATCCGTTCCCTGCTAATCACACTAGTGAAGATAGCAGAACATGGTATGCATCAATTATTGTTCACTCGAAGCTTTCTCCGCCTCCTGATCCCAAGATCATGAATTCGATTCCTGGAAGAGGAAGTCGGGTGTTTGAAGGACGATAAAGGAAAAGTACCGTATGCCACGCCGTGTAACATAGATGTGTTTTAGGACTAAGGGTCTACCCGTGATTAGCGTGGACACAAAAAACCGACACGATGGATACCATGGCAACATGTGTTCGTCTTCTAGGCCTCTGCATTCTAATTCATTGGAGACCTAGATAGCACTCGTTGAAGCGTGTTGCATCGACAAATCTCCGACTACTAGTTACCATGCCAACAAGGGCAAGCAGTTTTTGAAGTGTACGTGGTACTCATAATGCGAATAGAAGAATGAAAACATACCCATGACGAAAATTTGGTTCTAAAACACCGTAAATTAATACTTTTAACATTCTCCCCCCCCCCCCAATTATTCTGGTCTACTACGGTAGCTTCGTCCGCTAAGGCGCAGCGCAAGGCCATGGGGCGAAGCTATCTGCAGACACCTCACTGCGGGCCGTTCTTGAAAAGGTTTTTGAGGTTTTCCCTTTTCAATTCCTGAGCCAGTCTTATTCAATTTATTTCAGTTACTTACAAAAAAAATGTATTTTCCACCTGAAATGACTAGATTCACCAGTCCTTTGAAACAAACTGACAGTTTTTTTCCCTAGTTTAAAGATCTAAGAGAGCGAACATTTGATTTTCGTGGAACATCAATATTTCTGTTTTTTTAGCTTTTCAAATGAAGTATTTAAGTAACAGAGAGTACTGTCTTTGTATATGGCATTGTTTTATACCGTTAGCAAAGTAGTAGTAGTACTGGAAGTATCATCAATACTGTGCATCTGAAATGCTGTCCAACTAATGACACGTAACCTTTCAGGAAAACAGCTGGGTGCTGGTGCATTTGGACTAGTGGTTAAAGCCCAGGCGGAAGGGATTGTGGAAGGAGAACGTGTCACTACAGTCGCAGTCAAGATGGTCAAGAGAAATGCAGAATTTATGTTTCTGAAGGCACTGGCTTCAGAACTAAAAATCATGGTGCATTTAGGGAAGCACCTGAACGTAGTGAATCTTCTTGGAGCTTGTACAAGCAACATCATCAAACGTAAGTACTGTACTCCGTTTGGCTATAAGAATTGTACTTTGAACCTGTAGCATGTACAAACATATAATTGAAGAAGAAGAAGAAGAAGACGTAACTCATAGCTGTAAGAGTTTGAGAATATTAAATACACTACCTTCAACTCTTTTCAATCAAAAATATTACTAATCCTATAATTGGATGGTGGGATGTATACGTTACCTACTTTTTTAAATATTCTTTTTGCGTACAAATAGTATCGGTACCTCATACAACATTTCGTCAGCCACTTCAATACCTAGATTCCTCAACATACATGGGTTGGTTTTTAGTTTTGGCACCTTAGTTATAACTGGATTAATAACTCACTTAGATGGTTCCAAGTTTCACAGGCCCTCGATGTAGTCCCCACCGTTGCGTACAACATGTTCCCAGCGATGCGGAAGTCATTGGTTCCCGTTGGCACTGCCCAATCTATTAATGGTACGAAGAGAGCGTTCGGCAGCCTGCTTAACGTCTTCAATGGTACGGAAGCGCTGCCATACTGTTCCCCGAGGGCAAACCGTTATTTGCGGCGTACTATTGTTCGTCTCTTCAAGACCATCTCCGAGGAGCTCTGAGAAGGAAACGGCGCCACCACATGGTTACACCGCCCATCGTTCCGCATGACAATGCTAGGGCACACACAGCAGGAGTTGTGTCGGCATTGTTGGATCGCTGGGGCTGGGAGGTCCTCTATCACCCCCCATATTCTCCCGACATCAGTCCCTGCGACTATGATCTCATCCCGAAGATGAAGATGACAATACACGGGGAGCAGGCTGCCGAGCGCTCTCTTCGTACCATCAATAGATTGGGCAGTGCCAACGGGATCCAACGACTTCCGCATCGCTGGGAACACGTTGTACGCAACGGTAGGGACTACATCGAGGGCCTGTGAAACTTGGAACCATCTAAGTGAGTTATTAATCCAGTTATAACAGTTATAACTAAGGTGCCAAAACTAAAAAACCAACTTATGTATTTGTTATGATGTTATCCTATGGGCGATAGACACGATTCCTGTAGATGTTACAGGAGACTTTTAATGTCGATAGTACAATGTCAGCTAACAAATCCTTCCTAGATCCAAAGGTCCTTCAAAAGTCCACGAAAAAACGTGGAATTGTTTCTCTTGCTGCGATTAGAAGACCTATGGTATTAATTGTCTCAAGGTGATACTTGTCTCGGTAGTACAGAATCGTGCTTTCATAGTATCGCCTCTTTTACCCATCCACATCTTTTGGTTGATTTTGATCTGACTTGAACCGAATAGTCTAAAGAATTGGGCTTAGAGTACAGTACATAAAACACAAATCACAAAAATAATACATTCAAATAATATTTTACTACACGAATAATAGTATGAAGGCTACAGGAGAAAAATAGATCAAGGTCCAGCAAAAGAGACAGAAAAATGCTACCAGTTGGTAACAGATATGCTAGTGTATCATCATGTTAATATTACTAAGCATAAACGATAAACATCCGAGGAACTCACCGTTGATATCCAAGCGATGTGTGAAAGAGTTATCAGGATCCCGCAAGACAACCATCAACTCTACCAGAAGTGTGTTTTTGTTGTTTAGTAATATTCTGCAGTACTCAAGGGACGTAGAGTCGTTAATTTTGAATTAAAAGAAGCAAATATTGTATTGTTATTGTTATTATTATTACTGAAATTCAAAACAATCATGACCATGTTATAGTAATTAGTGTTCAATTTTTAATGTTAACTAAGCATTTTATAATCTTGTGCTATGTCAGCAACAAGCTTGTAATACAAACTGTTATACCTTATGTTTTAAGATTTCTGTATTGCCGTGACAATCTCAATCAAACTGTATTTCATTTCAGGAGAACTGTATGTTATCGTTGAATACTGCCCGTTTGGAAATCTCCATAATTACTTGCTACGCCATCGTGAAGATTTCATCAACCAAGTGGACCCAAAGAGTGGAAACATAGATCCAACTATAGGAGCAGATATTCTTGCAAAGGCAGAGTACAGCATTCAGAAGCTGAAGTAAGTGAAGTTACTGGAAGGAGATAGGTAGCAGTGACTTACAAAACGTCTTTTATTTAACTTATATTAATTGATTTGATTAAAATTAATGACCGAAAAAACGTTGAACTTTCAAGTAATTAGTCGACGAAAGTTAAAAGTTGAACTTTAAATTAATACCTAATCGAAGTTGAAAGTTGAACTTAAAATAAGTTAAATGTTCCACATTAAATACATAACTTAGAAATTGAACTTTAAATAACTGATTGAAGTTAAAAGTTGTACTTAAATAATTAAATCATTAAAGTTAAATGTTGAATTTTATAACTATTACTCATTCAAGTTAAACTTTTAAATAATAAACTAATGAACGTTAAATGTTACACTTTAATTAATAACTGATTGAAGTTTTATTGTTGTTGTCGTGTGGCCTCCTCAGAGGCCGAGTGCAGGTCTTTCTATTCGACGCCCGTGGGCGACCTGCGCGTCGGGATGAGAGATGGAATGGATGAAGATGAATGAAAGTGGGCAAGGATGTGGAAGGAGTCGGCCGTGGCCTATCAGAAGGTACCGTCCCAGCATTTGCCTGGTGTTGAAAATGGGGAAACCACGGAAAACCATTTCAAGGACGGCCGACGGTGGGGCTCGAACCCACGCGTCTACCGAGTCAGCAGAGAGCTTGGTCCAGTGACCTAACGCTGCGCTTTAGCCAGCTGAGCCACTGCTGTCGGTACTGATTGAAGTTAAGAGTGACATTTAAATAAGTAACTGACTAAAGGTTGAAATTTACACTATTAATAAAATCTGATCGATATTAAAAATTGCGTTTTAAATAATTAACTGATTAAAGCTAAAAATATATTTTAAATAATAAACGGATGAAAGTTGAAAGTTACACTTAAAATTAAAAACTGATTGATGTTAAAAGTTGCATTTTAATTAAATATCTGATTTAAGGTGAAAGTTAAACTTGCAAGTAATTAAATGATTAAATTTAAAATGCACTTTAAATAATTAATTTATTAATATTAAAAATGTTACGTTTGAATAATAATGATTAAATTTAAAAGTTATATTTTTGATTAATGTTACATAATTTTTTAATAAATTAACTGATTAAATTTAACAGTTAAAACGAAATTAAATGCTTGAAGTTAAAAGTTTTAAAAATTCATGAAGTTTTCATGAAATTAGAGTAAATGAAAATAAGTTCCTCATCAATATTTTATTTAAGAAAATTTACAAAACAGAAAAACAACATTAAAAATCACAGTTGCACTACTTTCAATTAAATCAAATTATATCTGGCACAGATTCTCACAATATTCTACAACACTGGGCTTCAGGGCAATCAGAAAACTGACATTAGTTTTAATCATTCTGCAATAACTATAAATGGTTGAAAGCTAATTAGTTTTAAAAGTTTAGTTTACCCATGATGTACCAATCAATTTTAATCGTCAAGTTTAAAATCACCCCAATACCGTAGTATTTTGTAAATGCCAAAAACTTGATGCTTATGCGATATGTTAATCAGATATACATTATAATATACTATAAATTATATTGTAACTTTCAAAAAATGCATATCCTAGTTAAATTAACCATTTTAAAAGCTGTTAGAATGGCAACCTTCCATCTTATGGCTCAAGTATAAGGAATATTCTGTCTTGCTAACGCTTGCTACTCTTGCAGACCAAAGATGTCATTGATATCGTTCAGTAACAGCGGTGATGATAGCAGCTCTGTATCATACCATGGGCTGGGAGATACTTCCGAGACTGTCAGCATGATGCCAACAGGTAAGTTAGTAAATTTTTCCTTCAAGCAGTGACTGAATAACATAGACTACTATACTTCTTTCATAATAGGCCTCCACATTGACAGAATTGAAGCTGAGTTATTTAAGAAAGTTTTAAAACTTGTAGATCTTTTATGGAAATGCCATTGCAATCCAATTCTTTATTTATATAACCCTGTTAACATTGCACTTTTAAGTTTTTGCAACTTTTTGTTTTATAGGCTAGATGTGTTAACGATTTCACTAGCAGCGTGTTACATGAGCTCGTGTTATTAAATCCAGATCATCCAAGATGTAACATACAGGCCTCCATAGAGATAATAATAATGTTATTATAGTGGCTTCGGTGGCGTAGTTAGTAGCATGCTGAACTGCTGTGCCCTAGATAGCGGGTTCAAACCCAGCCGAAGTCATCGGATTATTTTAAGAGAGTTAAAAATCCTTCAGTATGCCTTGCATTTGGAGGGGAAGTAAAGCCGGCGGTCCCATGTCATATATGTATGTTATTTAAAAGATCCTTCCTCAGACTAAACTTGTGTGAAGCTAAATTGTTAGGTTAGATTTCGTCGGAACGCTCTATCAAAGATCCAACGTTCACCATTAGATATAATTGATATCTGGTAGCGAAAGTTGGAACTACTTGAAATCGAACGGAACTTGTAGCTCACCCTAAGGGTGTCCGCTGGAAGCAGCTACAGACTCAGGCAAGCCGAACATGTCCTCGGACACTTCCGGCACTAAAAGCCATACGATAAATAAATGATATTGTTTTTTCGTCCCTTTCAACTATTGGGACATTTAGAGACACCGGCATGCCGGAATTTTACCCCGAAGGGGATCTTTAACGTACCAGTAAATCTACGGACATGGCTTCCTCGCATTTGCGCACCCTCAAATGCCGGCTACCTGCATCAGGATTCGACGTGCAACCTTCGCACACTTACCGCTGAACCACGCAGTCTACATAGAAATAGCTTGAGGACATACTGTGCGAGTCCAAGATCTATGAACTTGCGGGATGAGGAGAAAGAGCAGGGAAGGGCCTGTCAACAGCCCGCAGTGTTACTTGACATGCTCGTCTATTCCGATACTGCTAACATATGGTCTTCTCAGAAACCAGTGTGGTGTTGCGAATAAGTCAGTGAGTCACCGACTAATGTATTTGGTGCTGTACTATGCACGGACCGAGAAACCTCATCACTTGTCAACACCGTTTCTCATAGCCCGCGATGCACATTCCTCTCAGGTTCACGCAGCTTGGACTCGAGCAGTAGCTCTCCTTGTAGCGATAATATCTGCCGAGCGAGACTTGGAAATGTAAGCACAGTCGGGATTCAAACCCTGTGTCCGGTTAGGTGCTTTTAGCCACCAATGTGGCCACACTCCAACAGTGGCATATTTTCAAGTCTTAGATAGAGAGGCACTGTGCGGCAGCTTCTGGATATGCCCACTATATCCTGAAGCCATTTCTAAGTTTCAAAAATCTCAAGGCAGGCAGAGATTTGTGTGTGTCGTCTAGGCAATCAATTAGCGTCCTCTCCATCAAAGACTTGGAAATATACGCAATTGAGTACGAGCGGCTAGGTACAGAGCTGATCCACTCCGTGATTGGCTGAACGCTGCCCATATCTCATTGGCTGTTACAATAGTGTCTAGTGGGATTGAGACTCCATGCTGTAAGGATTTTTATGAGTGCGGCCTGAATCATATCGAATTAAAATAAAGAGAAATGTGCGATGTATTTTCACTCGTTAAAATGACATACTTGAAAGTTTAAGTCTGCAACTGTGCGCATTAGAAAGTGGACAGCTATTATTACACAAAACAAATCCTTATTTACACAGCTATACACTAGTAGGCTATATCGTACAACATACACACAAAACTGAAGTTCCGTAGTCCCGGAAAATGTGGCACAAGTCGAAAAATTAAATTTAACGAGAGAGCAAAAAATCTGTCCTAACGAATAATTTATTGACATTTTTAAAAACTTTAATTTCTCCAAATCACTTGTGTCTGTCTTCTTAAGCTGGATATGATACAAATGCACACTAGAATTAACTAACTAACGAATATTGATTTATGCCACTTTTCACCAGCACTACAGAATTCAAGATAGCTTTTCAAAACAACAATGCATTTAATAAGGGCCTTTGATCATACAGAGAAGAATTATGCACCCCACGCTATGTTTTAAATGTTGGCCACGAGGAGAAAGATTTAAAAAAAAAATCAGTATCTTCGTTTCTGCAATATAGAACGTGTATTTCGGAACAATCAAGGAACTTAAGCAGCTTAAACTCCAAGGAATATTCATACAGTATATTCCACCTACAACCAATAAGAAACCGGTAGCCTCCAACCAATCAAACAGTGGGTCAGCTTTGTACTTAGCCGCTCGATTTGAGATGGGTCCTCTGTCGGTCGGGTCTAGTTGGGCCCCTTGTCAGTAGGGTAGATTTCTTCATTTGTGCAATTCATGATATAAAAAAGTTTGTTATTGAGATTATTACATCCCCATTGAATGATTGCTATAGAAACGTGTTACAGAAATTCGACAGACTAATTATAATAAAACCTTAAATACGGTTAAATAACCTAACCTAACCTCACATCATCTCACCTAAAGTCTGTTCGCCAAGTCGAGATAGTGCGCGTAGATACATGCACGTGGTCACTTGACCGACTGCCTGGACAGGGAAACACGCCCAGTTCACGTCATCGGCTCTGCCGGACAGGGGTATCCAAGAAGCTCGGAGATCATTAGTCATGCCGTAGCCCTAGAAAAGACAAGACTTTCTGCACTTAGTGCTGTGCTGCACTGTATACTGTTGCCTGTCATTTTCAATAAATAAACCGCGCTGTAGCATGTAATCGGTAAGTCAGTCCGCTTCACATGTAGGGTATACAGAGCACTGAAGTTGGAGTACATTCAACAGGCACAGCTCTATGCACCCCTTGCGGGCAGCCCTATGTACAACTGTGTTTACTTCCACTATCTCGACTCGGCGAACAGACTTTAGGGTCGACGGTAATCCGTAGATGGATGTTTTGACCGTGAATCCAACTCAAACATGCCCGTGGCTACTGGTGGCAGTTTCATGGGATCAACTCGAAACTCCCTCCGAGCTGACCGTGGGACCAGCTTCACCGTCCTTTATCTGGGCTCTCTAAGGAGAGCTATGCTCTAAAGCTATGGGAATGGGCCTTGGTCATGGCGTTGGCCACGGTGTTGACAGCTGTTAAGTGCACCTGCCCGAACAGCAGAAGACTCGGGTTTGAATCCCGACCTGTCTCATTTTTAAATTCTTCTCAGATATGATCATCCTAAGGGTTGATACTGCGGTCAACGACACTGCAAGGATAAGCGCACAAACTATACCCTATTGTTAGAATAGCCCCACCCAAAATCCGGAGGGCCACTGCTGCGAACGCTTAGAGAACAAAGCAGGAGAATGACCATCGACATCCACTATATGGTCACCAGGCAGCACGGTCTCGCCTCAGATCCCGCAATAGTTTCCTTGCTAGGACTCTGCCGCTGGAGAGAACACCAGAGACAACTCGTCTTAACAGAAGGAGGAGCTCACTGCCCACAGACATGTCACCAAAGGAAGAACTGGCTCCTGGCGCCGACCTACATTATCCAGTGTATCCTGTGTCCCTCAACCGCTTAAGAGTGGGTGTCCCTCGATCCAAGACCAACCTGAACAACAAGTTCCATGACGAACTAAAGAGCCTACTTTTCTTAAAATTAAGACTCATGCCAATGATTAATCTACAGTATATGAATCTATCTATAATATTAGGGTAAAAAAGATATAGACAGCATTTATTAACAGTTGTCAGCCCTGATTGCTCTTAAGAATACGTACAGTCATATCTGTTATTTTACACATAGCACATACAAAATTTGGATGATATCCAACTGATAGTATAGTATAGAAGTTACATGTATTTAAAAATTGGTCCTATCAGCAGGCTTACAATCATGTTGGTAGAGCTGACGTATACATGTTACTCCAAATCAATCTAAAATGTCAGGTAGGCCTACTACATGTGTGCATAGTTTAAAGCTGTCGGCTTGCATACTTTCTTATATATTGGTATTAGGATAAAAAGAGAGAGAGAGAGCAATTATCAACAGTTGGCAGCCCTAGTGGCTCTTATGAATACGCTGAGTCATATCTGTTCATGTACACATATAACATACAAAATTTGGTTGAAATCCAATTGTTAGTGTCGAAGTTATATGCATTTAAAAATTGGACCTATCAGAAGTCTTAAAATTATTTTGGCAACACTGTCATGTATGTCCTCTTGGAAATTAAACTGAAATAGTATTATCTACATGTTACTCCAAATCAATCTAAAATGTCAGGTACTACATGTATGCCAATTTTGGAATAGCTCCCATGCATACCTTCCAAGATATACAACATGGAGCTCAAATTTCTATTGCGTTTTTTCACCAGTTGGTAGAACTGACACCATTTTCAAATATGGGCTTGAAATATTCCGGTATACATCTTTACTCATACTAAATTTGGTTTCGATTGCTACAGCCGTTTAGGAGTTGATAGGGAGGGGGGACACACACACAGCCAGACAGACAGGACAGACAGACAGAAGGACAGGCAGACAGACAGACATACATTTTCCCGGATCGATCTCATAAGGCTACTTTTTCCTAATTTTTGCAAAATGTGAAAAGTAGGCTAAACAAGATGTTCAGTAAAGAACGTATAGCCTACTTTCTCCTAAATGTATGAGTATAGTTATAACTCGTTGTTATTATCAAAGAGTATAATAGAATCATTTCTTGGTTGAAGACCTTAGAAACTATTTACCTCTACCAAACGCCACAACCTAGAAAAAAACTACTACCATCATTGCAGAAAGATAGATAAGAAGTATCTCAAGAATGTTTAGATCTGGAGACATAATCGACCGGACTGGCTGCGTGGCTCAGCGGTAACGTTCTCGCTTGCTGGGCCCTAGGTTGCAGGTTCGTATCCTGGCGCAGTGAGCTGGCATTTGAGGGTGCACAAACGCAAGGGAGCCGTGTCAGTAGATTTACTGGCACGTTAATGATCCCCTTCGGGCCAAAATTCCGGCACCCCGGCGTATCTAAAAGCAGCAGTAGTTAAAACGGACGTAAAACAAATAACATTATTATTATTGTTATTATTACATAATCGACCTGCCGTGGGCAACATCCAACTTTGAGTTGAGGTATGTCTTTACCCGTCTGGTTGTGCATGGCTTTCACAACCCTAATTGAATTAACAAATCTTTCCATGACCCTACAGAGACGTGTGTATACAAACTATGTGGATATTTTCGATTGCTATTTGCCTGAAATAAAAGAATTAATAACCTGAACTAGCACCAGCGGCTAGAATTCAGTTACTATGTGAAATCGTTTTGTTCTTTACTTCAAATAACATTTTCAAATAACGCACAATAGGCTGTTACAAACCCTTTAAAATAAGAAGTAAAAATTTATCATAGTAGCCTATCATCTTGTCATTCTTCAAATTCTATGCGCATAGAATGCCAATGGTATACTATCAATGGAGTCCCATGTAGACCAGTCGTGAAATCTAGTGGAGAAGTATCGAACAATATAATCCTAACAGGGCGAGTGCATTCCAGCGGCCATAAGAAGAAACTTTTCAATAAAATCTGGAAGTTAATAAGTAGGCCGGCGTGCAGTTACCTTTTTGGCTGCTAGATGTCTCGAGCAAATCTGCTGGCGAATTATGTTTTAATTAAATATATGTCTTGCACCGTAATATGCACAATATAACGCTTAATTTTAAAACGTCGGAGTCATTACAAAGCAACAAATATGTAAAATTTCAAGCAAAAACCTAACACTGATGGGGTTTGAACCATACACATATGAATGATACCACGGAGCCATTTGTGCCAACGAACATTGAGCTATATAAAATGATTTACATAGAACTTGTTAGCAAATAATGATTTAGACCTAACGATTTCATCAGTGGAGTATATTATTTATATATAAAGCATTTCATAGAAAGTTTATTTATTTTGTATCAGTACGCTATATTGCATGCAATACTCAAATTAGTGAAATATAAGTCAGACACAAGATATCCGCTGCCATCTTGTCTTCTTACCGAGACGGCTCAGCTTTTTAAAATCGCTTCTGCACTATAGTATTACAAAATAAACTTTTAATTTCGAACGTGCCTCTTCCTTTAGAACAGTTAAATCGATTCTCGGCTCGATAATCGGAACTGGTGGGTCCCATGATATGGATTATAAAGTTTGCATAATTCGCACGGCCGCCATCCTGAAATGGTACGGCGGATGACCTTGTAGCTTGGTCACAAGACGCGTCCTATACGAAGGTATGTTATTACCAAATTTGGTAGAGATCGGATAATTTTGTTAGTCGCTATTTGATTTTACGTTTTGAACGTTTGAGTGGCCGCCATTCAGTTTTGGTAAAGATGGCGGCGATATAAAACATGACACTGAGGTGCCCTTTGCTTGTTCTACCTCTACCAAATTTCGTTCAATTCGGTTTCACCGTGTTCGAATTGATAGGGGGGACAGACATTCAGAGTACACACACTCACACACACACACACACACACAGACACACACACACACATACATACATACACACACACACACAGACAGACACACAATTTTTGGCCTTGTAGTTATCTCATAAGTCTACTTTCATTTTTTGCAAAATGTGAAAAGTAGGCTAAAAATGGGGGATCCTTCCAGCAGATACAGACACCTCTTGTGAATGTGGAACTGAACAAGACCCAAGCCACCTACTTATCTGCCCCCTCCTGGACAACCCATGCACAATGGAAGATGTTTTTAGAGGATGCAACCAGGCCATAGCAGCTGCAGTTTTTTTTAATGCTGACCGGACACGGAAATGAATGAATGACCTAAAGATGATGTTAATAAGCAAAGAATGTTTCACTGGTTACAGGCGACACGAGCAGCGGGAGTGGGAGTGGTAGTGGTAGTGGTAGTGCCGTGCAGCCAGAGTGGCGCTCCAACTACAAGAGCGACTACAAGGGCAAAGTGCGCCCCATCACTACACATGACCTTCTCTGCTGGTCCTTCCAGGTGGCCAGGGGTATGGAGTACCTCGTCAGTCGTAAGGTACGTTAGATACACAGTACAGTAGAACCCCGATTATCCAAGCCTCGATTAACCGACAATCCGCATTATCCGAGGGTAATCACTAGGGTTCGGAAGTTTAAGACCTAAAGAAGTACAAAATATGCAAGCAAATATGACCTAAAAACTATTAAATATGACCCAAAAACATGGCATTTCGTTGTTTGCCAATTGCTTCTGAGCTAAATATATCTACTGGAGTGACATTCTATTGAAAGGTGGAAGCACACTATCGTCATGTTCCGTGACCTCACGCGTACAGTGTCGCAATCTAACTTGTCCAGAAAGATGTGCTAAAAGACGTGCTTAGAGGAGCGCCTTCCTGGAATCAGGTCTCCTAACCTGCTATCTGCCTGTTCGGGGAAGAGAAAGAAAAATATATCTACTGCACTATTCGGAATTCCGGTGTTTGAAACTCGACGCAGATAACACATACGTTGTTAACGACGCCTCAATTTAAACAAAAATGCTGAAATTATAACTAAATATGACCTTATATCACTAAAATATGAACAAATATGGCAAAAACAATAAAAATGGCCGAAATATGCATTTATAGGCGACATCAAATTGCTTTAAACGTGGTCAGGGACCCGTCATTCAAACTTATTTTTCAGATTTCGGGTAAAATAAGCTCAGGAAAAAAATATGACTTTTCCTTAACATCCGAACCTTATTAAGCACTGTAACACAGCTTATAAGACAAAATTAGACACAGCACGATCAAACAGCTATCTTTTGCTACCTGCATTTCTTACCCAGGTTAAGAATTCAACTTCTACTAATATCGCGCCAGTTGTCTTCCCGCTCAATGCGCAACGCGCATTCCAAAAACATTAAGTTGGTCACTATGTCCATTACTGTACCTGATACTGCCACACTGCTTGCGACGGTGGGTGAGTGGTTAACGTGTCGGATTACCAACCCCAAGTTTGCAGGTTCGCCCCTGGCCATGGTAAGTGATTTTTGAAGGCGACAAAAATCACGACATGGATGTCATACGTTGTTGGCATGTTAAAGAACCCATTTGAATTCAGTAGGCCGTGTTCAATGGCAAAATTAATCTCGGGATTTTCCGCCAACACAAAGTTCCTCCATTCTCTACTAGAAAGCGCTGTAGTGTCAAGGAGCTTAGATATCTAACCCCCTTGGCTTTCATAGCGTTCAAATGAACGACGAAATTCGACATGCAAGCTGCCTTCTGTGTGTCAATTTAACAAAGCTTGCACCCGGCACCCGAGGCCATACGATATTATTATTATTATTATTATTATTATTATAGTTTATTGTTTGACAACATTATCACGGCAAATACCGGCTGCATTTTCTGTTACAGCCTGGTTCGGCCTTAGCAAGGAACCATCTGTACTGAGATAATTACGATTACACTGTTCAGAGACTTCACATCCATGTCGTGCCCGCATTCTTCACGAGTCTGCTTCATTTGTATGATGAGCTAAATTCCCATCTGGATCATCGAGCTTTGCTGAGCATTCGGCCAGGGCATTGTCACCAAGGAACTTCCTAACAATATGGCATGTGTTTAACAGAACTGCCTTCTGAAGTTCAATATATATCTGTGGGTGCAGATTCAATATTGATAGACTACTATGGAGAGTTTTCGGTATAACACCAGTACACGATACAATTATTGGGATGGTAGTCACCGAATCAAGTTTCCACATCTGCTTTACCTCAATTGCCAGCTCTGTGTACTTAGATATTTTAGTAGCAGCTGTTGTTTGGATGTTTGGAGTGTTGAGACATGCAATATCTATCAGTAATGCCTCTTTGTGTACTTTATTGATGACAATGATATCTGGCCGGTTGTTACTGACTGCGACATCTGTCACAACTCCTCTGTCCCAGTAGAGCTTGTGTGTGGCATTTTCGAGTACTGAAGATGGTGTGTATTTCCAATAGGGGACGGAGCTTTGAAGAAGTTTGTACTTCAATGCCAGTTTCTGGTGGATAATGTTGGCAACTTGATCGTGTCGATGTTTGTAGTCAGTGTTGGCAAGGTGGGAACAACCTGATATGACGTGTTGAATGGTTTCACTACATTTGCCACAGCGGCGACATTTCTCACTCTCTGTTGCTGGATCTTTTATGATAAATTTCCGATAGCTTCGAGTAGCAACAACTTGGTCTTGGATAGCTACAACAAATCCCTCTGTTTCCGGAAAGAAGACCGAGTGGGTCAGCCATGCGTGCGACGCTAACTTGTCGATGTGAGGCTGGTCCAACTCATGTGGAAACTTCCCATGAAGCGCCTTCTGTTTCCAATTCCCGATCTTGTATTCAGTAGTTTTCATTTCTTTTACTGGTGGATCTAAAGATGACAGATGGAGCGGTGTGTAATTATCATCAGCTGAAGATACAGTGTGATGGAGAGGGGATGTTTCTCCTTTGTTGTGGAAAAATGCACGCAGAGTTGTCACTTGTTTTGTATGAAGGTTCATGATGTCTATCAGTCCTCTACCACCTTCAGACCGAGGTAGAGTCAGGCGCTCTGTTGCTGATTTCGGATGGTGCATACGATGGCGTGATAAAAGCACCGATGTTTTTCGTTGCAGATCGTGCAGTTCAGTTTGAGTCCACCTGATTATACCAAAGGAGTATGTAACTACGGGCATTGCAAATGTGTTAACTGCCTTAATGATATGTTTAGCGCTAAGTTTTGAAGAGAGAATACTGCGAAGTCGTGAAGTATACTGCTCAGTTATGTTCTTCTTGATATCACCGTGTCTGAGACGGGTACTCTGGGCGAACCCAAGATATTTGTACAATGCGCCTTCCTCCAACGGCTGAATACTTCTTTGTCCCTCTCCAACAGGTATTCCTTGTGCAGAGTGCGAGCCTCTAATAACAGTCTGTGTTCTGCACTTATCAAAACCAAACTGCATATGGATATCTGAAGAAAAGCTCTGAGTGATAGAGATAAGATATTGTAGGTGCACTTTAGTTGATGCATACAGTTTAATGTCATCCATGTAAAGAAGATGGTTCATCCTGTACGCTTCACCATGATTACCCTTAATACTAAATCCGTAATTGCTACTGTTCAGGATTTGCGAGAGAGGATTCAATGCCAGACAAAACCAGAGTGGGCTTAGCGAGTCTCCTTGGAAAATTCCTCGGTGAATCGGTATTAATGAAATGTTAAACGAGTGCCACCCACTGTAAGTTGGAGGGCAGTGCTCCATGAAACCATTGCGCACTTCAGGAAGTTCACTATAATAGGGTTGACCTTGTAAATCTCCAAGCTCTGTATAAGCCATGTATGAGGCACGGAATCGAAAGCTTTTTGGTAATCAATGAAGCAGGCATTAAGATTTCGTGATCTACGACAGGCCTGCTCTAATACCACGGCATCAATAGTGAGCTGTTCCTTACATCCTTGAGAATTCCTTCTGCAACCCTTTTGCTCCTCTGCGAGAATGGCGTTTTCCTCACAATGCGCATGAATTCGGTTAGCAATAATGGATGTAATGATCTTATAAAAGTTTGGCAAGCAGGTGATGGGGCGATATTTAGATGGATTTGTGATTTTAGAGTCCTTTGGCTTGAGATAGGTTAGCCCTCTGGTTAGGAAAACTGGAAATGCAGCAGGATTTTCCAGAAAACATTGTATGTGAATAGCCAGTAAACGGTGGGTACATGTGAGCCTTTTATAGTAGTAATTATGGATCCGGTCAATTCCAGGTGCTTTCCAATTCTGTAGGCTGCTGATGACCTGGCGTAGTTCCTCAACATCAACGTCTGTATGTGCCATTTGATTTATTCGTCTGGTAGCATTCTCTATTTCCTTCAGGGGCATGGTGGCTCAGCGGTCTAGCTGTATTCCTCTCACCAAGGCGGTCCGGGTTCGATTCCCGGTCAATGCATGTGAGATTTTCGAAGTGAAATGCCATGTCCTGTGGTTCGGATTCCACGTAAAAAGGAGGTCCCGTGGCTCATAATCACCAGATTCACGGTCACGTAAAACTACAATCTTCCTTTTTTTCTATTTCCTTCAACCACGGAGCTTCATTGTTGTGTTCTTCCGGCCTAGACCATATTGATGAACAGTAGTCGGTAACACTCTCCGCACTGGGTTCTTCTGGAGAATCATTCTGAACTTGAGGTGTCTTTTTCAGGTCTTCATAGAACTTTCTCTCATTTCTCTTGAAGTCATTGTTCTGTTTCTTCCGTTCGGTAGTGTTCTGGTATCTCTTAAGACGCTTAGAGAGGGCTGCAAGTTTTTGTTTATAAGTATCAAGTACTTCTGTTATCACTGCGTCCTCGGGGACCTGAAATTCTTCTAGTGAGGAGTCCATCATGATCCTTCGTATGCGGTTGTTCAGACGTCTACTTCTCACTCCACTCTTATACTGTTGCAGTCTGTTCACATTCTGGCGTAGTTGTTCAATGCGTTGTTTTAAACGTTTTGCCCATGGTGGATCACTGGGTTTCCTTGCAGCAAACTGTTGGTTTGGAGGGCGTGGCCTACCCCCATTAATTCGTACTGCAGCTAGTGCTGCACAATAGATAGCAGTATGAACCTCCATGAAAGATTGGTGCTCTTCTAAATAGTTGGGAAGTACGGTTTCGTTCAGTTCTTTCAACACCATGGCAAACTTGCGGGAAGACTGCTGCCTCGGAAGTATAGGACGTTGGGTAGGGTCAGTACCTGCATATTCAAGCAGAGCTGAATTAAATTCGTCTTGGATCTTGGAATGATGGCTTGTTTCCCCATTATGAGGTTCATTTACATGAGTCGATTCATTCAGGGAGACCTCATTATCAGTATTTATTTGGCTAGTTTCACCACTTGCAGCTGAGGGATATAGTTCATAAGATATCTCCTGTCTGATTCGATCCAGAACAGGGTCGGGAACTAAATGATTCTTTACAATTGCTCTTCTTTGATCCGCGACTCGTTGCTCAGTGATGCTAAACAGAGGATACTGCTGCTTGAAAGCCGCATGCAGGGCTTGGCGGTAGTTTGTTATATCTGTTTCAAGACGAGTTATTCGATAATATGCCCGCATGATGTATTCATTCATATGAGATTCCCATTTCATGCGTTTTCTGGGCTTACCTGCGAGAGTGGTTGTATTTATTACAAAGGCACTGCCGTCAGGTGCGGTGCGAGACTCGAGATTTTGTGTACCGCCAATATCGTCTTGAGCTGCTGGAACTTCTTCGGGTCTACTGATGGGTGGACAGCAGCTTGTCATCCCACTGCCACCGGTTTGCGTATTGTCACCTCTAGCGGTGGTTCTAGAGGTAACCTGCCGTATCACAGGCAGTGACATTTCTTAAAGCAAATTACTATTATTGCCTTTTCTGTGTGCTTTTTATACCTTCAGCCAGGTATTGCCTGGGTATTGCCTTTGATACCTATGGCAAGGTTTACAACGCTCCTGTGAATGCTAGTGTGTTATTTTGACTGATCGACGCAGATTCTTTGTAAATATGTGATGCAACTGATGTCATTTAACTCAATCCTAACCCTTGTTTCTAACGAAATAAACGATATTACACAATTAATATCTGTTATAGGGGCCCAATTGGACTAATTGAGTAAACGGAGTAATAAACACACAATACAGGGCATAGATTGAACTATTTTAAACGGAATATTTGTGGTAATGTTAACCTAACCTGTACCAGCAATTCCTAGGCAACCACGTAAACAAGTTTCATGCACAGTCATATGATATCCAAATATCACTATAAAAACCTCGCACAATCACTATTAAACTCTGTGCACCGTCAGTAAGTCACTCAAAAACATCTTCCAAACCATAAAACACTGAAGTAGACATTAAATAACTAAACAAACTATATAAATAGGAGGAGCCTCGATCCGATCAGCCTCACCAAGTCACAGCCTTCCTTATTATTCTTATTCTTATTCTTATTCTTATTCTTATTCTTATTCTTATTCTTATTCTTATTCTTATTCTTATTATTATTATTATTATTATTATTATTATTACTGCCACACTGTTAAAAGTAAACAGAAAGGCTTGGAAGAATATCGACAGTAGGAAGGAAGGTACACACGCACGTGACGCCCGATAACAAATTATCATGCAAGAAGTAGCAACAACTGACTGCCAGCCGATATAATTAGGTTTGGAATAAGTGGGCTGCGCATGCATACTGCAAGTCCCCCCTTACCAAACAGCCATCTCCTGGCGCGATGACATTACGTGTTATAATATCTGAAGTCTGGCAGTTCCATAACATACTGCCTACGGAGGTTGTGTGTTTAGATTTATATAGGACATCCTGTGATTGGTACCACCATTTTCAAACACCTAGTGTATACTACCCTGCCAGGGAATTGCTACCGCTAGACATGGAGCGGGGCAGTTGTGTATACATTACGTCAGCTTGCCAAGTTACGGCTGCCACGGGCGGGTGCGAGGCAAGAGGGGGAACTCATGTACAGTCATACAATTATTTATTTATTTATTTATTTATTGTATGGCTTTTAGTGCCGGGAGTGTCCGAGAACATGTTCGGCTCGCCTGAGTCTGTAGTTGCTTCCAGCGGACACCCTTAGGGTGAGCTACGAGTTCCGTTCAATTTCAAGTAGTTCCAACTTTCGCAACGATATCAATTATACCTATTGGTGAACGTTGGATCTTTGATAGAGCGTTCTGATGAAATCTAACCTAACAATTTATCTTCACACAAGTTTAGTCTGTGGAAGGATCTTTCACATGACATAAATCTATGGCATGGGACCGCTGGCTTTACTTCCCCTCCGAAGGAAGGCATACTGAAGGATTTTTAACGCTCTTAAAAAATCCTACGGTTTCGGCCGGGTTTGAACCAGCTATCTTGGGCACAGCAGTTCAGCATGCTACCGACTACGCCACCGAAGCCGCTAGTCATACAATGAGAACACACCACACAGCGCACGACCCAGCACGAACCATGCACACACACAACATGCGATGAAGTTTCGCTGGCGACGACTACACGTCTATCGCATGCGTGTGACTGTGCGGAGCGCATTAGTTCCGATTTCCGCCACCGGCAACAATTCGCTGGCACGGTAGTACATAATCCATATGTTTACACTCTGGAGATCAATGTTTTGTTTATATTGTTACGTGCCACCCCCTAGTGGCACTTACTTTAACTGGATTACGGTGGGTGAAAGCACAAACACAATTGTTCCTTTAAAGAGAAGTTAGCTTTATTGCTTGCAGGTCAGATATATACACCGTACACTAAGTAGATAGAAACAATTAGCTGTCTTACTGAAGCTCCCTCCTGTATGGAGCCCGACTCACCCATTCACTCGGCCTTGCAGTTAATCCTCTCGCTAATGAGGTGGTCCCGAACGCTGGCTGGAAACAGCTGCACTAAGTCTGTCACTCACTGTTTTGCAATTCACCACAATGACCTCTGTCGCACTAGCTAAGCACACACTCTTCAATACCCAGCCTCTCCGTATGATTCACACTCCTTCACTGTCAAGAGAATCAGCTTCACAAGGGTTTCGAAAGTCACGCCGCCAACAACTGTCGCTCAAGGTAAACGCTCGCACTAGCTCGAAAAACACACACACACCGCTTGACAGGTCGCTCTTATATAGCAGGCCGGTGACTCAATAAATGCTTCTAGAACCATCCAGGGTTCACGGCTTCTCGAGGTTTCCATCACTGGCTTGGTCACGAATATTCTGGACCATCCCTTTGTCCTAGTAGTCCTGTTGCATAAGGCACACGCAATACACTGAGGCAGAGCACAGCCCAACCCGGGGGCAGTTGTGACTCATGCGGCGAGCGATGAAACAAACTCACAGCCGTAACACCACCCCCTTCCTAAAAGGCTGATAGTCCCGATCAATCATTGGTCCGTCTGTGTCCCTCCGTAGGCTGCCAGGCGATCTCGATGCACGATCTTCATCTTCGCCCTCGGGCTCCGCTGTATCCTGTAGACGACATCGTTGATCCGTTTCACGACTCGGTACGGGCCCTCCCAGGACTTCTGCAGTTTGGGTGACAGGCCTTTCTTCCGTAATGGGTTGAAGAGCCAGACCAGGTCGTCCTCGTGGAATCCGCCGGCATCCGTCTGTTGGTCGTATTGGGTCTTCATTCGGTCAGTCTCGATCCGCAGTTTCCTCCTCGCGAACGCGTGCACGTTCTCCAGTTGGTCGACCAGTTCTTGAAAATACTGGCTTACCGGGACCGGATCATTCCCAGGTCTGCCGAAGGCAAGATCGACAGTAGACGGAGCTCCCTCCCAACCATGGCCCGAGCTGGTGTGCACCCAGTGGCTTCATGCACGGCGGCGCGGTAGGCCAGGAGAAATAGTGGAAGATGTTTGTCCCAATCCCTCTGGTGCTCGCTGACGACTATTCGGAGATGGTTCTCGATGGTGCGATTTAATCGCTCTACCATCACTTCGGACTGAGGGTGTAGCAGCGTTGTCCTTGTCTTCCGGATTCCCAGCAGCTGTCATAGGTTATGGATCACCTGTGACTCGAAGTTCCTCCCTTGGTCGAAGTGCAGCTCCAGGGGTACTCCGTACCGGCTGACGAATTCCTTCACCAGGGTCTCTGCGATCGTCGCGGCTTCTTGGTTAGGGAGTGCATACGCCTCCGGCCATTTGGTGAAGTAGTCGCTGACGACCAATATGTAGCGGTTCCCTACCTCGCTTACCGGGTATGGTCCAGCAACATCGATGGCCACTCTCTCCATGGGGCCGTCCACGTTGTAGGTCTTCAGTGGACCCCGTCGTCTTCGTCCTGGGCCCTTGCTGGCTGCGCAATCGTGGCACCTCGCGCAGTTGTTCTCCACGTCAGTTCGGCATCCGATCCAGTAGAACCGCTCTCTCAGCTTCTCCAGGGTCTTCTTTATCCCTAGGTGTCCACCAGATGATCCTCCATGGACTTCCTTCAGGACTTCCTTCGTCATAGCCTTTGGAACGACGACTTGCTCCCGAGATGTCTTCCCGTCGGTGCTCTCCCAGGTACGGCAGATGAGGCCATCCCTTACAACCAGCGAGTCCCACTGCGCCCAGTAGGACTTAAACTTTGGGCTGCAGTCACTCACAATGTTCCACCCGGGTTTGGGGACACAGGCCCTCTTCCATTCGGCTATCAGTCCCAGGTCATCATCTTCCGCTTGCGCCCGCGTGAAAGATTCGCGGCTCCAGCTCCCTTGAAGTTCCACGGTAGTCCTTCGGCACTGTATCCCGGTGTTCTCCTCCCTTCTGGTACAGAAGGTGCGGTCTTCGGGGCACGGTTTTCACGACAGAGCGTCGGCATTAGAATGCAGTTGGTCTTTCCTCTGCTGGATCTCAAAGTTGTACTGTTGAAGCCTCTCTAACCACCGCGCGAGTTGACCCTCGGGCTGCTTGAAGTTCAGGAACCACCGCAGGGACGCATGGTCGGTCCTGATGAGAAATTCTTGCCCGTAAAGGTACTTGTGGAAGTGTTCAATGGTCTTCACGATGGCGAGCAGTTCCTTCCTGGTGACGCAGTAGTTCCTCTCTGGCTTTGACAAGGCTTTGCTGAAGTAGGCCACTACTCTCTCCTCGCCGTCCACTATTTGCGACAGGATTCCCTCTATATCAAAGTCGCTGGCATCGGTATCGACGATAAACCTTGTTCCAGGTCTGGGGTAGGCCAGAATAGGTGCGGTGCACAGAGCCTGCTTGAGTTGTTCGAAGGCACTGTGGCATTCTGCTGTCCACGTGAAAAGTTGGTCCTTCTCAGTCAGTCGATGCAGTGGTTTGGCGATATCGGCAAATCCTCTCACGAAGCGACGGTAATAAATGCAGAGTCCCAGGAAGCTTCGTAGTTGGGACTTGTCCTTCGGAACTGGCCACTCCCTCACAGCTGTGGTCTTCTCTGAGTCGGTGCGCACCCCTTCCTCGGAGACGATATGCCCAAGGTAATGGACCTGCTTCTGGAAGAGCTGACACTTCTTGGGGCTCAACTTCAGCTGGACAGCCCGTAGCTTCATCAAGATCTCCTTCAGGTTGCTGTAGTGCTCCTCGAAGCTTCTCCCCAGAACGATGACGTCGTCTAGGTAGACCAGGCAGGTCTTCCAGTGTAGTCCCCACAGAATGGACTCCATTATCCTTTCGAAGGTCGCAGGGGCGTTGCACAGACCGAATGGCATGACGGTGAACTGCCAGAGCCCGCTGCCCACAGAGAACGCAGTTTTCTCGCGGTCCTTAGGGTGGACCTCCACCTGCCAGTAACCACTCTTCAGATCCAAGGTGGAGAACCATCTTGACCCTGATATGGTGTCAAGGGTGTCGTCGATCCGGGGTAGAGGGTAGCTGTCCTTCTTCTTGACGTCATTCACCCGCCTGTAATCCACGCAGAACCTGGTGGAACCGTCCTTCTTCTTCACTAGCATTACCGGAGAACTCCAAGGACTATGTGATGGCTCGATCACCCCTTGCTCCTTCATCTCTTCTACCATCCGGTCGACTTCAGCTTGCTTGGCGAGCGGGACACGTCGGAATGGGGCCCTAATCGGTGCGCTGTCCCCAACGTCGATTCTGTGCTGGAACAAGCTTGTCCTGCCGAAGTCTTTGCTCCTCACGGAGAAGACATCCTGGAATTCATGTAGCAGGTCCCGAAGTTGGAGTGATTGCTCCTCGACAAAATGGTCCTGGGATCCTTGGTACAGCTTCTGTAGTTCTTCTGGCAGGGCGCGTCTTCTTCGGTTGTCCGTCTGCAGGTGTCCGTCCGTCGTGTCTGTGATGCAGGATATCCAGGTAACGGGCTCGCAGACTCCCAGGTTGGTGTCCCGGGGAACCGTAATGTCGTAGTCGTTCAGGTTGGACAGGCGGACGTATGGCCGAGACGTCGTGTTGATGAGAGTCTTGGCAATCAGCAATCCTTTTGTCTGGATGTCCTCATATTTTGGCTCGATGATTGCCGCCACTCCCTCAGCAGTTCCGTCGACAATTACGGCAGCGCTGACTTCCGTCCTGGCGGGAACGGTGACGTCCTCTCTCAGCCTTACTCGTCGTGCGGTGACGGCCTCGTGTGCTGGTTGCAAAGCAAGTTCCCCACCTCCGAAGTGCAGAGTGTTGGTACTCAGGTCCAAGATGATGTTGTTTTGGTCCAGGAAGTCCAGTCCGAAGATCACTTCGTTTGATACATCAGCCACGAGCAATGGATGCTTCACCGCCCGTCGACCAATGACGAACTCCAGAGATGCTTCGCCATGTACAGGTGCGGTCTCTCCAGTCGCAGTTATTAGCTGGAGGATCCTTTGCGTGGGTTGCACTCTCCACTTCGGGATTACGGTGGGTTTGACGATGGTCCTCGTCGCTCCCGTGTCGATCAGCATGGGCCAGCTCACTCCGTTGACGACTCCGTCGACCATTAGGCTGCTATTATCCCTCCGTAACTGCGTCACACGAACTTGGACTGCCGGGGCTTGACGACTGTCACAAGCCAACCTTTGCCCCCAAGGCTGGCTAATACTCGTTTCCCTGGGCCGCGCGGTCTTCGGACGACTGATTTTCCGTCGGATACCCTCGGCGGCGGCGATCACCGCAGTCCTTGCTCCGGTGGCCTTTCTTACCGCAGGTCCAGCAGGTCGGTAGCCCTCTTCCGGGCCGCCTCTCCGGTTGTCTTCCGGCTGTGTCGTTGCTGGTGGTGCTGCGACTATCGAAGACAAGGCTTAGCGCCTCCATTAATTCGTCGACCAGGGGCTTGGTCTCGTTTGGTTTAACTGGTTCTTCGACGTCCACTTGACGCACCCGCGCGTGTATTCTAGATGCCTGTTTTGCCGTCTCGAACTCAAGTGCGTGGCTCAGCGCATCTGCCAAGGTCTTATTGCACGCGAGTCGCAGCGCCTGTTGAGTGTCCGAGTCCCGTAGCCCGTCGGTGAAGGTCTGCGTCGCTATCTGCTCCAGAAAGTCGGCCGGCGCTGTTGGGTAGGCGAGCCTTACGAGGCGTGCGATATCCATGTCGAACTCGTGCAGGGTTTCCGCGTTCTTTTGTACCCGGGTCCGGAGCTGCATCTGGTAGGCCTGCTGAAGACGGCTATCTCCATATCGGGACTCCATATGGGCGATTAGTGAAGCGTAGTCCTGGGATCCAGTCGGGATGGCCTGAAGGACGTTAAGGGCGTCCCCTCTCAGCGCTACAATGAGACCTGTAGCCTTTTCCGTGCTGTTCCAGTTGTTTATGGAACAGACTGCCTCGAACTGACGTAAATAGGTGCTCCACGGGACCTTTCCGTCGAAGGTTGGGGGCGTCACTTTGCTCTGTCCCGTTCCTGATATTCCCGGTGTAACTGTGGGCGGGCGTCGGCGCAGCTCGGCAACTTCCTCTTATAGATCGTTGAATCTCGCTTCCATCCCCGTCGACGGGCGTTGGTTCAGCTCAGCAATTTCCTTTTGTAAAGCGTTGAATTTGTCTTCCACCCCCGTCAGTGGGCGTTGGCGCAGTTCGGCAACTTCCTCTTGTAAGGCGTCGAACTTCTTTTCTACTGCTGTGACTTCCTCACGTAGGCCCTGGCAGACGGTGTTGACTTCCTGACGCAGACCCTGTTCCAATTTCTTTTGAATTTCCTGTAATTTCGTCAGCAGACACTCTTCCAGATTTTTCTGGCCATCCAGAAATTTGGCGGTTAGGTCCTCTGCTAGCTTATTCTGACCGTCTTCTAATTTGGAGGTTAGGTCCTCGGCTAAACTTTTCTGGCTGTCTTCTAATTTGGCAGTTAGGTCCTTGGTTAAATTCTTCTGGCCGTCTTCTAATTTGGCAGTTAGGTCCTTGGTTAAATTCTTCTGGCCGTCTTCTAATTTGGCAATTAGGTCCTTGGTTAAATTCTTCTGGCCGTCTTCTAATTTGGTTTCCATGCCAGTTAACTTTTCTAGCAATGCTGCCAATTGCCCTTCCTTTTTGGTTGTTTGTCTTGTAAAGGAAAATTTAAAAAAATTGACCTGCTCGGGTTTTGAAACCAGGACCGTCAGGTGTTGTGCTTGTGCTTGAGTTCGTAATCCGGCTTCTGACACCAGTTGTTACGTGCCACCCCCTAGTGGTACTTATGTTAACTGGATTACGGTGGGTGAAAGCACAAACACAATTGTTCCTTTAAAGAGAAGTTAGCTTTATTGCTTGCAGGTCAGAAATATACACCGTACAATAAGCAGATAGAAACAATTAGCTGTCTTACAGAAGCTCCATCCTGTATGGAGCCCGACGCACCCTTTCACTCGGCCTTGCAGTTAATCCTCTCGCTAATGAGGTGATCCCGTACGCTGGCTGGAAACAGCTGCACTAAGTCTGTCACTCACTGTTTTGCAATTCACCACAATGACCTCTGTCGCACGAGCTAAGCACACACTCTTCATTACCCAGCCTCTCCGTATGATTCACACTCCTTCACTGTCAAGAGAATCAGCTTCACAAGGGTTTCGCAAGTCACGCCGCCAACAACTGTCGCTCAAGGTAAACGCTCGCACTAGCTCGAAAAAGACACACACACCGCTTGACAGGTCGCTCTTATATAGCAGGCCGGTGACTCAATAAATGCTTCTAGTCCCATCCAGGGTTCACGGCTTCTCGAGGTTTCCATCACTGGCTGGGTCACGAATATTCTGGACCATCCCTTTGTCCTAGTAGTCCTGTTGCATAAAGCGCACGAAATACACTGAGGCAGAGCACAGCCCAGCCCGGGGGCAGTTGTGACTCATGCGGCGAGCGATGAAACAAACTCACCGCCGTAACAATATTGTACTAGCTGTAGGCCTAACCCGTATAGCATTAATTGCGGTATCATAAAGCTTATTAAGTATATCGAACTGTGTTTAAATGTAAACATAAATCATTTTGATGTGTAACATCTTTCCACTCGGTATATGTATATTTTTTGTGGGGGTGATTTGAAAAATGAAACAGAAATGGATGGGACGGAAACAATGAGCTCGCGCGGAGGCGGAGATTGATACCACGACGTACTGACGGCCATGTGGCTATGTAGAATGTAGGTATATCGCATACGGTTTACTTCAAGGTTTTGAGGTGCCATTAAAAGTAGGAATAAAAGAGCGATTCCGGCACAGGGGCTAATGGGCAATATGGCCGCCGCGCGCAACCAGCCCTATGTTATTCTTATGGAGGGGACAGTCAGAGCTGGCACAGGGGCTATTGGGCAAAATGGCCGCCACGCTCTGAGACCGTCAATGACGTCACAGAGAGGGGTCGGCCATGTAGTTGCCAAATGGAATATTTATTGTTATTATTATTAGGTAATTATTAATTGATCATGTATAATCAAGACCAGCCTTATATTGTCGACCTCTTGGTGTAGTGGCTAGCATTCTTGGAGGTCATTCCTGAGGTTCGAATCCCGGCTCTGCCAAGAAATTTAATTTCTGGTCTCAGGAGAGGAACGGGGTATACTCAGCCTTGTAAGGCAAAACTGACAGGAGCTGGCTTTTAATTCATACCTCAACCATTCTGCCTAACCCAACTTCACCTAACCTAACCTAACCTAACCTAAACTAACCTAACCTAACCTAACCGAACCTAACCTAACCTAACTTCAAAGTCAGAGCAAATATGAGAGCAAATGTGAGAGCACACATAATAAACTAAGTTATAACCTAACCTAACTTCACCTAACCTAACCTCACCTAACCTAACCTAACCTAACCTAACATAACCTAACTTTAAAATAAGAGCAAAAATGTAAGAGCAAATGAGAGAGCACAAATAATAGACTTAGTTATAACCTAACCACACCTAACCTAACCTAACCTAACATAACCTAACTTCAAAGTGAGAGCAAAAATGTAAGAGCAAATGAGAGAGCACAAATAATGAACTTAGTTATAACCTAACCTAACCCACAGAAACCTCATTTAAAGATTTTAGATTTTATATTTTAACATTTTAGATTTTTGATTTTTTTTTTCATTTTACATTTTTTAGATTTTACATTTTACATTTTTGATTTTTTGTATTTTAGATGTTAGTTTTTTTTAGATTTTAAATTTTAAATTTAAGATTTTTTGATTTTAGATTTTACTTTTTACATTTTCCGAAAAGAGTAAACTACAAGGCTACATACCTAACCTCACCAAACCTAACTTTACCAAACCTAACTTAAGCTAATCCAAAGGCTAATGCACATACACAAAGTATATCAGGGTACAAGCAACTATCCTTATGCTAATTTTATAGGTTACTGTACAACATGATAACTACCCCAACCGTTTTTTTTTTCATTTTGTTGTTTACATATATGACAATTTTCCAATTTCCCATTTTCAGTTTTTAAAAAATGTTAGTTTTAAGTTTATCAATTTCACAACATGGAAACATGGATTTTGCATTATGTTGTTTACACATTTATCAATTTCACAATTTCCCATTTACAGTTCTTAAAATGTCAGTTTAAAGTTTTTCAATTTCATGATATAGAAACATGGATTTTCCAATTTGTTGTTTACACATTTGTCAATTTACCAAATTCCCATTTACAGTTTTTTTAAATTTCAGTTTAATGTTTTTTTTATTTTGTCAATATGGAAACATGGATTTTCCAATTTGTGTTTTACATGTTCATTTTGCATTAGGAGTGGAGAGAGGTGGGTAGTAATTAAAAATGTACAAGCAGTTTCCATACGGTACAATATTTTTTTATTTTAAATACATGTACACTATTTACACATAATACATTTTTATATATATTCCTTATTGTTATAAATTGTACACTTGTTTTTATTTTGTTTTCTATTTTATTTATTTTTGATTATGAATGCCATTTTTTATTTTTGTAGTGCTATTGTTTTATTTCCTAAAATGTTTTGTTTTATGTATTTGCTAGTTGCAGGCAGAAGATTTTGATATTCATAACTTAACTCTTTAAGCATGGTTAATGATTGAGTAATGACCATAGTCATGTGTACCTATACCATCAGCATCAATCACTCTTTTATCATCACCAGGACACAAAGCAATTTTGTTTAGTCTTATAGATGATATGTCATGTTGTTTAGAAGGGATAATGTTCATTGGTATTCTTTTTACATTGTTTTTCATGACACAATCCTTATAATCTTGAAAGCTTATACAATTTTTGACAACACCTCAGTTAATACCTTTAATCTTTTTGATTTCTTTACCATTTATGTCTAAAGCGTACATTTTAGCTCTAAGTCCAACAAATGCTTTTATAATTTGTCCACAAGCCTCGTCTTTAAATTTCCCCAACGTTTTCTAGTTTGATGTAGAGTAACATATGTGATTAGTAGGATAATGTGATGTGTCCAGGTGTTCTAGGAAATCCAACTTGTCTTGATATACATCTGGGGTGTTAACCAAATAAATGAACGAGTCGGTATCCATATACATGAGTTTAAGATTGTTCATTCCATAATAGGGTAGCAGGACATCATAGTGGTGGGAATACATTAGAGTTTTTGAAGTATCCAGTATACACATTCCAATATATATAGGCTTATTGAATACAATGTTACGTTTAGCCATGTGGAAAGCAGCTAGGTTAGGACCATAAATTGTTCTGTCGATGAATGTTGGTTTAGCTATTACCTTTCTGCCTTTTTGCTGTCAGTCACAAGACGTATGTCTATTCTTTTACGGATATGTTCCATTGTTTTCCCAAAAATGGCATTGTTGAATAATTTGTACAGATTTTTCTCAAAATCATTTTTGGCTTGTTTTCGAAGGTTGTTATTAAAATCAACGTCTTTGTTTAAACTTTAACACACGATGAATTTTTATCAATTTTATTCCATGATCTAAAGCCTGTTTTAATGCCATGTAGTGAACAACATATCGCCTTCGATTTCCAAGATGAGGAATTAGTTTTTTCAGAGACGAATCCTTAGGTTGTGTACACTCTGGTAGGGAAGGTAAATCGTTGTGTAGATCATGAAGGTCAGATGGGTAATCAACATCAACGTCTAGAATGTATCCCACAGGATCGTCTTTCTTTAGTTTTTCTAGATCAACAGTATCTGGAGAAACCCACTGAAATCCACCATAAGGAAGGGAGTGGCACATAGCCCATCCGTATTGGTTGTTGGCATCATCATAGGTAATAAACTGCGATGGTTTCTCAGAATCATAGGTTACCATTTATTTATTGTTAGCTTCAGCATACCGATGAGACACCTGGCATATGCCTCCACGTATTCCAGACTCGATTAAAAGAATCTGATCGTAATCCTGTAGCAATTCCAGTTCAATGCCTGTGTAAAAGAGCATTGCCTCGAAACTTAAACCAGGCGAAGTAAAAAAGTGTGCAGCATCCACTCGGTGTGTTTCTAGTGTTTTGTTTCTAAACGTTTCAAAGCTGTCTGCAAGAAGGAGTACATCTGATGTTAGGTAGAGGTCACTATATTCCCCTAGAGTTTTAATGTTGAACTGATTCCAGACATTTTTGGCATGTTCATAGTCTTCTTGACTAACATCTTCTTGACTTAATTTGTTAAAGAATGCCTCTTTTGGAGGTAAACACGTTTCACTTAACTTTTCCCATGAGTCAATGTAGTCATAACAAAATACCCCTTTACGAGTCATGAGCATTGCAGTTTCTTTTCCAAAGTACTTGTCTGTTTCAGGGTATGATGTTAAGTTGGAAACCAAGTTTTCCAAACTACTCGGCATTAACCGAAACGTGTCCACAAATCGAAGCTTAACATTTCCTACATATTTGGTAAAGGAAATGTACTTTTCTTTGGAGTTAACGATAACATCCACTCTCTCAGTAGTACATCCCAATTGCTTTACAATGAAATTTGCGTCGTAGCCACTCTTATTATGTAGAAACACAGGAACGGGGTTACGTGTTTTACACCTCAAATTACAGTTATTGTGAGCACTTCCACGGTACTCCCCTGTAATGTGGCAGTGGTCTCGAACTTTCCAGTCCTCTTTGGTAAATGGTTTTTGACACAAATAACAGGTTTCAGAACATTGGAACTCTGATTCTTGATCCAGAGTTAAGGCCTTTGGAACATTTAAGCTGTAAAGGCGATCAATTTCATTAGCTATTGAGATCAAACAGTCCATAAACTTTCCTGCAGCGTCAGGTCCACGATAAATAACAGGTTGGCTTGGAAGGTTTGTCTTTATGTGTTCCACAGCAGGTGAGGGTTTAACGTATATACCAAAGCTCATAGGAACATGACTCTGGTATGGTACTGTATAACTTGCTTTAGGATTGGGTAAACATGTTTGATAGGGTAAGAGTATACTTTCAAAATCTGCATAGATAACGTAAGGTATTCTCAGCATTTTTTCAACATTTAAGAATTTGACAATGGGGTTTTTAATCATTTCAACCCTAGCAATGTCATGCTGGACACACAAAGCTCTATGTTCTTTCAATTTTTCCATTCCTTGTTGACCATATCGATTATCGAAGTGAGTAAAACACCGTTTACACGTATATATTTTATGTCCATAGCGGGTAATCTGATGTCTTACTAGTTTATCAAAATCTTTGATAAAGACGTAGTGGTTCTGGCCGGATGATGAACTTAGCAGAAGGAGGTCACGATGGTCTTGCAGCTCTTGATCCACAACCTTTAGAGGGAACAGTTTATTGTTTTGTTCCAATCCAAATACATTAATGGATATATCGTTGGCTTTTTCAAATTTAGGAATGTCAGCTAGCGATGTAGGAAACGATATTACAGAAAAATCATACTTGTTGTCCAGGTCCTTGTATTTACTAATGCGATGAGCATTCTTTTTAACCAGTTTTGCTAAAATGGCATACATAAAACACTTTTCATTTTTCAAGTTTTCAGAATTAATGCAGGCTTTTCTTGCTTGTATAGCTGCTGGTAATGGAATATATGTGCTTCGACGCAAGGGATTGTACTTATTTATTTTCAATCGTACTCCTTCCACTGCTAACAAAGCCCAATTACTGCCTTTTAGCTCAGATTCCTCCATTTCCGTAGTTAACTTTGTAAATTGTGTTTCCCAAAAACTAATTAAGTCCGTTTACAAAAATAGGGCCTGATTTCGTGTTTTAAAAGCACGATCTGTAATGTCATTGGTAGATGTATGAATGAATCTACATTCAGCCACAAGATTAACTTTTATCGACTTGTGCATTGCTAGTTCTTTCTGCATAGCTTGTATTATTTGCTGTTTGGACTCTTTAAGGTATGAATTTAAATCCTTGCACGTATCGCAACGAATGAAATAGGATTTAAGTCGACCTTGACAAGATGTCTCATATTCAATAAGTCCATTTTTTTCAGGGACCAATGACAGTAGGTAATGTTTTGTAGGCTCAGATTTTTGTCTTTTAGCTGCCGACACAACATTACAACATTCTTCATGACGACGTCCATTGTAGGCATTGTTGAATTTATTGCCACACGTTTTACACTCATGAAATTCACCACACGATACTTCATGCCGCTTCCTATGATAGTCTCGAAGAAAAGTCTTTCCACACTCTTTACACATATAGCTAGGAATGGCTTCTTCCATTATGAATGTTGATTTCTGCAAACAGCTGCTTACTGCGTATCACAAGGCTAGAGGTTGATCAGTGAGACGGTCTTTCACGATGTGAACACCGTGAGAGCTGGTAGTCAACTGGTGATATTCTTGTAAAGGGTCCTCTAATATACCCCTATTCTAGACCAACAGCTCTTTACAGCGTATGCCAAGGCTGTATACTGGATAGTGAGACGGTCTTTCACGGTGTGAACACTGTAACAAGTAGTAGTCAACTGATTATATACTTGATAAGGGTTCTCTAATATACAATAGTCAAGACCAACAGCTACTTACTGAGTAGTACAAGGCTGTACAATAGTTGTTTTGACAGTCTTTCACGATGTGGTCACTGTGAATGGTGGTAGTCAACTGATGATATACTTGATAAGGGTCCTCTAATGTACCCCTGGTTAAGGGTAACAGCTGCTCACTGCTTATGACAAGGCTAATGACTGGTTGCTTCAACGGTCTTTCACAATGTAAACACTGTGACAGGTAGTAGTCAACTGAAAATATTCTTAATAATAATAATAATAAAAAAGGGGTCATTTCATTCCCACCCAACGAGGGTGGGCGGGCCCCTATAGATGGCCGCACCATCTCTTGGGCCAGAGGAGGGGATTGAATGGAAGGTGGAGAGTTATAGGAGAAGGGTGGTGGTGAATTGCGTAAGTTGGAGAAGGAGAAATGATTTGACCTCTTGGCTAAGATTGAAGTTTCGAAAATTTGGTGTTGACGAAAAATTGCTCTTAAATGCATTGAACTATTGTAGGTGAAGACGTTAGATGTTGAATTTTGAGAGTTTGAGTTTAATGGTGTTGTAAGAGAGTTGAAATTTGGTGTTTCCAGGAGTTAGAAGTTAGAGTGGGTGATGAGCTTAGATAGGGGGATTTTTTTTTTTTAGAAGTGGATGATTATGTATTATGAGATGGTATGGGATGAGATGAAAAAGGTGCGTTGAGGGGAGTGTGGGTGATGAGATATGGTAATTGTTGTTTGAACTATTCAGTAATGAATGCGATAATAGTAATGGATGAGTTTGCTGAGATGGAGGTGATGGATGACTTTGGTTGAGATGAGAATTGAAGCGTGATTGTAGAAAAGAGAGAGAAGAGAAAAGAGTCAAAATAAAAAATAGAAGGAAAAGAAATAGAAAAGAAAAGAAAAGAAAGAAAAGAAATATAAGCTGTTGATGTAAGATGTGAGTATGTATGGATGGATTGATGTGATGGTGATTTTTTTTTTTTTGTAGAGGACTATTAGTCCGGGGCAGGGGTGAGGCTCTTGAGGTGGAGTAGGCCTAGCTTAGAGTATACTGGATTGCGTAGCTGGAGTGCCTCAAGCTGTCGTAGAATAGGATTCTGCGTTCTTCTAGCGCGCTTCAAGTAGCGCAGTTGAAGAAGGTGTATGTACGTCGTAACGAGGGTTAATGGCATTAGACGGTACAGATCCTCACTTGGGTGTATTGGGGGGAGGCGAAGGGCTATGCGGGCGATGCGTCGTTCCATGGTTACCAGGGGGTGCAAGTAGCTGGCGGCGCAGCCGGCCCAGACAACATGCCCATATGTGATGTAAGAGCGGATGAGGGTCTTGTATGTGTAGAACAACGTTGAGGCATGCAGCCCCCAAGAGGTTCCGATCAGCCTGGTGATGAGGCGAGAGCGCTTCTTAGCTGAGGCCGTAAGTGCGCGTAGATGTGGACGAAGGGTGAAGTGCTCGTCAAAGATGACGCCCAGGTAGCGTAGCGATGGTGAAGTGTGAAGGCGGTGATCATGGATACGTAGGGTCAGAAGATTGGGGTTGCGGGTGGCCGAGTTGGCATGGCGACGGGGACGGAAAATTACGGCTTTGGTCTTGTCCGTATTTAGAGTGAGATGCCGGCGATCACACCAGGCCGTGAATCGGTCGAGATATGGTTTGACCAGTCTGTTGATGGCTGCGACGGAGGGGCAAGGAGCGAGTATTGCAGTGTCGTCTGCGAACTGGAGGAGGTGAAGGGGAGCCGGAGGTTGGGGGATATCTCCGACAAAATGGATGTAGAGGCTATCGACCGCTAGATAGCATGCTGTTCGTTCAGTGAGCGAGTGTTGAAATGGAGCGCTAGGTAGAATGCTGGTCGTTCAAGTAGTTCTCATAGTCACCGCTAGATAGCGGAAACATACTTTGCGTGTCGCATGCAGCTATTTAACAAAGTTTTACCTCATAAAAAACGTGCTTGTATAAGCTTTGTACAAAAATTGAATATACAATTAATCACTAAGAGTTTAGAACTAACATGTATAGACTTGTGTAGGGAATATTGGGGTCCTTAGCAAGAAAGAGTGCCTAACACACATGAGTGTACAGCCTTTTGATATGCAGTAAGTACCTGATAACCTTGAGTAGGCCATAAGCTCCTCCTAGACAAATTTACGTTCGGGAATATTCGGCTGTGAATACGACTGCCGAATCTCCGGACAACAATAGAGCATTGTTGCCAACAGAGACATTTTATTTTAGTGTTGACAAAAAAAAAAACCACTAAAACTAATTTATTTTTATTCGACATCATATACTTAAATCACATTATTAGACGATTACCAACTTCAATTTTGAGTGAATTACAAGTACTAAGACGCTACAAAATCACTACTTCATATAGACTTCAGACTTCAGAAAAGTAAAACAAATATCTATAGACTACAGACGACCGACCTGATGCCGGGACATACCGGCTCTAGGGGGAGCTCCATTACTTCCCCTAGCCGAAAGAGACGCAATAGAAAGAAGAGGACCCGAGACCGAGAGCGAAAGGGAGAGCCTATGGAGGGTGTGCCAACCGAGCCATCCGAAGAAGAGGACATCCGCCCTGCTGGAGCGTCCGATTCCGAGGATGACTCGAACCACAGCAACAGCTCTTCCCGCCGCAGCCGTCCCAGAAGGAAGACCACCGCACCGACACTCACCTCATCGTTTGACATCGTGTGCGGTAATTATCCGACGACATCAGTGCTCCCAAACCCACCTCCAGTTGACTCCGTCTCTTACCCCCCTCTCACCTCCTGCACGGTCACTCTTTCCGCAGACCCCAGCCCTACTACCACATATGCCACCATTGCTGCCCCCACCCAGCCCATCTCCACTATTCCCTTCACCTCTTATCAATCACCCATAATGTCCACCCCCAACTTCCCTACCTCACAGGCTTCTGTTTCTCCTTCCTCCTTTCCTCATTTCCAATTTAATCTCCCATCAAATATCCCCAACTACTTCCAACCCGCAAGACAATCCAGACCCCAACCCATGCCATCTTCATTTGCTCTCCCACAATCCACTCCTCCCTCTCTTCCACCTCTTCTGAGCCAAACCATCCCGCCTCCAACCACCCCCACCACTCAACATCAAGACTCCACCTGCACTTACAAACTGTCCAACTTCAGCGAACCACGTCCTGATATCCGGCGAGTAGCGGCCATTCTCCGGTCCTTTCTTCCAGCTACTTCAATTCTTCAACTTATTCCCCAACCCCATGGCATCATCCTCAAAACCCGAGGTGATGCCAGAACCACTCTGATCCACAAGATGGGTCTGGCTCGTCTAGGAGAACACGTCTCCCTTGAACTCCTTCCCCCCAATTCTTCCATTCTCCCCCCAATAATCCGCCGAGACCCCCTCCTCTCCGTAGTCATTTGCGGAGTGGACACCGGTTACAGTGACGCGGACATTCTTACAGAATTGCAGTACAACACCCTTAATATTCATAAAGTATTGCGCATAAAGAGTGACCGTGGTCCCACCTCCCTAGTGCGCGTCCTTACCCCCGACCGCTCCACTATCGACCGTCTTCTTTCCGAGGGAGCCTACTTGTACTGGCAGCGCCACCGAGTAGAGCCCTCCCGCACCAACATGCCTGCTCCCCTCCGCTGTGACCGATGCCAGGTATATAACTCCCATGCAACCGCCCATTGCCCCACTCGCCAACCAGTTTGTGCTCACTGTGGTCAACCCCACATGACCCGCAATTGCCCCAATCTCCAACTTCCCCCCAAATGCACTCAGTGCCAGGGTACCCACCCAGCTTACTCTCCCCGTTGCCCTAACCGCCCCATTGCTGACGTTTCTAAACCAGAATTCACTGCCCCTGTTCGTACCATCGACCCCGTCACTCCCCCTCAATCATCTGTTTCCCCTTCACCCCCCTCCATAGAGGATATGATCCGTTTTACGGCCATATGCTTACAGAACCTGCTTCCCTTCGACCGCCCCCGGGTATTGGAAATTTTGCATTTTGCAGCCCGTACTACGTTCGGCCTAAATATGCAGGCCACTACCTCTGGCCAGAAAATTCATTTTCACTTCCAGCCAATGTCCAATATTTAAACCATTATGGCTAGTATGGGAAATAAGGTACCTTCCGTTGGCGCGCTTTACCATAATATCTGCTCCCTGAAAACAAATCGCCCCTTTCTTGATCTTCAAATTCAAATTTACAATCCCGCAATCTTCATACTCAACGAAACTTTTCTGACCAGTAATCAGAAACCTGTCTTTCCCCAATATACCCTTTACCGTGCTGATCGGCCCAACGCCGCTCGGGGAGGAGTAGCCATTGGAGTCCATAAGTTTTTTCCATCCCGTCTTCTTCAACCACAACGTTTTGTTCATACTCATGAAATATTAACAGTCATGGTTTACTTTCCCTCTACCCCTGTCATTGTCGCCACAGCATATAGTTCCCCACGTTCCCGCCCACCCTTTGAATACCTTGAATTTCTGGACAACACATTTCAACACTATATGTTCGCTGGCGATATTAACATCAATTGCTTCAATTCAGCTGAGGAGGATTTACTTGAAACCTTCACCACTTCCATGCACGGCAAACGAATAGCTATTCCCCCCCATACCATGGTAAGATTTCAGAGCACCCCGGAGATAGTCTTCGCTTCCTCCACCATAGCCCAGAACTGTTCTATAGATTTAGCTGGCCCTGCCGGTAAAGACCATGATCCTTTCTATATTAAGCTTCCCGCCCTCACTCTCCCCCGTTCCCTCTCCGCCCCACCTCCATCATTTTTGAGACCAAATTTTCCAAAGACAAATTGGGAAGCTTATCGTTCATACATTGAAGAAACACTTTCACAGGCTGCAGTCCCACAGAATACCGAACAACTGTTCGATTTAATCACACTCCTGGAAACCACCATAGCCTCCGCTGACCGACTGCATGTCCCCAAGACCAAAATTACCCCGAGCAAGCCACCTATTCCGGCCAAAGCAATCCAACTTCTGAAACTCTCCCGTAGCTATTATAGGGCCTACCTCAGGACTTTTGACCCAGACCTACTGACAAGACACCGACAATACCAAAGACATGCCCGGTCCTATATTAAAGCCATAAAGAAAAAGAAGTGGATTGACTCTTGCTCCCGCCTAGCACAGGAAACTCAAGCTCGCCCCTTCTGGAAAACTTTCAAACAACTTACTGGACAAAAAACCCAGGAAAGCCAGTACCCTATCCGAGGGACCAACGGTCATTTATTCTCCGACAAAGACAAAGCTGACACCTTTGCCCACTACTTTACTGACATCTACAGTGACGCACCCCTTAACCGACATGATTACTCAAACCATGCGACCGTTTGCGAGCAAACTGACCCCCATCTCCCCCTCCTGACACCCAGTTTTGACCACATACCGACCTTAGACCCCGAATCACCACTAAACCAACCCATTACGATCGACGACATTTCATTCCAGCTAGGCAAACGACGCAATACTGCTCCCGGGACAGACGGGGTGGTTTACCAACACATAAAACAATCTCCTCTCATCTTCCTACATTTTCTAGCCATAGCTTACACACTAATTCTACATACCGGTAACTTCCCTTCCCATTGGAAGACAGCCAAAATTATCTTGTTTCTTAAAACAGGTAAACCTCCATCTCTTCTTTCCTCCTACCGGCCAATCAGCTTGCTATCCGTTTTTACTAAATTGTTTGAAGCCATCTTAGCCCGTCGACTTTACACATTCCTCAATTCCATTAACGTTTTCCCCCCCACTCAAGCAGGTTTTCGCCCTCAATTTTCCACACAAACTCAACTCTTTCGATTAGTCAGCCTTATCACTCCCCATATCAACTCCGGCTATCCTGCGGCCCTCCTCCTACTAGATCTTGAAAAAGCCTTCGATCTAGTATGGCACCGTGGTCTCATTTTTAAACTAATGTCCCTCCACCTCCCACGCTCCATAGTTCGCCTTCTCAGTAACTTTTTACTGGACAGGCGAGCCTTCATACAAATTAGATCTGCGTCCTCCTCCACCTTCACTCTCTTTTCAGGAGTACCTCAAGGCTCCCCGATTTCCCCGCTCCTCTATTTAATCTACGTCCATGACATGCCCCAACCCAACCAGTTCTCTCAGCTCTTTCAATTTGCGGATGATACAGCTCTGCTATCATTCGCAAATAATCTCACAACCCTCAGCAACCGTCTCCAGGCCTACCTAAATACACTGGTTGCCTGGTTCTCTAAATGGCACCTCACTATTAATACCACCAAAACCCAGTTAGTTCTATTCGGCCTCAAGTCTACCATCAGCCACTACCGACCATTCCGCCTCAACATCTTCGACGAAGCCATTACTCCCTCCCGCCAGGCAGTGTATTTGGGAGTCACACTTGATCACCAGCTATCCTGGAGACCTCACATCAAACCGCAAGCCCACAGAGCGCGCCAACGTTTGGCGCTAATCCGTCGACTGAAAGGGGTTTCCTGGGGTCTTAGCCCACTTCAGCTCATCCATACCTACAAGGTCTTCATCCGCCCATTGCTTACTTATTGCTCATTGGCCTGGATAGGGGCTAGCTTACCCCAATACCAAATTTTAAATTCTATTGAACACTTCGTTTTGAAGGTTGCATTTGGCCTTCCTCTTGACACGGACAGCAATCTGTTAAATTACCCCAGGACTCTCCCCTCACTCTACCGTCACCTTCACAAACTCCGCCTACGTTCCCTGCAGTCACTAGTTGACTCACGACTTCCACTTACCTATGACCTTCTCATGACGCCAATTACCCGGAGGCAACGTCGCCTATCCAAACCACTTCCCCAAGCCTTGGCACTATCCCTACTCCATCATAATATTCTCCCCGACCTCTCACACATCATTCCTCCTGACACGTATCCCCCATAAATGTTAACCCAATAAGCATCCAGTTTGCACAAACCGTTTGTTTTCACATAGATTTTCCAACATTTTCTCATTGTTTTTCATCCATTCCACTCAGCCACTTACCACCTGGCATCGGGCCACCTTACAACATCAAGAAAGAAGACAACTTACTCTACGAACAGACGAGCTGAACGCATCTCACCGACGTTTCACACATCATCTATCACCTGTAATTCTATTAAATTTTGATACTACATTTATATATTTTTAAGTAATATTTACATCAAGAACAGCAAGATATTGAACAATTGTATATTTTTATATATATTTTTGTACATTTTTTTTAAAGCACAATAAAAAGGGTTCCCCACGGCCGAAGATCACCGTAGTTGTGATGGCGGCCAGTCCTCCTGGGAGGGCATTTTGCCCTCCTTCGGAGGGCAAAACAACCCATTTTATGTATATGTATGTATGTAAGCTCCTTCTCAAACTCCACTACTACCACCTCCCTCATAATTTCATCCGCCTCATTGGAAACTTCCTCAGTCCCCGCACCGCCCGCATTTCTATCAATCGCTCCCTCTCACGCTCCTTCTCTCTAACCCAAGGCGTACCCCAAGGGTCAGTGGAGTAGTAGGGGTTCTGCCCCACCCATTTTAACATGTACAGTCGGGTACAAATAAAATGGGTGGGGCGTCCCTACTACTCCACTACTGTACAGTTTTAGTCCTAGAGACTTGAAATTTATTTTGTTGGTAGAGGGGGTCAGGGCCATTTATTTATGTCAAACAAACTTTTTTGTTAACTTGTTAGTTTCCAAAATATAGGATTTTCAAAATTGAACTTTTTTTCAAAAAAACTCAAAAAATAAAAAAGTTTTATTATAAAAAATAAAGGACATAGAGACCATTCTTTTATGCCCATAGAAAACTTTTTAGAATGTTTGGTTTTATGAAAAATCGCCTACTTTCCAAATTGAACTTTTTTCATTTTCGTCATACAGACCTGGGACTTGGTTTGCAGGTATAGGGATAGGGCCTTTCATGTATGTCAAACAAACTTTTTTGTAAACTTCCTAGTTTCCAAAATAGTGACCATTTATCAAAATTCATTTTCTTTTGTCCTAGAGACCTGAGACTTGGTACGAGGATAGAGGGGGTAAAGACCATTGATTTATGCGAAACAAACTTTTTTGTAGAAATCCTAATTTTGGAAATATTGCCCATTTTTAAAATTTTATTTTTGTTGACCTGGAGACCTGAGACTTGGTATGGGTATAGAGGGGGTAAAGACCATTGATTTACGTTAGACAAACGTTTTTGTAAAATTTCTAATTTTGGAAATATAGCGTATTATTAAAATTTTATTTTTGTTGTTCTAGAGACTTGAGACTTGGTTTACAGATAGAGGGTGTAAAGACCACTGATTTACGTCAGACAAACGTTTTTGTAAAATTCCTAATTTTGGAAATGTAAGCCCATTTTCAAATTTTTATGTTTGTTGTCCTAGAGACCTGTGACTTGGTACGACGGTAGAGGGGGACAAAGGCCATTCGTTTATGTCAAACAAACGTTTTTGTAAACTTTTTAATTTTGGAAATATAACCCATTTCGGAAATATGTTTTGAAAAATTTGAAAAAATACACTATTTTTGGACTGAGAGTGGTATAGAGGTAAGTGTTGGAGTTAACATGTATTTTCAGGATTTTTAGATTAATGACATAGCTTACTTTCCAAATATTTTTTGAAAAATTTGAAAAATACACTAATTTTTTGACTATGCATGGGATAGAGGTAAGTGTAAGAGTTGAGAGTCATTGATAAACCTTAGAGTACTTTAAAAAAAAAAAATTGTGTGTTGTTGTTGTTGCTGCTTACAAACATGGCTGTAAGCATTTTGCAGCCATAAAAAAAAGGACTGACATACTTTCCAAGACCAAATAAGCCCCCACAAGCAAGAGCAAATATGAAAGAGCTAATACAAAATCCAACAAAAGCCAACAAAAGCCAACAAAGGCCAACAAAAAAGCCAACAAAAAAAGCCAACAAAAAACTGACCAAAAAAGCCATGTAGCATGTTGGTAGTTGAGTGAGTTGTCATATTGACCGATAGATAGCAGGCTGGTAGTTGAGGAGTATTGCTATCGACCGCTAGATAGCATGCTGTTCGTTCAGTGAGCGAGTGTTGAAATGGAGCGCTAGGTAGCATGCTGGTCGTTCAAGTAGTTCTCATAGTCACCGCTAGATAGCGTAAATATACTTTGCGTGTCGCATGTAGCTATTTAACAAAGTTTTACCTCATAAAAAACGTGCTTGTATAAGCTTTGTACAAAAATTGAATATACAATTAATCACTAAGTGTTTAGAACTAACATGTATAGCCTTGTGTAGGGAATATTGGGGTCCTGAGCAAGAAAGATTGCCTAACACACATGAGTGTACAGTCTTTTGATATGCAGTAAGTACCTGATAACTTTGAGTAGGCCATAAGAATATTTTCAGTTGACTACTACCTGTCACAGTGTTTACATTGTGAAAGACCGTTGAAGCAACCAGTCTTTAGCCTTGTCATAAGCAGTGAGCAGCTGTTACCCTTAACCAGGGGTACATTAGAGGACCCTTATCAAGAATATCATCAGTTGACTACCACCATTCACAGTGACCACATCGTGAAAGACTGTCAAAACAACTATTGTACAGCCTTGTACTACTCAGTAAGTAGCTGTTGGTCTTGAGTATTGTATATTAGAGAACCCTTAGCAAGTATATAATCAGTTGACTACTACTTGTTACAGTGTTCACATCGTGAAAGACCGTCTCACTATCCAGTATACAGCCTTGTCATACGCTGTAAAGAGCTGTTGGTCTAGAATAGGGGTATATTAGAGGACCCTTTACAAGAATATCACCAGTTGACTACTACCTCTCACGGTGTTCACATCGTGAAAGACCGTCTCACTGACCAACCTCTAGCCTTGTGATACGCAGTAAGCAGCTGTTTGCAGAAATCAACATTCATAATGGAAGACGCCATTCCTAGCTATATGTGTAAAGAGTGTGGAAAGACTTTTCTTCGAGACTATCATAGGAAGCGACATGAAGTTTCGTGTGGTGAATTTCATGAGTGTAAAACGTGTGGCAATAAATTCAACAATGCCTACAATGGACGTCGTCATGAAGAATGTTGTAATGTTGTGTCGGCAGCTAAAAGACAAAAATCTGAGCCTACAAAACATTACCTACTGTCATTGGTCCCTGACAAAAATGGACTTATTGAATATGAGACATCTTGTCAAGGTCGACTTAAATCCTATTTCATTCGTTGCGATACGTGCAAGGATTTAAATTCATACCTTAAAGAGTCCAAACAGCAAATAATACAAGCTATGCAGAAAGAACTAGCAATGCACAAGTCGATAAAAGTTAATCTTGTGGCTGAATGTAGATTCATTCATACATCTACCAATGACATTACAGATCGTGCTTTTAAAACACGAAATCAGGCCCTATTTTTGGAAACGGACTTAAGTAGTTTCTTGGAAACACAATTTACAAAGTTAACTACGGAAATGGAGGAATCTGAGCTAAAAGGCAGTAATTGGGCTTTGTTAGCAGTGGAAGGAGTACGATTGAAAATAAATAAGTACAATCCCTTGCGTCGAAGCACATATATTCCATTACCAGCAGCTATACAAGCAAGAAAAGCCTGCATTAATCCTGAAAACTTGAAAAATGAAAAGTGTTTTATTTATGCCATTTTAGCAAAACTGGTTAAAAAGAATGCTCATCGCATTAGTAAATACAAGGACCTGGACAACAAGTATGATTTTTCTGTAATATCGTTTCCTACATCGCTAGCTGACATTCCCAAATTTGAAAAAGCCAACGATATATCCATTAATGTATTTGGATTGGAACAAAACAATAAACTGTTCCCTCTAAAGGTTGTGGATCAAGAGCTGCAAGACCATCGTGACCTCCTTCTGCTAAGTTCATCATCCGGCCAGAACCACTACGTCTTTATCAAAGATTTTGATAAACTAGTAAGACATCAGATTACCCGCTATTGACATAAAATATATACGTGTAAACGGTGTTTTACTCACTTCGATAATCGATATGGTCAACAAGGAATGGAAAAATTGAAAGAACATAGAGCTTTGTGTGTCCAGCATGACATTGCTAGGGTTGAAATGATTAAAAACCCCATTGTCAAATTCTTAAATGTTGAAAAAATGCTGAGAATACCTTACGTTATCTATGCAGATTTTGAAAGTATACTCTTACCCTATCAAACATGTTTACCCAATCCTAAAGCAAGTTATACAGTACCATACCAGAGTCATGTTCCTATGAGCTTTGGTATATACGTTAAACCCTCACCTGCTGTGGAACACATAAAGACAAACCTTCCAAGCCAACCTGTTATTTATCGTGGACCTGACGCTGCAGGAAAGATTATGGACTGTTTGATCTCAATAGCTAATGAAATTGATCGCCTTTACAGCTTAAATGTTCCAAAGGCCTTAACTCTGGATCAAGAATCAGAGTTCCAATGTTCTGAAACCTGTTATTTGTGTCAAAAACCATTTACCAAAGAGGACTGGAAAGTTCGAGACCACTGCCACATTACAGGGGAGTACCGTGGAAGTGCTCACAATAACTGTAATTTGAGGTGTAAAACACGTAACCCCGTTCCTGTGTTTCTACATAATATGAGTGGCTACGACGCAAATTTCATTGTAAAGCAATTGGGATGTACTACTGAGAGAGTGGATGTTATCGTTAACTCCAAAGAAAAGTACATTTCCTTTACCAAATATGTAGGAAATGTTAAGCTTCGATTTGTGGACACGTTTCGGTTAATGCCGAGTAGTTTGGAAAACTTGGTTTCCAACTTAACATCATACCCTGAAACAGACAAGTACTTTGGAAAAGAAAATGCAATGCTCATGACTCGTAAAGGGGTATTTTGTTATGACTACATTGACTCATGGGAAAAGTTAAGTGAAACGTGTTTACCTCCAAAAGAGGCATTCTTTAACAAATTAAGTCAAGAAGATGTTAGTCAAGAAGACTATGAACATGCCAAAAATGTCTGGAATCAGTTCAACATTAAAACTCTAGGGGAATATAGTGACCTCTACCTAACATCAGATGTACTCCTTCTTGCAGACAGCTTTGAAACGTTTAGAAACAAAACACTAGAAACACACCGAGTGGATGCTGCACACTTTTTTACTTCGCCTGGTTTAAGTTTCGAGGCAATGCTCTTTTACACAGGCATTGAACTGGAATTGCTACAGGATTACGATCAGATTCTTTTAATCGAGTCTGGAATACGTGGAGGCATATGCCAGGTGTCTCATCGGTATGCTGAAGCTAACAATAAATACATGGTAACCTATGATTCTGAGAAACCATCGCAGTTTATTACCTATGATGATGCCAACAACCAATACGGGTGGGCTATGTGCCACTCCCTTCCTTATGGTGGATTTCAGTGGGTTTCTCCAGATACTGTTGATCTAGAAAAACTAAAGAAAGACGATCCTGTGGGATACATTCTAGACGTTGATGTTGATTACCCATCTGACCTTCATGATCTACACAACGATTTACCTTCCCTACCAGAGTGTACACAACCTAAGGATTCGTCTCTGAAAAAACTAATTCCTCATCTTGGAAATCGAAGGCGATATGTTGTTCACTACATGGCATTAAAACAGGCTTTAGATCATGGAATAAAATTGATAAAAATTCATCGTGTGTTAAAGTTTAAACAAAGACGTTGATTTTAATAACAACCTTCGAAAACAAGCCAAAAATGATTTTGAGAAAAATCTGTACAAATTATTCAACAATGCCATTTTTGGGAAAACAATGGAACATATCCGTAAAAGAATAGACATACGTCTTGTGACTGACAGCAAAAAGGCAGAAAAGCTAATAGCTAAACCAACATTCATCGACAGAACAATTTATGGTCCTAACCTAGCTGCTTTCCACATGGCTAAACGTAACATTGTATTCAATAAGCCTATATATATTGGAATGTGTATACTGGATATTTCTAAAACTCTAATGTATTCCCACCACTATGATGTCCTGCTACCCTATTATGGAATGAACAATCTTAAACTCATGTATATGGATACCGACTCGTTCATTTATTTGGTTAACACCCCAGATGTATATCAAGACAAGTTGGATTTCCTAGAACACCTGGACACATCACATTATCCTACTAATCACATATGTTACTCTACATCAAACAAGAAAACGTTGGGGAAATTTAAAGACGAGGCTTGTGGACAAATTATAAAAGCATTTGTTGGACTTAGAGCTAAAATGTACGCTTTAGACATAAATGGTAAAGAAATCAAAAAGATTAAAGGTATTAACAGAGGTGTTGTCAAAAATTGTATAAGCTTTCAAGATTATAAGGATTGTGTCATGAAAAACAATGTAAATGAATACCAATGAACATTATCACTTCTAAACAACATGACATATCATCTATAAGACTAAACAAAATTGCTTTGTGTCCTGGTGATGATAAAAGAGTGATTGATGCTGATGGTATAGGTACACATGACTATGGTCATTACTCAATCATTAACCATGCTTAAAGAGTTAAGTTATGAATATCAAAATCTTCTGCCTGCAACTAGCAAATACATAAAACAAAACAATTTAGGAAATAAAACAATAGCACTACAAAAATAAAAAATGGCATTCATAATAAAAAATAAATAAAATAGAAAACAAAATAAAAACAAGTGTACAATTTATAACAATAAGGAATATATATAAAAATGTATTATGTGTAAATAGTGTACATGTATTTAAAATTAAAAAAATATTGTACCGTATGGAAACTGCTTGTACATTTTTAATTACTACCCACCTCTCTCCACTCCTAATGCAAAATGAACATGTAAAACACAAATTGGAAAATCCATGTTTCCATATTGACAAAATAAAAAAAACATTAAACTGAAATTTAAAAAAACTGTAAATGGGAATTTGGTAAATTGACAAATGTGTAAACAACAAATTGGAAAATCCATGTTTCTATATCATGAAATTGAAAAACTTTAAACTGACATTTTAAGAACTGTAAATGGGAAATTGTGAAATTGATAAATGTGTAAACAACATAATGCAAAATCCATGTTTCCATGTTATGAAATTGAAAAACTTAAAACTAACATTAAAAAAAACTGAAAATGGGAAATTGGAAAATTTTCATATGTGTAAACAACAAAATGAAAAAAAAAACGGTTGGGGTAGTTATCATGTTGTACAGTAACCTATAAAACTAGCATAAGGATTGTTGCTTGTACCCTTATATACTTTGTGTATGTGCATTAGCCTTTGGATTAGCTTAAGTTAGGTTTGGTAAAGTTAGGTTTGGTGAGGTTAGGTATGTAGCCTTGTAGTTTACTCTTTTCGGAAAATGTAAAAAGTAAAATCTAAAATCAAAAAATCTTAAATTTAAAATGTAAAATCTAAAAAAACTAACATCTAAAATACAAAAAATCAAAAATGTAAAATGTAAAATCTAAAAAATGTAAAATGAAAAAAAATCAAAAATCTAAAATGTTAAAATATAAAATCTAAAATCTTTAAATGAGGTTTCCGTGGGTTAGGTTAGGTTATAACTATGTTTATTATTTGTGCTCTCTCATTTGCTCTTACATTTTTGCTCTCACTTTGAAGTTAGGTTATGTTAGGTTAGGTTAGGTTAGGTTATAACTAAGTTTATTATTTGTGCTCTCTCATTTGCTCTTACATTTTTGCTCTTACTTTAAAGTTAGGTTATGTTAGGTTAGGTTAGGTTAGGTTAGGTGAGGTTAGGTTAGGTGTAGTTAGGTTAGGTTATAACTTAGTTTATTATGTGTGCTCTCACATTTTCTCTCATATTTGAAGTTAGGTTAGGTTAGGTTCGGTTAGGTTAGGTTAGGTTAGGTTAGGTTAGGTGAAGTTGGGTTAGGCAGAATGGTTGAGGTATGAATTAAAAGCCAGCTCCTGTCAGTTTTGCCTTACAAGCTGAGTATACCTCGTTCCACTCCTGAGACCAGAAATTAAATTTCTTGGCAGAGCCGGGATTCGAACCTAATGAATGACCTCCAAGAATGCTAGCCACTACACCAAGTGGTGGACAATATAAGGCTGGTCTTGATTATACATGATCAATTAATAATTACCTAATAATAATCATCATCATCATCATTCTCTACGGCTTATCCCAATTAATTGGGGTCGCCGGAGCCAACCCGGCTCATTATGGTTTTGGCCGGGGATTTAAGACCGGATGCCCTTCCTGACGCCACGTGATTTTTCAGGTGAAAATTCCACCCCACTGTCACCGGGATTCGTACCCCGGCCGTCCGGGTGAAAGACGAGCAGCTAAGGCACTACGCCATCACGCTCCCAATTACCTAATAATAATAATAATAATAAATATTCCATTTGGCAACTACATGGCCGACCTCTCTCTGTGACGTCATTGACGGTCTCAGAGCGTGACGGCCATTTTGCCCAATAGCCCCTGTGCCAGCTCTGACTGTCCCCTCCATAAGAATAACATAGGGCTGGTTGCGCGCGGCGGCCATATTGCCCATTAGCCCCTATGCCAGAATCGCTCTTTTATTCCTACTATTAAAGATATTTCTACAATAAATCATCTTCAAATTGTCGTTCTTTGGTGTGAAAATATTCATTATATCATATTTGCTGAAGACAATTATGATTTATTAAATCTTCATACTTTTGCTGTATTCTTATTTAATGTAAGCACTCGAGGTACTGTCGGCCATGTGGCTATGTGGAATCTATATCGCATACAAAGTTACTCCATGGTTTGGAGGCCCTATTAAAGATATTCTTCCTACAATAAATCATCTTCAAGTTGTCGTTGTTTGGTGTAAAAATATGCATTATATCATATTTACTGAAAGCCGGTCAGGATTTGGCACTGCTGTTTTACAAGTAGTTGTTTAAATGACCAATAGAGTTCACTGTTAACAAGGGATAACATGTCACATGTTACACATCATATGCTACTACCATGACGAATGAAAGAGAAAGTGAGAGGACTCCTCAAGTTCAAGCGCGCCCCGCCCGGCAGCGCTAGTGTGGGCAAGTTCCACGCTGCCGGTCAGCTGGTCTTAGGGATAATGCCAAGGGAAACGAATTACCGTACTTTGTAACTGATACTCTTTTAACATGTAATTAGCGATCACAATTAAAATAACACGGCAGGGCACAATGGAAAATATAATTCACGGAAATAAGTACTACGGTCTCCATTACAATGTTACGGAAAGCACAGATTCCTGAAGTACCGGTAGGCTATACAGACTATTACTTTTGTTGTTTCTTGTTGTGGCATTTTAGTTTCCTCAGATTGAGAGACTAAAGAAGGTGAATTTGTGGTCTGAATCTAATTAATGATAATGGGGGAATGGCAGAGCGGCTCTTGAGAACACTAGTGACAGAGTTGAGATGGCTATTCTCAGAAGGAGTGATGCCTATGTGGTGATTACCTAATTCCTCAATGAGGGAAATAAATTGGGCTATGGGATTGAGCGCGTTAATTACTGTTTGCCTGACTGATTTACAAAGGCTAATACCAATAGGTGGGTGGATAAGGACCATCGTGCTCTGAAGGTTACTGCCATTGGGTGAAGCGTACCACAGCTCTTTCTCGAAATCAAATGTCGGGAATGAGACGTGGCCCGGTGAGGGAGGAGGTGAGCTAGAGAGTGAGGAATCTGATTTTGGTGAAGCTGGTTTAAGTGGAACGAGTGTACCATCTCCTTTGTAGGTAGGCCCACTCGGAATTAGTGTTTTTGGATTAACAGGGGTATAATTTTGGCTTTTAGAGTCATCAGGGTCCTGAGTTATCAGGAATGTTATGCCCTGGTACGTTAATGTGCGAGGTTTAGTGTCAGTGCGCGACATGTTTGTGTTCGTGAGTGTAGACTATAAGCGCGTGTAATGAGTAAGAGGTGATGAGAGATAGTGGTCAAATACCTTGGTCGACCAGAGAATAAGGAAAGAGAAAAACAAATTTACCAGTCACTCAAAATTATCCAGTTTAAATACAGTTGGAGCTATGACGTTGAGTGCGCTGATGAAATTTGAAGTTAATTAAATAATTAATTAAATAATTAATTATTGGCTGCTTAGTAGGAAGAGGGGATGAGCTAAACTTGTATTAAAACTCGAGGGAGACAGGAGTTGCTTGACTAGGATGGTTACATGGTGGGTATGGTGTTGGATATTTGAATGGTTAATAAGGGGGATGCAAATTAAGCCTATAGGAACATAGTGGAATGGCTTGAAATATCGAAGTCGAGGCGATAGCGAGGCCTAGGCTTGGTAGAAAGACTGGCAAATCATCGATTTCATCAATTGGCGTTAGAAGACGGAGCTTGGAGCAGTGGCGTGCAGTTGCTTGGATGCTGGACTCGGAATGAGATAATCAAGCTTGCATGCATGCGTGCATTGCCTGATAGAATGGGAACCTGGTGCTCTCAATAAGCTCCTTACGCCCCTTTATATAGTGAATTTTTTATTTTAATGAATTGTTTTAGGTGAAATTTGTTGTTTTAAGTGATTTTACACCGTACCGATTTGATAGGTCGGCAGTGGGTGCAATGATTGATTGGATATATTTGTTTGAAATGATATATATAATTTAATTAATTATACTATATACATATATACACACATCAAAAAAAGTTTTGCATCACCTCGGTTCCAAGAGTTCCGGAACCTTTAAATACAAAGGGAATAGAGATCAACACAAACAACATTTCAGCTCGTTTTATTGCTCATGAGACCCACACATTGCATGTTGTACCATCATACAGCTAGACTTTCAGCATTTGTGGTCCAGATTGCAGTACACACCACTACCTCTAATACCCAGTAGCACGTCCTCTTGCATTGATGCATGCCTGTATTCGTCGTGGCATACTATCCACAAGTTCATCAAGACACTGTTGGTCCAAATTGTCCCACTCCTCAACGACAATTCGGCGTAAATCTCTCAGAGTGGTTGGTGGGTCAAGACGTCCATAAACAGCCCTTTTCAACATATCCCAGGCATGTTCGATAGGGTTCATGTCTGGCGAACATGCTGGCCACTGTAGTCGAGCGATGTCGTTATCTTGAAGGAACGCATTCACAAGATGTGCACGATGAGGTCGAGAATTGTCGTCCATGAAGACAAATGCCTCTCCAATATTCTGCCGATATGGTTGCACTATGGGTCGGAGGATGTCATTCAGGTATCGTAAAGCCGTTTCGGAGCCTTCCATGACCACCAGTGGCGTACGTCGGCCCCACATAATGCCACCCCAAAACATCAGGGAACCACCACCTTGCTGCACTCGCTGGACAGTGTGTCTAAGACGTTCAGCCTGACCAGGGTGCCTCCAAACACGTCTCCGACGATTGTCTGGTTGAAGGCATATGCGACACTCATCGGTGAAGAGAACGTGATGCCAATTCCGTGGGGTCCATTCAGCATGTTGTTGGGCCCATCTGTACCGCGCTGCATGGTGTCAGGGTTGCAAAGCTGGACCTCGCCATGGACGTCGGGAGTGAAGTTGCGCATCATGCAGCCTATTGCGCACAGTTTGAGTTGAAACACGACGTCCTGTGGCTGAACGAAACGCATTATTCAACAAGGTGGCATTGCTGTCAGGGTTCCTCCGAGCGGCAATCCGTAAGTAGCGGTCATCCACTACAGTAGTAGCCCTTGGGCGGCCTGAGCGAGGCCTGTCATCGACAGTTCCTGTATCTCTGTACCTCCTCCATGTCCGAACAACATCGCTTTGGTTCACTCTGAGACGCCTGGAAACTTCCCTTGTTGAGAGCCCTTCTTGACACAAAGTAACAATGCGGACGCGATCGAACTGCGGTATTGACCTTCTAGGCATGGTAGAACTACAGACAACATGAGCAGCGTACCTTCGTCCCGGTGGAATGACTGGAACTGATCGGCTGTCGTGCCCCCTCCGTCTAATAGGCCCTGCTCATGCATGGTTGTTTACATCTTTGAGCAGTTTTAGTGACATCTATGAACAGTCAAAGGGACTGTATCTTGGATACAATATACACAGTCAACGTCTATATGCCGGAGATCTGGGAACCGAGGTGATGCAAAACTTTTTTTGATGTGTGTATATGAATAAGATTATCTCTCAACAGTAATTCGCCATGGCTTTGCTCCTCAGTTCCTGGACATATGAGTCAAGGTAGACCGTCCATTCGCTGAGGGACAAGCACAAAACAGTAATATTAACAAAGAAATAGCCTATGTTTGAAGTAGGCCCACACAAAACATAGAACGCTGATGTACACAAGACACAATGAACAGAATTTAAGAACTGAAAGCAAAGACAATTCAATTTAATTCACACAAATATCTCACACAGTAGCTTCCCCCGCACTTTTCTATGACCCGGTTCGACGGAACAACAGGACACGTGTTGGACATAATCGCTTGCAGTGCTTGTAGCGGCGGGACCACGAACTACCGTTCTATAATGGCGGAGTCCTCACACTAGGTCCTTCTATTCGTCATGCTACTACTGTAAGGCTCGTAATTTTTTTGATGCATGGGAGTTCAAATCAAAGCATAGATCTTTCTTTATATGTAGACCTCATGTACTCCATTGCTTCTGCCATTACCATACCTTTTGACGCACACTGTTCGTGGTGTAATTGGTTCTCTGAGTATGAATTCCAAGAGCCCACTTCAAATTATGTCCACCTTTATATAGGCTATACTCAAAAGTCAATATGGTAGAATTCAGGTGCGGCTCCAAACCCACACAAGGGGTAGTGCCAAGTAAAAATATATGAAAATATTGGTATTTACCGGTACATAACATGACAGCAGAGCAGTTTACTTGCTCATTTCTCACCAAGGGTTCGATTTCTGATTTATTTATAGGGCCTACACTAATCTTGATAGTCAACATTTCACATCGGGACTTACCGTTAATATACGATAAGAAAATATATAAAATAAACATTTTACTCACGACTAGCCTACAACACAAACTCAATGTTTGACTCTTTAACACCTTGTCACTCACTAAAAATAACCACGAACCGTTAACAAGAACTGAAGATAGCCTATATACAGAAATTCACCCGATTTCATCCAGGCCTGACAGGTGCAGATGGTTATCAACCATAAATTCTTAGCTATCGACAGTATTCCGTTAAGCCTTAACATGTAGGCCTACAGTAGTCATGATCGTACTTTTTCTCTTTTTATTCATTCGCTTAGTTATTCACTTTACCAGATAAGGAATTAATAAATAGGCCTACATATTATTTTCACTATTTATTAGGGCAGGTTTAGATTTCAATGTTGGAGTAATCTAGAATTAATATTATTTGTGTGAGAGCGATTGGTTGTCAGTTTGTGTCAACGAACCCCCCCCCCCCCCCCAGCAATAACCAATGAGTGTCAAATTACTTCCAGTCAATCAGGCCATTGGTCCACTCCCTCTTCCCTTCCTCCCTTTGTGACTGCGTGTAACAGACAGGCATAGCGCTGGCCCAGTACCTCATAATAACCGATAGATGGCATTGCACTTCAGTGTCTGTACTGTCTTGAGCCATACTGTATTCGGCACAGGGCTCAGCTTATTTCCTCATAGCGAGTGACGAGAGAGGCTACGAGCAAGATCGTAAATTGGACTGCGCATGCGTCAACCGTGCCGCATAGACCGCGGCTCAAGATATCACTGGGGCGAAGATGGAATCAATGATCATACTCTACGGAAGGAATATTTAAACTACTAAGTAATTTGAAACTAATTAGATACCCACCTGTATTAAACGTAGGCGTTCGAAATTTATTTTCTCTTAGAGGGCAGTGCCATGGCACAGTGGCACTACGCCTAGAACCGCCCCTGGTAGAATTTATGGTAAAGTAAATAGTGATTTATATCCTGTTCAGTGCTTTAAGTACATCATATGTAATCATCTATATATTCTATGCCGTGTTTACAGGTGATGCATGGGGATTTAGCTGCTAGAAACATTCTTCTTGCTCAAAATAACATCGTCAAGATATGTGACTTCGGGCTGGCCAAGAGTATTTACAAATCAGACCAGTACAAGAAGAAAGGAGACGTAAGTTACATTACTTTGTTAATAGTGTACAATAACAAACTTGTAGTGAATAATATACTCTAGAACGAAATCACTAATGATACAGTATTTCATTTTTAGCCTACTTTTCACATTTTGCAAAAATGAGGAAAAAGTAGACTTATGAGATCGATCCGGGAAAATGTGTGTCTGTCTGTCTGGCTGTGTGTGTGTGCCCCCCCCCCCCTTATCAACTCCCAACGGCTGCAGCAATCAAAACCAAATTTAGTATGAGTAAAGATGTGCACCGGAATATCTCACGTCCATATTTGAAAATGACGTCAGTGCTACCAACTGCTGAAAAAACGCACTAGAAATTTGAGCTCCATGTTGGATATCTCGCAAAGTATGCATGGGAGCTATTCCAAAATTGGTACACATGCAGATAATACTATTTCAGTTTAATTTCCAGGAGGCCAACAATGACAGTGTTGCCAAAATAATTTTAAGCCTTCTGATATGTCCAATGTTTAAATGCATATAACTTCTACATTATCAATTGGATTTCAACCAAGTTTTGTATGTAATATCTGTACATAAACAGATATGATTGAGTGTATTCTTAGAAGCCACCAGGGCTGCCAACTGTTAATAATTGCTCTCTCTTTTTTTTAAAATCAAAATGCCAATATATCAGAAAGTATGCAAGCCAACAGCTTTAAACTATGCACACGTATATTTTGACATTTTGATTAATTTGGAGTAACTTATATACGTCAGTTCTACCAACATGATTATAAGCCTGCTGATAGTACCAATTTTTAAATACATGTAACTTCGATACTATTAGTTGGATTTCAACCAAATTTCGTATGTGCTATGTGTACCATAACAGATATGACTGTAAGTATTGTTAAGAGCAATCAGGGCTGCCAACTGTTAATAAATTCTGTCTATATTTTTTAACCCTAATATCAATATATCAGAAAGTATGCAAGCCAACAGCTCTATACTTTGCACACGTATAGCACCTGACATTGTACATTAATTTGGAGCAATTAATACAAGGCAGTGCTGCCAACATGATTCTATGCCTGCTGATATGTCCAATTTTAAAATACATGTAACTTCTATACTAACAAATGGATGTCATCCAAAATTGGCACAACAAGATATCATAATATTTCAGATTATTTCTAACCAACACACGCATGGTATTGTTGGCAACATGCTTTTACGCGTGCTGATAGATCCAGTGTCTAACTGCATGTAACGTCCATTGGACTTCAACCTAATTTTGTATTTTGTACCTTAAGAGATGGAACTAAGAATATATTCAGTCACCAGGGCTGCCAACTGTAGTGCTCTATTAGGCTACATTATACCAGGTATATTTTGAACTATTTTGATATTTCGATATTAACAACTTAATTTTGTCATTATTCTAGATAGGTTCATATGCTGTAGAATAATCATTGGCATGAAAAGTAGGCTGTATAGTTCTTCACGGAACTTCTTGTTTCTTTCTTTCTTTCTTTCTTTCTTTCTTCCTTTCTTTCTTTCTTTCTTTCTTTCTTTCCATCTGTATTTTCTTTCTTTCTTTCTTTCTTTCTTTCTTTCATTTCTTTGTTTCATTCAATTCTTTCTTTCTTTCTTTCTTTCTTTCATTCTTCCTTCCTACCTTTCTTTCTTTCTTTTTTTCTTTCATTCATTCCATCTGTATTTTCTTTCTGTCTGTCTATCTATCTTTCTTTCTTTCTTTCTTTCTTTCTTTCTTTCTTTCTTCCGTCTTTTGACATTCTTTCCTTCTTTCTTTCTTTCTCTCTCTCTCTTTCTTTCTTTCTTTCTTTCTTTCTTCCGTCTTTTGACATTCTATCCTTCTTTCTTTCTTTCTTTCTTTCTTTCTTTCTCTCTCTCTTTCTTTCTTTCTTTCTATCTTTCATTCCATCGGTATTTTCTTTCTTTCTGTCTGTCTGTCTGTCTATCTTTCTTTCTTTCTTTCTTTCTTTCTTTCTTTCTTTCTTTCTTTCTTTTGTTTGTTTTTCTTTCTGTCTTTCATTGCTTCTTTCTTTCTTTTTGTATTTTCTTTCTTTCTTTCTTTTCTATCATTCTGTCCTCTTTCTTTCTTTCTTTCTTTCTTTCTTTCTTACTTTCACACATCTACTGTAGTATTCACCTTCTGTGATCTCGGGGTACGTATTGAGACTTCGGATCCAAAGAACCACGGTTCTATTCCGAGAAATTTAATTTTAGTGTGGGCTGGAATGGGATACGCTCAACCTTATGTGGTAAAACTTAGATAAGATGGGTTCGATTTCCCCTTCAACTTTCCTAGAAGTGGGTTACTATGGAGTTCCACTTCTAAGGCCACTGTCGCTTTCTTCCTAATCCTAGCTTGTATTACAAATACACACACTACTACAGCCATTACAACGACGCAGGCTGGCATACAGATTCTACACACCCCTTAGTACACAGAGCTACATGACTCTGAAGTTTCAAAGCCCCTAAATGAAGCAACAACAACATTTAGTACTTGGGAATCAAAATGATTCTCAGAAGAAAATAATATGAAACTAATGAAAACCACAAAAACACTTGATTTTCAATTTTATTAGCATATATGGGACCAAACGAAGAACTGAAATAATGTAGGATTTATCCCGGAATGGTAGATGGCATGTAAGTAGGAAAATAATAACAAGGTGTGTCTTCATGAATTGGTTTGTTACATTCTTGCTTTCTGCGCTTGCAACATCTTCTGCTCTTGTGTTCTGCAGGGTCCACTTCCAATAAAATGGATGGCGCTGGAATCAATAAAAGATCGTATCTTCTCAACACAGTCCGATGTTTGGTCATATGGCATCGTTCTATGGGAATTATTCTCTTTGGCTACTACTCCTTATCCAGGTAAGTACTACAAATTTAGGATGAAATGGTTATGAGAACACAGACATATAAGGAAATAGAAATTATCCATACACAGGAATAGAAACCTAATTTACCCAATCTTCTGATCTATTGAAGATGTTTCTGTTCTGTTTGGCTCCGATGAGTAACAACGAACTAAACATCTTTATTTATTTATTATTTATTTATTTATATTCACAAAAGGGCAGTGCCCCAATTACAGTAGCAAACAATTGTTTACACACAGATAATACATGAAAATACATTAAAATACAAAATAAAAATACATTAGAATACAAAATAAAAATTGAAAAATAAAAATTGAAATTTAAAAAAATTGTTAACAGGAAATATACACAAGTTCAAATTGCAATAACAGTAAATGAAGCATGATTTTTAATATTTGGTCACATAATGTAAAGCAAGATCATATTTTAGCTACTAATACAATAGCAATGAAAGATGGTAAAAATTGACAGTTAAAAATTAAAATTAAACAAAGAAATTGTTAACAAGAAATGTACACAAGTTCGAATATACTCCTTTAATTCTCAAACTATGTAGTATAATTTTAATATTGACTCAAAATACGAAAATATCTCCTTTCCACCAGTCATTTTTAACACAAAATTTTTCACTAAAAATAGTACGTCCACCTTTGATTTGTAAAACGAAAGAAAAAATAAGAAACATGCTTTACCTATAAAATATAAATTTTTAGCCTACTTTTCACATTTTGCAAAAATGAGGAAAAAGTAGACTTAAGAGTTCGGGCAAATGTATGTCTGTCTGTCTGTCTGTCTGGCTGTGTGTGAGTGTGTCCCCGTATCAACTCCTAAACGCCTGCAGCAATCGAAACAAAATTTGGCAGGAGTAAAGATCTATACCTGAATATCTCACGGCCTTATTTGAAAATTATGTCAGTGCTACCAACTGCTGAAAAATCGCAATTGAAATTTGAGCTCCATGTTGGATATCTTGGAAGGTATGAATGGGAGCTATTTCAAAATTGGCACACGTATAGATAATAATATTGCAGTTTAATTTCCAGGAGGCCATGCATGGCAGTGTTGCCAAAATGATTGTAAGCCTGCTGATAGGTCCAAATTTTAAATGCATATAACTTCTACACTCTCAATTGGATTTCAACCGAATTTCGTATGTGCTATGTGTACATAAACATATATGACTGAGCGTATTCTTAAGAGCTACCAGGGCTGCCAACTGTTAATAAATGCTCTCATTTTTTTAAATCCAAATACCCATATATCAGAAAGAATGCAAGCCGAAAGCTTTAAACTGCGCACACGTATAGTACCTGACATTCTATATTAATTTGGAGTAGCTTATACACGTCAGTGCCACCAACATGATTCTAAGCCTGGTGTGAGTTCCAACTTTAAATACAAATAACTTCTATACTATCATTTGGATTACAACCAAATTTCGTACGTGCTAAGTGTACCATAACAGATATGACTATGCCAATTCTTAAGAGTAACCAGGGCTGCCAACTGTTAATAAATACTGTCTCTATTCTTGTTACCCTAAAATCAATATATCAGAAAGTATTCAAGCCAATAGCTCTAAACTTTGCACACGTATAGTACCTGGCATTCTAGATTAATTTGAAGTAACTAATATAGGCCTACACCATTGCTGCCAACATGATTCTAAGCCTGCTGATAGGTCCAATTTTAAAATGCATGTAACTTCTATACTGACTAATGGATTTCATTCAAAATTGAAACAACAATAAATCATATTATTTCTGATTATTTATGACCAATACATGTATGTCATTGTTGCCAACATGATTTTACGCGCGCTGTTAGATCCAGTGTTTAACTGCATGTAACGTCCATGCTATCCATTGGACGTCAACCAAATTTTGTATTCTGTACCTTAAGAGATGGAACTAAGAATATATTCAGTCACCAGGGCTGCCAACTGTAGTTCTCTATTAGGCTACATTATGCCAGGTATACAGTATTTCGAACTATTTAGAAATTTCGATATTACCGACTTAATTTCGTCATTATTCTAGAGAGATCCATATAGATTAATCATTGGCATGACTCTTACATTTTAAGAAAAGTAGGCTCTTTAGTTCGTCACGGAACTTCTTGTTACATCTTTATTTTGGATTGACTGCGATGAGATTTTTTCGATGGAGACTATCTCTTTTCATTGTGTGCATGTTTATATTCGCTGTCAATTTGAATATTTGCGTGTATTTCGTAAATTACATGACAATACAGGCGAGTGGTCTCCGGGGAGGTCTGGGGCAAGTCTTTAGAGTTGACGCCCATAGACGGTGTGCACGCTATAGTAGGGATGAAATGCATGATGAAAACGTCACAAATGCCCGATCTCCAATCCAGGAGAATCAACCAGAGATTAAAATTTACATGGATCTGCCGGAAATCGAACCCGGTGCTCTTTGTGCCAAGCCTAGCATGGTAATCACTTAGCCAAAGGGATGTAAATAATCTTCGTTTTCAACCAACTTAATACAAAACACTAAATATGACAATTTGAGATGCCGGAAACTTATATTTACGGGAGTGTGGTGGTGCAGGTGCTTGCCTTTCACCAAGGTGGACCGGGTTCTATTCCCGGTTGATTCATGTGAGATTTTTGAAGTGATATATGAAGTCTTATGGTTCGGATTCCACGTAAAGTTGAGGTCCCATGATTCATGTTCGCAAAATTAATGGACACGTAAAACTACAAGCTTCCTTTTTTTTTGTTGCCTATTTTCATTTTATGAGAAAATAGGCTTATGACATCACCCTTTGTCCGTGTGTGTGTGTATGTGTGCGTGTGTGCGTGCGTCCGTGGGCGAGTCCCCCTAATAACTTCTAAACTGCTGCAGCAATTTCAATGAAACTCGGTAAGGTCTTAGTACTACAGTACCTTGGCCGACCCCGACCGTGCCCTTCAAATTGTATTACGTCTCACCAATCCAACAGGGTTCACAAAATTTCAGTTTGATTGCTGTCATAGAATAATAGAAATTGGAAACCGTCTAAATATCTCGGATGGTTACCATGTTGGATTCTTATATATGTAGGCCATAGAGTTATGTACCATTGGATATCGATTATTGCGTAGCTTCATTATTCAAACGTTCAATTCGATCGCATGGTTAGGACACAAGAAATACAAACCTAAATTTAAAATCTCGCACAGCGGTCATCTTGAAGTTATGTAAACAATCTAACTAAATTAGATGCCAGTGTATTAAAATGCGTATAAACATTTGCTGTACCAAGTTTCACTGCACTCGGATGGTTAAATCGCGAGAAAAGTCTATTTAAATGTTTCAAATTTGCTTGGCCGCCATATTCGTTTTGGACTTAACTGTTTTTTGAAAGTCACATAGGTGAACTTCTACTAGTACCCTTTGTCACTGTACAAAATTTTAGGGTTGCATCAGTAATAGTTTTGGAGATATAGAATGGTGGTGAAATATTTCGCACAGCTGCCATGTTGGATTGGTGAGAGGAAATAACATCTGAAGGTCACGGTCGGGGCGGCCAAAATGATAATATGAGTTTCATTGAAATCGCTTCAGCCGTTTAGATTCTATTAGGGACACACACACACACATAAACACAAGAACAAATGGTGATCTCATAAGCATATTTTTTCATAAATGGAAATAGGCTAAAAATGATATAGTCTACAAACTATAGTATAGAATAATGCACGTGGTAATGGGAATAATGTGTGCTCTACAAATACTGCATAACGTAAAGGGTTAAAATTATAATTTATGAAAAATATTGATTATTGTAATTTTTTCTACTTTTGTTTTTTTACAAACCACCATCTTGAAGATAATGAATACAGGCTACTCTGGTCTGTTCCTTTAAGCAAATATGCAAGTTCCTTCTGTGATTTGTTTTTCATGTTCCAGGTATGCAGCCAAGTGAAGAGTTTTACAACAAGCTGGTATCAGGATATAGAATGGAGAAGCCACAGTATGCCACAGATGATATGTGAGTAGGAGTTGATCCATCTTATTATCGCTCACCACAGAATTAGTCCCTACGGTGGGCTTACGAGCTACAATTTACAGTAGTATCAGGGTATCTAAGTGTAGGCTATATTACGAAATTACTCTACCAATCCTTCGAGTTTAGGCTCTCAGTTTGAGACCTTACTAGCTAAATAAATTCCAGAATTGGATTCTGACAACTATATTGATGACAAAAGGAAGCTTTCAGCTGTTAGGTCGTAATTGCACAAAGTAAGAATAATTTACTGTTGATGGAAGATTGATAATGGGTCAGACATCTTCCATCTACATAGCGTGTACAACACACAAACTATACAGCTGCAAGCTTCCATTTGTAAATAAATAAATAAATAAATAAAAACTATATTGAAAATAAAAACCATCAGGAACACTCCAGTTATATGTACCGTACCTTCGTTGACTTCAAGAAGGCATATGACTCCATTGACCGTCAGTCATTGATCAACATACTATACGAGCAAGCTTTGGACAGCAAGACCTTACGATTGATCAAACAGACACTGACAGACACTACATCAAAAGAGAAATTCATGGGGGGAAATCTCGGAACCATTTTAGATCAATACAGGTGTTCGAGAAGGTGACGGGCTCTTTCTGCTTCTCTTCAACCTAGAGCTGAACAAAGTCATCAAGGAATGCGAGAAAGAGCTGAGATTGCAAGGTTACTGGAGGCCAGTGCGACTAGGACGACCAAAGGACGAACTGATTTTTAGCCTATTTTCATTTTATGAAAAATTAGGCTTATGAGATCACCTTTTGTCCGTGTGTGTGTGTGTGTGTGGGTCCTCCCCTAATAACTTCTAAACGGCTGGAGCGATTACAATGAAACTCGGTAAGATTATAGCACTATTCTGGCCGACCCCGACCGTGCCCTTCAAATTTTATTGTATCTCACCAATCCAACATGGCGGCTGTGCGAAACATTTCACCAGCATTCAGTATCTACGAAACTATTACCGATATCGCCCTGAAATTGTGTACGGTGATAAAGGGCACTACTAGAAGTTCACCTATGAGACTTTCAAAAACCTGGTGACTACGAAATCAACATGGCGGCCAAGCGAAGTTGAGACATTTAAATAGACTTTTCTCGCGATTTAACCATCCAAACGTTATGAAACTTGGTACTGCAAATGTTTATACACATTGTAATGCACTGGAGTCTGATTTACTTCAATTGTTTACATAACCTCAATGGCGGTTGGGCGGAATATTTCACTGACATTCTATAACTCCGAAACTATTACAGATATCACCCTCAAATTTGGTACGGTAATAAAGGGTACTGATACAAGTTTATCTATATAACTTCCATAAACTTGTAAAGTACAAAACGAACATGGCGGCCAAGCGAACTTAAAACATTTGAATAGACTTTTCTCGTGATTTAACTCTCTGAGCGCAGTAAAATGTGGTACAGTAAATGATTATACTTATTGTAATGCACTGGCATCTAATTTAGTTCAATTGTTTACATAACCTCAAAATGGCGGCTGTGCGAAATTTTAAAATTAAGTTTTTATTTCTTGTGTCGTAATCATGCGATCGAAGTGAAAGTTTGAATAATGAACCTAGGCAATAATTGTCCTTGAATGGTACATAACTCTATGGCCTATACATATAACAATCCAAAATGGCGAGCATCCGAAATATTTAGACGGTCTCAATATCTGTGAATCTTTTACAGCAATCAAACTGAATTTTTTAATGTCCATAGAGGCTACGAACATAGATTCACCTATAGGACTTTCAGTAACCTGGTGAGCACAAATCCAGCATGACGGCGACGCGAAATATAAATATTTAAAAGGACGTTTCTCGCGAATTAACTATCCGAGTGTAGTGAAACGTTGCACGTTAAATGCTTATACAAATGTTAATCCAAAGCCATCTAATTTATTTCAATTGTTTGCATAATTACAAGATGGCAGCTGTGCGAAATTTTAAAATCCCTTTTTTACTTCTTGTGTTCTAATCATGCGATTTAAGTTTGAATACCACACGTACACAATAATCTTAATGTAATAGTACAAAAATAAACTCCAACCTGGTGACCATCTGAAATATTTAGACGGTTCTCAATATCTACGAATCTATCACAACGTTCAAACTGAAATTTTGTATGTTGATAGAGGTAATTAACATGAGTAGGATATATGAAAATAGGCTGTTTAGCTCTTCACGGAACTACTTGTTATATATCTCTCACCGTTTTCTTTTTTGGGGGCTCTGAATGTCATCCTTTTTTTTTCTTCGAATCGTTATATCTCGGAAACGGTCGGTTCTATCGTAAAAGGTTAAATCTACAGGTGTAAGATCTTAGAGATTAGCAATTTTTTACTTACTATGATTTTTTGATATCTCACAGTTTTTTTTGGCCCTTAATTTCATCCTTCTTTTTTGGAATCGTTATATCTCGGAAACGGTCGGTCCTATCGAAAAAAGTTAAAACTACAGGTGTAAGATATCAGTGATTAGCAATGTTTTTATCCCGTATGATTTTTTGATATCTCTCACCGTTTTATTTTTTGTGGCCCTGAATTTCATCCTTTCTTTTCGCATCATTATAGCCTATCTCGGAAACTGTCGGTCCTATCGAGAAAACTTAAATTTACAGGTGTAAGATCATAGTGATTAGCAACTTTTCTACCCCTTATAATGTTTTGATATCACTCACCGTTTTCTATTTTTCGGGTCATGAATTTCATCCTTTTTTTTTCGAATCGTCATATCTCGGAAACAGTCTGTCCTATCGAAAAAAGTTAAATCTACAGGTGTAAGACCTTAGTGATAAGCAACTTTTCTACCCCTTATGATTTATGATATCTCTCGCCGTTTTGATGTTCTTAAATGATTTGTTTCTTGAAAAAAAAAATTGGGGCTCAAACGTAGACTATATAAAAATTTGTAAACTTTCAACGGTTGGTCTAATTGGATTCTATAGAAAATTCTCTATAATAACCCGTTGTCACCTTTTCAATAAGTTAACAAGAAGTTCCGTGACGTACTAAAGAGCCTACTTTTCTTAAAATGTAAGATTCATGCCAATGATTAATCTATATGGATCTATCTAGAATAATGACGAAATTAAGTTGGTAATATCGAAATTTCTAATTAGTTCGAAATACTGTATACCTGGCAGATTGTAGCCTAATAGAGAACTACAGTTGGCAGCCCTGGTGACTGAATATATTCTTAGTTCCATCTCTTAAGGTACAGAATACAAAATTTGGTTGAAGTCCAATGAATAGCATGAACGTTACATGCAGTTAAACATTGGATCTAACAGAGCGCGTAAAATCATGTAGGCAACAATAACATACATGTATTGGTCAGAAATAATCTGAAATAATATGATCTATTGTTGTGTCAATTTTGAATGAAATCCATTAGATAGTATAGAAGTTACATGCATTTTAAAATTGGACCTATCAGCAGGCTTAGAATCATGTTGGCAGCACTGACGTATATTAGTTACTCCAAATTCATCTAGAATGCCAGGTACTATACGTGTGCAAAGTTTAGAGCTATTGGCTTGCATGCTTTCTGATATATTGATATTAGGGTAACAAAAATAGAGACAGTATTTATTAACAGTTGGCAGCTCTGGTTGCTCTTAAGAATACGCATAGTCATATCTGTTATGGTACACATAGCACACACGAAATTTGGTCGAAATCCAAATGATAGTATAGAAGTTACGTGTATTTAAAGTTGGACTTCTCAGCAGGCTTAGAATCATGTTGGTAGCACTGACGTATATAAGTTACTCCAAATTAATATAGAATATCAGGTACTATACGTGTGCATAGTTTAAAGCTGTCGGCTTGCATACTTTCTGATATATGGGTATTTGGATTTAAAAAATTTGAGAGCATTTATTAACAGCAGCCCTGGTGGCTCTTAAGAATATGCTCAGTCATATCTGTTTATGTACACATAGCACATACGAAATTTGGTTGAAATCCAATTGATAGTGTAGAAGTTATATGCATTTAAAATTTGGACATATCAGCAGGCTTATAATCATTTTGGCAACACCGCCATGCATGGCCTCCTGGAAATTAAACTGCAATATTATTATCTATACGTGTGCCAATTTTGAAATAGCTCCCATTCATACCTTCCAGGATATCCATCATGGAGCTCAAATTTCAATTGCGATTTTTCAGCAGTTGGTAGCACTGACATCATTTTCAAATATTGCTATGAGATATTCAGGTATAGATCTTTACTCCTACCAAATTTTGTTCCGATTGCTCCAGCCGTTTAGGAGTTGATAGGGGACACACACACACACACACACAGCCAGCCAGACAGACAGACAGACAGAAGGACAGACAGAAGGACAGACAGACAGACATTTGCCCGATCTCATAAGTCTACTTTTTCCTCATTTTTGCAAAATGTGAAAAGTAGGCTAAAAATTGCTCGAAATACAAGGGGGATCCCAGAATGCAGACTTTTCAAAATCACTCTGTAGTTCGAAAACTAAGAGGGCCGCGATGATTTCAATTGCACCATCGTTTGTTTCACAAAAAAGTGGCACGGAATTGCGAAAACCGTATGCACATCTTGATTCGTTTCCGAGATACCCGCTAAATACATCGAAAAGGCGCCACCCTATACAGCCGTATTCAATGAATAAGCATACACGTACCGGTACTGTATTAGAATGAGCCTCAAATTTTGACACACAATTTATTAATAAAGGTTATCATACGTCATAGGTTAAACGAACCTTTCTTCTTCTTCTTCTTCTTCTTCGGCATCTTGGCATCTCGAAACGCAAATGCTAGATACAGTGCCGGATTGAGGCAGCGCGGGGCCTGTAGCAAAGGGCAGCCAGGGGCTCTTTACTGTAGGGTAAAAAAATATACAGGGTAGGCCAGCCTATTCGAGGCGGACGAGTGCGAGGAAACTATTACAGATATTTCTTAACTATGTGATGGTTTAAGTATTGCCTATGAATTCTCAAAAATTGTGTGGATTAATGTATTTATAGCTGTAAGATATTTTCCATTTCAGAGGGCGTCCGGCCTTCATAACCACGTGATGGTGTCAGCATTTCCTAGAGTAAAATTTGATAATTTTCCTACATTTCCACGCAATCGGGCCGAAGGCTCGAAATGCCGCCAACGAAGTTGTTTGAGATTATTACCCCTCTTGCTCGCCGCTATGTTGCGCCACCGTCTCATCCAAAGCAGATCGTGCGACGTGGAATCCTACTTGTTAACAGAGCAAGGACGGTGTGTGAAAAGGATAAATTAGACGGTGAACTTGTGTTTTCCTGGTCGATACTTTCTAGAAAAATGGCTACTTAATGAGACAGATTAATGAAGTGTTACATCCTTAAGCGAAAGACAGATTATCGTAGAATCCTCCTCCTGCAAAATAGGCCTATCCGCCATACGTGCAATCTGTCACGGACAGGATTAGCAATATTCTAACAAGACACAATATCAAAACCATATTCAAGCATAATGTCACCGTAAGAAAATCCTTGCGATCAGTCAAGGATTCAATTGGTCTTAACTGTGTTGGAGTATATAAGATTCCATGTTCCTGTGGTTACGTACTGTATATATTGGACAGACATGTAGGAGAATCACAACAAGGTCAATGGACATCGAAGGCCAGAGAAGTATGCTGTGGCTGAACATGCCATGCAGAATGACCATCGAATTCTTTTTGATGAATCTTCTGTCATCTGTATGGAGAAACATTTCACAACTCGTATGATTCGGGAGGAGATTGCAATAAGTAAACAACCACACAACTTTAATAGAGGTGATGGTTATCCCTTGAGTAAATCCTGGCTGCCCTCTACAGTTTCATTACTAACATCTTCTTGGTCTCAGGAGGTCATGGAGTAACTCTTTGTTTCGTCATGGCTTCGTATCTTATATCATTTATCTATGGAGGCTATGCCATAGTTTACTTATTCTTTCTTTCTTTCTTTCTTTCTTTCTTTCTTTCTATCTTTCTTTCTTGACAAACCTTGATAAAGGGACAAGCAGTTGTCCCGAAACGTCGGCTTTTAAAATTCCACTCGACCTAATAGCTCCAAAACTATTATTATTGAATATCCAGAAAACAATACAGGAACCCTATTTTACCAGAGCTACATTAGGGTTATAGATTAAAAACAAAGAAAATACAAATATTACTAACATAGTTTACAAAAAAAATTGTTGATGAATGTGAGAAATTGTCCTAAACAGCACTGCCTCTTGAAAATATGGTACAGCGGTTTGGAAAGTTCCAGGTTACAGCTATAAAGGTGGCATTGTAAATTGTATCTTTCCTTTTCAAAAACAGGACACTCAAATACAAGGTGACACACCGATTGAGGCAATCCACATAAACATGAATAGTCGTCTGTTGCTATTTTAAAACGTTCAAAATAAGACTTGAATTTTCCATGACCAGTTAAAAATTGTGTGAGGACAAAGTTCGGCACTAATAATTTTGATAACAGTCGATTTTGTACTTCCGGGAAGAATATTTCTCTTGTTACAGACCCTTTCAGGCTACATGTCCATGCGATATTCCATTCGTTTAATATGTATTTCCTTATCTGGCTTTTAACGTAACATATAGGAGACTTACTATATGTTATTTCAAGATGTGTCGTAGCCGCTGATTTTGCTAATTGGTCTGCTCTTTCATTACCAGCCAATTCAGTGTGTCCCCTTATCCACGATGTACATATATGTGAGCACTATAAGGTGCGTTCAAAAAGTAACGAGCCGGAGGCTGTAATGTGCAAACCGGTGACGACATCGGCTAATCGTGGCGTGTGTAACGAGGTGTGGTTCCGACCAGAGTGTGGAATGTCACAGCCCGTCGCTAGAGGGCACGCGTGCACGTCACGTGACGATACAAAGCGAGCAGCAGCATGCATCAATCGTCCGACCAAAACCAAGACAGTAGGCCATTCGACATGCTTCCTGGTTTGGTTGAAGACTGTGGGGCACCCATTGGGCACACACTTTCCGCAAGAGCAGTCGTTCCCTCATGATGGTGTGCACACTACCGACGCTCAATCCGACCACGGCGGCTATGGCGTTCACTGTCACTCGGCGGTCCTGGGTAATGAGTGCATCAACCATCTGGACGTTGTCATCGGTAATGCGGAAGGGTGCCCCAGACCGGACATCATTGGCTAACGACACCCGTCCTTCCCTGAAACGCTTGTGCCACGCCTTGACCTTTGCAAGGGACATGCAGTGTTCGCCGTACACTTGTGACATTCGGCGATGAATGTCCGTTCCCCCAACTCCTTTCGCTGTCAGAAACCGAACAACACCTCTTTGCTCTTCGTTTGATTCCTCCATGTCACTGTTTGCAATGCGACAGGCAGCGTTGGACGATTAAAGCATGCTGCTCGCTTTGTATCGTCACGTGACGTGCACGCGTGCCCTCTAGCGACGGGCTGTGAGCTTCCACGCTCTGGTCGGAACCACACCTCGTTACACACGCCACAATTAGCCGATGTCGTCACCGGTTTGCGCATTACAGTATCCGGCTCATTACTTTTTGAACGCACCTTATATATATTGGATTATTATTATTAATACTATTATTCAATATACCGCCCTTTGCATTCAACACCACTGAAAACGGCTGAAAGTAGGTTTGCCAATAGTGAGGCCTCGTACAATTTTAGTGAATCTGAAGAATTTGAAGAATGCCATAACACTGCGTGTTATAATCCGAGAAAACTAGGACAAACGCATAAAAAGGACAGACCAATAGCATTGGAGGACTATTGTTTAAACTGATAGCGTGAATGTCTATCTTTTAAGACGGTAGAGTGTTCGACTGTAGAGTTCGTCCTTGTCCTTGATTTCTTTCTTTATCTCTTCCTCTGTTTGTCATTATGTTTGTCCTAACTTCCGTGTTTTTGTCCATTCTAAGAAATAAACGTTTTCTTCTCGAGACAACGTGCTCTATTTTTCGTATTGTAAGATCCAACGATCTGCATTAAATACGTGGTGGATTATGAATGTTACTGCTTGATTTCAGCTACCATATGATGTGGAAATGTTGGGTAACAAAGCCTGATGAGCGACCCACCTTCACCCAGTTAGCAGAAGATCTGGGATCTCTTCTTGATGACTCCATCCGCGAAGTAAGTACACGTCATCATTCATAGACATGGTTCTCAACCCCAGCCAATTTATGGCTCAGTACATTTTTTGAAATTTACTCAGGCCATGGACCCAGCCTCCAGGAGAAAGAATAAATTATTTTATTATTTTGATTAATATTGTCCACTTGGAGTCACATGGCCACATTTTAAAATGCCATCAAAGACATTTTGCAATTCGTTAGGCCACATCGTCGATCAGGTTCTTCAGAGTCGGCTGCAAGACAGCCAATTGTGCAAGTGCATCGTAACTTTGCTGCTGGGATTTAAGTCCGAATAATTTCATAATATATAATATGACATGAGTGTACAATAATTACCACGCAGTTTAACCCCAATTGTACACTACAAACATTTTTCAAAACATTAAGCTGCCACATTCAACAGGATTTCAAGTCTCGTATTGAGAACATTTTAACATTTTATTCATAATGCATTTTTTAAAGTTGTATATTTTTATAAATACGCATGTCGTAGTGATGTTCCGGTTTATATTATTGTCGCAAGTGCGAAGATGAGTCAAAAAACGACTTGAAACAATTGCTCACTGAGAAACATTATAGACTATGTATTGACTAGGTGGATTATTGAGTATTTTTAAAAAATATATCTTCAAGGCGTGTCAAATACCATACCGTATTTCATGACTTCATAATTCGTTAGATCTCATTACGCGCCGTTGGAAAATTCATACGATAGCATACCTTAAATAAAAATGAGTTTACACTTTTGACTTCAACACTTCCGCGATTGGTGTTGATAAAAGAGCCGTGGCCAGGCTGTCAGAATCAGTGGACCCTTGTTCGGGTATCACCAGATTATTAGTTCTGTGGCCCAACGTTTTACCATGTATGTGGATCTTGCTGATCTATGAATCGAACTGATCGAACTTATGTGAATATATCCAGGAGCATGACAAGCTTAAGTGAAAACTCCTTGAACATCAGAATTTGCAGCCAAAGCCGGCGATGAAAACATGAAAGGCGTGGACGAAAGAGAGAAAGGAACAACACTCTCTGTGAATAATGTAATACAGGACCAACATTAAAGCTCAAAGGAAACAGTTGAAATTACGTGTTCTTAGTTGGCCGAAACGAAACAATAATACTAACAATAATACGAGTGAATCCTAGTTTGAATCATGTATGGGAAATTATAAAAAGAAGGATCAAAAGAAAAATCCTGGGTTTATTGAGAACGGCAGAACTTATGAATAATGAGTAAATTTATAAGAAATATGCCAGAAACAGAATGAAAAAGTAGATTTGTAGTGTTTGGGCACATTCATTGAATAGATGAGAACATATTAACATAAAAAGATATTCAAACACCTTTGGGAAAATAAATCAATATTTCGAACCTAATAAATAAAAGAGAAGAAAAGGCTACTGAAAGACAGACTTTTAGAAAAAGAAAAGTAACATAATGAAGGAATCCAAGACAGAAGGGAAAGGAAAAGTGACCCCAAGTAGTCCGTGGTGAGACTAGTGGTGGCCGATGATAAGGTCAGACTTGTTCAATACAAAAATATAATACTAATGATAGTAGTGTTTCAGCAATGAAAAGCTATTCGTTTCCTGTTAGATGCACAGGAATGCATGCTTTGTGCTTTAGTAATTCAGGTAATATTATAGTAGGCTACTATGAACTGTTTGAAAAAAGCAAAGCGCACCAACATATACAGTAGGAGCGCTTGCCATGAGTTACTTAGGAAGAAAAATAACCAGTGATGGACGAAGCAAAGAGGATATAAGAAGTAGGTTCCCACAGGCAAGGAAAGCATTTCTACAAAAAAGGAATCTGTTGACATCGAATATTGATTTAGGTATTAGAAAGTCAGTTTTTACGGCCTTTGTCTGGAGCGTGGCTCTATATGGAAGTGAAACTTGGAGTGTTGGAGCAGCAGAAAAGAGGAGAATTGAAGCGTTTGAAATGTGGTGTTACAGGTGAATGATGAAGATCAGATGGGCAGAGAGGGTTATGAATGAAGATGTATTAAGACGGGTGGGAGAGGAGAGATTTTCTGGCGACTGCTAATGAAGAGAAGATATAGGTTGGTAGGACACATACTAAGACACCCAGAAATAACAAAGTTATTTATAGAAAGAAGGGTTAAAGATAAGAACTATAGGGATAGACCAAGGTTAGAATATGTTAAAAAAGATTGCCTCGGATGTAGGGTGTGGTAGCTATGTGGAGGTGAAACGATTAGCTCAGGACAGGGAGGCATGGAAAGCTGCATCAGACCAGTTGAAAGACAACAACGCCGTGTGGTCGATGCCAGGCTCGAGCACCGGCCAGATATCAATAGTGGAGGGTACGGCAGAGATGCTAGACTGCGTAAGTCCTATCCCAACATTTAACTCGGCTGGTCATTGCCCGCTAATTGCAACAAGGGAGGAGACGTCTGATATGTTCCGTGTTCCTTGTACTGGCGATACCATTGTCCAGCAATGCTATTAGTGCAGCACTTGCGGTTCATTCTCGCTCTCGTGAATAGCATATGCTGTTTGATTCTCGTGAAGTTTTCAAATAACTTCTAATCCATTTAATCCCGAGGACAATGTCATTGCAATATTCGTGACGTTTGAACTACATCAGCTTTACCGCGCACGTGTATACCGTCTTCTCTGATAGCAAGCAGTCTTTTAACATACCCCCCCCCCCCCCCCCCCCAGTAAAAATCATGCAACATCCATAAGAATTATCCGCCAACCGCCACCGGGAGAGATGTACAGGGAGCGGCAAAAAGATCTGACGGTTTTTAAATCACAACAACACAAACATTGTAAATGATACAAACTCTTTTATTACTTATAACAGCAAGGTGTACATGTCAATTAATGGAAAACATGAAAGAACGGTAGATTTTAACTTTTAAGATTTGAAGATAACGTCTTTCAAATGATGCCCATCTTTTGCCATGCATTCTTTCAGTCTTGCAATGAAGCTTTGCGTAGTCATTAGGCTTCAACTGCTGGACAATAACCATTTTATACGGATGAAAATGCAAATCGAAACGCAATATACGTCTCACTGTTCGATCAGACATTTGCAAAGCAGCAGCATGTTTACGAGCCGGCTGCCGTGGACTGGTTTCCACAGCTTGCCTCACTCGCTCAACATTTTCTGGTCTCCTGGCTGACCTTGGACGGCCTGTCTACTTACGTGTCAAGGCTGAACCTGTAGCTCTAAAATTACTCACCCATAACAAAATTGTGTTACGAGATGGAACGCGTCCTCTTCGACCCACATTAAAGTGTTGACGGAACTGACGCTGAGTAACGACGCAAGACTCACCACTTTAAAAAAAATGCCTCGACAACAAACGCACGTTGTTCACATCAGGGGCGGATTTAGGGGTTATTTCAGGGGGGGGGGGGCGGTTAATGATTTTAATCAGGTTGCCTATGTTCCGGGGGCTACATCAGAACAATTTGTAGGAGGTCTCCACGAAGGCAGTACCATTTTTAGTAGACCGTCATCATCTCTGCAGATAGCAGTTTCGCTTGTTATTTTAGTTATTACTATTTTTTTGTATTTTATCACCACGTACCTTAGTCAATATAAAATAATAGTTTTGCTAGTAATCGAGACTACTGGAAAGATATGCACCGGTACTTTTATTTCATATTTCATTACGATTTTTTACTGGCACTGATCCTTTTGTTTTTCTTTTAAAAGAAGGTAACGATCCAATAAGCTTCTAAACATCATAAAATGCTTTCAACGAAAAAACAAACCAACGACAAAAACAGGTCTTGGAAATGAACTTTAATCAAAAGCACATCTCATGAAAAAAATATTTATTGCCTCACAATTCCCAATGGTCTCACATTAGGCTCCTTCCCTGCCGTAACACTACAACAGAAGTTTTAGCTTTCGGGCTTTCTTGGAAGCAAAACGGTTAATGATTCTATCGTAGTCTAATTTAATGTCTCGATGTACATACATTAAAGTTAGGCCGTTCAGTCTTTCCTCGCCGCATCTTGACCTATTCTCAGTTTTTTCTAACTTCAGAACAGAAAATGATCTTTCCCCAGTCGCAATACTGACAGGCAAAGTAATAAGAATATGAATCATTGTTCTGATGGTAGGGAAAACTTGTGGATGGCAAGCTGTGTAGACCTCCACCGCCTTTGAAGGGATTGGGCGTCCAGCTTCGCTCTCTCTTCTCCATTTCGCCGCCCAAAGGGATGTCTCGGCATGCATCTTCGCCCGGAGTTCCGACTGCGATTTTTGAAGTAGAGGAGCGTAGCGCTCGGAAAGGATGCTGACGTCCTCCTCAGTGCAGTGGATTTGACGATCCATGTTCAATCCTGGGTCTACGACGCGGGGAAGAAAAACGTTCAGCTGATATGCGTTTAAGACGTCGTCTGTGAAACGCGTTGAGAGGTCTTCCAAGATCCAGTCAAGAAGAGGACTGTAGATGTTCCTTCTGTAGTACTCTTCGGGCGAGTCAGCCGGCGCGTTAGCCCTGTTCTTTTGCTTCTGGACAAGACGCGGCAGGTCGATAGCGGCGCCTTGCTCACGCGCAAGCTTGCTGGCGTTGTCGAAGACCGACGAAAATTCTTGTTCGACGTTTGACCGCTTTTCTTTGAAGATTTGGATCGTATTCCGAGTGGTTTCGGAGGCGGTTTGGACGTCCAGATTTTCGCTTTGGAACAGACGGCTGAGAGGTTCCGTCCGAGTCAGCACTTCTGCTATGCAGCACAGTGTGACGATGAATTGCCCACTAGTGATGCTGGCCAGCAAACTTTCGGCTTTGTGCGCTGACTGATTTTCATCCCATTGAGAAACGATTCCCAACGCGTTCACAATGTCGTCCAATTGGTCCAGGAACTTCAAAACTGTGTCGTGCCGTTCAACCCAACGCGTATCGCACAGCGCGACAAGCTGGCCTTTGATAGTCTTCTTCAACACAAAATTACGCTTCGAGGACGCTGTGAAGAAATTCGTCACCTCTTCCACAGTTCCAAATGCATTTTTAACAGCTTGCACTTTGGACGATTTCGAAAGCGTCAGATTGAGCTGGTGGTTGTAACAGGGCACCCGAACAGCATGAACTGCAGTCTTCTGCAGCTCTTGTACTGCCCCTACAGCTTCCGATATGTTCACCGAACATCCGTCAGTTCCGATGCCAACACAGCTTTTGGGGTCTAGTTTGAAGTCATCAATCTTCTTGGCAACGATGCCTCCCAGCTTTACCCCAGTCAGTTTTGGTTCAACAGCAGACTCTGCCGCTGCTTGAGGATTCTCATCGTCGTCTTCACTAGGGAAATCACCTTCTTCTTCACTTCCTTGAGTATCTTTCTCTTTCTCTTCCGCCGCAGATTTGCCAGCATCTAGGAAGCCCACAAAATCCTCCCTGATTTCGTTCCTCCAGAGATACCGCAAGAACAAAGTCAGCTGAGAGATGTGCGCTACACCTGTTGTCTCGTCAAATCCAACAGAATAAAATCGGGCTTCTTGAACGCGGCTTATGATCTGCTCGCGAATGTTCTCCCCGCACAGCTCAATTAATTCGTTCTGGATCGTTTTACTAGTGAAAAGGCTTCTGGGTCCCGCCGTTGCAAGATGTTTGGCCAGTTTGACGTCTCCAACTTTCATCCGGAACCGAAGCAGAGCCCGGAAATTGCCGTCGTTTTGTGAAGACTCCTCTTGAGCAATTGGGCCGTCATCACGATGACCTCGGTAGGCGATATTTTGTCGGCCTAGAAACTCGATGTTCATCAAGATGAGAGCAAGTCTTGCTCTGTTTTCTTGGATCTTTACCAGGCGGAAGCTATCCATTTGGTTGGGAAGCTGCTCTTGCGGATTTCTTTGCTTGCGCAAAAAAGTCTTCAGCACACAAGGCAGCTTCTTCGTGGTACTTCGTCGCCTCATGCTTCTGTAGGTCACCGTCTTTTCCAAGGAGCTTGGCGAACTTCATCAGAGGTTCCTTGACCAGGGTCTTCAACAGAATCGTTCTTCCTTGGCCACCGGTAGACTTCGCAAAAAAAGGGCAGAACAAACAGAAGAGTCCTCTACGTGATGGAGAGAGAACGACCCAGGGAAACTTCTGTAAGTGCTGCAGGTGAAGGTGTCGTTTCTCTTCGCTTCCGCCCTTGGTGTGAACGGAGAAAGGAAAACAATAACTCGCGTTTGGTTGCCAGTGACTCGTCAAAAGGGTAGAAAGTGTTCCGTCATCAGGCCTGTTTTTTCCTGAACCAATATACAAGCCGACGTCGTTTCCAAGATTGTCACAGGCAGCAGCATCTCGACAGGAATCCTTTGACGGACGTGAAATCAGTTGCTCCGTTGGAAGTGAATGTGAGGGTCCGGGCATAGGTTGTTTGCTCTTGTTATTGCCACCACCATCGCCGACTCCAGCATCTCCGCCGTCACCGAGCCCTCTGCCGTCAGCGACGTTTCCAGCGCGTACGTCGCCACCGAGCCCAACATTGCCACCAACAATTTCAGCACCACCGTCGACGCCGCAATCACTACCGGTACCCAGTCCAGATCTGCAACACTCAGCATCATTACTAGCGCCTCCGTTTTCACAGTCATTTCCTCTGTCATCACCATCACCACGATGATCGGAACTGAAAGCACCCTCAGAGTCAACTTCGGGACGGGACGGGGATGAGTGCTCAGGGATTTGTACCACTTTTTTAGGGGCACCGAAATAATTTCTCAAATCTCCACAGCGGTCGCTTTTCCTTTTCCTTCCCTCACTTTCGCGATTAGCCTGAAAGGAATCAAACAAAAAAGATAAATTACTACTGCTCTAATGAAATGTATCTTTTGAAAAATTCGCTTGTCAAATGTCAACGTCAATGTCTGTATCGTACAAAGAAAACATTGCACGTAGCCAAGTTAGAACAGAAACCGAACGGTGGGTTAAAATAAAAATGCAGGCAATGCTAAGAAGGCGCTTCTTTGATCACAAAAGTATTTCAGATAGGCCCTCCGTAAAACCCAATCTAGATAATAATCAAGGGACCGAGGCATTTTCGTGTCTAAAGCGGTTTTGCATTTTATTTTTGATCAGTCCGTAAGAGGTATTCCTCTATCTCGCGAATTTTAGTTAGTCTAAGATTTTTAAACCGGAACCTCAACTTTGTCCTTTTTAATTCTTTTTTAATTGCCGATTAAAATTAAACTAGTACTTCACTAGGATAAGTATAAGTATTTCAAGACAAAATAATTGGACTTCTATGAAGGACTTTGGATGATTTTCATTTGAAGTGGGTTACTTGTAACGCGGGGCGAACTATTGTCTTGTGTTTTCAGAAACTCACAGCATCCTCTTTCCGCCAATATCATAATATTCGTGCAGTAAGTTGAGTTTACATTTACGTTGATAGGTTTGTAATGTAATTTAGCGTCGGTCAATTATATTTATTCCGCGTACCCCATCACATTGTGCTCAGGTTTGTGTGTAGCCTACTTAGGAATAGAGAAACCAAATATAGGTTGCTTCATTTCACTGCTCCACAAGCTGGCACCAGTAACTCCTCATTCTATTAATATTTTACTCGATATTATACCCTAACTCATATCTTATAATGTCAAGCGTCATTGTCGAATACGTTTGTTGTTAACTTCTTCTTCTCCTCACTGTGCGTCTGGAGGTGTTCTGAAATTACCTCATTTCATGTGTTTCATGTGTAATAAACGGAAAGCACTATATTTTCCGTCCTTTCAGACGCACAGGACACACAAAACCTACGAGCGAATAAAATATATAAAAAAACGCGCGAATGCTCACACTTATACATACTTAGTCACTTAATAATTTAAATTTTATACATAAATTCTATTCAATAAGGCGTGAATAACGCACGTTCTGTACATTTATGGTTGCCGATTCTGCACGGGTTAAAATGTAAAATACATTTTGCAACATAGTGAGTTTGAACGATTCTATGTTTAGAGCTTTGGTTTACTCCTTCAGGTGGGAGGGACGATAAAGGGGGGTTTGGGTATTTCCGTCTACAAAAAATCACAACACAGCACACCACGACTACCTCACTTACCATAATGGTTCTAATGCCTTCGAGAATCCGCACAAAAATATCAGCGAACGCACTTGCCAACACTATCGTAAGAACGCGCACCGCGCACTGACTGTTGACTGAGACTGACCACCAAACGCTTGGACACTTCGAAAGCGAAGCTCGGCTCGGCTTGGTTCCAGCGCAGACTTGTCAGTACAGGCGCAGGCTCGACTCGCCACGGATAGGCTATTTTCTTTTCTCTTTTCTTTCCCTTCCCTTTTCTCTTTTTTTCCTTTTTTTCTTTCTTTCTTTTCTCTCCTCTTTCTCCCCTTTTCTCCGCCTTATCTGAAGTCAGGGGGGGGGGCGGTCGCCCCCCCCGCCCCCCCCTAAATCCGCCCCTGGTTCACATGTCCACAGCTCCATGGCTACTGAAATGGCATCACGTAGGCTCATCATCGCGTCAATCCCCACTACCCCCACCACTAACTCGCTCAGCCGTACAACGACATAAACCGTCAGATCTTTTTGTCGCATGGCAAAAGATGGGCATCATTCGAAAGACGTTATCTTCAAATCGTAAAAGTTAAAATCTATTGTTCTTTCATGTTTTCCATCAATTGACATGCACACCTTGCTGTTATAAGTAATAAAAGAATTTGTATCATTTAAAATGTTTGTGTTGTTGTGATTTAAAAACCGTCAGATCTTTTTGCCGCTCCCTGTATAAACAGTGAAAAGATGAAGGAAGACTGGTTGGTTGGTTCCTCAGTTTAGGGGCTGCGACAACGCGATCATGTAGCCCCGTGTACTTTGGGTGTGTGTAGAATCTGCCTGATAACTGGTTTTACTTGTGATGGTTTTACTAGCATGTGTTATCTGTAATTCAGGTAAGGACTGCAGACGATCAATTTCAAGTAGTTCCTACTTTTGCTACCAAATGCTACCGTCAATGACACCGAGTTGTGAACTTGGTTACTAGATGCCATCACAACCTGCACTTGGTGGTGAACGTTGGAACTTAATAGAGTGTTAATCAAATACAACCTACAAATTTAGCCTCACACATTGTAGTTAGTGGAAGGTTTTGATACTAGTGGATACGAACCATAACGAGCCGCTTTTTGTTCCCTAACTCTTTCATTTCATTCTTGAATTGCGAAGAGCAATTTTAATGCCACAGATTCTATTAATAAATTGGAGTGTAGGGGGAGGATAGGGGGAGTAAAATTAATGTTTTCTTTTCTCATGCCCTGTTACTGTTTTCAGCACTACATCAATCTCAATGGGCCTTACATGAAGATGAACAAGCAGTGGCAGCAGAATCACAGTGACTACCTCAACATGTTGAATGTTCCAACATACAGTAATCTCGTCTCACCGCTCGGTGATGAATCTCACGTTTACGTCAATGGGTATGTGTCCTTTGCTGCTGTTTTAAGGCAGCTGGTTTATATTAACTACTTTATAGAAACTTTAAGGACATTTTGAATCATTTTATAAAGTTTATAGAATACTGATTTAAGGGATATCTACTCATCAGTGGGGACCGTTTTTTTAAAGAAATGCATATGCCCATATCCAAATACATATTTTGAAGTTTTATTGGATTTTCTGCATATTCTGAACATAACAGCATATTTTAGCATATAAAGTAGAAATTAAGTATAATTTAAAACATCTTGAACAAAATAGGTTTCGCTGTGTGTTGGACATCCTTTGTAAGCAACTATCTGAGCAACAGATTAATAACTAATATTTTACACAAAGCTGCCTGGCTATTTGAAGAAGGGAATGGAGTGGGACATTCCTTTCACCATCTCGACAGCCAGTAGCCCGGGGTTAGTTTTGTTAAGAGTTTCTTCAGTTAATGTGTTACTTTATTCTTAGTCTGCATATCCTGAACTCAAAATGCCTACAGAGAAGAGCAGCAGAAAGTATTTATTAAAACAGTGGGTGTTAGGTAATAGTGATTATTCAATTGTTGGCTAGGGACCGGACATTTATGCACTGAAAACAATATTAATACGTAATTTGTCTCCTGAAAACATTGAAAAACTTGCAATTATCTATTATGATGCTTATTTCTGCAGCGGATGATACAAGTATAAAGTGAGTGAATAAGATTGGCTCATTGATAAGTGCATATTTTCAGCATTTTAATGCATAATTGCATGCATATTTTAATCGTTTTCAGTGCATAAATATCCGGCCCCTACTCATCAGTCACTCGTTTTGCTATTTTTTTTTTCATTCAGCAGACAGTAAAAATATTCAATTCATGAATTTACAATATAGTCTGAAAAGTATCGAATGTTAAGATTGTCTTGACGAGGCTGAGTGCACCCCGTTCCAGCCCTCACGTCAGTTTCTAAAATACCTGAGGGAGCCGAGAATCGAAACCGGGGTCTCAGGGTGCGAGGCAGGCGCGATACGCCAACACCTCGGGACCAGCATGCAGACCAACACGGGCTCTAGTGCCACGGGGTTTGGTTTGGTTTGATCAACGAAAATCTGAGATATATTTTTCAAGATTGTTATTTCTGGATGAGGGGAAATCGAACGTGTGCCTGTCTAACCTCATATTTTATGAGAGAAAATCAGGTATTCATTAAAATATTATCCTTTTGCTTAGAGAAGTATGTATACTTTACCCAACAGTGAGTTCTCTAAACTTACCACTAATCTTGGCTGTCGCTGTTCTTTAGCTAGAAGGCAAACAGCTCTAAATATAGGTGTAAGATGTTGCAGTCCATCAAGTATCTGCCATTGGTATTGTGTAGTATTAGATGATATATAAAACATTTCTGAAGGTTAAATGTTAATTAAAACTCAGTAATTCTTCTAGGTTTGTGCCGTGTCTTGTGTGGAGGTTCACCTAGGACACCAAGCTGGCTCATCAGTGGGCTCTCGGTGTCCCCGCCCGGACACCCTGACCCGCCCACTCCTGTGGGGGTCAGAGCGGGGACACCAAGAGCCCGCTGATGAGCCAGTTTGGTGTCCTAGGCGAAAACCCACACAAGACACGGCACAAACCTAGAAGAATTACTGAGTTTTAATTCACTGGCCGTGAAAGCCAATATACCATTTTTAAATGCTAATTGTTTATGAAGCATACAATAATAAAAGTGCCAATATATCAACAAAATGTTGTCCGTGCATGATTCACTTCGAGTGAGCTATGGCAGTGAGTATATAAGTATGTTTGTTTGTTGCAGTCTTGTGGCTGCCGAAAGCAGGTGGTCAAACAGTACAGACGTTGAATCTGGCTACCTTGACATGTCCAAGCCAATCTCCCCAATAGTAATGACACCAGGATTTGCCTTGCCAAGTCCAAAGTTACCAGCATTACCCGACAAGAGACAATCAGCGATGATAAGTGATTCAGGAAGTGTTAATTTCATGCAGCAATTCTAGTGCCAATGACGTCTTGTAGTAATGGGCTGCCCATGAAAAGAACCCGTGTGTGAAGTGAATTGAACCGGTGAAGAGTTAGGATCTGAAGTTACAGTATAGGCCTATTAGCTCTCAAGTGGAGGGTGAAACAACCAAGTCTCTGATTCAAAGGAATCGTCGTGGGCTGCTGATATCGGTCCAGACAAGTATTGCACAAACAATAGAGCATTTACCAGAAATGAGCACACGAGTTTCTTCATAAGGTCTTCCTGCTGTGGATGATTTCGAGATGAACTTGAATGTGGCAAGCACTTAAGAATGGCACTTGATTATTTCGTGTGACGTTCAAGTCTATAATTAAGAGAGAAGAGAACCAAAGAAAGAAGTACAACTCAACTAATACTCTTAATTCAGGCTCACCTATCGTCTGATACGACGGAGATTCAGCCATCACTGCCTCACAAATGTCTACGATAATGGGGATTTAACTGCACAACAGACTGCTATTTAGTTTTCCTGCGAATGGCTGTAATGGTTAAATATGTAAACAGAACAATCCAGATCATACAAAAGAAAAGTAATATTTTCATGAGACATATTTCAATTTAATCCCTTAGTTTTCTCTTTCTTCAATAGTCCATAACAATATATGAGTTGATGAGTTTCAAAACTCAACATATCCATAACAATACGAAATAGAGAAAATGCCAGTTTCTGTATCTTTGAGCAGTGAGTTTATGAGGGCAAAGTGATAAATTCCATAAATTAGCATGTCCTGTAGTTATTAAGTATTGAATATTGCAGTCATTTCCAAAAATTAACATGTCCACAAGCTAGTCTGTTCCGCAGCTCAACATGTCCATGTTCTTAAATTTAAAAGGGAAAATGTTAGAGGGATATGTGAGTTTAGAAGTTTTATTAAATTATTTCGGCCTATTATAAAAATGTCCGTAGCAATCATGTTAAGGACTAAAAATCCACAATGACTGATTCTTATGTTAAAATACTACGGTACCAACATAGAATATTGTGTAGTAAAAATGTGAAACTAAATTTATACTTAAGCATTCAGTTGAGATATTATTGACTAGTATATATGTTTCCAAAGAGTGTGCATAATAAATGTATGCAACAAAAAAAACGTAAGAATTTAAGTTACGAAAACAAAGTTTGTTGCATAAGTTAACATGTCCACATCAGTATATTCCAAATCTTAACACGTCCATAGTGTTTTCTTTGTTTCTTACGTGGTAATATTCTACAGATTTCTGAAACTTTCACATATAATTCTTCATAATTATACCAATTTTAGGAATTATTTTGAAAATCATAACTTGATAAGGAAACATTGTGGACGTTCTTTGTCATTTACTCGAATTTCAACTTCCTGGACTTGTTAACTTTTGAAACTCATCAACTCATATATCTTGATTACATGTACAGTGACGGCTTCGGTGGCATAGTTGGTAGCATGCTGAGCTTCTATGCCCAAGATAGCGGGTTCAAACCCGGCCAAAGCCGTCGGATTTTTTAAGAGCGTTAAAAAATTTTAAGAGCGTGAAATATCCCTCAGTATGCCTGCCTTCGGAGGGGAAGTAAAGCCGGCGGTCCCATGTCATAGATTTATGGCATGTTAAAGAACCTTCCACTAATTACCACAGTGTGAAGCTAAATTGTATAGGTTAGGTATGTAAACAACGCTCTTAGGTTCCTACGTTCGTTGCCAAGATCCGACCGCGGTGGCGTCTGGTAGCTAAGTTCTGAACTAGGCCTAGTAGTCGTTGACGGTGGCGTTTGGCGGCAAAAGCAGGATCTATTTGAAAAATTCAAAGTTGCAGTCCTTACTTGAATTAAAAAAACAGATACACACACTAATACAGCCATCACAATTAATTAACACCGGTTATCAGACAGATTCTACACACACCCAAAGTACACGGGGCTACATGACCGCGTTGTCGCAGCCCCTAAACTGAGGAACCAACCAACCATCATGTACAGTGGTCTGCCAATTATTATACTCAGAAACAAAATTAAGTATTAGGTAATTTTTGGCCAGAAAAGGAATATTTCCGGTAAATGTTAGTGCATTTTCTTAGCACGGTATATCTTCACACAAGCCTTAATATATTGACGACTAATTCAATAGAATTTTATGGAATTTAAAATGGCGGTTGTGCAAAATTTTTAAAATCTCGTTTTTATTTCTCGTGTCCTAATCAAGGTCGGTTGGTAGAAATACCAAATTTTAAAAATTTTGCACAGCCGCCATTTTACGTTCTCATAAAATGCCATTGAATTAGTCAATATATTAAGGCTTGTATGAAGATATACCGTGCTAAGAAAATGCACTAACATTTACCGGAATTTTTTTTTTCAGGCCAAAAAGTTACCAAATACTATATTTTCTTTCTGATTATAATAATATGGCAGACCACTGTAATTTATTCCAGGATATTCTTGTTTACACATTCCAGTAATTGGAATTATTTAGTGATGACCGACTGAAAGTTACAATATTAATTGTTAATTTGCAGTAACATTCAAACAGTCTGTTAGTTCAGTATTTTAACATGCCGAGTAAACTAATTTTGGACTGATCATAAAGGATATTTTTGGTAATAACTGTGATAGCACTTTATTTCAGATAGCTGACTCCTATGACGTTAATTTTGGTAAATTGAATATTATTTTAAGGAAAATTTTACTGGTTTCAGAATGTTTGAAAAATTTAAAACCTGCCCGGCCATGGTCTGGTTGGTTCCTCAGTTTAGGGTCTGCGACAACGCGGTCATGTAGCCCCATGCACTTTGGGAGTGTGCAGAATCTGTCTGATAACCAGTGTTAATTGTGATGGCTGTATTAGTGTGTGTTATCTGTGATTCAGGTAGAAGGACTGCAGAGATGAATTTTTCAAGTAGTTCCTAGTTTTGCTACCAAATGCTAGCGTCCACGACACCTAGGTGCGGACTTGGCGACTAGATGCCATCGCAGCCAGCACCTGGCGACGGACGTTGGAAATAATATAGCGTTATCAAACTAACCTACAAATTTTGATTTTCACAAGTGTAGTTAGTGGAAGGTTCTCTTTCATGCCATAAATCTATGACATGGGACCGCCGGCTTAACTTCTCCTCCGAAGGACGGCATACTGAGGGATATTTCACGCTCTTAAAAAATCTGACGACTTCTGCCGGGTTTGAACCCGCGATCTTGGGCATAGAAGCTCAGCATGCTACCAACTTCACCGCCGAAGCCGCCCGGCCATGGTCTGATGAAGGTTGAGAAACACTGGTGTATTGCAATTTAAGTACAAGTCATCTACTGTAGAAGGAAGGTAGATAATTGGTCATTTAATTATAATTAAATTGTCTGGGACACGCAGGAGCTAAACATTTGGCTTTGACCGCCAACTTGTATAATGATGTTGATAGTTGTGATTTAACCAACAGTGGTAATATGATAAGGTTTTCTGTAAAGCAGCCAGTAAATGGAGTATTTACCCGAATACAAATAGAGCTTGAATCTAAGTCGACGACCTAGTTTGAGAAGACGTACGTCATCAAAAGATTCTTTTAAAAATAACTACGACAAATATGCTATAGGCGCAAGCCCGTGGTCGAGCCCTCTTTATGTGGAGAGGGTATCTGAGGCGCCTAGAATCAAAACCTGCCAAGTCCACAAAACAAACTTTGTGGGAAAATGAGGAAAATTGTTAACATATGAAAAAACATCCTTGGAATATGAATATTTAGTTTATTAATAATTACTTTGTCATCAAACTATGCATGCCAACAAATTACAGGATTGTCCCTTTATGGAAAGTAACACAATTCTTAAGATTAATTAGGAGTTACGTTAACTGTTTTTGAAAGTGAAATGTACATATGGATGCTTATGAAAGTAAGATAAGCAGTTCTAGGGATAAAAACATGGGAAGAAGGAAAGCACTTGAACGTGAACCCTCCAAATTATGTATGAAATGAAAACCTGACCTGAATTATGATTATGCATATATTTGAAATACAACAGCAGTATCAGTTGTGCATAGGTTACACTTTGTAAGTTCATACAAATGGGTAATGCAATTCTATGTGCCCATTGGCTGAAAGTGACTTGGTGAGTTTTGAAACTAACAATGGCGGAAGTTCAATTGAATCCAGCAGATTTAGAAATTAACCGTAAGTTTTGTCCACCATTTTCATAGGGAAATAGCGTCTTATGAAGGAAAATCGTGGCACGATTGAATTGCTCGCGTGCAAGTTCATATAATGGCAACTTCTTCTCATTTTTCATGTTCGATGGACTTGGCGGGTTTTTATTCTAGGCGCCTCATCTGTGCGCTTTTAATTCATAAGAACATTTAAAAAATGATCTGTGTTTATTACAGTATAGTTCAGTCACAAGTATTTCTAGGTTCAGTTGTATGACGTATTTAATGAGTCTTGCCTGTAAATACAATTAATAGACCATACTAGTTATAAATTCATGTAAGTTATTTGTTTCAATGATAGTCGCGGGCATCTCGACATACTGTAATGTAAAACAGAGTCCCCGATTCTTGGATGTAACGGGTAATCTCGAGAACCACTGGATGGATGTTGATGCGCTTGTCACCATTCTGTAAAGAATTTTTCGAGGAAGGTTTCTGTAAAAAACATTCATTTATTGCCAAAGGAAGCCGAGCAGTAACGATTTCAGTGAATCGAGTCGAAGAAAAACCTGCCGTCCGTGCGCTTTTTAAGCTTACACTGGGTAAACCGTTAAAGATATCTATATAGGCCTACTATGAGTGTAAGAATTGGTCAGCATGAAAAGTTCTCCAAAAAGGTCCACGACAGCATATCTCTATCTTTAATACATCGCCCAGTATAAGTGATTTTACGTTTTCATTTCTTCCAACAATCTCCTTTCAGTGGAAATTTAATAATTTTATAACTGCCGCCAATGGCCATGTACTTTTCTTTTCAGGACGGGTCAGAAAAGGGATATTGGAAGGAAATCGGCCGTGGACCTGTTGAAAGGAACCATCCCGGTATTTCCCTGGTGGTGAATATGAGAAACTACGAAAACCATTTTCGGGACGGCTGAGATGGGATTCAAACCCACGCACTCCCGATGTCAACTAGGCATAAGGTAGAGCGTTAGCGCTCTCGGCCACCGCGGCCAGTGGAAATTAAAATTACTAGCTTCGGAGCGAGTTTACGAGGTAGCGAGCGAGTCTACCACCCCAGCTTTGGCCAGCATCAACTTTCGAGTCGTGTCGAGTTAAGACTTCAGAGAAGAGTACATGTGTTTGGAGTTTCACTGTTCACCTCGGCTTTTCTGAATTACGTATGGGACCTGCCGTCCGTGCGCCTTTCGAGCTTACGCTGGGTAAATCGTTGAAGATACCGGGCGAAGCCGGAGCGGGTTACTAGTTTGGTAGTCTATAATTGTAAATAGCTATGCTATATCAAATTCTTAACCTTATCAAAATATAGTTCTTCCGTAAAATTGACTAACATATAATTAATTAGTAAAAATACCGGTGTGATTTGTGAAACGAAAAGTATAAAAAGATGGCTCAATTGTAAGTACTTCGTATTTTTTCTGTTGTTTTGAAACCTATCATTCCTGAATTTGACAATATAATGCAATGTCAATTTTACAAATAATTTCAGCAATAACAATTGTGTACCGTGGCGAACGTTGGAACTTGATAGATCTTTCCTAACCAAATAGCCTACACATTTTGGCTACACACTACCATTGTAATGGTAGGTTCTTTTACATGCCATAACTCTGCGGCATGGGCCCGCCGGCTTCCCTTCTCCTCCAAAGGAAGGCATACTGAAGGATTTAAATCCGACTTCGGCTGGGTTTGAACCCGCGATCTTAGGCGTAGCAGTTCAGCATGCTACCGACTACGCCACCGATGCCATGCATATACAGTATATCCTATCGAGATATGCTTCTGATTTATAACCGACTGGGAGTAGCGACTTCCGTGGCGTAGTTGGTAGCATGTTGAACTGCTGTGCCCAAGATCACAGCTTCAAACCCGTCCGAAGTCATAGGATTTTTTAAGAGCGTCAAAATCCTTCAGTATGCCTTCTTTCGGAGGGAAAGTAAAGCCGGCGGTCCCATGTCATATATTTATGGCATGTACAAGATCCTTCCACTAACTTAACTTGCGTGAAGCTAAATTTCTAGGTTAGATTTCGATGAAGCGCTCTATTAAAGTGACATCTCGTAGCGAAAGTTGGAACTATTTGAAATTGAACGGAACTTGTAGCTCACCCCGTGTGTGTCCGCTTGAAGCAGCTATAGCGTCTGGCGAGCCGAACATGATGTCCTCGAACACTCCCGGCACTATAAGCCATACGCTAAATAAATAAATAAATAAATAAATAAATAAATAAGTTCAGGGAATGCGAACCCACCGTATATTCCGCAACTATGTGAGGAACTGGCGTTCAATAAGTTAACAATATTGTCTCAGTCAGTGAGAAGAACTTAGGCCTATAGGAAGAATATTTCAAACTTTGGAATATAGGCCTACTGTAGTTTAAAAGATATACACGTTCTACCAGTGAGTGAAAAATCATAAGATAGGCAATACTCAATCGCTTATCCTCCCTGCTCGACTTCACCCACGGACTCTGCGAGGGATCATTCCTCTACCGTCGCAAGGACTGTGTCTGGGTGCTGGACACACTTTGTCAGCAGATACAACTGGGGATGGTGACCGCTAACTTGGGTCTAATTAAGGTCATGAAAGGGGTTTTGAAAGGAAGTAGGCCGTTGGACCTGTTGAAAGGAACCGTCCCGACATTCGCGTGGTGGTGAAAATGAGAAACCATGAAAACCATTTTGAGGACGGCCCAGGTGGGATTCAAACCCACGATCTCCCGATGTCAGCAAAGCACGAGGTAGAGCTTTAGCTCTCTCACTACCGCGGACGGTGATGATATCTCTCTATATATAAAAATGAAAGTTTGTCTGTTTTTTCTGAATTTCCAAGGAAATTTGCGATATTTGCGCGTTTCAGACTGTTTAATGATGGATGCGCGCAAAAATAAAATTTTTGTCTGTCTGTCTGTCTGTTTGTTTGTTTGTTTGTTTGTCTGTCTGTGGACAATTTTTTGTGTCCTTATAACTGGAGAACGGCTGAGTGGATCAACGTAAAATTTGATACAGATATCCTTCAGAGGCACGACACCAATCATTGATGTAACTCTTCTCCGTGCCTATCATAAAAGGGGCCCTACCCCCTTAAAATACATGCTGAAATAGGCGTAGAAGGGTGAAACAAAGCTCATTTTCAGCCCCTCAATGTGAGAAACGAAACTCGGAATACCACATTTTAAGGCCCTAAAACCAACAGTTTTTGAGATATTCCCAGAAAACTAATTTCACTTAATAAATTAATGAAAGAATGCAAGCCGGTAACCATGGCAACTGAATCTCAGAGGTCCATCTACTTCTGTAAGACGCAATGCAGTTCCATTTGTTACATTACTGTGAAGGCTTGCAAACGGCTATAAGGTTATAACGGATCCAAATTAAGCTGAAATATTCATCAATACATACAATGCGCTTAAGGTGTCAAGGGGTACTCTAGAATTTTTTTACGCGATTTACACGTGCGGGTGTGGTACGGAAGGTCTATTATATCCCTTCTCTATTATATAAAAATGAATGTTTGTCTGTTTTTTTCTGCATTTCCACGGAAATTTGACATATTTGCCCGTTTCAGACTGTTTTGTGACGGACGCACGCAATTTTTTTTGTCTGTCTGTCTGTCTGTCTGTGGACAATTGCTGGGTCCTTATAACTCGAGAACGGCTAGGTGGATTAACGTAAAATTTGATACAGATATCCATCAGAGGCACGACACTAATCATTGATGTAACTCTTCTCCCTACCTCTCATAACAGGGGCCTACCCCATTAAAATACATGCTGAAATAAGCATTTTCAGCCGCTCAATGTGAGAAACGAAACTCGGGGGCCCTAAAAGGACCCCGAAAACCACATTTTAAGGCCCTAAAACCAACAGTTTTTGAGATATTCCCAAGAAACTAATTTCACTTAATAAATTAATGAAGGAATGCATGCCGGTAACAATGGCAACAGAATCTCAGAGGTCCATCTATTTCTGTAAGACGCAATGCAATTCCATTTATTAAATTACTGTGAAGGTTTGCAAACGGCAATAAGATTATAACGGATCCAAATTAAGCTGAAATATTCATCAATACATGTAATGCGCTTAAGGGGTCAAGGGGTACTCGAGAATTTTTTAACGCGATTTACACGTGCGGGTATGGTAAGGAAGGTCTATTATATCCCTATCCCTATATTGTTATATTATTATTATTATTATGGCGTACAACGACGAGACAAAGCTCATTTTCAAAACCTTGGTGACAGAAACAAAACTCGGGGCCCCTCGAGACCCGTAAAGGGTCCCCGAAAACTATATTTTAAGGCTCTAAACCCAACAGTTTCTTAGATATTCCAAGAAAACTAATTTCATTTAATAAACTAAAGAAGGAATGCAAGCCACGAACCATAACAACAGTATCTCAAGAGGTGGCATCCAACTTTCCATCTATTTCTGGAATAAGTAATGACACTCCATTTATTAAATTTCTGTCAAAGGTTGCAAATGGCTATAAGGTTATCACGGAACCAACTAAAACTGTAAAATTCATCAATGCGCTTAAGGGGTTCAAGGAGTACACTAGATTTTTTTCACACGACTTACACGTGCGATAAGTCGTACAGAAGGTCTATTATATCTCCAAACAGCAACATTATTTTCAAAAATTCCTGATTTGAAATAGTAGACGGTTTTTTGCTGATTTTACGAATTTGGGCCATTGGAGGCTAAAAAAACTGAATTTTCATGCACCACAAGCCTTTATAATTTATAAAAGGGGTCTTCCTGTAGTTGGGCACTTGACACAACGGTTAGGGTCAGTTCGTATGTGACGTGTATTGCGATTCGTCTATGAGGTTTTCAATTTTATTTTCACGCCAGGAAGAACACGTTAGGTAAATTTAGTTTGAGAGCACATTTAAACTAATCATTTTTCTTTGCCAACAAACAGGTTCCAAGCCCCTAAACATTGCAACAGTAGCTCAATTGATAACATCTGGTTATTAATACCGAAGACCGTTCGAAGAATGGGTACTTCTGCTAGTGTAAATATAAAAATGAAAATAATGTATTTCTACCCTTTTCTTTTCAGTATAGTTTTACGTTGGCGTAGTTGGTACCATGCTGAGCTTCTATTCCCAAGGTCACGGGTTCTAACCCATCCGAAGTCGTCGGATGTTTTAAGAGTGTTTAAAACCCCTCAGTATGCCTTCCTTCGGAGGGGAAGTAGAGCCGGCGGTCCCATGCCATAGATTTATGGCATGATAAAGTACTTTCCACTAATTACACTTGTGTGAAGTTAAATTATTAGACTAACGCTCTTAGGTTCCAACCTTCGTCGCCAGGAGTCGACTGCGGTGGCATCTATTAACAAAGTTCAGAACTAGTTGGTCGTTGAGGGTGGCGTTTGGTAGCAAAAGTTGGAACTACTTGAAAATCGAATGTCTGCAGTCCTTACTTGAATTTAGAACAGATAACACACACTAATACAGCCATCACAATTAACACCGGTTATCAGACAGATTCTACATACACCCAAAGTACACGGGGCTATAAGACTGCGTTGTCGCAGCCCCTAAACTGAGGAACCAACCATCCTTTTCTATTTTTAAATATAGTTTGGCTATGTTGCATTTTGAATTGATTTGGTGCATTTGTGCGAATCATTTCCATATAGGCCTATATAAAAATGAAAGTTTGTGTCTGTGGAATCCGTCATATAGCTTGTGATAACTTGGTGTCTGTACTAGTGAGTGTATTTGTAGCAAGGACTGTTTGAGTGGGGGAATTGAGGAGAAGGTGGCCCTGACTTTAATTTAGGTACCATTTCGACAATTATCCGCAATGAACATGGGGAATCATGGAAACCCACATGACTTGAGGTGGACATCGAACCCACACCTTCACTATTACCCTTTATCGAAGGGAATGAAGAAAGCTTTCATTTTACGTATACGTTAATATCGTGATCATAAGCCACAGGACCTCCATTTTACGTGGATCCTAACCACCCGAAGCAACATTTCATCTTGAAAATCCCACATGCTTTAACCTGAAATCGAACCCATCCCACCTTGGTGGGGGGCAAAGTAGCTTGACTACTGCGCCATCTCGCCCTCTCTAATTGCCCTTTTGAGACTGAGTAAAACCGTTTCAATTTCTTCGGAGATTCGGGACCTCAGAGATGACATCCAATAACGTTAACCACTCCGTATACTATGAGGAAATCTGACTGTAGATTAGTTGCTGTTGGATCATTTGTGGGGGCTTATATCATATCGTGGTCATTTAGCCCCGTATACTTGGGTGTGAGTGGAGTTTGTCTGATAACCTGTGTCATTATAATGGCAGTGTTCATGTGAGTATTCGTAATTGTGACAAGGATTTTGAAATAGGCTGCCGTGACTTTCAGTTAGGAAACACCCCGCCATTAGCCTGGAGTAGAAGCGGGTAATCACAGAGAAACACTTCTAGGAATGGGAAGAAGGGCACTGGGCCCTCCCGGATTTGCAACTCGCTTTACTTGATTCAATATTTGCTAAATAAGTTCAGGAATTCCACAAAGAACAAGTAGTTCCGTGAAGAACTATACAGCCTATTTTCATATATCCTACTCATGTTAATTGCCTCTATCAACATACAAAATTTCAGATTGAAGTTTGTGATAGATTCGTAGATATTGAGAACCGTCTAAATATTTCAGATAGTCGCATGGTTGGATTTTTATTTTTGTACTATTACATTAAGATTATTGTGTCCGTGTGGTATTCGAACTTCAATCGCATGATTAGAACACAAGAAGTAAAAACGAGATTTTAAAATTTCGCACAGCTGCCATCTTGTGATTATGCAAACAATTGAAATAAATTAGATGCCTTTGGATTAACAATTGTATAAGCATTTAACGTGCAACGTTTCACTGCACTTGGATAGTTAATTCGCGAGAAACGTCCATTTAAATATTTATATTTCGCGTCGCCGCCATGTTGGATTTGTGCTCACCAGGTTACTGAAGGTCCTATAGGTGAACATACGTCCATAGCCTCTATGAACATTAAAAAAATTAGTTTGATTGCTGTAAAAGATTCATAGATATTGAGAACCGTCTAAATATTTCGGATGCTCGCCATTTTGGATAGTTATATGTATAGGCCGTAGAGTTATATACCATTCAAGGACAATTATTGCCTAGGTTCATTATTCAAACTTTCACTTCGATCGCATGATTACGACACACGAAATAAAAACTTAATTTAAAAATTTTGCACAGCCGCCATATTGAGATTATGTAAACAATTGAACTAAATTAGATGCCAGTGCATTACAATATGTAAAATCATTTACTGTACCGTACCACATTTCACTACGCTCAGAGAGTTAAAAAATGAGGAAAGTCTATTAAAATGTTTTAATTTCGCTTGGCTGCCATGTTGGTTTTGTACATTACAGGTTTATGAAAGTTACATAGATAAACTTATATCAGTACCCTTTATCAACGTACCAAATTTCAGGGTGATATCTGTAATGGTTTCGGAGATATAGAATGTCAGTGAAATATTACGCACAGCCGCCATTTTGACTTTATGTAAACAATTGTACTAAATTAGACTCCAGTGCATTACAATGTGTATAAGCATTTGCAGTACCAAGTTTCATTACGTTTGGATGGTTAAATCGCGAGAAAAGTCTATTTAAATGTCTCAACTTCGCTTGGCCGCCATGTTGGTTTTGTAGTCACCAGGTATTTGAAAGTCTCATAGGTGAAGTTCTAGTAGTGCCCTTTATCACCGTACACAATTTCAGGGCGATATCGGTAATAGTTTCGGAGATACTGAATGCTGGTGAAATATTTCGCACAACCGCCATTTTGGATTGGTGAGACACAATAAGATTTGAAGGGCACGGTCGGGGTCGGCCAGAATAGTGCTATAATCTTACCGAGTTTCATTGTAATCGCTCCAGCCGTTTAGAAGTTATTAGACACACACACACACACACACACACACACGCACACACACACACACAGACAAAGGGTGATCTCATAAGCCTTTATTTTTATTTTTTTTCATAAAATGAAAATAGGCTAAAAATGTACCATTCTTTTCTTTACATCATTGATGGTGTTTTGGAGGTAGTGTTTTCCAAACTGTACAGTCCACGGTCCTCACCCCACCGGAAGAGGTATACAATTCCAGGACCCTTTTCAAGCTACTACGTTATATTTCCCACTATTATGGTAAATATTTACATGAAAATAGAATATAGAGACTATGAGATACATATATCAAAAAATAGGAGAAATTGACGGTATATTTTATATTTTGTAAAATGTAACCGCGACCCCTCTAAAACACGGACCCTATTTTAGAAACCACTGCTCTAGTGGGATGCCGACTACGAACAGGTGCCTGCTTGACCGACACCATTGCTGTATGCTAGCGCTCCAGTGTGTACACTCGGAACTGAGGCCCAAAGTGACAGCCCTCGTGGGCAAGTGAAACATGCTCCAGTGCAGTCGAGTGCTGTGTTCAACTTGAGATCGTAGAGTTACGAGGCGAGGAGTATTTGAGAAGCACAGTGTGAGAACAGAATATTATGAACAGCGTGCAGTGCACATGGTGATGATGGATAACGAGCGCGTGGTCCTGTTTATCTTCCTGATGACAGGTAAGACAACATTGTATGCTGCCTCTAAAACATCACTTTATGTGTGACTAGCAGTAGTGCCCGGCTTCGCCCGGTGGATTTATTTGTTTTATGGATGATAATGAATACTACTATAGAACTGGTAGCCTACATGATACTTAAACTAACAGAAAAAAACATATTTTTAAAATATAACTTTTTGTGCTGGTTATGATTGTGGGGGTGATAAGTAGTACAGTGTTATGGATGTAACATTCAGGTCATTTTACTCGTAATGATAATGATAATAATGAATAGGGAAACGGCTATTTACTATCTACAGTACTGACACATGTACATTACAAACGAATTGAAAATTATTATTAGAAAGAGGAGTATGGGAAATAAAAGACAATGCCTAGGGCCTATATCTCATTGGCTGTTAGAAAAGTAGAGATCAATAGTGTCGTATTTTGGCGCAAAGCGCCGTAGAAAAATAATCAGAGCACTTTGGAAAACTTAGATTGTCCCGAGCTCCTGAGGTATCAGTAGTGTCATTTATCGCCACATAGCGCTCTAGGATGAGGATCGGAATAAATTAAAGTAAATTTGAAAGAACCAACGCTTATTACAGCTGATAACCTCAATGTACTGCACCAACACCATCGCACTTATTCAGAGGCATAATATTTTCATGACGATAACTGTTTTAGGGGGCCTAAGAAATCTTTATGCACTAATTACCCCCCCCCCCCATGACTCCAATTTATACGCAGCTCAAGATTTAACTATTTTCGCAATTCTGCACCAGAACACTGGTAGGGGTGACGTGATGCAGCCCGCATTGCCAGCCAACAATATACTTATTAAAATATTCTTAATTACACTACTACGGACATGAATGGTTCTAGGGCCTTAAAACGTGGTTTTCAAGTTCATTTCGTCTAAAGTTCTAAATATAGAAATGGAGAGAGTTGTCCAAAATATCAAGTTGGCAGTGTTACCCGCAGGGTTCGAAGGGGGGGGGGGGGTACATTAAGTTTGGTTCAGATAGGTGAAACGATGTAGATTTGTGCCAAAGCGCCTAAATGCAGGGAATGGAGTGGTCTATCCGAAATTTCATGTAGACAGTGTTACTCGCAGGGTTCCAAAGGGTAAGTATATAAATTTTGGTTCAGATCGGTCAAACGGTGTAAATTTGTGCCAAAGGGCCTAAATGCAGGGAATGGAGAGGGTTTTCCGAAATTTCAAGTAGTCAGTGTTATTCATCGGGTGTGAAAGGGTAAGTACATAAAATTCGGTTCAGATCGGTGAAACGGTGTAGATTTGTGCCAAAGGGCCTAAATGCAGGGAATGGAGTGGTCTGTCCAAAATTTCATGTAGACAGTGTTACTCGCAAGGTTCCAAAGGGTAAGTATACCAATTTTGGTTCAGATCGGTGAAACGGTGTAGATTTGTGCCAAAGGCCCTAAATGTAGGGAATGGAGAGGGTTGTCCGAAATTTCAAGTAGCCAGTGTTATTCGTCTTGTTCGAAAGGGTAAGTACGTACAATTCGGTTCAGATTGGTGAAACGGTGTAGATTTGTCTTGTTCGAAAGGGTAAGTACGTAAAATTCGGTGCAGATCGGTGAAACGGTGTAGATTTGTGCCAAAGGGCCTAAATGCAGGGAATGGAGTGGTCTGTCCGAAATTCCATGTAGACAGTGTTATTCGCAGGGTTCCAAAGGGTAAGTGTACACATTTTGGTTCAGATCGGTGAAACGGTGTAGATTTTTGCCAAAGGGCCTAAATGCAGGGAATGGAGTGGTTTGACCGAAATTCCATGAAGACAGTGTTATTCGCAGGGTTCCAAAGGGTAAGTGTACAAATTTTGGTTCAGATCGGTAAAATGGTGTTGATTTGTGCCACAGGGCCTAAATGTAGGGAATGGATTGGTGTGACCGAAATTCCATGTAGACAGTGTTATTCGCAGGGTTCGAAAGGGTAAGTGTACAAATTTTGGTTCAGATAGGTGAAACGGTGTAGTTTTTTTCCAAAGGGCCTATTTGCAGGGGATGGAATGGTCTGTCCGAAATTTAAAGTGGACAGGGTTACCCGCAGGGTTCCAAAGGGTAAGTATACAAATTTTGGTTCAGATTGGTGAAACGGTGTGGATTTGTATAAATAACACACAGACAGACAAACATTGAGCTTTATATACATAGATAGGCGATGTCCGTCTGTAGAGGTGAAAGTTGACTGATCTTCTGCTAGTTTGTCCTACTGACAAGCGAACAGTGAATGACATGTAGGGGTATTTCAAATGAGAAGCGCCAAAACAAAAACCTATATGCCGAGCAAAGCAATAGCAATTAATGCAGAATGTAATAAACACTAAACGCGTTGTGGCATTTCAAATGATCTGTTACCCTTGAAATGGTTTTCAATGGTATCCACGGCCACTGTCTTCGAACACCTTGATTAGAAGATATTTGTAGAATCATAATTTAAGTCATTTTTCACCCAATACTCGCCACAAAATCACGGATGCAGTAAAAGTTGACTTATCGGCTTCTGTTCCAACGCTCCTCATGTGTGATACAATGCAGAATGACAGATGTATGTCATGAGCGCGGCAAAGGGGGGGGGGGGGGGGGGGGGGGGGAGAAGCACTCACCCAACCCTCATGGATTTGCAGCCCCATTTGAATTTATTTAGTGGTTGTTAATAATAAAGTTATTTGTTTTACGCCCATTTTAACTACTGTGGCTTTTAGAGACGCCAGGGTGCCGGAATGTTGCCCTGAAGGGGATCTTTAACGAGTCAGTAAATCTACTGACACGGCTCCCTTGTATTTGCGCACCCTCAAATGTCAACTGACTGCGCCGGGATTCAATCCTGCAACCTTGGGCACAGCAAGCGAGAACGTTACCGCTGAGGCACGCAAACAGCCTGAATGACTATTAAGGTAGAATGAACGGTTCTTGGATAGAAGATATTTGTAGAATCATAATTTAAGTCATTTTTCACCCAATACACGCCACAAAATCACGGATGAAGTAAAAGTTGACTTGTCGGCTTCTGTTCCAACGCTCCTCAAGTGTGATACAATGCAGAATGACAGATGTATGTCATGAGTGCGGCAAAGAGGGAGAAGCACTCACCCAACCCTCATGGATTTGTAGCTCCCTTTGAATTTATTCAGTGGTTCTTAATAATAATGTTATTGGTTTTACGTCCCTTTTAACTACTGAGGCTTTTAGAGACGCCGGGGTACCGGAATTTTGCCCTGAAGGGGATCTTTAACATGGGGACCCTCGCATTTGCGCACTCCCAAATACCAACTGATTGCGCCAGGATTCAAGCCTGCTGCACCACGCAGCCTGTCGGAGACGAGTGGGTTCGAGCCCCATCATCCGCCACCCCTGAAATGGTTTTCAATGGTATCCACGCCACTTTATTCAAATTTTAATGTTTAATTTAATTAATCTTCATTAGTCATTAGCTACTCTTATTAGGTTGGAGTGGTGCAGATGACCTCACTATTCCGCCCCTTAAAACCTCAATGACTAACTAGGTTGGAGTCAGGAAGATTTTCTGGACGTACAAACCATCTGTTACAATCGTTACATAGAAAACTCGGCTCAGCAAATCTTCAATCACCTGGAAGCGGGAACTACACTTGCATGGCATAAATACCACTTGGACGACATCCGCATTCATAACAACACTTGCTCCTACATATTCAAATGTGCTGATCCCAAATCTGACTTTAGTTTTTCTCAATATGCTACAATGGTTTTGCAATGCAAGAGTTTTGGTTTTATGTTAATTTTATTTACAATATTTAGTTCAACATGAAACCTCCGTGGCTTAGGCGGCAGCACGCCGGCCTCTCACCGCTGGGTCCGTGGTTCAAATCCCGGTCACTCCATGTGAGATCTGTGCTGGACAAAACGGAGGCAGACAGGTTTTTCTCCGGGTACTCCGGTTTTTCCTGTCAAAATTTCATTCCAGCAACACTCTCCATTATCATTTCATTTGTCATTCATTTAATCATTGCCCCAGAGGAGTGCGTCAGGCCTCGGCAGCCGGCACAGTTCATATCCTCGCCGCTAGATGGGGGCTTCATTCATTCCATTCCTGACCCGGTCGGAGACTGGAAGCAGGCTGTGGATTTTCAGTTCAACATATTGAAGTTGGACAGGATCTTATTGAGAATGATTCTATAACATACAATTGCTAAAAAACTAGTCTACAGTTTTAAAATGGAACAAGATAAAAATCATTTATTTTGAGCACGCAACTTACGTACAATACAATTAAATATAAGCTCAATTTTCTATAAAATGGAACATAATACTGAAAGACTAACAAAGACAGGTGGTCTTAACTGCAACATTAAACATTCAAGTTGCATGAAAACTGTCAGATATAAAATCAGCAATGCCAAAATATATAATAGAAAATAGGTGTAAAATTTTATTCGACAGCAAATGAAGGAAGAACATACTCACTAGTGTAATTTTTCAAAAGAGGTACCGTGTATAGATGGGCCGGTCATACGTGGCCGGTCGTAACTGCGTGAGAATTCTTCTCAAAGCCCGAGTAGGACACTGAGACCTTTGAATAAGCACACGCACTGCCAGAGACACATTGCGCACTTTATTTGTATTGACCACAAAGATATGAAGGCTCACTGTGCGTGGAGACTCGTAATATGTACCGGTCAAGAATGAATGGCTCACTTATACAGTGAGATTCTTTTACTGGAGCGGGACCGGCGGCCAACCGGGCCCGCGGAGGCGAGCTAACCAGGGTCATTAAAGTCATTAAGTCACTAAATTTTCATCAGCTAGGGTGTGAAGTGTAAGCGCACAGATAAGAAGGTAACATAAACAACAGCTTCCTGCAAGATTTAATTAAAGAAGTACAGATGTTTTTTGATGTGTAACATCTTTCCGCTCGGTTGCTGGATAGTTTTGTGGGAGTGATTTTGAATATTGGGGACGGAAGTGGATCGAAACGATCGAGCTGGCAGTGGTGTATCAAACGGAAGTATGCACTGCCCGCTCGATCGATCAAACGGAAGTGTACTAGCTGGCAGTGGTGGACAACGGAAGTATGCACTGCCCGCTCGATCGATCAATCGGAAGTGTACTAGCTGGCAGTGGTGGACAACGGAAGTATGCTCTGCCCGCTCGATCGATCGAATGGAAGTGTGCCCTAGCTGGCAGTGGTGGATCGAACGGAAGTATAAGACGCACTGCCAACTCGATCGATCGATCCAGCTGGCACTGGTAAGAGAAACAATCAGCGCGCGGTGTCGAAAATTGATACAATGACGCACTTTCGGCCATGTAATGTATATGACATACTGAACGGAAAACGCTCATGTGTACTCTGGTGTCAAGTGATTTAAACAAATGACATGGTACAAGTTCGAAGTCTTCGTATCAGTATTTAAATGGTAAAATGCCTTAATATCAAAAATTGTAAGTAGTCGGCATTGCATTGGCATAAAGCATTTTAAACTCAATGTCACTCAGGAACATTATCGAAAGAAGCAAAATATAAATAAAACTGAATTCCGCAATGCAGTATTATTGAAACGTGGAAATAAGTCACCATCTAGTGCACAATATTTGCGCAGTCGAAATAGCCGTGGGGTTATTGCGTATGACTGTGAATCTAGAGATCTTGGGTTCGAATCCTGGGCGGGGTAGATATTTTTGCTAACAGATTATAATTTTAAACGATATTTATCATATCAATATGACTCATTTTAACAGAATCTATATGAAATTACGTGTTGGTCTGTGAATCAAGAGGACCTGTTTATAAGGAATTTAAGGTTATGAGCGGTGTCACGTCTATTAATCTAGTTGATCCATATCGTATTCTTTATTTAGGCTAGTGCTGGTGGAAGCTACAAATCATCTAATAAAATGAGTTCCGTATTATAAACCACAATATCTGTAAAACACTCCCTTTTACAATAGATTAATATTTGTGCCAATAATAGTATAAAATACCGGTGTATCAACAATTTCACGTAAGGTTTCTTCTACGTCAGATGTTACTCAACATATGCGACTACTGTAAGGCTCGTATCTTTTTCTTTTTTTATATTTCTTGGGAATATGGTTGACCTCACGTCACCAGTTAAAGGTTAGAACTTAATTTTCACAGAAGAAGCTGAAAATGTTCTCATTCAGCTGACAGACAGTAACTTTGGAAGTTACATCGTTACATTATGTAGTTACTCCTGTAACCACCTGCGTGTTTACTGTAATTAATCGAAGCATGAACCTAATCCCGTTTGATGTTTAATTGTGGGGTAATTTAAAATACAAAGTGTACATATAATAACGCATACGAGCTGGAGAACAATATACGACTGCAGATATCCCTCTCAACAGAAGGGAATTACGTGTAAACGGTACAACGCCTGTCTGTCAGCTGAAGGAGAACAATCTCAGCATATTCCGTGAAAAGGTAAGTTCTTTAATCATAATTTGCTAGTGAATTTACCATTAATTAATTTACTTTAATACGGTTTCCACCTGCGTGTATTCCGCGGCCCGAGATCGGTTGGACGACGGAAGGCTCTGTCATATTTTGGTAATATTTTAGGTGAATGTGGTGGACTTAAAATATGGTATCCGCTGGCCGCTGCAAGGTTTCTGTGCATTAGCGGCGATAAAAATGTAAAAAAAAAACCTTGCAATTGTTATAGACTATCAGAAAATATTTAGCTGTAACTAAACTCGGTAGTATTTTTTACAGGGCATTTTCTTTCTATTTACAGGAAATGTGATTTGTGTCGCAGTTTTTAATGCGAGAAAGGGCGATTAATATGCTGCTTTCCGCGAGTCTCCTGAAACATTCCATGATAGATTTTAGGAAATCATTTTTATCGTAGGGCTATTCAAGAAACCAGCGTAGATTTTAACAATCTTTTAGGTTTGAATGTAGAATTAATAATAAGAGTAGCATTTCAGTACATTATTAACACATACATACAGGGTGTATATTAATTATACCGACAAAAAGAATCAGGGACGCTCTGCGTGTTATGTAAAAGACGATGCCGCAATCGGATCAGCGGAGAAATATTTTCCCATCGAGAAAATGAGGTTACTTTGATACCTCCGGGCACGCGATTCAAATCGATGAACTCACAGTATTTGCTGATACAGAGTGCAAGCCGCTGGCCACTGCTGTGCTTCAGGCAAGGGAAGGGACTGTTATAGAAGGAGACAGAGATAGGCTGGTGGGAATGCGCAAGTTTCCTCGCTCGCCTCGCGCAGAAATATTGCCATTGTCCCTTTCAGGCAGTATCCGAATTTGCTTACTAAGCAGCCGTAATTGCACGCACAGTAATAAAGACACACTTGTCAGTCATGAATTGTACCCGATAGTTTCTCTTCTCGTCTATTCGTCTCAATGACTCTGTATTATTTGACATACGCAAAGTTGCCGTTGTACGATTGTGCATTCATTTACTCACAACATTGTAAATGGAATGAAATACTGAACGAAAGAAACAATACATCCAATGGTTTGATTACAGTAAATGTTCAATATGCCCCCCTCCAACTTCGATGCACAGTTCGCAGCGGTGTATTAGTGGCATTTGGACTCTGTTCAAGATGTGTGCTGTGTTACGAATGACCTGGAAAGCTGCCTGTATTCTTGTTACAATTTCATCTTGTCTTTCTACGGGGTTCGCATACATTAAAGTCTTCACGTAACCCTACAAGAAAGTGTATATGGGAGTTCAATTGGTCGAGCGCGGAGGCCATTTAACTGCCCACCACGGCCTACCCATCTTCCTGGATAATGAGCATTTAAGTGTCGTGTGACATGGCGAGCAAAATTCGTCGGAGCACCATCATGATACAGCCATATTCGCTGCCAAATACCCAGGGGAACGTCTTTCAATAAATCAGGCAGTGATCCTACCAAGAAACGGTAGTATTCTTCACCATTCAGACGAGAAGGAAGGACATACGGTCCAATTGAATGGTAATCAACAATGCCAGCCCAAATATTAACACTAAACCTATGCTGCAATGAGCGAACCACAGTCCCATGAGGGTTTTCATCTTCCCAAAAATCGATTTCTGGGGTTTGCCACGCCTTCTCTCGTAAATGTTTCTTCATCCGTAAAAAGGAGCGATGACAAGAAGTGTGGTATATTTCCATAGCTTTTTAAGACCCATCTTGCTAATGTTAGGCGTTGTGTGTAATCCAGAGGTGTTAGTTCTTGCACTGATTGATATTGATAAGGGTACAATTGCTGATCCTTCCAAACCCTCCACACCGTCATATGAGAGCTCCAACATTCCTCGCGACTGACCTCGTACTCGTTGAAGGATTATCATTTATTTATTCTAATGCAGCCTCTTCAAACTCTGGGGTACGTACCGTCGACGTCCTGCCAGCGTCATGCATCTGAGGCACGAAGCTCCCTCCTTCACGCAGTCACCTGTCAATTGACATGACGCTATAAATCCGTGCGGCTTCTCTCACGTTGCCATTTGCTGCACCATAAGCTAGGTGCATATCAGCCATTTCTTCGTTAGAATACCGAATCAGAGCCATTCTCACCAATTTATGCCGTTAAAGTAGTAGCCAATGCGTGTAGAACAAACTGTACACTGCCCACTGGGGCAAAGTAGCGAGTGGGTCAGTCGCACCAGCATATCCCTGTCTCCGTCTATGATCCATTCCCTTGCCCGATGCACAGCAGTGGCCAGCGGCTTGCACTCTGGCTCAGCAAATACGGCGAGCTCGTCAATTTGAATCGAGCCCCCGGAAGTAACAAAGTAATCTGATTGCGGTATTGTCTTTTACACAACACGCTGAGCGTCCCTGATTTCCTTTGTCGGTACAATTAAGATACAGTCTGTATATTAGGCATTATTGTACCTTTTTTTGGATCATATTTCCGTCTTTTTAGGGCATATTTGCCTGCATATTTCTAGTTTCTTTAGGTCCTAATCATCCGAATCTTAGTCATCATAAAGGCCCGGATAGGTAAGTTATGTGTTTAAATATTGTTTACTGGCAACCCGACCCGGCTTCACCCGGGAACAGTTATGAATGCATTACGTGATAAGCGCTTTTTGTCCATTGTCTATGAACAACGACCAATATCCGTTTTACGTCTTGGCATGATGAGTTTAAATCACTGACTGGACTATTAATTATATTATCATGGAGATGCATGTGCAACAAATTCTTGTCAGACATAATTTAAGAATGGCGAGGTGCATGAAATACATATCCCCCTTCCGTCCAATCTTAACTTGACTGGGAATTTTGCTGAACGAAAAGTTCACAGGCGAAATGAAGAAAAGCCGAGTTGCACTTCCAGGGAAACTCCAAACACAACCACTCTTCTGTAAAGTTTTTAACTCAACATGACTCGACAGTTTGCTGCTGGCTGTATCTGGCGCAAAAAGCTCGTCCGCTAGCTAAGTTGTAACTGGGGTGATAGACTCGCCCCTAGGTAGCTCGTAAACTTTCACCACCTTAACTGAATGGAGATTGTTGGAAGAAATGAAAACGTAAGAACACTTATAGTAGGCGATGTATTGAAGATAAGAGATATGCTCTCCCGGGCTTTTTTGTAGAACTTTTCATGCTGAACAATTCTTACACTCATAGTATATAGATATTTTAACGGTTTGCCCAGCGTAAGCTTAAAAAGCGCACGGACGCCATTTTTTTTCGACCTTTTCACTGACATCGTTAGAGCTTGACTTCCTTTGGTCATAAATAAATAATTTTTTACAGAAACCTTCCTCGAGATATCCTTTACAGAATGGTGAAAACCGTATCAAAATCCATTCAGCGGTTCTCGAGATTTCCCGTGACATCCAAGAATCGGGGACTTTGTTTTATACTAAGTAGAGAGTATACGCCAATCAGTATAATTTAATATAATTTAATCCCCTTCCGTCCAAACTTAAATTGACTGTAAATTTTGTCGGAATGAAAAGTTCAAAGGCGAAATGAGAGTTGCACTTCCAGGAAATGGCGAGGTAAATGAAACTCAAATCCTTCCAATCTTAACTTGACTGTGCAATGAAGAAAACCTGAGTTGCTTTTCCAGGGAAACTCTAAACACAACCACCCTTCTCAGAAATCTTAACTCAACATGACTCAACGGTTTGCTGCTGGCTGTATCTGGGGCGATAGGATCGCGCGCTAGCTAGGCTGTAACAGGGATTATAGACTCGCCCTTAGCTAGCTCGTAAACTGTCGCCTCAATAGTTGAATGGGCATGGTTGGAAGAAATTAAAACGTAAAAACACTTTTAGTGGGCGATGTATTGAAGATAGACATGTGCTCTCCCGGACTTTTTTGTAGAACTTTTCATGCTGAACAATTCTTAAACCGATAGTATTTAGATATTTTTAACGGTTTGACCAGCGTAAGCTCACAAAGCGCTCGGACGCCAGGTTTTTTATTTTTCCACTGAAATCGTTACTGCTCGGTTTCCTTTGATCATAAATATTTTTTTTTCTACATAAATCATCCTCGAGATATCCTTTACAGAATGGTGAAAACCGCATCAAAATCCATCCAGCGGTTCTCGAGTTTACCCGTAACATCCAAGAATCGGGGTCTTATGTTTTCATCTTTTCACCACATACATCCCCGTAAACAGGACAACAAGACCAAAGAAATAACATGTCACACATCATTATCACTTTTTCGGTTCCCAAATATTAGGGGAAATATCCAAAAACACATGTTTAACCAAAAAACGTATCACACCTACTCACCAAAAATAAAATACATCCAACCACATCGTTCTAGCCTTACGGCTTCTCCAAATATCTGCAAACTGTCAAAAACACAACTATACCCCAAATTTCGTTTTCCAATAATCCACCCATTCAAAAAATAACCTCACCATCAGATAGAGCGGAACAAATACCATCTAAACGACCCGCTCACTCAACCCTAATCCCCCCTCTCCCTCCTTCCCCATCCCTAACCCTTTTCCAACATACCCATACGTAATTCAAGCTCGCAGGCGACTGGGAGTAGAACGCCGATCCTAACACTACTCCCACACTTGGAGAACTTACATCTGTTCGGACTTCAAAAACCTTCCGGTTCACTCAGTACTGAGTAATCCTCCACCCATGCGCCTGAAATCCAGGAATCCTATTTGGGGTGATGATATTATTAAGCAGCCAGGGCTTTACAACATCAACAAAATCTGGAAAGAAAGGTGGAGAGATTTTTCTTCACCTCACCAAATCCACTTAGAAACTTAGATGATCCTTCTCAGCATATTCCAGGAACTGATCTACCAAGAGCTACGTGGTGCCAACTAAATCGTGCTCGAACTGGTCACGGAAGGTGCAAAGCAATGCTACACAAATGGGGGTGGCTAGAATCACCAGCTTGTGACTGCGGACCTGGACAACAGACGATGAACCACATCGTTCGTGAGTGCCCACAGCGTAGCTTTGCAGGTGAATGGGAAGTGTTCATGACAGCATCAGCTCCAGCGCTTTCCTGGTTGAAGAGCCTTGATGTTCATTTTAGATTGTTATGTACATATTTGTATATATATGTCGATCATTTGTACCATACGAAAATAATAACCTACTAGTGAGTAAGATGTTCTTAAAGCAATATATAGATGTCTCTAGTGAACTAGAATGCATAGGCCTACGTAGATTACGAACACTTGTTGCCATGGTAACCACTGGATATCCCTGTAAATGTTTTTCTCGGGACACACTGAGTTTTGTTTCTTGCATTATGAGGCTTAAAATGAGCCTAGTTTGTTCTTCCTACGAAAAATTTTGTATTTCACATATGTGATAAAAGGTATAAATCTAGGGAATGGCTGTCCAAATTTCAAGTAGACAGTGTTACCTGCAGGTTCCAAAATTTGAATTTCTGAAATTTGGTTCTGTTCGGTGAAACTGTGTTGATATGTGTAAATAACAAACACACACACAAACAATCAGCTTTATATATTCGACCGAGGTATTGATATTCTCCGAATAGAACGGTGCCGATTTTGATTTACGGCACGCGTTTTACGGTTCATGGGTTCCACCATCGCGTATGCAAGAGAAAGACTTCTCATATCCCAGGCAGCACCTCGTGCGGGAGGCCTTGTGAACGGTATCATGCTCTCTGGTGGCAAAAAGAGACTTGTAACTCTGACACAACTCTGTAATGACTAGAGTACTGACATGTATGCATATTGTGCGAAAGTTGGAACTACTTTAAATTGAAAGGAACTTGTAGCTCACCCCATGGGTGTCCGCATTGAAGCAGCTACAGAGCCGAACATGTCCTCGGACACTCCCGGCACTAAAATCCATATGATAAATAAATAAATAAATAAATAAATAAATGAATGAATGAATGAATGAATGAATAAATAATCAATCCACCTTTATAGATATTAAATTACTATCCCTAAAGTTAGCATTTGAAATGAAACCATGCACGTGTGCCTCACATTTAGAAGACATTCTTTACAAAATGTAAGGAACCGTCAGAGTCAATTAAAATGTCAATAGGTTCGAATGAACTGCTGGTTAGTGTAGTGGTCTCAGATGATCCGATATCACCCGAAACATGTGTGCAGAACGTGCAGAGCTGTCAGACCACTCAGTATTATCACTCAGCCTTGGTTCGTGTGCGTTCTTTATTTACTTTTATAACCGACAGTAGTGCATACGCTGGCTAAAGCGCAGCGTTAGGTCATGGGGTCAAGCTCTCTGCTGACTCGGTAGACGCGTGGGTTCGAGCCCACCGTCAGCTGTCCTTGAAATGGTTTTCCGTGGTTTCCCAATTTCATCACCAGGCAAATTCTGGGACAGTACCTTCTGACAGGACACGGCCGCTTCCTTCCACATCCTTGCCCTGTTTCATTCATCTCCATCCATTCGATCTCTCATCCAGACGCGCAGGTCACCCACGGACGTCGACTAGAAACACCTGCACTCGGCCTCTCAGGAGGCTACACGACAAAAAAAATAATAATTATATTTGTATAGTAACAACCATGGCACTAGGAATATCAAGATTAGCGTCTGAAACCATACATTTGTTTTGGTTATTTTATAGAGAACAAGTAGTTCCGTGAAGAAATATACAGCCTATTTTCATATATCCTATTTATGTTCATTGCCTCCATCAACATAAAAAAATTCAGTTTGATTGCTGTAATAGATTCCTAGATATTGAGAACCATCTAAATATTTCGGATGGACTCCATTTTGGAAGTTTATATAGCCTATGTAGGTCTTAGAGTTACAGTATGTACTATTACATGAAGATTATTGTGTAGTTGTAATATTCAAACTTCAATCACATGATTAGGATACAAGAAATGAAAAAGAGATTTTAAAATTTCGCACAGCTGCCATCTTGTGGTTATGAAAACAATTGAAATACATTAGATGCCAGTGGATTAAAATTTGTATAAGCATTTACCGTAACAAGTTTTACTGCGCTCAGATGGTTAAATCGTGAGAAACATCCATTTAAATATTGATATTTCGCGTCACCGCCATGTTGGATTTGTGCTCACAGGTTATTGAAAGTCCCATAGGTTAACTTATGTTTATAGCCTGTATCAACATACAAAATTTCATGGTCATTGCTATCATAGATTAATAGATATTGAGTACCGTCTAAATATTTCAGATGGTCGCCATGTTGGATTTCTATATATGTAGTCCATAGAGTTATGTATTACAAGATGGCGGTTAATGCGTAGGTTCATTATTCAAACGTTCACTTCGATCGCATGATTAATACACAAGAAATAAAAACTTAATTTTAAAATTGCGCACAGCCGCCATCTTGAGGCTATGTGAATAATTGAACTAAATTAGATGCCAGTGCATTACAATGTGTATGAACATTTACTGTACCATAATTCACTGCGCTCAGATGGTTAAATCGCGACAAAAGTCTATTAAAATATTTCACCTTCGCTTGGCCGCCATGTTCGTTTTGTATTTTACAGGTGTTTGGAAGTCTCATAGCTGAACGTGTAGTAGTACTCTTTATCACCGTACAAAATTTCAGGGTGATATCAGTAATAGTTTCGGCGATATAGAATGACGGTGAAATATTTTGCACAGCCGCCATCTTGAGGTTATGTAAACAATTGAACTAAATTGGAAGCCAGTGCATTTCAATGTGTATAAACATTTGCTGTAATAAGTTTCATTGTGTTTGGATGGTTAAATCGCGAGAAATGTATATTTAAAAGTTTCAAACTTGCTTGGCCGCCATGTTCGTTCTGTAGTAAAGATATTTTTGAAAGTCTCATAAGTGGACTTCTAGTGAGACGTAATAAAATTTGAAGGGCACGGTCGGGGTCGGCCGAAATTGTACTATGATCTTACCGAGATTCATTGAAATCTCTCCAGCAGTTTAAAAATCATTAGGGGAGAGGGCAGCGGGGGGGGGGGGGGGGGGGGGGGGGAGGGGGAGGCAGGGGTGGAGGGGCAGCGTCGCACATACACACACCCACACGGACAAAAGGTGATCTCATAAGCCTATTTTTAGCCTACTTTCGATTTTTGCAAAAATTGAAAGTAGACTTATGAGATTTACACAGGGACAAAAATTGTCTGTCTGTGTGTCTTTGTGTGAGTGTGTGTACTCTGATTGTGTGTTCCCCCTATCAATTCGAACACGATGAAACCGAATTGAACGAAATTTGGTACAGGTAGCACTAGCAAAGGGCACCTCAGTGTCATGTTTTATATTGCCGCCATCTTGACGGAAACAGAATGGCGGCCAGCCAAATGTTAATAGCTTAAAGCAAATTACGACCAACCTAATCATTTGATCTCTACCAGATTTTGCAACAACATACCTTTATGTGAGAAGCGTTCTTTGACCAAGCTACAAGGTCATCAGCACAATAATTTGCGGATGGTGGCCATGTATGTGTGCAAATCGATTCCCCCTATTAATTCAAACACGGTAAAACCGAATTGAACGAAATTTGGTACAGGTAGCACTAGCAAAGGGCACCTCAGTGTCATGTTTTATATAGACGCCATCTTGACGGAAGCAGAATGCCGGCCACCCAAATGTTTAAAGCTTAAATCAAATTACGACCAACCTATTCATTTGATCTCTACCAAATTTTGCAACAACATATCTTTTTGTGGGAAGCATCTTTTGACTAAACTATAAGGTCATCAGCCCAATAGTTTGCAGATAGCGGACATGTATGTGTGCAAATCGATTCTCCATATCAATTCAAACACGGTGAAACCGAATTGAATGAAATTTTGTACAGACGTAGCACTAGCATAGGGCACCTCATATTCATGTTTAATATCTGTATAATGGCTGTTTAGCTGCAATTAAAGTATTATTATATCCGTATAGCACGTTGTAATTCAACAAGCTACTACAACCAACATTCAATTATACTCCTTGAAAAGGACAAAGAGACCCATGCATTTAGGAGAAAGTAGGCTATATGTTCTTTACTGAACATCTCGTTTCATAAATGAAAATAGGCTAAAAACACAGGTTATCAGACAATTTCTACACACACCCGAGTACACGGAGCTATATGACTACGATGTCCAAGCTCCTCAAATAAAACGACAACTGGGAAAAATAGACTTAAGAATGAAGGCGTTAGGCTGAAAAATGATGAATAATAATTCAAATATGTACTGCAATTTATGGTGGAGGTATACAGCTAACCTGAGTATTTGTTTTGACTCTACCTATTCCCCAAGCCTTCAATGCTCGCTTTAATTAAATGTCAATCAACAAATGCCTGTCTTAGTCTCAGCCCTTGCAAATCAGCTCAGAATTCAGTATTCAACTGAGCACTTCACAACTTGCATTTTTGACATTGATTGGCAGCAGTCGTTATGGATTCGAAAGCAAGAGTTGTGCTTGATCTTAACACGAGAGTAAAAGTGATACCGTAACAGAAATATGTAAATACAACATTGTCCACGCTAATTCCAGGTAGACTCCCAGCCTACAAACCTGTACATGTCAAAACTGTCCTCATTAATCCCAGAAGCAACGATTAGGATTAGGATGGTACGGGCATCTTCAAAGAATGGGAGACGAGAGGACACTTCAATAAGATTGGTTGGTTGGTTCCTTAGTTTAGTAGGGTCTCCGACAACGCGGTCATGTAGAATCTGTCTGATAACCGGTGTTAATTGTGACGATTGTATTAGTGTGTGTTTTTCATTCAATTAATGACTGCAAACGATAATTTCAAGTAGCTCCTACTTTCGCTACCAAATGCTACCGTCCATGACTCCTAGCTGTGAACTTGGTTACTACTAGATGCCATCGCAACCAGGCCCTGGTGACGAACGTTGGAACTTAAGAGCATATATCAAACCTAACCTACAAATTTTGCTTCATACAAGTTTAGTTAGTGGAAGGTTCTTTTACATGCTTTACTTCCCTTCCGAAGGAAGGCATACTGAGGGATTTTTAACGCTCTTAAAAATCCTATGACTTGGCTGGGTTTGAACCCACGACCGAGAGCATAGAAGCTCAGCACGCTACCAACTACGCCACCGAAGCCGCCCATCAATAAGATTATCCCAGGAAAAAGACCAGTAGGTAAACCAAAGAAGAAGTGGATGGACGAGATCAAAGATGATCTTAAAGACAAAGGGCTAGACTGGAGATGGGCTCATGAAGACCAACTAATCCTGGACAGGAAAAAGGTGCCGAGGGCTCGTTAACAGTACGCGGGTGACCGAAGCTGGAATTTGATAATGATGATGTACATGATTTTATTTTTCTCAGTACGTCCATAGTTTATTCTTTTGACAAAGGCCTACCTTGTTAACCGGAAACCTATCATTAACGGAATTATTATTTTACGAGTTCCGTTTGATTCCGTTGAATATAGGTTTTACTGCAACCATTTGCCATACTACAAACAGTGCGTTATTTTACAATGCCTTTGTCAAGTATGGTATGAGTGTAATGTTGAGACGACATGTGTGTGAAAAGGGACGCTCACTTTCATCACCACATGCTACACGCACGAGATGGTTTTTTTTTTGTTTTTTTTTAGCGTATGGCTTTTATGCCGGGAGTGTCCAAGGACATGTTCGGCTCGCCAATTTGTAGCTGCTTCTAGACGGACACCCATGGGGTTAGCTACATGTACCGTCGCGTGGGCAGTGTTGTCTGGGGAGGCAAGTTTGGATGTAAGGACGAGGAGTTGGAAGGTAGCGGCTGTGGCCTATAGTTAGGGACCAACCCCGGCATTTGCCTGGAAAGAAGATGGGAAACCACAGAAGACCATCTTCAAGGTTGCCGGCGGAGGGATCCGAACCTCCTCGCCTCCCGGATGTGAGCGACGGCCAGCAGCCACGCCGTAACGACCACGGCTAACTCACACGGTGAGATGGTTGTAATTTGCATTGAACGACGTGCTAGGTGAGAAGGAGCCAGCCCTACTAGAGATGAAGTGAAGGCTTCAACCCACTTATCTTCCTCTCCTTACGTCACGGCGCGACAGGTACACGAGACCACTAAATATGCTATTAGTGATATAGGCCAATTCATTTGATATCTCGACGCTTACCTACTTTATAACAGAAGAGGTATGGTATGGACTGGAAAGAATTCATGATGAAAATCAATACAGGGTATCATTCATATAACAGCACGGAATGATTAGGTCCTTAAGAAGTATACAAATATTTTGTGAAACTGTCCGTACGACTACAACGAGAATGGGTAGGCAAATGAGGCCTCGCATTTGGCAGATGTCGAGGCAGGAAGTCTCAATTCCCTTTGTCAGCGCTGCAATTTCTCCACCATCCAGTGACACAGTTTGGAAACAGTTTGTTCTGTTTTTTTTTTTTTTTTTTTAGTTTTTTTTTTAAAGATTTAAGTATTTGGAAATTTTATTTAATCAAATTCTTCTTCCTCTCCTTCTTTCGTTTGACCCTCTTTGGGGTAGGTTGGGGTAGTGCCCAGTATCTCTTCATTCTTTCTGATATTCTTTTCCTCTCTTGTTCCAAGATGATGGGTTTGGATTTTAGTTTAGCTTTGTCTTGGAACCTTATATGTTGGTATTTAGTAATTATTTTAGCTTTTCGCTTCAGAAGTGAATTTTCTGTGATTTTTAATTCTACTAGGTCTTTTTCAGTTTCTTTAAACCGTGTGGATTTTGTTTTGCGGTTACGGATGAAATCAAAGATTTGTTTGGTTAACCTATTAGAGTTCATTCTGAGAAGATGACCTTAAAAATGTATCCTCCTTTTTCGCATAGCATCTGAGAGTTTTTTTTTAAATTTTCTTGTAGAGTCTCATTCTTGATGTATATTATCTTATTATCCTGAAATTTAGGTCCCTTGATTTTTCTTAGAATTTTCCGTTCCTTTATAACTCGAGGTTCTCCATCAGGCCTCTGAAATTCATGTTTAGGGTTTCAGCTGCGTGCAGTGCTTCCGGTTTAATCAAACTATTGTAAGGGTATCCATCTATTATATAATACGCTAAGTTCAACCGACAAAAAACTCAAGCTCCTGAACCTGAAGGAGTTAGAAGGTGCGTTTTGTGCCAAAATCTTCCAGATTGTCTCAATAATACAGGAAAATCTTGCATTTCTTAAAAAGTTAACGGAAATATCTTTATTTTTTTAAAGAGTGTTTAAACAAATAAACAAGACGATAGCCCCAGGCATAACTGCGTCGCGTCCAGCCCGCATAACACTAGAGCCGGGTGGGTAGACTGTACACATGGTGAGCACACAACCCATTGTGCATTGAAAATAATATTCAAATGCAATTACCCGCATCAGTGACGAATTGCACTCATATTTCATAAATATCGACAATTTGTTTACAAAGTGTGTTTAAATAAATAAACATAATAGAAGCCCGCATAACAGTAAAGCCAGGTGGGTGGTTAATGAACATGCGAGATTTCTCGCACAGGTCCTCTAGTTTTATTCTACTGTATTTTAATAAGGTTAGATGCTAAAATAGATATCAATGAAGATTGAAACATGTACATTTGAATAGATGTTTCATAATGTGTATTGATTGGCCTAGTATTTTTAGTAGTTATCTATTAATCCATAAGGTAAATATCTTACATTTTACTAGCATGGTAAATGTTGTTGATTTCGTGATGAAAATCAATAATGTAAAACAAAAATATGGAATGCAGCCAAAATAAATCAGAAACTCCTATGGACGTCAAATTGGCAGGTGAAAGGCAAAAGGAAGTAGGAGACTTCTGTTACTTAGGAAGCAAAATAACCAGTGGTGGACAAAGCGCAGAATTATCTCCTACTAGCAGAAGTGCCCGGCTTCACCCGTTTTTTTTGGATCATAATGAATACTACTACTGTGCCTGTTTAGAACGGAGAATGATCAGTCATAACTCGGCTTAGCTACTCGGCTTCGAGGCGCGTAACGTTCCCCCACAATATGACTGCACATTCAGATAAGGAATACTTGAGGTTCACAAGGGTGGATGAAAAAATCACAATTTACCATTTACTATTATTTATTACTCAAAGAATATCATCAAATCCAAACACATATAAGTTTACCGGGAGTTTTACTCCATCAGGTAAATATCAACTCAACATCAATATCAAAAATCATCAAAAATCATTAAAATCAACAAAAATCAACTAGGATTTTCTTAAAAATCATCATAAATCAATAAAATTCATCTTGCTTATCTTAACTAATCACCATTATTAATGTTTCTTCATTATCATTATATTTATTTCTGGCATCGAGCGAGCCTATCATTATAGTTCACAATGTGTCCCTAAGGCTTGTGGACATTTTATCTTATTACTCTTCCCTTTAAAGGGTGTCATTTATTCATATTTCATTTAAATTGCCTTTATTTGATTTCTTAAACTGAACAATCTCTTCTTTAAAGCCTTAGGTTCATTTCTTTAAAATACAATACACACATTTTCACCATATCATGGATCGAGTTCAATATCACTCCATCTATTTAATTACTTCATGCCAATAGGTGATTGTTATCTATGTTGTATCATGTACTGTTCCATTTCTTCAGAATGGATTTTATTTCAATTCCACTAAAATTCATGAAATTCATAATCCGCCACATTATCTTTAGAAGTAGAGATCGTTTCTTCTGTTAACAACATTTATATTTAGAACTTCTTCAAATATTATTCAATTTCTTAAAATAAAAGTTGGGGACATTTGTCTCACTTCCAACTATGCAAATCTATTTTCATTTTTATCATAGCACCTTTTAATCAAAAGTTGACATTTCGCGTATATTAATTGCTACTAGAACCGAGCTCCTTTTAAAACCCACTTATAAAAGCTTCATTGTGTGGCTTGCTCGTCCACTTAAAAACCCAGAGTAGGGTCGGGCGACTAGCCTCCCTTTTATTCGAACTGTAAGTTTTATTACCCGTTAAGACCGTACCTCAACTCCCACGCGGCATTTACATTTATTCCTTCCTTTCAAACTGCGTAAATATCCAAGATCATTTCATTATTTCACAATACACTATTTAACTCCTCATTACATATTCACATTTCTATTCCGTGTTTCCATCAGATTATGCAATTTTCGGAGATGACATTTACGAAGCATACTTGACTTGGCGAGGGACCTCCTCCCAATCAATACAATTATTTTTGCCGGACAACACAGCTATTTCGATGGGAATTAACATCCATCTCGGTCGCAAACCTCACATAATGACCTGATTAGGATCTTACCTCATCAGTGGGTCGCGCCCTCACACAACGACGAATTAAACACACATACAGCTATTTCGATGGGAATTAACATCCATCTCGGTCGCAACCCTCACATAATGACCTGATTAGGACCTTACCTCATCAGCGGGTCGCGCCCTCACACAACGACGAATTACACACATATACAGCTATTTCGATGGGAATGATCATCCATCTCGGTTGCAACCCTCACATAACGACGAATCCCGACTCATTTATTTGGTCCAATCTCTCGAAATTGCATAACGTGGATCACGTATTCATCCCTAGCTTGCAGCTACATTATATTTACTTTATTCATTTGGCCCTTTACGGCAATACAACATTTCTTGGATCCTCACACTTATTTAGTCTCTCAAAAACGACTCTATTCATCGCGGCAAAATTTCCTGGTCATACTTTTCACAATTTATCAAAACTTTGGCATGACAGCCTTCCAACATACCATATAACAGCAGGCGTGACGTATTCACCCTCTTATTTTTATTCATTTTTATTCTGCATCTTTTGCTATTCATTTCGACGATACTTTAAAGCATTGCTCTCATTTAATTAGTTAATCATTTTAATTAGAGCTCATTTATCATTATTTTTACTTCAATTTCATTAATATTTTCATTATTCGTTTACACTACCGGTATTCGTTTCGATTTTTATTATCATTAACAGCTATTTTTTTAACACAACAACTCATTATTTATTTCTCGCTTCAAGAGTATAAAACTCGATAATTATCATTTCTATTCTCTATTATTATTATTATTATTACGTTGGTGCTCGTTTACTTTACTGCTCAAAACCGTTTACTTGGCAATCGTACTTTATCATTTTCAATTATGTTCGATCTCTCCTTCTAGATTTATTCATTTCTTATTAAACTCAATTTTTTGGGTTTTATTAACATTGCCTTGCATGACGCAACTTTATCGACAAAATTATACTTGTGGTTTAACATCACCATTTCAATATTTGTTCACATTTTTATAGTACACTTCAATTCTCCAACGCAACTAAATCAATACATGATACAACACAGCATTCAGAATGAAATTTGAGACTCACCCATCGTGCGCAGCTGGTTTCATGACTATATTTTCAGAATGGATTCGCCCATCCTGAGCTTTTAGTAAGCCATCCTTTCCACACTACATTTCACTATCTTCACTTTTTCCATACACATTTTACATAGATACACTTTGAAATGCATATTTGCTCTTGGCAATAAAAACACTTTCACTGGTTATAACACTATTTACACTGATTTACACACGACCACATCTCAGCGGTTTCAGGCTTCTCCCTCTCGGCTGTAGATAGTCTCGATAAAAATCCTATAACTCTGCATTGGACGTGTGTTCCTACTGGAATCCCCTGGATCTCCTTTCCCTCAATACAATGTTCTGCTCCTAGATTCTAGGCCTTCTTCAGTGTTCGTGGGCCTATTCATTTACTGCTTTCTTCACTGGGTTTATTATCACCCTTAATTCTTTGCCTGTGTGAACCTACTTTCTTTTACCGGCGCAGTTTGACGTGATTTGTCTTTAGTTTTTACTATAGTTCTGATGCGCTTTAACTTCTTATAACTCCTATCCGAGTTTACGCGACAACTGGTTTATACTGTCTTAGAACATTCACTGATCCTTCCTCGAACCCCTGTGCCTCTCCATTAGAGTCCTTCGTGTTTTATCAACAGTCTTTCCTCAGAAATATTTAACTGGTTAAGAACCGACGTTATTTTTCACTAAAGTTCCAAAATTTATTTCACTAACGTGACTGTTGAACTGACATGACCGTCCCGAGGTCTGAACTGAACACTGACGCGACTACTGGCGTGCGTAACTACTGACTTGATGTGACCTGCCATCGGTCTTGGATGTACTGTACCGACGTGATGTAGCATGACCTTACGAGGTCTAATATGAACTGTACCGACGTGATGTAGCACCTCCGCCCAAGCGAACTGTAAGACTGCAATGTACTTGATGCGGCAGCTCCACTCAGGAGTGCTTTTAGACTGCATGACTTGGCTTCGTCCAAGCCCTTATTTATTCTAATCTACCAAAATGTAGTCCCTGCATTTCTTGCGCAGCTTATTCTCTATATCTGGACTCCTATTTGCTTGAAACTTTGTTTGCACACGTAAACTGTGCGAACTCGTAACATTTGTCCCGTGCGGAATTAATTTTGATCATTCACTTATTTTTAATTAATTAAAAAGGTACTCCTTCAGGGCCCGCGGAGATTTATTTCACCTCCATATTCCTGCGTGTTAATCCCCTATGACTCACTGTTGATTCGACAATTTTAATTCGTGCCAGCTTCTCCGACTACCAACCTATAGAATGATATAATCCCTCTGTGTGCCTTTACGTTTGATATCCGAATGCAGTTCTTTCTGTCATGTTATCCCTAATAACTGATTAGCTTCTGTTCAGGGTCTCCTGTACTTCCGTATTCAAATTATTGCTGTGTCGGTCTCTCTTGGGGCCACCTTTTATCATCATCATAATCGTTACTCATTGGAATTAGTCCCATTTAATCTGACAGTTATATCGTCGTAAATATAATTAAACATGCTTGCATGAAGGTTTTCAATGACTCCTTGCGTGATGCAATACTTCCTTAGGAGCACGCAAAATTGCTCTTATCTGTTTATATTTCTTTGAAGCTTGTCACTGATAATAGTATTTATTACTTTCTTAATCGTATGACTCCTACACGGCTGACGTAACCTTCTGCAGTATTCCTTTCTTGGCTGGACCTGGGCAATACTTTCATCTCAAATATCTAGAGTTCGACGCTTGTACCAACCCCAGTTGGGTACACTACAGAACTGGCACATGCTATTTAGACAAACAGAAAAAAATGTGTTGGCGGTGGTGGTGGTAGTGGGGTAGTAAAGTATAATGGACGTAACATTCAGGTCATTTTCCCGTAATGATAATGATAATAATGAATAGGAAAACGGCTATTTACTAACTACAGCACTGAAACATGTAATTTACAAACGAATTGAAAAACTTGATTAGAAAGAGGAGTAAGTGAAATATAAGACACTTCCTAGGGCCTATATCTCATTGGCTGCTAGAAAATAGAGATCAATAGTGTCGTCTTTCTTCGCACAGCGACGTAGGAAAATAATCAGAGCACTTAGCAAATCTTCGGCTGTCCTGTGCTCCTGAGGTAGCAATAGTGTCATTTATCGCCACATAGCGCTCAAGGATAAGGATCGGAATAAATGAAAGTGAATTTGAAAGCACCAACGCTTATTGCAGCTGATCTACACCTCAATGTACTGTACCAAAATCATCGCACTCATACAGAGGCATAATATTTCATGATGATAACTGTGTTCCAAGGGGTAAGTACCTATCGGTGAAACGATGTAGATGTGTGCTGAAGGTCCTAAATGCAGGGAATGGAGTGGTATGTCCAAAATTTTATGTAGACAGTGTTACTCGTCGGGCTCTAGAGGGTAAGAATGTAAAATTTGGTTCAGATAGGTGAAACGGTGTAGATTTGTGCCAAAGGGCCTAAATGCAGGGATTAGAGTGCTTTGTCCAAAATTTCAAGTAGACAGTGTTACTCGTCGGGTTCCAAATGATAGGTATGTGAAATTTGGTTCAGATGGATGAAACGGTGTAGGTTATTGCCAAAGGGCCTAAATGCAGGGCATGGAGTGGTCTGTCTAATATTTCAAGCAGATAGTGTTATTCGTCGGGTTACAAAGGGTAAGTATGTAAAATTTGGTTCAGATCGCCGTATTTGCTGAGATAGAGAGCAAGCCGCTGGCCACTGCTGTGCTTCGAGCAAGGGAAGGGAGTGTGATAGAAGGAGACAGAGATATGCTGACGGGAATACGCAAGTTTCCTCGTTCGCCTCGGCTTACACTCTGGCTCAGCAAATACGGCGAGCCCGTCAATTTGAATCGCGCGCCCGGAAGTATCAAAGTAACCTCATTTTCTCGAAGGGAAATATTTTCTCCTCCAATCCGATTGCGGCATCGTCTTTTACATAACACGTAGAGCGTCTCTGATTTTTTTTTGTCGGTAAAACTAAGATACACCCTGTATATAAAATGAATGTTTGTTTGTTTGTTCGTCTTTTATGCGTTCATACACCATTCATCCGATTGCGGTGAAATTTTGGTGCGTTGTTGTGCACACTCCCGATATGGTTATAAGCATAGTAAATCCAATTTACTATAGATAGCGCGCGAGTAGTTTTAACAAATGAGTGTTTTCGTGCGATTCGTTTCAACAAAGTCCTGCATGCGTTCATATACCATCCATCCGATTGCGATGAAACTTTGGTGAGTTGTTGTGCCCACTCCTGGGATGATTATAGGCATAATAAATCGAATTTAAAATAGATTGCGCGCGAGTGATGTGAATAAATGGGTGTTGGCACGTGAATTGTTTCAACAAAGTCTCGCATTTCACAGTTGGTAGCGCACGAGTAGATACTTACCCTGTGCAACAAGACGAGTAACACTATCTAGTTGAAATTTCGGCCCTTTGGCACAAATACTGAATATGTTTGTTCGTCGTTTATGCGTTCGTACACCTCTCATCCGATTGCGATCAAATTTTGACGAATTGTTGTGCACACTCCCGGGATGGTTATAGGCAGAGGAAATCCAATTTACAATAGATAGCGCGCGAGTTGTTTCAACAAATGGGTGTTGGCGCGCGATTTGTTTCAACAAAGCCCCACATGCGTTCATATACCATTCAACCGATTGCGATGAAACTTTGGTGAGTTGTTTGTCCACTCTCGGGTTGGTTATAGACACAGTAAATCCAATTTACAATACATAGAGCGCGAGTAAATTCAACAAATGAGTGTTGGCGCGCGATTTGTTTCAACAAAGTTCCACATGCGTCCATATACCATTCAACCGATTGCGGTGATACTTTGGTGAGTTATTGTTTATACTCCAACAAAGGTTTCTAACTGAGTAAATCCATTTTACAAAAGGTAGTGCACGTGTAGATTCAACAAATGAGTTACGGTGAACGAATCGTTTAAACAAAATCCCGTATGCACTTATATACCATTCATCCTATTGCGATGAAGCGTTGATGAGTTGTTGAGTACACTCCCGTAAAGGTTTCTAACTTAGTAAGATCATTTTAAAATATGCGGAGCACGAGTTGATTCAACAAATGAATGACGGCGCGCGAATCGTTTAAACAAAATACCGTATGCGTTCATATACCATTCATCCGATTGCGATGATACTTTGGCGAGTTGTGTATACTCCCGCGAAGGTTTTTAATTTAGTAAATCCATTTTACGATAGGTAGCACACGATAGATTCAACAAATGAATGAGGGCGCGCGTATCGTTTCAACATAATCCCGTATGTGTTCATATACCATTCATGCGATTGCAATGAAATTTGGTGAATTGTTGTTTCCACTCCCGCGAAGGTTTCTGATTTAGTAAATCCATTTTACAATATTGGTAGCGCACGAGTAGATTCAACTAATGAGCGACAGCGCGTGAATCGTATCATAAAAGTCCCGCATGCGTTCCCATACCATTCATCCGATTGTGATGAAACTTTGGTGAGTTGTGAACACTCCTGCGAAGGTTATTATTATTATTATTATTATTATTATTATTATTATTATTATTATTATTTTCAAAACCATTTTTCGATAAGTGGCACACGAGTAGATTCAACAAAAGAGTGAGGGCGCGTGAGACGTTTCGACAAAATCCCATATGCGTTCATATAGTCTACTATTCATGCGATTTCCATGAAACTTTGGTGAGCTGTTGTGTACATTCCTGCACATGTATCTGACTTAGTAAAGCCCTATTACAATCGGTAGCGTACGAGTAGATTCAACAAATGGATTATGGCGCGCGAATCGTTTCAACAACGTCCCGTATGCGTTCATATAGGCCTACCATTCATCTGATTGAGATGAATCTTTGGTGAGTTGTTGTGCACGCTCCCACGAATGTTTCTGAATTAGAAAATACATTTTAAAAACGTTTAGAGGCAGTTAACGGAAGAAGACAAAACATATTATGAATCCAAAAGCACTTCAACAAACAAAGTTACAACGCCAACACTTTCTTTGAATGGCATTACAACGCATGCCGGGTACAGCTAGTAGACTATAACATGAAGTTCCGTGACGAACTAAAGAGCCTACTTTTCATGCCAATGATTATTCTCCAGTATATGAACCTATCTAGAATAATGACGAAATTAAGTTGGTAATATCGAAATGTCTAATTAGTTCGAAATATTCCTGGTATAATGTAGTCTAACAGAGCACTACAGTTGGCAGCCCTGGTGACTGAATATATTCTTAGTTTCATCTCTTAAGATACAGAATACAAAATTTTGTTGAAATCCAATGGACGTTACATGCAGTTAGACATTGGATCTATCAGCATGCGTAAAAGCATGTTGGCAACAATGTCATGCGTGTGCTGGTTAGAAATAATCGGAAATATTATGATATCTTGTTGTGCCAATTTTGGATTAAATCCATTTGTTAGTATGGAAGTTACATGTATTTTAAAATTAGACCTATCAGCAAGCATAGAATCATGCTGGCAGCCCTGACTTATATTAATTACTCCAAATTAATCTAGAGTGTCAGGTGCTATACGTGTGGAGAATATAGAGCTGTTGGCTTGCATACTTTCTGATAAATTGATATTAGGGTAAACAAATATAGACAGCATTTATTTACAGTTGGCAGCCCTGATTGCTCTTAAGAATACTTATAGTCATATCTGTTATTTTACACATACTGCAGCACATACGAAATTTGGTTGAAATCCAACTGATGGTATAGAAGTTACATGTATTTAAAAATCGGTCCTATCAGCAGGCTTAGAATTATGTTGGTAGAACTGACGTATATAAGTTACTCCAAATTAATCTAAAATGTCAGGTACTATACGTGTGCATAGTTTAAAGCTGTCGGCTTGCATACTTTCAGATATATTGGTATTTGGATGAAGAAAATAGCGAGAGCAATTATTAACAGTTGATAGTCCTGGTGGCTCTTTAGAATACACTCAGTCATATCTGTTAATGTACACATATTACATACAAAATTTGGTTGAAATCCAATTAATAGTGTAGAAGTTATATGCATTTAAAAATTGGACTTATCAGAAGGCTTAAAATTATTTTGGCAAAACTGTCATGTATGGCCTCCTGGAAATTAAACTAAAATAGTATTATCTACATGTGTTTCAATTTTGGAATAGCTCCCATGCATACTTTCCATGATATCCAACATAGAGCTCGAATTTCTAGTGCGATTTTTCAGCAGTTGGTAGAACTGGCATCATTTTCAAATATGGGCTTGAGATATTACTGTATACATCTTTATCCATACGAAATTTGGTTTCGATTGCTGCAGCCGTTTAGGAGTTGATAGGGGGGGGGGGCACAACAACATACAGACAGACAGACATTTTCCCGGATCGATCTCATAAGTCTACTTTTTCCTCATTTTTGCAAAATGTGAAAAGTAGGCTAAAAATAGATTGGCTCAGGCTAGGAAAGCATTTTCTTCAGAAAAGAAATCTGTTGACATCAAGTATAGATTTAGGCACTAAAAGGTCAGTTTTGAAAGCCCTTGTCTGGAGCGTGGTGCTATATGGATGTGAACCTTGGACTGTTGGCGCAGCGGAAAAGAGCATAATAGAGGCATTAGACATGTGGTGTTAAAGGAGAATGATGAAGATCAGACGGCTAGATAGAGTAACAACTGAAGAGGTATTAAGACGAGTGTGAGAGAAGAGATGTCTCTCGCGACTGCTAATGAAAAGAAGAGATAGGTTGGTGGTACACATATTAAGACTCCAAGGAATAGCAAAGTTAGTTATGGGAGGAAGGGTTGAGGACAAGAACTGTAGGGGAAGACCAAGGTTAGAATATGTAAAACAGATTGCCTCGGATGCAGGGTGTGGTAGCTATGAAGAGATGAAACAAACGATTAGCTCAACACAGGGAGGCGTGGGGTGCTGCATCAAAACAGCCAAGAGACTGAAGAATTAAACAACAACAGCAACATAATAATTATTTATCGTAAAGAATATCACAAAATAATCTTAACTTTAAACAACAATCCAAAATATTGTTTTAAAATTGACGTAAAGAAAACAGATATGCGTTACAACTTGTTAATTCTAAATGAATAAATGACAACTGAAAGTAGATTCGTGGCACAGACATCGCATAATATATTTTGTTGTTGTTGTTGTTTTGGTTGTTTATTCATTTAGGGGCTTTCGAGATTGAGGTAAACAAGCGTCGCGTTCTCGGGTGTGTAAGATGTCTGATATAACCTTTGCTGCTGTCATGCCTGTATTATACTGTGTGTGGACCCTATTTGTAATTGAGCTAGAATTACGTAGGAGGCAGCCGTGGCTTTAAGTTAGATACCTCTCCTGCATTTGACTGTAGTAAGTGGGGGAAACCAAAGAAAATCACTTCTAGCATGGTTGAGGTGTACCTCTTCTGAGTTTTCCCTCACAAGGCTGAATATATCCGATTCAAGCCCTTAAAATGAAATAACAACTTTCTTCTTTATTTATATAAGCTGTTGATATTACGTCGTTTTTGGAGCTTGGGGCATCTTGGTCATCCACCCCGTGTGCTTGGGTGTGAGTTCAATTTGTCTGGTAACCTGTGTTTCTGTGGTGACTGTAGTAGGGTTGGTAACTGTATTTATTAGAGTGGGGTGAGGTCGGTGATCCGGCACTTAAACTAAGGTACTATCTTGAATTTTACCTTGAGGAAGAATAAAAATCTCGTAGAAACACGACATTCAGGATAATTGCTGTCTGCGCCTGTATTCGAACTTCCGAACTACGGACTTGCTGTAGCACTTGCAATCACAGTGAGCGATTTATCACGTACGGCCACGCCACGAAGTCTTTCTTAAAGCGAGACCACCTGGTGTTATAGCGGCTAGCATTCTTGGCTATCGCCCCAGAGATCCGGGTTTGATTCCCGGCTCTGCCAAGATTTTTCATTCTAGTCTGAGGGCTGGAACGACGTCCACCCAGCTTCATGAGGCAAAACTGAGAAAAAGTGGGTTCGATTTCCACCTCTTGATCCTGGAAGTGATTTTCCGTGGTTTCCCACTTCTACCCTATGCGAATGCCGGGATGGTACTGCACCCTTAAATCTGGATGATCCATCAAAATCCCAGGCTGGAAATCATAGTGAATTGTAGCATCTTGAAGTCCCGGCTAAAAACAGCATGGTGCTACTTGGCGAAAACACTCAGAATAAGGGACAGATTTTTCTAAACGGAATGTGCTATAGTAACTAACTACATGACAGTAGGGTTCTCTATCTACTCAGGAACAATGAGAATCTATGAAAATCTCGGGCGTAAGGATACGGATTAGGTCCCTCGGGAACTTCCACCCTACAGCATATTCCTCTACCATTTAACTACAAAGATAATGCCAATTTCCTATAAAACAAATCAGGGAAACGTAATAACGTTCCTGTCGTATTTATTGTCTAAATAATACACTATTCCTAACTCTGGCAATAATGTTGTGCCTTAATAACGTTGAATAAAAATATATGACCAAATGTCATTGCTTTATAAACATCAAACATTTATACGTTTCCTCCGGAAACCATTAAAAAACATTATCTGAATCGCTTTAATAAGCTTAAAACTTGACTTGAATAGCAGCAAACAAATGCTGTTCCCTAGTTAACGGGCGTTCAATAACAAGAAAAATGTTATTAAGATAAAATTTAAATATTCCCAAAATTAAATGATTGTATGCCCCCTGACGTAGATCTCCGTCATTACAAATACTATGCATTAATCTATACAATTATCTCCCGAGTCATATCATTAAAATTCTTCTATTGGAAGCAATAAAACACTCTATTTAAAAATTAATCACAAGTTAAAAATAATAATGCGCGAATATGTAATTATAAACCTATCTTTAAATTCCTAATACAATATCATGTACAACACAAATTAGTGACGTCGTAGTTCAACAACTACTGAATAAAAAATAAAATATATACAACTTTCCGTTTCTCTACTGACATTAGAAATAAATCATTCACCTTACTATGTCTTAATCGTGTTACTGTGACATTCCGGGATTCTATAATCCATACAATTAAGTAGAGACATAGTTCAAAGACCTCCTATAACTTGTCTGTCAATAATAACAATACTTAATAAAAATACATACTTTCACTGCGTTGAATAATTACCGTAAATTCAATATCTACTTCAGAACCATTTAATAGATCTCAGTTTACTCTCAGTTTCAACGAAGATCCATTAAACCCTATAATTGCTTTCAGATTTAACTTCATCTAGGATCCACTGTCCTGTGAATTTCAAGGAATTTCAACTATGTGAGACTATTGCTATAACTTCCAATACTATTAAACATTAATAACACTGCATTTTCATAACAATCCTATTTCAACCTCAAATATTCGCAAGTCTGTCACTACAGACGTTCCTTCAACAATTGACCAATGGCTTCACAATCGCTCATTGTCTTACAATAAATGCCTCCGTCTACTACGGGAATAATAAATTTCACTCACCGAGATGCTTCGCATTTCCTTTCAAAAACATAATACTTCTTAACTCACTTCTCATTGACACATTCTTTCCATAGTTGCAACAACCTTAATAAAAATATTTAATAAAAATACTGGTTCTATCAATGAATTAATTTAACAGGTAATACGATAAAATACTAGTCTTCAAATAACAATCTTATTTCTCTGCATCATTCACATTTCTATAGAAGCTTTCCATTAGCTGCAATATTACTTTAAATCTTTCTTCACATTCTTATTACTTCAAAAATACGCTGTACTTCGTATTTGTTAACTTCAAACTGTATTCCTTTACATATTCTTTCTTTAAAATATTTTTACAAAACTTCAATACTTCATAAATATCAGTCACCAAATATGTATCATTAAATCTGTCTAATAAGTTATCAGTTTGTGACTTTACATGGATCTCTACATAAGATCTTTAAGAATCGCATTCTTTAAAAACATAACTCAATATAACATTCTTGGAACAAATTTCCGTCTTTATTATCGTTGACAAAACGATATTTTACAATTCAAAAATACACAAAATATGATCTGAACACATTTAAACTTCAACATAAATATATCCTGAACTAAACTGTAAAATCTCTCCATTCAAATTTCGAAAGTCGCAAAATTCTAAAAACTCTAAGTAAAAATTCCAATATATTCAAAATCGACGCAAAACGTGAATACACATCCGCATGATGTATTTATGAAAATATAACGTCGAAAAATTGACAATACTGTCATAAAAATGAAGGAAAATGGCATCAATAAATAGTTTTTCGGATATTCTTAAAATGTCTACAAAAATACAAGAGGGATGAATTTATCGTTGGTCCAGAGACTACCTTGTGTTGCGTTAAAGATGTCTAGATGTGGGCTTGCTTTGCTGTTCCTTAGAAACGAACTGTTTCCAATAGCCCCAGACTGCATGATGTAGTTTAGTCTGCTCCAGTCCCGTACAGAAGTTCCCGTGCTGTCTGGTCCGGGATTAGAACTCCGACATCATCGTGTTGCCGTTCCATCCGCCGGTATTCTTCTTGTGCGAGATGGGATAGCCCTTTCTCTCTTGAATGGCGTCGGATCCACCCTGACCGCTCACGTTCTGGAAAATTCTTCTATCTTCTTCGCCGTAGTTCTGATATACATTGTCATTTTTGCTGGTGAAATGACTTGTATATTAAGTTGTAGAATTTTCTGCATGGGAAAGATGAGATGTAATAATAATGTTATTGGTTTTACGTCCCTTTTAACTTAAGATGAGATGTTAGTCTCCCCCGCGAGATTGATGTTATGTCATTCGTGATACTCTTGTTGCCGTCATAGTTCTGCTCCCATAACTATTTAGTTGATCATGATGTCTGCTGTAGATTCAGTAAGAACTACCTCCCTCAACTTCAGGAGTTTCGACATATTAATTCTGTATCTGGCGATGTAACACACCGGTCTTCTGGTCGACTTTCAGCATAGCTATACTTTAGCATGGGACAATTTAGAAAACTTTGCGGAGATCAATAATTTACTGGCTCACATCACAAAAGAGCACAATTCTCACTCAACTTCCATTACAAAAGCGTACAACAATGCCTTTGAAATGCATCCTTGAGAACTAAATTGTACCATAAATTAACTCTCTATTCAATCTCTCTAAAGTAGCGTTTTATGTTCTTTGCATTGTAATTGCCAATCACTTGAACGTCGTGAATGTTCACAATTTTGTAGCAGTTATTACCATAGTTTTAAGTGACACAAAGCTATTCCTCTCTGCTTCTTCTACGGTCTCTCTCACTGGCAACTCTGCATTTCTCTTTCTTTCTGGGATCTCTTCCTTTCTTCCTCCCTCGGTGATAGAATTTCCTTAGGTTTTTTCTATCCCTCTTGATGTTTCAGGAAAGTTACTTCGTCATCCATAGTAGGTGAAAAAAATTCTTCCTTCTATTGCTCCTGTCTTTCTGACTTATTTCTTTGCCCAGAGGTGTCTTTATTACCTCTGTTTTCCTGTCTACTTGTACCTGGCTTCGGTTCGTCCTCTCTCCGTCTATATTCTCTCGTTGTCTGATTTTCCTGCTGTTGGTTTCGAACGTAGTTTCGATTTTCCTGGTTCCTTGTTTGTTGGAAATTCTGGCGATTATAATTTTCATCGTTCCAGTTTCTGTATCGCGAATATCCTTGGCGATTACTGGCGTTGTTGTCGCTATTACATCTCTGGTAATATTTATTCTGGCGTTAGTTGTTGTTGTATTGGTAACCCTGTCTTCTATTTTGGGTATTATTCCGTTAATATCGCTGGTATGGCCTGCTATCTTGCTGCCTATGGTTTTGATACTCATTTCGATGATTTTGAGTATACCCATTTCTAATAGGTCCTCCTCTCCTATTTTCTCCTGCGTTGTCTTCTGTCTGCTGCGTCTCGTCGATCATAATCGTGTTTATCTCGCGGTTATCTGTCCTCGGGTTACGAAAACTTGGACTCGTTGTGCTGGATGTGTAGTCTAGTTGTCTCAGCAAATCATCCATCTCCTGTAGACTAGATACTCGAGATGCGATTATATTTCTTCGCACGTCGGCTGGAAATTGCGGTGATAGCGTCTGGATCATTTCTATGTCTGACGGTGCTGGCTGCAAATATTGAAGGCGGGCCAGTTGTGTCGCGAAGTAGCTAGCGTAGCGTGTTGGATGCGAACTAGCGTACTTGCGCGAGTATGCCTCTGCTCTGACGTTGTGCTGCTCGTCCATCGACCAAAATCGTTTTATGAGGGCACTAGCAAAGTCCTCAAAACATAGGAAAGTCCAACGGAAAGCCCTATGCCACTGAAGAGCGGTAGTATTCAAATAGCGCTCTACCAGTCGCAATTTTCTTTCGTCGGGAACGTCATTTTCCAAAAAATATTCAGAGACGTCATTTATGAATTCGATTGGCGTTATACCATCGTTTCCTGGAAAAGTACGTGGTTTCTGGTCAATATTACGAATGATCATGACATTAGTAATACCTGATGATGTATTTCCTTGTGGCATGTTCTCGTTAGGTGTTGAGAATCGCACTCGACTATCTCTGCCTGGCGGTAAATTTAATCTTCTCGCCTGGAATAGTTCCTCTTCTAATCTGTCTATTTGCTCTTGCAATCTGTTTCGTTCTTCTCTGAAACTGTTTCCTTCTACACGGTCTGGCATTGACGATTTCTCATTACTTAATTCAAGAATCTGGCCTTTAATTACATCCTCCAAATTGTGAGAATTGCTTAATTTTAAGTCCTGCAATTTACTTTTAATTAACTCAATTTCGCTATTTAAATTGGAGACTTTACCTTCTAGTTCGAGATTTACATGTTCTTTAATTTTATCACTCAGATCCGATTCTAAATCTACGGACAATAGAGATTGTAAACTCTGTATTCTTTTAATAAAGTCATTCCTGACTTCCTCAACATCTTGAGTGCTAAGATATTCTGCCATAACAAGTTTCATAGAAAAATCATCTTCTAATCTCTTTACAGTTATGCCTGAGGCTTCAATTAACTCATTTTGAGTACACCAATACTTTAACTTACCACATCTTTTATATCAATTTCAATATCAGCCCTTACAAGATCAGCTTTCTGATTCACCTGGATCTGTAACATTGCTACAGTTGTTTTCAACTCATCCAGGTTCGGAGTTGATACCTATATTCTCAGATTGGAGCTTGCCTAATTGGAGGGTAATATTATCCTGAAATTCTGTTAGTTTTTTGCTATTATCTTCTGACTGAATTTCTAATGCTGCCAAAGATGTTTGGGTCCTAGTTATAGTACTCTGTGTTTCAGTAGATTGGGTTTGCAAGGTATTTAAAGTTGCTTGGGTAGTAGTTGGTCTAGTTTCCAAAGTAGCTAACGTTACTTGGGAATTAGCTACAGTAGCTTGGGTCTCAGCTAACTCTCTTTGGGTCTCAATTGCACTATTCTGGCATTCCATAGTTATCCTATCTGCGTCAGCTTTAACTTCTATCCTAAGTTCATCTACATTTTTCTTTATCTCTCGTTCTAACCTTTTCTGGTTTTGGTGGGTAGCTTGGTGTAGGGCTTCTAAGTCCTTATCTAATTTACCCTGGGTCTCTTGCAATGTAGCAAACATTGCCTTAATAGCATCCAGGTCTCCTGGCATCTTCTTTTCTTGAGAAAGAGGAAACATACACTATGACAACAATCAAGAATATCCGAAATAACAACCATTTATACCACTACAATCGAATGAAAGAGATTCTACCGTTTACCAGTTAATTTAACCTATTCGATAAATATGTGACTTCCTTTAAAAATTACAGATTCCAAATCTGTCTTCCCTATCTGACAAATTATCATTTGTAGTCAACGGTCTATTAAAATAAACTCTAACAACACTACTAATTGACAATATAAAATTTGCATAACTTATGGCGTCAAAAATCACCATACAACCGGTAACGTGAATAAATAAGATCTAGCCATAACCTTCCTAAGGTTCATCCTTGGACTAGCCTTCCTTTAATAGCAATACATAGTTAATCATTCAGGTTAGATTTCTTTCATAACTCCATTCTCACCTCGATAAACGTTGGTCGACTTTTATTACAAATTTCAAGTCTTCCTCCGATTATCTTACACTCTCGTGTAACACTTAAAAATGTTTTCTAAGGCGATCACATCATGTCAAGTTTCCACAATGCGTCTACCTTTCACCTAACTATCCAAACAAGTTCCTTGCCAACAGAACATTGGGCTTACCAGTAACTAACATGTTGGTAGTTCATAAAAATACTAGGCACTAAACCAGGGTCCAAAATCACTAGCGAACACGTTCGGAGCGCCTTAAAATACTAGACAGGCAACTGAGGGCCTCAAATCTCGAGCGACCACGTTGGCAGCGCCATAAAAATTCTGCACCCTTATATCTGGATGATCCACCAAAATCCCAGGCTGGAAATCATAGTGAATTGTAGCATCTTGAAGTCCCAGCTAAAAACAGCATGGTGCTACTTGGCGAAAACACTCAGAATATGGGACAGGATTTTTCTAAAGGGAGTGTGCTATAGTAACTAACTACATGACAGTAGGGTTCTCTATCTACTCAGGAACAATGAGAATCTATGAAAATCTCGGGCGTAAGGATGCGGATTAAGTCCCTCGGGAACTTCCACCCTACAGCACATTCCTCTACCATTTAACTACAAAGATAATGCCAATTTCCTATAAAACACATCAGGGAAACGTAACAACGTTCCTGTCGTATTTATTGTCTAAACAATACACGATTCCTAACTCTGGCAATAATTCTGTGCCTTAATAACGTTGAATAAAAATATATGACCAAATGTCATTGCTTTATAAACATCAAACACTTATACGTTTCCTCTGGAAACCATTAAAAACATTATATGAATCGCTTTAATAAGCTTAAACAAAACTTGACTTGAATAGCAGCAAACAACTGCTGTTCCCTAGGTAACGGGAGTTCAATAACAAGAAAAATGTTATTAAGATAAAATTTAAATATTCCCAAAATTAAATGATTGTATGCCCCCTGACGTAGATCTCCGTCATTACAAATACTATGCATTAATCTATACAATTATCTCCCGAGTCATATCATTAAAATTCTTCTATTGGAAGCAATAAAACACTCTATTTAAAAATTAATCACAAGTTAAAAATAATAATGCGCGAATATGTAATTATAAACCTATCTTTAAATTCCTAATACAATATCATGTACAACACAAATTAGTGACGTCGTAGTTCAACAACTACTGAATAAAAAATAAAATATATACAACTTTCCGTTTCTCTACTGACTTTAGATAAATCATTCACCTTACTATGTCTTATTCGTGTTACTGTGACATTCCGGGATTCTATAATCCATACAATTATGTAGAGACATAGTTCAAAGACCTCCTATAACTTGTCTGTCAATAATAAAAATACTGAATAAAAATACATACTTTCACTGCGTTGAATAATTACCGTAAATTCAATATCTACTTCAGAACCATTTAATAGATCTCAGTTTACTCTCAGTTTACACAAAGATCCATTAAACCCTATAATTGCTTTCAGATTTAACTTCATCTAGGATCCGCTGTCCTGTGAATTTCAAGGCATTTCAACTGTGTGAGACTATTGCTATAACTTCCAATACTATTAAACATTAATAACAATGCATCTTCATAACAATCCTATTTCAACCTCAAATATTCGCAAGTCTGTTACTACAGACGTTCCTTCAACAATTGACCAATGGCTTCACAATCGCTCATTGTCTTACAATAAATGCCTCCGTCTACTACGGGAATAATAAATTTCACTCACCGAGATGCTTCGCAGTTCCTTTCAAAAACATAATACTTCTTAACTCACTTCTCATTGACACATTCTTTCCATAGTTGCAACAACCTTAATAAAAATATTTAATAAAATACTGGTTCTATCAATGAATTAATTTAACAGGTAATACGATAAAATACTAGTCTTCAAATAACAATCTTATTTCTCTGCATCATTCACATTTCTATAGAAGCTTTCCATTAGCTGCAATATTACTTTAAATCTTTCTTCACATTCTTATTACTTCAAAAATACGCTGTACTTCGTATTTGTTAACTTCAAACTGTACTCCTTTACATATTCTTTCTTTAAAATATTTTTACAAAACTTCAATACTTCATAAATATCAGTCACCAAATATGTATCATTAAATCTGTCTAATAAGTTATCAGTTTGTGACTTCACATGGATCTCTACATAAGATCTTTAAGAATCGCATTCTTTAAAAACATAACTCAATATAACATTCTTGGAACAAATTTCCGTCTTTATTATCGTTGACAAAACGATATTTTACAATTCAAAAATACACAAAATGTGATCTGAACACATTTAAACTTCAACATAAATATATCCTGAACTAAACTGTAAAATCTCTCCATTCAAATTTCGAAAGTCGCAAAATTCTAAAAACTCTAAGTAAAAATTCCAATATATTCAAAATCGACGCAAAACGTGAATACACATCCGCATGATGTATTTATGAAAATATAACGTCGAAAAATTGACAATACTGTCATAAAAATGAAGGAAAATGGCATCAATAAATAGTTTTTCGGATATTCTTAAAATGTCTACAAAACTACAAGTGGGCTGAGTATATCGTTGGTCCAGAGACTACCTTGTGTTGCGTTAAAGATGTCCAGAAGTGGGCTTCCTTTGCTGTTCCTTAGAAACGGACTGTTTCCAATAGCGCTAGACTGCATGATGTAGTTTGGTCTGCTCCAGTCCCGTACAGAAGTTCCCGTGCGGCGCAGGTCCGGGATTCGAACTCCGTCATCATCGTGTTGCCGTTCCATCCACTGGAGATTCTTCTTGTGCGATATGGGATAGCCCTTTCTTTCTAGAATGGCTTCGGGTCCACCCTGACCGCCCTCGTTCTGGAAAATTCTTCTATCTTCTTCGCCGTAGTTCTGATATACATTGTCATTTTTGCTGGTGAAATGACTTGTATATTAAGTTGTAGAATTTTCTGCATGGGAAAGATGAGATGTTAGTCTCTCCCGCGAGATTGATGTTATGTCATTCCGGATACTCTTGTTGCCGTCATAGTTCTGCTCCCATAACTATTTAGTTGATCATGATGTCTGCTGTAGATTCAGTAAGAACTACCTCCCTCAACATCTGGAGTTTCGACATATTAATTCTGTAGATTTGTTTAAAAATACTTTCAAATATCGTTCTCTTTGAATGTCGACTTAATATGTAGACTTGCACAATGCTGAGAGCCTTCAATGAAAATTTCTGTTTACTTTGTATGACTGTCGAGTTACATGTCGAGACGTCTTATCTCCGCTGACGGTGTAATTATTAAGAGCCGTGATTCCTCTCTCCGATTTCCCACATCAAATTTACACGACCGCGTCCTTTTCAAACCAAGCCTCTGATTGGTCGCTGATGGTTAATGATCATAATATTCCTTAATTAAATAAATAATGAGTTGCATTTATAATAAATAGTTCTTATTTATTATTTAATATCTTCTCCGGTATTATGATGTTTTAAAATCATCTTGGTAATTATCAAAACTCATTACATTTTTTTTTGTCCCGTTTAAGTAAGGACGCTTCTCATTGGCTGGGTGTCGCGTGCCTCCTTCGAGTTTTCTCCCTCCACCCTTCAGCCACGCTTAGCGCGCGCGCCGGGGTGGGGCCTCTTCTCGGGAATACTCGGTCCTCTTCGAGCATGCTCGTCTGGTCTTTGTCTCGCACGACGCAGTTTGACTCCCTGCTACTGCACGTGGCTACTTATATTGTCATTGGCTGGCCGAATTAACTGAGTTAACTGGCGATTTAACAAACCGGTCTTCTGGTCGACTTCCAGCATTATTTTTGAAAATAATTGAACATTAGATGCCTCTAGATTAAGCTCAGAATTAACATTCGGGGTGTCAAATTTCATTGCACTCTGGTAATTAGATCGGCAGAAAAGTCACTTTAATATTTGAAAATCACTTGGCCGCTGTGATGCTTGCGTGTTTCTCAGGATTTGGAAAGTCATAGGCCTATCTGTCTGTTCGGTAGTCATCCTGGAGGCTGGTTGGATCCTCACAAAGCACCACCATAGGTTATGTGGTAGAAACCCACAAAACCGAGGCAACACTATAATGAGGCATACTAGGCAAGGTAATTAATGAGGTAGTTTGCCATTGCTTTCCTCACTGAGTCAGTACACCAGTACTAACCATACGAGCAGAACCTTTCACAACATCCCCAGGCACTAGTTGTCCTCTGAAGGCCATTACTGACCACCACTCATACCTCAGTAGCGTCCATATAATCACAGCCAAGAATGAGATATCGGTGAAAAGCCACATTTTACTCTAGCCTGGGCCAACAGACACATGCAAATGTACATTAAGAGATGGTAAAATGGCAGCGAAAAGTCATATATATTTCCTTAAATATCAATGAATTAATCATATTTTACAACCTGTCCGTTTTGATGTAAAAATTAATAATACGTTGCTGTTGTTGCTTATTTCATGGGCTGCGTCATCGTGGCCATAAAGCCCTGTGTATTTGGGTGTGTGTGAGTGAATTCGTGTGATAACCTGTTTTATTGTGATCGCTGTACTAATGTGTGTGTGTTCGTAAATTGGAGATAGGATTGGAAAGGAGGCGGTCGTGGCCTTAGGTTATAAGTCATCCCAGCATTTGCTTTGAGTGGAAGAGGGGGAATCCACGGAAAAACACTTACATGATAGCTGAGGTGGGAGATTTCCCCCCACGAGGCTGAGTGAACCCATCTCCAGCCCTCAAACTAGAATTAAAATTTCTTGGCAGAGCTGGGAATGGAACCCGGAACTCCAGTGCAACAGCCAAGAACACTAACCGCTACACTACGAGCTGGTCAATTAATAATACCTATATCTAGGTAAAAAAGATGTAATTTCCACCTAATCAATACTTAAATGAAACCTAGTATTTTCAGAGGAAACATATGGACACTTAATGTGAACGTCACCTTTGGCGGCTCCGGAGCCGTAGTTGGTAGCATGCTGAGCTTCTATACCCAAGATCGCGGGTTCAAACCCTTCCGAAGTTGTCGGATTTTTTAAGAGGGAAACTAAAGCCGGCGGTCCCATGTTATAGATTTATGGCATGAAAAAGAACCTTCCACTAATACATTTGTGGAAGCAACAATTTGTAGGCTAGTTTGATAACGCGCTATTAGTTCCAACGTTCGCCACCGGGTGCTGACTGCGATGGCATTTAGTAGCCGCGTCCTGTCAGTTGTTTCAATCTGAGTTCCTTTTTGTAAGTATTTTCCGTCTCACTTAATTTTCGTTCTGGTTTCCATTTCATTATCATTTTCGCTATCACCCAGACCATTAGGGGCCGATAACCTAGATGTTAGGCCCATTAGAACAACAATTATCATCATCATCATCATCATCATCATCATCATCATGAGCGCCTCCTCGCGATAACTGCGGTTGTCCGAATAATTTTTACACTAACTGTAGATAGATAGAATGATAATAATACTGTTATTGGTGTTACGTCTCTTTTAACAACTGCGGCGTTTAGAGACACTGGGGTGACGGAATTCTGGCCAGAAGGGGATCTTTTACTTGCCAGTAAATCTACTGAAGTGGTTGCCCGTGGTTTCCCCACTTTTACTCCAGGCAAATGTCGGGATGGTCCCTAACTTAAGTCCACGACTGCTTCCTACACAAATCCTACCTTGATTACAAGTACACATACTTGTACTGTACAGTGACACAGGTCGTCAGACAACTTCTACACACACCAAAGTACACGGGGCTACATGACCACAATGTCACAAAGCCCCTAAAGAATAAACAACAACTCACTCCATATATACATATCAAGAAAGTGTAAGGTGCGATTTTCTACACAGGCGTGCCTGACTACCAAATTCTGGGGAGGACACGTGTTCAGGCGATGATACTGCTTTTGTTAGCTTAACGTCTCAGTATTTCGTTTAACCATGGAGGTATCATCTACCACATTTGGTCTTTATTTGAACTTTGTGATCTATTCACCACCTACTGTACAGTAGCCTATTTCATCCCAGTATTTCGTTTAACCATGGTGGTATCATATACCACATTTGATCTTTATTTGAACTTTGTGATCTATTCACCACGTACTGTACAGTATGTCATCCCAGTATTTCGTTTAACCATGGTGGTATCATGTACCACATTTAGTGTTTATTTGAACTTTGTGGCCTTTTCACCACATTATTAATTTAATTGTTAGTAGAAGGTTAGTATTTTGTAGTAGAATTGCTCTCTACTTATTCTGAAAGGGAGTAGCAGCCTTTCAGAATAAATCAATTCTTTACTAGTCTAATAGACGGTTAAGATATTGATAATATAAGCCAACTAATGGCTACACTGCGTTCTGCTGCGCGGCTGAAAGCAACGGGAAACTACAGCCGTAATGCTATTCCCGAGGATATGCACCTCTCTTTGCATAATTACATGTGATGATGGCCTCCTCCCTTGTAAAATTTCAATCCGGAGGTAAACTAGTCCCCCGTTCGGATCTCCGGGTGGGGACTACTCGAGAGGGGGTTAACATCACAGCAGTGACAAAGAGGAAATCTGACGTTCTACGGATCGGAGCGTGGAATGTTAGAAGTCTGCTAGGAAGTGGAAAGTTAGAAAACTTAGAAAGGGAAATGGATAGGTTGAGGTTGGATTTGGTTGGGATTAGTGAAATGCGCTGGCAGGAAGAGCAGGACTTTTGGTCAGGAGACTATAGGGTCATTAGCACTAAATCAAACAATGGCCAAGCAGGGGTTGGTCTCATATTGAGTAGGAAACTTGGCCAGCGGGTGGAATATTATGAGCAATACAGTGAACGGATTATTGTAGCAAAAATCAATACTAAACCTACGTGCACCACAGTGGTACAAGTCTATATGCCAACCAGTCAAGCTGATGATGAGGATGTTGAAAAGGTCTACGAAGAAATAGATGACATTCTGAGGTATATCAAAGGTGATGAAAATGTTATAGTAATGGGAGATTGGAATGCTGTGGTAGGAAAAGGGAGAGAAGGGAAGATAGTAGGAGATTTCGGATTAGGTGAAAGGAATGATAGAGGAAGCAGGCTGATGGAATTCTGCACTGAACATGAGTTGGTCATAGCTAACACCTTATTCAATAACCACAATAGAAGAATATACACATGGATGAGACCAGGAGATACAGGGCGTTACCAAATCGACTTCATTATGGTCAAGCAGAGGTTTCGAAACCAGATTTTGGATTGTAAAACATATCCTGGTGCTGACATAAACTCTGACCACAATCTGGTTGTAATGAAATGCAGATTAAAGTTGAAGAAACTGAAGAAAAGTCAAAAGCCAAAAAGGTGGGCAATAGACAGACTGAAAGTAAAGGATGTAAACGAAAGATTCAAGAAGAGTATAAAGGAAGGACTAATCAAAACCCCTAAACAAACTTCAATTGCAGACGAATGGGCACTTTTGAAGAATGAAATAACAAAATCCGCAGAAGAAAACATTGGTAGGAAAGAAAGAATAGGTAGAAAACCGTGGATCACTCAGGATATACTAGAATTGATGGATGAAAGGCGGAAACACAAGAATCTAAGAGATGAAAAGGGGAAAGCAGAATACAGACGTCTGAGAAATGAGGTTAACAAGAAGTGCAAGGAAGCGAAAGAAGAATGGTTGAAAGAGAAATGTGCAGGTATAGAAAATTGTCTGAAATTAGGAAAAGTAGACACAGCTTATCGAAGGATTAAGAATACTTTTGGGGCAAAGAAGATTAAGTGCTGTAATATTAAGGACACAAATGGAAAGCCTCTGACAGATAGGGAAGAAAAGGTTGAGAGATGGAAAGCTTACATAGAGTGCTTGTATAAGGGAAAGGAGATAGAGAATCATGTAATGGAAAGGGAGGAGGAAATTGATGAGGATGCAAAAGGAGATTTAATATTGAGATCAGAATTTGACAGAGCATTAGAGAACTTAGGCAGGAACAAAGCACCAGGCATAGATGATATACCGATTGAGTTGCTACGCTGCATAGGAGATGAAGGTCTGATCAGGTTATTTCACTTGGTGTGTAGGATTTATGAGACAGGTGAGGTACCCCCTGATTTCAAGAAGAATGTTATCATCCCTATACCAAAGAAAGTGGGAGCTGACAGATGTGAAGATTACCGTACAATCAGCTTGATTACTCATGCTTCAAAGATCCTGTCTAGAATAATTTACAAGAGGATTGAAAGCCAGATAGAAACGGAGTTGGGTGAAGACCAGTTTGGTTTCAGGAGAAATGTAGGAACAAGGGAAGCTGTACTAAGTCTTAGGCTGATTTTGGAAGGTAGAATAAGGAAAGATAAGAGAACGTTCATGGCATTTGTAGACTTAGAAAAGGCTTTTGATAACGTTGATTGGACTAAATTGTTTGACATTTTGAAATCTATTGGAATAAAGTACAGGGATAGGAGGGTGATATACAATCTATACAGAAACCAGACAGCAGTCATTCGAGCTGAAGGACATGAGAGAGAAGCTGGTATTCAGAAAGGTGTAAGGCAAGGCTGCAACTTATCACCCATACTTTTTAATCTTTACATTGAACAAGCAATGAAGGAAATTGGAGAAAAATTTAAAGTGGGAGTGAAGATTCAAGGAGAAATAATTTCAACTCTGAGATTTGCTGATGACATCGTCATCTTGGCCGACAAGCCTGAGGATTTGAATGAGTTTTTGAATGGTATGGATTCCGTCTTACGGAAGGATTTCATGATGAAAATTAATAAATGTAAAACAAAAATACTGGAATGCAGCCGAAATAAATCAGAAACCTCTATGGAGGTCAAATTGGCAGGTGAAAAGCTGAAGGAAGTAGGAGACTTCTGTTACTTAGGAAGCAGAATAACCAGTGATGGACGAAGCAAAGAGGATATAAAAAGTAGGTTGGCTCAGGCAAGGAAAGCCTTTCTACAAAAAAAGAATCTGTTGACATCGAATATAGATTTAGGTATTAGGAAGTCATTTTTGAAAGCCTTTGTCTGGAGCGTGGCACTCTATGGAAGTGAAACTTGGACTATTGGTGCAGCAGAAGGGAGGAGAATTGAAGCATTTGAAATGTGGTGTTACAGGAGAATGATGAAGATCAGATGGGTAGATAGGGTTACAAACGAAGAGGTATTAAGGCGAGTGGGAGAGGAGAGATGTTTCTGGCGACTGCTAATGAAGAGAAGAGATAGGTTAGTAGGACACATACTAAGACACCCAGGAATAGCAAGCTTAGTTATGGAAGGAAGGGTCGAGGACAAGAACTGTAGGGGTAGACCAAGGTTAGAATATGTTAAACAGATTGCCTCGGATGTAGGGTGTGGTAGCTATGTAGAGATGAAACGATTAGCTCAGGACAGGACGGCATGGAGAGCTGCATCAAACCAGTCAAAAGACACAACTAAAGGAAGTGATATTTACTAGTCTTTGACTTCAACTTTAAATGGACTTGGACTAAAGCTGAACAATCCGTCCGGTGTTGTTTCTGATGGTGCCCCAGCAATGGCAGGAAAACATGAAGGTGCTGTGGCTCTGATCAGAAAAGACGTGTGCGAAACATACAATTCATGAAATACAATTGCGTTATCCACCAAGGTTAGTTTGTATGTAAAAGGTGTCTGTTTCAAGGATGTGATGAAATATGTGACTAAAATCGTGAATTTTATCAGATCACATGGATTGAACCGTAGGGAATTCCAGACATTTTCTTAGTCTGATGGATGCAGAGTATGGTGATGTAGTATATTACACAGAGCTTCGCTGGCTCAGTCGGGGCAAATTTCTTAAAATTGTTTTTGATCTGAAAGAAGAAATCTGTACATTCATGGAAAGTAAAGGAAAGACAGTTCATTAGTTCAGTGACACCAATTGGATAGCTGATTTTGGGTACCTTACGGATATTTCAATGCATCTCAATGATTTGAATATTCGACTGCAAGGTAAGAACATCATGATCAAATTGAGGCATTTGAGAAAAAACTTTGTTTGTGGGAGAGCCAACTACTAAAGGTCGACTTCACACACTTCCCAACACTGTCGCAATGAGAAGTTCAAAACAAAGAAAAATACAGTGAAGCACTCACTGTTCTAAGATCTGATTTCAGTAACAGGTTTGAAGATTTCAAGTTAAATAAAAAATGATGAAACTATTTTGTGCTCCAGTTGGTGTGAATGTGGAAGACTCTCCCGGAAACATACAAATGGAACTTATTGAGTTTCAGTGTAATAGCGATTGACAGGAGAAATTTAAACATTTTGGACTTACGGAGTTTTACTCATTGTATGTTAAAAAGATCAATTTCCAGCAATCAGATCTCATGCTCTGTCGACGGCATCCCTATTTGGCAGTACTTACATCTGTAAGCAGCTAGTTTCGAAAATGAAGAATGTGAATTCAAAATTGAGGAATCGCGTTTCTGACATTCATTTAGAGAACTCTCTTCGAATTGCTTCATCCAACATAAAAGCCAATGTGGACAGATTAGTGAAAGAGATACAGTATCAGATTACTCATTGAATTAAGAAGAATCATTTTGATATTTTAATTTAGTTTTGTGTTTTGTAACATATTTTAATATTGATTCCACTGTAATTTTAAAACTAAATAAAAACATATTTAAAAAATGATGTCTTATTCTTCCAAGGTGAAAGACAATATATATAGATATGTAATAAGATTAATGCGGCCCTCAAGCCCTTCCATAAGAACAATTTGGTCCTTCATTAAATTAAGGTTGAAGACCACTGCTATAATACTACTGGATATATCGCTCCCACGGCTCTGCTGGAGTGAGGCCTCCTGCTTTGCGGTTACATTTTCCTAGCGGAAGGGGCAAACATCGCTCAAGCTGCAGGGCGCGCTCGCTGAAAGGATGCTTACTTAGGCTTATTAACACTCTAATTCTGATAGGAAATTGTTATCACGAGCTGTTATAAGTGGAAGGCATTTGGTGTAACCTGTCATTCACAGCATTTCTTTGTTTCAAAATACATGACAATGACTACAATCTACAAGAGAAGAGAAGTGATACATAGGCCTATAGGCAATCGTAATTTCCACCGCGCACTGGTAGGCTATTAACTTCTAAGCTCCTTTGCTTTTCAATCTTTTAGGCATAAAAACAACCCCAGGCACTATCCAGCCCATGTCGGGCTAAGGCCGACCAAGCGACCGCTGCCCAGCCATTTGGCCTGCAGATATTGGGGTGACGCGTGATCAGCGCGTCGGGTCCCCTCGGCCGTTAATCTTGGTATTCGTGATCGGGGCGCTGTCTCACTGTCAGACAGCTACTCAATTGTCCTCACGAGGCTGAGTGCACCCAGTTCCAACCCTCACGTCAGTTTTAAAATTCCTGACGGAGCCGGGGATCGAACCCTGGGCCTCCGTGCGAGAGGCAGGCACGCTACCCCAACACCACGGGGCCGGCATCTTTTAGGCATAGGTATGCAAACTTGAGCAACTTCCATGCTTTCTTTTCTGCAGGACTATATAAATATATGTACCCTACAATCATTTATGTAGTCTACATACATCAGTTAGTTACGGTTTGATTTAAGGGGCAGAACAGCAAGGTCATCTGCCCCTATGCATACAACAATAAACAAATCATCCGCAGGGTCATTCCATTAAAGGATAGAGATCAAGCCTTTCTTTTATATAGAGAGTATTTTTTAGCCTACTTTTCACATTTTGAAAAATGAGGAAAAAGTAGACTTATGAGATCGATCCGGGAAAATGTGTGCCTGTCTGTCCTTCTGTCTGTCTGTCTGTACTTCTGTCTGTCTGTCTGTCTGTCTGGCTGGCTGTGTGTGTGTGTCCCCCTATCAACTCCTAAACGACTGCAGCAATCGAAACCAAGTTTAGTATGAGTAAAGATGTATACCGGAATATCTCACACCCATATTGGAAAATGATGTCAGTGTTACCAACTGCTGAAACAACGCACTAGAAATTTGAGCTCCATGTTGGATATCTTGGAAGGTATGCATGGGAGCTATTCCAAAATTGGCACTCATGTAGTTAATACTATTTCAGTTTAATTTCCTGGAGGTCATACATGACAGTGTTGCCAAAATAATTTTATACCTTCTGATAGGTCCAATTTTTAAATGCATATTTCTTCTACACTATCAATTGGATTTCAACCAAATTTTGTATGTGGTATGTGTACATAAACAGATATGACTGAGCGTATTCTTAAGAGCCATCAGGGCTGCCAACTGATAATAATTGCCCTCTCTCTCTCTTTTTTAAAATCCAAATACGAATATATCAGAAAGTATGCAAGCCGACAGCTTTAAACTATGCACACGTATAGTACCTGGCATTCTATATTACATTGGAGTAATAAGTATTACCATTGTTTTAGTAGTTTAAATAAAAACACTGGTCTTGTAAATCAATAACTTATATACGTCAGTGCTGCCAACATGATTCTAAGCCTGCTGATAGGTCCAATTTTAAAAAGCATGTAACTTCTATACTAACTAATGGATTTCAATCAAAATTGGCACAACAAGAGTTCATATTATTTCAGATTTTCGATGTGAAATGCCATGTCCTGTGGTTCTGATTCCACGTTAAAAGGAGATCCCGTGGCTTATGATCTCATGATTAACGGTCACGTTAAACTACAAGCTTCCTTTTTATTATTTCAGATTATTTCTGACCATCACACGCATGACATTGTTGCCAACACGCATTTACGCGTGCTGATAGATCCAATGTCTAACTGCATTTGAGGTCCATTGGACTTCAAACAAATTTTGTATTCTGTACCTTAAGAGATGGAAGTAAGAATATATTCACTCTCCAGGGCTGCCAACTGTAGTGCTCTATTAGGCTACATTATACCAGGTATATTTCGAACTAATTAGACATTTCGATATTACGAACTTAATTTCGTCATTATTCTAGATAAGTTCATATACAGTAGATTAATCATCGGCATGCATCTTAATTTTAAGAAATGTATTCTCTTTAGTTCGTCACGGAACTTCTTGTTTCTTATTCAGATGGTGTCTGGTCTGGATTATTTGGGCAACATTTTAATTTTTCCACTTTAACTTCAATTTATCACTAAATTTCATTCTGTAGTTTGACTCTAATGAAGTGTGTTTGTTGCAACAAAAAATACTCTTCTAAGGAAATTGTTCCTTCTTATTATTATATTGAACACATACAATCTGCAATGTTTTTAATATGTAACTCATATCACAGTTGGGGCAGATGACCTCGTAGTTCCGCCCCTTTAATCAACAATAACTAACTCATATCACAGTTCAGAGTTCCAGTCACTAGAGAATGAGGATATAACAACGAGGAGTCATGAGAGGCAGGAAAAGGAAGGATACTCTAGCCCCAGAAACATTACCCAAATAGCTTTGGAGTCAGACGAAAACTTGAGTTAACCAAGGGAGTTCTGGCATTAAATTTGTTAGCCTGAAACATGTAAATGCATTGTTCTATGGAAATACGGTATATCCTTCCTGCAACCCAGAAAATGCGGGCATCGATTGCAGTAATGCATTAAATTTCTGACTGAGAGAGAGAGAGAGATACATTTTTTTAGAAGCTACTGTACACTGCCAAAGGAGTCTGGGCTGCAGTTTTATGTTGTTGTTGAATATTTTAGGGTGTTTGCGGCATGGTGGTCATGTAGCCTCGTGTACTTGTGTGTGTGTGAATTTGTCTGATAACCTGTGTCTCTGTGATGTCTGTACTGGTGTGAGTAAAATGGAAGGAAGATTTTAGTTTTTACGTGACCGTTAATCTCGAGATCATAAGCCACGAGACCTCATTTTTACGTGGAATCCAAACCACAGGACATGGCATTTCACTTTGAAAATCTCATATGCATTGACTGGGGATCGAACCCAGTGCGTCGTGGTGAGAGGCGAACAGCTTGACCGCTGTGCCGCCACGTCCCATTACTATTGTATACTGTATATTTGCAATTGAGGTAGGATTTGGGTAGGAAACAGCCGTGGCTTAAGTTAAGTACTGCACTCGAAATTATGAGTAGCCAAGAGAAAGTAACCGACCGAGATTCGAACGGAGAGCCTGAGAAAAATATGTGTATAAAATTTTTCGTAATCCGGGCTATTTTTACGCACATGAAGGTTGATCATGTGCAAGGCAGCAATTTGTAAAATTTTAGCTTGAAGAAAGATGGTTATTTGGAGAAGAAGAGGAAATATTATAGTCTGAAATATTTTAACCGAGGGACTACGATTGGAATAGCGGCCAGGAAAGTGCACAGTTTAAAAAAGTTACAAAAGACAAACCATTTTTGGTTAGTGAGTCGACCTGGCAAGGAGACTTAAAGGTCAGACACGCACCGAGAGTCCTATGGAAGGGATGGCTCGTGGACAACGAATTTGATAACATCGAAGTAGCCAATCACAAAACAGGAACATTACGAGGGATTATATAATTACTAGCTGTTACCCGCGGCTTCGCCCGAATATCATTAGGAATCCCGCTATAACATTAGTTATATACTGTAGATAGATAAGCATGGGTCCTAGTGGAAAATAATTCTATCACCTGAATCCAAAAGTGCATGGGACGAAAAAAAAACCATCAAAATATCATGCTGGTTTCGGACCCTAATGGACGTGAAAAATATAATAAAAGTATTAAAAAAACTATTTTTTGAAATTTCATACGAATCAATTTTATGTCATTCCTGGGACTTAGAAAATTCCGGCCAAAAAGTACAAAAGCATTAATTACTCCCTAAGTATTCGTCGTATGATGAAATAGCAAGAGACAAAAAAGATGTAATGTGTTATTGTCTACAACATAGGCCATGTATAATTTTTCACTCAGACATAATACGTTTTCCCCCCATAATTTCACCCCTCCCCATGGGCCCCTTAAATTGGATTTATGAAAAATTGGTCAAACACCTATTTACTTATTTTTATGCTGTTTTTTCCGCTGAGTTCCAAACTCCTCGCCTATGTCGTTTAAGAGATACACGCTCCGTTAGGAATCCTTCAACCCCCACTTTTCACCCCTTTCACCTCATAATATACACCACATCGAAAAACCCTTAGACACCTGTCTTCTTATTTTTAATATTGAGTTTATATGCCGAGTATCACATCCCCCAATGAAACCAATCGGGAGATATTGCTATTCAATGAAATGCAGGTCTACCCCCTTAACACCCCTTTAGAACCTGAATATCCAAAAATCCTTTCTTAGTGGGCGTTTGAGGCCCTTGAGGAAGCTGCATACCAAATTTCATTCCAGTCTGTTCGGTGGTTTCTGAGATTTCGTGATGAATGAATGAGTCAGTCAGTGAGTGAGTGAGTGAGTGGTATTTGAGCTTTATATAGTAGATTTAAATCATTATTTTAATATTATAATGGATTGGAGCATATCAAATTTACAAGGAAGGAAGAAGGAATTTAATTGGCGAAACATAAATTAAATTAGATGAATATGAGAGAAGATATGAACAAATAAGTGAGTTTATGGACCGGTGGAAGGCTAGCGCGGCAAATTTGAGAGGGAAACTGAACTCAGGAGGCTAGCAGATTACAAGGAACGAGGTTCTTATTATTCGAGTATTCAAAGAGGCAACACGTATAGAAAATCGCTCTACAATCCTACCTCAATTGCAAATATACAGTATACAACAGTAATGGGACGTGGCGGCACAGCGGTCAAGCTGTTCGCCTCTCACCACGACGCACTGGGTTCGATCCCCAGTCAATGCATATGAGATTTTCAAAGTGAAATGCCATGTCCTGTGGTTTGTACTAATTAACAGCAATGTGCAGTCTGAAACTGTTATGAATTAACTTAAATATATTTACAAGAAATAACTATTTTCGATAAAATATTGCCCGCCTTTCACACATAACCTACTGTCAAACAGCTGACGGAGAACAGATATTCCCCTACCTCCAGGCGAATGTAACCGATTACCTGGACTCACTTTTTCGGGTGGCAAATGTGAGGAGTGATACATCCAGATCAATGGTTACTCCTTATGCCAGTGAGTGTTGGATGCTACCTCTTTGTGCGTTTGCCATATCTTATCGTTTTTTTTCTTTTCGTGGCCCTTCTTTAGCCTAGGTGGGGGTATTTAATGTGTCACGAACTCGTTGGTTGTCTCATTAAAACACGCATCAGACTGAATCGAAGCTCATGGGTTTTTAAAACCTCGCTAAACAAACTGCGCTACTCATCCCGATGGTGGTGGTAAAACGTGGTATTTAAAATTAATTTCTCCTTGTAGTTACGATATTTAGTATGATGGCGTTATTTTATGACTTTTATCGTTTTACGTATACGCTACACAAAAAGCAAGCTTGTAGTTTGACGTGACCGTTAATCACGAGATCATGAGCCACGGGACCTCCTTTTTACGTGGAATCCGAACCAAAGGACAAGGTATTTCACTTCGAAAATTTCACATGCATTGACCGGGAATCGAACCCGATCCACTGTGGTGAGAGGCATACAGCTTGACCGCTGCGCCACCACGACCCTTTTACGTATACAGGTTGTTTCAGTGATAATCATATAGATTGTAAGACCACACCCTCAAATTTCGTAATAATAATATTGATGGCTTGCAGTACCCAGCATGCGTTGCAACGCCAATCAAAGAGAGAAAGAAAGAAAGATATTTTTAATTTTGTTTATTGGAGTGCTTTTGAATACACAATATTTTTGTTTTACAGTTTGGTGCATACACGAATAAATCAGAAGAATGGATTTTCCAAATTTAGACTTCCCTTCAAGCGGATAATTGTTTGTATTTGTTTGAATTCATTTCTGTCAAGCTTGTTAATATACACTGCTCGACAAAAGTTTCGACTACCGCCATCAATTGTATGCTGACGCTGCCATAGAGGAGTGGCACCTCTTACCCCAACATATACTTTATGGTCTCATTCAGAGCATGCCTCCTCCGTGTGTGGGGAGGACCACTAAAGACTGATACTGATCATCATGAGATACAGATTTTCATGTTTTGTTTTGTTTTCAAAAAGGAAACTTAGAAGCGAATTCGCTTTGTTTTTGTACAGTTTCATTGTTATCTAACTACGATTGTTATTGTTTTCAGAAGGACTCATGTTTAGTTTGTTTATAAGTTATTGTATAAACTTCAATGGGTTTACTATAAGTAGTCATTGTAGTAAAATATATGCTATTCCAAGCTTTTTTGAGCAATTCAATGAGCCCTTAAATGTATGCCTACATTTAAGTCCTCAAATAATTTTTATTTCTTCAGCTACAATACAGCTCAGTTGAGAAAAAGTTTGGTCATGTTGGAAATATCAGTCTGTCTGGGTGAACAATGTAATGCTGTCGATGTCGCCAACGAAGCAACGCCAGGTTAATTATAGCCGATTCTTAGAATAAGAGAAAGGCAGGTGCAAGCGAAATATCCGTTGATCTGTTCAAACGACAAGTGTAAATTTTTCCTGGCCTTAAACACGAGAGAAGGAAGCTCATAGGCCAACTGAAGAAGGAGTTGTGACCAGACAAGAGAGGGGGAGAAAGGTCATCACCCCAGTGTCACCGTATTATTTGAAATATAGCCAATGAGAGCAAGAAGCCAACTTTGACCGCGCTGATTGTTTGCGCGCTAATTCTGATAAATAGGTGTTCCCACGATGCAATTTTCTGCACGCGAGTGTTAATTGTTTGTGCTGATTTTTTTCAAATCGAATGAGATGTGTCTGAAGTTTGTGTGAATATTATTACTATTTTTGTCGAGCGAATTACCCCTTCCACGTGAAATTTGAATGAAACACATTAATATAGCAGTCTGTGAATAGACGCGGTCACAATTTTAAATATTTTTGAGCGAATAGGGTGTCACTCTGTCTGTGGACGAAGCACTTTGAAAGACTAACTTTTGCGGGTGCAATGGCAGCACGAAGGACTCTGAAAATTTCATTGTGTTGCGTGACGGGCAACTTATTGTATAAATGTTTGTGTATTAGGTGGAAAACTGTCCACATATTGTAGGGAAAGTCTACGGCACTGCAATTAAACTTCTGGATGAACCGAGTAGCTCAATTATGCAGTCTAGTTAGGAGCCTGAACATAATAATAATAATAATAATAACTTTACTCCTACAGCAAGATGATCGTCGCCATGAAGACAGAAATGGACCGTGTCGTGTCCCACGAAATAATGTCTAGCATTATGGGCTAGATAATGCAGAAGGAAGATAGCAGGGTGCTATCTCAGCACCGGGCAGTCCAGAAAGTGATGAGTACGAATTAAATTTATTTAATTTTGACGGGGAGGAATCATGAATAATTAATTGGGAAATTGTGTTTTGTAAATAATTTTGCTTTGCTGTGCGTAAATGTAAATTCGTTTCACTGACATAATTATTTAAACAGCATCACGTGACTTTGTGTAAATATTAGATATATTTTCTTGTGTGTTTTTCTTGGTTTTACCCGTTGCTTTGTTTATAGAGTGCTTGCTTTCATGTTGCTAGCGCACATGAATGCGAGGCGCTATCGAGATTATTTACGGCTGAAACCTTAGATATGGGTGATAAATGGGACTGAATTTCAATTTTATGTTAGACAATGGGGGAATTTCCCGTCTTTTGGTTTAGTATTGCCCAGGCAAATGCTAGTATTGTTTTGCTTTGTGCAACATTTCGTTGTCACAGAAGGCCGTCAGCCTTTCTGTAGTCATATCTTAGATATTGTTGTTTTAATTTTTATATTCCGGATCTGGAGTACAATTGGAGGTCAGTTGGTCAAGCATGGAGATGTGTGTGCTATGTGTGATAATTTCTTCGAATAGTGAGCAGGATTTGGACAAGGTGATCCAGTTTTCGTTGCTACTAATGCTTCAGTATACATACCTGAGGGGCGTATTGCTGATATGTGAATCTTGATACCCAAGGGGGTTTGTCAAGAATATGATGTTTTTATGATGTATTTTATTACGCGATTTCAGAGCCAGGAGGCTGTTCAGAATTCAGGCTGAGGCTTGGAGATTCTGGTGACACACACTATGGCACGTTGGAGCTTGATAGACCTATGTACTCAGATCCTTGAATATTGATATGCGGTAGCGTGCGCGCTATGCATTCCTTTCACTAACGAGTAGAGAGACCTTGCCTGGTAAATTATAGCTTCATTTTTTGAGTTAATTGGGAAGCTGCCCATGCCCTCATCTAAATATTTCAGACCGTATTAATCGAAGTTTTACTTGTAATTTTTGTATTCAGCCCGCTGGGGCATGTTATTTTTTGTTGTTGTTGCTTTAATTTCCGCCAGGCATTGTAATGTGTCAATTTAAAGGTCGCAGACGGCGTACCGATGTCCTTGTTGTCACGTGGTGGCTCTGTTTTGTTTTGTATGACTTATGACCGACTGATCGGCGGTCAATAAGTGTAAATATACAATTCGTGTATGATTGACTTTTTATGTAAGGGTAGACTATGTCAGTGCATTTATATTTTATATTAGCCATTTAGTGTGAATTCCCATAATTATCATGATTTCCAACTCGCAGCACGGGATTCACGACTTAATCGTGTGTTCGATCGGATGTGAATTCTCGTCAAGTACTCAAATCTTTCTTTGTCCGACCGCGCGCACAAACACAATAAACATGTTTCTTTTACTAATGTTGTACTTTTGATATTTTGTTAAATTGTAATATTCTCTGAGATGACATCTTAGTACGCCTCGTTTTACAATTGTCTAAGTTGTTGTTTATGAGGTAGCACTTTCTTGGGCTGGTGTTTGAACCAGTTCTTTTATTTTTACGGCTATCGTGCGCTGGGAATGCTTGGTGAGCAAACGCACGCGGGAATTTCCGGGTTCTCAGCTGGTTTGTTGGCGTTGTGTTCACTGTCTACGAGTCGAGTGTGGGTTACTGGGTCACTCGCACGTCACTTGTGACGGGCAAATGACCCATGGCACCACACAAGGGTGGATATTTTATTGTTATGTTCTATTATTCCGTATTAAATTGTTTTTGTTTTAACCTGTCATATATTTCATTTATAACTTTAAGTTCCTTTATGAATCCTGGAAATTATAAGAAGCACGTTTCTCCTCATATTACTTTTTATGGACCGATCACGACCCCGAACGTCTGTCTTGTGTAGTGCTTCTTTTTACAAGGGTACAATATATATCGGCATATATTCAATACCGTACTGTCTAGAATCGTTGACAGGTTGACTTATCCGTGCACCCTCTGTTCATCCTACTTATGAAGTTAGGAACTATTCATGCCGTTACACTAGCCTTTAATATTATTTGCGGGAGGAAAATATTAATAACGAATAACTTACCAACGGTTAGGCTATCTGATAGTATCAATATCCAAGCGATCCAAGTACTGGAGGCCTATTTCTTGTAAAAAAGACTTTCTGAAGGGTTGTTAGCCCTGACTATCAGCCTCAAGTTTGAACTACTTTACACTAGCGTCACGCTGCGCTGTAGTTCCCGCTTAAAGTCAGTGGGTGACTTAATTATGTCTTATATTCGTCATGTGACGATTTTGAAGATCAATGCTAAACGAACTGTAGCATTCAGTCTGACAGCACAGGGCTGATGACCACAACGTTCCTACCTCATGGGCTTGTTAAAACGACTTCTACATTATAGACGAGTAGAAAAACTGGCAACAAGATGCCAATTTTAGGTCTGGTACCTATAAACGGCTATCACACGTATTATCGTGCAAATTACTAAGATTGCTATTCTTTCCAGATCTTCATTAGTAATATTGAGTATGTCTCATGAATATGTTATGAATATGGTATTTAATACCCCCTCATCCATTCTAGATGTGGTTTTCTGTATTCCTCCCCCTCCCCCCCCCCCCCCACACACACACGTTAATGCCAGGAGGGCACCCAGCTCAAAACCATGATCACTCCCAAATCCTAGTCATAGCAAGTAGTCGCCACACTAGAACAAATCATTCTTGTTACGGCAAAAGGGCACCAACCAATTGCATAATCAGAGTTCTGGATTTTTTTTGACTTGACGTATGCCCTTTTACCCTAACAAGAGTGAAATATCACAATAACAAAGATTGCACACCTTTTGTACGTAGGGTTGATGAACACAATGTCCCTAGTCCCCACGCAAAAGGTAACTGCCAATTACATAAACCAGTTGACCAAACTATCAAAAAATTTATGAGCGTCTTAGGTGTCGTTTAAAATGAGATGACCCCACCTACATAGGCTTCCTTTATATGTTTATGTTTGTGATTTTACTATCCACCAGAATTTAAATGGGTAATAATGATCATGAGTTGTTCCAGCAGAATTCCACAGTGGAGATCAACGATAGCATAAGAGAGCATTCCAAGTTGCGATACGTATCCCGCCTGTACCTGCCACAAGCACAGCACTACCATACGGGCTACTATAAGTGTTATGATGCGGAGAACGATACGAGTGCAGATAGTATCTACATCTACGTTAGAGGTGAGTAGAAAAACTAATAAGACTACTAGATGTCAACTTTAGGTCCGGTACCAAAAGCCGACAATCACACTTCCTTATAAATATCTACTCGTAGTAGAAATACCCATTTTAGCTTACGGTATTTTAATCATTTGAAAAATATAGGCTTATGAGATCACCTTTTGTCCATGTGTGTGTGTCCTTAATAATAACTAAACGGCTTTGCTATTTTAATGAAACTCGATAAAAACATAGTATTTGTGTCCGATCCCGACCGTGCCCTTCAATTTTAAATGCGTTTCACCAATCCAACACGGTGACTCTGCGAAATAGTTCACCGGCATTCTATATCTCTGAAACTATTACTGTTATCACCCTGAAATTTTGCATAGTGATAGAGAATAACTTACTAATATAAGTTCATCTATGTGTTGCTTAAAAACTTGTCAAGTACAAAATCAACATGGTGGCCAATCGAAGTTAAAGTATTTAAATGGTATTTTCTCAAGATTTAATCAACCGAGCGCAGTGAAACTTGGTGCAATAAATGTTTATACAAAAGTTAATCTACTGGCAATTAGTTCAATTCAATTGTTTTCATAATAACAAGATGGCGGCTGTACGAAATTTTAAAATTTACTTTTTATTTTTTGTGTCTAAATCATGCAATCGGAATGACCGTTTGAATAATAAACGTAGGCAATAATCTTCATCTAATGGTACATAACTCTATGGCCTACATATAGAACAATCCAATATGGCGATGTCCTATGTGAGTTTATCACCATAATAAGTGCAATCATCATGCTGCAGTGTGTTATCGATTTCAGCAGTTTAAATTTAATACACATTTGGATGTTCTTGTGATGAACGTTACGAGTCGTGCCCTATGTAGGCCTAATACTCCTCGTTTACAAAATTTAGTTGTAATTCCACTAGTGCATCCCGAGGAATTGATTTCAATATGGAATCGTTGATCTTGTGCCTTCTGCAGAGAAAGCCTCTAATGTGTGACTACCTATTCACAGCGTTTCGTCATTGTAACTGTAATAGATGGTGGATTATCGATATTAATGCCTGATATTTCAAGATGGCGGCTGCATGCTGCGTGCTATGTGCAGTGTGATAGCGAAGTCTCTTATGATATTCCTCTCTTACAAAAGTTCGTGTTAATTGCGCAATTGGATCCTGAATTATTGATTTTGATGTTTTAATAGTACACTCAACTGCCATCTTTAATATGTGGCAAGGATGATCTTTTGCCTTGGTTATACAAAGCCACATATTTGGTTCTGCTTTATTACTAATTTTAGTTATTGTGCCGTAGCTCTAAAATATAGTTACTTAATTTTATATTCTACAATTTCAAGATGGCCGCTGCGCACTATATTCATATATGAGTAATGTCAGCGAGATCCCCTTTGTACAATTCTACAATTGCATACCGAGTTATTGAATGTGAGAAATCGCTGTAATTTTGTCTCAGGCATACGAAGCTAGATATAGGCTATGATTCTAGATTATTATTATTATTATTATTATTATTCATTTTCATTATTGTAGCATAAACTTTTGGGAGTTATTTCTCATCTGTTGCATAAGTTCAGGATGGCCACTGCGCGTTGTATTCGGCGGGTACCTAATTATTATAACTTAGGCTACGTCCAAGAAATCCATGTATGTTAGGCTAATTCTTTCTGAGATGCATTTTAATTGCGCAATTACATTCTGAATAATGTATTAAGCTTTAATTATAAGCCCAGCCACCACCTAGGATGTGTGCACTCGCTGTTATTTTGCCCTGGACATTCAAAGCAACATATATGATAGTATGTTATCGCTTATTTTTGTTGTAGATCTAAGGATGTAGTGTTATTCATGTTTAAATACTGAAATTTTAGGATGGCTGCTTCGCACTGAATTCGGTGTAAATACATTTATTACTAACGCTACTGAGGTCTGTTATATAATACATTCTTATCAAGGTTCGTGTTATTTGCCCAATTATATCTAAGTTAATGATATAAATAGTTAAATAGTATGCCTGGTTCCATCTTGATTAAGCAGATTCGATATTCTTTCGCTTTGGACATACAAAAAGGCTTATATAGTCCTATTTTACTGCTAATTTTCGTTATTATAACTCTTAAATACCGATAGTTATTTTTTTTCTCCAGAATTTACAAGATGGCCGTTGTGCGTTATATTCAGTGTGATAATCTTATGACTAACGTATGACTAGTTAATGTCTTATGATACTCCTTTATTGCCAAGATTCATTTTCATTGCGCAATTATATTCTGAGTGGTTTATTTTAGTGTTCAAATACTATGCCCGGCCGTCATCTTGAATGTATGGGGTCACCGTTCGTTTGCTTTAGTCATACACGGTCACTTATACGGTCCTACTTTGTCACTATTCGTTATTGTAGCTCTTAAATATTGAGTTATTTAATCTTATATTTTATAATTCCAAGGTGGAGCCTACATGTAATATTCCTTCTCAGTAGTGTGTTTGTGCCGGTTCAGATGCCACCTCCTCCACACCCTCCACACGAGATGGTGGTGGTGCGATATCTCTCGAACGCATGGTCGTATTTTGACGAATGAGGTGTCATTGAACTCGGGCTGATACCCCCTTTCCAATGGACAACATAGTTCAACCCCAAAATAAAACCTACCCCTACTAGGGGGTGAAATTTTATTTTTTTAGAGAATCTCGCTTTCCAAGTGCAACATGTGAGAGTTTGAATGCCAATATGGAATTAAACGTTGTTCTACACAAGAGGCATGTATACGGTGGATAGCCACTATCAATTAACATGCTTTTTTTGTTTTTATGCATGCCCACTCATAGCTTTTGTAAGAGGGCGGGCTTTTAAAAAGATGGCGGCTGTAGTGTAACCTAGCCTAACCCAACCTAACGGGTCCTTGTTGACAGGTCCTTGTGGACGAGTCCTTGTTGACAGGTTATTTTGGCGGGTCATTGTTGACAGGTCATTGCTGACAGGTCATTGTTGACAGGTCCTTGTGGACGAGTCCTTGTGTATGAGTCCCTTTTGACTGGTCCCTACGGACTAGCCCATGCATTTATTTAAATTATGTCAAAGGACCTAACTACATTTGCGTGTAAAGCAGTGTGTTGAACTGACGTTGTTCACCAGTCCTCCACTACTATAATGTGATAACGATATGAAAGGAAAGTGACGAAATACATGTGAACATACAAGGGATCTAACTTGGGTGATGGATGTATTCTAACGAGTCATTTGTAGTTGAAAGAGAATAATACATGTTCTTAAGATGTTAAAACTGTGGACATGGCACGTGCAGTAAGACGTCTTGTTATATTTCCTGTGTCATATTACAGACATGGCAGAGAGCGCGCAGATCTGTTGCTATGACTATCGCTGCAGTAATTTGAAACCGCAAGTGTTCATGAAGACAATGGGTGATGATCATGCAAAGTTAGCAGTTATTGGATATTACACAAGTGTTCCTTCCGGTGTCATGTTGCTGACATGCCAGAGAGCGCACACTGCGGTTGCTATGACTGACGCTGCAGTAATTTGAAACCTCGGGTGTTGATCAAGACAATGGGTGATGATCATGCAAAGTCAGCTGTCATTGGATACCACGCAGGTGTTCCTAGCGTACTTTGGACTCTCAGCTGTATTGGGAAAGGAATTGCAATCTGAAAAAAACTGCTGACACGAGCGATGAGAGTTTATATAAGAAAGGTGTCATATATTTCCCTACTGTCAGTCTTTATTACTCGCTTTGAGTGAACAGTGCTCTATTACTGCTCAAGAGTTGTAAAAAAGCCTTTTTGGTAGAAAATCATTAAATTATTTTGCATGGTAAGTACTTATTATTAATGGATTGTAGTCTTTTATTACTAATTGATGTTGAAGTTATTGATTGGAGTGTATTTATTGATTGATTGATTGATTGATTGATTTGTTTACAGATAATTGGGTACCTGTAGGTTACCAGATTCCTACAATCTGTTCATTCAGTGGCAGTAGTTGATAAATTATAAAAAGGTAAGCGCCCTCTAATAACTAGGTAAGTGCCCTCTAACAACTTTTAAAACAGTTAGAGTGATATTTTCCAATGCTCACCACTACATGTCAGTGAAAACGGTATATTTGGCAGTCAAAAGTTGGAACTAATTGACCATGGTGTGTAAAGCTAATTTTGTAGGTTAGATTTTGATTACCGCTCTATTAAGTCTGAATGTTCATTGCTAGGTGTCAGTGACAGAGGGAATATTTAAAGACTTAACCTCAGTTCACTTAACATAACCTAACTTTACCTAACTTAACCTTGTCACGTGACATGTTTTACAAGTTTAAACTTGTTTTAAGACTGGCTATGACGTCACACTTAGCTCACTTAACTGGAAATCGCTGGTTTCTATCACGTGACATGTTCTACAAGTTTAGACTTGTTTTAAGACTGGCTGTGACGTCACACTTAGCTCACATAACTGGCGATCGCTGGTTTCTATCATGTGACATGTTCTACAAGTTTAGACTTGCTTTCAGACTGGCTATGACGTCACACTTAGCTCACTTAACTGGCGACCGCTGGTTTCTACCACTCTATCAAGTTCCAATGTTCACCACTAGGTGTCAGTGACAGTGGTATATAGTAAACCCCAGTTAGAACTACATGAAGTTAGACTTGCTAGGAGTTCTCAGATCGATTTAAATACCCTGCTATAACCATTGACTGGAATATAATTAAACTATTTATATTGTACTTTGTTTTATCATTTATTAACATTTATGATTTCTTTCTTTTATAGGTAATTTCGAAAGTGATCATAATGTTCAAGTGTGGTGACTGTAAGAAACAGTTCTCAAGACCTGACAACCTTCAACGACACGCAAATGCTAAACATGACAGTAAAATGTTTGTGTGCAGTCATTGTGCTACCACATTTAACAGACAAGATAGTCTTGGAAGGCATGTAAATTTAATGCATGTCAGTTCAGCACCTTTTTCATGATAAGTTTGTGATCTTGTTTTTTCTGCTGTAAAGCGATATCAATCCCACATGGTTGAAGTGCATGGGGAACAACAGGAATTAACAACTGTAAAACCATCAACTAGCACGGAACCTTTAAATGAATGTGATGCTCAAAAGCGTAAACGTTCTCAAGATTGTGAAAATAGTTGTGCAACAAAAAGAAAGAAGAATGGTGAACCTTCAATAACACATTGTGATGTATGTAATATTGATATACCTTCTTCAATCATTCATGGACATTTACGCAGTATTCAACATAAAAATAACGCTTGCCATGAATGAAATTCTGGAAATATTCAGCAAATTGGTAGTGCATTTAAAAGTCGAATTGCTAGTTATAGACTTTATAGTAAAGAAAAAACTCAAAGTATTGAATCATTTTTAAAAAATGTTCAACCTACTGTGTTTGGCTTGGTAGGTAATGCTTCATTAGAGCATAAAACATTTAAAATGAATTTTGAACTTTTTGGACTCTATGTAAAAACTGGGAGTGAAGGTGAAATTACATATATCAAATATTTTAATACAAAAACATAATTGTTAGCGAATCAACTAATATTAGTGATATATACAAAAATATTTCAAGTGCAATCATTGTGAAGAGTGAAGAGTTCCAGGAAAGGGAGTCAGGCTGGGCGTTGGTTGAAGTACTTTATTTAGAAACCAACATGAATAAATAAAAACCCCTTCGAGCATCATCATACATTGATTTTCCAGGATGGATCAAACGTAAGCATGCTTGTGTAAACGTTATGAATAATGATGACACATGCTTTGCATGGGTTGAAACCTCAGCTCTCCATCCAGCAGTGAGGGACACGATGAGAACATCATCATATCCTCACTATTCTTCAGTGTTAAATTTAAAAGAAATGGAATTTCCTATGGCGATAAAAGACATTCAACGTTTTGAAGAGCTGAACAATGTAAGTATTAATGTTTATGGAATTGAAAATAAGAGTATAGTAGGTCCTCTATATTATACTCAGGAAAAAAAGGATGCTCATGTAAATTTACTGTACATAACTAAAGGTGAAAACGCCCACTATTGTTGGATAAAACATTTAAGTAGACTTGTCAGTAGTCAGATAAGAAAAAGAGAACATAAAAAGTGGTTGTGTGATGGTTGTTTGCTACATTTCCAGAAAGAGGACCAACTAATTCAACACCAAAAATGGGGATGTAATCATGTGTGTACGGTATTACCGACTCCTAAAAATAACATTCTACAATTTAAGGATTATGAGAAACAGCTTCGAGTACCATTTGTTATATATGCTGACTTCGAGGCTTTGCTAAAACCATTTAATACATGTTCATCGAATCCAGCCCAGCCTTTCACCAACACTACTCACATTCATGAACCTTTTAGCTTTGCATATTATATTAAATGTAGTTACGATGACTCGTTAAATAAGTTTGAGCTGTATAGAGGACCTGATGCACCTTAAGTTTTTATGGAAAGGCTTGAGAAACATGCCATCCGTATATCCTCTATTTTAAATACGATCATTCCAATGGAGCCACTAACTTCATCAGAGCAAATGAATTTTGAAACTGACTAATTGTTTTATATGTGGTGAATGTTTATATACAGACAGGGTTCGCGATCATGACCATTTAACAGGAAAATATCGTGGTGCTGCTCACCAAGAATGTAATTTAAATTATAGAGTAAGTCAATTCATTCCAGTCATTCTACATAACGGTAGCAAATACGATAATCACTTTATCGTTAAAGAATTTGGAGCTTCAGATGTGAAAATTGATGTGATTGCAAATAATAAGGAACAATACATATCGTTCACAAAATACATCAAAACTGTCAATAAGAAAACTATAAAACTGCGATTTTTAGATTCATTCCGCTGTATGCCAAGTAGTCTTGATAAGCTGGCTAGTAATTTAAAATCAGATCAGTTTCATGAAATTCAACGTGTCTTTCCTAAAGAAGATGATTTTAATTTGATTCGTCAAAAGGGTATATTCCCCTGTGAATATATTAACTGTATGGAACGTCTTGAGGAGTGTTCTTTACCACCGAAAGATGCATTTTACAGTTCCTTAAACACATGTCATATTAGTGATCAGGAATATTTACATGCACAACGTGTATGGACACAGTTTGACATTCAAACTTTAGGTGAATTTTCAGACATATATTTGAAGACAGATGTGATATTATTAGCAGATGTTTTTGAAAATTTTCGGAATGTTTGTATGAAAACTTATGACCTTGATCATTGTCAGTATTTCACTGCTCCTGGGTTAAGTTTCAGTTCAATGTTGAAAAAAACGAAAGTAAATTTAGAATTAATGACTGATATAGACATGATCAATTTTATAAAATCATCAATTCGAGGTGGATTAAGCCAATATAGTGGGCGATATTCTAAAGCGAATAATAAATAAATGCCTAGCTACATCCCTTGTGAAGAGTCAAAGTATATTGTCTACCTCGATGCAAATAACCAATATGGTTGGGCTATGAGCCAATATCTACCACTGAAAGATTTTCGCTGGCTGACACAACATGAAATTGATGTCTTACATGTTAACACTCTTAATGATAACGATGATAAAGGATATATTTTAGAGGTAAATCTTGAGTACCCTAAAGAGTTACATGATGATCATAATGATTTACCATTTTATCCTGAGAATATGAAATCTCCATACATCACATCACGAACAAAAATGTTAATTGCTAATGTAAATGATAAATGTAAATATGTAATACATTATCAAAACTTGAAACAGTGTCTACAGCATGGATTGAAATTAACTAAAATTCATCGCGTATTACAATTTCATCAGTCAGCATGGCTCAAACCGTATATTGATCTAAACAATAATTTAAGAACACAGTCAACAAACGCGTTTGAAAAAGATTTTTATAAACTCATGAATAATAGCGTTTTTGGAAAGACTATGGAGAATGTTGATAAACGAGTTGATGTAAAGCTGATAACAAAGTGGGAGAATGATGGTAAAAGGTATGGTGCAAGCAACTTAATAAGCAAGCCTAACTTTCATAGCTGTTCAATTATTCATGAGGATTTAGTTGTAATACAAATGAATCGTCTTAAAGTAACTTCCAACAAGCCCATATATGTGGGTTACACCATTCTGGAATTGTCAAAAACACTTATGTATGAATTTTACTATGATTATGTAAAGAAAAACTATCTTGATAATGCTAAATTACCCTACACAGACACAGATTCTTTTATTTATGAGTTTAAAACTGATGATTTTTATAAGGATATCAAAACTGAGCTAAATAGGTTTGATACAAGTGACTACCCCGAGGATAATATTTACCATTTGCCTCTAGTAAACAAAAAGGTTCTTGGGAAATTTAAGGATGAATGTGCTGGTGTTATTATAGGCACCTTTGTAGGCACAAAATCTAAATCATACAGCTATATGACAATTGATGATGTAGTAGTAAAAAAATTAAAAGGAGTGAAAAAGAATATTGTTAGTAAAGAGTTAGATATAAGTGATTATAAAAACTGTATAGTTAGTAACCCACCTGTATTATATAAGAAAATATGTGTATTTAGAAGTAAAAATCATCAGCTACATACCAATTTGCTGAACACAGTTGCTTTAAGTAATGAAGACAACAAACGATTCATTATACCCAACACATTTGATACTCTTGCTTGGGGAAACAGTCGCATTGACGACTATTACTTTACTTAAGTCTAATGATCACTATATTGTAATAATTGTAGTGTGTTTTATATTGCAATATTTTTTGTAAAAAGTGTATGTAGAATGCATAATGTTAGGCTACTGTAGTTTAGTAAAAAATAAGATAAGTAATACATTTTAGTGTAAAATGTTTGCTTTTTTATATTACGAGAAAGATTTTAAAAAAGATTGTAAAAAATGTAAAGTGGAAATTGTAAATATCCATGCGTGAAAAAAATGAAATGGCTGTCACCATTTTTTAAATTAAAAGATATAGTGATCTGGTGAACCTTATTTTATTTCACAACAACAACAAAATGTACAGAATGTGTGAACTAAACAAGGTGAATGTAAAAAAATGTAAAGTGGAAATTGTAAATATTCATTTGTGAAAAAATGAAAATGAAGAAATGGCTATCACCATTTTTACAATTAAAAGACATTGTGATCTGGTAAACCTTGTTTTTATTCCACTACAAATAGGGCTTTACAAAATAGAATACAAAGAAATACCAATTCCTCAATCCTTTTCATTGTTCATGTCCACTCATCATTAACTTTCCTTTTATAGCACTCATTACAATGAGGGCTGAGCTTGTATACAGGCATGCAAGTGCTGAAACCGCTGGATTAGCTTACTGGGATTGTTCCAGTAAATACATTTAACAAATGATTTTTAGGGGTAAACAAAGCATTAGCATTATCATCATTATTATCATCTTCATCATTTTCATCATAGGCATTATCATTAGCATTATAATCATCATTATTATTACTATATAGTCCTTTTTGATCCTTTTGCAATACCACATTTTGCACAGTCTGTGTTGACTTTGATAGTGTTGGGAGTTTTTCAGACATTGACAACTGTCCTAACACGACTTTCTGAGGAGATGATAAATGCTTTTTAACAAACAATCCACTATCTTGAGCTGCAATATCTTTTTTTTTCGGAATAGTGTTTTAGCATTTTGGAGATTTTTTTAAACAGCAACGAGGTTTTATCTGTTACACAACATTGATGATCACTCACACTTAAGACCTCACTATTTTTACTTTTTAACTCACCTCGTCACTGTTTTGAACAACGCCAAATAACAGTTCTATTTTTATTGGTTCCTTTTACAATATATGTATATACTTTATAGTATGCAAAATGGCTTACCATATCTATTCGTTGATTATTTCATATCATTTGTCAAGCATGAAATAATCTCTAGTAAAGTTTTCTCGATAATATAAATCATAGTTTAAAGTGGGAGCAAAAGTGGGTGCAAAGTTAGGTGCAAAAGTGGGTGTAAAGGTAGGTGCAAAAGTGGGTGCAAAAGTGGGTGCAAAGGTAGGTGTAAAAGAGGGTGCAAATGTGGGTGCAAAGGTAGGTGCAAAGGTGGGTGCAAAGGTACGTGCAAAAGTGGGTGCAAAAATGGGTGCAAAAGTGGGTGCAAAGGTAGGTGCGAAAGTAGGTGGAAAAGTGGGTGCAAAATTGGTGGCTTATAGCGATGGTTTATGGTGGCTTTTGTTGGTGGCTTACGGTGGTGGCTTATGGTGGCTTTTGTTGGTGGCTTACGGTGGTGGCTTATGGTGGCTTATGGCGGTGGTTTATGATGGCTTTTGTTGGTGGCTTACAGTGGTGGCTTATAGTGGCTTATGTTGGTGGCTTTTGTTGGTGGCTTATGGTGGCTTATGTTGGTGGCTTATGGAGGACGGGTCATTGTTGACGGGTCCCTGTGGGCGGGTCCCTTTGACATAATTTGGATAAAATGCAGTTGAATTGCATTACCAATACTGCACCTAAATAATTGTACATATTGTAAATATTTTTCACCTTTATTCTCAAACATAGATGTTATAGCCTAAGTGTAATGAATATGATGATGATCGCTTGACGATCGAAACTGGTCATCCTAGTGTATTTATTAATCTCATATAATTTATTTCAGGATTAGGGCATTACCCAGCTCTATTTGGGTACATTCGTGTTGACCGACTGAAAAGCACCAAACATTTTGTTTACTTAGGCAACACTGAAAAATGGCTTCAAACTCCACAAAAAGAAATTTTAAAAGATTTTTTTTTTTTTTCAGGAAAAAGAATATGATATCTGGACCAAAATCCAAGCATCCCTTCTGAAAAGTTCGAAATACCCTCAAAAAACGGGTAAAACACTAAAGGCCAGTAGCAAAAAGAGTGGTTATGCCTACAACTGTGGCAAGAAATCAAGTGTCTATCTCGGCACAATTAAAATTGGTCATCGACGATATAATTAGTTAATCGACGAAATTGTCATGGTTATAGAAGTATTATGTTCAACATTATTTCTATCAACAATAAAATATATATTTAAATTTTATACGGAACGTTGAGTTACACCTAACCTGTACTCTTATATACTTTTTACAAGACTTGAATCAACCTTCCATCCCAAGATTTGCTATCATTTATCGGTTGCTCTTCTTTAATCGTGATATAATCTAACAAACAGCTAAGTTAATTAGAATTGTGAATTTGTCTATCCATTATAGAAAAAATATCAAATTTAATTGAATTATGAATTGTTGACAATAGTTAATTACTTTCTTGGATTAATTCCAACTATTTAATCATTTTTATGACACAGTGTTCTACTCAGTTTATTCATAAGAGTGCTAAGTACACAGATGCTATACTCAAACATCTGATCCCAAAATTGCATGTAAGGATTAACCTTAATTAAACTCGATGTGGATTATCACACAATCTAAAATATGTTCTTTCACGGTTCCATAACTTGATATCACTCAACAGTGTATCCATAAACAACTATAATAGCATTTTCCAAAATATGCTCGACGATGAGTGCACCTCCTTAATGGTGACCCAATACCAACTAGATCCAACAGTAATCTCAATTTCACCTCAGTGCTGTACAAAATAGTGAACCCTTATCATTGTGTCCAATAATAATGTTTCATATTTATTAAAATGCTGGAAATACTAAATACATGAGATGCTGGATATTTGAGTAAAATTTATGTAGCAAGCAACTGGACTTGGCAAGATGGGCTACGTGCTCTGTGGAAGCTATCGACAGTTTCACAACCAATGCTATTCTTATTCTTCTGAGAAATCAGGTATAACGCTGAGGCGTACGTGACCCTCAACCAAGCCTGGGTGCTTTGTCCACGGCAGGGAGTGTGAGAGAGGAGAAGAGTCGTGACGTCAAAATAAGGGCGGGATTTGTAAGGTCAGAACTCCGACGCCAACTTAACTGACGAATGAGAGACGAGGACGCCAGAACATAGCATCAGGGTGTTTTGCGCGCCAAATCGGTTATAAAAAGATCTAGCGATCGGTTTGCGTGTTCGGTGGCAGATTCGCGACCTGTGAGAAATTACAAGCTTTTTGAGAGGTCACACTTAATTATAGGCCCATTATTAAAAAAATTGAGGAACTATTACCCCTACCACGGGAACTTTTATGCTTTCTGTATATAAACTAATGTCTGAGATGAACCGATCACTCCTAATTATTCTTCGACAGTCAATTTTAAGACGTCTTTATGACGGTCTATGTTAAAAATTCTAGTTGTGTGTCGACAACTAAGTTAAAATTTCATAAATTGTGAGGTGGCAGTTTAGCCATAAAATAGGGAAAGTCTACGGTTCTGCATAGGACTATATGGGGAAATAAAATACTCATAAATAATAATAATATCGTATGGCCTCGGGTGCCTGGTGCAAGCTTTGCTATTTGACACCCAGAGGGTAGCTTGCATGCCGAATTTCGTAGTTCCTTGACTATGAAAGTCAAGGAGGTTAGATGTTAGATATCTAATCTCCTTGAACACAATAGCGCTTTCTAGTAGAGAAATGAGGAACTTTGTGCTGGCGGAAACTCCCGAGATTAATTTTGCCATTATGAGCTCGGCCTACTGAATTCAAATGGGTTCTTTGACATGCCAACATCGTATGACATGCGTATCGTATTTTTGCCGCCTTTCAAAAATCACTTACCACGGTCAGGGGCGAACCTGCAATCTTGGGGTTAGTAGACCGACACGCTATCCACTCACCCACCGTGGCAAGCTCATAAAGCAGATAGTTAACAGTTCTAAAACTTTAATTTAATTGTGTTTTAACAGCGGCAAGATGACGACCATGGAACGAAGGCAACAAGTTTCATCCTCCATCACCATGAGTGTTATGGGCTAAAAAGGCCTAATGGTGGGAGATGACGAGGCGGGAGGCCTCTGGAAAGCGGTTTAAGTGATGAGTATTAAAAATTGTTTTATTGATTTTGGACGAGGGGGAATCATGAGAGATGTGTGGAACTTTGTACAGATTTTATTTGTGTGGTTTAATTTAAATTTAGGGTTTGATTTTCTTAACTGACATGCGTGTAGTAATTTTTGGCATTGCGTGACAATTATGTTGTACTTTTTTTTGTAATTTTTGTAACTTAAATATTGTCCTTATGTATACGTAAATTTTATAGTGAAATGGCCGCATATGATTAACGTATCAATAAAAATTGTAGGCATGAATGAGAACCTAGGAACGACAATGATAAATGGACTGGATTAATGATAATGTAAAACAAAAACTAGACAAGGGGGAAAAATTTGTGTTTTGTTGCTTTTATAACTCGGGATAATTCTGATTCCAGTAATTAATTCTTTATTGTCATTTGGACAAGTTGTGTGTCATTTATCTGAAAGGTGTGTTGGTTCATATGCTGCGACGAGATCTACGAGGGTGTGTTACGTATACTTAGTTGTGGTGTGATTGCGAGGATTGGCGACACCTATTCTTGGCTGCAACAATCAATCCGGCAAATTAGTTACCCAAGGGGTTATGTTTGACCTGGAGATGTGTTCTTGAAAATCCCTGAGAGGATCTTTAGAGATAATGTGATATTTTGTGTTACGCGTTTAACAGGTGACGATAGGCAAAGGTCGCTGGACGCTGGCTGTGGGCCAGAATCTATATTTAGCGTGACACACATTACTACGATGGGGGAATGAATCAGCCACTTACTCAGATATGCGATAACAGACCCGGCTGTCTTCAGCTCTGTTATGACACGTAAATGTTTGCTTTAAAGCCTGATGAGTTAAGGTTATTCCATTTGGTTTAATTTGGGGAGTTGCCATGTTGTGGATCTGAAGGTTTTTATCATCACTACGACTTATCTGTTCATTGTTTAAAAGCCAAATTTTCCGGTGTTAATTTAAAAATTTGTATTTGTTGTTGTTGGCTCTTATTCCAAGGCCATTGTATTCATTGTAAATATAATTTGGCAACCGGCCAAACTTGTTCATGTCACGTTATGCTTTCCTAGTGTTTGAGGTATAAGACGGTAATTTCCGCAGCCCTTATTTTAAATAATACACACGTGTATTTGGTTGTCGTAATCTAAGATTAGAGCATGTCAGTAGTGTATTTAATTATGTAATTGTTGTTCCCACATTTTCGTAATTCATCTTCGCAGTACGGAGTTCGTTCCCGAACCGACTGTTTTGGTCGGAAACGAGCGCCCGTCAAAGTGCTCATTACTTGAACTAGTCTTAAAACGCGTGTCGCTCATAAATATTAAATTCTTGTACTATTATTATTTGTTTGTCATTTTTGGATCTTGTGATCCGTATCTTTTGTTACATTGGATTAAATGACATTGCAGTTACAACATTTGTTAGACAGCTGTCATCCCATGTCACCATGGTACGTCAGGCTAGTCAGTGTCAGATCTGTTCACGTGCGAGTGAATTAAATTTTAGGGTGGTTTATTGTTAAGTGTTTATATTTGATTCAGTTATTAAATTTGTTATTTTTAAAATCCTGTGTGTTTAGCTTATTCTTAATTATTTAGTTGACCTTATGAACCCTGGAAGTTATTTTAGATAGCATAAAACCTCTAAATCACATTCACAAGAATCCATAACGACCCCGAACCTCGAATCTTGTCTACATGCTATAATCCAAGGGTACAATAGTTCACATTCGTTGTGAATATAAATACTGATGTAAGTTACACTTGCGTCGGAAATAGAAAATGTAGCAGAAAATGACCCTATTAAGCTTTAAGCTTTGCCTCGCATTATTCATTACAATATTCTTAATATTAATCGAGACTTTCTTGAAGTCTGTACTAGGAATTGCTATTAAATGAGCGTTGATACTTGCCAATAATATATCTCTCATATCGTGGAATTATAAATATTAAGTGCATTATGCCATGGTAATCAACTGCTTACTTCACCAGGACATAATTCCCCTCCATGAGCAATCCGGGTCTCAAACTCCGGGTCTCCTTCAATGCAACTATCAAAAGACACAAGAAAAATAGTGATCTGGATTAAAGTGAAACATGATCAAATTCAACTAATTATGAAGACTCCCTCCAATCAGGCGAACTCGAGAATGGTTTAGCAATACTTCCTACACCATGAATCTAGTAAATAGCTGAATATTTAAGACCTATTGATTCATTAGGCAATATTGGTAATATCTCTCGCTCTGTAGAATCGTATGAAGTGTTCTAGAAAAATAACTAATCATAGTTATCCACTAATCCAACATCAAAGAAAAACTTCAAATGTCCACATGACATTTTAAAATATTTAACTATTTTCTTCAAACTGAAAATTAATTTCATCAAAGTAGCTCAAATCGGAGTGTATCAAAGACACTCTCATCATAGTATCAAAATAACGAAGTGCTCAAATGCACTAAATCCATGTGCAGTAGGCACGAAATAGTTCGTATCTCTATCGAAAATATATAGATCTTCCCCTGTGATGAGTCTTCACGACAATGAAAATATCCATTAATGTAATAAAGAAAATTTACTAGAATCAAATATAATTATCAAAACTACAAAATTGGATGCATTTGGTGAACCCAAATCAAAATCCAGTTTGGCCAGGAAGTCAGATACGACAGAGTATTGAACCTAAACTTCTGTCCAACCATGCTACAATTCTAAAGAAAATATGGCAATTATGGTTGCTTTCAAATACCCACTAGCCACTACTAAATATACTGTGTGGCTTCTACCTTCTGCCAGGGTTAGTAGCGATGTTTAGAAAAGGATATTATTATGCCATGGTAATCAACTGCTTACTTCACCTGGACATAATTCCCCTCCATGAGCAATCCGGGTCTCAAACTCCGGGTCTCCTTCCACCGACCAGGTTCCAAACTCCAGCCTCGTGGTTGCTCGATGTACGAAATGGCGTCACGATTAGAATCCACGCACTCGCGTTTAACGAGAGAAAATAACAGTATGTAGCAGCTGAGAGACATTCGATTGCAGCCATGAATTATGCCCATCTCGATTGGAGATGTGTAACGCGTGTTCTCAAAATAATGCTTCGTTTGACAAGAGAATAGCGTGTTCTTGAAACACATGCTAAATCTGGTTGTCTTTGCGAGTCTCTGCTATGCTGTGAACGTAGTGCGTATGCCATTGCCTAGCCTTGCATAGCTATCATGACTTTATACAGTTCATTCTTTCCACCTGCTGCCTGCACACTTAACATGTTGCTTGAAAATGGGCATAGTTCCAATACACATGCAGTGTATAATGCACAAACTGTACGTAGATTTAATATCCAGTGATAATTTAGTGTAATATTGCTCAACGCAAGCTGTCCTTAATAGCTGCGTACGCCTTGTGTTCACGTATCAATGCGCACTAGTATTGCAATGGCGATAGCTCTCGCTCGAAAGCTAACATGTGAAACACGGCACTGACATTACCGTAAGACATTCTAGTGCTGGTTATACCACAGAGTAAGGTATTTATCAAAGTCCACTTCACGTGCTTTACGACACGGCTCAACTTATAACGAGCACTCCCGTGTAAAATTTCCTGTACGGAATCCCATTGCGTTCTGATTCTGACTATGAAGAAGTGGGTTGCTCCCGCACGAAGGCTTCCTCCCCCAATCTAAGATATCCTAGATCGAACTCCGTCGCTAGGACTGACATATATACATTTCTTCATCATATTTCAACTTCTTATAAGGTCATAAACACTTGCATACACTTTCTAGCACTCTGGCAAGATGATTAATACCTATTTCAGCGCGTAAATCGTTCTAATTTGCTATAAATCATCACAATATTTTCTCAGGTGGTGTGTCGTCATAAATACTGTGAACCAATAATATCATTTCTTCTTCAATACGAGGCACGGCTTTGTAAATGCTCGCGGGACATCGGCTACGCTCGGCTGACATACATCTAAGATGCAAAGGTCGCCTGCCATAAATTCCCTTACAAAGTACCGTAAGGAAGTCATGAGCTCGTGGCGCGCGAGCCATAAATAAATGGTACAATACCCATACATTTAGGAAGATAATCCGCATTTTTTAAAAGATTCCCTTGAAACTTTTACTACATCACACATCTAATCAACCATAATCCTTTTGTGTCAGAAAGTTTGTTTTCTGTTTTCAATTCTCTGAATTTTTTGAAAAAAAAAAAACAGAATAACAAATGAAAAGTTTGCAAAATGCTCTGAAATTACTAAATATTATTCGATCATCAAATTTCTTTACTGAGTTCTTCTATTTAACGTATATAATGTTCTGAACTAGAGTTGTGTAGTTATCTGCAGCAGACAGAGTGTAGGAGTTATTTTACATTTTTCAAATAGTGCAATTTAAACATTGCTTAAAATAATTTAAAAAACTGACTAAATTTTCAAAGTATCCAAAAATCCCGAGTTAACAGCATTCCTACATTCATTAGCATTAATGTGATTTATCAATAATATTCCTATATCAATTTTTGATGTTGATTTTTTAGCCTACTATCGATATTTTTGCAAGAAATGAAAGTCGACTTATGAGATCTACACGGGCTAAAAGTTGTCAGTCTGTCTATGTGTGTGTGATTGGTTATGTGTGCCCCCAACCCCCCCCCCCCCCTATCAATTCAAACACGACGAACCCAGATTGAACCAATTTTGGTACAGAGGTAGCACTAGCAAAGGACACCTCAATGTCATGTTTTATATCGCCGCCATCTTAACGAAACCGGAATGGTGGCCACCCAAATGTTCAAAGCTTAAATCAAATTACGGCTAATATAATCATCTCATCTCTACCAAATTTTTCAACAATATACCTTCACGTGGGTAGAGTCTTGTGCCCAAATTACAAGGTCATCATCCGAATAGTTTGAAGATAGCGACCGTGTATGTGTGCAAATGGATCCCCCTTATCAATTCAAACACGATGAAACCAAATCGAACCAACATTGGTACAGAGGTAGCACTAGCAAAGGACAACTCAGTGTCAAGTTGTATATTGCCGCCATCATAACGAAAAAGAAACGGCGCCCACCCAAATGATCTCAGCTTAAATCAAATTACGACTAACCTAATCATCCGATATCTACCAAATTTTGCAACAATAAATTTTAATGTGGGAAGCGTCTGTTGTCCAAACTACAAGGTCACCAGCCAAATAGTCTCAAGATGGGGGATGTATGAATCATGCAATTATTATAGCATAAGCGTAACTTACGATTCAACAGGACCTTGCCTCACTAAATCCGCTATCGTACAAAGGGTGGTTTAGACTATCCTCAAGGAGGTGACCTGTAGGATATTGACATTTTATAATAGAATAATATTCCGTAGTGGTGACTAATAGTTCAGGCTGACCTACCGTATCATGCTGGACCGTGCTGCCCCGTTGGGTCAAAATGGAGGCTATTTTTGCTAAGTAGTCTATGTTTCAGTAAATTGATATCCTTTTAGAAATGTACTCAACAAAATAATACAAATTTAGTATCAAATGGTTTATAAAAACTGTAGAAAACGCTAATGAAATCGTTCTTTACAAGATAAAATATGCTATACAGTTATACTAAACCAGTTGTTAACCTAGTGTTAGTACTGGGCGTGTGTATCGTTGTGGTTGCACACGTAGTTCTTAACCTAAAGGTTCGCGGATCGAATCCAAGCGGGTTCAACATTTTTTAATTTGTTGTATTTATTGATTTATAACTACTCACACGTTCTGTTAAGCAAATATAGTGTGTATTTGCAATCGAAAATATTATATCATACTAATATATAAAAATGAGATGGTGTGTGTCTGTCTGTCTGTCTGTCTGTGTGTTACTCAATATCGCAAGAACCACTGGTCCGATTTAAATGAAATTTTGCATGGATGTAGCTGATTTACCAGGTTTACACATAGGATAATTTTGATTTCAAAATTGTGCGCTATTAACAAATGGCGACCATTTTAGTGACGTCACTACCCCTTTGGTTTCAAAATTTCATATTTCCATATCAAATAAAAAGAGAACGGTAGGAAATAGCAAACTTGTGATGGCACATACGAGCTTTGAAATTTAATTTCCTATCCGAAAGGTCCTTATCACTTTTCATGTATCTCCAATGGTTAGCGAGTAAAACTGACATTTGTGACGTCACTACACCCTTTGGTTTCGGAATTTCATATTTCCATTTCAAATAAAAAGAGAACGCTATGAAATATCAAACTTTCGATGGCATACATGAGCTTTAACATTTAATTTTCTATCCGAAAGTTCCTTATCACTTTTCGTATATCTCCAATGGTTAGCGAGTAAAACCTAAATTTGTGCAATAAAACACGGCCAACACCGAGCGGTGCAGTATTGTGCCCAACTCTAGGAATGGGTATTCCAAGATTCAGACACCTAGATATCAAGGGAAAGGCTACAGCCGCTTTTGAAAGTTGAGATATTTGAATATCGCGCTACATTGCTTCGAGAAGGAATTGGAAAGAATATACCGCTAAGAGCATGTCAAGTGACGTAGCGAGTAATAGCAGAGGTCGAGGCTATTTAATGATTAAATAGTTAACCATGGAGTAGAGACTTGAGACTTGGATCAGATTACTGGCACGGCCAAATGAAAGAGAATGCAATTAGTATCAAGTAAATCGGACCAGGGATACAAGAGATATGAGGATTTCCAGATTTCAGCTGATTCAGCGTGACCCTGACCGTTTTGAATAAAAGCCGGCTGGCGCAGGCATCAATAGCTCACTTCAACACAAGCACTTGCCTAGCAAGGTGCTACTACGCTGAGCCAAGGCACATGGTTGCCGGATCTACGCAGAAGTTATTTTCAAAGTTGTGATAGTCACAAAAGTGCTGCGCTACGAGTGGAACTTAGTAAGTTTCCGGCAAGGAGAATCACTAAGGTGATTGATTATTTTTCTACAGACACTGGTGAAATATTTTTTTTCCACATGGACATATGCTAGACTTTGTCTAGAATTAGTACTTTGTCACAGACCAGTAATAACCTAATACTTGGATATTTAATCCATTTCAGTCAGTTTTCATATTTGTAACTTAATAACCACTTCGTTCTATCAGTACATTGAAGACCAGTCTATCACGGTGGTGTTCATTAGTCAACGCAGGGAAACTACATGTTGCTTCGCGCATGGTAGATGGTGTTAAACCATGCCCAGAGAACGATCTTCAGAACAGCCGTTGATTGGTTAGAATGTCAGTGTTTTCTTGTACTGAAAAGATTACCGTGAGTTATGTTACAACTGACATATCTAAGAATAGATCACTTAGATCTGACCCCATTTAAGCAAACTGTTATGGCTTTGATAGAAGCCCATATTAAAATGAATCAACAGTTACTTCAAACGTCAAGAGATACTACCACTATGTCTTACTAGACGGATTGTGGGTATATAATGGCGGCCGATACAAGGATTATACATGCTTGTCCGATAGGGCATGTCTATGGATAAATCTGGTACAGACCAGGTTCGCTACGCTTCAAGACCATCAAGAAATGTAAGCCACATTTGAATTATATTATGCCTAGCTAATTGGAACAAACTATTTTTCTGCAGATGACCAACACATTTATTTTTCTTCGTATTTAAATCTTGCAATGATTTACGCAAGACATATTAGAGTTATTCTGAGTATTTTCAGCTCTCAGAAAAGTTTAGGATCGATGACCGAGCATTTCGAGCATTTATTTGAATATTTCATATTTTAGAGATATCACGGAAAACCGTCGATGTAATGGTTGAGTTAAATTATTTTTGTTGAGGAATGGATATTTTTTCCATATTCGAAGGTTCGAACATGTGGATTCTCACATAATGAGATGATAATTAAACATATTTAAAATAATATAACAAATAATAATAATAATAATCCACTAATAATAATAATAATAATTTTTATAATTTTTCTAAATAATTCTTGGATATTATATTTTATAATAATCATATGTATTGAGAGAGAGCCTATGAAGTAGTTTAATCATTTCTAGTTTGGAACAGGAGATTTTCCGAAGGAGAGTGGTTAGCGCAAGCCCGCATTCAACCAACATTTCAGTTCTGGTTGAACAGTTGATATTTGCAATGAGCAAAGTATATTTTTCAGATAACACGGAGAGGCATGAAACGGGAAGCAAATGATATTTGTATCAAATAGGATATTTTTGTATTTATATAAAATCATGACGTAAATACACTCGGAAGTGAAATAAAGATTTTCATAAGTATGGTAAATTCACGGGTTGAACTGAATGGTAAAATAAAATGAACTTGTAAGTTTATTAATCTTCCAGTGTTGATAACAAGCAGAGGCTTGATTTATTGTATAAATTTTGGGAAGAAAATTTATATGTGTGGAGTAGTTGAAATGCCATTCCCAGGTGCGCATGTTTAAGTCGCAGGAATGAAGAGGTTTTTTCGAGCATCAATCAAATAGCAGGTTCGATGGCTCAGGTTTATAGGAGTATTGGAACTACACATTTCGTCGTATGAATGACCCGAAGGTTATTTCTTAGAAACCATCAGTTCTTATTTTCAACCTTGTTTACGGATTTCATTTAGACTTTCATTTTGCTAGAACCCGGATTTGTCATGATAGTAGTTTATTCTTCTTCAGAGGAAGACCTTTGCCGTTGTTGTAATATTGTGTTCTTACACAAATAATAGAATGGGCCACTGCCAATTAAAAATAATTCTTTAACCACGAATAATCTGAAGGATATTTTCAATCCTAGTGCCATGAACTAAATGAATTTATTATGAAGCTACAATTCTTATTTCCGCATTCTGTCGAAGAATTGCAAGTTGTGAAAATTACTAAAGATGGCCATGAATATAAATATTTTTTTATTATAATGATTCCAAGTGGAAAATTAAATAGTTGAATGGTTTAACAATTTAGTGATTAAGTTGATGATTCAGAAATCATATATTTTGTTAGAAACTTGAAGTTCATAATCGAGTCACTTCTCGAAACGTTTAATGTCTGAAGAACAATTAATTTTTGTTGTGCTTCGCACAGTTCTTCGATGCTATGCTCAAGGTCAAATACTTTTCAGATGTTATTAATATGTGTAAATAATGTGTGTTGATTCATAAATAATAATATTTTTTGACAATATTTTTGAAACTGGAAAAATAAGTGAAAGTTAAAAAATCTATGAACATTTATTCTACGAGTGTTAATATTATGTAAAAATTCAAACAGTGAACTACGATATTTCCAGTAGAGACAATTAAATTTGAACTGGAATTAATCATAAATAATTTTGGAACACAGTCTACAGGACTAACAATCAGACTTGTGTTTCCAAAAAATAATTGTCAAATGTGTTTGGAAAATTTCTGTATATTGTGTAAATAGGAGTGTGGGTCGCCACACGTGAATGATGCTGCTTTGAGCATTTTTGCAGTCAATTTTAAATTCAAAATAAACTGAGATAATTTTACAGGATGTGTTATACCCAATTGAATCTCCTTCTATCCTTATTGTTGCGTTGAGCCAAAAATCAGTAGAGCATTTTTTTCATTTGATGTCGTTTTTGCGATTAGCTTTAACCCATCTGGCGCTCCGGGATATTTTGACTCTCGTGCTGACTGATTATTGGTAAAATGCATATGTGGTCGTGCGGACTCCGGTCTAAACGGGCACATAAAATAAGATAGAGAGAGAAATGGCTTCGAACGTGGGTCTCGAGTTAGACATGGTCAATCGCATGCCGATTTAAATTGTGACAATTTTTATAGAAATATTTAGGGAGTTGAGAGATGTCTGGTTTGGATGAATAAATTAGTAGGAAACCCAATTAGTGGGGAAAATTAAAAATTTAACTGGATTAATAGTTAGAATGGGTTTGATTATTTTTGATAATGGCTTAACCATTAGGGCGTCAAGTAAATTCAGTAGTAAACGTTCGATGACTGGACATACGCATGATTAGAATCCAGGTGGAGGATATTTGAGAACTTGCATATTTTTCTTGTGATATTGTGGTAAATGTAATTCGTAAAAGTAGAGAATTTTGTTTTTCCATCACGTCGACATTAGGACAAATCTCATTTTATTAGAGTGTTCCAATTAGCTATTCATATTTCTTGTTCTAGTTATAAGCTTGTGTTTGCCAATATTGTATACCCCTAAGTTTTGAATAATAATTGAAAATTATGGAAGAGATGATGAGGATGATGAGGAGTTTGGAGGAGAGTTCAAAAGAAGCTAGACGGCGTGTAGCCGCCATTATGAAAGAAAATACAGAGGCTTTAGAAAAGAAACTTTAAAAAAGTTCTGATTCTTTAGAAAATAAACTTAAGGAAAATTCCGATTTGTTAGAAAGCAGGTTAAAAGATAACTTGAAAGAAAGTTTAGATGAAAAACTTAAGGAAAATTCTGATTCTTTAGAAAATAAACTTAAAGAAAATTCTGATTCTTTAGAAAATAAACTTAAAGAAAGTTCTGATTCTTTAAAAGGTAACTTGAAAGAAAATTTAATTCTATGGAGAGTAAATTTAAAGAGAATTCCGGAATTTTGAAAATGTCACTTGAGAGTAAAATGAACAAATTATGCGAAAAAACACATGAGCTCGAAACTTCATTAGCTACTAACGCAAGTTTAATGGACGATAAATTTCGCGATGCCGATCTTAGATCCCAAAGCTTAGCCGATAGGATAGAACATGGTCTTAGGAAAGTTGGTGAAGACATGATCAACCTAGAAGTTAGAGTGAAGAAGGAGAGTAATGAGATGGGAATTCTAGTTGTTCAACGGTTGACAGAACAATTCAAAGAACTTGTAATGGGAGAAATAAGAGAAGGTGTGATTAATGAGTTACAAACTGAAATTAAAACCACAGTTGTCAATGAAATTAAAGACACACTCAAGCTGGAGAACCAAGAGGGAATCAAGGAGATTAGGGAATCTTTGTCATCCCATATTCAAGTAATTTCCAAAGATATCCAAGCAACTCAGAAGGACATATCAGATATGACAGGGTCATTGAAAATTCACGAGGCTGTTATGAACCAGATATCCACTGATGTCAAGGAGAATTGTAAAGAAACTGAAGCAATTAAGAAAATGGCAGAAGAAAACCATAAGGAACTTGAGGCTATGAAAACCCAAATCAAGGATGAGAAACAGTCTGACCATCTGTTGAAAATGCCAAGTGTAAGGGGAAAAGAACAGATACAGATAAATCTAGGAGCAGCTAGAGAAACTGACAGTCAAAGACAGGATGAGGTCAGGACAGTATTTCAATCCAACCCCATAACTGTATTCAAGAATGTAGAGGATAAGCCTTCTAAATTTTCAGGGCGAGATTCTGTGGAATTTTTGAGAGAAGCAGGGGATTACCTGAAAGATTCCAAGATCCCTAAAGAAAGACAGATCCGAGTGATAGGGAAGTTTTTGGAAGGTCCTGCACTTCTTTGGTTTAGGGCTTTTAGATCCACTCTAACCACTTTTGAGGAGTTTTCTCGTGGGTTATTGAAAACGTTTTGGTCCCCGGAAACCCAACAGCAAGTCAGAGCAGAATTATATTCTAAGAGATTCTCGACGTCACAACCTACTCGATACTCTACATACTTTTCTGGACAGCTTTCTAAACTTCAACATTTAGATCCGCCGATGCCAGATAACGAATTAATTACTGCGTTAATACGTCAGTTTCCAGCAGACGTCCAAAGGACTTGGATCGCTGCTGATATCTATAATATGGAGCAATTTGACGAGGTATTACAGAAGCTGGATCATACGAACGCTCAATTCTTCCATCAGAAAGGAGGGAAGAATAACAACGCTGTGTACGCTGTTGTGGCTGATAGTTATTCTCAAACACCTCGATGAACACTAAATGAATTTATTATGAAGCTACAATTCTTATTTCCGCATTCTGTCGAAGAATTGCAAGTTGTGAAAATTACTAAAGATGGCCATGAATATAAATATTTTTTTATTATAATGATTCCAAGTGGAAAATTAAATAGTTGAATGGTTTAACAATTTAGTGATCAAGTTGATGATTCAGAAATCATATATTTTGTTAGAAACTTGAAGTTCATAATCGAGTCACTTCTCGAAACGTTTAATGTCAGAAGAACAATTAATTTTTGTTGTGCTTCGCACAGTTCTTCGATACTATGCTCAAGGTCAAATACTTTTCAGATGTTATTAATATGTGTAAATAATGTGTGTTGATTCATAAATAATAATATTTTTGACAATATTTTTGAAACTGGAAAAATAAGTGAAAGTTAAAAAATCTATGAACATTTATTCTACGAGTGTTAATATTATGTAAAAATTCAAACAGTGAACTACGATATTTCCAGTAGAGACAATTAAATTTGAACTGGAATTAATCATAAATAATTTTGGAACACAGTCTACAGGACTAACAATCAGACTTGTGTTTCCAAAAAATAATTGTCAAATGTGTTTGGAAAATTTCTGTATATTGTGTAAATAGGAATGTGGGTCGCCACACGAGAATGATGCTGCTTTGAGCATTTTTGCAGTCAATTTTAAATTCAAAATAAACTGAGATAATTTTACAGGGTGTGTTATACCCAATTGAATCTCCTTCTATCCTTATTGTTGCGTTGAGCCAAAAATCAGTAAAGTATTTTTTTCATTTGATGTCGTTTTTGCGATTAGCTTTAACCCATCTGGCGCTCCGGGATATTTTGACTCTCGTGCTGACTGATTATTGGTAAAATGCATATGTGGTCGTGCGGACTCTGGTCTAAACGGGCACAGTATATCTCTCTCTATATAAAAATTCTTCTCGGCACGCCGGAAGGCGGAGGTAGATTTCACCGGGAAAACTTGGGGATAGGCAAAAATAGGCAGAATATGCAGGTCTTCGTAGAAAGATCAGACCTCATTTATTGCGAGAAAGTTTTTTATAATTGGAGCTTAATTAACTTTGTTTTTCATCATTTTATGCATATTGTAAACATTTTATTGTCTTATGGGGACGATAACCTTCTTGTCATTTGGGGTCCATTTTTAAACTTGTGGTCCCACTGTCCTGATGCAAGGTTTCGTCACCGATGTGTAACTATCTAACTGTCTGTTACTTCTTCACGCAAAACTTTATCTCCCGCAGAGATTTTGGTTGGTTCCTCCGTTTCGGGGCTGCGACAACGCGGTCATGTAACCCCGTGTACTTTGGGTGAGTGTAGAATCTGTCTGATAAACGGTGTGAATTGTGATGGCTGTATTAGTCTGTAATTCAGGTAAGGACTGCAGACGGTCAATTTCAAGCAGTAGTTCCTAATGTTGCTACAAAATATTACCATCAACGACACCTAGCTGTGAACTTGGCTACTAGATGCCACCGCAACCAGCCACTCGCAACGAACGTTGGAACTTTCCCTCCAAAGGAAAGCATACTGAGGGATTTTTAGCGCTCTTAGAAAATCGGACGACTTTGGCCGGCTTTGAACCCGCGACCTTGGGCATAGAAGTCCAGCATGCTACCAGTTAAGTCACCGAAGCCGCTTCACACTTAGTCAGATGGAAAACTGAATGTGATCTCGTGCGAGTGCGTTGTCATGGCAACGCCTGATGGCTCCTCCTCCTGATGAGAACCGCATTGATGCGCTGCTTTTCCCCACTTTCGTGGTATTCTTAGAGAGTTTACACTCTTGTCCGATGTCACTGTAAGCGACAGTTTTGTATGAGACAAGTCTCAGATTTACCCCAAGTGTTGCCATGGCAACCTCTGATGTCTCTTGGCATTTTCTTATAATTCCGAAATTATTTTTCTCATCCCTTGGCGTAATGGCGGGTCATATCAAAAATTCTTTCAGACAAAAGTTTTAGGTAATTATTAGGGGAATATTGTTCATTTTGTACGGTTTTGATATTGTGCCTATTAAGAGAGATATGATTAATGTTTCCCGAAAAAACAACTTTTTCTCATCCCTTTGGTCAATGGTTGGTGCTATCAAAAAACTTTTCAAACAAACATTTTTGGGTCTTATCCGACACATAGTATGAACTTTGAATGGATTCAATATTTCAAATATTAAGAGAGTTATAGTGATATTTCCCTTTTTCAAAAAAAAAAGCCCCCCATTTTCACCCCCGTCGACCGATTGTGCCCACTTACGAACTCAACCGAGATTTTATAGGCATACATATCATGTAAATATTTCAAAGTGATTGGTGCAAAATTGCGGTAGTTATCGTGTCCACAAGAAAGTGATATATATATACATAGATAGATACATATATACATATATACATAAATTATATATAAACTTTGAACTGACGGTGGTTTTGGGGTCTAGGGGATGTGAAACGCGAAGATATGTCGAAATTTTCCGGAAGTCGAAACATGGTACCCATTGAAATAGTTAGCTTTCTAATGAAATCTACCTAAAATGAATGTTTGTCTGTTATTCTCTGAATTTCTACGGAAATTTGAGTTGTTTACGCGTTTCAGACTGTTTTATGATGGATGCGCGCGCGATTTTTTGCCTGTGTGTTTGTTTGTTTGTTTGTTTGTTTGTTTGACTGTGGACAACTTTGTTCCCTTATAACTCGAGAACGGCTGGGTGTATCAACGTAAAATTTGGTACAGATATCCATCAGAGGCACGACACTTATCATTGATGTAACTCTTCTCCGTACCTCTCATAAAAGGGGGCCTACCCCCTTAAAATACATGCTGAAATGGGTGTAGAAAGACGAGACAAAGCTCATTTTCAGCCCCTCAATGTGAGAGACATAACTCGGGTCCCCGAAAACCACATTTGAAGGCCCTAAGACCAACCGTTTTTGAGATATTCCCAGAAAACTAATTTTATTTAATAAACTAATGAACGAATGCAAGCCAGTAACCATGGCAACAGATTCTCAGAGGTCCATCTATTGCTGTAAGAAATGAAAATCCACAGCCTGCTTCCAGTCTCCGACCGGGTCAGGAATGGAATGAATGAAGCCCCACTCTAGCGGCGAGGATATGGACTGTGCCGGCTGCCGAGGCCTGACGCACTCCTCTGGGGCAATGATTAAATGAATGACAGATGAAATGAAATGATAGTGGAGAGTGTTGCTGGAATGAAATGGTGACAGGGAAAACCGGAGTACCCGGAGAAAAACCTGTCTGCCTCCGTTTTGTCCAGCACAGATCTCACATGGAGTGGCCGGGATTTGAACCACGGACTCAGCGGTGAGAGGCCGGCGTGCTGCCGCCTAAGCCACGGAGGCTTCCATCTATTGCTGTAAGACGCAATACAATTCGATTAACTGCATTAGTGTGAAAGTTTGCAAACGGCTAGAAGGTTATCACGGAACCAAATTAAGCCGTAAAATTCATCAATACGTATAATGCGCTTAAGGGGATCAAGGGGTACTCTAGAATTTTTTCACGCGATTTACACCTGCAGGTGTGGTACGGCAGGTCTATTATATTCTTATCCCCATATTATTCATTCATTCATTTCGTATAGGCCGTCTATGGACCGCGTCATTCCAACTGTCTCCTACTGGCTTTGATGTTTGCCCAGTACGCCCGCATTCGTTCTCGGTGGACTTCCTTCCGTTCCTGGGTCGAAATCTTTCCCGTTTTCAGCTTCGGTTTTTCTTGGAAACCTTTGCAAGCTTGAAGTTTCCTTTTGAGTGGGGCGCGCTCCTGAATGTCTGTTGGTGTAACCCCCACTTCTTTCAGATCTTTATCCAGTTCAATGAACCAGGCCCATTTTGTTTTCCTCTCCTGAAAGTAAGTTATGTTGCGGTTGGTCAGTCTCGCTGGGCTCATTCGTTTCACATGCCCAAAAACTGGTATCCTTCTCTTCCGGATGACGTTACTTATCTTCTCCACATGAATATATAGTTCATGGTTATGCCGTCTTCTGTATTCCCCATTGTCTTTGATGGAACCCAATATCTTCCTGAAAATTTTCCCCGGACGGATGACACTGCAGTAATGTTTTAGTTTTGCGTTGAAGGATATTGACCTTTTCTTATAGAAGGCCTTAGTTAAATGGTAGGCCAATTCAATTTTGCTCATGCGTGATGTGATTGCTTCTTTCTCTGATAATATCCCTTCCCTGACCCGTCCTGAAAAGAAAAGTACATGGCCATTGGCTGCATTAATAATTAAAAAATTAGGTGTTATAATTTCTCCCTATATTATATCATTATTAGTATTATATTATGACGTACAACGACGAGACAAATCCCCTCGGTGCCAGAAATAAACTCGGGGGCCCTAAAGGTTCCTCGAAAACTACATTATAAGGCTCTAAATCTAACAGTTTCTGAAATATTCCCAGAAAACTAATTTAATTTAATTTAACAAACTAATGAGGGAATGCAAATCGGTAACCATGAGAATATTATCTCAAGGGGTGGCATCCAACTTTCCTTCTATTTCTGTAAGAAGCAATGTCACTCCATTTATTACATTTCTGTGAAAGTTTGCAAATGGCTATAAGGTTATCACGGAACTAACGTAGATTGTATAATTCATCAATGCAATTAAGGGGGTCAAGGGGTAACCTAGAATTTTTTCATGCAATTTTCACGTTCGACATATAGTACAGAAGGTCTATTATATCTCCAAAGAGCAACATTATTTTCAAAAATTCCTGAATTGAACCAGCATTTTTTGAGGCTTTTAGGAATTTGGGTAATTTGAGGCTAAATAACCTGAATTTTCATGCACCACAAGCCTTTATAATTTATGAAATGGGTCTTCCTGAGTATGGGCACCTAGCACAACGTAGAGGGTCAGTTTTTATGTGACGTGTTTTGCGTTTCGTCTACAAGGCTTTCAATTCTATTTCACGTCAGGAAGTACACGTTAGGTGAATTTAGTCTGAGAGCACATTTTAAGGTGTTCTTTTTGTCGACATACTGGTTCATCGTAAGGATGATTTTGTTTGATACTGTGTGGTAGATATACCCATATTTGGATATCTGGGTAATATGTTGTAGACAATAGAATTGTCTGTCTGTCTTTCTGTGTATATTCATGTACGCCTATAACTCGTGTTCGGATGCTTGGTGCATCGTAAAATTAGGTATGGTAACCATGAGAGTCAATAAACCAATCATTTATAAAACAGTTCATCGTACTTTTCATACAGTACAAGGGTGGATATAGAGAAACACTTCCCAATACATGCTAAAATAGGCGAAATATAAAAATTATCCTAGAAGGACGACCAAAGCATATGTTGCGCTTCTCAATGTGAGACACAAAATTCGGGAATCTATAAAGGGTCTCCGAAAACTACATTTTAAGGGCCTTAAATTAACAGTGTGTGTGATATTCCCAGAAAACTAACTTCGTTCTGATAAACTTGAAGGAATGACAAACCGCTAACCATTGCAACAGTACGGTAGCTCAATTGATAATGTCTGGTGCTAACAACGAACACCGTTCGTAGAACGGGTACTTCTGCTAGTATATTATATATATCCACATATTTCAACACTCGACTACAGCGATTAAAATTCGTTCTCCTTGATTCGCGGGACAGACTGTTGTTGTTGATTCTTTGGGGGCTTTGCGGCATCATGGACATGTAGACCCGTGTACTTGGGTGTGTGTAGAAGTTGTATGATAACCTGTGTTACCTTACTGTGATGTCTGTACTAGTGTGTGTACTTTTCAACGAGGAAGTATTTGGGTTGGAAGCTGTTGTTGTTGTTGTTGTTGTTTCATTTGAGAGGCTTGGACACATGGTCATTTAGCCCCATTGAGTGTTAATTTTGTCTGATAACCTGTGTTATTGTGATGACTGTATTAGTGTGTGTATTTATAATTCAAGTGAGGATTCAATCAATCAACGTATAATATGGCAGTTGTATTTCAACAAGCTACTGCAACCAACATTCAATTATACTTCTTGAAAAGGACTATGAGTTATAACTCTATACCCATGCATTTAGGAGAAAGTAGGCTATATGTTCTTTACTGAACATCTTGTTGTTAATTTGATCGGCATAAAATGAGAATAACGTAGATGAAGTTGCACAATTGCGATATGACCAAATAAACTAACTTAGCCATATTAAGAACGGTAATTGTTCAATGGAGTGGGAACAGTGGAGGAAGGAGCAGCGGAGTAGGAGTAGTTGTGAAAGTTGGAATGAAGGAAGAGGTAAAGCGAATAAGTGACAGGATCATGAAGATCAGAGTGACTGTAAAGGGAAGAAGCCTGGAGATAGCCCAGGTATAATTATGCCCCTCAAGTTGGATGTACAGCTCAAGAGAAGGAAGACTTTGAGGAGGAGCTACAACAGCAGTTGAATGGTCAGAGCATCATTGTCATGCGAGATTTGAAGGCACATGTAGGAAGTGAAAGGCAAGGATATGAAAATGTAATGGGAGCAGAAGGATGGGGCAGCAGGAATGAAGAAGGGAGAAAGTGTTCTGGATTTTTGCAAGAGAAACGGTTTAGTGGTAGGCAACTCCTGGTTCCGGAAGAAAGAAAGCCACAAGGTAACGTGGTACATCAGTGATTTAACAAAGAAACCTTTGGTAGATTACATGCTGTACAACTGGGAAATGAAGAGAAGTGTCAGAGATATAAAAGTAATACCATCAGAGGCCTTAGATAGCGACCACAGACTACTAGTAATGAACCTGTGAGTTGTTAAGGATAGCAAGAGGACAAGCAGGAAAGGAGAATCAAAGTATGGAAACTGAAGGAAAAGGAAGTTCAGGAAGAATTCCAGAAGATAATAAGGGAAAGGATACCAACAGATATTTCTAAAACAGGGGAAGAGGAATGGAAGCAATTCAAAAATACAATGGTGGAATCTGCAGTGGCAGTATGTGGAAGAACGAGCAACAGAAAACGGTGTAAGGAGACACCATGGTGGAATGAGAGAGTAAAAGAAACTGTGGGAAGGAATAACAAGGCCTTCAGAGTGTGGTTCCAGGAAAGAACTGATCCAGCAAGGCAATATTATAAGATAAAGAAGAAGCAAACAAGATTGTCGCAGAGGAGAGGAAGAAATGGATGGTAAAGTGGACAGAGATGACGGAGGAAGACAGCAGAGGAAAAAAGAAAGGACTTTATGGGATGGTCAAAAGTAAGAAAGGAGGTCTGCGAGAGGATGTGGTAATGGTGGACAAAAACGGAAATGAAGTACACAACAAAGAGACTCTCAAGACAGTGTAGAAAGAGTACTTTGAGGATTCTTGAATCCAAATGGTCATAGGGAGGAAGACAACGTATTGGAAGATGGAGAAGACAACACAGGAATGGAAAAGGACCTGACTTGGAGAGAACTGGAAAGGGCTATAGACAAGAGGAAAGGAGGAAGGGCACCAGGTGTGGAAGAAGTAAGTGTTGAAATAGGGGAGGTTGGGAAACAGTGGCTGTACCATGTGGTGAGCGTGGTATGGAAGGATAAAAAAAAACAGAAGATTGGAAGAAAGGATTAATTGTCCCAATATTTAACAAAGGAAGCAGAAAGGAGTGCAGAAATTACAGGGGTGTCACACTCATACCACAATGTGCCAATATATATGAAAAGATATTAGTAAGTAGAATACGAGCCAAAGTGGAGAGAGAATTGAAAAAGGAGCAGTATGGATTCAGACCTGGGAGATCAACATTGGATCTCATATTTTCAGCGAGACAGTTTCAGGAACACCACTACGAATTTGGAGAGGATCTGTTGATGGTCTTCCTGGACATCGAAAAGGCCTATGATAATGTGTGTAGGGAGAAGGTTTGGGAAGCAATGGAAAACATGGGAGTGGAAAAAGGAACTGTAGGCAGAGTGAAGGAGATGCATTGTGGAAGTGTGAGTTGTGTGAAAGTTGGAGGGCAAAGAACAGACTGGTTCAGACAAATGAGTGGCCTGAAACAGGGTAGTGCACTGTCACCCCTTCTCTTTATTTTGGTTATGGACGAGGTAATGACACGGGTAGCAGGAAAGACAGAAGACGATAAGGTGAAAGCAATGGTGTTTGCAGATGATCTCATGGTTTGGGGAAACAAGGAGGAGGAAATTCAGGAGCAACTGAAGTTTTGGGAAGAAACAGTGGGAGATTACGGATTGAAGTTGAACATCAGTAAATGTGAGATCCTGTGAACGACCAGGAAAAAGGACAGACCAATGAGTGGGATAACACTTGGAGGTGGACAGCTGAAGAAGTTGGAAGGTCTCAAGTACTTGGGAAGTATAGCTGAGGAAAATGGGAGAAATGACAAAGAGATTACGGAACGTGGCAGACAGGCAGAAGCATTTCTGAGAAGCATTAGGAGATAGTGTGGAATAAAGATGTCCCACAAAAAGGCAAAGAAGTGTTATACAGAAGCTACTATATCCCGATACTGACCTATGCTTCAGAAACGTGGACAATGAAGAAAAGAGACATAAGCAGAATACAGGCAGGTGAAATGAAGTTCCTGCGAAGTAGGATCGGAGTAACAAGAAGAGACAGGGTGAGGAATGAAAAGGTCAGGGAAATAGTGAAAGAGGAGCCCTTGCAACGTAGGATTGAGACATCAAGACTGAGGTGGTATGGACACTTAAAGAGAATGGAAGAGAAGAAGATTCCCAAGAGGATACATGAGATGCACATGCAGAAGAAACGACCAAGGAGAAGACCAAGAGATAGATGGCTGAAAGGAGTGGAGGAATGTGTCAAGAAGAGAGGCGAGGGCTGGACCATAGTGACAGTGGAGAGGTGGTGGGAAGAAAGGTCTAAGTGGCGAGGCTTATGTTCCAAACAGACCCAGCCTGGGGCTGAAAACTGTACAAGATGATGATGACGAATTGTTTGAGAGTGGCGAACCGGGATCTACAACTTGCACTTAGCTAACGGATGTCATTTTCTTGATTTTCATACCTTATTTGATATTCCGGGATATTTAAATGAAAGTAAGATGCTGTGGGGCCACGCACATTAGACAAGTGCACACAAGCCCACTTAAAATAATTTTTAACTACTTACAGATGAAATATCGACACAAAATATATGTTAATTTGAAGCAGACAAATAATGCTTACATTTATAATGAAGAAACGAAATTTTTTTTGTTCAACATGCCATTTCATACGTAGGTCTATATTGTGCCCGTTAGACGAGGTTATCTGGTCACCACCAACCGTGCGAGGCCTCCCAGATAATCCCATCCTTCAAACGTATTGCCGAAGAGGATCAGATGCACTCCTTGTGGGGCTAGCCGGCACAAGACTCAATATCCCAAAGGATCAGGTCCCCATCGTAAGTAATGTCAAAGACACCCAAAGAAATGCACCCCCAAAACACAAAACTAATAAATGAAAACATCCAGGCTTAAGTGGAATTATTAATTATTAATCAATTATTAATTATTAATTATTAATTTAAAATCCAAACCCCTATCCTACTAACGGAAGGTTTGAAATCGGCTAGTCCGCAAAGCTAAATCAAAAACAAACAACAAAAACAACCCCTAACTGAATGATATTATCCCTCTCGACAGGTCCTAATTACATAAGGAAAAGCAAGGCAAAGCTTGGGACGTGGTACGAAAAACACCCCTGATTGAAGATACAAGCAAAAATAATGATGGTTCTAGAAAGAAAACATCATATCAGAAGAATGTCAAATCATGAAAACAAAGCTAAATTATTCTGGTACCACCCCCGTATTTACAGTTAACGTTACCTTTTCTAGCTAATCCTGTCGGATAATCAACTACGTCGAGAAGCGTCCGTGTAAGCAAAAACAAAACAAAGCTAAGATAACAGTCATTTGATTACAATAAGTACATTAGAACAATAGCTGTACAGCAAAAGCTAAAGAATGTAACAGTAGGGTACAATGGGTTTACACACATAATAAAATACAACACTTTAATGCATTATTATTCCCCTGCTACAACGATATGGATAACTTACTCTTGGTTACCATTCGTCATCTAAAGTGTAAGAATGAAACAAATAAATGCACGGTAAAAACAGTGTCTCACCATGAGGTAGCGGCTTCGGTGGCGTACCGGTAGTTGGTAGCATGCTGAACTGTTGTGTCCAAGATAGCGGGTTCAAACCCGGCCAAAGTCGTCGGATTTTTTAAAAGTGTTAAAAATCCTTCAGTATGCCTTCCTTCGGAGGGGAAGTAAAGCCGGCGATCCCATGTCGTATATGTATGGCATGTATTAGATCCTTCCACAGATTAATCTTGAGTGAAGCTAAATTTTTAGGTTAGATTTCGTCGGAACGCTCTATCAAAGTTCCAACGTTCACCACTAGGTATCATTGACACCTGGTGGCGAAAGTTGGAACTACTTGAAATTGAACGGAACTTGTAGCTCACCCTCAGGGTGTCCACTGGAAGGAGCTACAGACTCAGGCAAGCCGAACATGTCCTCGGGCATTCCCGGCACTGAAAGCCATAGGATAAATAAAATACAGTAAAATAACCTTGAGCTCACTGCGGCCCCCGAGTTACAAACTACTGGTTGCCAGTGATCTCTGTCGGTCAGAAAGTGTAAGCTTCTAAACAATTCCTTCAGGAAAATATCTTACAAGCGCAATGCATCGGTCAGATGTAGGGTTCACAAAATCACTGTTCACTAGTGACCCTAATAAACACTTGAGAAATGTTACAATAGAATTGTTTCAATTTATATTTATACAATCTCGTGCACACAAGGCACGTAAAATGACTATAAAAGTGACAAAACCTTATCCTTCTGGTGTTAATTCTAAATGATACGATATTATCGTGTAATCGGGATCTGAGTAAGCTACAACTTGCTGCACTCATTACACAGATATGAGATTCAGTCTGAATCTTGTGGCTTTCAAACCACTTGATAAGTATTTACAATAATCACAAAGGTGAGATGAGTAAACCTTCTCATCCAAACGATACGCCCGTCAGTGGCGTGCTAGTAATTTACAAAAAAAGGGAGCTCAAAATATTACATGAAATTCATCATGAGCTGTTAAAGAAAATCATGCTCCTGATTTAAAGACACTTTCTGGTTTCCATGAGTTGGAAATTACATGTTTTACCATATTGCACCAGTGTGCGAACACACCATGGGTGACTATCCATGAGCTTTAGAATCCAAAGGTGAGGAAGCTCATGAAGTTGGAAAATCACCAAAGTAGTGTCTACAAAGATGAAAAACCTACCCACATGACGGTTATCAAGTACGATTGCTAGAACTAAACCACCATGACCGATAACCTTTACAAGAGAATTAAAGCATGACCCACGGCGCAACGTAGCTCACCTCGTCCATCAAGGAAAATTTGGGGGGTAAATCCTTTCGTATAGGATGCGGCAAAGTCCTCCGTTCCTTGATTGCGGAAAGCCATTCTCTCCTCTTCTTCCATCGCGTAATGCTGATAGATGTTCGATGTCCCCCTCATCAAGATAGCTAAGCCATCATGATGAACAGCATGGTCAGACGGGAAAAGATTTTCATCTCGTGGTGCAGTATTAGCATCGTGTAGGTTGGTGAAAAATGATGTTTAATCTCTGATTTTAGCGTAGTTTTCAGTGAGCAACACTGCCTCTACACTTTGCAGACTTGTAGAAAAATGACCATGTGTCTGCTCACTGAAGTTATGATACTTTATGTATCTTGCAACTTTTCTGTAAAATCGTAATCGACAATTATCACAGTAATCTCGATTGTACTAATGTCGGCCTTTGCACGGCTCAAATTTAATTGGTAATACTGGCGTTTTAAAGGTATAATTCACTGTATAACACTGATGTTTTCGATGGTTTGGAACTTCGTTGAAAAATACACGTCTGCCATGTGGCATGAAAAAGGAACATGTGCTTGGTCGCAAAAATGTCGATTTTCACAATTTCACTCGTAAATATTGTACATTCGTTGCTATTACTGGCAACTTAATAATTCACAAGCACACACGGTGCCAAAATATATTTGATGCACTCGGATATTCACCTATTAAGGACTCCTTGGTCCTTCTATACCTTGGTCTACCAGATCATTACACAAACACGTCTATGCGTTTCCAACGCACAAGAGGGTATGCTTCTTCTCGAAATCTGGCGTTCCGGCGTCCATACTTCCTGAGTCGTGTAGCGACTACTTACATCCGGTTCGCATCTCTGCGATGTTATACCTTTGTCTCAAATAATAATTAAATAATTATTAGGCCAACACATCGTGGCAAATTATGCAGAATGACTGTAGATGACACGTTCTAGTTTGCACTTTAAAGATACAATCTTCAATCCTACAGGAAAAGTATTTGGAGCATCTGAGTAGAGTCAAAAGTGCGTCTGAAGCTAGAGCATGCTTCCTGGGCGCGTTCTACATCTCTCAGATATTAAAAATGATGGTTCTCATCAAAATCATCACCAGCATGAGCGAATACGGGATCATTTGCCTCCACATCGTTTTAAATAAAAATGCAGGACAGGCATTTTTATTTGCTTAGACAATCCAATTCAGTTCTGGTGATTTTTTTTTTAGAAAATCATACCTCGATGGTCGAAATTGTAAATCGTAGTTCGTCGTCCGTCGTTCGTTGAGAAAAAAATTGACTCCACCGTTGGTTCATTACCATCCATTTACTCTGCTCTCCTCCCGGCGTTGATTTCTGGTGGCGTCCATCCTGTCGGTTATCTCACGGAATTTCTCATCAGACATTTCCGGTTCTATGTCGATCTGGTGAACATCTGCCACTACCGTCTTGCGATTCTTCTGACGAGATACATCCCTCGAAGTTTGAGATGAGTCTCTCTTTTCTTTTCGCCTATTGAGTTCCTTGATGTATTCTGCGCTTTCCTGCGCTCGACCACGCCAATCACGGACTGGTTCCACTTCTAGGTAACGGGGATCGCCATCTCGGCGATAACCTCTGCTGTACCTGTAGTGACGTCGAACTTGGGCTGATTGCTGGTTACGAGGAATGTCATGGTTTCTGCTTTCATTTGGATTATTATGCCTTTCGTCCTTGGTCCTCCCAAATCGACCTTGCCAATAAGTCGTATTTCCCGATTGTCGGTTCTGTTCCAAGGGCCGCCGGTTCCATGTTCTCCGGTCTGGTCCTGTGTTATTCCTCTCGTATCGTGTTGCAACGTTGGATGAAGGCTCAGTCTTCCGACTGACCTTGTCAACAGTCGTCAAGTTCACCAGCCTGGTCTCATTTCGATGTTCTCCACGCGGTCTGGGTATGACAAATTGCTCATTACTCAAATCGAGCCGTCGTAGAATTTGGTTACACTTAATGAAAGAGGTGGCGTCCGCGGCAATCAAGACGCATTGGACGTCTGCAGGGTATTGGCGAATGTTCGTCTGGATCAATTTGGCCTCTGACAGTGGAGGTTGAAGACACCTGAGTCTAGCAAGTTGCAAGGCAAAGTAGTTTGCGTAGCGAGTCGGCTGAGTGGAGCTGTAGCGTTTAGTGTACATCTCAGCTCTGATATTCTGCTGGATGTCACTTGACCAGTAGGTCCGTAATAATGCCTCCCTAAAATCTTGGTATCCGCTGAATGAATACCTGAAAGCGCGAAACCAAGTGCTGGCTTGGCCATTAAGCAGCCTTTCGACGACCCTGAGCTCACGTTCGGGTGTCACCATAGTGTCGCGTAGGTAGCATTCAACATTGTTATGGAACTCAACAGGAGTTATCCCTCCTCCAGTTCCTGAGGAGTGAGCAGGTTGCACCTCCCTAGATCTGATAATCATCACATTCTAATTAGTCGGCGTTCGCATTAACGTAAATAAGGGGGCGCTATAATTTATTTGACTGGGCTGCTCCCTGGGTATGGGATAGCAATTACCCGTAGTCGTTGTTTTATTAGGAGTAGTTCCAACAGTCTGTCCTCGAGACGTAAATTGACTTGTTCCAGCGTTGGAAGTATTTTGTGGAAAGGTTAGCCAGTAATGAGACGTACTGGGCTGCTCCATAGTGGTGGCAGGACATGCCTCAGTAGTCGGAATCATGTTCTGGTTAATCGTTGACGAAGTCACTTGTGGTAGGTTGAGCCTGAGCTCAGACGCTACCTGAGGGAAAATGATTGAAAAGAAAAGGAGGAGGGTTTCGGAGTGGAAAAGTTCATAGGTAGTGAGGAAGAGAATCCAAGTCAAAATAGTTATGAAATTGTGAGGGAAAAAAGTAGAAATACTGCGCAATACCTACGGAAGTAAGGTGAACAAGCGGGAGCTTGAACGAGGATAACGGCGTGCGCTGAGGTTAATGGCAGGCTATCGCTAAGTGCTCTTTCCCTCCCGAGCAGGTATTTGGGTACTATGGGGAAAGGTGTTGCGCTGGCAAGCAAAGGTATGTCAGATGAAACTGATTTATGTACTTTCCCTTCAAAAGGGTGAGTTTTCTGAAGCATTCTGAAATGCTAGAAATATTTAAATAAGCCGGAATAATTTTATTTCCCGACACTGTCGGATCCCCAACAGAATGGCCGAATGCCCCCAGAGTGGGCAGAGAAGAAGCAACTATAGTGCTTTAAGTAATATTTTTATTGTTGTTAGTAGAAATCATTGGAAAGATCCAATTAATGCGTTTAAAAAAGGCTAAACTCTTTCCCAGCAGGATGCCGACTAAAAGTATAGAAAGGATGAAAACCCAAACCTAACGTGAATAAACCCAAAATTTTAAACAGTAAATCATAAGTCAGATCGAAAATCTCTACAAATAGGAAGCTGGCTGAGCGAGCTATACTTGCCGTAATAATTTACTAGAATTAGCTGTGATAGCTAAAAGAAACTTAATAAGTGCCGTTAATCCAAGTTTTGCTCTGAACGCAACAAGTGATTGAGTTGTTAATAAACTTATAATTCGGTGATTTGCCTTTTCTTTGAATATAGAATAATTCAAGAGAAAAATTAGGGAAGAGAAGGTCCTGCCCAACAGTTCTTCTAGCAATAGAAGTAGAAAACAAATAATAAAGAATTTATTTAACAAAGTGATTAAGTTGAACAGTAATAACAATTTAGATCTCACATCTATTTTGAGCTAAAGGACATTTTGTTTTGTTTTTAGAACAATTAAAGGTCTCTGACCTATTGCATGCACTAAAAACCTCACGAGGGTTTTTAAACTGTGTATAAAAGTAAAAAGTATAAAGCTTAATAATAAAGAACTTACAATTCGGTTTAATAATTCGTTAAATTGGTTAGGTAGAATACCAATATTTCAAAAATGCTTTTCGAATGCCCTAAGAGCAAGCGAAAAGACTATAAATTCCTGGGCACAGCAGGATAAGAGAAAATAGATTAATAAGTAGATTACAGCCACTTGTGATTTTACAGACATTAAGAGATGCTAAATTCTAATGGGACAGGTCACCTTTTGTGAAGCCTGTGTTGCACAAATTAGATAAACGTTTAACAATTAGAGAATCCGATCTTCCTGGTTGCAACAGGAAAACATAATTATTAAAATGAGGGTTATAACCACATATATTTTTACAGAGTGAGGGGAGGCCTCGTTGTAATATAACAAAATAGTTTCAACATACCCTAAATTGTTAGTAAAGGGAATTAGGAGGATAGGAAATATGAGATTAGATTCCTGACCAATTTTATTGATACGAGCAAATCGCGACGCGGAAGTAGCCACACATTCACTATTGAAGCACTGAAAGTTTGTATAACGTGAGAAAAATGATCCTATTGCAGTTTGTGGAGATGCACAGAGTTGAACTTTAATATGTTTCTGGCGTTATAGAGTTCTAGGTTGCGATTAATAGTTCCATTTAACTTAAAGTTGGCAGTAATTTTGACGGTGTTGAGTATAGGTCTTCACGGTTTATTAGAGTCTATTTCGAATGAAAATTTCCAGAGATGAAATGACAGTTGAATGAAGCAGTAGAAATTCCTTGGAGGCAGACATGTTAAGTTTTAGACAGTTATGAATTGGAGTAAATCCCTGGTTGTAGGGAAGGTTTCCCTTATTTAGTACAAGAAGTACTGAATTTCAGGTTCAGAAATAGGCTTAGTAAGCTTAAGCATGACAAATCCCACGGGGAGCCGATATTGCACAATTTTGCGAAAATCCCAACACTGACTATAACTTTCATTAAAAGCATTTAAATATTGATTAAAACCCTTTAAAAATGGTTAAAATTAATGTAGGTAGTTTCTTATCTTGCCATGGTGGATTGAAGTTTCCTGCAGCCGTTACACTTAGAATTCAGACATGGCGTCTATTGGAATTACCTCATGTGGAGAGGAGGCAAGCCTCTGAGTGAGGACTTAACTTTTCACGTGGCCGACTAGACTGATAGTGAGCGATGGAGTTGAGCACACGATGAGCCAGAAGGCAAAGGGGAAGGGGAGACAAAGGAACAAAAAAAGAGCGTGGGAAACATTTGAAAAATAAATACAAACACTTTACATAATATAATTTGCTTCATAGAGTAGAGTTTTCAAGGAGATTGCAGATAACGGTAATGACGACCTCTGCTTGAGCGTTTTGAAGACATTCTTGAGATTGGTGTATCCAAAACTTCGACAGGTTGCCGCGTGGTGAGCTGGGGTTGAAATCCAGAGGGTAAATAACTGAAACAAACTTACATAAATTTAAGTACACACTGAAAGAAAAAGGGAATACAAAAAAGGGTTCCTGTTGGTGTCTTCGAAGGGAAATAAAAGAAAGTAATGAAAAAAGAAAAGCAAAGAGCAGCGACTGCTAACTCTAAATAAACGTGTATTCCAAGAAATACGCCAAGCTGGAGGGCCAAACACCAACAGAGAGAAGAAGAACAGTTGTAATTCTCAATTGGTAGGGGCGAGATTAATGAGATTGGTCTTACAACATGACCATTAGCTGTGAGAACGTTTACGACTCGAATTTTTCCATCCCTTCCTGGATATTATTCCACCACCCTGCCGGAGATCCAAACCAGTGGGGGAGAAGCGTCCCTTATATGGACCAGGGTACCCACCTTGATATCAGGATTAGAAAGAAGCCACTTTTTTTCTCCACTGTAGAGAAGTTAAGTACTCCAACTTCCACCTTTTCCAGAAAGAATTACGAAGGGCTTCAATTTTACGCCAAAAAATAGGCAAGCGAGAATCTCTTTGGGAGTTAGGCAGGGGGGGGGGGGAGAAAAAACTACCAATAAGGAAATGACCCGGTGTTAATGGAAGTAAGTCACCAGGATCATTAGAAAGCGGGGTGAAGGGCGAGAATTAACAACACCTTCGATTAGGATGGACAGTGAGTTAAATTATTCATAGGTTAGAATACGATTAACTAAAACCTTTTTAGATGACGTTTAGTTAGCTTGACACAAGATTACCATCTTCCCCCGTGATGAGGGGCGTAAGGGGGTACGAATCGCCATTTAAAACCTTTAGCATAGGAAAAGTTAGAAATTTGTTCCATGGCAGGAGAAGATATAAGAGCTTTTCCACAATGGAGCTGCGCCTTGAAAGGTGGAGGTACTATCGGAGAACATTTCAGAAGGAACTCCGCGCCTGGCAGTAAAACGAGAGACAGCTGACAGGAAATACGAAGTAGAAGCATTTGTTACCAGTTCCAGATCGATCCACCAGTAACCATGCAGACGAATAGAGAAACATAGAGTTTTCCAAACAATTTGCGTTTAGTTTCAGGGGTATTACGCTGATATTGGAATGGATCCATGTAATCCACGCCAGTTAAAGCAAAGGGACGACTAAGGGAAGAGCGGAAAGAAGGTAGATCGCCCATAATTTGAGTGCTAACCTTAGGTTTCACCTTAAAGCAGGGTATGCATTTGTGTATCACTGAAGAAACTTCATGAACTCCAGATGCAGATTTCGATAATGGAAGTCACATATAATTAAGGAAGTTACGTGATGCTTGGAAGGCAAAATGACAGGATGCTTTTTGTCTTCAGAAAGTGAAGAATGAGAAAGCCTTCCGCTTACTTTTAGTAGCCCATTTTCATCAAGAAAGGGAGCTAGAGCGCAAATACGACTAGATTTCGAAAGATCTTTCTTAGCTGAAAGCAAAGACAATTTGATAGGGAAAGCTTCTTGCTGGGTGAGTTGCTAAACTTTGATAGTAGCGAGGGTTAACTCATGATTAGTTAGATGCGGTTTAGGATGAACAGGTTGGTCAACAACGAGATATCCATCTAAGACCATAAGCAAAAAAGTGGATTAATTTGTGAAAGGAGGAATAACGAGACAATAAGGGAAATGAAACGCTGGAAATAAGACACGAAGCAGTGGATTCTGCTACTTTGGCGTCGGGCAAGTTGGACATTGGAACTGGAGGTTTAGAAGGCCAGCAAGAAGGGTCTTCGACTAACCACGAGGGCCCGTACTAGTACAGTTGAGATAAGGCTAACTGAGAGGGTAAACAACCGCGTGAGATAATGTCAGCGTGGTTATCCGCGCTAGGAACATGTCTCTATTGACATCCCAAAGAAAGGGTTTGAATTTTAGAAGTTCTATTGGCAACGAAAGTTTGCCAATGGGGGGGGGGGGGGGGTTTGGCGATCCACGAAAGAGTGATCATGGAGTCGCTAGATAAATAAATTTGAGAAAATTGAATTTTTAAAACCTTTTGCAGTTTTAGAAAGTTCTGCGGCCATGAGAGCGGTCCACAATTCAATCCGTGGCAAGGTGATAGTTTTAAGCGGGGCTACATTGGATTTAGGACAAATAAGACTCGAGCTTGAGAATTCGGCTAGAGGATTGCAATAAACAAGGTATGCACAAACCGTAAGCTTTTTCGGAGCTGTCGGCAAAGATATGAAGCACAAAGGGTGTATTAGATGAAGCGTTAATTAAATTTCTAGGCATTTCAATATGCGAAAGCTTAAGTACAGCGGAAAGAAAGCCATCTATTTAGGAAAGAAGTAGGAACAGCTTCATCCCATTCACACTTAAAAAGCTTATCAATAACAATAACTGGAGCAAGAAAATGAAGCGGGTCGAAAATTTTAGCTATTTCAGACAAAATTTGCATTTTTATGTTAGGGAGCTCTTCAGAAAGCGAGACTTTGTAAATAAGAATATCAGTGAGAGTGCACCAGTGTACTCCTAACGATTTTATTGAGTCGGAATCGCCACAATTTTCGACAGAAGAGGGATCTACATTTTCGACAGGAAATTGAGCATGAAACTCGGGTGAATTTGAATTCCACCTATGAAGTGGGAATCCTCCATTCTTTAACAATGCTTTTAGTTTAAGAGATATGAGCGAAGCTTCTTTAAGGGTTTGAAAGGATTGCAGATAATCATTGACATAAAAAGATCTTGTTAATGCTCCTGAAGCTTTAGCATGAAACAAAAAGGAAGCTTGTAGTTTAACGTGACCGTTAATCTTGAGATCATGAGCCACGGGACCTCCTTTTTACGTGGAATCCGAACCACAGGACGTGGCATTTCACTTCGAAAATCTCACATGCATTGACTGGGAATCGAACCCGGACAGCATGAAACAAATGACCATCTTGAGAGGCTAGCATATGTAAGAATCGGATAGCTAGGAAAGCGGAAGGTTTAAGACCATAAGTAACGGTTTTCAAACGAAATATTTTGATGGGCTTACTTGTTTCGACGCCATAATATTCTCTGAAGATCTTGCTGTTCAGATTGAATTAAGACTTGAAGGTACATTTGCTTTATGTCTGCAATGACGGCTATAGGGAATAGGCGAACATTTAAAAGTATAGTTGACAGATCGGACTGAATAGCTGGACCGGAATGAAGAGTATCATTAAGACTATTGCCATTAGCGTCAGGCGATGATCCATTAAATACAACTCGAATTTTGTCTTTAACAAGAGGGTTTTTCCACACAGGATGGTGATTTAAGAAGACGGTTTCGACTGGGGGATGTGATTCGTCATCAGATTTATTGACAACTTTCATGTGATCTAGACTTTCATACTCTTCCATAAACTCTTAATATTGTTGTTTGGCAAGGGGTTCTTTTTTGAATTTACTCTCAATGACGAAGAGAGCTTTACGCGCTTTGGTTTGAGAATTACTTAGTTTTGGAGGATTGAGTAGTCTCGGCATTTGGGCTATGAATCTGCCTTCGGGTGTGCGAGTGGTGGTAGAAATGAAAAGTTGGTCGCAGAATTCGATTTCTGATGAAGTTGAGCTAGGGGAATCAATATTTTCAAGTTTCCAGAACTGTTCCAAATCAGTGCTTACGAAATGACATTGCGACGCAGGTTGAGTGGTGTAATGAGGGAGTAGTGTCTCTGGCAAAAACGTTAGAAGATAATTGACGAATTTGCTTACGTAGGCAATTCCAGAGACATTTGCACTAAAGAGTATATCAATAGGGCCTTGTATATTTAACAGAGGATCGGCAAGTCTTAAGTTAGTGGGAATATTTAAACATAGTCACTAATGATGGGGGAGCAGAGGAAGATGTTCGAAGCCGTATCAGGAAGGCAAATGGTGCCTTTGTCCAGCTCTACCCCATCTGGAGAAATAGAAACATTTCCAGGAAGACCAAGCTCCACCTTTTCAATAGCAAAGTAAAGTCGATTCTTCTCCATGGATGTGACACACGGAAAGTCACAAAACCGATCAGTAACCAGCTACAGGTGTTCATTAACAGATGTCTGCGTCGCATCATGATGTGAGGTGGCGGACATAATCTCAAATGAAGATCTTTGGACCATCACCAATCAACAACCGATTAGCCTCCAGATCAAGGAGAGGAAATGGCGCTGGATTGGTCACACACTAAGGAAGCCGGAGGAAGCTGTTGAGAGGGCGGAGCTAGATTGGAATCCTCAAGGCGCCAGGAAGCGAGGTCGACCTAAGAAGACCTGGAAGAGGACGATCGAAAATGAAATTGCAGAGGCGGACAAGAACTGGAGTCAAGTAAAGACAATGGCCGGGAACCGTACTGCGTGGAGAAATTTCGCCAAGGCCCTATGCTCTGGAAGGAGCTTCAATTTAATTTCAATTTGTTCTTCCGGAAGGAGTGGCAGGGATTAAGTAAGCATGTAATATTTAAAACAGGAAGAGTCAACAGAGGGACCAGGGGTATCTTCACCTATACCATAGGTGGGCAATGAGAGAGCGCAGCTCCTGGAGCCAAGGAGCCGGGACCAGCTGACTGCTCGCTAATAAGCTTAGCACATTTTTCTGAACAGTTTTCGCAAACAAATTTCCCAAACATGCACAAAATGACTGTGCCAAACTTCCATCAATGTATGGTTCAACATATCTGTGTGAGAAACTGTTCTCTCTAACGAAGAAAAATAAATCTTCACGAAGAGCCACTCTAACTGACGCACATCTCACTGCCATTCTCCGAATTGCAAGTGCAAGATCGATCGCTCCAAATGTAACCCGTCTGCTTCAGCGAAATGATACGCACACTTCCTCATCATCTGCAGAATGACAGTTCAGATACATAAGAACACATAGGCCTATGTTTTGTTTATGGTGAATGATATTAAGTCATGTATTCATTTCTGTACTCCTACAGCAAGTTTTCGTTCCTTGTGTTCTAAACAAGTTCTTAGGTTGGCTTATTGTAGTTTCAGGACTATCGATAGTGGACAATGGAGTGTGTACTTATCAGCTGGCAAAGTAATTATTTATGTTTCCTACACATATCCTAATAAAAGAATATAATTAAGCGTATGTACGTAGCACCATAATCTAATCATCTAATACACAACAAACAGGGCACAAGTATAAAGCTGTTGTGATACGCCGCTTGTAACGGGAAGCTGTGCAAGCAGCTACAAGGTTAACTTCGGTGAGAGCACATACTCGGCTCTTTCTCCTGCCAAAGCGGGAGCGCTGCTCAATGAGCTGAATTGTGCCCACCTCTGACCTGTACGGTTGAGAATGAGACAGTTTAGTTTAAGAAAATTATTTCTTTGACAAGTATCCTTTATAGTTAATTTTGAAAATTGCAAAGCATGCGATTTTAAACTGTTGATGCCTGACACATTGATAGAAGTGGGCGTTACTGGAAGACCAAGCTTTTTGATACATGATTTGGAAACAAAATCAAGGGTCGCCGCCGAATCGAGAAGCCCTCGGGCGCGAATCCAGTTACCTGATGTATCTTGAACCTCGATTTGAACCGTGGACAATAGTACTTGAGGGTTACGCAATGACTTGACGTTTTGAATATAAGATGACGCGTTGGTTTTGCTTAGAAGTAGAAGGTACTGATGACCTCAGTTGATCGTGACGATGCAATAATGTGTGATGCTCTCTTTCACAATGAAAGCAAAGTCCAGTGGACTTGCAATTAGAAGCGGAATGTTTAGGTGAAAGACAATTGAAACAATACTTATTTTGAGATACCGATTTCCTTCTGTCATCAACTGATAGCTCTTTGAAAGATGTTCATAAGTAGAAGGCGTGATGATCTTTAAACATTATGCATTCTATTGGGTCATTAAGACTTTTGCGAGGTTCGCCTTGCGTACTTAATGCGAGAGAACGTGTAGTACGGTATTCGGTGGGCCTAGTTTTGTGATCAGTAACGTGTGGGTTGGATTTAGAAGAACTAGACCCAGGTTTTTGAGTACTAGTGGATACATATTCGCGTCTAGATTTGGGTTGCGTGGGTTCACGTTTAGAATTGGAAGAGGCGGGTTCACTCTGGTTAGCTAAGGCAGTTGGAAGTTGGCATCTGCTATTTATAAAAGTGGGTAAATGCTCATATGAATAATCATCAATATTAGAAAGTTCAATCTCCTAGGCTTTGAGAGTGGCATTATCGACTTTTGAAATTACTAAAAGTATTAAGAAGGTTCCCAATGTTCAGTGGGCTGATTTAATTGGGATAATGCCTTGACATGAAGCTGGGTTATATCAGCGTGGGTACGCAGGTTAGTGACGTCATTATGCTGTGAGGGGGGGCAAGTTAAATAAGGCTTTCATATGGCGCTGAATGCGTAAACGTAATAGGGTAGTTTTCGGTGCTTATCGGAAGCTCTTCAAGTAGCTGTAATGCTTGACCGCGGAGAATTGATCTTAAGTAGTGAAATTTGTGGATATCTTGAATATCCTTGAATAAGAGAGCAAAATAGCTCATAAAAGGAATTCCACTCGGATTCATGACCTGCAAAAATTAGGCAAATTTATTTTGGGGTGTAAAGGTTTGGGCTTATGAGTGCCCTTACGAAGCGAGGTTTGTTTTTCTTGGGGTGAACTAGGAACTGAAACGTCCTTTTTTTGATTTTCTTCAAGTTGACGTATTATTTTGAAGGCAGCGCCAATGCCTTCATAGTATTGAGTTTCTACGTCCACTCGATTGTCTGTTTGATTGAGCATACATGTTTCAATTTCTGTTTGAACCGTGTTATAGTTCTCATAAGACCGTTCATAATATTTTAAGCGATGTTTAATTACGTCTAAATCAGACTGTGAGGGATCCAGATCCTTGATAAACTTTTTAAATCGGGTAATTTGCCCCTTTTAGGAGGATCATTTGAACATGAGCTTATCATCCCTACCTTTGTCCTTATCCTTATCCCTATCCCCGGGGGTCATAATGAAGTTTGAAAGTTGGAGTTCGACTTAGGATACTGTAGAGCTTGTGGAAATGCTGTCAAGTTCGCAGCAACAAGTGAGTTGAAAGGTGATGAACGCTGCAGGAGACAGGAGTGACCTCTTTCCCCTTCCATCAGCTTTGAGAATTATAAGTTATAACTGAAAAATTCAAAGTAGATATTGGTAATTTGCAAAATATTGACAGATTGGACTCTCCCGGGTTTCGGCACCAACTTTTGGTAGGTTACGCCTGAGCTCAGACACTACCTGACGGAAGATGATTGAAAAGAATAAGAGAAGGGTTTAGGAGTGGAAAAGATCTTAGGTAGAGAGGAAGGGAATCCAAGTCAAAATAGTCATGAAATAGGGAGAAATATATAGAAATGCTGCGCAAAACCTACGGTAGTAAGGTGAACAAGCGGGAACTTGAAGGAGGTTAACGGAGAGAGCAGAGTGTGCTGAGGTTAACGGCAGGCTGTCGCTAAGTGCTCTTTCCCTCCCAAGCAGGTATTTGGGTTCTATGTGGAAGGGTGGTGCGCTGGCAAGCAAAGGTATGTCAGATGAAACTGATTTATGTACTTTCCCATCAAAAGGGTGAGATTTTCTAAAGCATTCTGAAATGCTTGAAATATTTAAATTGGCCGGAAAAATTGTATTTCCCGACATTGTCGGATCCCCAATAGAAAGGCCGAATGCCCCCAGAGTGGGCAGAGATGAAGTAACTATAGTGCTTTTAGTAATATTATTATTATTATTAGTAGTAGTAGTAGTAGTAGTAGAAATCTTTGGAGAGAACCAATTGTTGCGTTTAAAGAAGGCTAAACTCTTACCCAGCATGATGCCGACTAAAGGTTTAGAAAGGATGAAAACCCAAACCTAACTGGAACCAACCCAAAAGTTTAAACAGTAAATCATAAGTCAGTGCGAAAATCTCTACAAGTAGGAAGCTGGTTGAGCGAGCTATACTCGTCTTAATAATTTACTAGAATTAGCTGTGCTAGCTAAAAGAAACTTTATAAGTGTTGTTAATAGAAGTTTTGCTCTAAACGCACAAGTGATTGAGTTGTTAACAAACTTATCATTCGGTGATTTGCCTTTATCTTGAATATAGAATAATTCAGGAGAAAAATTAGGGAAGAGAAGGTCCTGCCTAACAGTTCTTCTAGCAATAGAAGTAGAAAACAAATAATAAATAATTTATTTAACAAAGTGATTAAGTTGAACAGTAATAACAATTTAGATCTCAGATCTATTTTGAGCTAAAGGAATTTTGTTTTGTTTTAGAACAATTAAAGGTCCCAGACTTATTGCAAGCACTAAAAACCTCACAAGGGTTTTCGAACTGTGCATACAAGTAAAAAGTTTAAAGCTTATAATGATAATATTAAAGAACTTACAATTTGGTTTAATATTTCGTTAAATTAGTTAGGTAGAATACCAATATTTCAAAAAATGCTTTTCGAATGCCCCAATAGCAAGCGAAAAGACTATAAATTCCTGGGCACTGCAGGTTAAGAAAAATGAGATTAATAAGTGGATTACAAACACTTGTAATTTTACAGACATTAAGAGATGCTAAATTCTATTGGGACAGGTCACCTTTTGTGAAGCCTGTATTGCACAAATTGAATAAACGTTTAACAATAACAGAATTCGAATTTCCTGGTTGCATCAGAAAAAAATCGTATTAAAATGTGCGTTATAACCACATATACTCTTATAGAGTGAATAAATGTTAAGTTTAGCAATGGTGGGAGGGCGCCTATTTATAGGCGAAGCCTCGTTGTAATATAAGAAAATAGTTTAAACATACCCTAAATTGTTAGTAAAGGGAATTAGGAGGATAGGAAATATAGGATTAGAGTCCGGGCCAATATTATTGATACGAGCAAATCGCGACGCGGAAGTAGCCACACATTCACTATTGAAGAACTGAAAGTTCGTATAACGTGAGAAAAATGATCCTATTGCAGTTTGTGGAGATGCACTGAGTTGAACTTTAATATGTCTCTGGCGTTATAGAGTTCTAGGTTGCGAGTAATAGTTCCATTTAACTTAAAGTTGGCAGTAATTTTGACGGTGTTGAGTATAGGTCTTCACGGTTTATTAGAGTCTATTTCGAATGGAAATTTCCAGAGATGAAATGACAGTTGAATGAAGCAGTAGAAATTCCTTGGAGGCAGACAAGTTAAGTTTTAGACAGTTATGAATTGGAGTAAATCCCTCGTTGTAGGGAAGGTTTTCCCTTATTTAGTACAAGAAGTACTGAATTTCAGGTTCAGAAATAGGCTTAGTTAGCTTAAGCATGACAAATCCCGCGGGGGGCCGATATTGCACAATTTTTGCGAAAATCCCAACACTGACTATAACTTTCATTAAAAGCATTTAAATGTTAATTAAAACTCTTTAAAAATGGTTAAAATCAATGTAGGTAGTTACTTATCTTGCCATGGTGGATTCAAGTTTCCTGCAGCCGTCACACTTATAATTCAGACATGGCGTCTATTGGAATTACCTCATGTGGAGAGGAGGCAAGCCTCCGAGTGAGGACTTACCTTTTCACGTGGCCGACTAGACTGATAGTGAGCGATGGAGTTGAGCACACGAAGAGCCAGAAGACGAAGGTGAGGGGGGGGGGGGAGACAAAGTTACAAAAAACAGATTGGGAAACATTTGAAAAAGAAATACAAACACTTTACATAATATAATTTGCTTCATAGAGTAAAGTCTTCAAGGAGATTGCAGATAACGATAACGACGACCTCTGCTTGAGCGTTTTGAAGCCATTCCTGAGATTGCTGAATCCAAAACTTCGACAGGTTGCCGCGTGGTGAGCTGGGGTTGAAATCCAGAGGGTATATAACTGAAACAAACTTACATAAATTTAAGTACACGCTCAAAGAGAAAGGGAATACAAACAAGTAGTTCCGTGAAGAACTATACAGCCTATTTTCATATATCCTACTTATGTTAATTGCCACTATTTAACATACACAATTTCAGTTTCATTGCTGTAATAGATTCGTAGTTATTGAGAACCGACTAAATATGTCGGATGGTCGCCATGTTGAATTTTATATATGTAGGTCCTAGAGTTATGTACTGTTACATGCAGATTATTGTGAACGTGTAGTATTCAAACTTCAATCGCATAATTAGGACACAAGAAAAAACAAGGAGATTTAAAAATTTTTCACAGCTGCCATCTTGAGGTTATGGAAACAATTGAAATAAATTAGATGCCAGTGGATTAACATTCGGATAAAGATTTACTGTACCAAGTTTCACTGCACACGGATGGTTAAATTGCGAGAAACGTCCATGTGAATATTTATAATTCCCGTCACCGCCATGTTGGATTTGTGATCACCAGGTTATTTAAAGTCCTATAGGTGAACTTAAGTTCATAGCCCCTATGAACATTAAAAAATGCAGTTTGATTGCTAAAATAGATTCGTAGATATTCAGTATCGTCTAAATATTTCGGATGGTCGCCATGTTGGATTGTTAAATGTATAGGCCATAGAGTCATGTACCATTAAAGGAAAATTATTGCGTAGGTTCATTATTCAAACTTTCACTTCGATCGCATGACTACATCACAAGAAATAACAACTTAATTTTAAAATTCGCACTGCCGCCATCTTGAGGTTATGTAAACAATTGAACTAAATTAGATACCAGTGAATTACAATGTGTTTAAATATTTCCTGTACCAGGTTTCAGTGCGCTTGGAACATTAAATCGCGAGAAAGGTCTATTTAAAATGTTCAAATTCGCTTGGCCGCCATGTTCGTTTTGTAGTTAACCGGTTTTTGAAAATCTTATAGCTGGACTTCCAGTAGTGCTCTTTATCTCAGTACAAAATTTTAGGGAGATACCGCTAATAGTTTCAGAGATATAGAATACCGGTGAAATATTTCGCACATCCGCCATCTTGTGATTATGTAAACAATTGAACGAAGTTAGATGTCGGTGCATTACAATGTATATAAACATATACTGTACCAAGTTTCATTGCGTTTGATTGGTCAAATCGCGAGAAACGTCTATTTAAAAGTCGCGAATTCGCTTGGCCGCCATGTTCGTTTTGTAGTTATCAGGTTTTCAAAAGTCACATAAGTGAACTTATAGTAGTTCCCTCTATCACCATAGAAAATGTCAGGGTAATATCGGTAATAATTTCGGAGATATTGAATGCTGGTGAAATATTTCGCACAGCCGCCGTGTTGGATTGGTGAGTCGTAACAAAATTTGAAGGGCACGGTCGTGGTCGCCGGGAATAGTGCTATGAACTTTCCGAGTTTCATTGAAATCGCTCCTGCCGTTTAGATTTTATTAGGGGGGGGGACACACACACGAATCACACACACACGCACACACACACGGACAAAAGGTGATCTCATAAGTCTATTTTTTCAAAATTGAAAATAGGCTAAAAAGGGTCCCTGTTGGTGTCTGCGAAGAGAAATAAAAGAAACTAATGAAAAAAGAAAAGCAAAGAGCAGCGACTGCTAACTCTAAATAAACGTGTATTCCATGAAATACACCAACTGGTGCGAAAGTAGGCGTTGTCGTGCAAGATGTTGCTTTAGGTTGAGCTTCGAGCCTCTCCGTCAACCTCTGCTCAAGCTGTTGAATATCTGGAGTATTCAGCGGATCCCTTGGTACACTCAGAATATTCATCTGCAACTCTAACCTCTCGATCTTCCCACGAAGACAATCGTCGACTTCCTGGACGGTCTTCCGTAGATAATCCACATCATCTTAATTTCCGTCATATTGATTTCAACGCTAGCCTTCTGTTCTGACCTATCCTTTTTAATGATGTTTATGTCGACAGTAAGCTCTTTATGGTTCTCGTGCACCTGATCCTTATAATCTTCAACATCAATGTTAGTTCATCGACGATTCTGGTTCTGTCTGTCAGTTCGTCACGAAATCTGACCATGTCTTTCGAAATCGTCTTTACATTATTGTGGACGGCGACTGCGACACCTCTCATTAACCTCAAATTCGTGTTAATGATGGTTACTTCGCATTGGACTCATTCAGTTAAGCCCTGCGTTTCCTCAATACTTCCCTCGTCGGCTGAAACTCTAAGATCAAGCTGGGTGCTAACATTCTATATAGTCAGCTGCAACTCGTTCTTCCCTTCGTCGATCCTGTCATTAATGCCCTCAATACTCTCGTCAATGGTGTCAAGTCGAGTCTGCATTTCTGTTCTGCATGCGGTTATGTCAGTAGACAGCGCTTGTAGGCGAACATTCGCTTACTGTTCATTTCTAGTCATGTCAGCTCGAACATTAACTAAACCTCCTAACAAGTTGTTATTGGCTTACGCACGTTTTTTACTATGTCCTGTCTAAGCTCGGTTAGTGTGTTAGCATAAACAACCAAAGTGGCATTAGTGGCATCTATGTCACCCCTCACATTAGCTAAAGTTTCATTAATTGTGGCACCATTCGTGGTTAAATCACCCCTAACATTGGCTAAAGTTTCGGTGGTATTATTATTCATAGTTTCATTAATTGTGTCAACATTATCTGTCAAGTCCACTCTGACTCGATTCAAAATATTAGTATTGTCTGTAAGATCTCCTCGAACTAAGTTCAAGTCGCTCTCAACATCACAGTGTTCTCATTTAAATCGCCTCACAAAACGGCGATACTCGCCTCCATATTAACGTTCATCTGGGCCATCATCTGGTCCAGTAACACACGAAATCTCTCCTCCTCCATAATATAAGAATTCATTATGAGAAAAGAAGGAGACGTCTAAATCTAACTAGCATTACAAAGGTGAAATGATCTTGGTGGAAAGTTTGCCTTTCTAAATTAACATTCACGAATACTGCTGGATTCTACGTCAAAAAGAGTCTACATGAACACTAAAACAACAACAAGCAAGCAAAAGACAAGTTACATTTACTGAGGACGAAGTACAGGCCAAGTCAAAGTCCTGATCTGAATTTTAATATAACTGTACTTCGCCCCATGGTCTGATGTCTAAAAGAATGCCATGTGGCCAACTGCACGGCTGTGCGACCTCTGAAGTTCGTCACAGTCCAGTCAATTTGCCAATAAATAGTCATATATGATTCTCTCTAAAACAACATGGAGCTGATGGCCTCCATGTCAGTTTGATCCCACGTTGGGCGCCAAAAAAGTACGGTATGTTATGTGTCCGTTAGAGGAGGTTATCTGGTCACCACCAACCGTGCGAAACCTCCCAGATAACCCCATCCTTCAAACACATTGCCGAAGAGGATCGGTTGAACTCCTTGTGGGGGTAGCCGGCACAAGACTCAATATCCCAAAGGATCAGGTCCCCATCATAAGCAATGTCAAAGACACCCAAAGAAATGCACCCCAAAAACACAAAACTAATAAATGAAAACATCCAGGCTTAAGTAAAATACGTGTAATTATTTATTTAAAAATCCAAACCCCTATCGTACTATCGGAGGGTAGGAAATCGGCAAGTCCGCAAAGCTAATTTAAAAAAAGTGACAGTCAGTCTTAAAGACTAGACTTTGTATCATTTTAAATGCTACAAATGCTGAAAAAAGCTAGAAAGGCTGGAGGCTTCTCGCTTCGCTCGAAGCCAAAGACTCTTGACATGTTAGAAAATTATCTGCATAATACTCATCTTGCTTCATAATACTTTACCTTGTTTCAAATTGCTCGCGAACGGCAAGTGCAAACCAAGGGCTAAGCAAGGTCAAGCACGCGGGATGCCGTCATGCTCACCAGAGCGCGCGGGGACGTGCCCCTTCCATCCAGTCTAAAAGCACTTATAGTGGGCGATGTATTGAAGATAGAGATATGCTCTCCCGGACTTTTTTGTAGAACTTTTCATGCTGACCAAATCTTACGCTCACAGTATACTGATATTTTTAACGGTTTGCCCAGCGTAAGCTTAAGAAGCGCACGGACGCCAAGTTTGTTTTCGACTTTTTCACTGAAATCGTTACTGCTTGGCTTCCTTTCATCATACATAAATTATTTTCTACAGAATCCTTCCTCGAGATATCCTTTACAGAATGGTCATAACCGCATCAAAATCCATCTAGTGGTTCTCGAGATTACCCGTGACATTCAAGAATCGGGGATTTTTGTCTTATACCAATGAAGTAGAGATTGTCGGGGGATACATGCACCAAGCGTACTATGACGTCACACACCTCAGTGCATCTGGGTACATTTCGTCCCGTCACCGTAACGTAACGCCAGACCCCAGCGTAACGACGAAGTCGACAAGATCATTTAAAATGAAAAAACAACCCCTAACTGAATGATATTATCCCTCTCGACATGTCCTAATTACATAAGGAAAAGCAAGGCAAAGCTTGGGACGTGGTTCGAAAAACAACCCTGATTTAAGATATTCACCGATTAGGGACTATTTGGTCCTTCTATACCCTGGTCTACCGGACCATTAGACAAACACATCTATGCGTTTCCAACGCAGAGGAGGGTATGCTTCTTCTCGGAATCTGGCGTTCCGGCGTCGATACTTCCTGAGTCGTGTAGCGACTTCTTACATCCGGTTCGCATCTCGGCGAGGTTATACCTTTGTCTCAAATAATAATTAAATAATTATTAGGCCAACACATCGTGGCAAATTATGCAGAATGACTGTAGATGATACGTTCTAGTTTGCACATTAAAGACACAATATTTAATCTTACAGGAAAAATATTTGGAGCATCTGAGTAAAGTCAAAAGTGCATCTTAAACTAGAGCATGCTACCTGGGCGCGTTCTACATCTCTCAGATATTAAAAATTCATGGGTCTCATAAAAATCATCACCATCATGAGCAAATATGGGCTCATTATACACAACTTAAGTTAAACTAAGTCATATGAATTGTATTCTAATGGGGTGCATCGCGCATGTACTATATTCTGTTGTGAAGAGAAGAGAAATATTATAATGTAATAGTTTGTCAGTACTCTGCCGTTCTCAGGCTTAAGTAACTCATCAGGCAATACCAACAAAAGAAGAAATTGTAATCAGATTTTTGAGAGGTAGTGTGTTGATGTGTGATTTCCTTGCCAGAAATGTTAAATTCTGTTCATTATCTTTGTATTTTCATTATAATTTACCCACCAGGAAACATGTCCCCATTTCCAAATATTTTATTTGTACTGTGGTATGTTGAACAGATAAAACATATCCCTTCGTTCAGAAAGATGAGCTGATCCTCCTTTTTGTTCACCAATTCCAAGCAGCAGTGTTTGACTGTCGTCCAAATGATCCTAACATTGAGGTGAAGCTACAATCTTCAACTGGAGAGAGAGTAAGTTTTCTGTACTATTGCATTTCACTTTTCTCATTGGTTATATAATTCGAGACACTAGAGGTTTCTGCCACATTATTTGAACGACTAGAGACTTCTGCCACAATAATAGAATTTTCTATTTTATGAAGTATCTGCATTGAAATTAATAAATACTATGTGGGCTCCGATAAATTAAAACAGGTTCCCTTGCAAGAATATCAATGGCCATATAGTGGAGTGCTTCAGAAACCATTTTGTCATTAATGATATATCTTTCACAGCTTTCATCCAATAAGAATCTTCACACAAACAACATTCATTTCAGTTTTTTTTTCATCAAAAAGATTGCAAAATCATAAGAGGCCATACTGTCTTGTACAATATATAGAGTGATCGAGTTCTTCTCACTTGAGTATGTTGTACTGTCTAACCTTATCATGACTGTACTTTCTCGCATCCTAGCACACACTGTTGCTCCCAGTTCCTTTTAACATTGGACACCGAAACATCTGCTAGAAGTTGCTGTGTTTCAGGTCAGCTCATGGAAGTCACGAGACACTGGCCTATCGTTGCATGTTAGCTCTGGAGCATTAGTTATTATTAGGTGTCCAGTTAAAAGGATCAGAGAGTAGTGGTGTAGCCTAGAAGCTATTGATGGTAGCATTACAGTATGTGCTATGGGTATTAAGATCTATCCTATATCCATTACATTTGTCATATAAGAAAGTGGTCAGCTGTATTTTATAATTTTAAGTTTATTTGCCATTTTATGTTCAGATATTAGAGGAAGACTGCAGTAGATTATCAAAATGAAATCTGTTGCCTGGGTTGAACCATTACCAAGCATCATTGCTAGATGTAATAGGTGATCATTATTAGCATTTGAAATTAGAAATTTGGCACTTCAATTTGAAGATATATTATTTTGTAGCATTTATATGTTTATTATATACACCATCATGGTGGTCCAGGGGTAAATGTAGTTACACCCTTTACAGATGAACCAAGTTTAATTCCTAGCTTTGCCATTAACCCGCGATCATTTGCTCATCAGTTACGCTTCTACTCTTGTTGTTAGTAGAACCTAACATCTGTATTTCCCTCATTAATATTTCATTTGGCACGTTTCTTTCTACTTTTGTTGCATCTTAATGTTTTCATAGCTAACTAGAACGCTCTTTTATTGAATATCATACAATATAATAGTTAAACTTAACGTTGTGTTCCAAATAAAACAGCATCAACTCATAAAAGTGCCTGGTCTATAAATAACGATAAAACAAAATGGGGAAGGGCTAGAAGTGGTTAAGAGTTTTAAGTATCTGGGAAGTGTGATCACAGAGGATGGAAGGATAAAGGAGGAAATTGGAAGGAGAATTCAAAATGCAAGCAATTTTTATCGGAGTGTAAGGGGTTTTCTTTGGAACCGAGACGTCCCAAAGAAATGTAAAAGGGTACTATATTCAACCTATTACGAGCCTATACTAACATATGCAGCTGGAACATTTACTACAAGAAGAGAGGAGAGTATAATACAAGCAGCGGAGATGAAATTTCTAAGAGGCATACACGGCAAGACCAGAAGAGATAGAGTTAGAAATGAAGAGATAAGAAGAAGGAAGCTGCAGGACAGGATAGAAACAACAAAGTTTAAGTGGTATGGTCACATGATGAGGATGGAAGAGGAGAGACTACCAAAGAAAGCTTTTTTCGAAACGATGACAGGGAAGAGACCACGAGGAAGACTCCGAAAGAGATGGATCGATACTGTCTGGGAGTGCATAGAGAAGAGGGGAAGAAACCCTGAAGACGTACTTAAAGAAAGGAGGGGAGTGAAGGAGAGACGGCAATCATGGAGGTCTTTAATTCACAACCCAACACAGGAAGTGGGAAACGGAAAATGAAGATGATGATGAAGAAGATGATGATGATGAAATACAATTTGGTGTATTATTACATTTTACATTGGTTTACGGTCTAAAATTTAGGTTATTTTATCCCAAGGTATAAACGTTTCTTTTAGCATCTTCATACTAGCAACACATTTTGTTCACTGTGTTCACTAACATCATCGAAGTAGACAATGGAGACGGATCCTCGCTACAATCTTCTTGTAAGAACCAGCTAAGGATCTGCCAGCATTTATTACATTCATGTTACCTGTGATAACAATTAGAACCAATAAAACAACAATAATGTTCAATTCCTTTTGAGTTCGTTGTGGAAAGTCACACACATGATCACTCGCACTGTGCGATAACAACTAACTCACCGCGTGGCGCGCTCTTTTCCCACTTCTTCCTCCCCTCTAAAGCCCCGCAGCTACTCCACAAACACATCATGGCATGCTCAAAGGACCAAATGAGCCATTTTTAAATGGACAGTGATGGACCAATTGTACCAAACCTGTAAAAACGAGTTGCCGCGAGCGGCGAATGAAGCTGAACTCCTGAAATTAGAATTGGCCTCCAAAGAGGAATTAATCAAAATGCTTGTGGTTGATTTAAAAAATGCACAGTCACAAATATGTCTCCTTAAAGAACGACTACAAGCAGAAGAAGATAGGCCAACTCAGGCAGACTATTTAGAGGTTAGGTCTAAAACCAATGCACGCTTTCCAAGAAGTAGGCCTAACTTGGTGAAATCTGGGAATATTCCTAACGACTTTATCTCCCAGAATCCGTTTGAGTAGGGGAGTGAGGCGGTTTCTGCCCCCCCCCCCCCCCCTTCCACCTCTCCCTCTGACGTCACATACTAACCCGCAATGCATTCAGGGGCAAAGTCGATATCACTCGAACGCATGGTCCGATTTTGACAAATGAGGTGTCGTTGGACTCGGGTTGACGCCCTCTTTCCAATGGACCACTCATTTCAACCCCTAAATAAAACCTACCCCTACTAGGGGGTGAAATTGTAATTTTTTAGTGAAAGTCTCTTTTCAAATGCGACATGTATAAGGTGCGCTGCTAAAATGAACTTAAACGTTGTTGCTCATATAGCGCATACGTTTTTATGGCTGCCGCTATGGCTCAACATTTTTGTTTTTGTTTTGTACGCATGCGCACTTGGGATTTTTGTAAGAGGGCGAGCTCTTTGAAAAAAAATTATTTATAAGAAGTGGTTTTGCTGGTGAGGAGAGAGCCAGATAGTCGCCTACTTTCCTACGAAGTTTGCCGATATCTCTCAAACGCAAGGCCGGATTTGGACGTGTGACGTGTCAAATCGCTTGTCTCGAAGCCCTATATATGTTATTAATAGGTTAAAGTCTTGAGAATGAGGGAAACAGGCTTTTTGGGGATAAAACCATGATTTTAGACTTTTTCCGATATCTCACGAATGCATGGTCCTATGACGTGTCAAATGGCTTGTCTTGAAACCCTCTTTATTTTGGTAATAGGTTAAAGTTTTTGAGAATGAGGGAAACAGAATTTTTTGGTGTAAAACTGTGATTTTAGACTTTTTGTTATATCTCATAAACCAATAACGCCAGAGACGTATACGAGGGGTCGTAGGACTCGGGGTGACGCCCCTCCCCTCCCCCCCTCCCCCTTTCGAATATAGTATTTATGTTTTTTAAAAAATGCGAAAGGGTCTAATGACACTTTTGTTGAAAACATTTTAGTTTTTAAACCATTTTTTTTTAAATCTGTCTAAAATGTTCATGAAGAGTGGTTGTAGATAGAAAGAGACGGTACCACTGGGCACGTGTTTCAACGAGGCTATTACTGGCCACGGTGGTGATATACCAATACAGTATTCGCTATTTCGATGAGACGGCGGGTCGAGGGTTCGTTTTCCGATTTTTTCTATGATGGAATTCCTAAACCCCCTGAAGGGGGTCTTTAACATGTAAACGATTATGAGTGACATGACAAATGATAATTCCTTGATCAGATGAAGTTGGCTTTAGATAGAACAAACAGAACTTGGTTATATGTTGCTTGAAGTGAGTATAGAAAACAAACTTGCTGGGGCAGACTGACAGGATGTGAATGTTATTTGAGCTTATTGGAATGCATTGACTTGACTTGTCAACAGGGCAATGAAAAAAGCACAGAGATGCTGAGGATACTTGAAGGTCAAACGATATGGCAACCATGGTGGGAGGGGGAAGCGAGGATGATGTCGCCGATCATGTTCAATGTTCAATGGATGAATTTATATTTTGCGAAGCATTTTTCGGAGAGGGTCATGTGACGACTTGTTTTAAGAGTATTTATTTCTCCGATCTTTGCTATGGTGGACTCATTGATTGAAATAATCCAAAACTGCTAGGGCATGGCCTTGAGATTTTATAAACCGATAATGGGATTTTGAAATACAAGATCCCCCCAGAACTTGACATGATGTCATTCTTTTTATGGCTTATGAATTTCCCCAAAAAAGACCCAAAACAACAAGATCATGGACTTTTGCTTTTCTTAATATATTGTAAACCCATAATGTAAGATGTTTACTGTGAGTGACGAAACCTAGCTAGGTAAAGAAAGAATTATTGTAGGCTACATGTATGGTGACTGACACGCCTTTGACCATTGGAACTTGTTTCCAGATCTGACTGTAGTACATAGGGAGTATAGGTTGTAGGCATGACTTGACAAACGGTGTACACAAAATTCAATTTATCGATTCAAGAATTAAGAGTAGACTTTCATTAATTAATTGATTAAAGAGTGTAGCTAAAAATATAAAAAATGGTGACTACATTAAACTAAACTGAACCAAGTCGAATCAAACCCAACTGAACCAAACCAAGCCTAAAGCAAACCAAACCTAATCATGAACAAGCCAAGGGCTTAAGTGTAAAACTTGCGGGGGAATGCAGTCATTGGCAATGTCCAAAGAAAGGGATAACGCTCCACCTCTAGAGGGTAAGGTAAAGCTAGCGCATGGTGCTAATGCATATTCCCAAGTACATGAACCACACTCACACACAACTATCCTATGCTGTTTTTTATGAGTTGACTGTTAAAACTTACTCAGTGGTTACTGAGCAAGATGGTCGCTACACACAACAAGCTTTAAATGCTTGAGGCTAATAATCTATACACACACACACACACACACTCGCTGGTTCTAAACCAAACTGTCTTGCTGGCAGTGCTCATACAGTAGGCAAATGACAGAAATGCTTGACTAACAGGAATACAATCATTTTCGGTTGTCTAATGTTACCAGCTAACCATTATATGCTATAGTGGTGAGCACATGTACCTCTTGCACTGGAGATCGTAACTCGATTTCTAGCTCTAAGGCCTAGAATGAATCAAACTAAGAAAGAAGGGTATGGTGACGCAGTGGTTAAACTGTTAGCCTTTCACTAAGGTAGACAAGGTTTGATTTTAGGTTAATATACATGTCATAAACAAACAAACAAACAAACAAAAAAAGCAGAGATAATGTTTAAAACTGATTACACTTGTCTCTTTTCAAATTATTACTTAGATTACAAATACAAAGGTAGACTGGGTTTGATATACAGTTAATGCTGCCTATTACATACTAGCCTGTAAGAAAGACAAACAAGCAAAAGGCGTAGGTAGAGCAGTGGTAAAATCGCTATGTGTAGAGAAATACCTAACGGTTTTATGAACTGGCAAAGGTATGTCGCATAAACAGTGCAGGATACAATCCAGCAACCATAATTTTTATCTCGTGGACAAGAGAAAACATATATATAGAGAGAGATAGAAAGTTTGTGTGTGTGTGTGTGTGGGTAGCATTGGTTGTTTGACCAGAGAAAATACGGTGAGGTGGGGTGGGGAGAGGGAGAATTAGCACTTATATATGAATGGAAAATAGATTTTTTTCAATCGTTTTGTTTTTCAAATGTAGTGGTAGATAGTCGTTTTTTGTAAAACATTCTTACTTGCAGTAGTAATAAGCCTCTATGGTTCCGCTAACATATAGATAGACTGTATTATTGCCATGGTCAAGCACTCACATTAAGATCATTTACAAAATCATAAAATGAAAAATAAAAATCTTGTTTTGGAAATATCGTTTTTCAACATACACACAAAATAAATATATAAAAAATTTGTAAACAGCAAATTGGAAAATCCATGTTTCCATATAGACAAAATTTAAAAACCTTAAACGGACATTTAAGAAAATATATGCAAATGGGAAATTGACAAATGTGTAAATATGAAAATGGAAAAATCCATGTTTCCATATCATGAAATTGAAAAACATCAAACTGTCATTTAAAAAAATGCAAATGGAAAATTGACAAATTGCAATGTGTGAAATGTGAAATTGAACAAATGACTATCATTATATAAAAAAAGAACATGGTGCTCTATGGTTGAGGTGTGAATCAAACCCTCTCTACTTATTTGGACCACTCGAGACTGAGTAGACTAGTTTTTGTTGTCATACCACTTTTAAAAGTTTTTGTTAAATCTAGGAATTGAACTCAAGAGCTTGTAGGGGGGATCCAAGGTTATAATATGTTAAACAGCCTTGAATGTAGGGTGTGGTAGTTATATAGAGATGAGACGTTTCGCTCGGGGCAGGGAGGCATGGAGATCTGCATCAAACCAGTCAAAAGACTGACGACTCAAACAACAACATGCAGAACTCACCAAAATAATGTTGTGTAACGGTAAATGTTAGTCAACGAACAGTAATGCATTACTAAAACCCATGACACGATACCTAAGAGCTTTTCTAAAATTATTTTAAAATGCCTTTAACCCTATATTAAACACCCAGTTCACAAGACTCATAACTGTAATGTTATGGTCAAACAAAACAAAATCTATATTTCAAAACAAACAAGTGGTTTAGTCAATGTATACTGGAAAAAGTTTTATAAACACTCAAGTCCACAAAAATAATTAAATTAGTAACTGTCAGGTTGACCGAGTGGTTATGGTGTTTGACTTAAGTTCAAATTTTCTGTACAAGAAAGCAAGGGTTCGAATACCTTACCTGATATAACTATTGCCTCAACATGACTTGACTACACTGTATTATTGTGTACTCGGTACACAAACCATAGATAGAGTGTATTGTTTAAGGTCACTCTCTTTGCGAACATAGTCAGAGACTGTTGATGGTTAACAATTGCATTAATAGTGGGACATAGGGATAGCAATTGAGAAAAACAGGCAATACCCATACACTTTTTTATTTATTTAATGTAAGTACTTGTACAATAGTTATATACAAACTACAACTCTCTTTTGTCTATTACTATCTAGTCCTTTTCGATCCACTTGCATAACAAGGCAGATGACTTTGTAGTTCAGCCCCTTAAAACAACAACAACACTACCTCTTGCATAGTCTGTGATGTTGATGACTCTTGAGGCGTGGAAGATGGATACAACATAACTTTTACAACAGGGGTTAAACGTTGCTCAACAATCAATGCACTATTTTGAGTAGCAACATCTTTCTCTTGTACTAACTTATTAGCATTCTGATGATTTTTTGCCAACACCATCAGTGTTTTGTCTGGAGCACTACATTGATGATCACTCACACTTAAAACCACACCATTTCTACTTTTTATATTGCCTCGACATCTTGTTGACCTCTGTTTTGAGCATCGCCAGAATATTATTCCTTTTACATTTTGTCGTCTATAGTTATAAGAGTAGCCTTTATAGAGTACACGTTGTTTACCTTGGTTAGTTGTAGTAAGTTCCATAGTAGTAACTAACCTGTTAGTATGATTTGCACACTACAAAGGTTATCTCTGTTCTGGTAATAGAATTATTTAGCGTTGGCTTTTATATTTAATATGTACAGTTAAAAGTGATAGAAAAGTGGTAGAAACGTGGTAGCAAAGTGGTAGACAAGTGGTAGACAATTGGAAACATAGTGGTAGAAAAGTGGTAGCAAAGTGGTAGCAAAGTGGTAGAAAAGTGGTAGCAAAGTGGTAGCAAAGTGGTAGAAAAGTGGTAGCAAACTAGAAAAGTGGTAGAAAAGTGGTAGAAAAGTACTAGAAAAGTGGTAGCAAAGTGGTAGAAAAGTGGTAGCAAACTAGAAAAGTGGTAGCAAAGTGGTAGAAAATATTACATGTATTGTTAAGTAATAGTTTAAGCGGTTACATGGATTCATTACACTATAATTTTAGCATCGCGAAGCTCATTTTCTATATCCAAAAGTTCTTCCTCATATTTAGTATGATCAGCCTGTATACAGGTATGCAAGTACTGAAGCCGCTGGATTAGCTTATTGGGATTGTTCCAGTAAACAAATTTAAGAAATGATTTTTTTGGGTGTAAACCATTATCATCCTCATCATCATCATCATCATAATCATCATCATCATCATGGTTATCATCATCAATATAATCATCATCACTATTACTATCTAATCCTTTTTGTTCATCTTGCAATGCAACAACCTTTGGCATAGTTTGTGTTGTCTTTGATAGTGTTAGAGGTTTCTTAGACGTTAACGACTGTCCTAACATGTCTTTTTCAGGAGATAATAAATGCTCTTTAACAAACAAAGCACTATCTTGAGCCACACTATGTTTTTCTTGGTTTTGCTTTTTTTTACCTTGGTTAGAGTATTTTGTCCATTTAAATGAGTATTATTTTGAGATTTACAATGATGATCGATTGAAATAAGTATGTTGGAGCCTTTTGTTTTAATCATTCCTCGACACTTTTTAGATCGTTGTTTCGAACAGCACCAAATAACAGTTCCTTTTTTATTAGTTCGTTTTACAATATATGCATATCCTTTATAGTAAGCACATGGCTTACCATAGCTAGTCGTTGATACTTCCATGTCGACTGTTGAGCATAAACTAATCTCTAGTAAAGTTAACTCGATAATAAAAATGATAGTTTGTAGTATGTGCAGTTTAAAGTAAGAGCAAAAGTGAGAGTCAAATGGTAGAAAAGTGTTAACAAAGTGGTGGAAGAGTGGTAGCAGTTTATAGTAGTCATGATCTTTTTCTTTTTTACCAGAATGTGATTTGAGTAAATGTAATTTCTAAACCTTAGCAGTGAGTAGTCAGTTAGTCTTGGTTCAGACAAGCGTAAACAGTTCTCCAATGAATCAGAGATCAAGATTTTCATTATGAAACAGTTGTGTGTAACCAATTAGGTATCGGTACTTGATAGCTTCACACATGAACAAAAATTCCAACATATCTGACATCAGATTTTCATTATGAAACAGTTGTGTGTAACCAATTAGGTATCAGTACTTGATAGCTTCACACTTGAACAAAAATTCCAACATATCTGACATGAAATACATGATTTGAAAGTTGACAAAGAATATCCAATCAACCATTGTAGTTGCAATGTCAAACACAAAGACAAAATCAGCATGAACTTTTAAGTTACAGGAAAATTCTATGAAATAGACTATGCATGAAATTTGGAAATACACATTAGAAGTTTGCAACACCATCCTTCTAGCCTATATAAATTATCGACATGGAAAGTGTGCACTGCCCCTAACATTAAACCAATTTATCAATAACGCAAGTCAACAATCAAAACATTTTGTCTTGAGTCTTTCATTTAATGCATATATTCTGTCTACATTGAACAGTAACAAAAAACGCCAATCATAATTAATTAAGTTTGCTTTAATTCGTTATGAAATGATAAATACATATTTAAAGTTTTGGCTGACTGTTCAGAGTGAATCGCCTTTGAACACATAAGAGAGGGAATATTTTAAGACTTAACCTCTGCTCATCTAACATAACCTAAATTTACCTAACCTAACCTTGTCATATAGGTAAGAAACGGGTCAAGCTATGCTTTCGACTACCGAGTTTCAGCTACTTTTCAAGGTTACTCTCCCGAACATTGCCGGAGACTGCTGATAAACACCTATGTTCCAACGGCGGCGGCGCGCAACGACTTACATGATGCGCTTCCCCCTTTTCATTGATCCCTGTTGATTTGTCCCTTTGGACTGGTCCCTGTTGACTAGCCCCTTTGGAAGGGCCCTTTTTGAATGGAGTCATTTTTGACGGGTCCCTGTGGACAGGTCCTCTTTTATATATTTATTTTGTGTGTATGTTGAAAAACGATATTTCCAAAACAAGATTTTTATTTTTCATTTTATGATTTTGTAAATGATTTTAATGTGAGTGCTTGACCATGGCAATAATACAGTCTATCTATATGTTAGCGGAACCATAGAGGCTTATTACTACTGCAAGTAAGAATGTTTTACAAAAAACGACTATCTACCACTACATTTGAAAAACAAAACGATTGAAAAAAATCTATTTTCCATTCATATATAAGTGCTAATTCTCCCTCTCCCCACCCTACCTCACCGTATTTTCTCTGGTCAAACAACCAATGCTACCCACACACACACACACACAAGCTTTCTATCTCTCTCTATATATATGTTTTCTCTTGTCCACGAGATAAAAATTATGGTTGCTGGATTGTATCCTGCACTGTTTATGCGACATACCTTTGCCAGTTCATAAAACCGTTAGGTATTTCTCTACACATAGCGATTTTACCACTGCTCTACCTACGCCTTTTGCTTGTTTGTCTTTCTTACAGGCTAGTATGTGATAGGCAGCATTAACTGTATATCAAACCCAGTCTACCTTTGTATTTGTAATCTAAGTAATAATTTGAAAAGAGACAAGTGTAATCAGTTTTAAACATTATCTCTGCTTTTTTTGTTTGTTTGTTTGTTTGTTTGTTTGTTTGTTTGTTTATGACATGTATATTAACCTAAAATCAAACCTTGTCTACCTTAGTGAAAGGCTAACAGTTTAACCACTGCGTCACCATACCCTTCTTTCTTAGTTTGATTCATTCTAGGCCTTAGAGCTAGAAATCGAGTTACGATCTCCAGTGCAAGAGGTACATGTGCTCACCACTATAGCATATAATGGTTAGCTGGTAACATTAGACAACCGAAAATGATTGTATTCCTGTTAGTCAAGCATTTCTGTCATTTGCCTACTGTATGAGCACTGCCAGCAAGACAGTTTGGTTTAGAACCAGCGAGTGTGTGTGTGTGTGTATAGATTATTAGCCTCAAGCATTTAAAGCTTATTGTGTGTAGCGACCATCTTGCTCAGTAACCACTGAGTAAGTTTTAACAGTCAACTCATAAAAAACAGCATAGGATAGTTGTGTGTGAGTGTGGTTCATGTACTTGGGAATATGCATTAGCACCATGCGCTAGCTTTACCTTACCCTCTAGAGGTGGAGCGTTATCCCTTTCTTTGGACATTGCCAATGACTGCATTCCCCCGCAAGTTTTACACTTAAGCCCTTGGCTTGTTCATGATTAGGTTTGGTTTGCTAGAGGCTTGGTTTGGTTCAGTTGGGTTTGATTCGACTTGGTTCAGTTTAGTTTAATGTAGTCACCATTTTTTATATTTTTAGCTACACTCTTTAATCAATTAATTAATGATAGTCTACTCTTAATTCTTGAATCGATAAATTGAATTTTGTGTACACCGTTTGTCAAGCCATGCCTACAACCTATACTCCCTATGTACTACAGTCAGATCTGGAAACAAGTTCCAATGGTCAAAGGCGTGTCAGTCACCATACATGTAGCCTACAATAATTCTTTCTTTACCTAGCTAGGTTTCGTCACTCACAGTAAACATCTTACATTATGGGTTTACAATATATTAAGAAAAGCAAAAGTCCATGATCTTGTTGTTTTGGGTCTTTTTTGGGGAAATTCATAAGCCATAAAAAGAATGACATCATGTCAAGTTCTGGGGGGATCTTGTATTTCAAAATCCCATTATCGGTTTATAAAATCTCAAGGCCATGCCCTAGCAGTTTTGGATTATTTCAATCAATGAGTCCACCATAGCAAAGATCGGAGAAATAAATACTCTTAAAACAAGTCGTCACATGACCCTCTCCGAAAAATGCTTCGCAAAATATAAATTCATCCATTGAACATTGAACATGATCGGCGACATCATCCTCGCTTCCCCCTCCCACCATGGTTGCCATATCGTTTGACCTTCAAGTATCCTCAGCATCTCTGTGCTTTTTTCATTGCCCTGTTGACAAGTCAAGTCAATGCATTCCAATAAGCTCAAATAACATTCACATCCTGTCAGTCTGCCCCAGCAAGTTTGTTTTCTATACTCACTTCAAGCAACATATAACCAAGTTCTGTTTGTTCTATCTAAAGCCAACTACATCTGATCAAGGAATTATCATTTGTCATTTCACTCATAATCGTTTACATGTTAAAGACCCCCTTCAGGGGGTTTAGGAATTCCATCATAGAAAAAATCGGAAAACGAACCCTCGACCCGCCGTCTCATCGAAATAGCGAATACTGTATTGGTATATCACCACCGTGGCCAGTAATAGCCTCGTTGAAACACGTGCCCAGTGGTACCGTCTCTTTCTATCTACAACCACTCTTCATGAACATTTTAGACAGATTTAAAAAAAAATGGTTTAAAAACTAAAATGTTTTCAACAAAAGTGTCATTAGACCCTTTCGCATTTAAAAAAAACATAAATACTATATTCGAAAGGGGGGAGGGGGAGGGGAGGGGCGTCACCCCGAGTCCTACGACCCCTCGTATACGTCTCTGGCGTTATTGGTTTATGAGTTATAACAAAAAATCTAAAATCACAGTTTTACACCAAAAAATTCTGTTTCCCTCATTCTCAAAAACTTTAACCTATTACCAAAATAAAGAGGGTTTCAAGACAAGCCATTTGACACGTCATAGGACCATGCATTCGTGAGATATCGGAAAAAGTCTAAAATCATGGTTTTATCCCCAAAAAGCCTGTTTCCCTCATTCTCAATACTTTAACCTATTAATAACATATATAGGGCTTCGAGACAAGCGATTTGACACGTCACACGTCCAAATCCGGCCTTGCGTTTGAGAGATATCGGCAAACTTCGTAGGAAAGTAGGCGACTATCTGGCTCTCTCCTCACCAGCAAAACCCCTTCTTATAAATCTTTTTTTTTTCAAAGAGCTCGCCCTCTTACAAAAATCCCAAGTGCGCATGCGTACAAAACAAAAACAAAAATGTTGAGCCATAGCGGCAGCCATAACAACGTATGCGCTATATGAGCAACAACGTTTAAGTTCATTTTAGCAGCGCACCTTATACATGTCGCATTTGAAAAGAGACTTTCACTAAAAAATTACAATTTCACCCCCTAGTAGGGGTAGGTTTTATTTAGGGGTTGAAATGAGTGGTCCATTGGAAAGAGGGCGTCAACCCGAGTCCAACGACACCTCATTTGTCAAAATCGGACCATGCGTTCGAGTGATATCGACTTTGCCCCTGAATGTATTGCGGGTTAGTATGTGACGTCAGAGGGAGAGGTGGAGGGGGGGGGGGGGGGCAGAAACCGCCTCACTCCCCTACTCGTTTGAAATCCTCAGCCGTTCCGATTCCCAAGTAGAAGAAAGACAAGATACCGGTATTGAAAACGAGACATCCAGACGCGACAAACCTACCCATAACCCTATGAAAAGGAGACGTCCCCGTGTACTTGTCATGGGTGACTCAATTCTGCGAAATGTAGGTCCAGTAGTTGATGATGCCGCAGTCTATTGCTATCCAGGAATAAGAACTGAGCAATTAACTAGAAAGGTATGGGCAAACGAGGTTCGAGAAGACCCTGAGGTGGTAATGATTCATGTAGGGACCAATTGCTTGAACAGTTCTCCAACACCAATTCACATTATGAATGACATGGACAAGCTCGTGGACGAAGTGAAAAGTGCCTTTCCGAGTTCAAAAGTGTGTGTTAGTGGTGTATTACAAAGACGTGACATAGACCCACGATACATTAATGCCGTGAATTCAACACTGGATTGGTTGTGTAGTGAAAAAAACATTATCTTTTTAGAAGGGAACTCTTGGTTACAAGACAGGGACCTTGCTTATGATGGTCTCCACCTCAATAGAAGAGGAACAATGAAATTTGGAAAACTTTTAAACAGAGTTGCCAAGTGTTTACTCTCGGAAAACTAATTGCTAGAACGAGTGATGATATCTTATTGTTTAGAGAGAAGAAAGCGCTAACTACAAGTGGACACCTAGGTGAAGTTCAGTGCAGCGAACATAAGTACAACTGTTTGGATGAGTTCATGCAACGGGACTCTAATATAAGTGCATGCATAAACTCATTAGAATTAGGTGGAGAGGTTAGGTGTTTGTACATTAATAGCAGAAGTATTCGGAATAAGCTTGATGACATTGAAATTATCGTGCAAATGATAGGTCAGATAGATGTATTGGTAGTTACAGAAACGTGGGTGAAAAGTAATGAGGCAGATTTTTATAACTTCAGCAATTTCACAAGCGTGTTTGCTCATAGAGATGACAAAGTTGGTGGGGGTCTGGGTATTTATGTATCACATAAATGGAAAGTGAATGTTAAAAGAAAGTGTGAAATGAATCATAGTTTGATGTGGATTGAGGTATTCAGAGATGATGTTAAAAGTAATAGGCCAACGTATAAAATCATTGATATTATTGCAGCATATAACCCCAATAGAAGCAATGCCATACCCTTCTTAAATTCATTTGAAAGTTTTCTTAGCCAGATAAACAATAAATTATGCATCTTCCTCGGAGATACCAACATTGATATCCTAGCTGAAGATCAATTAAGAAGGAAATACACACATCAAAAAAAGTTTTGCATCACCTCGGTTCCAAGAGTTCCGGAACCTTTAAATACAAAGGGAATAGAGATCAACACAAACAACATTTCAGCTCGTTTTATTGCTCATGAGACCCACACATTGCATGTTGTACCATCATACAGCTAGACTTTCAGCATTTGTGGTCCAGATTGCAGTACACACCACTACCTCTAATACCCAGTAGCACGTCCTCTTGCATTGATGCATGCCTGTATTCGTCGTGGCATACTATCCACAAGTTCATCAAGACACTGTTGGTCCAAATTGTCCCACTCCTCAACGACAATTCGGCGTAAATCTCTCAGAGTGGTTGGTGGGTCAAGACGTCCATAAACAGCCCTTTTCAACATATCCCAGGCATGTTCGATAGGGTTCATGTCTGGCGAACATGCTGGCCACTGTAGTCGAGCGATGTCGTTATCTTGAAGGAACGCATTCACAAGATGTGCACGATGAGGTCGAGAATTGTCGTCCATGAAGACAAATGCCTCTCCAATATTCTGCCGATATGGTTGCACTATGGGTCGGAGGATGTCATTCAGGTATCGTAAAGCCGTTTCGGAGCCTTCCATGACCACCAGTGGCGTACGTCGGCCCCACATAATGCCACCCCAAAACATCAGGGAACCACCACCTTGCTGCACTCGCTGGACAGTGTGTCTAAGACGTTCAGCCTGACCAGGGTGCCTCCAAACACGTCTCCGACGATTGTCTGGTTGAAGGCATATGCGACACTCATCGGTGAAGAGAACGTGATGCCAATTCCGTGGGGTCCATTCAGCATGTTGTTGGGCCCATCTGTACCGCGCTGCATGGTGTCGGGGTTGCAAAGCTGGACCTCGCCATGGACGTCGGGAGTGAAGTTGCGCATCATGCAGCCTATTGCGCACAGTTTGAGTTGAAACACGACGTCCTGTGGCTGAACGAAACGCATTATTCAACATGGTGGCATTGCTGTCAGGGTTCCTCCGAGCGGCAATCCGTAAGTAGCGGTCATCCACTACAGTAGTAGCCCTTGGGCGGCCTGAGCGAGGCCTGTCATCGACAGTTCCTGTATCTCTGTACCTCCTCCATGTCCGAACAACATCGCTTTTGTTCACTCTGAGACGCCTGGAAACTTCCCTTGTTGAGAGCCCTTCTTGACACAAAGTAACAATGCGGACGCGATCGAACTGCGGTATTGACCTTCTAGGCATGGTAGAACTACAGACAACATGAGCAGCGTACCTTCGTCCTGGTGGAATGACTGGAACTGATCGGCTGTCGTACCCCCTCCGTCTAATAGGCCCTGCTCATGCATGGTTGTTTACATCTTTGAGCAGTTTTAGTGACATCTATGAACAGTCAAAGGGACTGTATCTTGGATACAATATACACAGTCAACGTCTATATGCCGGAGATCTGGGAACCGAGGTGATGCAAAACTTTTTTTGATGTGTGTATCTAAATCTAATAGCATGCTATGGTTTTAAACAGTGCAACACTAAATATGCTACACGACTTTGTGACACTGCAGCTACCTTATTAGATCACGTGTCACTAAACAATTCAGAATTAAGTTATAAAATATCAAATGTCAGCAATGATATTAGTGATCACAGTATATTAATTCTTGATATTTCCAAGACCAATTATAGCACGTACACTCAGTCAAATAACTCGACAAAATCAACAACACACGAGGACTCTTGGGGTAGGCAACACACTCCTGAAACTAATATATCTATAAACGCAGATTCCCATAATGATGCAAACAGTACTGTTAACTCTCTATATAACTCTTTCATCAAACAATTGAATCTAAGGAATAGGCATAGCCAAAGAAAAATAACAAACAATACTAACAATAAAAGACAGACTACTAACTTACCATGGGTCACAGCTGAACTCCTTACACTTATAAAACAACGAGACACTCTGCATGCAAAGCTCAAAAATCCCCTTCACAAAAATAATAATGATATGAACCAAGAATACTGTAGATGCAGGAATAGTGTAACAAACTTAAAAAGAAGACTAAAGTCAAATTACTACTCAGAAAAATTCAGAACATATGGAAACAATTCCAATAAAACTTGGGAGACTATCAAAGAAATCATACACAACAAAAAACCAACAGTTGAGACATGCACTTCACTTGAAATAGACAACAAAATTATCACAGACAATCAAGAGCTATGTGAATCATTTAACTTGTTCTTCACAAACATTGCTGGAAGTCTAGCAAAAGCTATTCCTGAACAGAAGGAAATCCTCAGTAAGAACCACAAGCAGTCAAATTCCCTCTACTTATATCCAACAGATGAAGCACAGGTCAAGTCCATCATCACAAATTTAAAGAATAAAAAGAGCTGTGGCTTAGATAGGATCAAGACAAATTTCATTAAAAACAATATGCAATCCTTTATTAAAATCTTGGTTGAAATGATTAATGAGTCCTTAGTTACTGGCATGATACCAGATGACTTAAAAGTGGCCAAAGTAGTTCCTATATTTAAGGGTGGTGACAAAAGAAATCCAAATAATTATAGACCTGTTTCTATTTTATCGGTAGTTTCAAAAATTCTGGAAGAAGTAGTAAAAACAAGATTGCTTTCATTTCTGAACAAGAATACATTCTTTCATAATATGCAATATGGATTCAGGGAAAATTCTAGTACTGAGGCAGCAACTATTGACCTAATAACAATGCTACAAGAAACTATTGACAAAAATAATATGGCAGTTGGGTTATTTATTGATCTTACAAAAGCCTTTGATACAGTAGATCATAAAATACTGTTGTCAAAATTAGAAAATGCTGGTGTCCGAGGTATAGCTCTAAAATGGTTCCAAAGCTACCTTATTGGAAGAAAGCAGCATGTAGCTTTGAATAAATGCATAAGTTCAGGAAAATATATAACTCATGGCGTTCCACAAGGATCTATACTTGGACCTACATTATTCTTAATTTATATAAATGATATTGTGGAATGTAATTTGAGAGGGCATATCAAATTGTATGCAGATGATACAAATATCTTCTACACTGGGAAAGACATAATTGAAATCATACAAAATGTGCAACAAGATATAAATACTCTCTCACAATGGTTCCAGGCCAATAAGTTAACAATGAACCTACAGAAGACCAATTACATGGTAATTTCAAAACAAAGCATGAAAGAAATCACACATGACAAAATATATATAAATAATATTGAAATAAAAGAGGTTAATCAGGCAAAGTATTTAGGTCTAATCATCGACAAACACCTGACCTGGATTGAACACGTTGAACGAATTGCTAGTAAACTCTCACCTATAGTAGGGATCCTAAGGAAACTTCGGTATCTTATTCCCCTAAACCTTATAAAACAAATCTACTATTCACTTGTACATAGCAAGCTCCAATATTTAAATGTTATTTGGGGTCACTGCAGGAAATCCACACTGAATGATTTAATGACTATTCAGAATAGGGCTATTAGAAACATATTTAACCCTCCTTACTGCACTCCAGTAAAAGATCTGTACATCAGAAGTAAAATTCTACCCCTCAGCATAAGTGCAGAACTCCGAGCAGCTATGCTAATATACAAGATTAAACACAACACAATACTCTATAGCTCTCCCTACATCTTGAACTCGGACAATCATTCTTATGGAACTAGGCATGCGAAGGACGTAGCCTTATATATAATTCACTCTTCTAAATATGGTAGAAATAGTTTCAAGTTCTCTGCATCACAGTCATATAATAAACTTCCTGATGAAGTAAAAAGTGCACCATCTTTGTCAGTATTTAAGAAGAAAACTATGAAAGTATTGTGGGAAAAATTCGATGTATCTTAATACATCAAATAAGTTATGTAGTTAAAAATCCTAAGTCATTTTAAGGGACCTTGGTCTAAACAATCTTAGATATGGCATCAACTTTATAATAGGCCTATGTCCTTATTCATCAATTTGTGTTACCTTCAGAATTTTCTTCCTTGGTGTGTAAACACACATATTACTGTACAATTCCTCTGTACGAGCCTATGGCTCTTTGGAATTAATTGAATAAAATATCTATCTATCTAACCTCAAGCCTCCGTGGCTTAGGCGGCAGCACGCCGGCCTCTCACCGCTGGATCCGTGGTTCAAATCCCGGTCACTCCATGTGAAATCTGTGCTGGACAAAACGGAGGCAGACAGGTTTTTCTCCGCGTACTCCGGTTTTCCCTGTCATAATTTCATTCCAGCAACACTCTCCACTATCATTTCATTTCATCTGTCATTCATTTAATCATTGCCCCAGAGGAGTGCGTCAGGCCTCGGCAGCCGGCACAGTTCATATCCTCGCCGCTAGATGGGGGCTTCATTCATTCCATTCCTGACCCGGTCGGAGACTGGAAGCAGGCTGTGGATTTTCATTTTTCATCTATCTATCTAACCTCATAGCGCGAGTGATCGCAGGTTAAGGATTGATAAAAATGAGGATTCACTAGGATTCATCTGCATCTTGCATCTGGGTAAAAGATAAGCAGCTAAGTTACTGTACCATCTTGCTTCCTGCAACACTGACAAGCTGGAAAATTAAAAAATAAAGACGAAGAGTGACATAATAGTGAAAATACAGGAGACACACAATGTGGGACAGGTCGCAACAAAACAAAACATTATTTTGACTTACGTCAGTGTTAGAGGAAGTGAAGACATGTTTTACCTACAGTATATTTCATTTTTCATTGTCCTGCATATTAGGACATGCCATATTAAAAATGATTATTGTTGTTGTTGTTGTTGTTGTTGTTTGAGTCTTCAGTCTTTTGACTGGTTTGATGCAGCCCTCCATGCTTCCCTGTCCCGGGATAATCATTTCTTCTACACCCTACATCCGACACAATCTGTTTAAAATATTCTAACTTTGGTCTACCCCTAGATTTCTTGCCCTCGACTCTTCCTTCCATAACTAACTTTGCTATTCCTAGGTGTCTTAATATGTGTCCTTCCAACCTATCTTTTCTCTTCATTAGCAGTCGTCAGAAACATCTCTCCTCTCCCACTCGTCTTAATTCCTCTTCATTTGTAATCCTATCTACCCTTCTGATCTTCATCTTTCTGCTGTAACATCACATTTCAAACGCTTCAGGTTTCCTCTTTTCAACTGCTCCAACACTACGAGTTTCACTTCCATAGAGAGTCACACTCCAGACAAAGGCTTTCAAAAATGACTTTCTAATATCTAAATCTATATTCGGAGTAAGCAGATTCCTTTTCTGTACAAATGCTTTCCTTGCCTGTGATAACCTACTTATTATATCCTCTTTGCTTCGTCCATCACTCCTTATTGATTGTTGGGTCATTAAAAATAAAGTACTGTATGCGGTTCCCCTATTTACTATTAATGAAATAGAAAAAGATTCTAATCAAATTGGTCATAAAGCTGTGTCATGGTCCAAATCAGGTAACAGATTTGAAAATATACTGGTAATTAACATCTTTTATCATTTTTTAAAAGTATTTTAATGCCCATAACATAAGGTGGGATCAAATAAAACCAGTTAGAGTAGATTTAGTAAGATTAGTTAAAAGGTAGATCAGCAGGTGTGGTAGAATCCACCAAAGAAAGAAAACTACCTCCTTTTTTGTTTATGTTTCAAAATTGTATATTTTATATTGACATTAACCTCTGTGACCAAAAGTCCTATTAAAATGTTGCCTAACTAAAGAGCAATATTAAATAAACTTCCCTATATATTGCTTTGTTTAGTTCTGCTCTACCTCCTGATATAGTCTTTGTTCATCTTGATAAAGTTATTCATGCAGGTTTTATTTGATCCAACCGTATATATTTCCCTCTAAGTTTGTTTAGAATAGATATGACTGAACTCTCTTTTTTCTTGTAAGCTGAATTTAGGTGAAAATAAAGAAGATGGTACTTTGCTAGAATACAATCCAAAGATAGGCTTCACCATGCATTACATTAACATCGTTCAAGCTGGCCTTTATAACTGTGAGGTTGGAGACAAAGGACTATTGATCTCTCTGCGGATCATGAGTATGTATCTTTTTGTATTTCAGTTCATTTTGTTGTCATAACTGAGTGAGAATTTTATATATCTGTAGGACTGTTGGTGAGAAGAGAATAAAAGTAAAGTGATGCCAAGTACGGTATTCATGACATGGGAACTGTATATCTAGGACTTGAATTTCTGGCTCTCTGAAATGTAAACTGATCTTCACATCATCCTTCATAGCCACATGTTTGTAGCATAATCCTATGATTGGGCCTCAGAGGACTGAGTATTTTCAAAAACAACTTCCATCCAACTCATAGCCAGCAGATAATAGGGCGCATGATGTCAATGTAACCTGACCCTCGGCTGCATAACCTTGGTTTCAAGCCATGGGGTGCTGCTTCTCATAGGCAGGTACTTCAATGTTCTCGTACCCAGCCAAGGTAGCTATGCCTATTTACATTCAAGGCTGTGGGCCCAAGCTACCTTCATACTGAGATGATGCGTGGATTCAAACCCCACTTTAGGACACCAAGTTGGCAGAGAATATATTGAGGTTCAATATAATAAAAATAGATGGGACCATCCAAGTAGGTGGCCAGGATCTCATTGAAGTAGGTCTCTTTTAATATCTGAGCCCCATAAGCTGTGCAGATAGCGACACTCTTTCCAATGCCTGTGCTGATGTCAATGCTGCTTGTTTGAAGTGGGGACAGATCACTGGCAAAACTAAAATCTCTAAAAGCATTATACATCCAGTTGCTCTCTATGGTTCTGAATGCTGGCCAGCCACTGTCAGGATGACCAATGTCAGTGCTGGGATTGTTTGTCTTAACTCTAAATGTCAGTAACCTGTCCAGTTGTGAGGCATACCGTATACCGCTGGTGAATAAATATACTTCGAGGCGTATAAACATCCTTTAATCCCTTCAACTTATTAAACAGGTTTCAAAGTGATCAAGTATTATTGCCAATCGGTTTATCTCGATCATATCTGGTAAGTTCTGCTTTGCTTACATCTGCTGGGTTATTTATTTAGGACATCTTTTATCATTAGCACCAAGTACTGGGTGTGAATGAAGTTTGAATAATATGTATTCCTATGTTCTTGTGGTGTAGCCTACTTAACAGTCTGCAACTACAGGATAATTATTTGAGTCTGGTTGTTGTTATTGATTCATGTAGGGGGCTTGCGACATCATGGTCCTGTAGCCCCATGCACTTGGGTATGTGTGGAATCTGTCTGATAATCTGTGTTATTGTAATGACTGTATTAGTGTATGTATTTGTAAATGGGGCTAGGATTGGTTAGCAAGCAGCCGTGACCATGTTAAGTACCATCTTAGCATTTATATGGAGAAGAAGTGGGGAAGCTACAGTAAACCACTTGTAGGATGGTTGAGGAGGGGATCGGAACCCACCTCTCCTCAGGTTTGCCACATAAGGTTAGATGTATCCCGTTCCAGCCATCAGACTAGAATGAATTTCCTTGACAGAGCCAGAACCCGGACCTCAGGGGTGACAATCAAGAATGCTAGCCACTGTGCCTCAATGTGGTCTTTTTAATCATGCACTTCACCAACGTGGAATACAACTTAACACACTTGGCTATAGAGGAGGATTATGTATAGATCCTCATGTCACAAGATATCTTGGAATCACTCTATTATCTCAGTACTGTACTTGTTTTCAACATGATGAATAATATCAATATTGCACAAAACTCTCTCTCAGTATGAAGAATTCGTACATAAAGACCCAACAATCTTCTACCCCTACAGATTCTGAGAGGAAATATCCATAATGGAAACTTTAATAAATTGTTCACATTCAGAAGTCGAGCTGCTTGAAAATGCTCCTCTCATTTATTCACTCATATGTTGCCCTTGATACAGTAACTAAATGTAGAACATTGTTTGGTGTAGTGAAAATACTACAGTATCTTCTAATGTGGGTTCAGTGCATTTATAATTCCAGGATGGATTTAAATTTGATCCTAGGGTGGGAGTGATAATTACAGCCACTAATGTGACTGGTGCAGAATCAATAGGGTGTATAGCAACACTCGGTGGCACTACACATGAAATAATAGGTCTACTTTCTGTTTTTAGTAAGTGATTGGTTCTATGGTTTATTGCAATGCTTCTTGTGTCACGTCTTGCAGCATTTTACCCACCCTGGGATCTGATCCATTTGGCTGTCAATTAACCTAGTATGTATTAAAATAATAGTGCATTCAAATAATTTCCCTGCAGCACAGTCTCCATTCTAGACAGACAAGTGGATGGGCCTGTTGCTGCCTGGTAGCCACATCGATGGCATTCTGGCACTTCCTCATTAATTTATAAAATATAAAATATATAGATTCTGATGATCCGCACTTGTATACAACTTGCATCACTTGATTTTTCAGTGCTAAGAACTGTACAATAGTGACAACCAGGAAACAAACTGAGAATGAGGAGTGAGGGGGAGAGAGAAGGAGTGTTTGCATATGGGGCTGGGGCAGGTTTACCCAGCTATTTTGAAGTATCGTTTGCCAATACGTTCTATTTTACAGAAAAAAGGTAAATGGCATAACTAAGTTGTATGTTAACCACGAGCTTGTATACGTTCAATATCAAAAACTTGGCAATCAAGCGGAGTAAGTGGCATACAAGTAGCACATGCAGACGTTCAAAATCTGTACTTTCAGAGGGTTTTAACTCTGGTGAAACTGAATTAGGGCCCAAAATTTTACGTGAGTTAGATTAGCCTACTGAATCTGATACAATGCATGTGAGCAATTTTTCTCCTTAAAATATGAGGTCGAGTTGGTGATGTTCCCTTGTGAGATGAGCTGTGTTATAATGACTGGACTAGAAAGAGAGTGAATGATTGAGTGAGTGTTCTTTTAATTGGGATTAGGATTGAAAAGGAAGTGCCTGTGGTCTGATGTTATGTACCATCCCAACATCTACGTGGAGTAGACGTAGATAAATCATTAAAAAAACTTCCTGTATTTCTCTTTTTATTGTGGTGATGTACTGGTGATTTAAATATAAATTTTAAAATGTTTAATCAAGGGGCCAAAATGGCAAAACTACAGTAGTAATGAATCCTTAAATAGGCAAAGGAAGCAAAAATCAGCAATATATTGTAGCCCATCGTGTCGGAGAATGCTTGATCATAACTTGGCTTTGCTGATGCGGCTTCGGGGTGCGTACCGTCCAGCCCACAATATGACCTCACATTCAGATATGGAAGCACTGATGGATCAACAAGACTACACAAACAACTAACATATTACAATTAATATGAATTTATTATCTTAAAGAGTTTCCAGGTACATATAAATACAAATACAAATATAAATTGTTTGGAATCAATCCAAAAACAAAAATCAAAATCAATAAAAGTCATCATAAAATCACTCAAATCAATACATTAAAATTATCTCGCTTAGCACCCATGATCTGGTATTCATTACTTAAAATCAACCCAAAAATTATTCCTTACAGTTTGGTTTATATTTATTTAGGCACAAATAGGCACTATCACTTCATCAAGAATCACCTAAGGCTTATGGACATTTTCCGTATATCATTATAATCCCTTCAGGGCCTTTACTTTGTATTTATTTGCATTTCTATGCATTATATTCAGTTACTTTTAAACTGCACAAGTTTCTTCCATTTAAGCCTTAGTTGTTTACCTTTGAACACAACACATCAACACTTTTTCATTTTATGTTTTCCATTTTACATTTTACATGTCATGAATCGAACCCACACCCTTCAACTTGTTTCTCATGCTCTAAGGTGGTTCCTTAATGATGTATCATGTGCTATTATCATTACTCTTTGTTTTCACTTCCAAACTCAATTATTCACTTACCCGTCTCACTTACTTCAACTTTTTGAGGTAGAAATCGGTCCATTTCTTAACATATCTATCCTTGACTATTATCGTCAAATATTACGGAATTACTTCAAACTTTGGATGAGGACATTTGTCTAAAACTCATCAATACAAATCTTTACTTCATTATTCTATAGCACCTTTATTAAACAAATTTGCATATTTATCCATTAATGGCCACTACCTATGCATATCCTCCCCACCTTCACTCAGAATGCTCCTATTGTCTAGCTCCCCTTGCGGTCTCGTAAAAGCCTGCAAGGTCGCTCGCCTCCCCTCTTCATGCTATTTAGTTTAAGATTAACGACTTTAGTCTTCACTCCATTCATTCAACCCACGCGACTTACATTGTTTATTTCACTTCCCGTTATAAGTATATGAATGTCCAAGCCAGGGGCGGTTCGACCTTGTACATCTAGGGGGGTGAGAATTTAAAAAATGCCGACTGGCTGTTGATCATTGCCGACTATACGCTTAAAAACTGAGCAACGGGAGGGAAAGGGAGGGAGAAGGTGGGGGGGGGGGGGGGGGGGGAGGGACAGTGGCGGCAAACGATACACAAGACAAATATACTTAATTAAAGGCTTTCATTTAAAATGTATTTTATTAGTTCCAGAATTTTGAATCGCAGGAAAATTTTATAAATGAACAAAATAAGTGTTTAAATATTACAAGAATTAAAGAAAATCTAGTTATTCTTTCTAAAACACTACTCTACGATGTTTTAACAAGGACTTCTTCTCCACTATCTCCGTAATTTCAATGTCGTCGACCTTATCTTTCGTTGAAAACAACATCATGAGGGAGTCTAAGCGGTCGTCACCCATCGATGTCCGCAAATGATTGTAAATGAGCTTCAACTTGCTGAAGGACCGTTCGGAAGAAGCAGAAGACACTGGGGATGTTAAAATCAGTCGAAATACTTGTTAACCACACGGGATAATCCTCTTTAACTTAACAGCAACTTTTGCGATTTCTTTAAAAGATGAGCACTGTTTACTGGCATCGAGCAGGATTTCAAGCTCAGCCAGCACAAGCTCTTCATCTTGAAGGATGATTTTCGAGTGTGATTGCTTTATAGATCGGACGCGCTTGATGGTGCAGTTTTTTCTCTCAGCGGGTATCTTGAAAATTATGTGGAATGGCTCTAGCAAAGAAATTAGTTTTGCGAGATTGTCTTGCACGCTTGTAGTAAATACATCCACAAGTATTCGGAACTCCTTTCTGTAGAATGTAAGGAAAGAAATCTCTGCTGTCGTTTCAGCATGCGCGTCATTCTTCTTTGTAAATCGCCGGGTCCTGTGGTGCTTTAAGAAGTCTTCCTCCGCATTTACTTGCATACTTTTCGCAAATAACGATGCGTTCATCTAGCCGTCGTCGTTGATATCTTCAAAATACTTCAAAGCGCTCTAAATCAGCTGCATCGCGTCTACTACATTCAGCTCCTCCACTTCTAAAAGCTCGGTTACGTTCTTAATTTTAAACATGATGTTTTTGGTCAAGTACATGCCTCAGATAAAATCAAAGTAGAAGCTTTTTGTGCAAGCCTGACGCAAAATTTCGGGTTTTACTGTCAAATTCAGAATCGAGTTATGTTTTCCTTGTTTCCAATGCTGTGACTATCTCTTCATAAGACGTAGAAACAGCTCTCATCGATTCGGCGCGCGCAGTCCACCTTGTTTTTGATAATTTTTTTTGTTGAAGTGAATGTTCAATTTTTTCCAGCTCTTTCTGCAAGCTTAAATGTCGTTTCGTGCTACCCGTAAAAAAACCTACAATGCTTCAAGAGTGTCAAAAATCTCTCTGATAAGTGCGCTAGCATTACAAGCTGGCTCTACGAAAATGTTTAACCTGTGAGTTTGGCATGGAACGTACGGAATATATATTTTGCACTTCTCTGATAGCTTTTTCTGAGTGCCATTGTATATGCCAGACATGTTACTAGCAAAGTCGTACGATTGAAACGCTAGTTTATCGAGTGGAAGTAAAAGTTCTTCTGAATTTAAAATTAAAAATACTTTTTTCCAGCCAACTCCTCTCCAGTCATTTTTGTTAAAACAGCGTCTATTTTAAAAGCTGCTCCACAGGAACGAGCTCTTCATCTTTTTCGACGACGTATCGGATATTCAACGCGAAGAGGTCTTTATGTGACATATCGGGAGTAGTATCCGCTATAACGGAGAACATACCGGTGTTCTTGATCTCTTCTGCAATTATTTCACGAGTTTTCCCTCCAAGTAGACGAATTCATTTTGAGAGTCCTTGCTCATATACGTAGGCTAACGTTGTGCTTTCGCGTATTCACTTCTTCCAACCACCTATTCATCACCGGACTATGCCGTGAAAGTAACTTCACAATTCGCGTGAAGTTTCCATTATCTTGAGTGATTCCACCCTCGTGACCTCGGAAAGCCAAACCTTGCCGACAAAGGGTTCTTGCTGTGTCAATAAGTATCTGGACAACTTTTTTGTGGAACTCCTTTTCTTGTTCTTCCTCAATTCTGATCGTCCGTAAATGTTTATCAAGAAGAACGTCAACGTGGCCTTTTGCATTGACAAAGTGGCACAAATCTGTCATAGCTGCTTGATGAGCTTCTGAAGTGAAGTGTTCTTGTAATTTGACCTTTATCATCTTTCCACGACTTTTCAATTTGTGCCACTGACGTACTCCAGCGTACGACCATTCTTCACTTGCGGACGCCCTTCCTCGTCCGTTTGGAAATAAGCCACAGGCAAACCAAAACACCGCGTCTTTTTCAATGCTGTACTTCAACATGGGAAAGTCCGTATACCAGGCCGGATTAAATCGATGCTGCTTATTTTCTGGTATGTCTGGATTTGCTGGAAATACACTAAGTTTTGGCTCGAAGGCCCCGAGTGAAGTCAGGTACAGTCGTTCGTTTGCCGTGATAATTCTTCTCCGTTTTGCAGGATCGCGATTAACAGGTAAATCGCCCGCTTGAATGAGTACTGCGTCTGCACGCATGTTATTTTCCTACTCTCTTGCTCGTTGAAGCAACTGACCGCTTTCATCGTGGATTCTGGATAAGCAGTCTTATCATTTCTACCATAAAAAGTTTTGTGTTCGGAATAGCGTCTTCTTTTATTGTTTTCAAAATACCTTCAACTCTTTTGAAATGCGTTATAAACTCACTAACTTGGCCAGAAAAATCAATCCACGAAAATTCGCTACTACGCGGTGTAGGATCGTCACCACTACAACCGATGAAGTTCCAGCTGCTCGTAACTTGCAAACGCCAGATGTGTTGGGAGATAGTGATGGTTCAACGGTTCGCGATGAGCAACGGTGGTCAATGGCTCAACGGTAGATGATGGCTAACAATGGGCGATGGCTCAACGGTGGTAAATGGCGGAACGGTGGACGATGGCTCAACGATGGACGATGGCTCAACGGTAGACGATGGCTCAACGGTAGATTTTGATTTTAATTGTACCTTAGCTACCCGATGGGCATTACGTTCAACCCTTTGAAGACGTCGCAGGGGAGCTTTTCCGGATATTCGTTCCATCGACAAAGTTACTTAGACTTGTCTCCTTCACCCCACCCCGGTTTTCTTGTCACTGGGTTTTAAAACACTCTGTAGGTTTTATTTAAATAAAAAAGATGGTTTAAGAGAGAACAACTCCCCCCGCCCCCTCCCCCAAAAAGGTAGACTTTTATGGATTTATCGGGCATTTTTTAATTGATAACACCATTAAACATAAACATGGCTGAAAATATGCATGTATTTATTGTATTATTACGTACGTTTCATGGGTACGTGATGCTCCGTGAAAATGTTCCGTGCCGGCGAAAACTCACGTCCCCACTGCCACTGCATTTGCACCTAGTTATCACTGTAAAAGTTGCTGGTTCAGGAACGACTGCTTTCGCTCATTCTCAGTGACCACTGCACTGATCATAGTGAGCACACCACCCCTTGAGGAACCTAGGAACCATAAACCTGTCAATTTTGTCACAATAGCGCGGATATGTGAGGACGCGCAGAGACAAGCGGTAGCAGGTCATAACATTCCTCCGACAACATCACAATGCGTTGGCTTGACCTGAAGTTATCAATGCGCTCACCAACACCTTTTGTCTAGCCACGTGGCACAGATGCTGGACTCACTTCGCTGTGAAGCTGAGTCACTCTGCATAATTAACGCGGGATATTACTCCCACCCAGGAACGTGCCGATGAGTCCAACCCTTGTCCTTAGTCCCATATTGCTCATCTGTCATCCTTTCTTCAGTTTCCATACACAGAAACGAAATGGCAAGTGGCAGCCGGTGCACAGAGGACTGGAAATGAAACTTTTAAAATAGTTACTTTGCCGACTCTTCCTCCTGCCGCACTGGGCAATTGCCTGGCTGCACGAAATTATTGCTGCGTCCGATTGTGTTGACTCTCGGTAAAATTGCCGACTGTCAGTATAATAAATATTTTTTTTAAGAAATCGGACCAAATCGTATTTGGCCATGCCCCGTTTTGCTTTTTTAAATCCTGTTTTGGGAAATGTTACGACTTCTTCAGGATTTGCCGACTGCCGACTGATGTCGTATTTGCCGACTGAGAAAATACCTGAGGGGGGTGAGACACCCCCCCAAACCCCCCACTCGAACCGCCCCTGGTCCAAGCTCCCTCATATCAATTCAATTATTATTCCTCACTTCATTATATCACTTATTTCATTTTTCTTATAATCACTGCATTTATTCTGAGATCACGACGACTCAATACTTTTAAGGCGGACATTCAGAGATATCCATCATGCCTGAATTCCGTCTTACATTTTTCATTTCACACACTTTTTGGTCGGATAACAATGCTGGTCAATTTTGGATAGGTTATATGACAATAGGCTCGGAGACAATTATTAGTCTCCCCAGTTACATCATATCTCGTAGAAACCTTTTAATCCTTCCAGACTTACATGAACATACTTAGCAATGCCTCGGACTGGCGATCCCCATCAGGCCCAGCGGGACTTACTCTGCAAATTACCATTTTAAGGCGGACATTCAGAGATCTCCATCATGCCTGAATTTCATCTTACATTTTAATACAATTCAGCTGACTGGCAAGACATTTGTCTTCCATGGGTGCGACCCTTAATACAACGACGATGATCCGACAATATATACCTTTTTCGGATCTCCCAAATATGCATGTTATAAGATAGTACATCTTCCTAGCTTGATGCTAATTCATTATTAATTATTTATTGGCCCATTTTGGCAATACAACATTATTTTTACTTGGACTTTCATCGCACATTTCAATATCCTCAGATATCTCAACTTTACTTCTGTCGTGGCATTACTTACTGGTCTTTACTTCGACGTTTTCCCTTTAACATGGCTTATAGCCTACAAACTTCGTAATATATCAGCAGGTGTTCGATTTACCACCATTTACTTTAATTCATTGTATTTTCGATCTGAACAAACATTATTACTTTCATTTACATTTTAAGGTATCCCAAAGATCCTTCAGTTATTCAATTCTTTCAACTAGAGCACATTATTAGTATTATTATTATTATCAACCGTTGTTATTTATCGCATCATTACTTATCGAATGCAATTACTCAATATTTGACTCATTATTCCCGGAGTATAAAAACTCAACACTTATTATTATTATTATTATTATTATCATTATGCTTGTTTCATTATTATCTTTACTGTTTTTCATACGGCATAAATTACTGGCCAATAGTATAGTTACTGTATTAGATTTCTCCTCTCAGTTTTCATTTAATCACTATTTATTATTCATTTTTACGGGTTTCAATTACTTTTACTTTGCACTTTAACAATTATATTCTTCCATTTGACAATTTTATACTTGCGGTTTTTCCAATACATTTTAACCATTATTCATTCATATACTAGAGCATTTACTTGGTTACTTTGTACATTTCACAAATTCTTATTATCACATGATACAACATTTTAGATAATGAAATTCCATTACTCACCCCATGATGTTCAGTTCATGACCATAATTCTGGATGACTTAACCCATCCTATTTCTTCTAATTACACATAGTTACACAATAATAGATCATCTTCATTCTCTGATCATTAATTTTACACTTACACATTTTTAAATACATAATTACTCTGCTTTTAACACTGGTACACTAACAAAACAATTATTTCAATATTTACACTACACTTATTCACACGGACCATATCACAGCGTTCTAGCGATGGATATCAAGACACTGACGATACCTGATGCGGTCTCTACCCCCTGCATCGAACGTGGGATTTCTCCTTCAATGATACTCCTACTTCTGGCAAATCCCTATTTAGTTTAGTCTCCCTATTATCTTGTTACGGCACGTGGCTTTACTGATTCGGCCTGTTTGTTTTAGGCGAAAAATGTTCCTTAATTTTGCCGCCACTTCTTCTCTTATTGCTATCTGCTATCTATCGCAACTTTTATAACGTTATAGCTTGGCTTCCAATTCGAAGTCCATACACTTCCTAATTTCTGTTCCTCACAGCTATTTTCTCGAATATTATTTCCTTTCTTCGAATTCGCGTTCTCGTACGATCTCTGCACTGTGCAGTTACAATATACTGTTCTTTGAATGTCCCTTCTGGGAGTAAATGTTTATCCAAACGCCTTTTAATTTGACGTAATGCACTTGTTTCCGCTCTGTGAATTCCCTAACTGTTTTCCGACTTTTAGCGTTCTTATCTTCACAGTCTGTTAATTCAAGTGTTCTTTAGACTTGTACGATTGCTCAGAGTCTCAAATCCTGGATCATTAACGTGGTGTGACTTCATCTAATTTGTAGCGTAGCGCGCCTCCAATAAAGTCTTAATCTGACTGATTATTGAATCTTTGTCGAATAGCACGACCTACACTTAGGTCTCAAATCGAACTGTGTTCTACTGCTGAACTAACTTGCACTTATGGCACGGTGTGTAGCAGGACCTCCCTTCTGACTGATAATACTTTAGAGTAGCGCCTCGCCGAGGCTCGTCTAAGATTGTGTTAGAATGAATATTCTGGCTTAGCTCCAGGCCTATTTATTTGATTTGACACGAAATGTAGTTCCTTTCGACTTCGGGAACTCAACTCCTGACTCCTTGTTCCGATCTGGTTCTCAATTTATTTCCAGATGTAAAATACTTTAATTTTAAGATTGCATTTTGGCGGAATGAAATTTGTTCACTGGTTAATTTTTAATTAATAAAAATCTTTATTATTCTCACTGAGGGGCCAACCCTATAACTCCGCGCCTTCTCGTAGTATTGCGCTGGAATCCCAGATGACGTAGTCTTAGTCAGCGTTTTCTCCTGTGTATATTTTTCAGGTCTCCAACCTGCAGAATTATTTCGTCACTGTGTTAGTCTAGATTTCTTAATTTATCGTCCTGGTGCATTTGGTTCGTTAAGTTGTATGACGGGGATTTCCCTGTTTATATATTCCAATTTCTGCTAGCTGGCGCATTTCGGGGCCTGCTCTAATGTGTGTCATTAAAAAGTAGTTTTCCCATAACTGTCATACTTGACTTGCCATCATTCTTGTTAGAACTGCTGCCTCGTGGAATATCAAGGGTCCATTTAAACTCTTCAACTCAGCAGCTGCTCCCTTCTTTAATTGCTTTCTAAATGGCTTTCAATATTTAAAGTGTCAAGATAATGTGACTTTCTAGCCCGGTCAAGTTAGCCCAAAAAATAGGAGTAAGGTTACAAAAATTTGCATAGAACTGAACATTTTTACTAATGGTCTAAACACCATTATAAATGATATGTGAAAAGTCCCCATCGGTCCGACAACGGTAAAAAAAAATATTCAAGGTCGAAGTTCGCAAATATGGGTGTTTTGCGTTTTTCAGCCAAACGTTAAGTTTTATCATAAAAATAGATCAGACTAAAATTGTAGATCATGTCATTATCTATAAGAATCGTCTTCTCACGTTTTCTCTTAAGAGTCCCTGTTTTAGAGATATAACTATTCAAAAAGTTGAAGAAGTTGTATCCTTCATAATATGCACCCGTTTCCACGCAACCTGTGAGGTAGTGTACTTGGCGTTTTTTTAACGTGGTTTTCCCGGTCGACCTATTACACTATCTATTGTGATCCTATTTAATTCAATAATATTTAATCATATATATTATTTCAGTAGTATAGATCCCTCCTCCGACGCTTACAAGAGACCGATCGTGACAAATGAGCATTCTAATGAAAGAGAATAGATATTAGCAGTGACGAATTGCACTCTCATTTCATAAATATCTATACTTTCCTTAAAAAGTGACTTTTAAAAAATGTAAGAAGTGTGCGATTTGCATATACTGTTGCTGTAGGAAAATACGCCCCATAATTGCTGCCCACTTCACATTTTAACCGCTGTGACGCCTGTTTCATGTCTTTTTTAACCTCTGAGGTCTTTCCTTTATCATTGTTCATGGATTTTAGAAACAGTAAATAAAAGAAATGAATACTCAAATCGTATAATTTCATAAATATCGAATAACCGGTGAGTGTTATGATGATCCAATTTTCAGTGATTGCCTTCTTAAGTAATGGAACGTAGAATTTTGAATTCTAACTGAAATGTAAAAAGTGTTCAATAATCATTTGGTTGAAAAAAAAAATCATACCAACTTTCTCCTTAAGTCTCTCATTATAAACCTATTAGGGAAAGTGTGGTTTATGAACGTGCGAGATCTCGCACGGGTCCGCGGGTAATAAAAAATGGTACTATTCGAAATGATGAAAGCGGTGTGAATTTTAAGAAATTGGGGGAAATTATTCGGAATCATCTAATATTTCTGCTTCCTCATGTTCTTGTTCTTCTTTTACTTCTTGTTCCTCCACTTCTTGCTCTTCTTCTTCTTCTTCTTCTTCTTCTTCTTCTTCTTCTTCTTCTTCCTGCTGGGTGCAGGTTAATGTCCTAACAGCGATAAATCAGATCTCTCCTCGCTCATATCGTATGAACACTCTTCTAATGGCAAATCAACATTGGAGCATGACTGGCCTTGACAACTGCTACATGCTAATGAACGAAATAATCCAACTTTTTTGCAGCCGCATTTAGCATTACATTCCTTTTTACAATTACTGATGTCCTGATAATTGAAAGAGCAATAGCACAGTTCAACTTGACAAATACAACTATTGTTGTTGGTGAAGACTTTTACTTACTGATATTACTTACTACTCGAACTCCAACCGAAGAAATTATTTATTTTTTAAAACCTGGGAAAGTTCAATACCAGTGGGTTCAAAAACAATTGCAATTACCTTGTCTTCCTCCAACCTCTGCTTCTGCTCATCAACAGCTACTTCGGGTATATTATCAAGTTCAAGTGTGTCTTGGTAATCAACTAGACCCAGAAGTTAATATTGGAAGTTAATCGACACTACATTGGAACCAATCCAGACTTAACTCCCACCTGCAGCGGAAAACTACTGAACAAAGTTTTTGCAATATTGTTAAAAGGGATGTATTGCTAAATGCGGCTGCAAAAAAGTTGGATTATTTTGTTCATTAGCATATGCCAGTTGTCAAGGGCAGTCATGCTACAATGTTGATTACCATCAGAAGAGTGTTCATACGATATCAGCGAGGAGACATCTGATTCATCGCTGTTAGGACAATTTACCTGCACCCAGCAGGAAGAAGCAGAAGAGCAAGGAGAGGAGGAACTAGAAGAGGAAGAAGAGGAACAAGAAGAAAAAGGAGAACAAGAACATGAGGATGCAGAAATATTAGATGATTCCGAATAATTTCCCCCAATTTCTTAAAATTCACACCGCTTTCATAATTTCCTATAGTACCATTTCTATTATTAAATATTATTGAATTAAACAGGATCACAATAGATAGCGGAACAGGCCTACAGGGGAAACCACGTTAAAAAAAACGCGCCAAGTACACTACCTCAGAGGTGGCGTGGGAACGTGTGCATATTATGAAGAATACAACTCTTTCAACTTTTTGAATCGTTATATCTCAAAAACGGTTACTCTTAGGGGACAAAGTATTGAGACAATTTTTATAAATAATGACATGATCTACAATTTTAGTCTGATCAATTTTTATGATATAACTTACCGTTTGGCTGAAAAACGCAAAAAAAACTTATTTGCGAATTTTGACCTTGAATATTTTTTTTGCCGTTGTCGGATCGATGGGGACTTTTTACATTTCATTTATAATGGTGTTTCGACCATTAGTAGGAATTTTCGGCTCCATGCGAATTTTTGTAACCTTGCATGTCTAACTTGACCGGGCTATTATGTTCCTGCGAGTATTTTTAATAAGCCACCTGCGTGCACTGGCTTGCTTTCTGAAGCCTGGTTTAAAATGAATCTCTTCTTGGTTCCCTATGATTTCTGTAAAATTCTATCATTTATTTAAAGAAAGGTCAAGGGTTCGCTTGTGCCAATGTCCACATGGGCACAAATCCCTCCTTCAAAGATAAAGAAATAGTCGAAAACCTGAGAAAATTTATTCATCCAAAACATATGTTTCCTTTAGTCTTGAATCCTTACCGCTAACATCATTTAAAATTTACACAAGGGTTTGGTCTGACTTTGCCCGTTTCAAATACTCAATCATTCTCTAATCTTCTTCATCGTTGCGTCTCATCTTCTACGATAAACATCAATCTACCATATGGGTTAGGCTTGCTCCTACCCGTTTCACTCTAAATGTACTATTTCCTTCCAACTTCTAAGTTCGTCATTCTCTTCCCTTATTCACTATTTTCTTTCTCTATTAGTCTGCCTAATTCCTTTAATTCAACATAACAATCCTTCAGACTACATTCACAATATAATTCTTTCCATCTCTTTTCTTTCTATACTTCTGCTTCTTCTTCGTTTTCCGCCTGGGCTACTAGGGTTTGAGTATCTTGTTCATACACTTCTGGAGGATGGTAAAGATTCAAATTCGCTGCGTTCATTATCATCTTGTGATCTGTTATCAAATGTTGTACTTTGTGTGCATTATTCTTGAGATCCTTGATTATCCTATAAGGCCCGTGATAGTTTTTGCGAAACTTCTTATAGACGCGATTTTCTGGGTCTGAAACTGCTGGTCGTTTTACGAGCACTAGTTCCCCTTCTACTAGTGGTCTATGATATCCTTTATGACGATTTCTCTTCTGTCTCTTATCCGCTTGGACATTCAGATACTCATACGTCCTTCTGATTCTTAATTCCCTTCCTACTTGGGCATCTGTAAATGTGGGTAATATCTGATCCCATGGCCTTTCTGGTTGCTTATCTAAATGTAACTTAACAGGTACCTCTCCTGTTGCTTCGTGGACTGTGTTGTTTATAAAAAATTCAATAGTGGGCAAAATGTCAATCCACTTCCAATTTTCTTCGGAACAATAGATTTTGCAATACGTTTGCACTTCTATCATGACTCTTTCAACAGGATTCGTCTCAGGATGCCTAATGCTTGGTAACATCTGTTTGATTCCTAAATTTTCTAATTCTCTTCGGAACTCAATACCCGTGACGCAACTTCCAAGGTCGGAAAGTAAGTTCTCTGGTTTTCCCAGGACTGGAATTACTCTTTCCTTCAACCTCTTTACTATTTGCTTGGTTGATGTCTTTTGGATAGGACATAACACAATCATCTTGGTAAACACATCCATTGATACCATTATGTGTTTATTACCCCTTCTAGCTTTGGGTAATGGACCAAAGTTGTCTACTGATAAAATTTGGCAAGGCCTTTCCGGCAAAAGTGGTATAAGCTTTTGTCTCATTAGAAAAATTATCGGTTTGATTCTTTGGCAAGTGTCACAGGTATATCTTACCGTATCTCTTAACCTGGGCCATATAAATGCTTCTTGCAACATGCTAACTGTTTTATCTATCCCAATATGTCCAAAAGTTCGGTGTAGTAACCTTACTAGTTTCCTTTGCATTTCTGCTGGAACGACAATTCTTAATCTGGTGTGATCTATAGCTGCAAATTTATGTAAAAGTCCATTGTAGTAACTGTAGTCAGTTGCAATCTTCTCCGCTTCAATAAACGCGGGTGATGCTCCATCAAGCTTTCCCTCGAAGAAGTCAATCAACATCCTCATCCATGGGTCTTGCTTTTGTTTTTCTTCAATTCTTCTTAATTCTTCAATAGTTCCTTGTTCCTTGTTATCCATTTGAATTGCGAGTACCTCTTCATTTGTTCCCGGATTTCGACTCAGAAAGTCTGGTACAATGTATTCCTTTCCAGGGCAGTACTCTATTTCAACGTCGTACTGCACATCGCATACATCGTTGACTGGACAAATCAGTTTTCATTAAGAAAGTCAACGCCTTGTGATCTGTTCTTAAAATAATCGGAAATCCGTAGACTACCTTGTGCCAATATTGTAGTGCATACAATATCGCGAGAAGTTCTATTTCACTGACTGTGCAATTCCGTTCATGAGGCTTTAGTCTTCAAGATGCAAATGCTAGGTAATTTCTTTCGCTTGGTTGTTCCTTGCTTTCCTGATATAACATGGCTCCAATGCATATCTGAGAAGCGTCTGTTAAAATTATGAAATTTTCATTATAGTCGGGGTATCCTAATTTTACAAAGTTTAATAGCATATGTTTGGCCTTTATGAATGCCTCTTCGCATTCCTCTGTCCATCTCCATTTTCCCCCTTTCTTGAGCAAGTCTTGCAAGGGTGAAACGGTACTTGTGTATGCTGGACAATGACTGCTGAAAACCCTATAAGTCCTAAAAATTGTCTAACATTTTTGACTTTCATTGGTCTCAGAAAATTCCTAATAGATTCCAACTTGCATGGGTTAGGTTGAACTCCTTATTGGTCTATGACATGACCTAAAAATGTCACTTGCCTTTGGCAAGAATTTGATTTCTGAAGGTTGATTTTGAAGTGCGCTTGCTCCAATTCTTTTAACAATTTCTTCAAATTTTCTAAGTGTTCATGTATAGTTTCTGACGCTAATAAAATATCGTCCACATATCTGATAGTACAGGCTTTCACTTCCTCCGAAAGGTTCCTGTCTAAGGCCCTTATGAGCGCTGACCCTGTCGTTTTAACCCAAAAGGTAATCTTCTAAAACACATTGTGTGTTGATCAAATTGAAACCCTGTCAAAAGACTGGTCTCTTCTTCCAGTTCCAAATGATGGTAAGAACTTGTGAGATCTATATTCGTGAATATCTTCTTTCCTTTAAATTTCCTTAAAATTTCTTTGATATGAGGTGCCGAGTCATTTTCTGGAATAATTCTTTGGTTCGGATTTCTGGCATCTAAACATACTCGCACTGATCCATCGGGTTTGCTGACTACCACCAACGGACTAACATATGGTGTAGAAACTTTTTCTATTACTCCATCTTCCATAATTTTCTGCAAAGCTTCTTTAGTTTGCTTGTAATGCTTTTCCGCAACTGGATATGGTTTCTGACGGAACGGTGTCCAATCATTCACCTGGAAGGCATATTTAAAATTTTTGATCCTGGCTTCGGGTCAAATACGATTCTCTGCTTTAAAATTATTTCTTTTAAAATGTCTTTATCTTCCAATGATATTTTGGCTTCTTTAAGCTTTTCCTGTAAGCAATCTTCAAATTCGACTTCTGCTTCTTCCTGTAAATCTGCAACAAGTGTACATTATTCTTTTTCTAAGAATGGCTCTTCTTCTTCTGTTAAATTGTAACAAGTCCCTTCTTCCATGTGCCATATTCGCTCGCCCTCTTCATGTTCTATTCTCTGTGATGGGATATCTATCTCTGAACCATGACCTTCGTTTCGAAATTTAATACAATTTTGTGATAGCTCTATAACAACCTTATGCTCTCTGATAAAGTCTATACCCAATATAATGTTATATGGCAGTTTACTAACTAGTAAAAAGCTTTGAATAACATTAGATTTCCAATCTGTAATTCCAAAAATACTTGATATTATAAGCTAAACTTTTCTCCGAAATGATTCCTTTTAATTTTACCGCTGATATGGGGATCTTCAAAACTCGCCCTTTTCTTTCTAATTCATTAACCAGAGCTTGGGTTACCAAACAAACTGTTGACCCTGTGTCTAACAAGCTTCTAAATAGAGTTTCTTCTATTCTGGTTAAGATAATAGGCAATTCTCTCTTTACAACGGCCGGTCCTTCTATGATCCCTTCTATCAATTCTTCTGGTCTTGCGAACCAGTTCACAACTTGTACTGTGCTCCATCCTCCGATTTCTTCTCTCCCTAACCCTTCAAATTTTGGCTTTTTTTTTTCATGCTCCTCTCTTCTGTAGCGCTCCTCTAATTCTAAACCCTGAGCAACTTCTTTATTATGAATATCTCGGGATGTTCTTTCATTCATGGCATCCTTCCATCGAACCTTAGGTTGCCTATCGTATTCTTCCCCCCTTTCATCGTAGTACCGTTGTGTGATGACACGACGTTCCTCGATCTCAGCCTGGTAATCAATGTCTTCATTTGGGGGCTTGTTATTCCTTGGATAGTTCTGGTTCCATTCCCTGCCTTGATAAGGTCTTCCACCGGGTGATCCTCTATGACTTGATCCCCTTGGATTCCATGGTCTTGGCGTGTTATTCCCTTGATAACCGTATCCTGGATTATAATTTCTTCCTTTATATCCTCCGCTATAGTTTCCACTGAAATTTCCTCTACTGTTTCCTCGATATGGTGGGTTTCATTCTCGAGTTCCATTACTTGGAGGGTTCTGTCCCGTTCTCCTTTCTTCAGTACTGGTTGCTTTGTCCGTACTTGGTTCTCTAACTATCTCAGTTTGCGACTTTGTCACGTGGGCATGTTCCACTATTCTATGATGTCTAGGTGACATGTGCTGTGTCGTGTCGACCAGCTGACGTAAGACATTCTCTACTTCGATTGCAGTTTTGGCATTGGATGAAATTAAGAACCTCTGAATTTCAAATGGTAACTGCTTAATGACAGCAAGGCACAAATCGTTTTCTGATGGTGCGCAGTCTAGTTCTCGGAACATACAGAGCTGAGCAGCGAAATATTCAGAATAACGCGTTGGTGTGTTTGTACTGTATTTTTTGAGTACAAATCTATTCTGAGATTTTGTTGTATATCGGCCGCCCAGTATCTTTTTAGGAAAGCTTCTCTGAATTCCTCCACGGTATCGAAAATGTATCGGAAGCCCCTAAACCATAATAGGCAATCACCGTCCATTAGCTTCTCAATTGACCGTAACTGACGTTCGGGTGCGACCCTAGTATCCCTCGGATACTCAAACACTTCCTTGAGCCAGTATTTAGGGGGTAATTGAAGATATATTTCCCGAAAACTTTTTCGGTTTGTCTGACTCGGATCTTATAATAGTATTAGTATTTTGCAACTCATTGTTGTTATTGTATGGAGTTGATGTGAGTAAAGGTGGCCCTGGTAATTTGTATGGGCTTTGCTCCTCCTGGAAATTTTTAAACATATTCTGGGTTTGCTTATTCCTTCCTGTTGTTGTTTCCAGATTTCTTGGAATTTTATTATCTCTTCACTTATTTCTTTCTTTGTGTCGACGATTTGCTGTTCCTTGACCTCGATTTTCACTTAAATATCTGCCTCTACCTCTTCCTTTAGGTTTTCCATATCTTTATTTAGGCTTTCCTTGATTACCTTGACATCCTGTTTTAGGGTGTTCACGTCCCCTTTATTTGCTTCTTGCATTTTCTTCAGGCAGGCTAAATCTCCTTGTGTCTGTTCTAATTTCTTAAGGGTTCTCCTATGCTAATCTTTCATGGAGTTGTACTTTCGTTAATACTTTCTATCTGGGATTTCTGTTCTTCAATTTGTTCATCGTGTTTAATGATCAATTCGTCCTGTGATTTTATTTTTAAACTAATGGGGTTTATACGTTCCACTATCATTTTCCCACCTATCGTATCATTTTCATTTAGCCTTTCTTCTATATATGGTGAAAAGTTATTTATTTGTGTTGTAAGGTTAGCTACATCGTCTTGCCTCCTAGTTTCCATCTTTTTTATTTCCCCTGACTATTCAACAAACCTTTCATCTAGACCCCGTTTAGATTCCTCACATAGTTTTCTGTTACTTTCTAGTTGTGAATTAACGTCTTTCTTTAATTTCTCAAATTTCGCGTTTACGACTCCTAATTTCTCACCTATTTTTTGTAGTCGATTCATTTATTTCTTCAAATTTCCCGTCAATCAGCTCTTTAGTTTCACCCTTTATATCGTTAATCTTATCATCGATCTCGTCCAAGCGTGTGTTCGCTTTCGCCTGTGCGTCTCTGAGATACGATTTACATCTGATTTTATAACACTTATACTCTCTTTCATAGGCTCCATTTGAGCTTGAATAGCATTTACTGTGTGGCTTCAAATTTCCTATCCATTTCACCTAACTGAACATTTATTTCACCTAATTTGGTGTTCATGTGGATATTTATCTCACCAAGCTTGGTGTCCATTTGAACATTTATTTCACCAAGCTTAGTGCCCCTGCGAGACTCCACATCATTAATTCGAGTATTTACGTTATTAATGTTAGTGTTTAAAACTTCAAAGTTTTCTTTGCATTCTACACTATTCTTGTTAATGCTCTCTTGAACAGCTTCTTGACTGTCCTGGAGCATAATGTTAATACCTCTTGAAGCCCATTATTCATGGCCTCAAACTGTTTCTTATTCTCACTACTCATAGTTTCCAACTGTTTCTAATTCTCGTCCTTGTTTCCTGAGGCTTTTTGTGTAGAGCTTCCAGGAGCACTTTCGTCTCCTCACTCATAGCCATTCTCTGCTCAATACATTTGAGAAATATGGCTACTAACATCCAAAAAATATGTCATGCTCATAAGATATAATGGTGTTCGATTGACATGCAAAATGTTGTGTTCTCATTATTTTGAAGTGAAGTTGCCATCGATTACGTATGTATACGAACCCGTTCGCATCCTCCCTCCTTCAAAACTCTAAGCAAGATATTCAAAAATTGAAAATTCGAAAATATCAAGTTTTTTCAAAAAAATCTTGGAAGATTTGAGTTCTTCCTGGTTTTAATTACGAAAACCTTCCCCACGTTGGGCGCCATTTTAAAGAGATGTTGCTCTTTAAATAAAATATATATTACGTGTACGTCTGGTTGCGGTCACTTTACTTTTACTCTTTAACTGTTTAATTTAATCTTGACCGATTTTTCTCGAGATCCAGTGCTCATACCTTAGTACACTTCATACGTTTCCCCTGTACCCGATCGTGTCGGAGAATGCTTGATCATAACCTGGCTTTGCTACTGCGGCTTCTGGGTGCGTACCGTTCAGCCCACAATATGACCTCACATTCAGATATTGAAGCACTGATGAATGAACAAGGCTACACAACCAACAATAATATTACAATTAATATGAATATACTGTGTACTCTTAAAGAGTTTCCAGGAAAATATAAATACAAATACAAATATAAATTGTTTGGAATCAATCCAAAAACAAAAATCAAAATCAATATATATCATCATAAAATCACTCAAATCAATACATTAAAATTATCTTGCTTAGCTCCCATGATCTGGTATACATTACTTAAGACCAACACAAAAATTATTCCTTACAGTTTTGTTTATATTTATTTAGGCACAAGGCGTGCCAATCACTTTATCAAAAACCACCTAAGGCTTATGGACATTTACCGTATATCATTATAATCCCTTCAGGGCCCTTACTTTGTATTTATTTTCATTTCTATGCATTATATTCAGTTACTTTTAAACTGCACAAGTTTCTTCCATTTAAGCCTTAGTTGTTTACCTTTGAACACAACACATCAACACTTTTTCATTTTACGTTTTCCATTTTAAATTATACATGTCATGAATCGAACCCACACCCTTCAACTTGTTTCTCATGCTCTAAGGTGGTTCCTTAATGATGTATCATGTGCTATTATCATTACTCTTTGTTTGGTTCACTTCCAAACTCAATTATTCACTTACCCGTCTCACTTACTTAATCGTTTTGAGGTAGAAAACGATCCATTTCTTAATATATTTATCCTTGACTATTATCGTCAAATATTATGGAAATACTTCAAACTTTGGATGAGGACATTTGTCTAAAACTCATCAATACAAATATTTACTTTATTATTCTATAGAACCTTTATTAAACAAATTTGCATATTTATCCATTAATGGCCACTACTTATTCAGATCCTCAAAACTTTCACTCACAATGCTCCTATTGTCTAGCTCTCCTTGCGGTCTCGTGAGAGCTGGCAAGGTCGCTCGCCTCCCCTCTTCACGCTATTTAGTTTAAGATTAACGAATTTAGTCTTCACTCCATTCATTGCACCCTCGCGACCTACAATGTTTATTTCACTTCCCGTTATAAGTATATGAATGTCCAAGCTCCCTCATATCATTTCAATTATTATTCCTCACTTCATTATATCACTTATTTCATTTTTCTTATAATCACTGCATTTATTCTGAGATCACGACGATTCAATACTTTTAAGGCGTACATTCAGAGATCTCCATCATGCCTGAATTCCGTCTTACATTTTTCATTTCACACACTTTTTGGTCGGATAACAATGCTGGTCAATTTTGGATAGGTTATATGACAATAGGCTCGGAGACAATTATTAGCCTCCCCAGTTACATCATATCTCGTAGAAACCTTTTAATCCTTCCAGACTTACTTGAACATACTTAGCAATGCCTCAGACTGGCGATCCCCATCAGGCCCAGCGGGACTTACACTGCAAATTACCACTTTAAGACGGACATTCAGAGATTTCCATCATGCCTGAATTTCGTCTTACATTTTAATACAATTCAGCTGACCGGCAAGACACTTGTCTTCCATGGGTGCGACCCTTAATACAACGACGATGATCCGACAATATACACCTCTTTTGGATCTCCCAAATATGCATGTTATAAGATAGTACATCTCCCTAGCTTGATGCTAATTCATTATTCATTATTTATTGGCCCATTTTGGCAATACAACATTATTTTTACTTGGACTTTCATCGCACATTTCAATATCCTCAGATAACTCAACTTTACTTCTGTCGTAGAATTAATTACTGGTCTTTACTTCGACGTTTTCCCTTTAACATGGCTTATAGCCTACAAACTTCGTAATATATCATCAGGTGTTCGATTTACCACCATTTATTTTAATTCATTGTATTTTCGATCTGAACAAATATTATTATTTTCATTTACATTTTAAGGTATCCCAAAGATCCTTCAGTTATTCAATTCTTTCAACTAGAGCACATTATTAGTATTATTATTATTATCAACCGTTGTTATTTATCGCATCATTACTTATCGAATGCAATTACTCAATATTTGACTCATTATTCCCGGAGTATAAAAACTCAACACTTATTATTATTATTATTATTATTATCATTATGCTTGTTTCATTATTATCTTTACTGTTTTTCATACGGCATAAATTACTGGCCAATAGTATAGTTACTGTATTAGATTTCTCCTCTCAGTTTTCATTTAATCACTATTTATTATTCATTTTTACGGGTTTCAATTACTTTTACTTTGCACTATATCAATTATATTCTTCCATTTGACAATTTTATACTTGCTGGTTTTCCAATACATTTTAACCATTATCCATTCATATACTAGTGCATTTACTTGGTTATTTTGTACATATCAGAATTTCTTATTAGCACATGATACAACAGTTTAGATAATGAAATATCATTACTCACCCCATGATGTTCGGTTCATGACCATATTTCTGGATGACTTCACCCATCCTATTTTTTCTAATTACACATAGTTACACAATAATAGATCATCTTCATTCTCTGATCATTAATTTTACACTTACACATTTTTAAATACTTATTTACTCTGCTTTTAACACTGGTACACTAACAAAACAATTATTTCAATATTTACACTACACTTATTCACACGGACCATATCAAAGCGTTCTAGCGATGGATATCAAGACACTGACGATACCTGATGCGGTCTCTACGCCCTGCATCGAACGTGGGATTTCTCCTTCAATGATACTCCTACTTCTGGCAAATCCCTATTTAGTTTAGTCTCCCTATTATCTTGTTACGGCACGTGGCTTTACTGATTCGGCCTGTTTGTTTTAGGCGAAAAATGTTCCTTAATTTTGCCGCCACTTCTTCTCTTATTGCTATCTGCTATCTATCGCAACTTTTATAACGTTATAGCTGGGCTTCCAATTCGAAGTCCATACACTTCCTAATTTTTGTTCCTCACAGCTATTTTCTCGAATATTATTTCCTTTCTTCGAATTCGCGTTCTCGTACGATCTCTGCACTATGCAGTTACAATATACTGTTCTTTGAATGTCCCTTCTGGGAGTAAATGTTTATCCGAACGCCTTTTACTTTGACGTAACGCAATTGTTTCCGCTCTCTGAATTCACTAACTGTTTTCCGACTTATAGCGTTCTTATCTTCACAGTCTGTTAATTAAAGTGTTCTTTAGACTTGTACGATTGCTCAGAGTCTCAAACCCTGGATCATTAACGTGATGTAACTTCGTCTAATTTGTAGCGTAGCGCGCCTCCAATAAAGTCTTAATCTGACTGATTATTGAATCTTTGTCGAATAGCACGACCTACACTTAGGTCTCAAATCGAACTGTGTTCTACTGCTGAACTAACTTGCACCAATGGCGCAGTGTGTAGCAGGACCTCCCTTCTGACTGATAATACTTAAGCGTAGCGCCTCGCCGAGGCTCGTCTAAGATTGTGTTAGAATGAATAGTCTGGCTTAGCTCCAGGCCAATTTATTTGGTTTGACACGAAATGTAGTTCCCTGCGACTTAGGGAACTCAACTCCTGACTCCTTGTTCCGATCTGGTTCTCAATTTATTTCCGGGTGTAAAATACTTAAATTTTAAGATTGGTTTTTGACGGAATAAAATTTGTTTAACTGGTATTTTTTAATTAATAAAAATCTTTATTATTCTCACTGAGGGGCCGACCCTATAACTCCGTGCCTTCTCGTAGTATTGCGCTGGAATCTCAGATGGCGTAGCCTTAATCAGCGTTTTCTCCTGTGTATATTTTTCAGGGTCTCCAACCTACAGAATTATTTCGTCACTGCGTTAGCCTAGAATTCTTAACTTATCGGCCTGGTGCATTGGGTTCGTTAAGTTGTATGACGGGGATTTCCCTGTTTATATATTCCAATTTCTGCTAGCTGGCGCTTTTCGGGGCTTGCTCTAATGTGTGTCATTAAAAATGTAGTTTTCCCATTACTGTCATACTTGACTTGCAATCATTCTTGTTAGAACTGCTGCCTCGTGGAATGTCAAGGGTCCATTTAAACTCTTCAACTCTGCAGCTGCTCCCTACTTTAATTGCTTTCTAAATGGCTTTGAATATTAAAAGTGTCAGGATAATGTGACTTCATGTTCCTGCGAGTATTATTAATAAGCCACATGCGTGCACTGGCTTGCCTTCTGAAGCCTGTTTTAAAAAGAATCTCTTATTGGTTCCCTATGATTTCTGTAAAACTCTATCATGTATATATAAATGGTCTAGGATTCGCTTGCGCCAATGTCCACATGGGCACAATATGTAGTGGCGGTTGTGATTGTTCTTTAGAAGGGCTAAGCATCAAGTCATTCCAGTTGTTGTTGTAAGGGGCAGAACAGCAGGTCATGTGCCCCAAACATCAATTCATTTGCTTCTTTTAATATATGTTTTTCTCTTAGTAACATACCACAGTAAGATGTCTATTTCCAACTGTGATATTCTGCCCACTGCCAGAAAGAGCAGTTTTAATAATGGAGTAAAATCATTCTACTTTCACAAATGTGATCAGGGTGACCATGGGTACCATCATATAAATGGCAACTGAACTTTCACTTTAACTCCCTGTACTGTGCCCAACTCTAGGAATGGGTATTCCAAGATTCAGACACCTAGATATCAAGGGAAAGGCTGTAGCCGCTTTTGAAAGTTGAGATATTTGAATATCGCGCTACATTGCTTCTCGAAGCAATTGGAAAGAATATACCGATACTTGCATGTCAAGTGACGTAGCGAGTAATAGCAGAGGTCGAGGCTATTTATTGATTAAATAGTTAACCATGTAGTAGAGACTTGAGACTTGGATCAGATTACTGGCACGGCCAAATGAAAGAGAATGCACTTAGTATCAAGTAAATCGGACCAGGGATACCAGAGATATGATGATTTCTAGATTTCAGCGTGATGACGCGTGACCCTGGCAGTTTTGAATAAAAGCCGGCCGGCCGAGGCATCGATAGCTCATTCCAACACAAGCACTTGCCGAGCAAGTTGCTGCTACGCTGAGCCAAGGCACATGGTTGCCGGATCTACGCAGAAGTAATTTTCAAAGTTGTGATAGTCACAAAAGTGCTGCGCTACGAGTTGGAACTTAGTAAGTTTCCGGCGAGGAGAATCACTGAGGTGATTGATATTTTTTTTCTACAGACACTGGTAGAAATATTTATATTTCTACATGGACATATGCTAGACTATGTCTAGATTAGTACTTTGTCACAGACCAGTAATAACCTAATACTTGGATATTTAAGTCCATTTCAGTCAGTTTTCATATTTGTAACTTAATAACCACTCCGATCTATCAGTACACTGAAGACCAGTCTATCACGGTGTTGTTCATTAGTCTACGCAGGGAAACTACAGTTTGCTTCGCGCATGGTAGATGGTGTTAAACCATGCCCAGGGAACGATCTTCAGAACAGCCGTTGATTGGTTAGACAGTCAGTGTTTTCTTGTACTGAAAAGATTACCGTGAGTTATGTTACAACTGACATATCTAAGAATAGATCACTTAGATCTGACCCCATTTAAGTAAACTGTTATGGCTTTAACAGAAGCCAGTATTAAAATGGAACAACAGTTAATTCAAACGTCAAGAGATACTACCACTATGTCTTACTAGACGGATTGTGGGTATATAATGGCGACGATACAAGGATTATACATGCTTGTCCGCTAGGGCATGTTTATGGATAAATCTGGTACAGACCAGGTTCACTACGCTTCAAGACCATCAAGAAATGTAAGCCACATTTGAATTATATTATGCCTAGCTAATTGGAACAAACTATTTTTTCGGCAGATGACCAACACATTTATTTTTCTTCGTATTTAAATCTTGCAATGATTTACGCAAGACATATTAGAGTTATTCTGATCATTTTCAGCACTCAGAACAGTTTAGGATCGATGACCGAGCATATCGAGCATTTATTTGAATAGTTCATATTTTTGGGAAATCACGGTAATCAGCCGATGTAACTGTAAAAGTTAATAATTATTTTTGTTGAGGAATGGATATTTTTTCCATATTCGAAGGTTCGAACATGTGGATTCTCACATAATGAGATGATAATTAAATATATTTAAAATAATATAAATAATAATAATAACTTTTATAATTTTTCTAAATAATTCTTGGATATTATATTTTATAATAATCACATGTATTGAGAGAGAGCCTATGAAGTAGTTTAATCATTTCTAGTTTGGAACAGGAGATTTTCCGAAGGAGAGTGGTTAGCGCGAGCCCGCATTCAACCAACATTTCAGTTCTGGTTGAACAGTTAATATTTGCAATGAGCAAAGTATATTTTTCAGATAACACGGAGAGGCATGAAACGGGAAGCAAATGATATTTGTATCAAATAGGATATTCTTGTATTTATATAAAATCATGACGTAAATACACTCGAAAGTGAAATAAAGATTTTCATAAATATGGTAAATTCACGGGTTGAACTGAATGGTAAAATAAAATGAACTTGTAAGTTTATTAATCTTCCAGTGTTGATAACAAGCAGAGGCTTGATTTATTGTATAAATTTTGGGAAGAAAATTTATATGTGTGGAGTAGTTGAAATGCCATTCCCAGGTGCGCATGTTTAAGTCGCAGGAATGAGGAGGTTTTTTCGAGCATCAATCAAATAGCAGGTTCGATGGCTCAGGTTTATAGTAGGAGTATTGGAACTACACATTTCGTCGTATGAATGACCCGAAGGTTATTTCTTAGAAACCATCAGTTCTTATTTCAACCTTGTTTACGAATTCCATTTAGACTTTGATTTTGCTAGAACCCGGATTTGTCATGATAGTAGTTTATTCTTCTTCAGAGGAAGACCTTTGCCGTTGTTGTTGGAATATTGTGTTCTTACACAAATAATAGAATGGGCCACTGCCAATTAAAAATAATTCTTTATCCACGAATAATTTGAAAGATGTTTTCAATCCTAGTGCCATGAACTAAATGAATTTATTATGAAGCTACAAATTCTTATTTCCGCATTCTGTCGAAGAATTGCAAGTTGTGAAAATAACTAAAATGGCCATGAATATAAATATTTTTCATAATAATGATTCCAAGTGGAAAATTGAATAGTTGAATGGTTCAACAATTTATTGATCAAGTTGATGATTCAGAAATCATATATTTTGTTTGGAACTTGAAGTTCATAATCGAGTCATTTCTCGAAATGTTTAATGTCAGAAGAACAATTAAATTTTGTTGTGCTTCGCACAGTTCTTCGATGCTATGCTCAATGTCAAATACTTTTCAGATGTTATTAATATGTGTAAATAATTTGTGTTGATTCAATGATAATAATATTTTTCGACAATATATTTTTGAAACTGGAAAAATAAGTGAAAGTTAAAAATTCTATGAACATTTATTCTACGAGTGTTAATATTATGTAAAAATTCAAACAGTGAACTACGATATTTCCAGTATAGACAATTAAATTTGAACTGGATTTAATCATAAATAATTTTGGAACACAGTCTACAGGACTGACAATCAGACTTGTGTTTCCAAAAAAATAATTGTCAAATGTGTTTGGAAAATTTCTGTATATAGTGTAAATAGGAGTGTGGATCGCCACACGTGAGTGATGCTGCTTTGAGCATTTTTGCAGTCAATTTTAAATTCAAAATAAACTGAGATAATTTTACTTGATGTGTTATACCCAATTGAATCTCCTTCTATCCTTATTGTTGCATTGAGCCAAAAATCAGTAAAGCATTTTTTCATTTGATGTCGTTTTTGCGATTTGCTTTAACCCATCTGGCGCTCCGGGATATTTTGACTCTCGTGCTGACTGATTATTGGTAAAATGCATATGTGGTCGTGCGGACTCCGATCTAAACGGGCACAGTACTTCTCGATTCCTGGATTGCCTAAATGACAGTGTACCGATTAAACTTGGGTTTTGCCGAAGATATGAGCAGTGTGGTAATCCAGCACTGAAATGTATCCATTTGAGATCTTGACAAGAGCGATTCCTTAGGCCTATACTAATCTCAGCAATGTAGTTCAACATGCTCTAATGAGGATTGTTCTTGGGGAGTCAATTATGTAATCATATCGTAGTCCCTTTGTATAGACTTTTTCACATTTAAAATCCAATGTTGCCGTTGGTAATAGCTTAGGCCTACTTTGGTACACCAAGAAAACACGTTCAACATTTCTTTCTATTTTTATAATTTTTATATCTGACGTCATGGATATTATGATTCTGGGAAGCTATTGAAGACCTGTGCTGCTACTTGATGGCAATGTCTGGCCCTGGCACAAAGCGGCCGTTTTTTAGCATCATGCCCCCACATTCACACCAGCACGACACCAACACTGCCTTCGAAACTAAGAATAGGAGGATAGAGACCTGGAGAAACGGCAAACTCCAAGACGGTCAGGTGGGAGAGGGAAAAGTGAACCACCGCCCCATGTATGGGGACCAACTTCACAGCCGGACACAGCCATCTTCAAAGGTGGGCATTGACACCATCAATCCAATGCTGTAGTATTAGGGGAGCAAGGAAAGTTCTATTACACTTCGCGTGGCTGTGCTCAATAAACCAACATGGCGGCTAATCGTACAGTAGGTGAAACATTAAAATAATTAATATTTCTCGAACGCATGGTCCTATTTTGACATGTGACATGTCGTTGGACTTGGGTTGACGTCCTCTTTCCTATGGACTACTCGTTATATTTTTGAAAAAATTTTAGAAAATTTTTGTTTTCGAAAGTAGGCGATAGTTTGAAAATCAAACATGATAGAATTTTGTGCCATGGCTCAAACGAACGGTCTCTATGATTTTTATTTTTTATCATGAAACTTTTTTTTTGAAACAGTCCCGTTTTAAAATTCCCATATTTCGGAAACTAGGAATTCTACAAAAATGCTTATTTGACATAAATGAATGGCCCTGACCCCCTCTACAGCTAAAATAATTACAAGGCTCTAGGACAAAACCTGTGCAGTAGGGGAGCATTAGGGTTTCTAAATAGTGTCATGGCTGCCACGTGAGTCCAAGCCGATATCATCCGAACCCATGGTCGGAGATTTACGAATGAGGTGTCGTTGGACTCGGGCTGATGGGTGCTTTGCTCAGGACCACTCATTATATTTTAAAAAAAATTGGAAACTCGATTTTGGGGTAAACAAGCCTAGAGACCTGTACGAGGTGTCATTTCTTTGTCGCGTTATCCTCTTGCCGAGGATGTTAGTGTTGAGTAGGAATAAAACACCATTTTGAGGTAAAACCGTGATTTTAGACGTTTTGCTATATCTAGCAAACCAATAACGCTAGAGAGGTGTACGAGGTGTGATAGGACTCGGGCTAACGCCCCCTTTGAGAATATAGTTTTGAAATGTTGACAAAGGGCCTAACGACACATTTGTTGAAAACAATTCCAATTTTTCTTTACCTGTTTAAAATGTTCATGAAGAGTGGTTGTTGAGAGAGACGATACTGCTGGGTGTATGTGTTTCAACGAAGCTGTCACTGACCACGGTGGCTGTGCTCAATAGAACAATCGATATTTCGACGGCTCGTTTTATGACAGAGCGAGTGATCGTATTTTCTGATATTTTACCCCCGAAGGGGATCTTTAACGTGTAAACGATGATGGGTTACATGACAAATGATAATTCTATGATCAGATGAAGGGCAAACAGAACTTGGTTTTATGTTGGTTGAAGCGAGTAGAGAAAACAAACTTGCTGGAGAGGGGGACAGACTAGCAGGATGTGAATGTCATTTGAGCTTATTGGAATGCGCTGATCAGACTTGACAGCAGGTGCAATGGAAAATTACAAAGACGCAGAGGACGCTTGAAGGTTAAATAATCCGACAACCGTGGTGGCAGGGAAGAGCGAAATGCATGTGAACACTTGTGAAACCACATGTAAGCTAACAAGTTACATCCAGTTTTGATTCGTACGTGACAAAATTCAAGTCCATGTGAAATTTGACCTGGCACAGGCGTTCACCTTGGGCGTTAGCTGTCCACGTGCACGATAATTGTTAACAAGTCACATCCTGTTTTGGTTCGTACGTGACAAAATGTAGGTTGACGCGTAATATGATTCAACACACGTGTTCTTTGGTCGTTTGCTGTACATGTGTTTCTTAACTGGATGTTCAAACATGGGAATTGGTGAGTCAGTAAAAAGTATGATGCAACTTGTGGGAATGATATCACAACCAATAGATAGGCAAGAGCTGCGAACAGCAGTGGTGAGAGGTGAAGGCGGAGAGGGGGAGGGGTGATGTAAGAGAGAACACAGGTGGAGAGAGAGAAATAGATATGTGGAGCTGAGGACTGCACACACAGAGCTATAGGTGCTGTACAACATGTGTGAATAAATAAATAAATAAATAAAAGTAGCACAGGTTTACACAACATATAATTTATTGATCCATGAATTAAAGGTAGAGTTAAATCCTAACCATTTTACATATAGTTTATTTCCTTTTTGTTTCAACACTTTTTCCACAAGATAATGTTTAGGAAACGCTATTTTCTGAAGTTCATGGAGATAAAATCTACCTTTTATAGGTTGAGGTCCTTGAGTAAATAGGTGACTGGACTGTCCAAATTGACTTGACGAATTCGAAATAGTTCGGTCTCCCACTGAGGTGTGTAGCTGTGTAGCCCTTATTGAAAGCAGACTTAAATTTGCTCACACGAACCAAATCCCCAATTTTCAGTCGGTGACGTTTAGGATCTGCTGTTTTTATGGGGTTGAACAGTTTATCCAATCGCTGAATATTTTTGGTCACGAGCCGTGGTTTGGTTCCAATCGTTCTATGTTTGGAGTCATTGTAACGTGACACTAGCTCTGGTAACATGTCCAACCAGCGATAAGCGCCCTGAGCAGTAAACGCTTTCCACATATGCATTTTCAATGTTCGGTTGAACCGCTCAACCACGCTGGATTTGAGATTGCTGTACGTGATGTAATGGTAAATATCCTTACATTTGAGAAAACTGGAGAAATCCTTGTTGAAAAATTATTTCCCCTGGTTGGTTTGTAGTAACTGAGGTTGACGTTTGGAGTGTTGAATAATATGTTGAAAGGCCTTGGTGACCAGTGGACCAGACTTGGGACGCACAGGTTCAACAAAGGCCATTTTGGAATACACATCAATGACGGTCAACATATAGCGTACACCATTGTTAACGCTAGCATAGGGTATCATTTCAACCAAGTCAGCCTGTCAAAGATCATCCACACCTCGTGAAATCACCTTGAGTCGCGGATAGTGACGTCTAGCTGGACGATGCAACTCGTGAGAATACCCATTTTAATGGGCGAGGGCTTAAACAATAATTTTGGCATTTCGAAGTTCTTGTCCAATTTCTTGAATTTCCCAATCGTGTCCGGTATGGCCGGCTTGACGTGAAGCATGCAACAACTGTAGCCGCTGGACGAGCTTATTGGGATTGTGCCAGTAGGTAACATCCACTAGGGGTTTTCATGGTTTAAATGTCACTCCCGAAGTGGACGCTTTACGACGACCACTTTGACTGGTGGGAAACATTTTTGCAATGATGGTTTTATATTTTTGAGATATATTGGCATTCAATTGTTGAGCGGGATCATACTGTCTTTCGTGGGCATGGGTGTCCAATAAAATGGATTTATATTTGCCAAGGTCCTCCGACGTATAATCATGGAATGAGGGTGTTCGAGAGAAGAGCAGCTTTAAGAGTCCTGGCGTTAATTTATAATTGTTGTCTTAATGACAGCTTTAGTACGAGCAAATTAATGGATGAATCTCCAATTTTAAAACTATCATCCTCATAGCGAACACCATACGTGGTATGTGAGTTTCCCATAAATAGATCAATGAGATACGGTTGTAGTGTTGCTCCATAATGTTTTTCAGTTGAGTTTTATTTTGAGGGGTGGCCAAGACTTGTGAAAACGGAGACAATCTGGAAGGGCAAGGTGTTTCGACCATGGACGAGGATTCATTTTTTCTCAAAAACTCTGCAAGGGGTGAGGACTTTTTTGAGGCGTAAACACTTGTTCCTCCTCATCCTGAACTTCGCTAACACTAGTCAAATCTTCCTGTTTCTCTTCCTCTTCCTCTTCCTCAGGGTCCTCGTGTAGCGTCTGAGTGGCTTGTGAAACGGTGGGTAGCGTTTCAGGTGGCTTGAAAGAGGGTTCAACATGGCTTTTAGCGGAGTTGCTAAATGTTGTTGAATAAACAAACCATGATCCGCACTTGATCGTTTCAATTGACGAAACTTTTGGCGAATAGTATTTTTGCTCTAATAATATGCTTTTTAAATTGACTCTCTGTTAACGCCATGGTGTGACTTGAGAGGGAATGAGACAGTGGCTTAAATAGCAAAAAAATTATCAAACCCTAATCGATACCATCCTTGGTTGAGTTCACTTTGTTTGTCAATGACCAAACAGGCATGACGTTGAGTGTTCCAACACTTGGCACACAATTGAGTAAACATTTGAATGGTCATATCCGGATTCACATGTTCATTATAAATGTGACGACTGTTCCTCTCGTCCTGGCGAAATAAAACAATGACATTGGCATTGTCACGGATCAACTGTTTGGCCATTTTAGAATACGTTTGTCCAAGATAGGAGCAATCGATATGTTTGTGACGACCCATGCTGAAATAGCTTTGAAAGATGCCTTGACGTTCAGTGGATACATCATCGAAATCATGAGTGAATCAGGCCTTACCTCATCCGGTGAAATAACATTTTCTTGCATGGAAAATGTAAAATACCCCATATTCTCATTTTGTAATCCAGACATGACTTGATCCAGAAACACGTAGAGGGGTTGGTAGAGAGATTTTGCAAAAAGATAAATATTTTGAAAACGCAGATCATTGGGCGCTGTGATGAGCGTCAGCAAAAGATTGGTCTTTTCACAGCCGGAATGTCCCACAATGATGCAGCGAATGGAAGACTGAAACAGTGAACCATGGCGTTGTTCACGTGATGTGGGACAGAGATGGGAAACCATGTCCCCCACGGGGCATGACACTTGCTGCTTAATAATCTTCATTTCATCTAAGGCTTAGACAGACTAGCAGGCTGTCTATATGCATGGCACCGAGCCTTGTCATAGAAACAGTAGACTCGTACTACAGGTTGACGATGGATGTCTTTGGACGTGCGTTGATGGCCAAAGCTAGGTCTGTTCCCATACATGATCCTAAACAAGAAACAGATCTTGCTAATAAACACTATGTGGATAGGTCAGTAGTGCCACTCACAAAACAGGGAGATTATGACTTTAAGGGAAAGCGGTTAACCCATGTAAAACATCCTAAAGTGTCTACAGACGTTACTACAAAAATGTATGTGGATAACAAAGTGTATGAGTTTTATGGTGAAGTGCCTCAGCTTACAGTGAATGGCTATACCGCTAATCACCTTCGTATTATTCACGTGGGAGACCCACAAGACGAAGACGATGTTTGTACCAAAAGTTACGTGACCTATGAAATGAAAAGGATTTATAAACTTATCCCATCCGTATTTTTAGTGTATCTGACAAATTAAAAACCTGTGAATGACAGAAACCATTTACCGCTAGTCCATGACCAGCACTTGACCTATGTGCTTGCTTCGGGTTTAAGCCACTATCGATTGCACTATGATGGAACCATTCACATGAAATACGCGATACTTGATGAGAACCATTTACAAATAAAGATAAACGGTCATAGGATGTTGGTTCATAACCATGAAATGGTCAATGCAGGTGACGAATTATCCATTCATCTCATTATTTATTTTGCGTATGATGCTTCATGACAATCGTTTGAAATGTATTACATATAATTGCTATTAGAAAAATAAAAATTAATATATATTTATATACATGGATATCTCAGATTTCATCACAAGCTGTTGTCTAGTCCTTCCAACCAAGTGAGTGCCGCAGGGGTTACTTGATGTAGCTCCTCCATAGGCCCAATGAATGCTCGTAGAGGACATTCTTTCACGATGTGGCTGATGGTTTGCACTTCAGCACCACAGTTGCAGGAATGAGACTCCAACCACCCCCATTGGTGTCGTGCAGAAGCAGTTTTTCCAACGCCGCAGCGTATCCTGTTTAGTCTGGTCCAGATGGTGCGCGGGAGGTTGAACCCAGGAGGTGTTGCTATTGGGTCAGCGACGTTGATTAGACCATGTGGGTGTAATCTGGCCCATTCTTGCTTCCGTGCTTCGTCAGGTCTAAATGGTATGTCAGCTAGATTCCTGGCCGTCTTCCATGCAGGTTTCCGGGATTTCAGTCTTGCTACGTCGTTGTAGCAATATTTCACTTTTTCGAAAGGAGCCCTCCGTTTTCACGCCCTTCGACCGATTTGGCCCAGTAACGAGCTCGTCCGAGATTTTATGGGTGTACATGTTCGGTGAGGATTTCAAGGTGATTGGTGCAAAATTGCGGCAGTTATCGTGTCCACAAGAAACTGATATACGTATATACGTATATATACATATATATATACATATACATACATACACAATTAAATCGGTATGCAAGCAACCGTATAGAAATCGGGCCCACGTTCGAAGCAATTTCTCTCTTCTATCTTATTATACGTGCCCGAAGTCCAGACGACCACATATGCATTTCACCAAAAATCAGTCAACACGAGAATCAAAATATCCCGTGGCGCCAGATGGGTTAAAGTGACTACAATAAATCAACAAAAAAATTGCTTTACTGCTTTCCGACTCGATGCAACAATAAGGATAGAAGGAGATTTTCTGAAAATAACACAACCTGTAAATTATCTCATTTTATTTTATTTTATTTTATTTATTTTCTGGAGATAGTGGGTTGGAACCCAACTGTCGGCAGCCATGATTCGATCGAACAGAAAATAAAACAGACACACAACAGTAACACCAATGACGGATAGTGCTTCAGAACTTATGTTGTCGGCGGAACTGAGCACGTGCTCCACTCCGGGCGAGAATGCAGCACAGGACGTGGCTCTTCTTTCCAGCGTGCTAACCTCGAAAATTTTTAAATTACTGAGACGTAAAACTAAGACGTAAGACTTAAAACTGTTTAATTATGATAAAAAGAATCTGAGAACGCCGGGTAGGCTTTAGAAACAACACAATGAGTTTTTGTTTCTCACAATGAGGGCTGAAAATGAGCTTTGTCTCGTCCTTCTTTCAGTATGTATTTTAAGGGGTAGGCAGGGACGGTCTTAGGGGTGTGCGACATGTGCGGTCGCACAGGGCGCCAAAGGTTTGGGGAACGCCGAAGGAATCAGTTTTTTTAAGTTCAACCAGTTTTATCTCTCACGACTGAAAACAATACGCGCATCTTAGATCGTTACAGTACAGTAAGTATGAAGTTAGTTTTAGTTGTAAGTATGAAGTTAATTTGTTTATTAGATAAATGTCATTGTTATATTAGACTGTGGTGTGTGAGTGTGTCTGAGTGGGCCTGGTGACAGACTGTTTTAGTGGTAGTATTTGTTGTTGGTGAAACTTTAGTATTTTTTTCGTTAGTAGAATTTTGGTATTTTGTATTTAAGGTTAGTGTTTTGTAGTAGAATTGCTCTTTACTTATTCTGAAAGGGAGTAGCAGCCTTTCAGAATAAATCAATTCTTTACTAGTCTAATAGACGGTTAAGATATTGATAATATAAGCCAACTAATGGCTACACTGCGTTCTGCCGCACGGATGAAAGCAACGGGAAACTACAGCCGTAATGCTATTCCCGAGGATATGCACCTCTCTATGCATAATTACATGTGATGATGGCCTCCTCCCTTGTAAAATTTCAATCCGGAGGTAAACTAGTCCCCCGTTCGGATCTCCGGGTGGGGACTACTCGAGAGGGGGTTAACATCACAGAAGTGACAAAGAGGAAATCTGACATTCTACGGATCGGAGCGTGGAATGTTAGAAGTCTGCTAGGAAGTGGAAAGTTAGAAAACTTAGAACGGGAAATGGATAGGTTGAGGTTGGATTTGGTTGGGATTAGTGAAATGCGCTGGCAGGAAGAACAGGACTTTTGGTCAGGAGACTATAGGGTCATTAGCACTAAATCAAACAATGGCCAAGCAGGAGTTGGTCTCATATTGAGTAGGAAACTTGGACAGCGGGTGGAATATTATGAGCAATACAGTGAACGGATTATTGTAGCAAAAATCAATACTAAACCTACGTACACCACAGTGGTACAAGTCTATATGCCTACCAGTCAAGCTGATGATGAGGATGTTGAAAAGGTCTACGGAGAAATAGATGACATTCTGAGGTATATCAAAGGTGATGAAAATGTTATAGTAATGGGAGATTGGAATGCTGTGGTAGGAAAAGGGAGAGAAGGGAAGATAGTAGGAGATTTCGGATTAGGTGAAAGGAATGATCGAGGAAGCAGGCTGATGGAATTCAGCACCGAACATGAGTTGGTCATAGCTAACACCTTATTCAATAACCACAATAGAAGAATATACACATGGATGAGACCAGGAGATACAGGGCGTTACCAAATCGACTTCATTATGGTCAAGCAGAGGTTTCGAAACCAGATTTTGGATTGTAAAACATATCCTGGTGCTAACATAAACTCTGACCACAATCTGGTTGTAATGAAATGCAGATTAAAGTTGAAGAAACTGAAGAAAAGTCAAAAGCCAAAAAGGTGGGCAATAGACGGACTGAAAGTAAAGGATGTAAACGAAAGGTTCAAGAAGAGTATAACGGAAGGACTAATGAAAAATCCTAAACGGACTTCAATTGCAGACGAATGGGCACTTTTGAAGAACGAAATAACAAAATCCGCAGAAGAAAACATTGGTAGGAAAGAAAGAATAGGTAGAAAACCGTGGATCACTCAGGATATACTAGAATTGATGGATGAAAGGCGGAAACACAAGAATGTAAGAGATGAAAAGGGGAAAGCAGAATACAGACGTCTGAGAAATGAGGTTAACAAGAAGTGCAAGGAAGCGAAAGAAGAATGGTTGAAAGAGAAATGTGCAGGTATAGAAAATTGTCTGAAATTAGGAAAAGTAGACACAGCTTATCGAAGGATTAAGAATACTTTTGGGGAAAAGAAGACTAAGTGCTGTAATATTAAGGACACAAATGGAACGCCTCTAACAGATAGGGAAGAAAAGGTTGAGAGATGGAAAGATTACATCGAGAGTTTGTATAAGGGAAAGGAGATTGAGAATCATGTAATGGAAAGGGAGGAGGAAATTGATGAGGATGCAAAAGGAGATTTAATATTGAGATCAGAATTTGACAGAGCATTAGAGGACTTAGGCAGGAACAAAGCACCAGGCATAGATGATATACCGATTGAGTTGCTACGCTGCATAGGAGATGAAGGTCTGATCAGGTTATTTCACTTGGTGTGTAGGATTTATGAGGCAGGTGAGGTACCCCCTGATTTCAAGAAGAATGTTATCATCCCTATACCAAAGAAAGTGGGAGCTGACAGATGTGAAGATTACCGTACAATCAGCTTGATTACTCATGCTTCAAAGATCCTGTCTAGAATAATTTACAAGAGGATTGAAAGCCAGATAGAAACGGAGTTGGGTGAAGACCAGTTTGGTTTCAGGAGAAATGTAGGAACAAGGGAAGCTGTACTAAGTCTTAGGCTGATTTTGGAAAGTAGAATAAGGAAAGGTAAGAGAACGTTCATGGCATTTGTAGACTTAGAAAAGGCTTTTGATAACGTTGATTGGACTAAATTGTTTGACATTTTGAAATCTATTGGAATAAAGTACAGGGATAGGAGGGTGATATACAATCTATACAGAAACCAGAGAGCAGTCTTTCGAGCTGAAGGACATGAGAGAGAAGCTGGTATTCAGAAAGGTGTAAGGCAAGGCTGCAACTTATCACCCATACTTTTCAATCTTTACATTGAACAAGCAATGAAGGAAATTGGAGAAAAATTTAAAGAGGGAGTGAAGATTCAAGGAGAAATAATTTCAACTCTGAGATTTGCTGATGACATCGTCATCTTGGCCGACACGCCTGAGGATTTGAATCAGTTTTTGAATGGTATGGACTCCGTCTTACAGAATGAATACATGATGAAAATTAATAAATGTGAAACAAAAATACTGGAATGCAGCCGAAATAAATCAGAAACTTCTATGGAGATCAAATTGGCAGGTGAAAAGCTGAAGGAAGTTGGAGACTTCTGTTACTTACGAAGCAGAATAACCAGTGATGGACGAAGCAAAGAGGATATAAAAAGTAGGTTGGCTCAGGCAAGGAAAGCCTTCCTACAAAAAAGAATCTGTTGACATCGAATATAGATTTAGGTATTAGGAAGTCATTTTTGAAAGCCTTTGTCTGGAGCGTGACGCTCTATGGAAGTGAAACTTGGACTATTGGTGCAGCAGAAAAGAGGAGAATTGGAGCATTTGAAATGTGGTGTTACAGGAGAATGATGAAGATCAGATGGGTAGATAGGGTTACAAACGAAGAGGTATTAAGGCGAGTGGGAGAGGAGAGATGTTTCTGGCGACTGCTAATGAAGAGAAGAGATAGGTTGGTAGGACACATACTAAGACACCCAGGAATAGCAAGCTTAGTTATGGAAGGATGGGTCGAGGACAAGAACTGTAGGGGTAGACCAAGGTTAGAATATGTTAAACAGATTGCCTCGGATGTAGGGTGTGGTAGCTATGTAGAGATGAAACGATTAGCTCAGGACAGGGAGGCATGGAGAACTGCATCAAACCAGTCAAAAGACTGAAGACTCAAACAACAACAACGTCGTTTCCATCTGTATCCTGGTGGATGGGAAGTGAGCAGTTAATCATCACCTTAGTCCATAATCTGACAAGGGCATCTTGTCGTCTGATGTGAGGAGGTTGAATGTGGCTCAGTACGGGTAACCACTGTACAGGAGTAGGGTGCCAGATATGATTCTCATTGTGTGGCGTAGCTGGACGTCGACCAGACGAGTATGGGAACTATTCAGCCATACAGCAGAACAGTATTCAGCTGAAGAATATACTAGTGCTAAAGCAGTTGTTCGCAGTGAATTTGCATCTGCACTCCATGATGTTCCAGCTAGTCTTCACAGAAGGTTGCTACGACTTTTCAGTTTAGCTGCCAGTTCCTGAAGGTGATTGCGATAGGTTAGAGATCTATCTAAAGTTACACCAAGGCTTTTGGAGGTAGCATTACATCGCAGTGTGTGATTTCTGAACCTGACTGTCGGTTGGTAGTTTGCATTCCTGTTACTGAGGTGAAACGTAGCTACTTCTGTTTTTAGAGGGCCAGGTGTCAATCGCCACTTTGTGAAATAATCGTCCATCTTCTCAAGTTCCTGGGATAGGATTTCTTCAGCTTCACTGAAGTCTGTTCTTTGTAAGGTGAGGTTGATGTCATCTGCATAGATGAACTTGCGAGATGGGGTTTCTGGAAGGTCGTGTATGTATAAATTGAAGAGAATTGGAGACAGCACTGAACCTTGTGGCAAACCGTTGTTGAATTTGTGAAAACGACTGCGGGCATGTTCTGTATGAACCTGGAAAAATCTGTTTCCCAACATATTTTTTTATCAGAGTGAAGATCTTGAGACATGGTATTGCTCTACTGAGTTTCAGGAAGAGACCTTCTTTCCAGACTGTGTCATAGGCAGCGGTAAGATCGAGGAACACAGAGACACTTTTCTTCTTCCTCTCAAATCCACTTTCTATACATGAAGTCCAAGCAAGCAACTGATCGCTACAGTCACGACAATGACGAAAACCAGCTTGCTCAATCGGAATGAGGCAATCAATCGTTGGAGCTATCCTGTTAAGAATCAGTCTTTTCAGGAGCTTGTAAGTCACGCTTAGTAGGGCTATTGGTCTGTAGCTTTGGGGTAATTTGGGATCCTTGCCTGGATTCAAGATAGCAATAATTTTAGTTTTCGTAAACAAGGGAAGCAGTCGGCCTGACTGCAGAACATTACTAAAGAAAGAAGCAAGCCAGCGCTTGGTTGCTGGACCACAATTCTGTAAAAGTTCTGGAAATATGCCATCAAATCCGGCAGCTTTACCACCACGAAGGGAGTCGAGACCATTTTGTATTTCTTCTGAGGAAAATGGACTTGAATATTGGTCATTAGGTTGGATTTCTTGTTTTCTCTCTCTTAGTTCCGACTTAACTTGCTTTGTGAATTTCTTATTCCCCGGAGCCCGAGATACCGAGACCAGATGGTTTGCTATAGTTTCCACATTAATGGAGGTCTGCTTCCTCAGTGGTGTGGAAGTTGGATCTAGTTTACGGATGAGTGACCATGCTTTTCTGCTAGAGTGTGTGAAGTTGAAATCTTGTACTGCTGTTATCCACTTCTCTCTTCTAGCATTATCTAGAGATTTCAGAAGTTCAGTAGCTTTCTCCGGACTGTTTTCTTCTAAGTATTCAGCAGATAAGCGACTTGTTTCCTCTTTCCAACCAGGTATGTAATCCTTCCGATAGCCACGAGGGATGGTTCTTTTTGCAGCTGATTTTATTAGCCCAACAAACCTCCAGTAATGTTCTGGCGTAGGAGCTATCCACCTAATGTTGGCATCTGTGTACAAAGCATATGTCTTCCAGTCAGCTTTATGGAAGTTCCATCTAGGTATGGGTACAGACCTAATAACAGGGATCTGAAGACCAACTCTATAGATTATGGGTCTGTGTTGGCTCCGAGGGAAATTGTTCAGTACTTGTCTGTGTAATGAGGTAGTTGACATGAGGTTATGGGAGGCAAAACAAAGATCTGGCGAATAGTCTTTCTTCCAACGACCAGAGTGGAAAGTTCCTTTGTCCTTGACATCGTACACTAGCTTAAGATCTCTTGCATCCATCCATTCAAATAGCCTATCTCCATTTTCATCGCACTGATCGTATCCCCATAGCGTGTGGTGGCTGTTGAAGTCTCCAAGAATGATGCTGTTTTCTGATGGTTCCAACATTCTGTGATCTGGCCAGTTGACTCTAGGTGGTTTATATACGTTAGTAATCACGACATTATCCACCTTTATAGATGAGGAGAAGAATGTTTCGTTTGTAACGTGTTCCATTACTTCACAGTTAGCTATATCGTTCTTGACAAAGGTGGCATTGCCATACTTAGGATCATTCACTGCTGCAGCTAGTTGGTATCCTAGAATTTTACCCCTATGTTTCAGTTGCTGGTCATCTTCTGTGTGAGTTTCCTGGAGTACTATCACATCCACGGATAGTTCATGAAGGATCTTGGATAAATATTCACTCTTTGCCTTACTGATACCTTCTATGTTAAGTTGGCATATGGTTAATACAGAACCGAAGGTTCGGTTGTGTGAATGTGAATGTGAGTCCTCAGAAGGACTATTATTTAAATTCTTTGCACGATTGTCATAGCCGAGAGGCCTAGTAGGGCAGTACGGCGGCATCTTGCTGATGTTGCTCGATTAGCACCAACCGGAGGACACGAGTAGGGTACGTTAAGGTTAAAACCTACGGACGTTGAGCAACGCTGTCCCCCCTTTCATCTCATGTTGACATGGGATGAAAATCAAGCGGGAAAAACCATAAACGATTTCCCACTTTATGTGGAATTGGAATATACAGCCATGAAAAAACAATCTGACGTTAGTCGTGACTTAAACTTTTTCGGGAAAGGTTGTTGGTCATCATCATGGTGAAACAAAGATATGTGGTGAGAAAGACTAAAAAGACTAAAAATAAGACTCTGTCCTTGGCAAAGCATGGGCTTAAGGCATTCGTGGACAAGCCCTTGCGAAAGAAAAAAGAAAAAATAATGTGTTGACCATAAGGAAAGCCCTTCGAGCAGCACAAAAACGTGTTATTCCAAAACGTCAGCGACAGGGTTCAAACCAAGGGCGAGTGATTCCCGTCCCCAAACGAGCCGGATTATTACCTGCTTTATTTTCCGGTTTGGCTGCTCTGGGTTCACTTTTGGGCGGTGCCAGTGAAGTGGCGAAAACCATCAAAGCCACAGAGCAGGGCAAGCAACAACTAAAAGAAAGTCAGCGACACAATGAAACGAGTGGGGCTAGAAATGCTCATTTAAAGCCAGCCTTTTATCAACAAGGATTTGGGATTTCACCATTTCGAAATATTAAAAAAATAACCTCAGCCATAGCAAGACAAGCCCTGACGCGTGAACAAGTGGAAAGCTATGCTAAACAACTAAAGCTTTCTCATTTTCGAGGTGTGTTTATGCGAAACTAATATCCCCCACGACCCTGGAAACAGGAATGTGCTGTTGTCAATTTGGATGATCACCGAGGACCAGAAACGCATTATGTAGCTTATGTTAAAGAGGGATCCACCGTATGGTACTTTGACAGTTTTGGGAATTTGCCCCCACCCATGGAACTAGTGACCTATTTTTGAAACAGGATCAAGATATATTATAATGTGAAACGTGAGCAAACGTTTAACAGCCAACAGTGTGGACGTTTGTATTTTTTTTTTATATAAGACGCAGCTTAAGCAAAAAAGGTTAACAGTATGTCGGCAGAAAGTAAAACGTTTACACTGTATGGACGTGGACCTGAAGTCAGCCTAGACTTTTACCCGTCTATCGAATTGAATGAAAAACCCTATGGTTTAGGACTTGTTTCACTTGAAACGTACAATCGAATATACAACATACGTGAAAATGAGAACAACAAGTTTTACTATGATGATTCCGTGCTCACCCTGAACTCTGGTGGTTACACGATAGATGACATTTATGAACACTTTTATGTGTTGTTGATCAATGAATATGGTTTAAAGTCATTTCTCGATGGAAAGCGCAAGTTTGAACTTGTAGGAAATACCAAGACTCATCGCTGCAGTATTTTCTCCACATTCAAAATTGACTTTAAAACACACCCCGATTCCATTGGTCCGTTACTAGGATTTAAACCACGCGTGTTGGAGCCCAACAAAAAACATGAATCAGACCATGAAGTGAAATTCATTGAGGACCTTCATGTGTCGGTGACGTGTAATATTATTAGCCAAGTGTACACCAATCAAGAACCATCTCATTCGCTTTATGACTTTATTGTGACATCGCCCAATGGCTATATTATTCGTGAAAACCCTCAAGTGGTGCTTTTTCATTCTGTGACTGTCGATGGTATTAGTAATATAACTTTGAGACTGATCAATAGAGATCAACAACTCATTCAACTAGATTCTACCACACCAGTGACTTACAAGTTGGTGCTAAAGCCACTATGAAGTTTGTGTATAAAGCAACAACACCGTCTAGGAATGGTGTTAGTTGTTTGCCACGTGAATACACATTAACATATCAAGACAAGCAGATTTTACAGCATTTGGGTTACAACGTCAACCCCCATGATGAATTCTATCCTAGAGATAGGGAACCGCATCGAGGAGCAACCAGGGGTGGTAAGAATGATCTCCATTCCTATCAAGCTCAAACACCTCGACTCTATAACAATGATGAAATTCAATTTGTTATCAACAACCGAGATATTTACACCCTACCGCATGAAAGTGTCATTCAGATTGAAAGTCGGCTGACCAAAGCCGATGGCTCTACACCCACCACATCCAAGTTGGCCAACCATGCTTTTGCCTTTTCGTTTTCTGAAGTGCGGTATGTCATTAATGATATCGTGGTGGATAGCACTCGAAAGGTGGGTATTTCCAGTGTCATGAAACTATATCCCTCTTATAGTGAGGAAGAAGGTAAAACACTTTGCATGGCGGGTTGGTGCTCTGACTCGACCAATGACTGGATGGTAAATACCGATGGGACCTTTACTGGATATTTACGTCTTAAACTGATTTTAGGCTTTGCCGATGATCACCAGCGCATTGTGGTCAACGCAAGGCAAGTGCTTTATTTGGTGAGAAACAGGAGTGATAATAATGCACTCAAGGGAGCCGACAATGCCCCCATAGATTCAAAAATTCAACTACAACGCTTGCTATGGAAAGTGCCCCATGTAACCCTTGACGACAGCAAAAGACTGGACATACTCAAAATTGTAAAGAGAGATATGCCTTTACCCATGGAGAACGGCCCCATGCTGCTACCCCAAGAGTTTAAGGCAAGGGCACCACTGATTGTCTTTGACTGTTCTTACCTGGAAGAGTCTGTCAAGCCATCAAATATTGACATCCGACTAGATTTTGAAACGCATGACAATGTACCAGCCAATACGACGGCCTTCTGTTTGATTATTCATCACAAACAAGTCAACTATTATCCACTGTCCAACCAAGTGACGAGTGTAACTAATGATATTAGCCAACCAACGTCAAGCCACTCAGTCATGTCTTGCTTTCAAGCCTCAAGAGACGTCACATCCATGAATTTACACTCTGAGGAACAACGTTTCAAGACTTTTGCAACGTGGCCGGTGCCTTTCATAAACACTCAAGCCATGGCGGCCGCTGGCTTCTATTATTTAAAAGAAGAGATGAAGTGAAATGTGCCTTTTGTCCCATCATCATAGACCAATGGCAAGAGAGCGATGAACCCATGCTGGAACATCAGAATGGAGGAGGGAAATATACCCTGTCATTCAAGCTACCCCTCACTCGTGCCTCTGAGTGATGAAGAAACAAGTTACGATACGTGTGGACTGTATGGTGTCAACGGTGCTTCGGCGAGCAGCTCACTGTCAAAAACGCCTAGTTTAGAAACATTGGGACATCATCGGTGTTATGGACGTTACAAACACACGAGACTATATTGTTGTATCAGTTGGTATCGTCCTTATCCCAAAATGTCAAAAGCCTGTAAGACGTGTTATGATAATAAAATGACGTAATTCTTATATTCTTATTTTTTTCATGTCCCCCTGTCCTACCCTAACCTCAATTTTTTTTTCAAACTAGCATGGCAGGTAAGTCCATGTCATGGGTTCACTTTAGTGGTCGATAGTCAGTCAGTCGTCAGTTGAACTTGGTCCAGACAAGCGTCAACATGTTGCGCACACTCATAGTGGATTGCCAAGGTTTTTAAAATTGGTGACAACAAATTTATATTTAAACAAGGGGCCATAATCGATTTACCACCTTTTGGATATCGCAAGCTACGCATTTGGTATTTAAACCGCCCCATGCTTTTGATTTGTTGTGTGAAAAAGAATGTGAACAAACCCAGTGGATTGAAAATAATAGGCAACTAGATTGGAATCAAGGAACCATTTCCTATAAATATTTGGACGTGGTCATGAAAACACACTTGTCCTCGGCCAATGTGGTATTTGTGAAAGGTAATGAAAAACGTGAATGGTTGCAACCATGTTTGTCGTCTTACTGTCAATGTATCGGCCTCATGGACTTAGGCTGCCCATCCCTGCAAACGCTCATGGATACTGTAACCGAATTTATTCAGTTACAGTAGCTCACCCTCGGGTTTTGCTTCGCGCAGTTAGTTTGGGGTATTTTATTCGTATCTTATTATATTGGGTTAATGTGGGGTTGCAGAGGTGATTTTTATTGTGCCTGTGTGTCTTTGTGGACGGATTCATTTTTGGATGGTCCGGACAACCTAGGATCACTGTTTATTAATTATCGGTTTTTGGATATTTGATATTATAAAATACGGGGTTTTGCAATTTATTACATTTTGAGAATAAGGATATAAGACTGTATTTAAGTAGAAGCATTATTTCATTTTGGTTTGGGGTTAATGGCTTTATTTTTGACCTAGTAATGTTAATGTTAGATTTGTGGCTGTACTATAAAGGTACAAAGAATTGATATTTTCGAGTGCTGGATATGTTACATACCCGGAAAAGACAGGCAGTAATTCGGCTTGTGTGGGATTACCTAGGCTATTTAGGGCATGAACTCCCATGAACTTCACGTGAAGAAACAACTGTGTGACGTCAGTGTGGATTTCGACGGTCTGATGTTTATGTGTTGACGCGGATGTTCCGCTAGGAGCGGGCTACGCACAATTTAGTTCCGGCAGAAACTTTGGGGTTATGGTATCCTTACGCCAGTGCATATAATGGCGTGTCTGGCGTTCTGAGCGGGTCTTATTGTTTTATCGGCAGAACACTGATCTACTAACGCCCAGGGTCGTTTTACGTGACATGGTTTCCGTAACGAACAGTTAGAGATCGTCTTCTTGCTTGTACTACGAAAGTCCGTTTGTCAACTTGCAATTAGCGTCGTTATTACTCGATCATGGTATCGTAATACGAACGAGCAGTGACTAATGTTTAGCTATCCACTGAGCTCTTACGGGCTATTGGAGGCTACGATTTTTTCATGGGCCCATCCATACCATGGGCTGTTGGTAATAAATTACCACGCCTAAAGGATAAATCTGTCGTAAACATTTCATCGAAGTCATGCGAGAATGGAGACGGGAACGAGCAGTTCGACAAGGAAGAAAGTGGAGTGAACCAGTCGTAACGTGTGTAGATATTTTGAGTTCGGACGGTACAGTGTATATAGGTAAGTGGCTGTTATGCCTGGGTATGATATGACCGTAGTGTTTTTCCTGCTCTCAGAGCCTAAATTCAGTGGCAAGGTACTGTATAAAGTTTTAGCACGAGTGTATGAAGGGTATTTTGTTGTATATTTGTATATATGTGTTTAGTACAGCCAATAGATTATCTCTTTAAAATTCATGTGTGTTTATATTCCTGTCATGCATGAACCTGGTACATCAGCAAACGCATGCCAAATGCCCTACGCCTGGGAGAAAGGGTTTTCGTAGTCGGGGCAACAGTTATGTACCGTATTTTATCCTATTTTATTCAGGAAGACCCATATGGTCGACCTTGGCGCCCATTCAAAGTCGGGAGTAATGTTAAAATCACTTGTGGCCTGTATTTAAAGGCAGTAAATTCTGTAGGTTTGTGGTAAATGAGGGTAATTAATGGTAAATCAACTCCAGCGAGGAGGTGAGAGTATTTCAGTGGCGAACCCAACGTGAGGCCTTAGACATGCTGATGTGTACCAGGACACAGGAATTAAACTGTAGGCATATTTTCGTAATTTTACATATTTTCAATTAGGGATGGCTACGTTAGAGCCAGGATGCAATTCTGCTTTGTTGGTGGACGATGTTGGTGAGCAGCAAAACCAGACGGGTTCCGATAGGCAATTTGTTACAGGGATGGGGGAAAATAGTAGAATCATGGGAGATTTATTAGGGCAGGGGGGAGATGAATTAAACATGGGATTAGGATGTCAGAGCACAAGCTCTGAAGGTAGTAGTAATTCAGAGGTGAAGGATGGCGATACTTCTGTGGCAGTGAGTGGTGATGATTCAGGTTCGATGAGAGCCATGTTGGAGAAGCTCCTGTTTCCTAGTAGCAGTTCCGAGGAGAGGATAACCAGTCAGATGGCCTCCCAGATGAAGGAAATGTCAGCAAAGATAGATGAGGTCGAAGAGCAGGTGACTATCCTAGACAGCAGTGTTACTCGCCAGTTTAGTGAAGTCAGAGTAGAAATCACTAATCTGGAAATTAAGCTAGGTGGTCGGATTGCTACTCAGGAACAAAGGTTAGAATCTGAGTTAGAGAAGCTAGGTGCCAAGCAAGAGAAGTTGGCAAAGGAGGTTTCAAGCCAGGCACTGAAGACTAGCGAGAAATTTTCCAGAGCAGATAGGAAGTTGGAAGAGCAGAGAGTGGAGATAATAAGCATCGTAGAAGAGAAAATTGAGCTAGTTACGAAGGAAAGTAGAAGAGGTTAGGGATAAGCAGGCTATAGTCGAGCAGAAGCTAGTAGCTAATAGTGGTGAGTTTGCTTTATTAGGAAAGAAGGTTGATGAGAATATCAGTGAGGTCAGAGAAAGAGTGACTAGGATAGAGGAAGAAACGGAACGTGAAGTGAAGAAGTTGAAGGCAGGTAGGGGTCATCCGATTCAGTTTTTAGGGCACTGTAGCCAGAGTCGAGATTACGAGGTTCCTAAGTTTAATGGTAAGACGTTCAATCCTATGGAATTTGTGAAGTTAGTCGAAAAGAAGTTTGCAAAGGGGTTAGATGAAGGATACTTAGAATGGGATCGGGTGGAAGAACTGATTTCAGCTGCATTTGTTGGGGAAGCTAGGTCTTGGTACCAGGTATTCAGGGAAGGGTTTAGTGGCTTACAGGATTTCAGGGAAAAGTTTATGGATAAGTTCTGGGATGATAATATCAAGGGGAGGGAAAGAGACAGGATTTTATTTGGAAAATTTCAAGGAAACGAAGGGGTCACTTTGACCGAGTATTTCTTGAACCATGTCCTTATTGGTCAAAATTTAGAGCTAGGCGTTAGTGAAGAGGACCTTGTAAGGAAATTAGCACGTCACTTTTCAGATGACATTAGGACTGCAGTATGCATGCAGAATATAGTCTCAATTAAGGGCATGGAAAAGTTGCTTGGGAGGTTCGATGCTTTGAGAAAGACAGGTAGGCAACGTCAGGGAAATATGGGTAACCAGAGGGAAGGAAATTTCAATGGGGGCAATCAAAGGGAAGGAAATTATAATCAAGGGAGAGAGAGGAACTGGAATCAAGGTAGAGGAGACAGGGACAGAAGGCAGGAGGATCATGCGAGAGGAAGAAATAGGAATGAGAATCAGGGGTACAGGGAAAACAATCAATCAGGGAACGGGCCACGTGAGGTAGAGCAGGGAAATAGGGGGCGTGGCAATGAAAGGCAAGTTGAGAGGAACAATAGGCCAGGAGGTTTAAACTCCGACGGGACTCACTAAATAGGGCAGGGGGAGAGTCCTTGCATAGAATTCCTGCTCACGCTATGGAGGTAAAATATAACTTGGAGGAGGAATTAGGTGTAGAAAAGGAGGGAAGCGAGCACATGTTTGTCCATCCTGTCATCAAGGTAGAGATTTGGGGCCAGGAATTCGAGGCATTACTAGATTCAGGCAGTATGTGCAGTTGTGTGAGTAGGGAGTTCTACGATGAAGTGAAATTGAAGGAGATACACATGGAACATATCCCAAATTCAAATGTGCACATTGTGTAGGTACTAAGTCGCAGAGGATTAGGACTCAGGTTTGTGCACCAATTAGGATCAACGGGTGGAGTAGAAATCATGTGCTGTTAGTTGTGCCTAATTTAGTGCACAAAGTCATCTTAGGATCCGATTGGCTAGGGGACCAGAGCTGTAAGTTAGATTACAGCAAGGCGCAAGTGAAGTTCAAGTGGGGTGAGAAACAGGATTGGGTTAGGTTAGATTATCAGGTTGATGGTAGAGATTCTGTTAGTGTTGCTGGATGCATTCAGGTCAGTAAGGAGGTTTCTGAGGAGGAAGAGTTAGGTGTCGGCATGGTGTCCAGTCCTTTTCCTGTGTGTAATTTGGTCATGAGAGATGATCGTGAGTTGAGTGACGTTGGTCACACTGTTGATGAGTTTTAGGCGGTTGTGAAAGACACCATGTTGGACGAGGGTCAGAAGTCGGAGTTGCTTGACGTTCTGAGGGAACACAGGGAGGTGTTCTCGGAGAAACCTGGATGTACTCACGTGTACGAGCATAGTTTCGACATCACAGGTCGAGCTTTAGCGGTCCTAGGTACCCGATAGCTCACTCTCACATGAAGGCAGTTGGTGAGGTGATAGATCAAATGCTTAATGACGGCATAATCGAGAACAGCAACAGTCAATACGTAAATCCTTTGGTGGTGGTAACCAAGAAGGATGGTTCCATCAGGCTGTGCTTGGATGCGAGACAGGCCAATAAGAGGATTGCACCAGACCATCAGCGTCCTGAATTCACTGAAGATCTAGTGCAAAGATTCAGGGGTAGAAAGTTTCTATCGACTATAGATCTGAGTTCTTCGTTTTGGCAGATACCGCTACGCAAGGAGGACAGGCCTTTCACTGCTTTTTGTTATAAAAATAGCTTTTATCAGTTTCGGAGGGTGCCTTTCGGTATGAGGACTTCGAGTCAGGGGTTAATTAAGGGGCTTAACATTGCACTTGGACCTGAAACAAGGGAATACACTACAGCTTACATTGACGATCTTGTGATTGCCTCTCACACATTCAGGGAACACTTGCAACATCTTAGTACAGTTTTTGGGAAGCTCATTCATGCAGGTTTCACACTTAAACTTAAGAAATCCACTTTCTGCACGCAACAGATTACATTTCTAGGTCACACTATTTCACCACAGGGGGTTAGACCAGAACAATCGAGATTAGACACCATTGGGAACACAAAGACACCACGCAATGTTAAGCAGCTTAGGTCTTTTCTGGGGGTTTGTGGGTATTTTAGGAGATTTGTATTGAGGTATTCATATCTTTCTGGGGCGTTCAGGGATTTGTTACAGAAAGGGGCTAAATGGGTTTGGGGAAAGGAAATGGATGAGGCTTTCATCAAATTAAAGGAAGGGTTTAGAGAGGCTGTTACTCTGAGTTATCCGAGTCCTGTTAGGGAGTACATTGTAATGACTGACGCCAGTGAAGTGGGGATTGCTGGTGCGTTATGTCAGCATGATGATGATGGTCACCTGGGTATCGTGTCGCTTGCTAGTAGAGGTCTGAATCCCGCGGAAAAGAGATACACTACTAGTGAGAAAGAACTGCTAGCTATTGTATATGCGCTGGGGAAGTTCCGGACGTATGTACTTGGCTACCGGTTCAAAATCTACACTGACCATAATGTGCTGACATTCATTTTATCATGCAGGGTCACCTCAAATAGGATTTATAGATGGATATTGGCAATTCAGGAGTATTCTTTTGACATATTTCATGTAAAAGGCTCGGAGAATATACTTGCTGATTTTGTCAGTCGCCATCCAGAAATCGCAGGTGATGGGGTGGGGGTAGATAGTGTAGGGGACATTCTGGTGTGTGCTGCCAAGACTAGTGATAGGTCTGAAGAGGGTGCACGCGTGAGGAAGATACGTGAGGAACAGAGAAGAGACAAGCAGCTGGGAAGTATTGTTGAAGAGCTGGAGGCTCGTGGTGATGATGACATTGTGGTCAGGGGCACCAAGCAGTTCAAATGGGTGAACCGCATGGTAGCCATGAAATGTCATGGGGACGTGTGGTGTGTGTGTGTTCCTCGTGTGTTGGTGGAAGACATCACGTGGTACACTCACAAGGAGCTTGGGCACTTTGGTGCGGAGAAGGTTCTGGCCGCTCTGAAGCGACACTTATATTGGAAGGATATGCATCGCATGGTAAGGAAGATTCTAGCTACGTGTGAGCTTTGCCAAAGATGTAAACATCCTACACGCTACTTGGAGGGACCTAGGCAGGCTGTGTTGGGACAGGGGCCGGGGGATCTGGTCTGTGTCGACCTCTATGGTCCTCTGGTGAGATCTAGGTTCGGGTTCCAATACGTGTTTGTGGTGGTGGATGCATTTTCGAAGTATGTCAGGCTTTACCCTCTGAGGAAAGCTACCGCCAGAGCTTGTGTGAACTGCATGGTACTGAAGTACATACCGGAGTTTGGAAGACCACTCCGGATACTCTCTGACCACGGGACCCAATTCAGAGCAAAAATATGGAGTACCAAGCTTAGTGAAGTTGGCACCCAGTGTGTATATTCCTCTATTAGGTATCCGCAAGGGAATATGTCGGAGAGAATTATGCGGGAACTGGGTCGCATGTTCAGGACCTATGTGAGTGACAGTCATAATTCATGGTTTTCAGTGCTTGGGGATACTGAGCGATGGATCAATGTCACCAAACACGATAGCACGGGACTCACTCCCATAGAAGTCCGGCTGGGAAGGAAGCCCACCAGTGAACTAGCTAGGATTTTGGGTTTGTCAACAGGGGAAGCTGTACCCAGGGATTTAACAAATACTAGTAAGGGATAATTTTATAGCTGCAGGAAAGAAACGTTTAAAACAGCAGAGAAGGGAGGGGGATGAGTTAAAGGTAGGTGATCTGGTGTTGTTGCGAGTGCCGCATCTTTCATCGGCAGAGCGGAGGTGCATGCAGAAGTTCTTCCAACTGTATTCCGGTCCATTTGTTATAGACCGCAGGGTAGGTGCATGTGCCTACAGGTTGATTACCAACGATGACAAGGTCCTAGGTACATATAATATTGCTAACCTCAAGCTATATGTCACCTAGAGATCTTGCTCACGATGACAAGACAGGAGTACTAGTGTGTATTTGTGTGAGGGACAAGGATAAATCTATAGCCTTGTAGTTTAGAGATTGATCCTTGTGGGGGCGTTTGTAACCGAATTTATTCAGTTACAGTAGCTCTACCTCAGGTTTTGCTTCGCGCAGTTAGTTTGGGGTATTTTATTCGTATCTTATTATATTGGGTTAATGTGGGGTTGCAGATGTGATTTTTATTGTGCCTGTGTGTCTTTGTGGACGGATTCATTTTTGGATGGTCCGGACAACTTAGGATCACTGTTTATTAATTATCGGTTTTTGGATATTTGATATTATAAAATACGGGGTTTTGCAATTTATTACGTTTTGGGAATAAGGATATAAGACTGTATTTAAGTAGAAGCATTATTTCATTTTGGTTTGGGGTTAATGGCTTTATTTTTGACCTAGTAATGTTAATGTTAGATTTGTGGCTGTACTATAAAGGTACAAAGAATTGATATTTTCGAGTGCTGGATATGTTACATACCCGGAAAAGACAGGCAGTAATTCGGCTTGTGTGGGATTACCTAGGCTATTTAGGGCATGAACTCCCATGAACTTCACGTGAAGAAACAACTGTGTGACGTCAGTGTGGATTTCGACGGTCTGATGTTTATGTGTTGACGCGGATGTTCCGCTAGGAGCGGGCTACGCACAATTTAGTTCCGGCAGAAACTTTGGGGTTATGGTATCCTTACGCCAGTGCATATAATGGCGTGTCTGGCGTTCTGAGCGGGTCTTATTGTTTTATCGGCAGAACACTGATCTACTAACGCCCAGGGTCGTTTTACGTGACATGGTTTCCGTAACGAACAGTTAGAGATCGTCTTCTTGCTTGTACTACGAAAGTCCGTTTGTCAACTTGCAATTAGCGTCGTTATTACTCGATCATGGTATCGTAATACGAACGAGCAGTGACTAATGTTTAGCTATCCACTGAGCTCTTACGGGCTATTGTAGGCTACGATTTTTTCATGGGCCCATCCATACCATGGGCTGTTGGTAATAAATTACCACGCCTAAAGGATAAATCTGTCGTAAACATTTCATCGAAGTCATGCGAGAATGGAGACGGGAACGAGCAGTTCGACAAGGAAGAAAGTGGAGTGAACCAGTCGTAACGTGTGTAGATATTTTGAGTTCGGACGGTACAGTGTATATAGGTAAGTGGCTGTTATGCCTGGGTATGATATGACCGTAGTGTTTTTCCTGCTCTCAGAGCCTAAATTCAGTGGCAAGGTACTGTATAAAGTTTTAGCACGAGTGTATGAAGGGTATTTTGTTGTATATTTGTATATATGTGTTTAGTACAGCCAATAGATTATCTCTTTAAAATTCATGTGTGTTTATATTCCTGTCATGCATGAACCTGGCACATCAGCAAACGCATGCCAAATGCCCTACGCCTGGGAGAAAGGGTTTTCGTAGTCGGGGCAACAGTTATGTACCGTATTTTATCCTATTTTATTCAGGAAGACCCATATGGTCGACCTTGGCGCCCATTCAAAGTCGGGAGTAATGTTAAAATCACTTGTGGCCTGTATTTAAAGGCAGTAAATTCTGTAGGTTTGTGGTAAATGAGGGTAGTTAATGGTAAATCAACTCCAGCGAGGAGGTGAGAGTGTTTCAATACTTGTCCCTGTGGCAACATTACCCATACAGCCCTAGCACATGTGTGGCATCTCCTTCATTGGTTAACCACCAATGACTGTTGGGAGTTGTTGAACAAAATTAAAAATCAAGATTTACCAGTGAATGACGCCAGTGTGATTTCTAAAAGCGTGGTGTAAACATCTATAGAACGTGATACAATGGAGAAAGGCAATGCTACAGACAAAGCCATCGGCAAGTTCTTTGTGTGCAAAAAGAAACTGGACAGTTTTACTAAAGAGGAACTATTGGCGCTCCCCAAGTCATTCATTTATTATGTGGCTGCCAACGCAGTGAAAGAAATCTGGCAATATGTACCAAAATCATGGACTCAAAACCCTGTGTTGAGTGAATTGCAACCCTGTACGGATTACGATCACCATAAGCAAGTGGCCATGGCAAAATACCCTCTATGCGACAGTGCGCGACTTGTCAGCTAGTGAAACTGTATCACGGTCATAAAAGTCCGTGTAAAGACTTTGTTGAATCATTTCACGGGTGTCATGGCGAGAAAAAGCAACAACAACAAACACAATCATCGTCCACAGAAGAGGAGGAAGACCAAACCTTTTCACCATCGATGGAAAAGATATGCCAGACCTGTACTGGCAATGGCGTTATTGACAAAGTGATTCAATACTTACCTTTCGAAATCCATCTTCCAGGTTATCATTTTTGTGGCCCTGGAACTCGTCTCGAAAAACTTTTGCAGCGTGGTGATGTACCCATTAATCTTTTGGATCAAGCATGCAAAGAACATGACTTTTCTTATCGCTATAGTCATCCTGGTTTAAGACAAGTGGCAGATACATTGTTATTCAAAAAAACTAAACAACGTTTCACATCCTGTGATGCCTCAGTGGGTGAGAGGATGGCAGCTCTGATTGTGATGACTGCTATGAGAGGAAAGTTGCGTGGTCATGAACATTAAGGAATTGTGAAGTCAGGAATTGGGATGTGTTTGTATTCTATTTTCTTTTGTCAATGCCTTTGGTTATGAAATAAAAACAAAGGTTTACCACAGCACGATATTGTTTAATTTTAAAAAATCATGATGTTGATGAGCTGATTTTTTTCATTTTCACATTTTCACACATTGCCATTTACCATTTCCACTTTCCAGTTTCCCGATCACGAATACCAAGGGGACCCGACGCGCTGATCACGCGTCACCCCAATATCTGCAGGCCAAATGGCTGGGCAGCGGTCGCTTGATCGGCATTAGCCCGTCATGGGCTGGATAGTGCCAGGGGTTGACTTTTTCTTTTTTTGACTTTCCAGTTTTTAAAAATGTCCGTTTAAGTTTAGCGTTTTTTGAATTTTGGTGATATCGAAACTGGATTTTCCATTTTGATGTTTACACATTTTTCCATTTGTTGTATGTTGAAATTTGAGATTTGTTAATGATGTTGATGTGAGTGCTTGGCCATGATAATGATGCAGTTTGTTTATGTGTGTTTGGAGAAACGTACAGGTCTACGACTAGTGCAGGTAAGACTGTTTTACAAAAAGAATGTCTATTGACCGCTGCATTTCAAAGAAGAAAAAACTATCGACAAAACAAAATGACTATATAAGTGAAAATTTCCCCCTCCCCACTCACGCTACCTCACCGTGTTTGCTCTGGTCATACATACACACCAGCTTTCTCTCTACTGATATATTCACACCTGTCTTTGGGAACAAACACAACCACTTTATTTATTCCCAAAAGCACATTCTCGACATGCGCAGTCATCCCCAAATAACTTTCTTAAGTTAACCATTTACATTACAAAAAATAAATAATTAAAGTTACTAAAAAATATTACTTATTTCATATTTACACAAGCTACAAGTTTGTACAGCTTTAAAAGAATCAAACTATATACCATTTTCCAATTCCCAACTCTGTTAAATTTAAAATAAAAATTAAAATAAGGTTGCATAGAACTTTTTAAAAGAGCAAAAGGCCTATGTGGGTTGCCACTATTTACAAAATCCACTATTTACAATGGCAAAAAAACAATATTTACAAAATTCAAAATACTGAATCTACGAGTTACAAAAAAGCCATGTCCCTAAACTATTAAACAGAGAAATCACACTTCCTCCTCCTTGCGGTCATAACCCCAGGGCAGGCTGGTGAGCAGGTCATCAGCCCACACACGTTTTTTATCCATGGAAGCGTGGGTGCGTTTTCTCTGTTCCACAAGATACAAATGATGGTTGCTGGATTGTATCCTACACTGTGTATGGGACATAGCTTTGCCAGAGCGTAAAACCGCCAGGTAGTCATTTACACGTAGCGTTTTTACCACTGCCCTACCTACACCTTTTGCTCTTTCAGTTTCCTTACAGTCTAGTGTACGATAAGCATACATTTTAGAGGCCAAACCTACGAATTCCGTCATGACGGAATCACCGCATTCATCTTTTAAAACGCCCATTTTCTTCTAGTTTATATAGGCAGCTGAAACCCGTTATCAGCGCAATACGAAGAGGTGTCGTACCAGTCACTATGCTGCCTCATGACGTCATAGGGGTAGCAGTGGCGAATATGGTGAATGAATGAGTACGTATCCATATACAAAGGAGAGACGCCCTCAAAATGGCGTTTGGCAAACTCATAGTGGAATCGATACATGACCGATTTGGAAAAGTTTAAAATGACTTGGCCCAAGTAAATGGGCTTATACATGGTCACGCTGGTCCTACTCATTTCAATAGTAGCCAAATTCTCTTCAGTTATTTTGATTGATTTGAAATTTGGCTTGGCAATGTACCGCCGGGCACCGTAACGTCCTTCCCAGACATTGACCAATTTAATGTCACGGTATTTGCGGACATTCTCCGTGGACTTGCCATAGATGCAATTGTTCATTTATTTAAAAATAATAATTTCAAACTGCTGTGTTGCCATTTGTCGGTGCTCTGTGTTGAGTCACATGTATGGCTCTAGCCATGCTCTTTGAGCAAAAGAAATACCTCTATGGATTTTCTTCAACACCAAGCCTTGGGCGAGGCATTGCACCAACATTTGGATATGTAGCACATACCGATTTTTGTTGTAAAGTGTGCCCATGAGTTTTTCAATTTTCACTTTACTGTCAGGGGGAACCATTTGCTCAAGGCAGAATGAGAAATCGGCATGTTGATCGTACAAGGATGAGGGATATTCAATATCCACTTCTAAGACATATCCACGGCCTGTTTCTTGACTAGCCATGTTCACATCAAATTTTGATACTTGTTTCTCTGTCAGCCAAGCAAACTCCCCATAGGGCAAAGGTGACTCATGGCGTAGCCATACAAAATATTCACGTCATAGTACATTAAGTACGATTCTGGTTTGTCTGCTAAATAATCAGGCATGTAGACATTGTTCGCTTCGACATGCTGCTGTTCTTGTGTTTGGCTCATGGGTACTGGGTGGTCCAGTAATTCCTGTACATCATGAGCCAACTTTACAAGTTCATCCAAAAATCATCTGGCACAATCTGGCCCCTCGCGGTATTTGTAAACGGATTGTGTGGGGTCATAGGCACACGCCACATTAAATCCTATGGCAAAGGGTTCATGTTTTTGAATGGGTGTGGTTGAGCTGATGGTGGGATCTGTTTCACATCCCGCCATGGGTGTGGTGAGAGCTTTGAAATCTGCATACACCAAATAGGGAACAGTATCACGCTTATGAATGTTGTTAAATTTCAAAAGAGCTTTGTCCCCGTGTGGCAATATCAGTCCCACCGCTTCCTGAGAAACGCAATCTACCCTATGTCGTTCTAAAAGCGTAGGAGTTTGAAAATATTGCAAGCAACGATCGAAAATATGCTTTTTTCCATTATGATTGGACACTTGACTGCTTAGCAATCTACTCAAATTCTTAATGAGGCAATAGTGATTCACTTATCCTACAGACAAATATAAAAGATGAATGTGGTGTTGTCTTGGTTGTTTCGTGGCATAAAGAGGACCCACAATCTCACCACCATCAAAGCCATACACCATGAAGGAAAAGTCCTGGTTATCTTGTTCAAACTTATGAATGTCAGTTAAGTCCATAGGGAACGAAACATGAGTTAAATTTATCTATTTATTTATTTAAATAAGAAAATGCATTCTTATATATTCCCGGTCTGTGACAGGAACGTTTTGCTGGTTGCAAGTGCGCAGCCACAGACCACAGGAAACATTCATCGTCCTTATTTTCAATGTTAATCACAGCCTTTTTCAAAACTATTGCCTGTGGTGTCCGAATGAAGCTAGACCCAACATTGAAAGGATTGAACTGAAAAATGTTAATTTGCAGGTGATGAATTTTATCTAAGGCAAGGCCACTGGGTCCTTGTTGTAGTTTATCAAATTTAGTCAGCAAGGCATTGACCACGTGGGTTTCAAACTGCTGTTCCCAATTATGGGCAATGAATAGCTCTTGCATTTTACTGCAAATATAAAATGTATCTTTATGTTCCACGTCCTTCTTTTCATATATTAACTCGCACACCAGTTCTGTGTTCACCTTTAGAGCTGTATGCAGCCGTTGTACTGTACAAATTGCATTTTTTTTAAATCAAAACAATATTCTAAACATTATTTTGGGACTAAACTTTGTCTAACATTGACCACGCGACCAGAGCACACACGTGATTTAAAACAACAGTTTAGGGGTTCCCAAGTTAATATATCCGCAGCAGTAACAGACATTATTTTCAAAGAACACTCTCACCTGAGTTTAGAAAAGTAGACTGTCTGACAATGGTCGCACTCTAGAGCCTCTTGGATTTTAGCTGCATTTGCTATAGGTAAAGCTTTTTTTTTCCAAATATCCAAAAAGGAAATAAATTAAACCACCATAGGTATATCTATTCCATATAGTTTATACACACATAAACAAAACAAATCAAACAGGTTATATATATATATAAACAAATCTCACCTTGACTTGTAATGCTTTGCTTTATTCCCGTCTCGTGGGCTAGTGTGGTAAAGGTTTCCGTCCCTAGCTGTCCATCTTTCTCTCTCTTGCAATTTCTTTCCCACACACAACAGGTATACACGTTATCCGAAAACAAATAAATAAACATTTATTTATAACTTTAACAATCAATAAATAATTGCTTGTAAATATATATAAATCAATAAATATATAAATGAATAAATATATAAATAAATACCTACCCCACAACAAGGTTAATATTTTCCACCAACACCAAAACTCTTAAACAAGACCATGTGTTTCACGCAACGCAGTGTGTTCAAAGGTAGTCACATAAGTGAGAGTGGAAATGTTAACGACGTGTCTTTATATATGTCACGTTGCATGTATAATAATTTTTTCTCACGCTTGAACATTCTGTTACCGGGCATGTGGACAGCTAACGTCCAAGGTGAACACCTGTGCCAGGTCAAATTTCACATGAACTTGCATTTTGTCACATACACAGCAAAACAGGATGTAACTTGTTCAGCTTGCATGTTCTTTCACATGTCATCTCACACGTGTTCACATGCATTTCGCTCTTCCCTACCACCAAATTTGTCAGATTATTTAACCTTCAAGCGTCCTCTGCGTCTTTGTAATTTTCCATTGCACCTACTGTCAAGTCTGATCAGCGCATTCCAATAGGCTCAAATGACATTCATGTCCTGCTAGTCTGTCCCCCTCTCCAGCAAGTTTGTTTTCTCTACTAGCTTCAACCAACATAAAACCAAGTTCTGTTTGCCCTTCATCTGATCATAGAATTATCATTTGTCATGTAACCCATCATCGTTTACACGTTAAAGATCCCCTTCGGGGGTAAAACATCAGAAAAAACTAACACTCGCTCTGTCATAAACCGACCCGTCGAAATATCGATTGTTCTATTGAGCACAGCCACCGTGGTCAGCGACAGCTTCGTTGAAACACACACACCCAGCAGTATCGTCTCTCTCAACAACCACACTTCATGAACATTTTGAACAGGTAAAGAAAAATTAAAATTGTTTTCAACAAAAGTGTCGTTAGGCCCTTTGTCAACATTTCAAAAATATATTCAAAAAGGGGGCGTTAGCCCGAGTCCTATCACATCTCGTACACGTCTCTAGCGTCATTGGTTTGCTAGATATAGCAAAACGTATAAAATCACGGTTTTACCTCAAAATGGTTTTTCATTCCTACTCAACACTAACATCCTCGGCAAGAGGACATCGCGACGAAACAAATGACACCTCGTACAAGTCTCTAGGCTTATTGGTTCGTGAGATATCAGCAAAAATCACAAAAACACTTGTTTACCCCAAAATCGAGTTTCCAATTTTAAAAAAATGAGTGGTCCAGAGCAAAGCCCCCATCAGCTCGAGTCCAACGACACCGCATTCGTGAATCTCCAACCATGGGTTCGGGAGATATCGGCTTGCACTCACGCGGCGGCCATGACACTATTTAGAACCCCTACTGCTCCCCTACTACACAGGTTTTGTCCTAGAGACTTGAAATTTATTTTAGCTGTAGAGGTGGTCAGGGCCATTCATTTATGTCAAATAAACATTTTTGTAGAATTCGTAGTTTCCAAAATATGGGAATTTCAAAATTGGACTGTTTTCAAAAAAAAACATAAAAATAAAAAGTTTCATTATAAAATAAAGATCATAGAGACCGTTCGTTTGAGTCATGGCACAACATTCTATCATGTTTGGTTTTCAAACTATCACCTACTTTCGAAAACAAAATTTTTCAAAATAGAACGAGTGGTCCATAGGAAAGAGGACGTCAACCCAAGTCCAACGACATGTCGCATGTCAAAATCGGACCATGCGTTCGATAGATATTAATTATTTAAATGTTTCACCTACGTTTAGCCGCCATGTTGGTTTAATGGGCTCAGCCACGCCAAGTGTAATAGAACTCTCCTTGCTCCCCTACTTGTAGTCCCTGTCAAGCTCATTTTGACCTCCCAGTCTCACCAGGAGGGTAGACAACAAGCAGTTGATATGTTTTGTTGTTATCTCTCTGTCTTCCTTTCCTGTTGGATTTCACTCCACCCTATACCAACCACTTCAAGACCTCACTGAAGAATACCTCGCCACTATGCAATACGTTGAGCGACAGAAGAACTGGCTGTTTTCTTCCCTAATGATAAACACTAGGAGGTCGAAACAAATTTGTTGGGGGCTATAAACCTGAAGAGCTATGGATTGGATTGATGGCGTAAATGCCCACCGTTTGAAGATTGTGGTGTGTCAGACTGTGGAGATTGTCCTTGTCCATTTTGCACATTTGTCCTTGTTTTCCACCTTTATCTCTCTCTCTGCCAACACCTTGTATTTGGTCTCTTTCCTTGTTTCGCTTCTTCTTTTCTTGTCCGTTTTATTATGAACTAATCTGAATTAATATTGTCAATAAAGATGCTTCATAGTAAATTGCTCTGATAATCTGGAAAAATGTACTAACTATTCTACTTTGCAGGCATTCTTCATGGTTCTAAAACAGCATGCATTAGTCATATCTTTATACATTTCTGATGAATTCCATTTTTGAACAGGGTGCAGCAAAAAGATAGTCTCTTCATCCATTGTCTTGTTTATAAAATCAAGAGCTTCCACAAACCAGGCACAGACTGTTTGTGTGAAATGCAATGAACTTTATGAGAGATACCATGTGCTAAATCGGAGATTACAGACCACATCAATGACTCAAGTTCTGCACTAAAGAACGACTTTATCTGACTTTATTATGGGTTCAATTAAACTTTTATTCATAATCATTCATCAGTGTCATATAAGTTATCTCTAAAATGCACTCTTGACAGTGAATTACTGGATCTCAATCTACATTATTTGTTGGCTCACGTGGGTAGATAATTGGATTAAACTGTACATACAATACATTCCGGAAGTCACAAACAGAATCTTAAACGGATCACATTTTTACAATAAAGTGCAAAACTTGATATGGGAATTCAAAATAGACCCTCTATAACAGCTATTTCATCCCAATAACCAATATTACAACCTTGAAACATGTGCAATACCCAAGAAAGAAGAATGCCTTTTTCAACTAAAGAACTGAAGTTGCTTCGCAGTATGGTAAGGAAGACGAAATGTGGGAAATTAAGAATAGAAGAGCCATTATGCAAAGAAATTGCCAGATCAAGGATGAAATTGTTTGGACATGTTATGAGAATGGAGAATGAAACAGTGGCAAGAAAGTGGATTGAAGTGGTTGTTACTCAACGACAGATAGGAAGACCAAGAAGACGGTGGCTTGATGTAATAAAAGAAGACATCGGGAGGAGGGGCAATGTCAAGACCATCTTCAAAGACAGTGTTTTTGGATAGACGAAAGTGGAAGAGACTCATAAAATGTACCCAGTTCGCTGGAGCAATAAACTGATTTTGATGATGACATTCAAGTTGGATAATATTCTTCCTTCAATGGAAACACACATGATAAGAAGGTACATTTTATGCTTAAAATCTTCATGCTAGAATGCAATTACTTGAGCTGAAAGGCATATTTTCAGTCCTTGTATTAGGCTGGTATAGGAGATAGAAATCAAATACAACTGTTTGAAACATGATGAGAAACAGCCAGGAGTTGAAACGGAAAAAGTTGTTAGTTATCGGTACCATAATCACCAGTTTCTTGTTCATTTTTAGCTACTTGTTACAATTGTTACAACGCTGAAATGTCAACTGTTTTTGTTTGGTGAACAATAACACAGAAAATGGTATGGTAACAAATTATTTAAGTACAATGTTCAGAAACAATTTCATGTTATTGAATTCATTTCTTTATTCATATATGTTTTATTTTTAATATGCTACTAAAACTGTGATTATTTAATGTCTAGCTCATACGGATTTTATGGCCAAGCCAAAGATCACAAGTAATTGTGAGCCACATCCTGCCGTTGGAGATGATTTTACACTTACTTGCGCAGTGTCAGTGGATTATGGGATTACATTTTCCATGGAGTGGGATCTCCCTCCAAGTTCTAAAGCTCGTGAGGTAAGTTTCAAACTTATTTATAACTCTCATGGCAATGTTCTTTTTAAATTTATTTTTATTAGTGCTCATTCATCAATTAATGGGAAACAATAATTTGGTATAAGTTACGGTAGTCTATTTTCATCTTGCTGAAAACTGGATAGCATCTCAGATCTTATCCTAGATGAAATTATTTCATTGTCTTATTATCGTGTGATAGGGATTCCTATGACACAAGAGAGAGAAGTCCTGAAAAATTATAATTTTCTTTAAAAGATGATTATAATGGAGGTATTTTTTGTTGTTAACCATAATTGGCTCTTGCATTTTCACTGTGAGAGAGGAACAAAATTTTACCTGTGTAGTTTAATTATAATAATACTATTGAATAGTAGACTGCGGAGAGTTGTGAGGGATTACGGACAGGATTTTCCAAATATCAGCCAAGTCTACATAACCTTATTCAACTCTAGTGTATTGTAGTATATTGTAGCAATTAGGTAGACACTATTAGCTTTCTTAACCAACTAACTATATACATTATAATAGACCACCAGTTAAATAGAAAAAAATATTAAATAAATAGTGTTGACATACTTAAACCATTTTAACGGCAATGCAACATTCATAGAAGGGCTATAGACCAACTGTGCAATAATATCGGTGACTTAAATAATATCGACACGTTACACAAGTTAAAAGACTTTTGTAGTTTGATAATTGTACATACTAATAGTATTTTTGTTCTCACGTGTAAACATATCCGCCGTACCTTATCTATGCCTAGGCGATCAGGATCTGATGATGACCGTGTGAAGATCGAAACATGTCATCCAATTAATTACTTCCCATTGGTTGTGCAAAAATTAAGTGATAATTAATACATGTAGTTCGGTATATCTTTCAGGTTAGGGTGTTTTAAAATTTGTACTGTCCACCTAATATAATTGGACACAATCAAGTTGACCGAATGAAAGATATTCTATTACAACATGTGGACTAAGGTGCATGGTCATGGATCTAGACTATATCCAGTCTCATAAAGATGAGTGGACCATTGTTGGCTGTACTTGAATTGGTTTTCAGTGGTTTCCCATTTTCAACTTCAAGCAAATGCCAGTGAGTACCCCACTAGTAGACTATGACATTTTCCTTTCAATCCCTTACCCAGTACCCCTCTAGTAGACTCTTCCTTTCAATTCCTTACCCAGTACCCACTAGTAGACTCTTCCTTTCAATTCCTTACCCAGTACCGCTCTAGTAGACTCTTCCTTTCAATCCCTTACCCAGTACCCACTAGTAGACTCTTCCTTTCAATTCCTTACACAATTTTATTCATCCTCGCTCATTTTATTTCCTAGATATTAGGTCCCTTAAAACAACAACAATTATCATCATCATCATATCATTTTATTTCACATTAACTTCTCACATGAGGTTGGTATCAAAAAGAACATCTAGCCAGGAATAATAAGGGAATAATAGGATAGTTTCTAATATGCACATCATCATCATCATCGCATAGGACTGAAAAATAATTTATGAATGTTTTCAATGTATGTATAACAATGATTTCAAGCATACTACACAGGTGTTTTGAATTCAAAACTGTGTTTATGGTGCTTATTTTATGTTTCAAAGGAAGAACGTGTCCTCCTGGGTAACTCAAGTAGCTACTCCGAGGACAAACACGGGAGATATCTAAGAACAGGTGTAAGAAACATAACGATTTTAAATATAACAAAGAAGGATGAAGGAAGGTATATGTGCCGAGTGGAAGACTACGCAGGAAACAAGAACATCAACACCAAGGATATCATTGTTCACGGTAAGAATGTTACAAGTTTAAAAGACAATAAGACAAATTAGGAATCCTTTATTCTTTTCATTGTTCTTACTTTGTAGACTCTAAACTAACCCGACTAAATTATGATCCCAGGCTCTCTCATTAGCTGTCATGTACATAGAGTAGCAAAAAAATAAATCTCTGGAAGAAATAACAACAAGGTGGACATACAACTAATGGATAGTAAAACGTGGATAAGAACACGAACAAAAGGACGCACACAGTGACAGGTAGGTGCAGGCAGCGGGAGAGGTAAAAGGGGAGAAGAGAAAAAAAAAAACACACCCACACACCAGAAAAGGACCATCTTCACACCTAGACACATCACCGTTTTCACAGGTGAGAATTCATGGCATCTTCAGTGCTGTAGTCCCTGAAGAGCGCATTTGGACCTCCCAGTCTCATCAGGAGATTAAGTGTGTCTCCAGTGCGTTGTTTTTAGCCTACTTTCGATTTTTGCAAAAAATGAAAGTAGACTTATCAGATCTACACAGGGCGAAAATTGTGTGTCTGTCTGTGTGTGTGTGTGTGTGTGTGTGTGTGTATGTGTGTGTGTGATTCTGTGTGTACTCTGAATGACTGTCCCCCCCCCTATCAATTCAAACACGGTGAATCCGAATTGAACGAAATTTGGTACATAGGTAGAACTAGCAAAGGGCACCTCAGTGTCATGTTTTATATCGCCGCCATCTTTACCAAAACTGAATGGTGGCCACTCAAACGTTCAAAACGTAAAATCAAATAACGCCTAACCAAATCATCCGATCTCTACCAAATTTGGTAACAACATACCTTCATATAGGGCGCGTCTTGTGACCAATCTACGAGGTCATCCGCGTTACCATTTCAGGATGGCGGCCGTGCGAATTTTGCAAACATTATAATCCATATCATGGGACCCACCAGTTCCAATTATCGAGCCGAGAATCGTTTTAACTGTTCAAAAGGAAGAGGCACGTTCGAAATTAAAAGTTTATTTTGTAATACTATAGTGCAGAAGTGATTTTAAAAATCGGAGCCGTCTCAGTACAAGGCAAGATTGCAGCGGATATCTTGTGCCTGACTTATATTTCACTAATTTAAGTATTGCATGCAATATAGCGTACAGATACAAAATAAATAAACTTTGTATGAAATGCTTCATATATAAATAATATACTCCACTGATGAAATCGTTTAGTGTAAATCATTAATCGCTAACACGTTCTATGTAACTCATTTGATATCGGTTAATGTCCGTTCGCACGTTTGGCTCCGTGGTAAAGCGTTAGCCTATCAATCTTATGGCTATGGTTCAAACCCTATCAGAGTTAGGTTTTTTGCTTGAAATGTTATATGTTTATTGTTTTGTAATGACTCAGACGTTTTAAAATTAATCGTTATATTGTGCATAGTACGATGGAAAAAATATAATTAAAAAAAAATTCGCCAGCAGATTTGCACGAGATATCTAGGAACAAAAAAGTGAATTATCATGGTGAACTGCACGCCGGCCAACAGATTAACTTACAGATTTTATTGAAAAGTTTATGTTTATGGCCACTAGAATGCACTCCCCCTGTTAGGATTATCTTGTTCGATACTTCTCCATTAGACGTCACGACTGGTCTACATGGGACTCCATTTATTAGTATACCATCGGCATTCTATGCGCATCGAATTTGAAGAATGACAAGATGATACTACGATACATTTTTACTTTTTATTTTAAAGGGTTTGTAACAGCCTATTGTGCGTTATTTGAAAATGTTAATTGAAGTAAGGAACAAAACGATTTCACATAGTATCTGAACTCTAGCCGTTGGTGCTAGTTCAGGATATTAATTAATACTTTTATTGCAGCCAAATAGCAATCGAAAATATCCACATAGTTGGTATACACACGTCTCTGTAGGATCATGTAAAGATTTGTTAATTCAATTAGGGTTGTGAAAGCCATGCACAGCCAGACGTGTCAAGACATGCCTCAACTCAAAGTTGAATGTTGCCCGCGTCCGGCCGATTATGTAATAATAATAATAATGTTATTGGTTTTAAGTCCCTTTTAACTACTGTTGCATTTAGAGACGCCAGGGTGCCGAAATTTTGCGCCGAAGGGGATCTTTAACGTGCCAGTAAATCTACCAACACGGCTCCCTCACATTTGTGCACCCTCAAATGCCAGCTGACTGCGCCAGGATACGAACCTGCAACATAGGACCCAGCAAGCGAGAACGTTACCGCTGAGCCACGCAGCCAGTCCGGTCGATTACGTCTCCAGATCCATAACATTCTTTAGATACTTCTTATCTTTCTTTCTTTCTTCAATGATGGTAGCAGTTGTTTTCGAGGTTGTGGTGTTTGGTAGAGGTAAATAGTTTTTAAGGTCTTCAACCAAGAAATGATTCTATTATACTCTTTGAAAAAACAACGAATTATAACTATACTCATACATTTAGGAGAAAGTAGGCTATATGTTCTTTACTGAACATCTTGTTTCCTATATAGATAATCAATTAGCCTACTTTCGATTTTTGCAAAAAATGAAAGTAGACTTATGAGATCAACACAGGGCGAAAAAAGTGTGTCTGTCTGTGTGTGTGTGTGTATGTGTGTGTGTGAGTCTGTGTGTGTGTGAGTCTGTGTGTGTGTGTCTGTGCGTGTGTGAGTGTGTGTACTCTGAATGTCTGTCCCCCCCTATCAATTCGAACACGGGGAATGCGAATTGAACGAAATTTGGTACAAAGGTACCACTAGCAAAGGACACCTCAGTGTCATGTTTTATATCGCCGCCATCTTTACTAAAACTGAATGGCGGCCACTCAAACGTTCAAAACGTAAAATCAAATAACGACTAACCAAATCATCCGATCTCTACCAAATTTGGTAACAACATACCTTCGTATAGGATGCGTCTTGTGACCAAACTACAAGGTCGTCCGCCATACCATTTCAGGATGGCGGCCGTGCGAATTATGCAAACTTTATAATCCATATCATGGGACCCACCAGTTCCGATTATCGAGCCGAGAATCGTTTTAGCTGTTCTAAAGGAAGAGGTACGTTCGAAATTAAAAGTTTATTTTGTAATACTATAGTGCAGACATGATTTTAAAAAGCTGAGCCGATTCAGTTATAAGACAAGATGGCAGCGGATATCTTGTGCCTGACTTATATTTCACTAATTTGAGTATTGCATGCAATATAGCGTACTGATACAAAATAAATAAACTTTGTATGAAATGCTTTATATATAAATAATATACTCCAGTGATGAAATCGTTTAGTATAAATCATTATTTGCTAACAAGTTCTATGTAAGTCATTTTATATAGAACGATATTCGTTGACACAATTAGCTCAGTGGTAGAGCGTTAGCCTATCGCTCAAATTCCTATGGTTCAAACCCGATCAGAGCTAGGTTTTTTGCTTGAAATGTTATATGTTTATTGTTTTGTAATGACTCAGATGTTTTAAAATTAAGCGTTGTATTGTGCATATTATGGTGTAAAATATATATTTAATTAAAACATAATTCGCCAGCAGATTTACTCGAGACATCTAGCTGCCAAAAAGGTAACTGCACGCCGACCTACTTATTAACTTCCAGATTTTATTGAAAAGTTTCTTCTTCTGGCCGCTAGAATGCACTCGCTCTGTTAGGATTATATTGTTCGATATTTCACCACTAGATGTCACGACTAGTCTACGTGGGGCTCCATTGATTACTATACCATTGGCATTCTATGCGCATCAAATTTGAAGAATGATAAGATGATACTACGATACATTTTTACTTTTTATTTTAAAGGGATTGTAACAGCCTATTTTGCGTTACTTGAAAATGTTATTTGAAGTAAAGAACAAAACGATTTCACATAGTAACTGAATTCAAGCCGTTGGTGTTAGTTCAGGTTATTAATTACTACTTTTATTTCAGGCAAATAGCAATCGAAAATATCCACATAGTTTGTATACACACGTCTCTGTAGGGTCATGGAAAGATTTGTTAATTCAATTAGGGTTGTGAAAGCCATGCACAACCAGACGTGTAAAGACATGCCTCAACTCAAAGTTGGATGTTTCCCACGGCAGGTCGTATATGTAATAATAATAATAATAATAATAATAATAATAATAATAATGTTATTGGTTTTACATCCCTTTTAACTACTGCTGCTTTTAGAGACACCGGGGTGCCGGAATTTTGGCCCGAAGGGGATCTTTAACGTGCCAGTAAATGTACTGACACGGCTCCCTCGCATTTGTGCACCCTCAAATACCAGCTGACTGCGCCAGGATACGAACCTGCAACCTAGGGCCCAGCAAGCGAGAACGTTACCGCTGAACCACGCAGCCAGTCCGGTGGATTATGTCTCCAGATCCATAACATTCTTGATATACTTCTTATCTTTCTTTCTTCAATGATGGTAGCAGTTTTTATCTAGGTTGTGGCGTTTGGTAGAGGTAAATCGTTTCTAAGGTCTTCAACAAAGAATAGTTCTATTATACTCTTTGATAATAACAACGAGTTATAACTACACTCATACATTTAGGAGAAAGTAGGCTATATGTTCTTTACTGAACATCTTGTTTTTATTGTTATCATTGTTATTCTATTTGTTGTGTGAGCGGATTTATTTGTTAATTTTCAAAGTTTAAAGTTAAAGTAAGTTTCAAATCAGAGTTCATTTCTCAAAACTATCAACACTATTACTGAACGTAGTCGCAACGCTCGCTAACGCACATCACCATACCATGAAGCCAAGCTATTGGCGGATTGGTCGACATGGATTGAAACCCCACCCTAGGCCGATCTTGAAATAGTCTCCTGTAGTTTCCCCATTTTCAACTCCAGACAAATGCTAGGATGGTACCATTTAAGTTCCTTCCATCTCCTTGCCCAGTTTCATTACCGGTAATCTTCATTCCTTTCATCTGTTGTTAACTCCTCCCCTAATGGTTGGCACCCTGCCATAAAAGCATACACCACATCGACTTTCCTTGCATCTCATCCACAATCCCGTAGAAAACAGGATTTTTTAATTTTTGTCGTGTGGCCTCCTGTGAGGCCGAGTGCAGGTCTTTCTATACTCTGATTTACAAAAGATGAACGGTGAAAGCTGTCATCCGCTTGAAGGTTGAGGTGAGGAGTGAAGACTAGAGGGGAAACGGTCTCCATGGCAATAACGAGCAGTGTTGCAACGTATGCTGACATAGCAGTGAGCACATGGTTTGACTCAATGATCTAGTGTGCCTTGACTCGTTACGGTCATTAGATCGCCAGGCAGGGGGGCTAACTTCCCCAGTATTTGTGTCTTCCTGCAAGCCTCTTGGAATGTTATGAGTCATGATCTGCCTCAGTGGCAATGCAGCATTTCCCCACATGCTAGCTTTGACAGCTGTCACCGTTAATTATTGGTAAATCAGAGTATAGTTGATGGCCGTGGGCAACCTGCGCAGGATGAAGTGATGATGAAGACGTCACATACACCCAGTCCCCGAGCCACGAGAATTAACCACAGGAGATTAAAAACCCTGATGGCCCGGCCGGGAATCGAACCCGGGACACTTCTGGCCAAAGCCTACTGCGCTGACCAATTCACCATTGGGACGGACGAAAACTGGAATGATAAGGGGCAGACATGCATACACACAATATTAAATAAAAGTATAGCCATGAAAGCCAATATTCCAATAATAGCTACAAGAATAACAAGAATATTTCTTTCTTTCTTTCTTTCTTGCTTTCTTTCTTTCTTTCTTTATTTATTTCATTTACTTAATTACATTAATTACATATTAATATAATTAATATTACATTTTGTGATATGTTGACAAACCTAACTGCAAATCCAGTTCAGTTTACACAGGTCTGCAAAAAAATATTTTTGAAAATTGTTTTAGTTTTGATAACTGATTCTTATGTAGATTTTGGTGCTGATTTCAGAAATGATATTGTTCTTTTTCTATCGTGTAAGGTTTGTCTACAAAATGAGGTAAAACTTTAAGGAAAAATCCTAAAAAGGCCATTTTTATCGGTATTATTTATGTACAATGTTATTAAACCACATTAAACATACGTTAATCTTAAACATAGAGTAAGAAAAGTTGATAAGGCTTTATTACAACACTATTACAAGTCTTTGTAGTAAAGTTTTCTTTTTCATACAAAACTTCCTTTTGTACTTTTACTGCTGTGGAGTTGAGGTTTTTCTCTTTTTATCATCCAACAGTAGTCAGCCGTCATGTTAACGTCCCAGCGTCCTTGCTATCTTCATTATGATTTGTACGGTACGGATGTTAAAATATACCTTAAAAGTAAAAAAAATCAATCTGTGATTTGTGGGTAAACAAAGGGTGATGGAATTTTTTCACTTTTTTTTTCTGTATTCAGCACATAAAATACCGCAAGAATCACTATAAAAATTTGAATCGCTATACAAATTTGAAACATTTTTTTTAAATTGCAGATAACAATCTGTGAGACATTAATTATTATTATTTGTAACATATAAATATAGATTGTATTTTAATACAAGAATGTGTGCAAAGGAGATGTTAGGAATATTTGTTGTGACTTTTTTTAAATATATAATCTGTTTAACATTTTAGACGTGCTAACAAGAAAATTATTAATGTAAATAATTAAATACACATATAAATACACTATGTCGATAAATGATCTATGTCAACAAAGAACAAGATAATATTGTGAAAGTACAGTATTACCATGACAAATAGAATTCGTCATGGTATTAACCTTTGTATTAGTGATATAAACGACAACAATAACAGACCAGAAAGAAGAACTGCTCTCGTCACCCATGAACTGGATGGACTCAATATCGATGTTGCTGCCCTGAGTGAAACCAGACTTGCGGGGGAAGGTGAAATCAGCGAGACCTCAACAGGGTATACCATCTTCTGGAAGGGAAAGAAGGAAGAGGAACGTCGCATTCAAGGTGTTGGTTTTGAAGTGAAAACTAAGTAGGTGCAAGAACATCGACTCGCTCCCTCAGCAATGAAAGACTCATGACTCTCCGTATACCCCTTTCGAGAGGCAGGTTCATTACACTTATTTCCTCATATGCCCCCACTCTTATAGATGATGAGGACTCCAAGAACTATTTCTACCACTAGCTACGCACGGTCATCACCAGAATGCCTTCTACTGACAAACTCATACTACTAGGAGACTTCAATGCCAGAGAGGGGAGAGACAGTCCATTATGGGGAAGAGTCATGGGAAATCATGGTATAGGGAACTGTAATGCTAATGGCCTATTACTCCTTGGCCTATGTGTTGAGCACGAACTCTACATCACCAACACGCATTTCCGACTCCCGGACCGCTTCAAGACTACTTGGTTGCATCCGCGTTCTAAACATTTTCATCTGATAGATTTTGTCATCACCCGACAGCGTGACAAGAATGCTGTACTGATCACGAAAGCAGCACGAAACATCGATGACTGTTGGACAGATCACAGACTCTTGATTAGTCGATTCAGAATTGCTATCAACAAAAACCACGTTCCCACTTCATTAATCCGTCCAGGAAAAAGTTTAACACCTCGAGGCTCCTTAATGAAACTGTTTCTGAAGGATACCGATACACTATTCAAGGAGAACTGACCAACAATCCATTTAATACAAAGGATGTTGACTGTGAATGGACCTCGCTTCAGAGAATCATTACAGAATCAGCAGAGGAGGCTATCGCCTTTGAGAAGAGGAAGTGCCAAGACTGGTTTGATGACAACAACGAGGCAATTCTAAATCTCATCAGTGCTAAACGGGACGGTGGTCTATCTCTTTCGCAAACCCCATGCTCCAGAGAGAAACAAGAAATTTCAGGAACTAAAGCAGACATGTCAAGCTAAAATTCGTGAGATAAAAAACAACTGGTGGCAAACTAAAGCCAAAGAACTTCAGAATTTTTCAGACGCTAGAGACCTATGCAACTTTTATGAGGGACTGAAAGAGCTGTATGGACCTATCCGCTCCTTTTTAGGTACTCTAAAAGATGCTGATAAGACCACCATACTTACCGACAGCCAGGACATCTTGGAACGATGGAAAGAAGACTACAGTTCACTCTCAAATCGTCCATCTACCGCGGCTGAAGATTTTCTACGTTTTGTCCCTCAACATCCTCTTCAACCCTGGATGGCAATATCTCCGACTTTCCGTGAATTTGACAAAGCTTGCAGTAGCCTGAAACCAAGGAAGGCTCCAGGTCCAGACAACATCCCTCTGGAACTCATTGAAAACGGACGCTTACCCCTAAAAACCAGGCTCTTTTACCTGATCCTCTTAATCTGGGAAACCCAAAAACTACCTGCCGACTGGAAGAACGCCACCATTATTACTATCTTCAAGAAAGGTGATCGCAGTATCTGTGGAGACTACCGAGGTATTTCCCTCCTTTCCATAGTAGGAAAAGTTTTTGCCAGAATCCTACTGAATCGACTCCAAACTATCTCAGAGAGAATACTTCCTGAATCACAGTGTGGATTTCGTACTTCCCGAGGAACAATTGACATGATCTTTTGTATAAGACAACTGCAAGAGAAATGCAGAGAACAAATGACACCTCTGTTCTTAGTCTTTTACGATCTCGAAAAAGCCTTTGATACTGTTCCCAGAAATACATTGTGGTTGGTTTTGGGGCGTTTTGGATGTCCGGAACATTTCGTTGGATTGATTCGGGCTCTTCATGATGGTATGATCGGGCAGGTGCTGTATCAGAATGATGTCTCAGAAGAATTTCCGATCACAAAGGGGCTGAAGCAATGTTGTGTTCTTGCACCTACTCTTTTTGCCCTATACCTGACGGCCATGCTCTATGAGACAGCATCTGCAAACAACACAGGTGTGGAAATTAAATATCGGTATGATGGAGGGCTATTCAAGCAGACCAGACTTCGTTCCAAAAGATTAACCAATATTCACCAGGTTACAGAATTGCAATATGCCGATGACAATGCCTCACCGGCCCATACATCTGAAGAGCTGCAACAGTCTGTCAACTGTTTCAGGAGTGCATATGAACGTTTTGGCCTTACCATAAACATTCATAAGACCAAAGTATTAGCTCAACCTGTTCCTGGAACCTCTATCTCTGGCACATCTTTGGACCAAGTCGATCACTTCTCATACCTTGGGAGTATTCTGTCTAGGCAATGTACTGTTGAGAAGGACGTGGATAACAGAATCCGTGCTGCGCATGCAGCGTTTGGACGTCTCTCACGTCGTGTATTCCAGAGTAAAGATCTAAGAATCTGTACAAAACTAATGGTATACCAAGCTGTTGTCATTTCTACGTTGCTCTGTGGATGTGAGACCTGGAGCCTATACCGCCAGACCATCAAAATACTGGAACGCTTTCACCTGCAGAAACTCCGTTCCATTATGCACATCAAATGGGATGACAATATAACGAATGCTGCGGTTCTCGAGAGAGCAGAGATGAAGAGCATAGAGGCCATCATCATTAGTCACCGGCTTAGATCGACATGCAAGCTACCCTCTGGGTGTCAATTAACAAAGCTTGCACCAGGCACCCGAGGCCATACGATATTATTACCGGCTTAGATAGATCGGTCATGTCCAACGCATGAATGACGACAGACTCCCACGGAAAATCCTGTACAGCGAGCTCAGCACAGGCAAGATACCTCTAGGAGCAGCTCGGAAGCGTTACAAAGATCAGCTTAAACAAACCTTGAGGAGTGTAGCCATTGATCCTGATAATTGCCATACACTTGCGGAAGATCGCGTACGTTGGCGTGCAGCCACCTCAGCTGCGGTTTCACATTTTGAAGAAGAACGCCGAAGGCAGGAAATGGAAACTTGTCAGAGGAGAAAGCTGCGCCAGATATTGCCACGTCCTCCACCTTCTATCATCTGCATTGTGTGCGGCCGTATGTTCTATGACAGAATTGGTCTGTTGAGTCACCAGTGACATCACCATCGAGTGAATACAAATTAGTAATGCAGGAAAGAAACATTCACTCGGATACGAGTATTGGCCGACGACGAGTGATATAAGCTGTTATATCACTATGTTAATTATGATAATAAGTTTGTTATAAATAATAATAATAATAATAATAATATGACAAACACATGGCATTACGGAAAAAAATATTGATAGACAAGAAGAAACATTACAGCCAAACTCGCCACCATCTTCAAAGGTGAACATTCTTATCAGTTATCACCAACCAACCAACCAACCCAATTGCCTCCAAGCAGCTCATTTTGATTTTCTGACCTTGTCAGAAGGGCAAGAAATAACAAGTTCTCAAAATGGTGTTTGTCTTTCTTGTTCTTATGCTTTGTTTTTTCTATTGATTAATTGCAAATTTACCCAAGGTGTTTTCCTAGACTTGCAGGCTAATTAAGCTCACTAGACAAAAAAATAGTCACTCCCTCGAAAGAGCTTCGGAGTACTGTAGATGGTATTGCACTGGTACCAGGGTGATGAGGTGGCCATTCACTGCTGACCTGTGACCATGGTAGTGGAGTAGTGTGTGTGTGCGTGTGTGTGTATGTGCCTGTCTTCAAGCTGCACATTTTCAATTGGCCAAACAACACCGAAAGTGGACATTATTTGACGGGAGGGAAGTAGATAGTCAACAAGTCACGATTTTGCTGGGTTCTAATAATACAAGGGGTCAAGTCCAATGAGGCATTTAACCCACAGAGTGTTGAGAGTGTAATTCAGGCTGGAGCTAGTTATGTGATGTTTTGGGGGTATTTTTCATACTGCGACTTGGGCTCGCTCATTCAGGTCACTGTGAACATGAACCAAGCGAGGAGTATGCTTGGGGCACTCCTATTTTCCATGATAAAACCCTGTGTTCACAATCTACATGCATACATGACTGGTTTGATGAGCATTGAGATACCTGTTGCACATTGACTGGCCTGCTGAATTACCTGGTCTTAATCCAATAGAAAATGTGTGGATTGTTTGGAACAGCAGGTGAAACAAAGAATTCAGCATCCTCACGATTTGGTGGCTCCGAGATTGGATATGGCATTATTGTGTTGGAAGCCTTTTTTCAGTGTTGCCCTGGTAATCTAGATTTAATGCTTTTTGTCGATCAACACGATTGTACCAAATTGTAATGGGCGTTTTCCGGAACCTGAAAAAAATGTCATGAGATTAACAAATTTATTTGGATAACCAGTTTTGATCGACAAGCAATAATCATCAGATCCTTTATACTTCGGCCATTGAATCTATGTCTACAAGTTTGTGAGTGATGGTATTTATAATGAAAGCTCTTTTCCTGTTTGCAGGCAGGAATGATTCCTACATGAAGTTCCTCTTCAATATGTCCGAAACTGAAATTACTGAAACTGTCGGTGAATCAGTGCAGTGGGTTATGAATTTGGAAAATTATCCAAATACCCCACAGTCATTGTATAAGCCTGACAACACGTTAATATATTGTAAATACCATCATCACCTATATACTTGTAGACATAGATTTAACGGCCAAAAATTAAGGATCTGATAATGATCTCTTGACGATCGAAACTGGTTATCCAAGTGAATTTATTAATCTCATGTAAATTTTCTTTCAGGTTTAGAGAAACACCCATGACAATTGTGTAGCCTACAATCATGTTGACAGACTGAAAACCATTAAATCTTGATAGATATGGCATTATTTTCAAAAACTTGGGGACTCCATTCCTTGCTGAATCAAGGAGGTGTTACACTGTTTTAGAACAATGTTCTCAGGGAGTGACTAATCTTTTTGTCCAGTGAACTAATAATAATCATATTTTTATTTTATTTTTTGTCGTGTGGCCCCCAGAGAGGTCTTTCTAGTCGACGCCTGTGGGCGACCTGCACTTCGGGATGAGAGATGGAATGGATGAAGATGAATGAAACTGGGCAAGGATGTGGAAGGAAGAGGCCGTGGCCTGTCGTAATGTTCCGTCCCAGCATTTCCCCGGTGTTGAAAATGGGGAAACCACGGAAAACTATTTCAAGGACGGCCGACGGTGGGGTTTGAACACACGCGTCTGCCGAGTCAGCAGAGAGCTTAGCCCCATAACGTAACGCTGCACTTTAGCCAGCATAGTCACTGCTGTCCGTATAGGCCTAATCATAATAATATGATAAAATAATGAATGCATAACCGACGCCTGGCACCATCCTTGTAGCTAGTCATGATCTTCAAAGGGTCGACCAATTCAGGTATCTTGGCTCCTTGACTCGTTCAGATGGTGACACCCTCCCTGATGCCCGAGCTCGTGTGAGTGCCGGTTGGTTCAAATGGAGGGAGGTAACTGGAGTCCTCTTTGACCGCCGGATACCCACCTATCTTAAGGCCAAGATTTACAAGTCCGTCGTGCGCCCAGTCGCCCTCTAAGGTTCTGAATGCTGGCCGGCCTCTGTTAAACACGAGCAAGCCCTGCATGTTATGGAGATGCACATGCTTCGTTCGGTGCTTGGTCTGACGCGACTTGACCATATCAAGAATTGCGATGTCCGAGGGAGGATGGGAGTTGCGCCCCTAGAGGATAAAATGCGGGAGGCTCGTCTACGCTGGTACGGCCACGTCATACGTAGTCACGAACAATCGGTGGCTAATACTGCCTTGTACCTCAACCCGGATGGTAAACGACCTCGTGGGCGACCCAAGAAGAGGTGGCTTGATCGCCTTACAGAAGACATGCGACAAGAAAATCTGTGTCCGCATGTTACTCTTGACCGACAGAAATGGAGATTGGCATGTGAAGTAGCGGACCCTGCTCCAAAACGGGACAAACGCTTGGAAGATGATGATGAATGAATGCATAACATGGCTTGTATTTGTTATACAGTTCTCAAAAAAAAGTTTTGCATATGACTATTACACATGGGTGATGGGACGATACTGCAAACACGTTTACAGTAAGCACTGTACGTCATGTTTATAGCCTCGCAATGACTGTGCACCGTACGAATCAATCAATATTTGTCCGCTAAGAGGCACGTCTCATGTCCGTCCATTTAACACCACCACTTGTACAGTTGGTTTCGAGCGCATGGGGAAGAAGGTGGTATTATTGGTTCAAATAATCACATAATATATCCACTCTTTAATTAATAGTAAACATGGCAAGAGTTCACATTCGTACATCAGACCACATTCGAACTGTAACATTCCTTCAGGAGGGATTCCGACAAGTGAATGTTGGTACTCGTGTTGGAGTGAGTAAAAGTGATATCTCGATGGTGTGGAAAAAGTTCAGGGAGACCCAAACAATTGCTGATCGACCAAGAACTGGACTTCCCTGCAAAACCACCCGCAGGGAGGATCAGTTCAGCCACGTCCTTCCGCCAGATCCTTCGAAGGGCCGCTGAAGAGAATGCATCCGGTCTGACAGTGAGCTATCGGCTGCATGAATCAAGGCTGAAGTCAAGGGTGCCTGCGCTAAAACCTCCTCTGAAACCACAGCATAAGGCAGCACATGTAAGGTGGGCAACAACTCATCGGAAGATTGGAATCGAGTTAGGGTGTGCTAGGGTGTGCTTAGTCCCACATTATGACTTTTGTTACGGTATTTGTTGTGTGTTTCTGTCTCTTTTACAGAGCAGATTGTGTGTTGTTTTTCTTTGTAAGTACCCTATATTGTGTATAATCTGATTACATACTCATAGCAAAATAAACAAGTCATTAAATCACAATATGCAAAACATTCTTGTACACTGTATACAATAAAAGCCTGCTTGGTCATCAATGTGATTGTAAAAATACAAACTTGGAATTTTGCCCAACATTAGTGTGACCTGTTAGCAAAAAGTTAACCCCCACTCATGCCTTCTTGCCCTTAAGAGTCGATTGTCATGTTCTCTTAATATTAGAGCCTGCCAAAGATTGCTGCATGCATAATGACATTTCAACATTTATATGGCATGCACTTTAGTGTGCCCAACATGATCTGATTGCTGAAAGTCTCCTTGTTCGTCAATGAAAGCTCCCTCTCTGTTCACAGGCAGGAATGATTCCTACATAAAGTTCCTCTTCGATAAGGATGAAACTGAAATTACTGAAACTGTCGGTGAACCAGTGCAATGGGTTGTGAATTTGGAAGCTTATCCAAAGGCCACTCTGTCATGGTATAAGCCTGACAACACGTTAATAAAGGCAGAAAGAACAGAAAAATATGAGATGGAAATCAGAGATCATTCAACAGTAACTATACTGAAGATATATGACATAAAGTTTCGTGATCGAGGCATCTACAGATTAGAGGCCAACAACCGCTATAACATACAAATAGAGAACTTTACTTTGGTTGTGAGAGGTAAGTAAATGCTTTTTGTTTTTATTTGTTATTTCCCATTTGATAAGTTATACAGTTGAACTTTGTTAAAACGACTTCCAAGAGACCTTAAAAAATATGTTGTTATAAAGGCTACGAGTGTCATTGCAACCGAGATTCATATATTCAGTCTGGTGAGGTGAAAAATGAAAAATAAAAAAAATAATTAGCTTTAATTTATTTAATTTTTTTAATTCTTTTAATAATATGTTAATTAAAAAAATTAATTTCTTTATATATAAATTTTCACTCTTTAAAGCCTACAATTAAAGCAGTTTGTCATGCACTCACCAAACTTCTTTACATAGGAGTGAAATAAGCAGTCATTTTACTCTGCTGTCTCCTATTAGCCCAATACACACTTTCTAAATTACTAGTGTTCACTATTTCAGTTGCAATTTCACTGCTCCCTCCCCTATTCTCACAATTCTAATGCCCTCTAAATGACAACATGACATCATCTCAAGTACCGGTAACCTCATTCCAGGTGGAATATGAAAGAAAACACGTTCAAGTAGAGGGTACACAATACATTATACATTAATTTCATACTGTATATATGCACTGCATTACTGTTAGATGGCAGTTGAAAACTACTCTTGCTTCTCTATGGGTCGAATTTATTGTGAAAGGTGGTGAATATCATTTAGATACCAATGTAATGCAGAAGCATTGTCCTGCAATTACTGTGTTCAAAATAATAATTACATGTATGGCAGTTCTTCTTCTTATTATTAATACAGTAAGACCTGCCTAAACCGGACCCTTTATATAGACTACCGGAAACCTGGACAAACGGAAAACAAAATTCAGGACGGAGGTATTTCCTATGTAAACCGGAAAACTACCTAACGTGGAAACGGAAAAAAATCTGGAACTGTAGGCGTAAATAACCTGACTAAGATGGACTATCTTATCCATTATACACAGCTATGTACTAAATTTTGAGCGCGACTGTACTTGCACCAAAGTTCTAGGAAACCTTTATATCATTTTAAATGATCTTGTCGACTTCGTCGTTACGCTGGGGTCAGGCGTTACGTTACGGTGACGGACGGACAGATGCACTGACGTGTGTGACGTAATAGTACCGCTGGGTGCATGTGTACCCCGACAATTTCTACTTCGTTATTATAAGACAAAATCCCCGATTCTTGGATGTCACGGGTGATCTCGAGAACCACTGGATGGATATTGATGCGGTTTTCACCATTCTGTAAAGGATATCTCGAGGAAAGATTATGTAGAAAATAATTTATGTATGATCAAAGGAAGCTAAGCAGTAACGATTTCAGTGAAAAAAGTCGAAAACAAACTTGGCGTCCGTGCGCTTCTTAAGCTTACGCTGGGCAAACCGTTAAAAATATCAATATACTATGAGCGTAAGAATTGGTCAGCATAAAAAGTTCTACAAAAAGTCTGCGGGAGCATATCTCTATCTTCAATACATCGCCCACTATAAGTGTTTTTATACTGGATGGAAGGGGCAAGTCCCCGCGCACTCTGGTGAGCGTGCGGCATCCCCGCGCTGGACCTTGCTTTGCCCTTGGTTTGCACATGCCCTTCGCGAGTAATTTGAAACAGGATAAGCAAGATAAGTATTATGCAGATAATTTTCTAACATGTTAAGGGTCTTTCTAGCATTTTTCAGCATTTGTAGCATTTAAAATGATACAAAGTCTAGTCTATCAGACTGACTGTCACTTTTAACTTCAATTTTTTCTTATGGATGCAGCAGGTATGCTACATTTCACAACATCTGTACCATTACTTCGTCCAACCCTCTTGTAATACATACAGTTTCCTTCTGAAATATGAATAGAAGAAAACAGTGAACTTGAGTGATTTTTAAAGGTGTGCTTTTTACTGTGTACTGCATTTATTTACATACTGTAATTCAGGGACAATGACTTCTAAATAGGACACTTAGACTACACTAGGGGAGAGTTATTGAAGAACACGAGTTAAACAAACGTCCAGCTAAAGAATTAACTGTGTTCTATAAAGTGGGAAAAAAATCAAATTATTTCACAGTAATCCTATGCGACAATATAGTATTTCTTCGTAGTGTATTTTGTCTTATTAAAACTTAACCCTTTGTAAAACGGAAACCTGCGAGAACAGAGAAATAGATCTGGAACGATTGTGTTCCGCTTTAGCAGGTTTTACTGTACATAAGAATTAAGTTGCTACGTTATACTCCGCCAAAACTCTGGCTAGTACATGCTGACATGGCTACTGCAAGACGCTAGAGTTTGATGTCTGAAAAGTATTAATTCTTATGAATTAAAATGAATACTGTACTTTCAATCAGGGTGTAAAAATTATATTGTCCTTTTGAAAACATAGATGTTTCACTTTGAACTGCCAGATAGGCAAGTACATAGTGCATTGGCAGTACCCTTGGTGAGGTGTATCGTATCCATTGATTTCCCAATGGTAGGCTACTCTGGGCCAAACCACTGGCACTAGATTGAGATCTCTGAAAAACATTAAGTCTTAAGAATGAATAGTAATACTTCACAGTGCAAAATATTTGGTTTCCTCTGTAAACATGGATTTTTCACTATGTTTTTGAATCTGTGATTCTATATTACAATATTTCTAGTTCAAAGACAAAGGATCTAACACCATTGAAAAGTGGTTGCATGTTTGATGTCATTGAAAATCGTTTGGCTAATAAAACGGTCATCACCAACAATGTCTTTCCACAGACCAATGTAAACAATTTGCATTGAAGTGAAAACTAAGTTAATTCATAAACTGTTTGTGCAGGCCTACCATTATATTAACTGTTCATACAATCAATCATAAGCCTCAAAATAAAGAACTGAAAGAAATTTTTTGTATGATAAAAACCCTTCAAAAACTCCACAAGCAGATCTCATTTCAGTGGATCCCTTCTTATGTTGGAACAGCAGGTAATGAAGAGGCAGACAGATTAGCAAAAAAAGGTACCAATCAGTCAGACTGATTTTATGTCAGCAAAAAGGATTTGGAAAAATACTATCAAAAACGGGTACCTATTACGGTGGCAAGGAAAACAGCAGAAACCAAATTATGGAAGGACATTGATACTAAATGGGATCAATATAAATTAACACCAAGAAGAAAAGCTGTAGCCTTCTTCAGACTTAACACTGGCCATGACTGCCTTGCAGCTCATCTCAAACGAATCAACATCCTGAGATCTGAAAAATGCACACTTTGTCACGAACCTGGAAGTAAAATGGATAAGGGGCACCTGCTACATTGCAACAAACTTGATGTGACTGCTAGAACTTCAGGAAACCTCGCACAACTCTATTGGAACGCAAGAAAGCTGAGCTAGCCATAAGAAACAACAACAATACAATCAATCATTGAACAGGGATAGAAACATACAAAATGGACAACATAATGACAGGGAGGTATGGGTGGAGGGAGAAATAAAAGAAACACATGGGGACAATCTCCATAGCCACACACACTGCCACGTTGAAAGGTGGGCATTCATGCCAACATTCCAATCGATAGCTTGTTTCAACCTCCTAGACTCGTCAGGAGGGCACCAACCAGTTCTTTTATCACTCAAAACAGTGCATACCAAGGGGAAATTCTTCAACAAGGTTTTCTGCCTTGAAGTGGATGGTGCAAGTTGGAGTAAATACCAAACAATACAAGAAAAGGAAATTACAAAACTTGAAGAAGAAAAAAATAAATTGACAAGACTAAAGTAGGACACACAGGATGAACACAGAAGGAGAAAAGAACCACTTAAAGGTTCCGTAATATAAATCTACGGTATTTAGAAAAATACAACAAGGTATGGACATTCAGTCCTTGGGTATGAAAAGGTTAGAAACACATTTTATGACCACAATAGCACCTGTAAATTCATCAACCACTACCTTGCCAGACCACTTTCAGTAAGATTAGTGTTTCAAATCATACCTCCCTCACTCTGAGGGGCTCTGAAGTGGTTGGGTTATCAGCTGATACTCAAGCCCTGGGAAGCATCAGATAATTCTCCAGTCCTCTCCTTTCTCTCCCCACCCACCCCTCCACCCAATGCTACTGTCTAAGGGTCACCCAAAACTTAAGGATGTGATACATCATTCTTTAGTAATTGAAATGTGCTTTTACCTGTGTTCTATGTCTGATTTGCACCACTCTTTATCAAATTCTTACTTTGATATTTATTCTGAATTCATATTTAATTACAAATATTATCTGACTGATTTTTCAATGATTTACAGGTAAACCAGTGGTGGAGTTCCAACTTAATAAGTCCTATGCTCTTGGCAGGAAGTACAGTGTCATCTGTACAGCAGAAGCATTTCCCATTTCAAATATTACATGGTATTTCAAACCATATAATAAAACACAGGACTGCCAATCTGAAAATGGTTTTACTGCCCTTCCAGTAAGTCACTTAACAAATATACAATTTGGATGATATACTGAGATTGTCTTTCCTTATTTAGAGTGATGAGCATTACATGTCAATGTACATTTTTATTGAAGCACTATAGCTTAATAAAACTTACCAACCAAATGTAAAAGAGAGCTGCTTCCAGTATTGTAAATCTTTGTACACACATTTTAGTTCAGTTTTTACTTTCCCTTGGTAAAATACAAAGTTTCTCATCCGGAAATGAGTTACACTGTGATGGAAATGATTGATTTGAGAGACAAATGCCGCCGACCTTGGCTGTACTAGAGTTAATTGTAGTGGCTGGAACCCTTTTTGGATAGAATACAGTCTTCATGTAAGTCCAGCCACACAGTGTGCTGTTAATGTTGGACTGAAGTTCTACTGAGAAATGTGAATGCAAAAGAAATCTGCTGATTTTAGTATAGTTTCTTTTTCTAGACTTAACGATCGACGCTGAACATGCCGTACGTCTTTTGATAGAATGGTACCAGCTCTGCCTGATGTGTTGAAGGAATTTCAGCACCACTTTGCATTCAAGTTGGTACTCATCAGAGATCGGCTTCTGTTCTTCCTTTGTCTTGACAGAAGTGTTAACACCACACCATTGAACTCTACTCTATGCTGATGATGTTATGGTCTCCTGAGAATCAGATTTATGGCATGTAAAAGAACCTTCCACTAACTACAATTGTGTGAGGCTAAATTTGTAGGTTATATTTGATTAACGCTCACTAAGTTCCAACGTTCGCCGTCAGGTGCCAGTTGTGATGCCAAGGTCACGGCTAGGTGTCGTTGACAGTAGTATTTGGTAGCAAAGTAGGAACTACTTGAAATTGATCTCTGCAGTCCTTGCCTGAATTACAGATAACACACACTAATACAGCCATCACAATTAACACCGGTTATCAGACAGATTCTACACACACCCGAAGTACACGGGGCTATATGACCCTGTTGCCGCAGCCCCTAAACTGAGGAACCAACCAGATTGGACCACATCAGAAATGAGGATGTTCAGATGGCATTTGGTGTGACCCCAATCTCTGAGAAATTGCGAGAGAATCGTTTGCAATGGTATGACCATGAGCTACGAAGAAACGGTTCTTCAGTTGCTAGAAGGGTATTTAACTTTTGTCCCAAAAGCCACCAAACATGAGGCGACCAAAGAAGCCCTGGCTCGATACTCTGCGGTAGGATATTCATGTGGCGAAAGTCTCTCCTGAAGATACACAAGACTGCATCAAGTGCAGAGCAGAAGGCCCTGCAATTAGGCTGGATAAAGGAGGAGAAGGAGAAAATACTTTTGCTGGACTGAGTCAAGCTTTTGACTCCCCTTTCTCAGCACGATAATCATCACAAATCATTTTACTCATTGCTGAGCATTGTGACTTCATGACCTAAGCGGTGCCATCCTGGACGGTTACCAGCTTTTCTTAAAGCCTGCTGAAGAGGTAAACAGGTGATTTTCTTAACTTGGTCTATCCTTTCTCTTCCACAGTGTCGTACACTTCCATGATTAATTATTGAAAGTTTTCTCTATCTTTTCTCACAATGTGTCCAAAGAACTGAAGGATTTCTTGGTTGACAATAGAGGAAGGGCTCCTAGAGATGTTAAGTTCTTTCATAATGGACATATTAGTTGTATGAGGATATAAGGAAAAGAGAGATATATAAGCAAAGCGAACTGATGTGAGTTTAATAATAATAACGAACTGATGTACATGGATGGCAATAGCGGAACCGCGCAAACTAAGCATGTGCGAACATGGCGCGAGTTTTAGACAAACTGAAAGCATAAAGGGCAGGTGGAAGCACCTTACATATATAGAACCGCATACTTGATAAATAAGAAGTATAAAACTACCAAAGTTACAACATTAATTATCTTTTCAGTCCATTGTATGTGCAGTATTCTGTGCCAGCATGATACCAGATACAATTACCCTCCAACACACAGATAGAAAACACACTTGTTCTAGGTGATAAATAACCTTAAATATAAAAGGCAAGCACTATATTAACTACTTAAATTCCGGTGTATAGAGCCCAGATATTGTGGGATTCAATATTCAACAACTAGTCCCTTTTTGAATTTCAAACACATACACTCATACATTTCATCCAGTTTTACCAGTAAATGGTCCTGCAGGTTTGATCTTGCCACATCTCCAATGCAACTCAATAACTTCATACTTATATACAAACTTGACAGTAAAACATTTGCAGTTTTCTGTTAACAGCCATCAGACTACATCACTGTCGAGGATGATGATGCAAATGTAAGATCTGTCCTTAATATCTTGGCCAACATATCACGCTGCCTGAAATGTTCTGCTACCAATGCAATGGGAGAAAGTAATGAAACATCGGTATTTCTTGTATCAGGTAATTAATTCTTTACAATACCATATTTTAGAATGTTTTATGTCAACAGTTTTTGAAATTGTATGATAAACTTTTCTTTAGAATTTTAATAATGTTTAGCTCCTACTTAATGTACCATAATTAGAGTTTTTTGAAGTCTCAGTGCCAAATATTTGGCTCATTGATTTTTAATTTAATTTGACATTTTATTTACCTTCCTTTTGCATTCTATTTTTATATTATTTTTATGCCTCTTTTTATTCTGTCCCAAGGCATTACAATTCAGATGTGAGTTAGCCGAGGTCGTTACGGCATGACTGCTGGCAGTCGCTCACATCCGGGAGGCGAGGAGGTTCGAATCCCCCCGCCGGCAACCTTGAAGATGGTCTTCTGTGGTTTCCCATCTTCCTTCCAGGCAAATGCCGGGGTTGGTCCCTAACTATAGGCCACTGCCGCTACCTTCCAACTCCTCGTCCTTACATTCCAACTTTCCTCCCCAACGGTACTTGTAGCTCACCCCTTGGGTGTCCGTCTCGAAGCAGCTACAAACCTGGCGAGCCGAACATGTCCTCGGACACTCCCGGCACTAAAAGCCATACGCTAAAAAAATCAGATTTAAAAAGGGGGCTTCATTAACATGTCTTACCTTGGAAATCCTGGGTAGATTATTAGCTTGGGAATAACCTAACCCCCAAGGGAAGATGATGAAGAAAAAGAAGTGGGTTTCGGACTGGAGAAAAAGGATGGAGAAATAGGACGAGAGTCCAACAGAAGTTATAATTTTAACTTTAAGTATACTCAAAGGCAGCTGCCACTGCAAATCCACTTTCCGATAACTAAAGTGGGTAGGGACCTGGGCGAAGCTAACAGGAAACGCAGCTGGAACTTGGGCTATTCGCAAGAAATCTGCTATAGCGTATTCCCTCTCAAGCATAAATATACCTACTATGGGGAAGGGTGGTGGTCTGGCAACACAAAGAGTAACAGATTTATTGTGTATCTGTTCAAAGGAGTTTGTTTCTAAACAAGTATTTTGAAGAATACAAATAATTTGAATCAGCCTTGATATTTTAGTTCTTGAAATTGTAGAATTTCTAAAGAGCGACCGAATGCTTCCAAGAAGGATAGGGATAAAGCAATTATACCCTTGGGAATAATTTTGGTAAGAGTACCAATAGTTGCATTTAGAAATGACTAAGCTTTTACCCAGCAAGGCGCCGACTAAAAGTTTAGACAATGAGAAACACTTAAATTTTGAAAAACCAACCATAAGTGGTAGAGAAAATCTCCACAAGCAGGAAGCTGGCGTAGCGAGCTATGCTTGCCTTACTGGCCAGTTAGAATTAGCTATCAAAGCTAAGAGAGACTTTAATAAGTTAATAACAAAGAGTTCATGCTCAAATGCAACAAGTAGTGAAAACCTTATCAATGGATTTATTTTTATTAAAGAGGGCATAAACCTAGGAAGAGTCAGGGAAGACAGGATTTTGCCTAATCGTTATGTTTGAGAAATGATAAATCAAAAGAACAAATCTTAATTTATTTAACAATGTAAAAAGAAGTAGTTTATGTAACAAATATATAATTTTTATTTTGTAAACAATTGGGGTCGCAGACCTCCTAAAATCATCTAAAGCTTGCACCAGGCAATTGACAATTTTTGGGTTTTAAACCTTTTATACGGACTAAAATCTTCGTAAGATTTTGAAATATTGCTAAGATTAATAAATGGGAAATTTAAAGATAATTGACGTAATTAAGGTTAAACAATCAATCAAGTACAAGATGTGTACTTTAAGGATTTCTAGATAGGTATCTTAGAAATATGAACAAATAACAACTTCGAATGTAACAACAAAAAACAGGAGGAAATGAAATAGAAGTTTCTATAACTTCTTGTATTAATACAGAACTACTTTTATAGCTTATACAAATAGGGCAGGTCACTTATTGTGAAACCTGAAGAGAAAAATTGAAAGGAAGTTTCTAGAACTCCTATGTTTAAGTAGGGATCACGAGAAAAATGGGGCAAATTTCCCTTTCGTGAAACCTAGAGATAACTCACTTTTGAGTAGAAAGAATTGGATTCCCTCATTAGAAGGGAGAAACAATATACTTTAAGGCGTGTACTAGACACGAAGTTTTACAGACATTAATTCGTTGTACGTGGAACAAGTAAGGGAGGGCACTTATTGACAGTGACACCTCATTGAAAAAAGACCTAAAGTAACAATTTTATTATTCTAGTTTGTTAGTAAAGGGTTTGGGAAAGATCAAATGGGATTGTGGAAGAGTGTTCATGGCCGTATTTATTGTACTCGGACGAGCGCGACGCGGATGAAAAGTTGAACAGGCACTGTTTTCTCTATAGTCTGTTGATATAGTTGAAAGTTCACTGTACCAGCACAAAAAGTTTATAGAAAGAAAAGTTATTGCAGTTATGTAAAAGTTGAGTTTTGGCTTGAGAGAATTATGAGTTGTAGTTTCTATGGGCGGCAGTTAAATACGGCAGAAAATTTCCCACGTAGGAAGACAGTTTATGTGGATTAGAAGTTAATCCCACATAAGTTTCTCAGCGAAGAAAGTATTCCCATATCAAGTGGAAAATACATGACAGTATAACTGGTAGATAGAATGTAGGTTCTGGAAGATTCCATAGCAATGATGACTTGTTTAAATTGGGTAGAGAATCCCTCGGCGGAAAACTAGATTATATAGACAGTGGGTATTTTAGAAATATCCCTCGATGTGAGATAGCATCTCAGAAAATCTTTCATTTTGAAAGTTAGACTTGATAGTTCGAATTTGATCAAGAAGATCTCTAGAAAGCAGTTATTTTATCACATATAGCAAATTTTCACTGTCTATAAAATCCAAATAAAAGCATTGAGCCTTTTAAAAGCGATGAGAATGTGGTTAAAACATGAAGTCGGTACTTATCTTTGCTTCATGAAGAAGGCGACGTTGCTGTTGACGGTTGATTCTAAAACTCGAACATGGCGTCGAATTTAAAAGTTTGCCTCTAGAGTAGAGGAGGCGAGCTTTAGTTAAGCTCCAACTGACTGGTTTGACTTCAGACGCACAAGTGAGGCCAGCTCAACGGAGCGCGGAGAGACCAGGCAAGGGAAAACTGTGAGTGTAGGAGACAAAAGGAATACATATAAGAATAGCCAACTTTGAAATAATAATTTCTCTTGGTGAAATGGTCTTCAAAGAGTTGATAGTAGGCGTCACTAGCGCAGCCTGGTGGGTGAAAAAGTAGACGAAGTTCTCTTGATCGCGGAGATGATAGCTGGCGATAGCGACGAGATCTGGTGGCTAGATTGGTAAAGAAGTCCTCTTGTGCAGGGAAAAATTGAGGAACTTCAGAGATTCGCTGCTAGATGACGCTAGGTGGGTCATGGAAGATATATATCTAGAACAGACTTACAGGTAGTGTAAGAAACATATACCAACAAAGAGAAATCAGGAGATCACTGTTGGTGTTTGCGAAAAAGGGAAGGGATGAACCAGGACCTTCTATACTACCGGACCTGACACTGGCGGCGGGTAAGATGCAAGATGGCTGACGTAGTTGGTTGTTGTTAATAATGATGTGTGGTTCTGTTTACGATGTGATAGTGTTGTGAGTTAGCCGTGGTGGTTACGGCATGACTGATGGCAGTCGCTCACATCTGGGAGGCGAGGAGGTTCGAATCCCCCCGCCGGCAACCTTGAAGATGGTCTTCTGTGGTTTCCCATCTTCCTTCCAGGCAAATGCCGGTGTTGGTCCCTAACTATAGGCCACAGCCGCTACCTTCCAACTCCTCGTCCTTACATTCCAACTTCCCTCCTTCCCTCCCCAACGGTACTTGTAGCTCACCCATTGGGTGTCCGTCTCGAAGCAGCTACAAAACTGTCGAGCCGAACATGTCCTCGGACACTCCCGGCACTAAAAGCCATACGCTAAAAAAAAAGTGTTGTGATAGCCTAGTAGTGTGAATAATCCCTATATCGCTTAGCAATCGTCTCACTTGATTTGCTGTGCTTAGTGGTTATTGCTTTCGTGTAAATAAATGCCTGCATTATCATAGTGTTTCATAAACTCGAGATACCGGTACCTTCTGATTCCATCAATTCTACTAGTGGGTAAGTTGGTCTATTTATTATTCTGTTTAGGGTTTATAAATTACTAGCTGTTACCCACGGCTTCTCCCGCAATAACATTTGGAATCCTGTTATAACATTAGTTAAATAGATAGTTAAGCATGGGTCCTAGTGGAAAATAATTCTATCACCTGAAACCAAAAATGCATGGGACGAAAAAAAACATCAAAATATCATGTTGGTTTCCGACCCTAAAAGACGTGAAAAATATAATAAAAGCATTAAAAAAACTATTTTTCGAAATTTCATTCGAATCAATTTTTATGTCATTCCTGGGACTTAGAAAATTCCGGCCAAAAAGTACAAAATCATTAATAACTCCCTAATTATTCGTCGTATGATGAAATAGCAAGAGACAAAAAAGATGTAATGTGTTATTGTCTACAACATAGGCCATGTATAATTTTACACTCAGACATATTACGTCCCCCTCCCCCCATAATTTCACCCCTCCCCATTGGATTTATTAAAAAACGGTCAAACACCTATTTTGTTATTTTTATGCTGATTTTTTTCGGCTGAGTTCCAAACTCCTCGCCTATGTCGTTTAAGAGATACACGCTCCGTTAGGAATCCTTCAACCCCCACTTTTCACCCTTTTCACCTCATAATAGACACCACATCGAAAAACCCTCAGACACGTGTCTTCTTATTTTTAATGATGAGTTTATATGCCGAGTATCACATCCCCCAATGAAACCAATAGGGAGATATTGCTATTCAATGAAATGCAGGTCTACCCCCTTAACACCCCTTTAGAACCTGAATATCCAAAAATCCTTTCTTAGTGGGCGTTTTCGGCCCTTGAGGAAGCTGGATACCAAATTTCATTCCAATCCGTTCGGTGGTTTCTGAGATTTCGTGATGAATGAATGAGTGAGTCAGTCAGTGAGTGGTATTTGAGCTTTATATAGTAGATTAGTAATGGTAATCCATTATGAGCAAGCACAATAATAATTAACGTATTCCATTTTTAGGTCTGAGAAGATCTGAAAATTGATTACGAAGAAACATAACCTGCTTTTTAAATTGGATGCAGTGTCCACTAATCCAGTTTTAAGCCTGATAGTTCAAGGATCTTATCACGTACTTGGTGTGGATTCCTGTTTTTTTATAAAATATCAGTAGGCTTACCCGTGGAGATATGCCTCGGAACTGTTGTGTGCCTGGATGCAAATCCAATTATCATAAAGATAAACCATTATTGCCTACTTTCCAATTTCCCAAAGAGAAAGAACTTAGGGATAAATGGACAAGAAGCATTCATCGTGATGCTTTTTCTCCGACAGCTAATTCAGCTGTTTGTGTCAAACATTTTGTCCCTGAATTAGTTATTTCAGAAGACAAATTCCCTTGTGCAGATGGCTCAGTTGTAACTGTACCTAGAAAAAGAACAAAACTACAAGAAGGTGCATATCCTACCATCTTTGAAAACCAGCCATCATATTTAACAAAACAGTTGCCTCCAAAAAGAAAGGATCCAAAGGAACGCATGAAGCAAGTTCTTGCCCGTGATGAGCAACAGTATAGTGAGTGTACTGAAAGAGATACAATATTAGGGTTTGAAGAATTTAAAAATGAAGTAGGCACTAGATATGTGGGGCCTTTCACATTATTTACCAAAAATAGGCATGTTTTGCTGTGTAAAATTGATGACAGCCCCAATGAAGCACCTAAAATTAATACCTCCATCAGAATTTCACCATCCTTTTCTGTGGAAGTTTTCCACAACAATTTGTATCTCCCCAGCAGTCAGTTTCAGTGGTGTCTTGGCGATAACTTGCTTTGTGATAAATGGACCAAGTTTGATTGTCTACTGAGTCACCTAGCAGGTTTCCAGCTGGAAGATTTAGATGGTAAACAGAAACTTAATCTCTTACTTGGTTGATTCCTACGTGTTAATATTGACAACTTCGACATTACCACTAAAAAGAAATTGAAATTCCTACAGGAACAGTTTCAACTTTCCCTGTCCACTCAGCCAAGATATTCTGCAGATACTCTCCTGTGGGCTTCAACATTATTTTATTCTTTTCCTGGGGCTTATCATTTTGTTCACTCCATCCAAGTGTTAGCAGTACCTCATCCATCTTATTTAAGAAGACTGTTGTGTAAAATGGGAACAAACTGTGCAGGGATCGGCGTTTCACAGGAATTATACTTACGGGAGAAATGCAATCTTCTGAGTGACCATGAAAAAGTTGTGTGTATCTTGTTAGATGAGATTTATGTTGCCCCAAAACTAAGTTACATGGGTGGAAAAATTGAAGGAGTTGCTTTGAACAGACCAAATGAAATTCATTGTGCGACTACAATACAGGCATTCATGATAACGTCACCTTTGTGTAGATTTTCAGATGTTGTTGCTCTATTTCCTGTGAAGAACTTAAACAGAGACATGCTGTATAAAATGACTTTAGAAGTACTCACTGTATTGGAAAAGAGTGGGTATGTTTCCCTTTGTCTTATATCGGACAATAATAAAGTAAACAAAGGCATGTTTCAGCACATAAGTGGAGGTTCTTTGAAAACCAGTATAAAGAATCCAGCCAACAATGACAGGAACTTATTTTTGCTGTTTGTCTCTGTCCACCTACTCAAATGCATTCGCAATAATTGGCTGAATTCCCAAGACCAGGTTCTTAACATTCCAGACATTGGTGATCAGCTGTCAGCAGTTCAAGCTCAATTGCAAAGTCAACCAGGTGATGAATGTTCAGCAACATGTGTGTATTACACCCAAGAAGCAAGATTTCAGGACCTGATAAACTTGTATGAATCAGAGAAGAAATCTCTTCTTAAAGAAGCTCCTGCAATCACAAGAAAAGCCCTGTTCCCCACTTCCTTTGAAAAGCAGAGTGTGCCTTTAGCCCTAAAAGTTTTCGATGAAAGGAATGTTGTAGCGCTAGAAAGAAAGAAAGAAAGAAAGAAAGAAAGAAAGAAAATGGAGGTGGTTGCTCAGAAGGTACGATAATGATTCTCAAACTTATAATTCGATGGTGGAAGATCATTAATGTAAAGAATCCACTAAAAGGAAAGCATCTCAGGGATGAAGATTGTGTTCCTGTTACTGGACCTGAAGATAAGAAGTAAAATTTTGTAGAAGAATTTTCAATTTTTTTGAATTAATGGAAAGTTGACAAATGAGACACACACAGCTTTGACTCACACCATTGATTGTATTGTACAAATGTGTACATATATTTTCTATACCCTGAAATGGAAATATATATTATTGGGAAAGTTTCAAACTGACAAGCTTGAAGGTCGATTCGGTCAGTACCGCCAGATGAGTGGTGGTAACTACAATGTCTCAGTAGAACAGATCTTAGAATCTGAAAGAAAATTAAAGATATGTAGTGTATTGAAAATGAAATCAGCCTCTTTTGGCGAATTTTCCATCTTTTGTTGAATCTTGTTCAGACTACAGTACTTGTGTTTCTGATGATGAAATTGTACCTGACATTAGCATGGACAAATTTGATACAGTACTGCAATGCATTGAGTCAGACAGGGTTGATGAAAGCAGTGAAAGAGTGATGATTTGTATCGGTGGATATGTCACACATAGTGTTCTAAATGTGCTGTGGATGAAAAAAAAAGTGTGAAACCTGTGTATCAGTGCTCATGACAGACAGGGACTTGTTAATAGAATGCCAAGACAAGTTCTCTTACTTTGAAGCTCTCAATCGTGGTGGTCTGAAGTGTCCCTCAGACATTGTGGTGACTTTGTGTACAATTCTCTATAAGATCTTTTGTATTTTAGTCAGTGGACCTTATGAGAAATACTTCCTACTGTTGGTTAAATGCCAAAGTGAACTTGCCATGCAGTTAGCAGAGGTTCACTTTGAACTGTACTTTACAGACTTCGATGTTGTCTGTGAATGTGGAATGTCTATGAGAAAATTGGTAGTTAAATGCAGTAAGGTGTTGAGTAAAATTTTTCTCAATAATTACTGCAAAGTGCGGGCTGAAAGAGTTAATTTGAAGGGAAAGTTTATTCGCAAGGCTTCCACATTAAATAAGTAGGTTTTATGTCTAAAACCAACAAATTAATGAATTATTTCATTTGCATATATTTCTCTACTGTAGGTTTATGGTAATTTTTTGTTCTTCAAATGTAAGTTGCATCAATTAACTTACTATCCAGTGTATTTTGTATAAAAATTTTAGTTGGTACAATGCCATTTGATCTCATAAATAGGACTAGCCTTCATGTTTATGGATTTACATGGAAATTACGTATTTCTTGTATGTAGGCTACTACAATTTCCTTTTCTCAGATGAGCGTCATAGACCTTTGTTGTCTACTGGTATATGATATATTTTAATTTAATTTTATGAATAGAACTAGCATACATGTTTATGAATTCACATAGAAGTTAGTTCTTGTATCAGGTACAATAGGCTTAATTATTATTTTTGTGTTAGATGTGCATACAATATGCCTTTTTGTCTACTGGTACCAGTATATTTTGTATCGATTCATTCGGCAGTGTTATATTTAATTATTTGAATATGACTACCGTAGCTTACATGTTTAAGTATTTGTATGGAGGAACATTTTTGTATGTAGTGTTAATTTATATTCTCAGATGTTTATCAAATAGGCCTTCATTGTCTACTGGTAGCCTATATTTTGTATTTTACAGAGTGCCATAGGAATGAATAGGACTAGCCTATTATTGTTTATGGATATACAGGAGGCAGTCGTGACCTTATGATAGGAATTAACTAGACATTTACCTTCAGTATGTGTGGAAACCCATGGTAAACCACTTGCTGGGTGGCTAAGGGGAGAATCGAACCCAAAATTTCCCGGTTTACCTCACTAGCCCTCTTACCCTCAGACTAGAATTAGATTTTGTGACAGTCAGGAATCAAACATGAATCCCAGAAGTGACAACCAAGAACTACACCACCTAGTTGGTCACATTTATTTTTAAGAATAATATGTACTAAAAAGAAATCAACCTGGGGAGGTCTATAAATATGTAGACCTGGACAAAGGGAGTGTGATGTGATGATACTAACCAACAAAATCAGTAATACAAGGATTCAGCAGAAGAGAATCCTCATAACCTCTCCACTCCAACTCCCAACACTGACCTGCACGTGGTGTCCCCTGCTAAGCTGAGCAACCCAGTGGAAGGTTGGGTAATCAATCCCAGCGGGAAACTGGGTCAGTGAACAGACTAGTGTTGGGGGGGACTGAGAATTCTTTTCTCAGTTCTTTCACCTTTCTGAATAACATTCAGGATTGTAATTCGAGGATTTATCCTCCCCTCAAGGTGAAACCTTAGATAGTCGACCATGAAAAGTCATTTGAAGAATAATTCCGCCGTCTGTAATGATAGATTACAGAAAAGACAGCATTCGGATACGGTGGGCTGTCATGCGGAAGATAATGACGAATCGGAGCGTCTGAAAACTCATCAAGTAGCAAACAAACAAATACTACGGAAAATCAACCCTAAACAAGTCTCATTCTTTTCTACACATAATTTTAACTCTCTGGTTCAAACTGGAAAATTGAAGATCAACACGGATATCATGAGAAGTCATAAAATTCTAATTATGGCCCTTCAGGAAATTAGAAATAGTGATCAAGGCCATCTGGAATCACAAGGATATAGATTATATAAAGGAATTCCAGGAAAACGAGTTATGAAAAATTGTCCACAATTTGGTAACGGATTCTTAATAGATCTCAGAATCATTGACTCGATAACAGAATTTAAATCTCAATCCTCCAGACTTACGACCCTAACTTTGAAATCGGCAAATATAACATATACAATTATTAATGCACATGCTCCTACTGTGCCCATTTAGCAAGAAATATGCCAATCACAGTATACCAGCGTAGCTCAATTCGGGATTTCGGGGCAGCGGTAAGTTCCCCCACTCTGTGACTCACATATTTTGGATTAATTAGAGGATACACTTGCAAAAATAACAACAAAATCAACTCCTATTTAATACATTTAATAAATAAATTTAATGGCGCTACAAACATTTTTAACAAATTAATTACTGACCCAAATATCAACTGCTTGTTCCAAATGAACAAGGGATCACAAATAAAATAAACAAATATTGTATTCAAAACCTGTGGTTTCCACATAAACCAACAATTCTTACTTAATCTCACTTCCATAAAGCACTAACATTAAGTTTACATAACTCCGAGCTCTTTGGCTCCATGCATTTACATTATTACGGTGTCATTCTTATACACCTCAAACACTAGCTTTTATATTTTCTTATTTCTCAAAAACAAATATATAATTATATTTAAAATCTATGTTAATTATCTAATTCAATATTTTGGGCATGTCCACACATTCAGTTGTTATCATCTCTCTTTATTTCACAAATATATTAAGGTAATCAGAAAATCAATTGTGTACTCCAGAGCGTGAAGGTACTTGACACAGTCAAAAAACTATAGTTACTCCCGAACTCAGTTGCCTTCAATCAACTCGTGGAATCCCACGTCCATACATTATTACAATAGGGATTGTTATTTATCTCTTATGTCTTAATAGACCATTATCACATAAGAAATTACGATCTGAACCGGCAAACGAAATATCCATCTATAAGGACCTCGGTTCAACGCCCGGGTCGTTAACAACTTTAAACACTCCTGGTGTATTCATTTCTCTTTACAACAGCTTACGAGACGGTCTCTGTTCCCCCTCGCTTTAAAAGAGCTAGTCTCTACTACTTGGGGTGCGATTTATGACACGTTAGGGTGGCGGCGACATCCTGTCTGACCCAACATTAGTAGCTTATTTCCAAGGCTTTCAAAACAAACCTTCCCATTCTATCCAGTTCTGGGGAGACCGGGCTTTATTGTACCGTATACATTCAAACAACTATTCTTTGGTTCAAAGACCATTTTCATATCCTTGGCATTTATTAATTATGAGAGGGTCCTCATTGATTGGGAAGATTAATACACATACGACGACGGAGAATTTCAGGGGCTTTTATCATAAGAAGATCCTGCATTCGAATCTCTTCAGGTGCCTCGGGAACCAATCCCGTACAGAGGACTTATACAAAATGCGATTTAGAGTCGGCCGTGGCCCATATGACATACGCTCAATAATACCATATATTAGCTCCCTTTTTAAATACATACACAATGCCTCGTGATACTAATGTCACAAATAGAGGACTTACACAATTATCAATTCACTGCAATCAACTACCCTCCATAAGTAATGTACCAAGTATTTAACCACTACGCTTTCCTAGCGTGACACTTTAATATTATATTTGCGCTCATTATGCGCTATGCATTATTTTAAGCCGAAATGTCTTCCCAAGAACTGATAAAATCTCTTTAGTAACAATTCATATTATTTTAATTCACATATTAATCTTTCCGTGGTCGATAAATCGCTCCCTGTTTTAAAATATTCCATTGAACCTCATCTTTTACACATACGTTAAGGCTTAACGTTCTTATATTCATATCAAATTATTGGATTTTTATTTAACATTTCCATATTTAATTATTATTATTATCTTTATTCTTTATACAAGCTCAAAAGCTATTTCTTTCATATCTCAACTTTACTTTATTTCAATGTCTTTCATGATAATTAATGATATTTCGCTAGCTCTTATGACATTTGTTAAATACATTAACCCTTTATTCACATATTTCCTCTACGGGATTTATTCTTTACATAATTATTCATAATTTCTCTATTTATTTTATTATTGTTCAGACCGTGTTCTTGATTATTCAGTATTTATTCATTAAAACACATCCCTTTCACTCAAAAACTCCGGTGGGTCGGTACACAATCAATTTCTGACACCAAAATAAAAATGAATTTAGTACTCACATATTTTCCAGATCATCCCCTGATCTTAAATCTGGTGCGGTGCTTCATTTTTAGGCCCACTTTGAACTTTTTACACCATATTAAAGGTATTCATCTTACGTAAAAACACTTTTTGACATATATCTAAAACACTTAATATTGACGACATTTTTATATACTGATGTGTCCCTTTTGAACACATAATAAACACTAAAAATATTATTTAACACACAATCTTGATTATTTTACACTTCACAATTACTCGATCACTAGGCCGTCTTTCTAAGCCTATCACACGTGATCTTCTTAAATTCCCGTTTCCAAGGGTGAAATTTATTCGATGTCGGCTTCCTATTCTGCAGAATGCGAAAGTCCCGAAACATCTACTGTTCCCTGGAGTCCAATTCTGCTATTCCTATCCTGGATAACCGGCTATTTATCTAGCTTGAACGGCTTCTCTGTAGATCTGTCTATCGATCCTAACGAAAGTCTATATGGATCGAGGTCTCCTCTAAGACCTATAGATTTAGTTTATAGCAGCTAGCACTTCTCAATTCTAGTATTTTTAGAACTGTTCGCCTGCTTTCTGGAGCTAATGTTTATAGTCTCCTGTCTTCTTTATTTGAACTGTTTTAACACTCCTACGTTCGAACCTTATTCTGTTTTCCCTTTTAGGTTGCTTCAATTTAAATAACAGTTTATCTGTCTGGTACGATACTTCCGTACGTTATGATCTATTCGTTCGTACATTTAACGACCTATCGCCTTTAAGTCCGACGTTCGCAGCCTGCTATGACTATATCTTGCGAATTTTCACTTTAACTTGTATACAGTCGGGCCTAAATCCTATAATTAGGATTTTCCTAATATTTCACTACGGCGATACTTTAAAATTTCGTCTTGACTGCTCCTTATGGAGGCAAGCAAGTCGTTACTACTGTGACGCCTGTGGCTATCGGATCTTACTTCGGCGGTGTAAAACAGCGTTTCTCCCCTCAAGGAGTACTGGTAGCTGTTATCGATGTAACGCAGAGTTACGTCCCCTCACGGACTGTCGGAATGACTACTTCTACGTCGTGGAGCAGCACTTCCCCTCACGGAATGCTCGTAGGACTGCATGCATAGCTTGGAAACGCCCGAAGCTTTATACTGTTTTACTACAAAAAAATAAGACTCAAGCCTTTCCTGTGGTCAACTTCTAAAATAATGGTGCCACAAATATAAAAATTATACCTTCCGAAAGCTCGTCTTCTCAATGTCAAATGATCTTATTGCACCTAAGAACCGATCGTGCAATTCGGAGATATTAATTAATTTCTCGTCCTCAAATGTGTGGGTGTTGCATTCCTTTTGCTCTCTCCCCTCCACAGAGGCTTAGGTAATTCCCCAATGACGTCGTCTTACGTCGGCAGTTTTTTTCTGCACAATTATTACATGGTTTCTCTATACTGAAAAATCTCTCATTCAAAATGATTCACTGTACTGTGCTTGTTTACTCATTATTATGCTCGTAAACGTGTTAATTTTAATTATTCCTCTTCTGGCGCATATGCGGCGTTGTCAATTTCCAGCAACGTCAGCTTGAATTCCGATTCAGGCTTCTCTGTCTAACACGGTGGAAAGTTCCACTCAGTTATTAATACTCGTGACCAGCCCTCTCTTGAATGTTGAGTGGGGTGATCTCATCTAAGGAACATCTGTCCCTGGTCGCTTGCACAATGTTAAGCTATATTCCTGGCTTAAAATCTCTCTCCGTTCCTTTAAGAAACTATACGTTTCTTTCATTTCTTCCTTAAGGACATGGGTTCGACCGTCATGGACCCTATGGCCCATGGGTTCATCTCTCCCCTCCTTAGGTAAATAAATTTTCGAAAATTCTTGAGGAAATTTATTTCAATTTAATTTGTATTTCTTTATCGTCGAAGCCATCATAACGTCATCCGTATTTACTGTTGTTTTTACTTCTTTTAAGTCGTATCCGGTAATTGTGTAGGTCGGGTATGCTCTGTCCCTACTCTTTCTTTCTTTCTTTATTTGTCTGGACTTTAAGTTCCCAGAACCTCATTCTCCCTTACGGGTTTGGTCTAACCCTACCCGTTTCCTTATTTCATCATTTTCTTTTCTTAAATTGGAATTTCCTTCTTCAATAAATTCAATTATTTCTTTAATTTCCCAATATACTTTCTCCAATTCGCATTCGCACTCGAATGCTTGAGCTCTATTTTCTATTTCTTCCTCATTCTTGTTTATGTCAAAAGCGGATTCATCTCTAAATGTTTCCATGACCAGGGCTTGTTCATTTTCTTCATCAAAATCTTCGGGAGGGTAATATAATTTCAAATTTGCTGAATTCATAGTCACTTCGTGATCCGTTTCACAATGCCGAATTCTATATGCGTTATTCCTCAAATCTCTGATTATTTGATATGGTCCGTGGTACATTTTCTGGAACTTCTTGTACACACGGTTCCCTGGATCCGAAATGGCTGGTCTTTTCACTAACACCATTTCTCCTGCTAATAATGGTCGATGATACCTCTTATGCCTATTTCTTCTCTGCCTCCTGTCGGCTTGAGCTTTTAGATGCTCAAAGGCTCTCCTAATTCGTACATCTCTTCCCGGCTGAGCGTCTGCTGGCCTAGGAATTACCAGATTCCAAGGTCTTTCTGGTTGCTCATTCCGATGTAACGTTATGGGTATCTCTCCTGTGGATTCATGGATTGTATTATTTATACAAAATTCAATAATATCCAAAATATCTATCCACTTTCAATTTTCTTCGGCACAGTATATTCTACAGTACTTGGCCGTTTCTCTCATAACTCTCTCTACAGGGTTGGCCTCAGGATGGCGAATACTTGACAAAATTTGACGTATTCCAAGTCTTTCTAATTCTCGTCTGAACTCTACACTGGTGAAACAACTGCCGTGATCCGACAACAAATTCTCAGGTTTCCCCAGAATCGGTATCACTTTTTCTTTAAGTCGTTTTAACACCTGTTTGGTACTAGTCTTCTGTATGGGAGCAAGGACAACCATTTTAGTGAAGACATCCATAGCCACCATTATATGTCGATTTCCTCTTCTTGCCTTTGGCAAAGGTCCAAAATTATCAATAGATATGATTTGGCCGGGCCTTTCAGGCAACAATGGTATAGGCTTCTGTCTCATCAGAAATGCATTAGGTTTAATCCTTTGACATAGATCACATGTCTTTAGCGTGTCCCTTACAGTTTCTCTCAGTCTCGGCCATATAAATGCTTCTTTCAGCATTGAGACTGTTTTGTCGACTCCCATATGTCCGAACGATCTATGGGCTAACCATACTATTTTCCTCTGCAAAATTGCAGGTACAACAATCCTTAATTTCGTATGGTCAGAGTCCACAAACTTATATAATAACCCATTATAAAACGTGTAGTCCTGTGCTATCTTCTCAGCTTCCGTGTACGCTGGTGTTCCTCTTATCAAGCTTCCCTCAAGGAATGATATGAGCATGTTCATCCATGGATCCTCCCGTTGTCTTTGACTAATGCTTCTTAACTCATTAAGAGTACGCTGATCCCTGTCTTCCAAATCTATAGCCATTACTTCCTCTTCTATGGACTCTGGCTGTCTACTTAAGTAGTCTGGAACTATGTTTTCCTTTCCTGGGCAGTACTCTATCTTGACATCAAATTGTTGAATATATAAAGCCCAACGCATCAACCTTTGACTGGATAAATCAGTCTTCATCAAAAAGGTTAAGGCTTTATGATCCGTCCTTAGAATGACCTGAAACCCATATACGATCTTCCGCCAATATTGCAACGCGTGCAATATCGCTAACAGCTCGATCTCGCTGATCGTATAATTTTTCTCGTGTGGTTTCAGTCTCCTACTTGTGAAAGCTAGATAATTCTTCTTATCAGGGTTTTCCGGGTTCTCCTGATATAGCATTGCCCCTGTTCCAATCTGGGATGCGTCTGTCTGAATGATAAATCTCTGATTAAAATCAGGATATCCTAGCTTCACGTAATTTAAGAGCATTTCCTTGGCCTCCACGAATGCTTTTTCTGCTTCCTCCGTCCATTTCCACTTGCCCCCCTTCTTCAGAAGGTCCTGTAGTGGTGCAACAGTTTTGGTGTATGATGGACAATGTCCTGAGAAGAACCCAATCAATCCCAAAAACTGGCGAACGTTCTTCACTTTCAAAGGCCTTGGAAAATCCCTTATCGATTCCAATTTGCATGGATTTGGTTTAACACCATCCTTGTCAATCACATGCCCTAAAAATGTCACTTGCCTTTGACAGAAGTTCGACTTCTTTAAATTTATCTTAAAATTTGCCCTTCTTAGGTCTTCTAATAATTTCTTCAAATTTTCTAAATGTTCCTCAATGTTCTCCGAGGTAAGCAAAATGTCATCTACGTATCGGATAGTGCACTCTTTCACTTCCTCTGACAGGTTTCGAGCCAGCGCTCTTATTAATGCGGATCCTGCAGTCTTTAATCCAAACGGACATCTTCTAAAGCAGTATGTTTGTTGATCGAACTGAAATCCAGTCAACAAGCTGGTTTTCTCTTCCAGTTCGAGATGATGATACGAAGAAGTCATGTCAATATTTGTAAAAATCTTCTTGCCTTTAAACTTCCTCAGTATTTCTTTTATGGGTGGTGCCGAATCATTTTCTGGTATGATTTTTGCATTTAAATTTCTGGCATCTAAACACACCCTTACTGAGCCATCCGGTTTACTCACAATCACTAATGGACTAACATATGGTGTCGCCATCTTTTCTATAACACCTGCATTCATCATCTCCTGCAGTGTCTTCTTGGTTTGTGGGTAATGTTTTTCCGCAACCGGATATGGTTTTTGTTTGAACGGTGCCCAATCGTTGACTTGGAACGCGTATTTAAAATTTTCAATCTTCCCTGGCTTGGAATCAAATACGTCCCTATAATCCAATAATAATTTCTTTAACTGTTCCTTAATTTCGAGGCTGACTTTAGCTTCCTCCACTTTTCCTGACAGGTTGGTCTCGAACTCATTTTCCACATTATCTTCGAGTTCTATGTTGAGGACTTCAAATATCTTTTCTATGTCCTTATAATCTTCCTCAATCACTTCTTCCATATGCCATACCTGTTCTGCTATTTTCGCATCCTGTTCCTGTAGGTTAATGTTTTGTTCATCCACATCCTCTCTTTGAATTCTAATGCAGTTTTGCGCTAGGTCTATAATTACCTTGTTCTCACGGATAAAATCAATACCTAAAATGACATTATACGGTAATTGATTTACCAGCAAAAAGCACTGCGAAATTTCAGCGTTACCCATGATTAAATCAATGTATACCTGAAATTTACATGTCAAAGATTTTTCAGGGATAATTCCCTTAATCTTTACACTTGATGTGGGAATCTTTAGTACTCGGCCCCTTGTTTCCAATTCATTTAAAAGGGTTTGTGTAATTAAACTTATTGTGGATCCAGTATCAATCAATGCTCTGACCAGTAATCCTTCTATCCTAAGCATAATTATAGGTAGTTCTCTTTTAACAGGTGGGATTCCTTCCACATCCTCGTTAATTAGTTCATCTGGTCTGGCTATCCAATTTACAATTTCTACCTCCTCCCAGCTCCTGGTATGTTTCCACGTTTGACAATTTAAATTTGGAGTTTTTTTTATCCTGAGGGCTCCCTTTTCCCTCATTCTTTAGCTGAGCTTGTAGTTCCAAGCTTTGAGCTCCGTCTAGTCGGTCGGGTGATTTCCGGTTCTTGATTGCCTCACTCCAACGGACTTTTTGCCTATCAGGTTCATCTGGTCTTTCGTTCATATAACGAAGACTCTCCTGATATCTTTCTTCTATTTCGGCCCGATATTCGTCATCCCTATCGTCTGGCCTTACATTTCTCCTGGGATAATTCTCCCATTTCTTTCTATTGTCCGGCCTTTGCTGGTTGTTGTTATAGGGTCGGTTTTCCTGTTGCCTATAACCCGTAGTTCTAGGATTTCTTCCTCGATATCCTCCCCTGTAATATGGCTGTATCCTTCTAGGCTCCTGGTGCCCATACTCTCGATCTCGTCCTTGAGTATCCGTACTGGTGGACTGATTCCTGGTCGCTGGTTTTTCTCCAGTTTCCTGACTGCTGGCCATGTGTACTTGCTCAGTTTGTCTCTGATGCCGAGGTGTTACGTGCGAAGTCGTCATATCTAACTGACGTAACACGCTTTCCACTTCCACAGCACTTCTGGCTTTGGATGAGATTAGCAGCCTCTGAATCTCATATGGAAGCTGTCTTGCAATGGCGGCACACAGGTCGTTTTCTGCCGGAGCAATATCCAGTTCGCGGAATTTACACAGCTGAGCGGTGAAAAATTCCGAGTATTTAGTAGGTGCATTGGTGCTGTACTTCCTAGAGTACAGATCTAGCCTTAAATTTTCTTGGACATCTGCTGCCCAATATCGCTTTAAAAATGCTTCCCTAAAGCCTTCCACCGTATCAAAAGTGTATCTGAAGCTTCTGAACCAGGTGAGACAATCACCTGCCAACAGCTTTTCAATAGCTCTCAGTCTCCGATCCTGAGGAACCTTCATTTCATTTAGATACTCTGCCACTTCTTTTAGCCAGTATTTTGGAGTAATAGACATGTTATTACCCGTAAACTTTACTGGTCTATCCTCATTGGATTTAATAATGTTTATTATTTGGCCATTTGTCTGATTCGTGTACGGGGTTGACATCGCCATTGGATATCCGGGGTTCTTATAAGGGCTCTCCCCTCCTAAGTCCCTCTCCGTATCTGTGCCTTGTTCACGGGAATCTACCCATCCTGTCTTTGGAAACTCCTCCTGATTTTCGAATTCTAACTTCCTTTCTCTTCGGGCACTTTCTTCATTTGCCATGAGTTGGATTTCCATTTGACTGTTCTTAAGTTCCGTGCTCTCCAATCGGGATCTTAATTCATTTTGAATTCTTTCTTGATTCCTTTTAATATCTTCCTCTACCTTTTTGGATTGGAATTTCTCATCCCTGTAACTATCCCTGAATTCCTTTAGTTGTTCTTCTACCTCTTTCTTAAAGATCATGACCCTTTGGTCTATAATTTCAGGCTTAACGTCACCTATGGTCTCCAAGCCCTCTCGTATCTCCTTTATTTGCTTCTCCACTTCTTTTCGTCCTTTGACCATATCTATTTTCATTCCTTCAAGCCTTCCCTCAGTCTTCTCTTGACTCTTATACAACTTCATCATTTCATCTTGGACCTGATTAATTTCCTTATTGGTTTTTCCTACATGAACCTTTAATGTTCCGATGGTTTCCTGAACCTCAATAATACCCTGACTTATTTCATTTATTTTATGGGTACTTTCCTTACTTTCGTTCTCTCGTTGTTTTCTTTCACTCTGGAGATGCCCCTCGTATACACCTAATCTTTGATCTATTTTCGTTTCGTATGTCTTCAGATTCTCATCTACCTGCCCGGTAAAATGATCAATCTGATTTTTCATCTCCTGAACATCCTTTAGATTTTGATTTTTCATCTCAGTTACCTCAGTCTGAACTACACCGATTTTGTTCTCGAGGATCCCTACTTTCTCTTCAACCCCTTCAAATCTATCTCCTAGCTTATTCACGCTTTGTTTTATTTCATCCCGGGATGCCTCACAAATATCGCTGTTAGATTTTATCTGAGCTTCCAATTTTTTCTGCACACCTTGGATCTGGGTTACAAGTTTATTTTCACACTCATCACCCTTTGTTTCTATGTTACCTAATTTAGTTTCTAAAATTTTAAAATTTTCTTGACATGTAGTTTGGGAATCTACCATATTTTTGTTCATAGTCTCTATTTGGACTTGTATTCCTGAGTAAAATCCTTTACTTTCCTTTTTAATTTCACTTAACTTAGTCTCCAACTTAGTGTCAAACCCTTCATCAAGAATTTTAAATTTAGTATCCATTGTCATTTCTATTTCAGCCTTCAGTACTCCATTGTTTTCGTTACTGTTGGCTTTCAGAGACTCTAACGTCTCCGTTTTCATCACTTCCCACTGTTGTTTAATGGTTTTCCCACTTTCTGTTTTCATCTTTTCTATCTCAGCCTTCAGTTCCTTATTCATGTTTATACAGTCGGCTTCGATAGCTTCTAATTTAATTCCCATGGTATTACCTTTAACTTCGATAGCTTCTAATCTGGTTCCCATGGTATCACCTTTAACTTCGATAGCTTCTAATCTGGTTCCCATGGTATCAGTCTTAACTTCGATATTCTCTAATTTAGTGCCCATATTATCACTGTTAGTTTTTAGTGACTCTAAACTTTCAGTTATGGCTCCTAACCTTTCTTTGTTTTCAGTCTGTTGGCTATCCAACTTATTTAAACTCTCATTTATGGATTCGAACACTTCGTTATTTTCATCCTTTTGGAGGCCCAATGTCTTGTTTATAGCCTCTAACTTCTCATTACTATCGGCTTTTATCGCCTCCAACTTCTCATTACTATCGGCTTTTATCGCCTCCAAAAGCCCCTGCAATTCCTCACTCAATACCATCTTATGAGAATACAGTGGGCCACAAATGCCACCACACTAGTACATGCTTGAGAGATGATACTCTGAATCCGTGTGTCCCAATTTCTTTAAAACTTTACTTTGGTACGGGTATTCACTTACAACGTACCCTTTTACTACTTTTATTCAATTTCATAAACCTTTATGGAAGTGTTTAAAATTCAAGATTTCGAAAAACCATTTTTTTTTTCAAAAATGAAAATTTTGATTTTTCGAGAAAACTCGGGTTTTCCCTAGGAAAACTCAGCCCTGCGTACTGGGCGCCAAAAAGTAGAGGTGGTTTGCTAGGGGGTTTATAATATAATATATTCAGGGCTGCTCGGTATGAGTTTCCAGGGACCCATGCGGTCAGTTAATATTTTACGTTGTAGCTATTCCTATTATTACTTTAATTTTACATGATATGACCGACTTAAGTGTTCCTCTAGTTATTAATCCAGCACATTATTTATATATCCCCCTGTGCCCATTTAGCAAGAAATATGCCAATCACAGTATACCAGCGTAGCTCAATTCGGGATTTCGGGGCAGCGGTAAGTTCCCCCACTCTGTGACTCACATATTTTGGATTAATTAGAGGATACACTTGCAAAAATAACAACAAAATCAACTCCTATTTAATACATTTAATAAATAAAATTAATGGCGCTACAAACATTTTTAACAAATTAATTACTGACCCAAATATCAACTGCTTGTTCCAAATGAACAAGGGATCACAAATAAAATAAACAAATATTGTATTCAAAACCTGTGGTTTCCACATAAACCAACAATTCTTACTTAATCTCACTTCCATAAAGCACTAACATTAAGTTTACATAACTCCGAGCTCTTTGGCTCCATGCATTTACATTATTACGGTGTCATTCTTATACACCTCAAACACTAGCTTTTATATTTTCTTATTTCTCAAAAACAAATATATAATTATATTTAAAATCTATGTTAATTATCTAATTCAATATTTTGGGCATGTCCACACATTCAGTTGTTATCATCTCTCTTTATTTCACAAATATATTAAGGTAATCAGAAAATCAATTGTGTACTCCAGAGCGTGAAGGTACTTGACACAGTCAAAAAACTATAGTTACTCCCGAACTCAGTTGCCTTCAATCAACTCGTGGAATCCCACGTCCATACATTATTACAATAGGGATTGTTATTTATCTCTTATGTCTTAATAGACCATTATCACATAAGAAATTACGATCTGAACCGGCAAACGAAATATCCATCTATAAGGACCTCGGTTCAACGCCCGGGTCGTTAACAACTTTAAACACTCCTGGTGTATTCATTTCTCTTTACAACAGCTTACGAGACGGTCTCTGTTCCCCCTCGCTTTAAAAGAGCTAGTCTCTACTACTTGGGGTGCGATTTATGACACGTTAGGGTGGCGGCGACATCCTGTCTGACCCAACATTAGTAGCTTATTTCCAAGGCTTTCAAAACAAACCTTCCCATTCTATCCAGTTCTGGGGAGACCGGGCTTTATTGTACCGTATACATTCAAACAACTATTCTTTGGTTCAAAGACCATTTTCATATCCTTGGCATTTATTAATTATGAGAGGGTCCTCATTGATTGGGAAGATTAATACACATACGACGACGGAGAATTTCAGGGGCTTTTATCATAAGAAGATCCTGCATTCGAATCTCTTCAGGTGCCTCGGGAACCAATCCCGTACAGAGGACTTATACAAAATGCGATTTAGAGTCGGCCGTGGCCCATATGACATACGCTCAATAATACCATATATTAGCTCCCTTTTTAAATACATACACAATTCCTCGTGATACTAATGTCACAAATAGAGGACTTACACAATTATCAATTCACTGCAATCAACTACCCTCCATAAGTAATGTACCAAGTATTTAACCACTACGCTTTCCTAGCGTGACACTTTAATATTATATTTGCGCTCATTATGCGCTATGCATTATTTTAAGCCGAAATGTCTTCCCAAGAACTGATAAAATCTCTTTAGTAACAATTCATATTATTTTAATTCACATATTAATCTTTCCGTGGTCGATAAATCGCTCCCTGTTTTAAAATATTCCATTGAACCTCATCTTTTACACATACGTTAAGGCTTAACGTTCTTATATTCATATCAAATTATTGGATTTTTATTTAACATTTCCATATTTAATTATTATTATTATCTTTATTCTTTATACAAGCTCAAAAGCTATTTCTTTCATGTATTGTCATTTAGACTTTCACGGCCCGTGTTATAATTCATAATGTTGAATTTTGGGCTTATGCCGTGTTTTATTATATTGCAATTCGACGCGTTTCGAAAGAAACCATGTCTTTCATCGTCAGGAATAATCTGGAATACGACAATGTTGCTAAGAGAAAGCAACGAAGAACATATAGAAGGTGCCCAAAGATGGACGCCATTATAGCCCCATGTTAGGGACAACGGAAAGCAGCAGTGAATTACTTTCTCAGGGTTCTGATAATAGGTAGCCAGGATTCACTGAGATTGTAGCCGGTGTCGCGGTTGAAATTATCTGGGTGTTTACGTATTTCAACCGCCTCCCTGATGATTCTGGGACGATATTGCTTTATACGGGCAAGAACATCCACCCCTTGGAACATGACATCATGGCCAGGTGTTAAAGCATGATCGGCAACAGCTGATTTATCAGGTTGAATGAGCCTGATACATCTATTATGTTCCTTAATGCGAGTGCATATTGTTCTCGAAGTCTGCCCGATGTAAACCTTGCCACAAGTACAGGGAACTCTGTAGATACCCGGTTGTTGCAATTTAGGCAAACTGTCCTTAGTTGGTCGCAGGAGTTGCCTAATCTTAACAGAAGTTCCAAATACAGTCCGTATGTTGTATCGACGTAGGATTTTAGCAATACGATCCGTTGTGTTATGTATGTACGGAAGGTAAGCAGTTCCTCTTACATCTCTTTTCTCAACTGACGTCCTATTATTATTTGTTGGTTTCAGAACCGTAGAAATCAAAGCCTTGCTATAACCGTTGCTCTCAAAGGTGGTTCGCAGGGTGTTAATTTCTTCTTGTAAAGAAGACACTTCACAAATCCTCCTAGCCCTGGTAGTTAGAGTTGTAAGGATACCATGTTTCTGGGCAGGGTGATGGTGAGAACTTGCGTGGAGATATCTATTGGTGTGTGTTGGCTTACGAAAAACGCTGTGTCCTAAAGATCCATCCTCTTTCTTGGTGACGAGAACATCTAAAAAAGGTATTTTGCCGTCAGATTCCTTTTCCATGGTGAAACAAATAGAAGGGTGCTGGAGATTAAGGTGATCCAGGAAATGGCTAAGATTTTCCTCACCTTCCGTCCAAACAACGAACGTGTCATCCACATAACGCCACCAGATCTTCGGTTTGAAAGGAGCCGACGACAAAGCTTTCTCTTCAAAGTTCTCCATGAAGAAATTAGCCACAACAGGAGAGAGAGGACTACCCATGGCCACACCATCAGTCTGCTCATAAAAATTCCCATTCCATAGAAAGTAGGAGGAGGTCATGCAGTGATAAAAAAGTCTTGTGATGTCTTCAGGAAAAAGGCCATTAATGAGAGACATAACACAATCAATAGGTACTCTCGTAAACAGAGACACCACGTCGAGACTCACTAGAATATCACCCGGCTGAAGTGTTATAGCTTTTAACTTTTCCACGAAGTGTGTGGAATCCTTAATGTACGAAGGCGTGTTACCCAGAAGCGGCTGAAGTAGTCTACCTAAGTATTTGGAAAGGGCATATGTAGGAGAACCAATCGTACTAACAATGGGTCTAAGAGGAACATCGTCCTTATGTATTTTAGGAAGACCATAGAGTCTCGGAGGAATAGCATCCCCTGGAAGGAGAGTCTTAGCTGCATCCGCTGGAATAGATGATTGCTTGATCAATTTGACGGTGACATTTGAGTAGCGAGTAGTAGGATCACGACTATTAATCCTATATACAGGATCTGATAACAAAGACGAGATCTTGGAATCATAATCAACCTTATCCAATACCACTGTCGCATTACCCTTGTCAGCGGGGAGAACGATAATATCAGAATTGTCCCTTAGATCTTTAAGTGCCCGGCTTTCGCCTTGTTTTAAGTTGGTGTTAGGTGGCTTAGCTGTCTTGAGAACTCGGGAACATTCTTGCCTGGCTTCCTCGGCCTCTTCAGGTGTGAGGTGATGTACTGAGGATTCTACGGATGTAATAAGTTCTTCAATAGGAATTCTTCTAGGCGCTACAGCAAAATTGAGACCTTTAGCGAGAATTATGGAATATCTTCGATCGTATTTCTTCAGTGCAAGCTAACAGCGTTCTAGATCAGGTGAGGGACAGACATATTTCCAAATATGATAGGTTATGTCAGTTGCAGAAATCTCAAGCCATTAGACTTGATGCTAACAAGGTTGTCGTAAATTTGTCCAGCAACCCCCTAAGTGATACCCAACAGGCAGTTCTCGCTAAAGGTCTCAATTTTGCTGTAGCGCCTAGAAGAATTCCTATTGAAGAACTTATTACATCCGTAGAATCCTCAGTACATCACCTCACACCTGAAGAGGCCGAGGAAGCCAGGCAAGAATGTTCCCGAGTTCTCAAGACAGCTAAGCCACCTAACACCAACTTAAAACAAGGCGAAAGCCGGGCACTTAAAGATCTAAGGGACAATTCTGATATTATCGTTCTGCCCGCTGACAAGGGTAATGCGACAGTGGTATTGGATAAGGTTGATTATGATTCCAAGATCTCGTCTTTGTTATCAGATCCTGTATATAGGATTAATAGTCGTGATCCTACTACTCGCTACTCAAATGTCACCGTCAAATTGATCAAGCAATCATCTATTCCAGCGGATGCAGCGAAGACTCTCCTTCCAGGGGATGCTATTCCTCCGAGACTCTATGGTCTTCCTAAAATACATAAGGACGATGTTCCTCTTAGACCCATTGTTAGTACGATTGGTTCTCCTACATATGCCCTTTCCAAATACTTAGGTAGACTACTTCAGCCGCTTCTGGGTAACACGCCTTCGTACATTAAGGATTCCACACACTTCGTGGAAAAGTTAAAAGCTATAACACTTCAGCCGGGTGATATTCTAGTGAGTCTCGACGTGGTGTCTCTGTTTACGAGAGTACCTATTGATTGTGTTATGTCTCTCATTAATGGCCTTTTTCCTGAAGACATCACAAGACTTTTTTTATCACTGCATGACCTCCTCCTACTTTCTATGGAATGGGAATTTTTATGAGCAGACTGATGGTGTGGCCATGGGTAGTCCTCTCTCTCCTGTTGTGGCTAATTTCTTCATGGAGAACTTTGAAGAGAAAGCTTTGTCGTCGGCTCCTTTCAAACCGAAGATCTGGTGGCGTTATGTGGATGACACGTTCGTTGTTTGGACGGAAGGTGAGGAAAATCTTAGCCATTTCCTGGATCACCTTAATCTCCAGCACCCTTCTATTTGTTTCACCATGGAAAAGGAATCTGACGGCAAAATACCTTTTTTAGATGTTCTCGTCACCAAGAAAGAGGATGGATCTTTAGGACACAGCGTTTTTCGTAAGCCAACACACACCAATAGATATCTCCACGCAAGTTCTCACCATCACCCTGCCCAGAAACATGGTATCCTTACAACTCTAACTACCAGGGCTAGGAGGATTTGTGAAGTGTCTTCTTTACAAGAAGAAATTAACACCCTGCGAACCACCTTTGAGAGCAACGGTTATAGCAAGGCTTTGATTTCTACGGTTCTGAAACCAACAAATAATAATAGGACGTCAGTTGAGAAAAGAGATGTAAGAGGAACTGCTTACCTTCCGTACATACATAACACAACGGATCGTATTGCTAAAATCCTACGTCGATACAACATACGGACTGTATTTGGAACTTCTGTTAAGATTAGGCAACTCCTGCGACCAACTAAGGACAGTTTGCCTAAATTGCAACAACCGGGTATCTACAGAGTTCCCTGTACTTGTGGCAAGGTTTACATCGGGCAGACTTCGAGAACAATATGCACTCGCATTAAGGAACATAATAGATGTATCAGGCTCATTCAACCTGATAAATCAGCTGTTGCCGATCATGCTTTAACACCTGGCCATGATGTCATGTTCCAAGGGGTGGATGTTCTTGCCCGTATAAAGCAATATCGTCCCAGAATCATCAGGGAGGCGGTTGAAATACGTAAACACCCAGATAATTTCAACCGCGACACCGGCTACAATCTCAGTGAATCCTGGCTACCTATTATCAGAACCCTGAGAAAGTAATTCACTGCTGCTTTCCGTTGTCCCTAACATGGGGCTATAATGGCGTCCATCTTTGGGCACCTTCTATATGATCTTCGTTGCTTTCTCTTAGCAACATTGTCGTATTCCAGATTATTCCTGACGATGAAAGACATGGTTTCTTTCGAAACGCGTCGAATTGCAATATAATAAAACACGGCATAAGCCCAAAATTCAACATTATGAATTATTTCTTTCATATCTCAACTTTACTTTATTTCAATGTCTTTCATGATAATTAATGATATTTCGCTAGCTCTTATGACATTTGTTAAATACATTAACCCTTTATTCACATATTTCCTCTACGGTATTTATTCTTTACATAATTATTCATAATTTCTCTATTTATTTTATTATTGTTCAGACCGTGTTCTTGATTATTCAGTATTTATTCATTAAAACACATCCCTTTCACTCAAAAACTCCGGTGGGTCGGTACACAATCAATTTCTGACACCAAAATAAAAATGAATTTAGTACTCACATATTTTCCAGATCATCCCCTGATCTTAAATCTGGTGCGGTGCTTCATTTTTAGGCCCACTTTGAACTTTTTACACCATATTAAAGGTATTCATCTTACGTAAAAACACTTTTTGACATATATCTAAAACACTTAATATTGACGACATTTTTATATACTGATGTGTCCCTTTTGAACACATAATAAACACTAAAAATATTATTTAACACACAATCTTGATTATTTTACACTTCACAATTACTCGATCACTAGGCCGTCTTTCTAAGCCTATCACACGTGATCTTCTTAAATTCCCGTTTCCAAGGGTGAAATTTATTCGATGTCGGCTTCCTATTCTGCAGAATGCGAAAGTCCCGAAACATCTACTGTTCCCTGGAGTCCAATTCTGCTATTCCTATCCTGGATAACCGGCTATTTATCTAGCTTGAACGGCTTCTCTGTAGATCTGTCTATCGATCCTAACGAAAGTCTATATGGATCGAGGTCTCCTCTAAGACCTATAGATTTAGTTTATAGCAGCTAGCACTTCTCAATTCTAGTATTTTTAGAACTGTTCGCCTGCTTTCTGGAGCTAATGTTTATAGTCTCCTGTCTTCTTTATTTGAACTGTTTTAACACTCCTACGTTCGAACCTTATTCTGTTTTCCCTTTTAGGTTGCTTCAATTTAAATAACAGTTTATCTGTCTGGTACGATACTTCCGTACGTTATGATCTATTCGTTCGTACATTTAACGACCTATCGCCTTTAAGTCCGACGTTCGCAGCCTGCTATGACTATATCTTGCGAATTTTCACTTTAACTTGTATACAGTCGGGCCTAAATCCTATAATTAGGATTTTCCTAATATTTCACTACGGCGATACTTTAAAATTTCGTCTTGACTGCTCCTTATGGAGGCAAGCAAGTCGTTACTACTGTGACGCCTGTGGCTATCGGATCTTACTTCGGCGGTGTAAAACAGCGTTTCTCCCCTCAAGGAGTACTGGTAGCTGTTATCGATGTAACGCAGAGTTACGTCCCCTCACGGACTGTCGGAATGACTACTTCTACGTCGTGGAGCAGCACTTCCCCTCACGGAATGCTCGTAGGACTGCATGCATAGCTTGGAAACGCCCGAAGCTTTATACTGTTTTACTACAAAAAAATAAGACTCAAGCCTTTCCTGTGGTCAACTTCTAAAATAATGGTGCCACAAATATAAAAATTATACCTTCCGAAAGCTCGTCTTCTCAATGTCAAATGATCTTATTGCACCTAAGAATCGATCGTGTAATTCGGAGATATTAATTAATTTCTCGTCCTCAAATGTGTGGGTGTTGCATTCCTTTTGCTCTCTCCCCTCCACAGAGGCTTAGGTAATTCCCCAATGACGTCGTCTTACGTCGGCAGTTTTTTTCTGCACAATTATTACATGGTTTCTCTATACTGAAAAATCTCTCATTCAAAATGATTCACTGTACTGTGCTTGTTTACTCATTATTATGCTCGTAAACGTGTTAATTTTAATTATTCCTCTTCTGGCGCATATGCGGCGTTGTCAATTTCCAGCAACGTCAGCTTGAATTCCGATTCAGGCTTCTCTGTCTAACACGGTGGAAAGTTCCACTTAGTTATTAATACTCGTGACCAGCCCTCTCTTGAATGTTGAGTGGGGTGATCTCATCTAAGGAACATCTGTCCCTGGTCGCTTGCACAATGTTAAGCTATATTCCTGGCTTAAAATCTCTCTCCGTTCCTTTAAGAAACTATACGTTTCTTTCATTTCTTCCTTAAGGACATGGGTTCGACCGTCATGGACCCTATGGCCCATGGGTTCACTACTAATCAAAAAAACAACACCATTAAGGACAGAGAAGAAGTACACAAATTCTGGGATCTTTTGGATCAAACTTTAATAAACATCCCTTCATCAAACATCAAAATTCTCCTTGGTGATTTCAATGCGCAACTTGGACAAGAAAGAAGATATAGACATATAATTGGAAAATGGACAGCACATAAACGAACCAATAAAAATGGTCAAAGATTAGTCGAAATTTGTAGAAACCACAAATTAATCTCTAAATCAACATGTTTTAAAAGACAGCCCCATAAATTGAAAACTTGGAAACATCCTGACTTCAGAAGGGGTGAATGGCAGTTGGATCATGTCTGCATGGATAAATTTCACCATCGCGAAATTCACAATGTCAAGGTTCTAAGGGGAGTTGACTCAGGATCAGACCACTATGTGGTAAAGATAAAAATAAAATTAACTCCAATGGCCAAGAAAAAACCTAATAATAACAATAGGAGGAAATTTGATCCATCTACCTTAATAAAAAATATAGAGTACTGTGAAAGAACAGGAGAAGAATCTCTCAACACTAAAACATTGGACGAATTAATCACTAAATTAAAATCGATAGCAGAGGAGTTAGCACCAATAAATCCAAGGAAAAAACATGAATGGTGGAATGTAGATTGTGATCAAGCAATAGAGAAAAGACACCAAGCATGGATAAAACATCAAGCTCTAAAGTCAGAAGAATCAAATTTAGAACTAACTATACAAAGAAAATTAACCCATAAAATCATCAGACAAACGAAACGTAATCATCTTAAAAATACACTGGAAAAGATAGAAGACGATTTCAAGAAAAAGAAATCTCGAGATTATTACAAAACATTTGGTAAATATCTAAAAAAATTGAAGCTCCAACATTAATGTTGAAAAATCAAACAGGAAAGTTAGCACATTCTAACCAAGAAAATACAGAGATCCTTGCAGAAGCATTCGAGAAACTGTTAAATTGTGATGATCCACTGGAAACCCTGCAAGTAAACACTGATACACCTATTTTAACTTCACCTGATTTAATAAATCCTCCAAACATTAATGAAGTAGAACTCGCAATTAAAGAACAAAAAAATTACAAAACTTGTGGCGAAGACTTAGTCTTTGCTGAAATCTGGAAAAATGCTGGTAAACCTGCGATTATAAATCTTCATCAACATCTAGTTAAAATGTGGATTACTGAAGAAATTCCTGCACACTGGACCACAGGAATAATCCATCCATTATTTAAGAAAGGAGACAAAACGAACCCAGATAACTACAGAGGAATTACCCTTCTGGACTGCACATATAAAATTTTCTCTCGTATAATTTACAACAGGATCAAAAACATTCTGGAACCACAACTTGGAGAATATCAAGGAGGATTTCGCCCTTACAGAAGTTGTCCAGACCAAATCCTTAGCCTGAAATTAATAATGGAATATTACAAAAACAGAAATAAGCAACTCTTTATCTCTTTTATAGATTTCAAGAAAGCCTATGATAGTATTCATAGACTGACACTGCTAAAAATCCTCAGATCATACGGTCTCCATCCTAAATTGATAAAAATCATTCAATTAACATTAACAAACACAAATTCGAAAGTTAAATTTAGGGGAGAAATATCAACAGCTTTCACAGTAAAAACTGGTCTCAGACAAGGTGATGGATTATCCCCTCTGCTTTTCAATGTGGCTCTTGATTATATCATGAAGGTTTGGCAAAAGGAAAACCCTCCTAAGATCAAAATTGGAACAAAACCATCAATAAAAATAAACTGCTTAGGATTTGCAGATGACTTGGCTCTTTTAGCACTAGACAAGGAAGAGGTTTGTACTCAGATCACTAGTCTCCAAGAAATTGCTCAAGGGATAGGATTACAGATATCCTTTGAAAAAACTGAGATCATGCCTATGAAACCCTTAGATATAAATGAAGTATATATAAATGATCATAAAATTAACCTAGTTCCTCAATTTAAGTATCTTGGAGAAATTATAACACATAACATAAACGAAAAAGTAACTTGGATAAATAGAACAAATAAAATGAAAAAGGCACAATCTCTAACCTGGTCAACATATAATAAAAAATGCCTATCAATAGCTACTAAGATCCAACATTATAAAACTGTAACTCTCCCTGAAGCCACTTATGCTTGTGAAACACCGCTCCAAATTAAAAATGAACAAAGAACTGATCAGCTCCTCAAAACGGAAAGAAGAATCACTAGAACGTGCATAAATAAAAAGTATCAGGTTGAGGGAGTCTGGAGGATTCTCCCAAATGAAACTGACTATCGTGAGATTGATCCAATCACCAGCACAATGAAGAAGAAAAGAATTTCATATTTTTTTCACATCTTACGGCTTCCAGAAAACAGAATTGTACGCCAACTGGTGATGAGAAATCTAGGAAAGAAAACTGGAGGAAAATGGATCCAAGAAATCCAACAAGATCTCAAAGCAGTTGGACTCAAGATAACAGATGCCGAGGAGAAAAATAAAATTAACACCATTCTTAAAACTCACAAATTTTCTGCAGAAATGACACACAGAAAGCCTATGGAGATTTCAGATGAGTTGAGAAAATCCCGATCTGAAAGAATGAGAAAGTACTGGAAAGAGCGCAAGAACCAAGCAGTACTACCTTCAAAGAAGAAGTGATTGTGGAACGACTCAAGTGGTCCAATGTGACCAATCAAGATTAAAAATAATAATAAAAAGAAATTGAAATTCCTACAGGAACAGTTACAACTTTCCATGTCCACTCAGCCAAGATATTCTGCAGATCTCTCCTGTGGGCTTCAACATTATTTTATTTGATTATTTTTCTGATGGAACTCCGGTATTTTAACTCCTGGGGTACCTCCCCATGCCTGTCCCTTATACAGCTACACACACTACTACATTCATCACGTAATCGGAGGAATTCAACCCACACCCAACTGCACGGGGCTGATGACCAAGATGTCCCAAGCCCATAAAACGAATTAACAGCAGACAAAATCACGTCATGATGTTATTTTGTATTGGATTCTGACACACGTCACGCGTTTGATGTCCGATCACCAACTACGGTGGCCATCTTGGATTGCAGTGTCAGGTCCGGTAGTATTGGCAACTCCAGCTATCTGATATGACATCTAGCGGTAAAAATGAGAAACTTACCAAGTAGGGTACATTTGTCACGTGGTGACTGTTTGTATATGGTTTCTTGTATTGGTAAACAGATCGTGGTAAATTGTTCGTGTCTTTATACATAAGTAATAAGTTTTACTCGTTGATAGAGTGAAAAATGAGTAAAAGCTAAGTGTATTGCTCAGTTTACGGCTGTAAGTCGATGTATAAGAGGGCTGCGGATATACGTTTTCATCACTCAGGGCCGTGGAGAGCGGCGACGGGCCCTGGGGCTGGAATCTTCCGGGCCCCCCTCTATAACCAAACTCTGTATAATTCATTTACAATCCTCTTAAATTTGCATAAACTGATTTTGCGCATTTTCTATGCACTAAATCTTCATCACGAAATCAATTACAAGAACATAAAAAACCAGCAAGCAATTATAATAAAATTGTAGCATGCTGAACTGCTATGCCCAAGATCGCGGGTTTAAGTCCGGCCAAAGTCGTTGGATTTTTAAGAGCATTAAAATCCTTCAATATCCCTTTATTCGGAGAGGAAGTAAAGCCGATGGGCCCGTGTCTTAGATTTATGGCATGTAAAAGAACCTACCACTACATTTGGTAGTGTGTTGCCAAAATGTGTAGGCTCTTTGGTTAGAAACGCTCTATCAAGTTCCAACGTTCGCCACTGGGTGTCAGTGACAGTAGCGTCTGGTAACCAAATTGAAATTGAACTTGTTGAGGAACCTGCAGGCCAAAGACTGTAGTTACTCCATCGTACATTCATTTCCGCCTCAATTCTATCCCAAATGAATTAATATGATTAATATGATTAACATCAGACAGAGTTCTACACGCACAGTAAGTAGAAAGGACTGATGATCAAGAAGTCCTAAGACCCAAAAAATAATCAACAGGATGTTCAGTTCACTGAACTGCATGTTAAAAGAGGTGGAAAGTTTATACTGTACACTGTGCAGTACTACGGCCTCTGTGACATATGACGAAATCTCTTTTTATAGTGAAAACATGATTTTTACACAAAGTCAAGAGGTATTTTAAAATACGTTTTACATATAGGGTTTTTATGTTGACATTCTTAGAACTTGCTGCCCTTGAAGAGTCACGGCCTTGGGTCCAAGCCTAAACACTGATAAGTGTTTCGGTTGAACGGCGATCACACATCATTGTACAGTATACTAAGCAAAATATATTTTCGTAATTTACTACAGGTATTGAACCCTTTGTCCTCTGATGGATAAATGATTCGATGTTTTATTTCTACAATTAATTAATATTTCCACCAGCGTCATGAAATAGCCAGACGAAGATGAGGAAACTTCAAGCATTTGTTGGAGACAGTGGGAACATACCTGCAGCAGTTTGACAAAAGGCTAAATACTTTAAGATTGTGAAAAGAAAGAGCCTAGTAATGTTTCAGAAGGACAGGTGGTGGCTACCTCAAAATAGAAGGGACGCGTGGTGAGACACGCTTATGGTATGTTCATTGTACTATTCGCGCCTAGAAAAAATATAATGCAGTAACGTGAGTGGCTGATGGTAATACTGGACACTCCTACGAGGCCGAGGTCTGATAAAAACCGCGAAGTTATTGAAAAAGTGGAACCAATGAGAGATGAATGCTTACGAACGCGCCAAGTCTAGCTTGGGCACGCGATAGCTAGCATTAACGCGGGAGTTCGGCTAGACAACATCTCTACGATCGATTCTTGGATTAATGGGCATATTCTTGACCTGCGCAATTTTACGAGTTCAGTGATATTTGTTTCATTCCTGTACCACTATTATTTTGAGAAATTTTATATAATTTCCCCCTCTATCGATACCTAGGGCCAGTTCATTTACGAGTGGCGTGAAGAGCCAAAATATTACTATTACATTGTGTGTGTCGGGAGACACAGGTTATTATTACATTTTGTGCGTCTGAGGACGTAGGCACTTGTACTTTGCGTGTCATGAGGACACAGATTTTTATTAATATAAATGTGTTGTAAATTCAGTGTGATAGATAGTCACAGTACTATTTTGTAGGGACAGTATCATCGACAATTCGCCAACAGACTGTTCTTGGGAAATAAGTACCTAAAACGGTGAATTTAGTAAACAGATATCGAGTGTGAAATAATCTATAACTTTTTGCATCAGCACGAGAGATGACATCGCTTATCCTGGAAGAAGTTTGGAACTGTCAACACTCCGTCGAGATGTTTGAGATGAGCTAAGTAGCATTAAGTAGGGAGATGGCTGCAGATGTTCGTTGACGGTGACTGGCCGAGGATGAGTACTGAATAATATTCTTATTATCTGACAAATTAACTTATGGTCTATGGGACATATTTTGTTTGTAAATATCTTGCTTGTGTTGATTAACGTAGTGTATTTAGTTTTGGTCTGACACACCTTTTGCATGGAAACAGCTCGCACAAATTTTCATAGTCGTAAGTTCTTATTTGTTTGATTTAACTAACGTGGCTATGTGGACGACCGTGTTCGCATATGTTTACGTAGTGCGATTAAGAAGCGTCTCTCGGAGATATATTGTGTTTCAGAAGTAGGACTGAATTAGTATAATCACGCAGTAGATTGGAGGGTAAATTAATCTTGTAATGTTTATTATTGATCAGATTCAGTGAGTTTATTGCCGTTGGAGCAATGTGTGTTGTGGCGAAGAGCAGTCAGCTCTCTCGTAGGTTTAAATTTTCTTAAATAGATTGTGAGGATCTGATTCAACCGACCTGTGTGAAATGTGTTATGTCAGTCCCAGCAGTGTGTGTGTGTGTATTTTATTGGTCATTACAAGCGGGAATTTCAGCGTAGACTGATTTCTGTCAGCTTGGTGCCGAGTCCATATGGTTACCTTGCGAGGACATATGTGGCTATATCGATTAAGGTCTTACCATATGTTTATGTGGTTGAGATTTGTTGCTGTTGATTCTACGAGATAACGGTCCGTTGGTCAAGTTATTTTTACACACCGGAGCTGGACGATGACCAGAGTTGAGGAAGGGGGAAGCTGTTTCACAAGGCGGGCTGAAAGGATTGCATCGAGGTCATTAGTGGAGTGCTTGTTGGCTCCGCATAATACTTGAAATACAGAATAAGAACTGATCAATGATAAAAATTGTTTAAATAAATGGGAGTTGCCTACGAATCACTATAATCTCCGAAGCGTTAGCTTAACGTGCATTTTTTTGTTCATATAAAGTAATCTCAGCCGGTGAGGCTTTTGTTGTTGTTGGTTTCATTCCATGTTTAGGTTCCGTATCAGTGACCCGTGTAGTCACGTGCGATGCTGTCTTTTCCTTGTTTGTGTATTGAGCAATTGGCCGTGTTGGCAGCTCATTTGTCAGATGCGTCATCGCATTGAAGGAGGGTCTCGAGGGAGATTCCTGTAAATATTAGATTTTAGACTGTGTGTCAGCATTAAATTTTTAAGGGTTTTTATTAGTGTTGTGTCTTATATCCGTAAGCGTTGATTTATGAGATGATTGTTCGTAAGCATCGTGGCTGTTACCCGATGTAATCGAACAGTCATCCAAGTACTCATTCCTCGTAGTTAGTCATTACGCGTACATGAAATCCCAAGGCAAGTTAGTGGAACTTGGATCCACATTTTTATAAGGGGGAGATCCGTCTGACTCCTCAACGTTGATAGATATTTCTGTCATGGGAAGATTCAGGGAGGAATTTTATTATTGTTGTTGTCTATATTCATTTTATTTGCACTAATAGTCATTAAATTATGTTATTATTTTACATCTGGTCACTTCCTTTCTTAATTATAGTTTTAATCCTATGACCCTTCCCTCAGTAGAGCATGTTGTTTGGCGAACGTAAACATCACACTATGAACTGAGCGCGACCCCTTGATCAAGATTCTTGCATATAAACACTGCAATACTAAAGGGTTCAGTATATTCATACGAAAGTCACGTTATTTATTATGTGCTATCAGTAGATTGCAGCTGATCAGTGATTGTTTTCACAAAAGAAGAAAATGTGAATTTGAACTATATATTGTAATTTTCAGTCAGTGGACTTCTTATAATTTAATGACCTATAACTCAATAGTTTGGACCTAATTTTTGCAAAATTTCCCGGAGGAGGGCCCCCAGACCACACTCTGAGCTTGGTGATATTCCATACCTCCGGTGATTATTTTTGTGTTATTTTGGATAAAAAATTTGGTGACCATTGGCATTTAGTGGCTATGGAAAAGTCTCTCCGATATTGAAGTAAAAACTCTCGCCCCTTCAAGTAAGACCCCGCGGTGTAGCTCACCAATGACCGTGATGGGGGTCTTCAGCAAGTCTGCAGATCAGAGGTTCGAATCCCAGTGCTGACAGTGGCTGTACTGAGTGTGGGTTTTCACACTCCCTCCAGACAAATGCCGTGATAGTACCTTATTTCAAGTCCAGGGACATCTAAACTACTCTTAACCCTAAGAATTACATTAATAGTGGCGACGGGCAACGCATTCCCACTTTTCCCAGTCGGCAACTAAGAATACGGCATGTGCGTCCTGAAAAATAAGTGCTTTGCAGATCGATGCTGCTCTTTGGAATAAACGGCGTAGAAATGTCCAATAATTATAACAGCCATTGCACCAGCTCAAAACAAAATTGTATTTTATATTAATATTCGACAGTACTTCATTTCAATTTTCTTCTAAATTAAGCAGAGTTCATATATTTGGCCTTAAGTAAATCTGCGCTGTTGCCTACATGATATATATTGATTTCTCCATCGCCATGCACATCACTGACGTTACTTATTGTTGTTTTAAGGGGCGGAACAGCTACGCCATCTGCCCCTACCACTGACGTAACTTATTGTTGTTTTAAGGGGCGGTACAGCTACGCCATCTGCCTCTACCACTGACGTAACTTATTGTTGTTTTAAGGGGAGGAACAGATACGGTAGGTCATCTGCCCTTACTACTGACGTTCTATGAGAGGAATTGGAAAACAAAGTTGAGTGATTCAGTGCCCTAGCTTAATTGTCATTTTTCTCCTGGTTAATTAAACACTTAGTCCAGAAAAATTCTGGAATTTTACCTTCGTTTCAGTCTTTGGATACATTTCCCAACTCTAGTACCAATAGTAATATAAATTTTCAATAAATCCCTTAATCAGAAATGATTTGCGCACGAACCCAAGTACCTAGGATTGTTGATCGTATTGAATGAACCAGTCATAATAATAAATATACTGCACCTAAACATTCAGATTATTCAAATGTTAGCATTGTTTTCTCAATTCATTATACGAGAAGATGAACCATTTCGCATGCATTTCTTCTATCTACATTTGACAATAGAATCATCACGCCCTTTCGCAAGATATTTAGCCAGCAATGATAATTTTTCACATAGTGCGAAAGTGAATTACTGGGAGAAGATGTCCTCGCTGTTCCGCGCCTTAAATCAACCATAACTATAATGTGAACTACTATGTGGACGCTACGGTACTTTAAAATTTATTTTACTTACCTGCCTGCACGGCATACGATGCGTATAGCTAGACAATATATTGAGTAGTCCAGTTACAAACATGGCCAACTCCATTTTTTTTAAATCGGGTTTATGGCTGACTCTTATAGTAAAGAATATGGGGCACCTTATTATGACATTAGTTAGTATCAGAAACGGCCATAACAGTGTTAAATTAGCATTAGAAAATCAACCTAAGTTACAGAAACGTCCAACTCCTTAAGACATTGGTAACAAAATCGACCAGCTCCACGTCGACCAATCACAAGTTTCGATTTAATCACGTGACTGGCACAGGCGCTTGTGGGAACTGGTAGTAAACAGTGGCTGTTGTTGTTGATATTGTGTGATATGAACGATTGCTGTACTAGAATTTTGTATCAATTGTTAAGTAAAGAGCATGTTGCGATATACACTTGGGCGGAGAACGAAATGAGAAAGTCATCTAATGAAGTGGCTTCCGTCATGTTTAATGAACTGCTGAGTAAAGCAGCTTCGGGTGCTTCCAATAATGTACACACCGTACGTCTTGTCGCGGATGGCTGTCCAGGACAAAATAAAATCACTACAATGTTGACAATGTGCCTTTCATGGTTATCTCGAACCGGCCAAACATTCGGAAGATGGAAATTGTATTCCCTATCACTAGCCATTCTTACAAGCCGAGTGATAGAGTTTTAGGAACAATTGAAAGAGATTTAAAGAAAGTGGAGACATTTGTTCAACTAGAAGACTACCACGAAGTGTATAGGAAACATGGAATGGTAAAGCTCCTGAAAACCCATTGGATTAATGTTGATTGGAAAGCTGAAGCTAAAACATGTGTGAAAGATCCTGGAGCACTTCACTTTAAAATTTCACAAATTAAAAGGCTTGTGCTTACAAGGAAGTCAAACTCAGTCACTGTCAGTGGGGAACTCAACTACAATTTTGAGATTGCGCATTCGTTGTCAGTTATGAAGAAAGGTAAACGACCAAAAGATGTAAATCATACTGAACTAATTCCTGGCATCAGAGTAAAGCCATTGAAGATACAAGATGTCAGAAATTTGCTTCAGAAACACTATGGAGAGGAGTGGAACAAAAATGAGAAACTGAAATGATTCCAAAAGATTATTGACGAAAATGACACCAAGCCAGAAGTACCTGCAGACGCTAATTGTTGTGAATGTCTCATTCAGAATACTGAGAGAGATTTTGATGTTGTTGAAGTGATTGTGTAGTTTCAAAAACTGAAAACTATCGTATAATATATGAAAGTTCCACTTTCTTATATTGTCTCTTTAAAAAAATAATCACATTTTCATCATTTACTTTCTTACTGTACACATCTGTCATAAATTTTAGCATTACTGACCAATTTACTATGTTAAAACAGTGCATTATCTTGGAGTTAAGTTACAAAAGTGGCCAACTCCATTGTTTACTTACAAACATGGCCAACTCCATATTTCAACAGTGATTTTCGGCTTAACTATGGAATATCATATGAAAATATTAATGTAAATATGAATCTGATTATGCTGAGAATCTAAATTCAAAATATTAACTTAGAAGGCAAGTAGGAAGTGTATTAGACAGTTTTTTGCCTCTCCTGAAAAATTTTAAGAAACGGAGGTGGCCATGTTTGTAACTGGACTACTTATTCATTTCAGACAATATCACCTCTAAGCTCGATGTGACGCACCAAACTTGAAACTCTTGTACTATCTGACCAAACACACCAGGACTGCCCAAGCTCTCGTGGCCTTGGCGAATTAAGTGAAGGGATGAGCAAATTATTTGAAGGATTGGTGCATAAGCCGAATAAGCTAAATTTAGAATAATGGAATGCTCTCTCTGTCTTCAGGTATATCCTGAGAACAATACATAGCGAAGCCCCATCGCCTAAGTTGACCGCTTTGAGACAGTTGTTCTTCCCACAAGCGCTTTGTAAAGGAAAATATTGTCCACTTGACAGAATAAGTTTTTCAATCCTTCTAACATTGTTCACAGACAGTCCAATTCATTCACTAAATGATTCTTCTTCTTCTTATCGTTATCACGTAGGAACGGGGTCCGCTTTTCGGATCAATGCACGCCATTTCTTGCGATCTAATGCTTCGCGTGATTTCAAGTTTCTTGATCGTAAATCGGCGTTAATGGTGTCGAGCCACCGCAATTTCGGTCTCCCACGCTGTCTCTGGCCGTCGACCGTTAGATGGTAGGCCGAGCCGATGACTGAACTTTGTGGTGCACGGACAACGTGCCCATACCAACGGAGTCTCCATTCCTGCATTTTCTCATAGATTGGAGCCACGCCAGCTGTATGTCGAATCGTTGTGTTGGGGATATGGTCGAGCAGAGATATGTCTAATGATCTTCGCAGCATCCGCATTTCCATGACATGAAGTGAGTGCTCAGCACTTCTAGGTGCTGGCCAACACTCTGTACCATATAATGCAACTGGTCTCACCATTGTGCGGTATATCTTTGATTTTAAGCGGATAGGCATCTTCTTATCACAAAGAACACCGGTGACATCTCTGAATCGCATCCAAGTCGCATTGATTCGTGCTCGCACATCTTCATTCACAGAGCTGTCGCCATTCAATCGTGAGCCTAGGTATCGGAATGTATTTACCTTGGTAAGAGGAGCTCCATTAATACCTATAGTTCCAGGGGATGGAATCGTTTCGAGGTATTCAGTCTTGTGGATGTTCAAACGAAGACCAAATCCTTGCAGACGATCATGCCATGTCTGCACTTGGGTTTCAAGATCCATCCTGGAGTCTGCCGCAATCATCACATCATCAGCGTATAGCAATGTCCATGGGACACACTTCTGCAGGTCTCGCGTTATGGAATTCATGACGATAACAAAGAGCAGGGGAGACAGAGCTGAGCCTTGATGAACCCCAACTGTCACAGGGAAGCTGTCAGTCAGTCCTGCAGGGCATCGCACGTGGCTTTTGGTGTTGTTGTACAGCATTTTTATCCAGTTTATATACATTTCTGGAACTTGATGATCTCGGAGAGCGTACCAAATCATCACTAAATGATTGCCAGTAGCAAATTCAAGTCACATAAAGGCAATAATAAATCAATGCCCGATCGGGCCCATCCTCCTAGGATGCCGGGCCCCCCTGAGAGGGTCGGGCCCCGGGGCACCAGCCCTGCCTGTCCCCCCCCCCCCCTCTCGTCGGGCCTGTCATCACTTTCCAAAAGATGCAAATAGCAATAGCCGAAATGTGATGATACCTAATAATACATAATACCTAATAATAATACCTTTCCACCCCGGGAAGGATATAACACTTGTCGAGATAGACAGACAGAAGACCTGCGACGTAAAGCCAGCGAAGGTTATTCAGTTTAAAAACAGCTGTTACGATGGGTGCGCTGGTAAGATTGAAGTTACTTGAATAATTAATTAAATAATTAATTATTGGCTGCTTGGTAGGGAGAAGGGATGAGTTTAACTTGTATTAAAACTCGGGGGGCGACAGGAATTGCTTGATTTGGATGGTTAAAAGGTGGGTTTGGTGTTGAATATTTGAATGGTAGCGGAATCACTCATTCTACAGTGCCCACGGGGAGGCAAATTAGACCTATATGACTCGTAGTGGAATAGCTCGAATATCGAAGAACTTAGCGATTACGAGGTGTAGGCTTGGCGGAAAGGCTGGCGGATCATCAGTTTGACATCAATTCACGATATAAGTCGGAGCTTGGAACAGTGGCGTCTGGTTTGCGTGGATGCTAGTCTCGGAATGATAAAAGTAGCACAGCTTCGGTGTGTTATTTATTTGTTTATGTACCGTATTTCTCTATTTGAATGTCCTCGGCGTTGACTCAGGATCGACATTTACATTATATTGCGCATAATAGTACCGAAATAATGTCCGAAGTGTAGCCCTGTGTAAATTTGAATCAGCTGATCTACATCAACCATAAAAACTGATGCTTGATAATATGCAAATGACACCAAAAATCCATTGGAACACACAAATTAGATCACGTGTATCGCACAGTTATACATATATACAATTAAAAATAACACTGTCATTACTTTAGAGACCACATTTACTGATTATAACCGAAAAATAAAAAGTGTTCCATATCAAACGCGTGTTATTGAGTATTTTAAACCCTACTTATCCAGACCGACCGCAGCGCCCCAAGTGTTAGTTTGAGTTGCCAATAGAAGGTCCTGGATGAACTAAAGCAAAGAGAAGAAAAAGCTTACTCTGTCTTGCCGTGTATTCCAAAGAATACACCAAATCCCAGGACCACCTTTGAAACTGAAGAGTTTGTTTTTGTCCCTCATATCCTTCTGCCCTCACCAGCCAGTTCTGGTGTTTGTATTCTTTCCTTGTTTCCTGGCTTCTTACATTCCTATACATTTTGTTTTGTTTCTATCACATAATTTACCTTTGGTATTTTTCTGAGATTTGAGTAGGTAATTTTGTTTTCTGTTAGCCCCATCTGTAGATGTAAAAGGAGAGATTTTTAATGCCTGGGGTCCAGACCTTATAATACCAGAAGACGATGTGACTCTCCAGTGTGGTACCACTAAAGAAAATTATACAAAGGAGAGTTTACTATGGTTCAAGAAAACTGTTAATGGTACACTGCTGCCTATCAACACTATCAACACCACTTGTACGGTTTGGCATGCTTAAGTGGTGTAGTGATAAAATATTTTGCAATAGACATGTCAAAAACTTTTCTGTTTAAATATTACTGTTATAAGTACCTCGGAACAAATTGGCCCGTGAGTTAGAAACTGAAGCTGGCCACCGGGCCTACCCCAAGTTCAATGACAGCTTACAATGCAGAAGAGGGTTGGGAAGGGGCGAGAGGGGGCGAAGGAAGAAAGGCTGCTTCTTGTGACAGATTTATAACAGAGAGGTACAGTCAGCTAGTTGTTCCCAACATGCTACTTATTTACCAGTCACATAAAAGAAGTGAGGACTATCACAAAGATTTGAACAGTGAATATTATATTCGTTGGTTAAAAGAAAAGTTGATCCCTAATTTGGAACGCAACTCAATGCTTGTTATTTACAACGCATCGTACCACAACACGCAGAAAGAATGGTTGATTATTAATAGTTCAGTGCTGAACTACAGTATATACAGTAGTCATAAAATTTTCGTTACAATATTATTCCATTACACGTATTCGTGTCATTTAATTATTCTAATCACCTAATACAGTTTGTAACGAGTGAAATAAATAATGGTTGTTATCGTTCATTCATTCCATTCCTGACCCGGACGGAGACTGGAAGCAGGCTGTGGATTTTCATTTCATCGTGTGGGTGAGTGAGTGACTGTTGCTGCGTGAACGGAGTGTACTTCTGACGACTGACGGGTGACGCAGCGGACAGCACCCAGCAGGCTGAGAAAAGCAGACTCTCTCTTCTGCTTCCTACTAGATTTTCACAAGGGTCAATTAGTTCAGAGGCAGTTATAGCTGTAGTGTCTCGGGTTGTTTTACCGCGTCCAGAGTTGCTTCATTGCTGACATTTTGCCATCGTCACAGGGGTGAATTCTCCGGTATGGCTAGTTTAGTGCCACAGTACCAATGCAAGTTTTTTTTTTTCAAATTTATATTTTAATCCATCTATTTTCCTTAAGAGACACAAGATTATTGGTCGGGTCTGTTTCCCTCCTCGTCCTGTACCTCGTTGTCCTGATGCCAACATCGGATGTTGCTTGCCCTGCACCCTGTACCAGTAATGCTGAAAAGACCTTGCCACTCTTCCAGTACCAAATCAAGTGTCTGCTCAAGTGCCATCTGTAGTGGCACACACAGGTCCTTCCATGATTTCGAACTGCATGTAAGGCGATATTCTCCACGTGGAAGCATGGAAAACCACTTCCTGAATGGCTGAGGTTCTGCCTCGTACGGCAGAGTGTATCCCATTCCAGCCTTCGGACCAGAATTTAATTTCTTGGCAGAGTTGGGAATCGAACCCAGACCTCTGAGGCGACAGCTAAGAATGCTTGTCACTACACCATGAAGTGGTCTGCTGATTTAGAAATCTGGTTGAGATGCACTTAAGAAATGTGTTCTAACAATCTGGTTGCAATGGTTTGGCTACTGTTTTTATGGAGGCAGTCCTAAGTTTCCTGTGTAGATTTGTTCAAGGAGATGGCACCTTGCATTATTATATTTGAATTGTAGCCAATGGTCATAGCAGGGTACTTTAATTGAATGACCGTAAGATCCCAGCAAGTTCAATTTCAAGTAGTCCCAACTTTGGCTACCAGATGCCACTGCCATTGACACTTAGCGACGAATGTTTGAACTTGATAGAGCGTTTCTAACCAAATAAAACTACAAATTTGGCTACACACTACCAATTGCAGTGGTAGGTTCTTTTACATGCTATAAATCTATTACATGGGCCCGCCAGTTTTACTTCCCCTCTGAAGGAAGGCATACTGAAGGATTTTGATGCTCTTAAAAATTCGACAACTTTGGACGGATTTGAATCTGCAATCTTGGGCATAGCAGTACAGCATGCTACCGACTATGCCACCTTGGAGTTAAGAGATAATCCCTACATTCCTACAACATGTCCATAGCTTCTGTGCATAGTTACTGATATCTTTGAACTACCAACAGTGGTAGCTCTAACACGGGCAGTGTGTGAGCTCTAACACGCTACCTTGTGCCTCGCTGGCATCGGGAGATCATGGGTTCGAATGCCACCTCGGCCATCGTGAAAATGGTTTTCGTGGTTTCCCATTTTCACCACCAAGCAAATGCCGGACGGTTCCTTTCAATAGATCCACGGCCGATTTCCTTCCAATATCCCTTCCCTGACCTGTCCTGAAAAGAAAAGTACATGGCCATTGGCTGCATTAATAAAACCTGCCCCACTCATACTTGCTTCCTTGGGTATTGTTAAGACCAGGCTGTTCCAGCCGAGCAACTCGCTCGTGAACAGTGGAGTACTCGCCGCCTTACGTGAGTAAACCTGCAACATGCAATACAGCTCTGCTGTGGGGGGCTGCCGTCACTTCGCAGTGGATACATCAAGACTGGCTGGAAGTACATGGACTTGTACTATGACCTTCGTCCAGTGACGTTTTGGCTGTCACCCCCAGTCACTCACCAACCGTACTCCGAGCATTACTGCTGAGTACTCGCGTGTAATCATACTCAAACTCGTGGATTTGGATCAGCCTGGTTAAGACAATATGATTCCTCATTTGCAGCCAAACCATGAGCTAGTATACTGTACATTACTTGAGCGCTTGGATTGACATTAGTCTTGATACAATAGCAGTGTGAAATGTTGACTTGATTAGAAACATGAGGTGGGATAACATACCAAAAAGAAATCCCTCTCGGCACGTCGGAAGGTGGAGGTAGATTTCACCGGACAAAGAAATTTATTTCGAATTCTCTAAATTTGCCAACTGTTCTTTTCTCTTCTATTCTCTGTCTTTGTTTTTTTGCCGAGTTATACCCAATTCTTCCAAATCTTCCTGAACTTCTTTGAACCAATTATTATTGATTTTATTTTTCAAAAAGTAATCTAGTTGTTTCAATATCCCGGTTTTTGGCAGTCTTGATATGTGACAGAAAAAGGAAATTCTTCTTTTACGCATTGTATTTATTATTAATTCACATTCACGATAGACGATGGTGTTAGGCAACAATCTCCACTGTCCATCAACTTGGTGTTTTTTGTTACATGTACACACTATCAATAACACAAGTGCATACAGGAAGCAATTTTTTTTCAGCCAGCTACACCGACGGCGCAAACACCCGTCGAACCAATGGCTTTTTCCTTCCTGTATGGAATGGCAAATATAATTAGAAGCATATACAATATTGAAATGGCCTAAGAACTATATTTTGTTCTATTAAATACGAATGTTCACCGAGTTTGTATGAATTTGATATCAAAGAATGTAAGCTATGTTCCAACCCTAACACCCACCCAGTAGCGGCTCGTGAATTTTACTGAGGGGGGACTCAACCATATAAAATACGCATATTTCAATAGCCTATAATTCTATTTACCTCACAAAAGCTCTCATTTGTAGTGGAACTCCATTCTTCTGCACTTGTCAGTATCACTAATGAACTTCTCTATCACTTTATTGTTAAAGTTAGGAATTTCTTTCACCATTTGTTTCTCAATTTACAGCATCCCTAAAGCTGTTAATCTGTCCTCCCCCATAGAATTACGTAGATATGATTTTATCAACTTCAGGGTCGAAAAACATCTTTCAGTTTCACATGTTAGTAGTATAGGCGGCGGTATGGGACAGACAATTAAGTGTGGTTAAAAGTACCATTATATTTTCTTCAAAGAAATTATGGAAAAAATAACCTTAAACGTCTTGAAAAAAATTGTTCAAAGAAAATATGGTTATCTTAACCATTATATTTTTTTAGAAAAAATATGGCTAGTATTAACCATAAGCTTAATTAACTTTTATGGTTATTTTTAACCATAAAAGGTACCTATAATTTCATATAAAATTATGGCAAAAGGTAACCATAAAACACTAGCAAATTTATGCTTAAAATTAACCATTAAATGTCCACCAACTTTCTAAAGAAGTATGGTTACTACTAACCACAAAACGTAATTAATAATTATCGATAGTAATAATGGTTATAACTTACCATAAAACACTATTAAATTTGTAGTTAACATTATCCATAAAAATTAATGTTAAAAATAATAAAAAGTTATGGTTAACGTATCCATAAGATTACAAATTATATTTTCAAAAATTATGGTTAAAACGTGCTATAAAACTGACTCTAAAAAGTAATTTTGAAAAGTAATTCTAAAATTATGGTTAAAATTAACCATAAAAGTAATCAAAATTAACCATGCAGACATCAAAAATCAATGGCTACAGCTAAGGCAACTTTTTAAAGAATTATGGAAAAAATAATGGCTAAAGCTAAGGCTAAAATTATTAGTAACTTTTTAAAGAATTAAGGATAAAATAATGGTTAAAACAAGGCTAAAATTATTAGTTACTTTTTTAGAAATTAGGGGAAAAGTAGTGGTTAAAACAAGGCTAAAAATTCTGACGAATTTTTTAGAAATAATGTTTAAAACAAGGCTAAAATTACCAGTAACTTTTTAAAGAATTAAGGATAAAATAATGGTTAATACAAGGGTGTAAATTCTAGTGACATGTCTCTTCTTGGGGGGCAGAAGAACCAGTGACTTTTTAAAGAATTATGGATGAAATTATAGTTAACAAAATTTTTTGCAAAACTCCGACATTTCGGAGAAACCCCCAGGGATGTTTCGAAGCCAGCGCTGGTTTTTAATTTCTCTTCGTTGTTTCCCCTGGGGATTTTTTCTTTGTTCTTTGTTCTCCTTCTCTCGCTCCTTGAGTGGCCACTCTTTTTTACTTTGCATCTCTCAGGCTCCCTTATGTGCCTGGAGAGCATTTGCCCTTTAGTCCTCTCCTCTCTCTCCATTAATGACTCAGTTATTTTTTGAAAGGATTGAGTGGGATTCGAACTATAGAAGCAGGGCGCCTCCGCTTCTAAGTGAACAAGTCTCAACAAACCAAACACTTGTCCTCCTGAGCTACGAGGAAAGCGATGGGAAGCTTAGTTTGAACGCCTTATGTGGTGCAATTTCTTACGAGAAGTGCACTACGAAGAGCTTTTATTGTTTGCTAATAGATTGCGCTACACATACATACTACGTAGTTTCTTGCTTTGCTACTAGTACTTCCGGTGTAACAAGACTAACAGCTGGGTTCTAAGTAATATTTAATTTAGCACATCACTTGCATGCGAGCGAGCGGACGGTACTGAGAGAGTGATAGCGAGGTTATCTTATCGACTAAGAGTGTATCAAGGCTAACGGAGTTTCCTGGTTAAGTTCACTGATAACTTATTTTTAACTTCTTCCTTCTTCTTTCGCACAGTGCTCAGCCGAAACTATTAGTTTCTCTACTTGCTCTTCTAAGTCCATTAATGCCTCACCAATTTCTACACAGGCACTTTCATCACTAACGCGTGCTAAGATCGTTAGTTGCAAATTTTGCAGCTTGAGGTAGTAATCGAAGACTATTTTCTTAATACACTCAGGCACATTATTTACGTCGACGCAACGGACGATAACGGCATATTCAGGTTCCATATTTATTAACTGTTTTTTATATCTATAAATAACAAAATTTTGCAGACTTAATTGCCTTTTCACCTAAAATATCATTTTCTTAATTCTTAGTTTTTAAGTTCAATTGAACTTAAAAACTAAACTCTTACTAATTTATTAAAATGAATAACAATAGTTATTTAAAAGTTTTCAGTAACTATTCCATGCTTAGCGTCATAGGTTAAATTCTTTTTACCGTACATAATTATATAAGCAAGCGTATTTTCAGGTATATTGGCATTAAATGTTGCTACCAATTTCATACTGGTTTTCTGAGGTGTCACTACATTTCTACGCCGACTTATATTGATAACATAAATAGGATAAGAAGCAATGAACTCTGTGGGGGTTAAAACAACATCATACTTCAGCTCAGTTATACGCTTAAAGTCCCTAAAAGCATAATAGGCATTTAGATAAGTATTAGGAGGATTGATATTCCACATTTCTTCCGGAAACATTTCGTTTCTTCCGTTTTTCATGTAAATATTTTGAAGCTGAACATGATCAAATTTGGAACTATTCATATCTTGGTTACCTTTTTTATTAGTTTGAAACACAACAAAAATAAAATATGGCAGATCAAACTCCATTGAATTGTAGTAATTAGTAATATCTATTTCAAAATTCCTTTTCCCACTTAGGCCTGAAATTTCTTGAGTTTGAAGGTCAAAGAATGATATAGGTATTCGCGGTTCTTGCAGTATTTTTTCTCTCAGTTCAAGCTCATAATTTGGTACGTATTTAACAACAGGAATTTTTATCTCCATTGACTTTACGGTAACTTTTCCTTCCTCCGGGAGAGTTCCAGGTGCATTGCCCCCATCGGGATTCTTAGTCCACCATCTATACAAAGCATCGTTTGCATTTTGACTCCATGTAAATGTAACAGTTAAATCTCCTTCCCACATAATCTCTTTAAAATCCTTAAAAAAGCCACCAAGAAGACTTAAAGGGTACCTTAACTCATTTGATTTTTTCTGCAATTTACCATTATTAAGAAAATTACCTGAATATATCATTTTATCACTATAAGAGGCTGTTAAATTAAACAGAACCGTTGAAGATATATTTGGATGGTCAATTCGATAGATAGTGTGTCCTCGTTTTTTCACGGTTACAGTGCTCCAAAATTGAGTGGGATAATTGTCAATTAGCTTTACATTTGACTTTCCTTCATAGTTAGTGTAATCAGTTCCATCAGCATGAGTTACATCGAAAGTAATATACAGGTGCGCATTATTATCAATCCAACCATCTCCAACTTTAATATCTATTTCCACGTCCTTGTTTGGCAAATTTAAATTGTTTTTAGTCTTTTCATTTACAGGAAAATACTGCCACTGGTAACTTTCTACTTTGTTCATTTATTATAAGAAAAATAATAGAAAATTAAATGAAGAGGAAATAATTAACTCATCTCTAAAATTACAGTAACTGTTGCGCCGTTGAAATCTATTACTTCGTCATTCTCATTGGTCACAGTAATTTTTAAATTCTGAATTTTATCGAAAACTGGGCAAAATACAGGATAATTCGGCTCATAAATTATTGGAGCACTAAATTCTAGGGCTGGTTTAAATGATGCAATAATATTCGTTTCACGGTGAAAATGCTCAGAGTCTTTTACAAACATTCCATCCGCTAAATTGAAATGAACGCGGATATTTTCGAACGGAATTATTTTAGGTAAGTTCCGAGCAAGTGTTTTGGTTTTTGGTTCTACAATTTGATTATTAAAACCTAAAACCGAACCAATACTTTCTTCTTGGTCAAAATATATTTTATAATCACTAATTATTTCCAATCTGTTTAGAATTTTATTTTGTTCAATACTAATCTTAGGTTCTTGACTTTGAATAGCTGTTTGTAAATTGTCTACATTATATTGACCTGGTGGAATAAACATTTCAGTTATCGTACCTGATACTTTTTCATAGTGTATTTTATTGTTTTTTGTTGTAATATTTGGTGTTAGGAAGGTTGAGTAAATCCCTATTAATCCAACTTTTCTAAATTCATCTCGCAATGGAACATTTAACCTTTTCTCTAAAACCGAAGTTTTACCACTTAGTTCAAAAATTATCTTCATTTATTAATTCATTCATTAATTAATAAAATAAACGAAAATGAGTAAACGAAATGTTGTAGATTGGGACCCACAAGTAAGACTTGTAGAAAAGCAAGTAAAGAACAAACATGGCAAATTATTACCGAATTCCATTCGTTGTGCTATAATAGGCCCCAGTAATTGTGGTAAAACAACCTTAATGATTGACAATTATATTTTGGCACCTGGATGGTTAAACTGGGAAAAAATAAACAACCTTTACATCTTCTCTAAAAGTTTAGATCAATCTAAGTATCAACAGTTTATGGAAAAATGTAATAAAATCGAAGAGAAGTTAGGAAAGTCCATTGCACAATTTATTCATGACGATGAAAGCATAATGCCCCTGGATAAATGTGAAGATAGGTCAGTTGTAATTTTCGACGATTTCATACTGGAAAACCAAGACATAGTTCGAGAATATTTTACACGAGGAAGACATAAAGGGATTGACTGTTTTTACTTAGCTCAAACGTATTCAAAAATACCAAAACAATTAGTTCGTGATAACTTAAATTTCTTAAACATATTTAGGCAAGATAATACCAATTTAAATCATATTTATCAAGAATTTGTTGGTGGCGATATGAAATTTGAAGACTTTAAGAATATTTGCAGCAAATGTTGGAATGAGGAGTTTGGTTTTATTACTATTGATATGAATCGCAAAGCTAACGATGGTAAATATAGGAATAAAATTAAAACGTTTCTAAATGTTGGGTAACTACTCCAGGGGTATTGGCAGGTTTTAGGTTGAGTATTCTAACACCAACATTGTTAGCGTACAACGTCAGCGTCAACGTTCAGCGTCAATGTCAGCGTCAACGTACAGCGTCAAATGTCAAACGTCAATGTTAGCATCAAACGTCATTTTTTTTAAATTTCACCTATAATAAAGATGTTTGCGAAATACGATCAAAAGGTAGTTCAACAAGCAAGAAGGAATAGGAAGAAATTTGAAGAATTAAAAGACAAATTTCGAATATGGAAGAAGCAGCCTATAACGGAATACGAGAAGTATAAAAAAGAAGATCAACCTGTTATCGATGCTGTTAATGTTTTAGGCAACAAGTTAAATGGCATCGGTGAAAATGTTATTAAAGCTATAGAAGAAAATAGAGAAGTGGAGAAGCAATTAATTCCTTACAGAATTGACTATAAAGAAGACTTTCCTTCAGATTCCGAAGGCTCCCATTTCTTGGATGAATATGATGTCACTGATGAGCAAAAAGAAGCTTTAAAATCGGCAAGAAAGGTCAGAAAGAATTTAGAGTCACAACTTCAGAAAGAAAAGGGGAGGAGTTTATTTCAAGAGGCCGATGAAGAGTATGATAAAAGTGAAGAAAATGTTAAGAGGAAAGGCATAACTGATTATTCTACGGTCCACTTAGGGGTAATAATTTCAAAATATTTACCTAGAATTAGTGACCCTAAATTTGGAATAAGGTATGATAAGAACTATCAGGGTTATTATATAGGTGACTCAAAAGTTGAATTCAGTAATGACGATATTATAATTAAGGGTAAGAATGTTAAAGCTACAAAGGGTTTAATGCTATTTTTAACCTTAAATGATATACCTAACGATGATGAGTATACAGACGAAGACCGCAGCACATATAAGACTATTTTAAAAATTACAAATGCTATGTATCAAAACAATGACCCAAATAGCACTAAACCTAAAAGCAGTGTTGGCAAAAAATATAATACGTTGATAAAGGATATATGGCTTTCAGAAAAAGTTAGTAGAAAAGAAAGAGCTGCATCTCTAACCACTCCTCCTAAATCAGGATTTGGTTTCGTAAAAAAATATTCAAAAGGACCGATTGAATATGTGTGGATGGATGATGTAAGGGAATTAATAGACAGATTAATGGTAATTCATGGCGAAGAAATGCTGGAAACAACGTCTATCACAATGAAAAGGTTGGAATAACGAAGATGCTTACGAGTAAGTTTAATGACTTCATTGTTAATAATCCTAAAGGTATTCCATATCTAATTAGGTTTTTAAATAACATTCCCCATACATTCTGGGAATCTGAAAAACATGGTAAAGGATTAGTTAATTGGATGATTAATAAAATAGGTGAAAATAATATTGACTTAACACTCCCGGGATATAAATTTTGTGGTCCTGGTAATCCATTAGACAAGCAACTAGCCGATGGTGTTCAGGGTTCCAACCCATTAGACGAAGCATGTAAATTACATGATATAGCATACCGCGACCATACAAAATTAGAGCACAGACATCAAGCAGATAAAGAATTACAAAAGGCTGCAAAAGAGAGAATCTTCAGTAAAGATGCTAACTTGAGTGAGAGACTAGCAGCTACAGCCGTTACTGGAATAATGTATGGAAAAAGAAAAATGGGAATGGGGTTAGATGAAAATGGTTGGGGCGTCTGAGTATAAATTTGTAAAATTTTTGTTTATAATTTTTTTCATTAAATAAATGAAAGGATTTAGTATTGATTACAACGTTTCCCAAAAAGGGAAACTAAAACCCAAAGCTATTAAAATAAAACTCTCCAACGAAGATCTGAAAAAGCATGACTATCTAGATGAGTACTTGACAGATACACAAAAGAAGCAGAAAGCAAGAAAAATTCAAAAAGGTGGTAGCTTACTTATAAGTTTGTCCATTCCAATTGTAAAGAAAATATTCGAATATCTCAGTAGGAAGAAAGAAGGTTCTGGAATTAATGAACACCAAGGAGGATTTTTGCCATTAATATTAGCTGCATTGGGTGCCATTGGTTCGCTGGCAGGTGGCGCTGCAGCCATTACAAGCGCTGTTCATAAAAAGCAAAAAGAAGATGCGGAATTGGCTGAACAAATTAGACATAATCTGGTGATCGAAAAAAAGACTGGACAAGGTTGTTTGGGAATAACTAAAATTTAAAAAAAAAGAGAAATTTCATCGATATTGAGTGATATACTTTCCAACTATAAGCACCCTTTAAGTAATTTCGATATACTTAAAATAATACACGAAATGAACATAAAGCATTTTCGAAATGTTTTTATGATTGATGAATTGCCTACAAAACCTAATGATTGTGAATCAGGAATTGTAAACTTGGATACGTCGGATCATGCAGGTACTCATTGGATTTGTTACTTTAAAAAGGGTAATCAAAAACTCGTCTTTGACTCATTTGGTGGAGATGTTCCTGAAAAACTAGTAAATTATTTGGGAGCTAGCAACCTATTTTATAACGCCGAAAGAATTCAAATGTTTGATGAATATATATGTGGTCATTTATGTGTCCTTGTTTTAAAGTTGTTTTCGAATTGGGGTTCCCCTAATCCCGCTCATTTTAACGAAATTATAGATTTAATAAATGGACATATTTGGAAATAAAATTATAAACGGAGAGAGTAGTTCATTAAATATTAAATCTAACACAAAGGATGATTTAGAAAAACGATTTTCAAGGCTAGTTACGGCTCTAAATAAACGCCTTGGTGAGCTTTTTTTTGTTTCAAAAACATGGATTGATTTTCAAGGTAAAAGGATACGAATATTGAAGATCCAATCAACAATAAAGATGTCGTTAATAAGCAATATCTCTTAGAAAAGCTCAAACCACTTACTACTGAAGGGGACTACTTCACGAAAGAAGAAATAGAAAAATTGTTCTCGGAATATGCCACTACTTGTCTTGCACCAGTATCAACATTAACAGAAAAGGTTGGCAACTTAGAAAGAAAGGTGTTTGATAGGATAATATTACAAAAGGACCTTTTTGCAGAGAAAGATAAAATTAAGCATATTTTTACATACAACGCAACGATTAGGAAAGTATTTGTTCGTATCGTAGACCCAGATAAAGTATTTACTTCATATACAGATGACGCTACTAAAACAGTATTAGACGTTTATATTGCACGTTCCAAAGAAGAAAAAATTATGGTAGATACTAGTAAGCCCTTCAACGTTAAATCTGGTGATGCTTTATGCTTTAAAAATAAAATTGGCAGCGTAATTTTAAAACTTCCAATAAATGTTAGTGTGACGATGTTTGGTGAAGTAATACTTGATGCATATGAACCTCATTCTGATGAATCGGTCGAATAACACTAATGTTAAAATGTTTTAGTTTTTAATGGAGAAAATATCCATTAAAAACAGTCTAATGTAACAGGTTTTTATACAACATCTCTATTGTTCCTTTAAGAAGATCAGGAGTAAATGGAATATTGAAATGGTTTCCCGAATAGCTAATTTTTATTTGTTCTTTCATAAGCACATACAACCTTACGCTATTAGGATCATTATATTTTTCATAAACTATCTCACAATCGGGGTGCCGCCTGCATATTTTTTTGATTGCTTGATTCACCTGTTGTCTCTGCGCCCTTATTGCATAGTACCTGTACTTTTCGTTTGGTTCATGCTTATCTATAATAAGCAGACAATTATTCTTACTAGTTTTAAGTGCAAGTGGTGTGGCTAATGGGGTAAGAGATTCGTTTTCTGCTTCCTTTATTTGAAGTTTCTGCATTAACCCAACTAGTTGGTTCTTATATTCTTCTTTAATTTTGTATTCTCCGTACTTTCGAATTGATGGAAGGACTTCTTTCGTTACCCATTTCTTAAATTTTTTAGCTTCCTCTTTTTTAGATGATAAAATAAGCGAATACAACCCAGATTCATTAATAAATATGGTTTGAGGATGTGTATTTTTAACCCCGCCAAAACGGCGGGGTTATTTAAGGTATCGAATGTACCTTTGTCTTCAATAGCAACGTGTTTTCGAATTGCTTTATCTGTATCTCTATACTCCAATATTAAAGCAATATCTTTAGCTTTAAACCATGAATCGTTATTTTCATCAATAGCAATAACCACTTGTTTGCTATTATAGACAAGTTTGCTGTTCAGAATATCGGTAATTGATTCCATTTATTAATTAATTAAAATATAAATATAAATATAAAAAAAGTTAATTTCCTCAACAAAGGGTAGACCCTTGTTTCTTGTAAGTTAGTTTGCGTTCTTCAATGTTGGGTGTCTGAGTAAAACCAATGCTTATTTTATAATTAATTTTAATTAATTAATTATTTAATAAATGAATAATCACATTTGGTGTTTAAAGTGCAAAACGTTTACTCAAACTCTGCATCCTCACACCCTTTCGACAAAAAATGGTCGAACTAGAATCGAAGGTTTATGTTCCGAGTGTGGGAGTAAGAAAAGCAGGTTTGAAAAAAAAAGTTAATGAGAGTGTAGAAATAGGGGGTTCTACCAAAATTAGAGAACCACCCGTTAGCATTCGGGAGGAAATTATAAACGAAATTCATAAACCCACGAGGAAGAATTTTCCGAGAAGTAGGGTTACAACTCACGGCATTGATGACATTTGGCAAGCGGATTTGGTAGAAATGGACTCTGGAAAAATAAAGGGGATATCGAAGCTTAATAAAGGCTACAAGTATTTGTTAACAGTCATTGATGTATTTTCAAAGTATGCCTGGGGTGTACCAGTCAAAGATAAAACGGGTAAAAGTGTTGCTGAAGCGTTTGATGGTATTTTAAAAAACAGAAAACCCAAAAATCTTCAAACAGACAACGGTAAAGAATTTTACAATAAAGAATTTTCAAAATTGATGAAAACATTTAATATCAATCATTATTCGACTTTTACTGAAGTAAAAGCTTCAGTTGTAGAACGATTCAATAGGACCTTAAAAGAGAAAATGTGGAAGCAGTTTGATATTCAAGGAAACTACTGCTGGGTTGGCATTTTACCAACGTTAATTAATGGCTACAATAATACGACGCACACAACTATAAATATGAAGCCAAGAAACGTAAACAAAGCTAATGAAGAACATTTGTTGAAAACTGTTTACACTGTAAGCGTAGGAGCGGAAGAAAAAGCGAAATTTAAAGTTGGCGATCAAGTCAGAATTAGTAAACTAAAAGGTATATTCGAAAAAGGATACACAGGAAATTGGTCGACTGAAATATTTGAAATAAAATATATCGTTTATTCCGACCCTATTACGTACAAATTGAAAGATGTAAATGCGGTAGAAATAAAGGGGAACTTTTATGAGCAAGAATTACAGAAAACAAAGTATCCAGAGGCATATCTTGTTGAAAAAGTTTTAAGAAAGAAAGGAAATCGGGTATGTGTCAAATGGTTGGGTTTTAATAATTCTCACAATAGCTGGGTTAATAAAGAAAATGTTATATTATAATATTTCTGTATAAATAAATGGACGCCCGAGTAAAGCGAATAACTCTTTCTTTCTTCCTGTTTTTACTACATCCTACTGAAGATGTAGAAGCATTTATAAATCAGTTGTCTGAGGATAGTATAGATTATCTTTTTGAACTTAATGGTAATGACATAGATAGCTGTTACAATTTTCATAAAGCTACGAAGGAATCCTTAATTTTACGTTAATTTAGTTAATTTAATTTTTAATGGAGAAAATAACCTTTTATGTTCCCCAGAACGTCTTTTTAAATCTATGGACTTTCCATATTTTAAAACATAATCTTTATTAGAATATGGTTGTAATATATCTTTAAAAATATTTGATTTTTTAAGGTCTTTTACACAACCTAAATTAAATGCATATATACATGGAGTGGAGGTTACAGAACAACCTAAGACATCACTTATAGATTCTGGGTTTGCACCTCTGAGTGTACTACGGGACAATTCTTGTCGTTGTTCAATTGTTCCTAAATGAGAGGTATAAACAACCTTAGTTGCCCATTTTCTAAATTTTTGAACTACAGGATTTCCTCGTGTCCTTGGAACGGAACCTTTTTATCTTTAAAGTAGCGGGAAAGGCTTGTTTCAGCCTTTGATATACATTTTTCGTTTATAGGAGACCATTGACTTAATTTTAAATTACTCTGTTGCAAAGCACCATAATCTCTAATGTGTTCAATAAGTCTACGATGAAGAGATTTAGTCATACCGTACTTGTACAACATACCAGTTCTAAATTTTTTAAATTCAGGGTAATGCTTAAGCATCTTTGACACTCTACCAATGTAAAGGAGATACACACATGGTACTTGTGTTACACAGGTATCAAAGACTTGTTTTACAAGAGATGCGTTTACTCCAGCTATATCTAAGGCTTGTTCAAATCGTTGCTCTTCAGTACCGAGATGAGCTGTATACACTACTTTGTTAGCCCAATCGCGAAATTTGTATGCAATAGTCGATTTTGATCTAAAAATAACCTTCATGAGACCATTATATGTAAAAAAAGTTATTTTTTTAGGTTTAGTTTCTGTTGGACCAAGAAGGGCCGTTGACCCTCCCCCCGACACTAAAAATATTTCATAGTCTTCAATATGAATATAAGTAGTTCTTATTTTTCTTCTTATATCATGAACCAAGTTCTCCATTTCAAACAATTTTTCAATATCTCTACCTCGAAAATATATTTTATTAACTTCTTTGACTCCTCTTACTTCAACTTCAAACAAGTTACCAGCGTCATCACGAAACTTCTCACACTCTTCCAGTTCTAAAATAGGAGGAGCTTCTCTCAAAACAATTTGTTTACTTGCTCTTTTCTTCTATAAATAACCTTTAATAACCCTTCATATGTTAAAAATGTTGAAAGTGAACCATTTTTTCTGTTATCCATCAACTCATTATCAATTAGACTATCAATAACAAAAGTTTTATAGTGTTCTGGCGAAGTATAACCTCTATCTTTATTAAAAATTGTAACTTCGGCAAAATTTTTCATTCTAAATATTTTAGATATATCTTTAACATTGAAAAATATTCTTTCTTTATTTCTCTCGCCTCTAGTTTCAACATTAAAAATATTACCTTCATCATCCATAAATTTTTCAAAATCTTCGAGTTGAATTAATGGTGGTAAAAGATCATATTTATAAGATACAGTGGTATTAATTTTAGGAACATTTTGTTTAACCCAAGATTCAGTAAGAATTAATTTAGCCCTTAACACTTTAACATTACTTAAAGGTGGATTGTTGCCTTTAATATGACATAGATAGCTGTTACAATTTTCATAAAGCTACGAAGGAATCCTTAATTTTACGTTAATTTAGGTATTTGATTTTAATGGTTAGTAACCATTAAAACCATAAATTTTAAGTAGAAAATTTATCGGGGTGTTACGAAAATTTAAGAAAATTTTTAAGAAAATTCAAGATTGTGCGCTTTGTTACAACCATTAACTTCTTTTGTGCCGTGGTATACCATTTTCAACCCTGTCATTTTCTGTATTCCACCTTCCCAATTTAGTACCTTCGCATATCTATAGGGTAATATAACCTTCAATTTACTATCAAGTTCTAAAAAAGTTTTATTTCCAAATTTTGTATTTATATCTCCTGCATCCGTTATAAGATAATCGTTTCCTATTTCTAACTCACTGAGATTCTTAAACGTTTTTTGTTCGTTGATGCTATTGAGCTTCTCAAGAAATTGTTTCTTTTCCATTTATTACCTATAAAAAATTAAAAAAAATTATATAAATATTTTACTATCATTTCTCTCGACCCCGAAAGAGTAATGTCTTATAATAATGTCTTATAATTATTTTTATTTAAAAAATGAAATTTTTAATTAAAAAAAGTTATATAATAAATGGATTTAAAACAAAATATTAAGCGCCAAACAGGTGCAACTGTAAAGGAACTAAGGGTTCTGGCAACGGAACTCAAACTAAAAGGAATATACAAGATGAAGAAGGCTGCTCTTCTTGAAGCTGTAAGCAGTGCTTGGAGTAATGCCGGAGATAGTGCTTTGTTTACGTATCAAGAATCAGAGCTGCCTAAGAAGAGCGTTCGTGAACTAAAACAAGTCGCCAGAGAAAACAAAATTAAGGGCTACTCAGTAATTCTTTCAAAGAAAGGGTTGCTAAATTTGATAGCGGAAGAAAAGGAACGTTTGGACAAAATCAGGCATTTTGGATTTGATCAAGACCTCTTTGAAATTAAGAAGGAACCAAAACCTGTTCAATCCAAGGACTTAAAAATTGTGAAGCAAAAATTGGGCCAAATTTTTCCTTTTAAGAAAAAAATATTTGTTGAAACAGTAGCTAAAAAGTCACCTTTCGAAATTCATCAAGGTAATCGTACTGTGCTGCACAAAAAGTTTAACGTATGGCAGACATCTTATACTATACACATAAAAGATTTGCAAGGAAAGCCAATAGAACAAATGAAAGCGGTCAGAAAAGGTGTGCATGCAGCCATAAAAGAAGTAAGAAAACTAACTGATTTTAAGCCAGGTGATCAGATGAAAGTAGTTGCAGAAAATAATAATTTTAACCATATGATTTCATCAAAAAGAAAAAGAAAAGTTAATGCTTCACATCTACTTGACCAGATTGAAAGAATAATAACATCTAATGAATATGTAGATATTAACAATACCACTTTTCACTTCGAGGTTTACAAAATTCCCAGAGGCAAAGGAGCAAAGCGTAAGAAAATAGTCAATATTGCTAAAGATGTTATGGCTAAAAGAAGCATAAACAAAATAACCAACACCGATAAACTGTGCGGACCAAGAGCAATAATCACAGCCTTAACCTATGAAACTAAAAATATATTGGACAGGACATTAACTGATAATGAAATTACCTACATTAGGAAAGGACGTGGCCTGCAGGAAGAATTAGCAAAAGAGTTATGCACAAGATTCGGAATGAACTGTGAAGATGGGTTTAGTTTAGACGATATTAGAAGTGTTGCATATCTCATGGGTGTTCGGATTAAAGTTGTTTCGGCTGCCCATTTTAACAAGGTAATCCAGGCCTCAGGTGTAAATGACGCGATAACAATTTATTTGTACTTGCATAACGACCATTATGATTCCATTAATAATATACGAGGTTTTTATGGAAGTTCATATTACTGCAAAAAATGTGATATACCTTACGATCATCAGGACAAGCACTCGTGTAAAAAAGATAAAAATGTGTGTAATTTGTGTTTGTGCCCAAAACATGATTTCCCAGAAGGTATGCGACCCCGAGTATACTGTAAAAAGTGCAATAGATATTGTTTTGGTAAAGATTGCGTTGATAACCATGAGAGAGTGTGTGAGGTAGCTTACAAGTGCAAAAAGTGTAATAAGATATGTAACAGAAGTGATAAGCACAATTGTGGGTACTCTAAGTGTTGGAATTGTAATGATATCGTGAAAAGAGAAGAGCACCAATGTTATATGCAAGGAAAGAAAAACCGTGGGGGATACTGTATGGAAGATTGTATTTGCAATGGAAAGGCTGATAAGCGATATAAATGGTGCACTTACACGGAAAACTACTACTTTTTCGATTACGAAGCTGAACAAGATACCGGAGTACACGTCCCAAACTTTGTATCCGTATATGACTTTAATGGTGTTAGGCGGGCTTTCCTAAAAAATGACGAATTTTGTCAGTGGCTAATATCAGACAACCACAAAGGTTTTACGTGTATAGCACACAATGCAAAAGGTTATGATGCGCATTTTATTTTACAATATTGCGTCAATAATGGCATTAAGCCTAAAACTATTTACCAAGGGTCTAAAATTATGGAGCTCAAAATACCAGCCCTAAGGCTCAGAATAATTGACAGCATAAACTTTATCCAAGGAGGTCTCGCATCCTTTCCCAAAACATTTGAACTAAAAGAACTAAAAAAGGGGTATTTTCCACACTTTTTCAACAAGAAAGAAAATCAAAATTACGTAGGGTCCATTCCAACTACTAAATACTATGGTGTTGATACAATGAAACCTGATGCTAGAAAAGTATTCTTAGAATGGCACGCTGAGAAAGTGAAAGAAAACTACGTGTTTGATTTTAAGAAAGAATTAGCCGAGTATTGCCATTCTGATGTCGATATATTACGGCGAGGTTGCCTCGCCTTTAGACAGTCATTTTTAGAAATAGCAAATATAGACCCCTTCCAATACATAACTATTGCCAGTGTTTGTATGGCAATTTACAGGTCAAAATTCCTTAAAAAGACACGATTGCTGTAGTCAAAGAGCAAAAAAAGGAAATGTTCAGTAAGGAGTCTATAGCATGGTTAAGTTCGTTCCCTAATGTTCGACACGCATTAAACGGTGGCGAGGTCACAATTTGTAGAGCCAAAGTCGATGGGTACGACTATAAGACTAAAACTGTGTACCAGTATCATGGTTGTTTTTGGCATGGTTGTCCCGACTGCTACTCAGGCGATACCATTAACAATGTCAACAATGAAACTATGGATGACTTGCTTACAAAAACTATAGAGCGAACACAAGCTCTTAAAAATTCAGGGTACAAGGTTGTAGAGATGTGGAGCTGTAAATGGAAAAATTCTAAAGCTTATAAGGAAAGCCTAAATAAAACAAAAGATGTTGTAGAACCTCTAAACCCCAGGGACGCATTCTTCGGTGGTAGGACAAACGCCTCAAAGTTAAAGGTTTCTGGTAAAAAGCTGAGATATATAGATAAATGCAGTTTATACCCAACAGTCATGTTTTACGACATGTACACTATAAGGCACCCCACTAAAATATTTAAGCCAGAAATATACAATAAAGACTGGTTTGGTTTAGTTAAATGTAAAGTTCTTCCTCCAAGAGGTCTTTATCATCCAGTCCTTCCTGTGAAGCTAGATAAGTTAATGTTTACCCTGTGCGCGAAGTGTGCAGAAGAAAAGGTCGGCCGCTGTAACCACAGTGATGAAGAGAGGGCGCTTCTTGGAACTTGGACTACAATCGAACTTAATAAGGCTCTTGAGAAAGGCTACAAAATACAGGAAGTTTACGAAGTATGGCATTTTGAAGAGAAAAGTAATGAGCTTTTCAAGGACTATATTAAAACCTTTATGAAAATTAAGCTAGAAAGTAGTCCTTGGGATGGTGATTACAAATCTGAAGAAGAATATGCAAGGGTTATCAAGAAAAAGCAAGGCATCGAGCTTGATATAGATAATATAACTCCTAATTCAGGTAAGCGAGCTGTTGCTAAAATATGCTTAAATTCTCTTTGGGGAAAGTTCGGTCAGAGGCAAAACATGTCACAAACAGAGTTCATTGATGACCCTAAGAGGTGGTACAAATTGTTACTAAATGATAAGATAGAAATAACTAATGTGGTTTATATCAATGATGAAGTAATTGAGGTAACATACCACTACAATGATTTCTATGTGGAAAACAGCACAAATACCAACATATATATATCAGCCTTCACCACTTCCAATGCGAGAATAAGGTTATACGATATGCTTGATAGATTAGGTAAGGCAGTAGTTTATTATGACACTGATAGTATTGTTTACATAGATGATGGAACAAATACTGTAGAGACCGGCTGTATGCTCGGCGAATGGACTGACGAATTTGGCAAAGATGATCATGGTACTGATTGGATAAGCACAGGTCCTAAGAGTTATGCGTACGAAACATATAAAGGCAAACAGGTTACCAAGATCAAAGGATTTACTCTCAACCACGAAAATGCCAAAAAACTTAACATGAAGACAATGACTGACTTAATACAAGGTTCTAATAATAAGGTTGTTATAAGCAATAACATGATAACAAGAGATAAGAAAACAAAAAGCCTTGTAAATAAAAATATTGCCAAAGAATTTAAAGTCGACTACGACAAGCGTATGATCCTGGAAGAAGAAGACAACATAATTGATACACTTCCTTGGGGATACTAAATATAATAGTGTATATATTATTTTATAGCTATTTACACCCTTGTATTAACCATTATTTTATCCTTAATTCTTTAAAACGTTACTGGTAATTTTAGCCTTGTTTTAAACATTATTTTTTCCATAATTCTTTAAAAAGTTACCTTAGCTGTAGCCATTGATTTTTGATGTCTGCATGGTTAATTTTGATTACTTTTATGGTTAATTTTAACCATAATTTTAGAATTACTTTTCAAAATTACTTTTTAGAGTCAGTTTTATAGCACGTTTTAACCATAATTTTTGAAAATATAATTTGTAATCTTATGGATACGTTAACCATAACTTTTTATTATTTTTTAACATTAATTTTTATGGATAATGTTAACTACAAATTTAATAGTGTTTTATGGTAAGTTATAACCATTATTACTATCGATAATTATTAATTACGTTTTGTGGTTAGTAGTAACCATACTTCTTTAGAAAGTTGGTGGACATTTAATGGTTAATTTTAAGCATAAATTTGCTAGTGTTTTATGGTTACCTTTTGCCATAATTTTGTTGTTGTTGTTTGAGTCTTCAGTCTTTTGACTGGTTTGATGCAGCTCTCCATGCCTCCCTGTCCTGAGCTAATCGTTTCATCTCTACATAGCTACCACACCCTACATCCGAGGCAATCTGTTTAACATATTCTAACCTTGGTCTACCCCTACAGTTCTTGTCCTCGACCCTTCCTTCCATAACTAAGCTTGCTATTCCTGGGTGTCTTAGTATGTGTCCTACCAACCTATCTCTTCTCTTCATTAGCAGTCGCCAGAAACATCTCTCCTCTCCCACTCGTCTTAATACCTCTTCGTTTGTAACCCTATCTACCCATCTGATCTTCATCATTCTCCTGTAACACCACATTTCAAATGCTTCAATTCTCCTCTTTTCTGCTGCACCAATAGTCCAAGTTTCACTTCCATAGAGCGCCACGCTCCAGACAAAGGCTTTCAAAAATGACTTCCTAATACCTAAATCTATATTCGATGTCAGCAGATTCCTTTTTTGTAGAAATGCTTTTCTTGCCTGAGCCAACCTACTTTTTATATTCTCTTTGCTTCGTCCATCACTGGTAATTCTGCTTCCTAAGTAACAGAAGTCTCCTACTTCCTTCAGCTTTTCACCTGCCAATTTGATCTCCATAGAGGTTTCTGATTTACTTCGGCTGCATTCCAGTATTTTTGTTTTACATTTATTAATTTTCATCATGAATTCTTTCCGTAAGACGGAATCCATACCATTCAAAAACTCATTCAAATCCTCAGGCTTGTTGGCCAAGATGACGATGTCATCAGCAAATCTCAGAGTTGAAATTATTTCTCCTTGAATCTTCACTCCCACTTTAAATTTTTCTCTAATTTCCTTCATTGCTTGTTCAATGTAAAGATTGAAAAGTATGGGTGATAAGTTGCAGCCTTGCCTTACACCTTTCTGAATACCAGCTTCTCTCTCATGTCCTTCAACTCGAATGACTGCTGTCTGGTTTCTGTATAGATTGTATATCACCCTCCTATCCCTGTACTTTATTCCAATCGATTTCAAAATGTCAAACAATTTAGTCCAATCAACGTTATCAAAAGCCTTTTCTAAGTCTACAAAAGCCATGAACGTTCTCTTATCTTTCCTTATTCTACCTTCCAAAATCAGCCTAAGACTTAGTACAGCTTCCCTTGTTCCTACATTTCTCCTGAAACCAAACTGGTCTTCACCCAACTCCGTTTCTATCTGGCTCTCAATCCTCTTGTAAATTATTCTAGAAAGGATCTTTGAAGCATGAGTAATCAAGCTGATTGTACGGTAATCTTCACATCTGTCAGCTCCCACTTTCTTTGGTATAGGGATGATTACATTCTTCTTGAAATCAGGGGGTACCTCACCTGTCTCATAAATCCTACACACCAAGTGAAATAACCTGATCAGACCTTCCTCTCCTATGCAGCGTAGCAACTCAATCGGTAAATCATCTATGCCTGGTGCTTTGTTCCTGCTTAAGTCTTCCAAAGCTCTATCAAATTCTGATCTCAATATTAAATCTCCTTTCGCATCCTCATCAATTTCCTCCTCCCTTTCCATTACATGATTCTCAATCTCCTTTCCCTTATACAAACTCTCTATGTAAGCTTTCCATCTCTCAACCTTTTCTTCCCTATCTGTTAGAGGCTTTCCATTTGTGTCCTTAATATTACAGCACTTAGTCTTCTTTTCCCCAAAAGTATTCTTAATCCTTCGATAAGCTGTGTCTACTTTTCCTAATTTCAGACAATTTTCTATACCAGCACATTTCTCTTTCAACCATTCTTCTTTCGCTTCCTTGCACTTCTTGTTAACCTCATTTCTCAGACGTCTGTATTCTGCTTTCCCCTTTTCATCTCTTACATTCTTGTGCTTCCGCCTTTCATCCATCAATTCGAGTATATCCTGAGTGATCCACGGTTTTCTACCTATTCTCTCTTTCCTACCAATGTTTTCTTCTGCGGATTTTGTTATTTCATTCCTCAAAAGTGCCCATTCGTCTGCAATTGAAGTTTGTTTAGGGTTTTTCATTAGTCCTTCCTTTATACTCTTCTTGAATCTTTCGTTTACATCCTTCTCTTTCAGTCTGTCTATTGCCCACCTTTTTGACTTTTGACTTTTCTTCAGTTTCTTCAACTTTAATCTGCATTTCATTACAACCAGATTGTGGTCAGAGTTTATGTCAGCACCAGGATATGTTTTACAATCCAAAATCTGGTTTCGAAACCTCTGCTTGACCATAATGAAGTCGATTTGGTAACGCCCTGTATCTCCTGGTCTCATCCATGTGTATATTCTTCTATTGTGGTTATTGAATAAGGTGTTAGCTATGACCAACTCATGCTCAGTGCAGAATTCTACCAGCCTGCTTCCTCGATCATTCCTTTCACCTAATCCGAAATCTCCTACTATCTTCCCTTCTCTCCCTTTTCCTACCACAGCATTCCAATCTCCCATTACTATAACATTTTCATCACCCTTGATATACCTCAGAATTTCGTCTATTTCATCGTAGACCTTTTCAACATCCTCATCATCAGCTTGACTGGTAGGCATATAGACTTGTACCACTGTGGTGCAGGTAGGTTTAGTATTTATTTTTGCTACAATAATCCGTTCACTATATTGCTCATAATATTCCACCCGCTGTCCAAGTTTCCTACTCAATATGAGGCCAACCCCTGCTTGGCCATTGTTTGATTTAGTGCTAATGACCCTATAGTCTCCTGACCAATAGTCCTGTTCTTCCTGCCAGCGCATTTCACTAATCCCAACCAAATCCAACCTTAACCTATCCATTTCCCTTTCTAAGTTTTCTAACCTTCCATTTCCTAGCAGACTTCTAACATTCCACGCTCCGATCCGTAGAATGTCAGAGTTCCTCTTTGTCACTTCTGTGATGTTATATGAAATTATAGGTACCTTTTATGGTTAAAAATAACCATAAAAGTTAATTAAGCTTATGGTTAATACTAGCCATATTTTTTCTAAAAAAATATAATGGTTAAGATAACCATATTTTCTTTGAACAAATTTTTTCAAGACGTTTAAGGTTATTTTTTCCATAATTTCTTTGAAGAAAATATAATGGTACTTATAACCACACTTAATTGTCTGCCCCATACCGCCGCCTATACTACTCATGTTGTCATTGGCATTGTCACTAATATTTTAATGCCTTTGTTATTTCCTTAAAAACAGTAGTATCTAGTCCAAATGAAATAAGGAAATCAAGAGTTTTTAAACACCCGGATATGTTGCCATTTGGAGAGAACTCTGGCCGTGAGTAGAAAACACCCAATTCATGTACGAAATCATCTCTGTCAATTACAGGAAAAGCATCACAAAAACGGTTTACATCTTCAACAGGCAGCCGTTTCCTGTAGTCTTCATAGTTTTCAAGCAGGAACAATTTGGCTCCTGAAAGATGATTTCTGAACTCAAATCTATCTTTCACCTCGGCGAGCATTTAAATCTTGTGCGGAGCTTCCACATCGCTTGTTTGGTAATGGCTCTTGTGTTGTCTGAATTGAACTCGGCAAACTGTGTCTGATATTCTGCAATGAAGACTCAAAACAATGCAGTGCATGTTGTATTTTTGCAACGTCTGTTTCGACCTTTTGCAACTGAGCATATAAAATGTCCACATGAGGCATCACTTTATTGAAGAAATTCAACCAGAATAAGAAGGTATCATCATTCAGCCACTTAACAAATCCAGCAGCTTGTGACACTGTTCCAGGGGTATGAGGTTTGACACCTCAGATTGAATGTTTTCAAAGCACTGCAGAATTGATTCTTTTTTTTTTTTCTCAAAAATTGTCCTTACCAACCTCGAACGAAAATTCCACCTCTTCTCGCACACTCTTAGTATTTTTACGCTGCATACGTCATCGAGTGCGGCTGTTCTTTCTGGAGAATTCGAGAAGAAAACTGACATCCCTTTGAGATTAACAAAAAAAAACTTTTACACTGGAAACACTCGATGACGCCTTTTCCAGGAGCCTGTTCAACTGATGTGCATAGCAGTAAATATAATGCGCACTTTTATAGACATTTTTACTATGACATTGACACCACCTAAATGTCCTCAAAATACTGCAGCACCATCGTATGTTTGTGCAATTAATTTTTCGGGATGGTCTTGTAACAAAAGTTGCAATTCTTGTAAAATGCATTTTGATAAACCTACTGCTGTATGGTTTTCTGCATTGAAAAATCCCCAGAAACGCTCGTGTACCGTTCCGTTCAATTCGTATCGAAACACAAACACTGTCTGGGTCCGAGTCGATACATCTGTAGTATCATCAACCATACAGGCTAAGAATGATGACTGCCTGATTTCGTTTGTTATGAAATCTCTACAAACTTGAAACATACATTCCAGGAGCTCATTTTGAATTGTTTTTGAAGTACCCTTAAAAACTTTTGCATTTTCAAAATGTGTACGTAACAGTGGATCAAGATTCTTGCTGTATTCTATCAACTCCAAAAATACACTTTTATTATGCGAGGAAGCCGATTCGTCGTGGCCACGCAGAGGCAGATTACACGCACCACACAATTTCAGAATATCAATTATTTTTGACAGAACCTCCCTATTTTTTGTAACCAATTCATTATGAGCACGAACAGCCTCCATATGCGCACTACTTAAACTTTCGGCAATGTTACATCTGCCGAGAAGTTGGAAACTGACAGTATTATTCTGATGTCTAGTTGATTTCTCATGTTTCTTTATTTTCACATGTAGGTGCTTCAAATCATTTACTCCTTCTTTTGTCCAATTGTCATCACCTCCATACAGTAAACACCCAAGCAGAAGCAGAAGAAAGCGTTGATGTCCTCACACGCACCCAACCAAAAACATTTATCATATACGGACGCATCAAATTTACGTGTAAACGCGCCACGGGCCCTACAGGCAGCTTGAACTTGCGTTATATTCAATACTGGCACTGGACGACCACTGTTCTTTAAGTCAACTTTTTCAGGTAAGCTCAATGAGCTAAACACAGTTGCTTTAAGTTCCCGCATTTTCATGTTGGTACTAATACAATCCATGCACTCACTCCCTGCCTGTAGTTAGCTCGGCTTGAGACTCAAGCACGCTGAGTCCACTTCCTGCCTGACGTAGCGGGATGAGTGGATACATGGAGGAATTCGTTGTCATAGCAACGTAAATTATCAAGCGGGCGATTTCTACTGGGTCCAAACGAGTTCAGGAGCCATCTTCCGGCGAGAAGAGGAACTTGGTTGCGATGGCAAATCATTGAGTGCTCCCTAGCGGCAAGCAGAAAGAACATTGCGATTTCAGGAGGCAGTGGAGGGGCGGCGTCCTTGAATCCAAAGGCACGGGCCGCCTCTGCACCCACCCCACTGAGAGCACACTCTACCTACACACCACCAAGAAACTGCTGGACTCACAACTTCGCAACATCCACACCGTACGAGAGGAAGAAGAGGAAGAAGAAGAAGAAGAAAGAAGACAACACAGCCCCCCCTTACACTAATATCAGTTTCTGGGGACAGAAACTAAACATCGACGACGTGTTGTTATGCCCCAGAGGGTTTACACCCTCAGGACATACACCCACAAGGGAGATATGGCTTACGCCACTGAACCCGCATACACCCACAAGTTGGACATCTACAAACACATCTACATCTACTCTACAGGGACGACGAATCTATCACATCATCAAACACCCTCTTCTGTCACAAAACCACCCCAGCTGGAGATACAATAAAATCCAGAACTCCATCTTCACACAGCAAGCTGGCGACCGCCTAGTACAGGAGGTTGGCCAAGAGCTTGCAACACACACATACAGTTTACACTAGAAGTATTTGGGACGACAACAGGTGAGGAAATACCGAGTCAGCAATGCCGAAGGACATGAAGGAGAGGCCCCAAATGACTCTGGGTCTATCGCTGCCAGAGGCCACGCCGGTTTAGTTCCTCATCCTCACCTGAAGGTAAGAGTGTGCTCAGATTCCTAAACACTATAATTGTAATCCCATCATTTCACACCCCAATTGTTACTTTGTTATTAATTACATTGTGGTACACGATCCCGTAGCAAAGGGACATCTTTCATCACAGTACTGGTCTAATAAACCATTGATCAGTACCTCTACACGTTTGTTATCACTAACTCCACTACACTGGTCCTTACATCCCAACTCCCCACCTGACGTTCCTAATTGCCCGCGACCACTAGTTACACAAGTGCTCTGTAAGTGATTTCCTTTGTGCTAACCTTGGAGAGCTCAGGCCGCCAGGCTGTACAGCAAGCTCAGCAGGTAGGCTCATAGCACTCACACAATTGTTTGTTCAGCACAGCTATCAGTTCCCTCTCGATCGCGCAACCCTTGAAGGGCGATCACACACATTTAGAGCTAACCCCCATTTCCCCCACATCCCTTTACAGACACCGACACTCGCAGTTTCCGCACACACGTGGAAACTTGCACCTTTTTGGACAGCACCCCTAAATTAAACATTTTACACTGTTCGTCCATCCCCCTCACCCCCGGACAGAACAATATTTGAATTTCTGAACAATTTTAATCTCTTTATTATTGTTCAGTTGAACGACTAGTAGATCAACTTTAGAGTTGGCATCATTTCTGTTTTTTCAAATGAAATTTGTACTCCCATTTTTTCTTTGCTATAATTTCTAGTTGTTCAATTTGAAATTTAGCCTCTTCTATTGTATTTGCAAGTAATGCTAAATCGTCCGCAAAAGCAAGACAGTTGAGTTTAATATTTCTACCGATCTTGATAGTTGGTTGACATTGCTTGTTTCATTCACGCATAAACTTCTCCAATGCACAATTAAACAACAATGGTGAAAGTCCGTTTCCTTGTCGGAGTCCAGTTCTTATAGTGAATGATTCTGATAATTCACCTCTAAATTTAATTTTTGCCTTCGTATTTTTGAAAGTCATACTAATGAGGTTAACGAGTTTATGGTGTAAGCCAAATTCTTTAAAGCTTTTCAGTAATGATTCACGATGGATACTGTCGTATGCTTTCTTAAAATTTACAAATGTGATGACTAGACCCTTATTTCGAACTCTCTGGTGCTTCATTATCCATTTTAAACTAATGATTTGATCCGGACAGCCTCTACCTGGTCAAAATCCTCCCTGATATTCTCCAAGGTCTTGGTCGAGTTGTTCTTGGATTCTTGTGTATATAATCTAAGATAAAATATTGTAATATCAAGCAAGGATATCCCCCGATAATTATTTGGATCGGAGCGATCACCTTTCTTATGCAGCGGATGAATTATCGCTGTATTCCATTCCTCAGGAAGCTTCTCCGTGTTCCAAATATCAATGATGTATTTATGTAGGTTTTGAATAGTCTGATCATTAGCATTCTTCCATATTTCTGCAACTATTTGATACTCTCCAGCTGCTTCGTAGTTTTTAAGTGCATTAATTGCTGTTTTCACTTCATTGTAAACTGGTGGTATAATCTTTGGTAATGGAGTTTTATTTTTTGGGTTATGGTTATATTCTAGATGTTCCACAGGATCCTCACAATTGAGTAACTCTTTAAAGTATTCTGCGAGGATGTTAGCATTATCTTGATTATTGTGTGCAATTTTTCCATTGTTATTTCTTAACATAAGTGAGGGAGGGGTAAACTTGGATTGATATTGCTAGAATGTTTTGTAATAGTCTCTTGTTTTATACTGATTGAATGTTTCCTCTATAGTTCTTAGCATTTCCTCTTGATAATTTCTTTTAATTCTTCTAATTGCTTTAGCTGTTTGTCTTCCGGTGTTAATTAGTTCTTCTCTAGTTTTTTCTGTTTTCCTCTGTTGATCATTTAACCATGCTTTGTGTCTTGTTTGAATTGCTTTGTCACATTCCCGTTCCACCACGCATGTTAATTGCCAATAAAGATACTTCATAGTAAAGTGCACTGATAATCTGGAAAAATGTACTAACTATTCCACTTTGCAGCCATTCTTCATGGTTTTAAAACAGCATGAATTAGTCATAACTTGATACATTTCTGATGAATTCCATTTTTTGAACAGGGTACAACGGAAAAGATAGTCTTTTCATCCATTGTCTTCTTTGGCTCATGTGGGTAGATAATTGGATTAAACTATACATACTGTACAGTATATTCCGGAGGTCACAAACAGAATCTTAAACAGATCACATTTTTACAATAAAGTGCAAAACTTGATGTGAGATGCAAAAGTACCACTTCGCTCAAAAAAAAGACCCTCTATAACAGCTATTCCATCCCAATAACCAATTACAACCTTGAAACATGTGCAATACCCAAGAGAGAAGAATGCCGTCCTCAACTACAGAACTGAAGTTGCTTCGCAGTAACTTATGGCAAGGAAGACGAGCAGAGAGAAATTAAGGAATGAAATAATAATAATGCAGGCTAAATAGAAGAACCCTTATGCAAAGAAATTGCCAGATCAAGGATGAAATGGTTTGGACATGTTTTGAGAATGGAGAATGGCAAGAAAGTGGATGGAGGTAGTTGTTACTCGAAGACAGAGAGGAAGACCAAGACAACAGTGGCTTGATGTATTAAAATAAGACGTCGGGAGGAGGGGCAATAAAAGTTTGGTGCTGTTCAGTCGGTCAACACTAATGTACCCAATAGAGATGGGTTATGCGCAAATCCTGAAATAAATTACATGAGATTAATAAATACACTAGGATGACCAGTTTCGATCGTGAAGCGATCATCATCAGATCCATTACACTTAGGCTGTAACATCTATGTTTGAGAATACAGGAGAAAAATATTTACAATATGTACAATTATTTAGTTGCAGTGTTCGTAATGCAACTGTCGGTGTATGCTAAATGTAGTATATCTAATGTTAGGTGCAATACTAAAATGGTGATAAAAAACCGGAATTTGTCTGTTTGGGGTGATTATATGGTTGTACAAAATCAACTGTGGTTATACTGTAATAATACAGGCTGATACTTATCCGGTTGTCTCCCTGACTGGAACTTCAAGCAGTTTCGTGTTCACTCTGGCACCAGTTTTGGTCGACTAACCCGGGTGTTAACTGGACGAAACTGTTTTTTCCCTTTCTCCCCCTTTTTGTTCGTATGTGCTTTCTGAGGTCAGTGCCATGTTTATTTGTGTGACGATGCCAAATCTAGATAAGAATGTATGCTAATGTATACAGGAAGATTTACAACTATTGAAGACCGTGGAACTATCTTCGCCACACGTGGACTAAAAAGCCATTCAACTAAGCGGTACACGGTCCATTGAAGACGTCCCGGCACTTTTAATACTGCCGCGCATACCGGCCTAGGTTTATTGCAGAAAAAAGTACATAGTGCACCTGATCTAAATAACATTTACCTATAACCACCGCTACCCCTCTCTCCTTTTTTTTATCTAGCTTGGCTGTATCGCTAAGTTGTGTCCTGTTTTCGACAGGGTGTGTTTTTTAGTAGAGTGAAAAGGGGTGAACTATCCATAAAAGTGTGTTCATTTAGATTGTTGGGATTGTTTTGTTTGGCTAGGTGAATCTCGATTGCTTCCTTTGTGTCGAGAGCTCTGCCTTTCGATTCGTGATGAATTATTTTTAGGTAGTCTCTATTTTAGTAAAGCTGTGCCCCGTGTCACACATATGTTCGCATACGGCTGAATGTGTTCCGTATCTTATCGCATTCCTATGTTCATTATAACGTGTGTCTACTCGTCTTCCGCTCTGTCCAATGCAATTAGCTTGACATGTAATACCCCTGAATTTTAATACGGGTCTTGTTTATTTAGATTACTATTTTGTAGGTGCCTACCAGTCTATTGTTCGTCGTGAAAGCTATTTTTATGCCTTGCTTTTTGAAAAGATTCGTGATTCTATATGTGTTCGTATTCACATAGTTGAAGCGCGCAAATTATTTCTCATTATTGTCCGGTTTGCGAATCGTTTTAACTTTATTTTTATGTTTGGCTATAATTTGGTGTATTTTGCTTGGCGGGAATTGTTTTCCATTGCTATTTGCTTAATGGTTGTTATTTCCTTATTTTAGTTGTCTTTTGACATGGGTATGTTTAAAGCCCTGTGCACCATTGAGTTGAACCCCACTAATTTGTGCGTACTGGGGTGATTAAACTGATTATCGATTGTATGCGAGGTTTGTGTGGCTTTTCGGAATATGGAATATGAAAGTTCGTTATATTTTCGTTCTATGGTTATGTCAAGATAATTTATTTTTCGGTGTGTTTCTGATTCCTTAGTGAATTTGATTGAGTGGTGTAAGCTATTAATGGAATGGAGAATTGTTTCTTCGCTTGTTAGTTCAGTATCGTAGATGCAAATTACATAATCTACGTATATTTTCCATACTACTATTCCCTTTGTTGAAGTCTTTTCTAAGAACTCATTTTCTAGTGCATTAATGAAGATGTCAGCGATTAATCCGCTTAGTGGTGATCCCATCGCTAGCCTTCTGTTTGTGTGTACATTTTATTGTCGAATTGAAACACGTTTTGGCTGAGGACGACCCTCAGTAATCTCTCAATCTCTTCAGTTTCTTTTACCGAATTGTTGGATTTTAAGTTATTTTCGATAGTGTTGATTGCATCATTAATAGGAATATTGGAGTACATGTTAGTTACATCGAAAGATACAAGCCTCAAGCTAGGTTTCATTTGTAGGGTGTTCAATGCTGTTACTAATTCCGTTGTGTTCTTTACGGAGTTGTTTTTGTCGTTGGAAAGGCGGTGTTTTAAGATTTTTAGAAACTCTTGGCTGATGTTGTAATTAGGAGCATTCCTACAATTGACTATTGGTCTCATTGGGCACTCCTTTTTGTGTATTTTTGGTTGTCCCCTCAATGACGGTATTTTCGGGTTCATGTTTATTAGTTTTGATTTTTCAGCTTTGGTCAATATGTATTGTTACGGCTGTGAGTTTGTTTCATCGCTCGCCGCATGAGTCACAACTGCCCCAGGGCTGGGCTGCTCTCCCCCAGTGTATTGCGTGCGCCTTATGCAACAGGACTACTATGACAAAGGGATGGTCCAGAATATTCGTGACTGAGCCAGCGATGGAAGCCTCGAGAAGCCGTGAACCCTGGATGGGTCTAGAAGCATTTATTGAGTCACCGGCCTGCTATATAAGAGCGACCCGTCAAGCAGTGGTTGTTGTGTTTTACGAGCGAGTGCGAACGCTTATCCTGAGCGACAGAAGTTTGGAGACTTGCGAAACCCCTAGTGGAGCCGATTCTCTTGACAGCGAAGGGAGTGAGGAGCTTACAGGGGACTGCCTGTGTTTTGAACGAGTGTGCTTACTTAGAGCGAGAGAGGTCATTGTGGTGGGTTGCAAAACAGTGAGTGACAGACCTAGTGCAGCTATTACCAGCCAGCGTACGGGACCGGACTCATTAGCGAGAGGATTAACTGTGGTCTGTTGACAAGTGAAAGGGGAAGAATTCTCGTGAGGAAACTGGAGTAAGGTAATAATTGCTTGTATTTGCTGTTGAGTAGTGTATCTTTCTGGCCACAATAAAGTTAATTATTTCATTTAAAGGAACAATCTGTGTTGTGCTTCAACCCACCGTAATCCAGTTAACAAAAAGTGCCATTAGTGGGGTGGCACGTAACAACTGGTGTCAGAAGCCGGATTACGAACTCAAGCACAAGCACAACACCTGACGGTCCTGGTTTCAAAACCCGAGCAGGTCATTTTCTCTAATTTTCCTGTGAGTGCATGCCCTTTACAAGACAAACAACTAAAATGGAAGCGCAATTGGCAGCATTGCTAGAAAAGTTAAGTGGCATGGAAGACGGCCAGAAGAAATTAGCCAAGGACCTGAAGGATGACCTGAAGAAGATGGAAGACGGCCAGAAGAAGATGGAGGACGGCCAGAAGAAGATGGAGGATGGCCAGAAGAAGTTAGCAGAGGACCTGAAGGACGGCCAGAATAAGTTAATAGAGGACCTAACCGCCAAATTTCTGGATGGCCAGAAAAATCTGGAAGAGTGTCTGCTGACGAAATTAGAGGAGAGCCAAAGGAAATTAGAACTGGGTCTGCGTGAGGAAGTCACGGCAGTGGAAAAGAAGTTCGACGCCTTACAAGTGGAAGTTGCCGAGCTGCGCCAACGCCCGCTGATGGGGGTGGAGGAGAAATTCAACGCCTTACAACAGGAAGTTGCCGAGCTGTGCCAACGCCCACTGACGGGGGTGGAAGAGAAATTCAACGCTTTACAAAAGGAAGTTGCTGAGCTGAGCCAACGCCCACTGACGGGGTTGGAAGCGAGATTCAACGCCCTTCAAGAGGAATATGCCGAGCTGCGCCAACGCCCGCCCACCGTTACACCGGGAATATCAGGAACGGGACATAGCAGAGTGACGCCCCCAACCTTCGACGGAAAGGTCCCGTGGAGCACCTACTTACGTCAGTTCGAGGCGGCCTGTTCCATAAATAACTGGAACAACACAGAAAAGGCTACAGCTCTCATTGTAGCGCTGAGAGGAGACGCCCTTAACGTCCTTCAGGCCATCCCGACTGGATCCCAGGACTATGCTTCACTGATCGCCCATATGGAGTCCCGATATGGAGATAGCCATTTTCAGCAGGCCTACCAGATGCAGCTCCGGACCCGGGCACAGAAGAACGCGCAAACCCTGCAGGAGTTCGAGATGGACATCGCACGCCTCGTAAGGCTCGCCTATCCAACAGCGCCGGCCGCCTTTCTGGAACAGATTGCGACGTAGACCTTCACCGACGGGCTACGGGACTCGGACACTCAACAGGCGCTGCGACTCGCGAACAATAAGACCCTGGCAGATGCGCTGAGCCACGCACTTGAATTCGAGACGGCAAAACAGGCATCTAGAATGCACGCGCGGGTGCGTCAAGTGGATGTCGACGAACCAGCAAAAACCAACGAGACCAAGCCCCTGGCCGACGAATTGATGGAGGCGCTAAGCCGTTTCTTCGATAGTCGCGGCACCACCAGCAACGACACAGCCGGAAGACAACCGGAGAGGCGGCCCGGAAGAGGACTACCGACCTGCTGGGCCTGCGGTAAGAAAGGCCACCTGAGCAAGGACTGCGGTGATCGCCGCCGCCGAGGGTATCCGACGGGAAATTAGTCGTCTGAAAAGCGCGCGGCCCAGGGAAACGAGTATTAGCCAGCCTTGGGGGGAAAAGGTTGGCTTGTGACAGTCGTCAAGCCCCGGCAGTCCAAGTGCGTGTGACGAAGTTACGGAGGGACAATAGCAGCCTGATGGTCGACGGAGTCGTCAACGGAGTGAGCTGGCCCATGCTAATCGACACGGGAGCATCGAGGACCATCGTCAGCCCCACCGTGATCCCGAAGTGGAGAGTGCAACCCACGCAAAGGAACCTCCAGCTAATAACCGCGACCGGAGAGACCGCGCCGGTACATGGCGAAGCATCACTGGAGTTCGTCATTGGTCGACGGGCGATAAATCATCCAGTGCTTGTGGCTGACGTATCAAATGAAGTGATCATCGGACTGGACTTCCAGGACCAGAACAACATCATCTTGGATCTGAGTACCAACACTCTGCACTTCGGAAGTGAGGAACTTGCTTTGCAACCAGCACATGAGGCCGTCGCCGCACGACGAGTAAGGCTGAGAGAGGACGTCATCGTTCCCGCCAGGACGGAAGTCAGCGCTGCCGTAATTGTCGACGGAACAGCTGAGGGAGTGGCGGCTGTCATCGAGCCAAAATATGAGGACATCCAGACAAAAGGATTGCTAGTTGCCAAGACTCTCATCAACACGACGTCTCGGCCGTACGTCCGCCTGTCCAACCTGAACGACTGCTATATTACGGTTCACCGGGACACCAACCTAGGAGTCTTCGAGCCCGTTACCTGGATTGCCCGCATCACAGATACGACGGACGGACACCTGCAGACGGACAACCGAAGAAGACGCGCCCTGCCAGAAGAACTACAGAAACTGTACCAAGGATCCTAGGACCATTTAGACGAGGAACAATCACGCCAACTTCGGGACCTGCTACACGAATTCCAGGATGTCTTCTCCGTGGGAAGCAAAGTCTTCGGCAGGACAAGCTTGGTCCAGCACAGAATCGACGTTGGGGACAGCGCACCGATTAGGGCCCCATTCCGAAGTGTCCCGCTCGCCAAGCAAGCTGAAGTCGACCGGATGGTAGAAGAGATGAAGGATCAAGGGGTGATCGAGCCATCACACAGTCCTTGGAGTTCTCCGGTCGTGCTTGTGAAGAAGAAGGACGGTTCCACCAGGTTCTGCGTGGACTACAGGCGGGTGAACGACGTCACGAAGAAGGACAGCTACCCTCTACCCCGGATCGACGACACGCTGGACACCATATCAGGATCAAGATGGTTCTCCACCTTGGATTTGAAGAGTGGCTACTGGCAGGTGGAGGTCCACCCTAAGGACCGCGAGAAAACGGCGTTCTCTGTGGGCAGCGGGCTCTGGCAGTTCACCGTCATGCCATTCGGTCTGTGCAACGCCCCTGCGACCTTCGAATGGCTAATGGAGTCCATTCTGAGGGGACTACACTGGAAGACCTGCCTGGTCTACCTAGACGACGTCATCGTTCTAGGAAGAAGCTTCGAGGAGCACTACAGCAACCTGAAGGAGATCTTGATGAAGCTACGGGCTGCCCAGCTGAAGTTGAGCCCCAAGAAGTGTCAGCTCTTCCAGAAGCAGGTCCAGTACCTTGGGCATATCGTCTCCGAGGAAGGGGTGCGCACCGACCCTGAGAAAACCGCAGCTGTGAGGGAGTGGCCAGTTCCGAAGGACAAGTCCCAACTACGAAGCTTCCTGGGACTCTGCACTTATTACCGTCGCTTCGTGAGAGGATTCGCCGACATCGCCAAACCTTTACATCGACTGACTGAGAAGGACCAACTCTTCACGTGGACAGCAGAATGCCACAGTGCCTTCGAACAACTCAAGCAGGCTCTGTGCACCGCGCCTATTCTGGCCTATCCCAGACCTGGAACAAGGTTCATCGTCGATACCGATGCCAGCGACTTTGGCATAGGGGGGATCCTGTCGCAAGTAGTGGACGGCGAGGAGAGAGTAGTGGCCTACTTCAGCAAGGCCTTGTCAAAGCCAGAGAGGAACTACTGCGTCAGCAGGAAGGAGCTGCTCGCCATCTTGAAGACCATTGAACACTTCCACAAGTACCTGTACGGGCAAGAATTTCTCATCAGGACCGACCATGCATCCCTGCGGTGGCTCCTGAACTTCAAGCAGCCCGAGGGTCAACTCGCGCGGTGGTTACTGAGGCTTCAACAGTACAACTTTGAGATTCAGCACAGGAAATGCCAACTGCATTCTAACGCCGACGCCCTGTCACGAAGACCGTGCCCCGAAGACTGCACCTTCTGTACTAGGGGGAGGAGAACACCGGGACACAGTGCCGAAGGACTACCGTGGAACTTCAAGGGAGCTGGAGCCACGAATCTTTCACGCGGGCACAAGCAGAAGATGATGACCTGGGACTGATAGCCGAATGGAAGAGGGCTTGTGTCCCCAGACCCGGGTGGAACATTGTGAGTGACTACAGCCCAAAGTTTAAGTCCTACTGGGCACAGTGGGACTCGCTGATTGTAAGGGATGGCCTCATCTGCCGTACCTGGGAGAGCACCGACGGGAAGACATCTCGGGAACAAGTCGTCGTTCCAAAGGCTATGACGGAGGAAGTCCTGAAGGAAGTTCATGGAGGATCATCTGGTGGACACCTAGGGATAAAGAAGACCCTGGAGAAGCTGAGAGAGCGGTTCTACTGGATCGGATGCCGAACAGACGTGGAGAACTACTGCGCGAGGTGCCACGATTGCGCAGCCAGCAAGGGCCCAGGACGAAGATGACGGGGTCCACTGAAGACCTACAACGTGGGCGGCCTCATGGAGAGAGTGGCCATCGATGTTGCTGGGCCATTCCCGTTAAGCGAGGCAGGGAACCGCTACATATTAGTCGTCAGCGACTACTTTACCAAATGGCCGGAGGCTTATGCGCTCCCTAACCAAGAAGCCGCGACGATTGCAGAGACCCTGGTGAAGGAATTCGTCAGCCGGTACGGAGTACTCCTGGAGCTGCACTCCGACCACGGGAGGAACTTCGAGTCGCAGGTGTTCCAGAACCTATGCCAGCTGGTGGGAATCCGGAAGACAAGGACAACGCCTCTACACCCTCAGTCCGACGGGATGGTAGAGCGATTAAATCGCACCATCGAGAACCATCTCCGAATAGTCGTCAGCGAGCACCAGAGGGATTGGGACAAACATCTTCCACTATTTCTCCTGGCCTACCGTGCCGCCGTGAATGAGGCCACCGGGTGCACACCAGCCCGGGCCATGTTTGGGAGGGAGCTCCGTCTACCTGTCGATCTTGCCTTCGGCCGACGTGGGAATTATCCGGTCCCGGTAAGCCAGTATTATCAAGAACTGGTCGAGCAACTGGAGGACGTGCACGCGTTCGCGAGGAGGAAACTGCGGATCGAGACCAACCGAATGAAGACCCGATACGACCAGCAGACGGATGCCGGTGGATTCCACGAGGACGACCTGGTCTGGCTCTTCAACCCATTACGGAAGAAAGGCCTGTCACCCAAACTGCAGAAGTCCTGGGAGGGCCCGTACCGAGTCGTGAAACGGATCAACGATGTCGTCTACAGGATACAGCGGAGCCCGAGGGCGAAGATGAAGATCGTGCATCGAGATCACCTGGCAGCCTACGAAGGGACACAGACGGACCAATGATTGATCGGGACGATCAGCCTTTTAGGAAGGGGGTGGTGTTACGGCTGTGAGTTTGTTTCATCGCTCGCCGCATGAGTCACAACTGCCCCAGGGCTGGGCTGCTGTCCCCGAGTGTATTGCGTGCGCCTTATGCAACAGGACTACTATGACAAAGGGATGGTCCAGAATATTCGTGACTGAGCCAGCGATGGAAGCCTCGAGAAGCCGTGAACCCTGGATGGGTCTAGAAGCATTTATTGAGTCACCGGCCTGCTATATAAGAGCGACCCGTCAAGCAGTGGTTGTTGTGTTTTACGAGCGAGTGCGAGCGCTTATCCTGAGCGACAGAAGTGTGGAGACTTTCGAAACCCCTAGTGGAGCCGATTCTCTTGACAGCGAAGGGAGTGAGGAGCTTACAGGGGACTGCCTGTGTTTTGAGCGAGTGTGCTTACTTAGTGCGAGAGAGGTCATTGTGGTGGGTTGCAAAACAGTGAGTGACAGACCTAGTGCAACCAGCCAGCGTACGGGACCGGACTCATTAGCGAGAGGATTAACTGTGGTCTGTTGACAAGTGAAAGGGGAAGTATTCTCGTGAGGAAACTGGAGTAAGGTAATAATTGCTTGTATTTGCTGTTGAGTAGTGTATCTTTCTGGCCACAATAAAGTTAATTATTTCATTTAAAGGAACAATCTGTGTTGTGCTTAAACCAACGTAATCCAGTTAACAAAAAGTGCCACTAGGGGGGTGGCACGTAACAGTATTCTGTTTCTTTAATACACGTTTTATTTGTTTTTGGAATTTGTTGGTGGGGTCTTTTGCTAATTCTTTGATTTCGTTGTTGTTTAGGAATTCGACTGTTTTTTCAATGTATTCTGTTTTGTTCAAAATTACTGTGGTATTTCCCTTATCTGCGTTTGTGATGATTAAGGCTGTTTGCCAAATGATGAACACTCGGCACTCGCACTCCACACTCTCATGAACACTTGCACTCGATCACTCTGTCCACACTCGAAGTGTAAACACTCGGTAATTTGGAACGTATCTGCACTCGGTCTCCCTGGGCGCGGCGCGCGATGTATGATGGGTGGCGACACGAACAGCTGGCCGTCTCATGTTTACATTCGTTGCGATCTGATTATTGCGAACAAGAAGGGATACATCGTGTATTTGGCTCTGGCAACTTAAGTATGTGAGAAATGTTAGCTAATGAGTAGCCGTGGGATGTAAAGGCTTCCATGTCTGTTAAAGGATAATATAATTTGTAACATTTCTACCCTGATAGGCCTACCTGCTACTGCAGTGTATTGCTTAAGAATAAATCCTACAGTTATTTCTTTAGCATTTTACTGCCATTTAGTCCGATGAGATAGTGCTCAATCACTTGTTAGTGGTGTAAAATTTATTACTCACTTAGGCCTAGGCTACTGAATAAACTGGCAGTTAAGCTTGCAATCTCTTTCATTGGGGAGCATTCCATGAATCCCGAATCTCTCCCCACTCCCATTTCCTTGTGTAGTAGAGGTGTAGTGTAATCCCTATCAGAAGGTGTTGGTAAGGACACAATAACGATCCTGGTACATAATCTTGGAGAACCAGGTTAAATTCCTGATTAATGCATGGTCGACATAAAAAGGAGATGCTGTGGCTCAAAATTGTGAAATTTGATAGTATTGGTTTAACGATTTCTATAATTACAACGGTTTGAGATCTCACTGTGCTAGAATTATCCCCTGGTGGGGTTCTGCAAAATGTCAGTATATAAACAGACACAGGCCTCTTGCATGTAGTAGGCTAGACATGGGGCCTTATAGGCTGCACCACATACCTGACCAACCATAACTTTTCAGGCCACGTTAAAACTACTAGCTTGGGAATAATTACCTACCGCCATGTTATGGTACAGCTTCCAGTTACAGCTTACAGTTCCTCTTAGTTTAATAATCAGTTTAAGAAACCTGCAATAACAACTTGTGGACATTTCCACACACTTCATAGTTTTTAAGAGTCTGTATTCTTACCTGCGATAAATGTTTCCCAACTCGTCAAGAAGGTAAATAGGACGTGTGGTATAACGCCTGCATCATATTGACTGCGTTAAGTGTGGTACTATACTACAGAAGCCATGAATTCCGTTGTGCACACAAGTAATGGCAAGAAATGGAAGGACTAACTAGTCATAAATAACATTTTAAAATTCGTACTTTTATTGTATTTTTGCCGTCTTTCTGCTATTTTTCTAAGAGTTTCACTGAACCAGTGAACATTGTGCCCACGTTAAGCCTGCTTTATATAGAGAGTATTTTCACATCTAGTGAATAACTTAATTATTAGACATGACATACATACACAAACAAAGGCAGCTAAGTCACTCTGGTGTGTTATCCAAGTGCCATGCTAGCTTTCAATTCATCCTAGAAAAAGCAGGTTTTAGAGTCGATTTCAAATCGAGCTGCATGCATACACATTCTAGCATGGTATATTGCTTTTTTTTTGCTCATTTCAGATTAACTGCATTCTGACTAGTTGACAAATCAGTGCTTATCACATGCAGCACTTAGGATGAGAGATGCATTGAGAAACTGACTCACATACACACAGGAGTGCCTTTCTGTTATTGCCATTGTCCTAGAAGAACAATGTAATCCAAACAGGTTCAGAAAAAGTATTTTTTCAAAAGGCATAGAGTAACTTACATCAAACATTAGATAGCTTCTAACAATATAATACTTCCACTCCTCAGCACTGAAACTATTCTTAGCGTTTTGTTTACAAAAAAGAGCTCTACAGTAGTATAGCGGGACAGTCATGCTTCATTCTTGGATCATCCTAAATCAAATAATAATGATGTTGTTGGTTTTACGTTCCTTTAACTACTGCAGTTTTTAGAGATGCCAGGGTGCCAGAATTTCCACCCAAAAGGGTATCTTTGACATCCTAGAATATCTGTGATACGACTCCCCCTTATTTATGCACCAACTGACTGAGCCAGGATTCAATCCTGCAACCTGAGGAACAGCAGGCGAAAACATTACCTCTGCGCCATGCGCCTAAATCAGGCAGCACATCCTGTTGAATGAAAACAGACCTATTATGCAAAATTGTGATGTACCACATGGAGTTAAGTCTATAATGTTGGCAAGTTTTACTGTTTATAAATACTTTCAGGAATAAAAGTTTGGAACACATTTAAATTAATGTCAACTGTACAGATATGATTTTGAAATTAAATTTCATTTCTCTATTTTATTGACTCTTCATATTACACATTTTTGTTTTCTTCTTATGTATATTGTAGCAATTCCAGAAGGGAGGTCTCCAATTTCTTCAGTCTTGGTGTAGATCCTGTCCTGGAGGCAGATGCCAGCGACAAGGTTGCTGGATGGAGGGGAGAGAATGTAAATGTTGTCAATATAATGGGGCTTATTATAAGCTTCCTTGACAAATTCCTCACCTGCCAATGTAAAGACAGAGATTAGCCAAATTAGGTGCTTAAAAGCATTTCAAAATTATGCAGTCATAACATAAGGAAAAATTGTTATACATGCACCTCAACAAAAGTTTGGAACACTGGCATAGAGAGTAGTCATACCATATTGTTGCTTCAATGGAGGAGCTTGGACATTGTAGTCATTTAGCCCCGTGCAATTTGTGTGTAGGCCTATGTATAAGAAAAGTCTGAAGGCTGTAGTAGTGTGTGTATTTGTAATTCAGGTGAGGATTGGGAAGGAGGCGGCCATGGCCTTAAATTAGGAACCATCCCAGCATTTGCAAGGAATCGAATTGGGAAACCACAGAAAACCACTTCCAGGATGTATGAGGAGGGAATCGAACCCATCTCTTCTAACGAGGGAGTTAGCACAAGTTGTGATCGCAATTACAAAATAGTTGTGGTTTGCATGTAAGAGTTTTACATCAACATTGCAAATAAGCACACAACATTTGCCATGGACAATTACACTGCACCTTACAAGCATGCGCAAGTTCAGTCACCGAGTTCAAAAAATGTGTTGTTGGCAGCTATGGGCAAAAATTACGAGTATAAACATTAAATTTGAAACAGAGGATATTCTATTCTTATCACAACTACAATAAATGTGGTGACCAAAGCCAAACTGCAGGGGCGTAGTCACCGTATGTACAATTTCTAATGTCACGAGGACAATTATTCCAAATTCTTGTTTCCGACACGAGGAAAGAGTTACTGAAGGCAGCCACTGGACTGTAGCTCGATATAACGACTTCAGAACGGAGACGTTTAAAACACCGCCAGAACATATTTTTGATGTTCAAACACAGTGTGATTTGGAAGACTGCTTAATGCTGTTATTCTTGAGTGAAGAACATAACTTTGATAAGCAACTCTGCTTCCAGCACTTTATGCTCTGTGGGCATGTTCATCCTCGTAATGTGAATGTGACTTTTTCATACCTTGTGCCCTCGTTTCATCATCAGGGTGATATTACGTATATAAATTAGCAAACCTGGTCACTACTGAACCTTATATATGTGCTAAAGTTCGTAAATATGTGATGTTATTTATTGCTATTTTAAAGACGCCTGCCATGTTTCGACAGCTCTTGCATCTCGTTCAACTGTCATCAAGACTCACTCTAGCGGCACGCACCGAGACGGACACATTGTTGCCCACATGTGTGATACAAAATCGCTGTTGATCCAAAAATAATAATCATCGGGACGCGTTAGGCTGAAAGCATTGTCACAACTCATTGATCTGGCCGCGTTAGGCCGTAACCATTTTCAAGAACCATTGGATTGGACTAAACAAAGCTTAGAATGGTTACGTGCAGGTGCGGCCTGGCCGCACGCAGCTAGCGGGGCACGGTTGACACAAAACAATTGGTATGTGCGCGTTAGGCTGTCACCATTGTCATAAACCAATGGATTGGACAAAACGAAGGTCAGGTGTAGGTGTGGCCTTGGCCACGCACAGCTAGCGGGGCACGATTGACACAAAACCATTGGTCTGTGCGCGTTAGGCTGTAACCATTGTCAAAAACCATTGGATTGGACAAAACAAAGGTTAGAAGGTCAGGTGTAGCCTTGGCCGCGCGCAGCTAGCGGGGCACGGTCGACACAAAACCATTGGTCTGTGCGCGTTAGGCTGTAGCCTAACCATTGGATTGGACATAACGAAGGTTAGAAGGCCAAGTGTAGGTGTGGCCTTGACTTCGCGCAGCTAGCGGGACACGGTTGACACTAAACCATTGGTATGTGCGCGTTAGTCTGTAACCATTGTCAAAAACCATTGGATTGGATAAAACGATGGTTAGAAGGTCAGGTGTAGGTGTGGCCTTGGCGTGTTTGGCTGTAACCATTGTCAAATCCACAGTTGTGCGAAAAAAACACATATTTATTACAGCGGAGCGATATAGGCCTACTGCATAGTAATTACAGAGCAGATAACAAAAAACACTCATTTCAACCGTGGAAAAAAATAATCATTACAGAGAAGCGAAATATTTCACACACTAGCCTAATTAGAGCGGTGAAGTGAGTGCTGGGCACGAATGATGCGCACTAGAGACTGAACGGGGCGCTTCTTTGGCGAGGTTGGCAGTATTGTTTTGATGATAGACCAGCGGATCAGTGGGGCTAACGAAGAGACCCGAATATTCATGACCGCAACCGATGATTGATTTGGACTAATGGCGGCTACAGCTGTAATTTTGGTTATATAAGTCGTGATCCTATTTGGGATGGTTGGGTGGGTCACAGACGGCGGAGGATGAAACATCGTTCCCTGATTTATTTATCATCGCTTCATAAGGTAGTTTGGCTAATTCATGTATTATAGAGAATGTTATCGCTCGTTCTATCTTCATTCAGCGCTACCATAATATTAAGCTACTGAAAAGATCTTACAGCAAGGAAAACAGATGTAGGTGACAAATATGTTTCTTCATCACAAGTAGAATGTGGAGGCAGTTTGTAGAGATTGAAGTAGGCCTACACGGAATTCCTCAACAAACACTTATAACAAGACTCACTCACTCGCAGGAGTAACCAACTGTTATTTTATGGGGAGGAATATCGAACTTATCTGCAGGAGTAGGGGCAGATGACCTCGAAGTTCCGCCCCCTAAAACTACAATAACTTAACTATCATCAGGAGTGGCAATCTGATGACCACAACTTGTTGCATCCAATTGCCAGACGTTAAATGCAGCTAGCATAAATACAGTAATTAATTGGTCCTTGCTATAAAAACAAACTTATTGCCTAACCCAGTTTAATTATTAATATTATTATTATTCAGAAATCACATATTCTTACCTATCTTGCAATTTTGTATGGGTGATGACTGTTCAAATTTGCCAAATCACATCACACCCGTGAGAAACAAAATCCGTTTTGAAAAATAAGTTTCAATTTTTCTTTTCACGTAATACTCCGTCATCGACACTAGAAAATAAAAAGGAAAACATTATGAGTAAATGTTTGAAAGGCCATGGAAAGTTTGGTTAACACTACTAGCATACAAATTTCATTCAAAATTGCAAGTATGTTAAAAACCAATCACCGCTATTGTAAAAGATAATTACTTAAAATTAAATATAAGTATCCCTCCTTCTATCGTCTGAAATTCACAATTGATCATGTCAAGTGAGAATACAGATGTTCTGTCAAATTGGCGACATCACAAAGACTGCAACGAGTGAACGAACCGAGTTTGCACCTTCAAAATTGTCGCTATGTACACTCGCACTCGGCTCGTACACTTGCACTCGATCGTATTTGGAATACCACACGCTGACTTCACTTCCGAGTCAGAGTGTGCAAGAGTGTACAATTTGTCTATTTGACAAACAGCCTAAGTCATGTTCTTTTATTTTTTGTTTCAATGACTTTATTTCTTTTAGTTGTTTGTTGTTTTGAAAGTTATTTGTTTTCGCCCTCTCGTTTGAGAATTTTTTTGGCTTCGTTGGTGGCAAGATTTTTGGTTAATTCCCTGTCTTCTGCTGGGAGCTTGTGACTGGCTCTCTCGATATCTGTGATTAACTGTTTTATATTCAAAACAACAAACAACTAAAAGAAATAAAGTAATTGAAACAAAAAATAAGAGAACATGACTTAATCATCACAAAAGCAGATAAGGGAAATACCACAGTAATTTTGAACAAAACAGAAAACATGGAAAAAACAGTCGAATTCCTAAACAACAACGAAATCAAGGAATTATCAAAAGACCCCACCAACAAATTCCAAAAACAAATAAAAAGTGTATTAAAAGAAACAGAATACATATTGACCAAAGCTGAAAAATCAAAACTAATAAACATGAACCCGAAAAAAACTCATTGAGGGGACAACCAAAAATATACAATAAGGAGTGCCCAATGAGACCCATAGTCAATTGTAGGAATGCTCCTAATTACAAAATCAGCAAAGAGTCACGGTACTAAAAATCTTAAAACACCGCCTTTCCAACGACAAAGACAACTCTGTAAAGAACACAACGGAATTAGTAACAGCATTGAACACCCTACAAATGAAACCTAGCTTGAGGCTTGTATCTTTCGATGTAACTAACATGTACACCAATATTCCTATTAATGATGCAATCAACACTATCGAAAATAACTTAAAATCCCACAATTCGGTAAAAGAAACTGAAGAGATTGTGAGATTACTGAGGGTCGTCCACAGCCAAAACGTGTTTCAATTCGACAATAAAATGTACACACAAACAGAAGGCTTAGCGATGGGATCACCACTAAGCGGACTAATCGCTGACATCTTCATTAATGCACAAGAAAATGAGTTCTTAGAGGAGACTTCAACAAAGGGAATAGTAATATGGAAAAGATACGTAGATGATATAGTTTGCATCTACGATACTGAACTAACAAGCGAAGAAACAATTCTCCATTCCATTAATAGCCTACACCACTCAATCAAATTCACTAAGGAATCAGAAACACACCGAAAAATAAATTATCTTGATATAACCATTGAACGTAAAGATAACGAACTTTCATATTCCATATTCCGAAAAGCCACACAAACCTCGCATACAATCGATAATCAGTCTAATCACCCCAGTACACACAAATTAGCGGGGTTCAACTCAATGGTGCACAGGGCTTTAAACATATCCATGTCAAAAGACAACTATAATAAGGAAATAACAACCATTAAGCAAATAGGAATGGAAAACGATTTTTCCGCCAAGCAAAATACACCAAATTATAGCTAAACATAAAAATAAAGATAAAACTATTCCCAAACCGGACAATAATGAGAAAAAATTTGCGCGCTTCAACTATGTGAATACGAACACATATAAAATCACTAATATTTTCAAAAAGCAAGGCATAAAAATAGCATTCACAACGAACAATACGACCAGGAGGCACCTGAAAAATAGTAATCTAAATAAACAGGACCCGTATTCAAAGTCATGGGTATATTCTATTACATGCCAAGACACTGGTTGTCAAGCTAATTACATTGCACAGATCGGAAGACGAGTAGACACACGTTATAATGAACATAGGAATGCGATAAGATACGGAACACATTCAGACGTATGCGAACATATGTGTGACATGGGGCACAGCTTTACTAAAATCGAGACTGACCTAAAAATAATTCATCACGAATCGAGGTTATAGGTAAATGTTATTTGGATCAGGTGTACTATATACTTTTTTCTGCAATAAACCTAGGCCGGTATGCGCGGCAGTATTAAAGGTGCCGGGACGTCTTCAATAGAACGTGTACCGCTTATTTGAATGGCTTTTTAGTCCCCTCGTGGTGCAGATAGTTCCACGGTCTTTAATAGTTGTAGATCTTCCTGTATTCAATAACATACATTCTTATCTAGATTTGGCAACGTCACACAAATAAACATGGCATTGACCTCAGAAAGCACATACGAACAAAAAGGGAGAGAAAGGGAAAAAACAATTTCGTCCAGTTAACACGCAAAACTGGTGCCAGAGTGAACACGAAACTGCTTGAAGTTCCAGTCAGGGAGACAACCGGATAAGTATCAGCCTGTATTATTACAGTATAACCATAGTTGATTTTGTATAACCGTATAATCACCCCAAACAGACAAATTGCGGATTTTGATCACTATTTTAACATTGCACCTAACATTAGATATACTACATTTAGCATACACCGACAGATGCACTACCAACACTTCAACTAAATAATTGTACATATTGTAAATATTTTTCACCTGTATTCTCAAACTTAGATGTTATAGCCTAAGTGTAATGGATCTGATGATGATCACTTGACGATCGAAACTGGTCATCCTAGTGTATTTATTAATCTCACGTAATTTATTTCAGGATTAGGGCATAACCCAGCTCGATTTGGGTACATTCGTGTTGACCGACTGAAAAGCACCAAACTTTTGTTTACTTAGGCAACACTGAAAAATGGCTTCAAACCTCACAAGGAGGGGCAATGTCAAGACCATCTTCATTCAAAGACAGTGGTTTTGGATAGACAAAAGTGGAAGAGGTTCACAACTTGTACCCAGTTCGCTGGAGCAATAAACTGATTATGATAATGATATTCAAGTTGGATAATATTCTTCCTTCAATGGAAACACACATGATGAGAAGGTACATTTTATGCTTAAAATCTTCATGCTAGAATGCATTTTCCTGAGAGGCATGTTTTAAGTCCTTGTATTAGGCTGGTATCGGAGATAGAAATCAAATATAACTGTTTGAAGCATGATGAGAAAGAGCAAGGAGTTGAAACGGAAAAAGTTGTTAGTTACCATAATCACCAGTTTCTTGCTCATTTCTAGCTACCTGTTTCAATTGTGTTACAACCCCGAAATGTCAATTGTTTTTGTTTGGTGAACAATAACACAGAAAAATGGTATGGTAACAAATTACTGTATTTCAGTACAATATTCAGAAACAATTTCATGTTAGTGAATTCATTTCTTTCTTCTTCTTCGCCTTTTGAGACCACATAGGATCACTTTAACCAACCATTAGTCCGTCGACTTGTAGGAACTGTACGAGCCTTGCGGTCCTCCCAGTAATTCTTCATGCGTATTGATCGTATTGCCCTTTCTTGGGCGGAAAATATTCTTGTTGGAATTTTCTTTTTATGAGTGAAAAATTGAAGGTCATATTTTTAAATTGTATTTTTAATATGCTACTAAAACTGTGATTATTTAATGTCTAGCTGATACGGATTTTATGGCCAAGCCAAAGATCACAAGTAATTGTGAGCCACACCCAGCCGTTGGAGATGATTTAACACTTACTTGCGCAGTGTTATTGGATTATGGGATTACATTTTCCATGGAGTGGGATCTCCCTCCAAGTTCTAAAGCTCGTGAGGTAAGTTTCAAACTTATATAAAACTCTCATGGCAATGTTCTGTTTAAATTTATTTTTATTAGTGCTCAAATAAAGCCCTCTCATTCATCAATTATTCGGAAACAATAATTTGGTATAAGTTAGTCTACTTCCATCTTGCTGAAAACTAGATAGCATCTTGATCGTATCCCATATGAAATTATTTCATTGTCTTATTACAGTGTGGAAGGGATTCCTATGATGTGTTCCTGAAGAATTACAATTTTCTTTAAAAGACGATTATATTGACAATGGAGGTATTTGCTGTTGTTAATCATAATTGGCTTTTGCATTTTCACTGTGAGAGAGGAACAAAAATTTGCCTGTATAGTAAAAACCTGATATAACACAATCGTTGGTGGAGGTCTTTAATCCCTGTGATATATCGGTGGCGTAGTTGGTAGCATGCTGAACTGCTGTGCCCAAGATAGCGGGTTCAAACCCGGCCGAAGTCGTCGGATTTTTTAAGAGCATTAAAATCCTTCAGTATGCCTTTCTTCGGAGGGGAAGTAAAGCCGGCGGTCCCATGTCATAGATTTATGGCATGTAAAAGATCCTTTCACAGACTAAACTTGTGTAAAGCTAAATTGTTTTTATTCTTCTTCTTTCTTCGTTTTGCCCACTTAGGGAGCGCGCTTGAACTTGTTGACTCGGGTTGATGGAGCTTTCCTCTTCTTCTCCTCCCAAAATCTCCTCATGAACTCGCTATGCCCCTTCTTACGTTCCTCCGTCCATTTTTTTTCCAGTGGTCTTTTTAGCTTTTTCGGTGAAAGAGTGATTTGTAACTCGAGTTTCAAAAGTCTTGCGATTCATGATGCTATCTTCTGTAATGTTTATTTCCTTTAAGTCATGTTTGATTTATTCTAACGAATTGATTTTGACCTTCTTTGAATTAATTATATCAAGCATTTTTTTGCATATCTGGTGTTGTCCATTCGGCAGATGTGACCATAAAATTTCAATTGTCTCTTACGCACGGTATCAGTGAACTTATTGATTACTGTGTACAAGTCTGTGGTTCCATTTAATCCATATACCATTAACATAAACGGGGCCATATATTTTCCTGAGAATTTTACATTCCTGGATTTCGATTTCACCAATTTGAGAGTGGCCTCCTAGAGATATAGTTTCGGAGGCGTACAATGCTTCCGGAAGAACAACTGTCTGGTAGTGCCGAAGTTTTGCATTTCGTGACATCACTCTTTTATTATAGTGATTCAATGTTATTCGGTATGCTTTCTGAAGTTTGGTAGCTCTTTCTAAATTAGCTTCCCGTCCAATCCAGACGGTACAATAATTTCTCCTGAATATTTGAATGAAGGTACGTGTCTAATTATTCCATAGTTGGTCTGTAGTGGAGATCTCGGGATATTCTGGTCTCCATTTACTATGAAATGCGTCTTCTCATACGATATTTGGAGTCCTGTCTTTGATGTTAACTCATGTAACATCTCTATGGCATACTTGGTTTCTTCACTAGTCTTGGTAAAGATAGCTAGATCATCAGCAAAAGCTAGACATGTTACTTTTATTTTCTGATCCAGAGTACCAATGCTTATGCCTTTGATGTTGTTTTCCCACTTCCTGATGACTTTGTCTAACACTAAGTTAAAAAGCAGTGGGGAGAGGCCGTCACCTTGTCGAACTCCGGTATGTACTGTGCCCAAATCCAGTCACCTAGATTGAAGGGTACAAGCCGTGAGCCTAGATTTGAGGGAACAGGCCACGATGATAAGGCCTGAATGGGATGTTTGAATAGCGCGCGCCGAACCTTCTTATAAGCTTTTCGAAGGTTTTGACAGCCAAGAAGTGGGTAAGTGACGTAGGACCTGAGCATCACAGTCGAGGCTATATGTCACTAAATATTTTCCGATGAGATGGAAACATGAAACCAATATCAGATTACTGGCACGGACAAGGGAAGAAGAATGAGCTTTGTTTCAAAGAAATTGATCGAGCGGAAGCCGAGTTATGAGCTGTTTTAGTTTCAGCATTTTCTCCGCATTGAACTCGAACCGGCCAGCCGAGGAGTATATAAGGCGTGTCTCCCAGGCACATGTATGTTCACTTCGTCATCAGCACTCCGTTGCCTTGGACGTGCTACTCTACGTACGCGCTCTAGCCGCTTAACTCTCGACAATCTACGAACATCGATACTATCGCCAAGCACATGGTTGCTTTAATCTTCGATTTACAGCACAAGCTGTGGACTTTGAAATTTTCTACAATACATGGTTACTGAAAGTGTTAAACATTTCAAGTGAGTTTCGAACTTTTCTACGTTATCACCGAGGTGAAATAAGTCTGTGGCACTTGGTAATTTCTTACCGCTACAACTTGGACATATGATAGACTTTGTCTATATTTCTTTCTACAGTCCACAATCACTTATAGCTGGATTATTTATATCCAACAGTCTAGGGACAAGCTTTAGTCTTGTTCGTTGGACCAGCCAAGATAAGTCAGTAATCTTAATACCATTCTTGCATATTACAATTCAAAAGCCGATAATGGGAATACAGGTTTGCCTTGTGTGACCTGAAGAGTGAGAAGCTCTGCCCAACCAACTCGACAGAATTCGTAATTGTGCTGAATAAGATTGTAAGCGTACTAGAATACTGATTATATCACAGTTGGGTCATGGTAATTATTTTCAACATGGATCGTTTAGATCAGACCCCTGTCAACTTCACTTCAGCTTTTGAAGCTGCCAACATTTTTCTGCAAGATATTGTGAACGCCACTATGTCTGTGTAGACAGCTTGTGGGTATAAAATGGAAGCCGATACGAGATTATAAGTACGCGTCCTAATGGGACAGACAACAGGAAGACTGAATAATCTGGTTCAGTTCAGACTTCTAACATCAAGACCTACAAGAATGTAAGCTGCAATTTACATTATTTCTATGCGTAGTTAGTTGGATTTTCTCATATGTTCTACAGTCTTGCCAACACATATATTTTTTTTCTAGTCATCGATATGTTTATTTGCTGTTGCAAATATTTTTCTTTCGAAATTTGAGCTTGGATCTGAGTTGTTTTTACTCAGACTTCAATGATTCGATATTCATGGACGAGCAGAACGAGCATTTATTTTATATTGGTAGTTTTTCTTATTGCTGTCATTAGCCACCGTAATTTGAGATTTAAGAATTAATCTAAGTTGAGGAATGGATAGTTATCCATTATTTGGAAATCGAGGATGATATTCCCCGAACAGTTTAATAACTTTAAACCCATTTTTGGTTGAGAATATAATAATAATAATAATAATAATAATAATAATAATAATAATAATAATGTGATTTAATAATAATAATTATATTTCTATTTTCTGAAATAATAATAATAAACATTGGTGATTTCTAATAATCATTTTCTGGTTGTATGATTAATGCAGTTGACATTTGAAGTCATATTCTAAATCGGACATTTGTTAATTCCGAAGGTTAGTGGTTAACGCATGCCCACATATAAATAACAGATTAATTCAGTGAAATTATTTCACGTTTGCATTACATATTAAAGCTTTGAGAAGACACGGAAAGAAGTGAAACGGGAAGCTAAGCATGTATAAAGCAGGGTTTTTGCTAGAGTTTATATAAAATAAAATCATTATGGAGCAACGGCTTTCAAAACGATTTTGCTAATATTAACACAGTGTGGATGTTTCAAACTGATGGTAAAATTATTGTTAATATTGTCGTAAACTCATTGGTGAGGTTTACTGATTTCTGAATCTTCCATTTGTCGTAACAAGCAAAGGCTTGATTATTTTGTATAATTTGGGAAGATGTCATTGTGTGTGTGCAGAAAGTTATATGCCATTCTGAGTGCGCAATTTAAGTCGCAGGAATGAGGTTGTGTAAAATGGAGCACCAATTATATTATAGGTTGGGTGTCTTCGATGTAGTAGAGGAGTCGTTTTAGCCACACTTTCGTCGTAATATAACCACAGGTTGAACCATCATTATTAATTTACAGTTGATCCACGTGTTAAAAAAATATTTCTAGTAATTGCTTACCCGAAAATTTGTTATTGTTCTACTAGTTCCTTTCATTCAGGAAAACTTTACCGTTGTCTGATTATATTTCTGTGATTTTTATCACGTGTGAATCGTATGGGCCGATGCTGTTATTTGAAATTGTTATTTATTAACAACCACTATAAGCTGAAAGGATTTTCAGACCCTATAAAAATAAATACACATTTTTGCAGATAAGTTGATGCTTAACATGTTTGACAGTTTGTCATAAATTATTTTGTTAATAATAATAAATTCTTTCATTATAAAATATTCTGAATGATATTTCAAATTTCCTAATTAATATTTTCAAGGGATAATTACTTGATTTATTGACTGAATCCATGTGAAATGGAATTTATATTTTTGATAATTATATATATATATATTTTTTTTTACAAGGGAGGAGGCCATCATCACATGTAATTATGCATAGAGAGGTGCATATCCTCGGGAATAGCATACGGCTGTAGTTTCCCGTTGCTTTCAGCCGTGCAGCAGGACGCAGTGTAGCCATTATTTGGCTTATATTATCAATATCTTAACCGTCTATAAGACTAGTAAAGATTTGATTTATTCTGAAAGGCTGCTACTCCCTTTCAGAATAAATAAAGAGCAATTCTACTAACAAAAATACTAACCTTCTACCGTACTAACAATTAAATACCAAAATACTACTAACAAAAAAAATACCAAAGTTCCACCAACAACAAATACTACCACTAAAACAGTCTGTCACCAGGCACACTCACATGCACCCTCACACATCACAGTCTACTGAAACAATGAACTATAACTAATAAACAATGCAACTGCCACCCGACACACCCACACACCACAGTCTAATAGAACAATGACATATACATTTAATGTATGAGTTACATACATTCAATATATATATAAGGTGCGTTCAAAAAGTAACGAAGCGGAGTCTGGAATGCGCAAACCGGTGATGACATCGGCTAATCGAGGCGTGTGTAACAAGGTGTGGTGGAAGGTTAGAAAACTTAGAAAGGGAAATGGATAGGTTGAGGTTGGATTTGGTTGGGATTAGTGAAATGCGCTGGCAGGAAGAGCAGGACTTTTGGTCAGGAGACTATAGGGTCATTAGCACTAAATCAAACAATGGCCAAGCAGGGGTTGGCCTCATATTGAGTAGGAAACTTGGACAGCGGGTGGAATATTATGAGCAATATAGTGAACGGATTATTGTAGCAAAAATCAATACTAAACCTACCTGCACCACAGTGGTACAAGTGTATATGCCTACCAGTCAAGCTGATGATGAGGATATTGAAAAGGTCTACGAAGAAATAGACGAAATTCTGAGGTATATCAAGGGTGATGAAAATGTTATAGTAATGGGAGATTGGAATGCTGTGGTAGGAAAAGGGAGAGAAGGGAAGATAGTAGGAGATTTCGGATTAGGTGAAAGGAATGATCGAGGAAGCAGGCTGGTAGAATTCTGCACAGAGCATGAATTGGTCATAGCTAACACCTTATTCAATAACCACAATAGAAGAATATACACATGGATGAGACCAGGAGATACAGGGCGTTACCAAATCGACTTCATTATGGTCAAGCAGAGGTTTCGAAACCAGATTTTGGATTGTAAAACATATCCTGGTGCTGACATAAACTCTGACCACAATCTGGTTGTAATGAAATGCAGATTAAAGTTGAAAAAACTGAAGAAAAGTCAAAAGCCAAAAAGGTGGGCAATAGACAGACTGAAAGAGAAGGATGTAAACGAAAGATTCAAGAAGAGTATAAAGGAAGGACTAATGAAAAACCCTAAACAAACTTCAATTGCAGACGAATGGGCACTTTTGAAGAATGAAATAACAAAATCCGCAGAAGAAAACATTGGTAGGAAAGAAAGAATAGGTAGAAAACCGTGGATCACTCAGGATATACTAGAATTGATGGATGAAAGGCGGAAACACAAGAATGTAAGAGATGAAAAGGGGAAAGCAGAATACAGACGTCTGAGAAATGAGGTTAACAAGAAGTGCAAGGAAGCGAAAGAAGAATGGTTGAAAGAGAAATGTGCAGGTATAGAAAATTGTCTGAAATTAGGAAAAGTAGACACAGCTTATCGAAGGATTAAGAATACTTTTGGGGAAAAGAAGACAAAGTGCTGTAATATTAAGGACACAAATGGAAAGCCTCTAACAGATAGGGAAGAAAAGGTTGAGAGATGGAAAGCTTACATAGAGAGTTTGTATAAGGGAAAGGAGATTGAGAATCATGTAATGGAAAGGGAGGAGGAAATTGATGAGGATGCGAAAGGAGATTTAATATTGAGATCAGAATTTGATAGAGCTTTGGAAGACTTATGCAGGAACAAAGCACCAGGCATAGATGATATACCGATTGAGTTGCTATGCTGCATAGGAGATGAAGGTCTGATCAGGTTATTTCACTTCGTGTGTAGGATTTATGAGGCAGGTGAGGTACCCCCTGATTTCAAGAAGAATGTAATCATCCCTATACCAAAGAAAGTGGGAGCTGACAGATGTGAAGATTACCGTACAATCAGCTTGATTACTCATGCTTCAAAGATCCTGTCTAGAATAATTTACAAGAGGATTGAAAACCAGATAGAAACGGAGTTGGGTGAAGACCAGTTTGGTTTCAGGAGAAATGTAGGAACAAGGGAAGCTGTACTAAGTCTTAGGCTGATTTTGGAAGGTAGAATAAGGAAAGATAAGAGAACGTTCATGGCTTTTGTAGACTTAGAAAAGGCTTTTGATAACGTTGATTGGACTAAATTGTTTGACATTTTGAAATCGATTGGAATAAAGTACAGGGATAGGAGGGTGATATACAATCTGTACAGAAACCAGACAGCAGTCATTCGAGTTGAAGGGCATGAGAGAGAAGCTGGTATTCAGAAAGGTGTAAGGCAAGGCTGCAACTTATCACCCATACTTTTCAATCTTTACATTGAACAAGCAATGAAGGAAATTAGAGAAAAATATATAGTGGGAGTGAAGATTCAAGGAGAAATAATTTCAACTCTGAGATTTGCTGATGACATCGTCATCTTGGCCGACAAGCCTGAGGATTTGAATGAGTTTTTGAATGGTATGGACTCCGTCTTACGGAAAGAATTCATGATGAAAATTAATAAATGTAAAACAAAAATACTGGAATGCAGCCGAAATAAATCAGAAACCTCTATGGAGATCAAATTGGCAGGTGAAAAGCTGAAGGAAGTAGGAGACTTCTGTTACTTAGGAAGCAGAATAACCAGTGATGGACGAAGCAAAGAGGATATAAAAAGTAGGTTGGCTCAGGCAAAGAAAGCATTTCTACAAAAAAGGAATCTGCTGACATCGAATATAGATTTAGGTATTAGGAAGTCATTTTTGAAAGCCTTTGTCTGGAGCGTGGCGCTCTATGGAAGTGAAACTTGGACTATTGGTGCAGCAGAAAAGAGGAGAATTGAAGCATTTGAAATGTGGTGTTACAGGAGAATGATGAAGATCAGATGGGTAGATAGGGTTACAAACGAAGAGGTATTAAGACGAGTGGGAGAGGAGAGATGTTTCTGGCGACTGCTAATGAAGAGAAGAGATAGGTTGGTAGGACACATACTAAGACACCCAGGAATAGCAAGCTTAGTTATGGAAGGAAGGGTCGAGGACAAGAACTGTAGGGGTAGACCAAGGTTAGAATATGTTAAACAGATTGCCTCGGATGTAGGGTGTGGTAGCTATGTAGAGATGAAACGATTAGCTCAGGACAGGGAGGCATGGAGAGCTGCATCAAACCAGTCAAAAGACTGAAGACTCAAACAACAACAACAATTATATTTTTGATTGAGTCAAATTTTTGAATAGACTTTGGATTGAGTTCTATGATTAAATAGATATTTTTTTGTTCTTCGAATCTAAAAATGCTCAATGTCCATGTAAATTATATTGTATTCTATTTAAGTTATTATGATCAATTTTGTATTTAAACCAACCCTGATATTACTGCATCCTAAAAGTGTTAGTAAAAAAAAATTGCTACGATATGTTTGAGAAAAGAACAGTGAAAAGTGATAAATCTTTCAACAAGTGATAATTTTCTTATTGATCTTCAACGTGTGAATGCTAAATGATTTAGGGATCAGTATAGACAATTGACTTTGCGCTAACTAAAACCCTACCCCTGTATATAATTATGTTGAACGAAGTCAACAGGACTGATATTTTGACCTCTCGTCTCAACTCTTTTAGTGTTCATGTGTTGGCTACATTGTATTTTGTGTATATAAACTATGCTTCTCTAGTCATCTTTTGTGCCATTTTGGGCATATTTTTCCTGTCATTTTAAAATTGTTAAAATGAGACAATTTTATGGTATGCAAACCCGTGTCATAAATCTCCTTCCTTATTGTTGCATCTAGCTGAAAATCAGTTAGGCATTTTTTTTGTTGGTTCTTCGTATTCGACTTTAACCCATCTGGCGCCCCGGGATATTTTGATTCTCGTGCTGACTGATTTTTGGTGAAATGCATGTGTGGTCGTCCGGACTTCGGTCTAAACGTGCACAGTACTTCGAAAGGCTCTGATAGTTCACCTAGAAACTTCACTTGAGATGTTGTGTCAGTGAGAGTCTGGCGGATTAAGTCCCTGGTTTTCCTGTCAACTCTGAGCTCTTCTAGGGTGTTCAGAACAGTTTGTCTCTCAATAGAATCATATGCCTTCTTAAAATCCACGAAGGTGTCAAATGTGTTGGTACTGCGGCGTATCCTTAATATCGTCTTCAGGCTCCAAATCTGCTCCGAACAGGATCTACCTTTCCTAAAGCCTGCCTGGTATTCACCAATCAAATGATCAGTTTGTTGTTCTACTCAGTTTAAGAGTGCTTTAGATAATGCCTTGTATATAATTTGTAAAAGTGATATACCTCTGTAGTTGTTGGGGTCCGCTCGGTCGCCCCTTTTTATGCAACGGATGGATAATGGCATTCTTCCAGTCCTTCGGAATTATTTCGCCCTCCCATATTTCTGTTAGGAGTGTATGCATTCTCCTTATGAGGTCATCTCCTCCTATTTTCAACATCTCAGCAGTTATTCCATAGTTCCCAGGGGCTTTGTTATTTTAGAGCGATTGGATTATCTCTTTTATTTCTTGAGTTGTTGGGGGAAGTGAGTCTGGGTTTGGTACAGGTTTTTCAAACTGCAGCCTTTCCACTGGATGATCACAGTTCACTAGAGTTTGGAAATAATCAGCCAGTATCTTGCAGTTCTCCTTACTGTTTGTTTCTAGTCGTCCATTACGTCGATGGAAACATAATGGTGGTGGTTTGTACCCTGACAAGTCCTCACGGAATGTCATGTAAAAATTTCGAGTGTTGTTTTTCTGGAAATCCTGTTCTAACCCTTCAAGTCTGATTTTGTTGTGGGCACGTTTTTCGCGCCGGATTGTTTTAGAGGTCAGTTTTTGGGTTTTTAGGAAGTTCTCCCATCTTTCCACTGTTCGATGTCCATTCCACTGATGCCATGCTTTGATTCGGTCATTGACGGCTTCATCGCACGTTGTGTTCCACCCTCTGTGCTTTCTTTTCCTAGGTGGTTGTCCTAATTTCATGGCTGATGACTGTAATGTTTTGCGAAGGTCTGGCCACTCCCTAGGATGTTCTTCCTGTAAATCTCGTACGAAAACCTCGGCGTTCTTCCTCAAGCAGTCCGGATCAACTCTTGGAAACCGGTTGCCTTTAGGTTTGGATCTGTTTGGTTGAAACCGAATCTCGATTTGCGTGAGGTAGTGATCCGAATCTACCACTCCCTTCCGTACCTTAACATTCTGAATCTCCAGCATATTCTTTGCGGAAATAGCCACATGATGTATCTGAAATTCCCCTAATAACGGGTTAGGTGATCTCCAGGTTTTCTTTTGGTGTAATGGTCTCATAAAGTGCGTGGACATGAGTCTCAGCATGAATAATGTACAAAAGTTTATTAGACGCTCTCCATTCTTATTAGTCCGCCGATGTGCGGGATGGAGTCCTACTATTGAACTGTATATCTTCTCTCTGCCAACCTGTGCATTGAAATCCCCAAATAAGATTTTCACGTGATGTTTGGGGATTTTACTTGTAGTTTCCTCTAGTAATTCCCAAAAGTATTCTACATTCTGTGGATTTCTCTTATTGTCTATGTTATAGGAGCATGGGCATTTATCAAGGCATAAGCCTTGTTGCTTGATTTTACTGTAAGCACTGAAATTCTTTCGCATGGCGATTTGAAGTCGATAACTGAATCTAAGATAGTTTTCCACACTGCAAAAGCCATCCCAAACATTAATAAATTACCTGTGATATTAATGGCTGGTTTACCCTTAAATATCCTGAAGTTTTCAGAGTCGAAATGGTTCTCATCTTGGAATCGTGTTTTCTGAACTGCTAGGATTTGAATATCAAATTTGTCCAGGACGTCAGTCAGTTGTTTGAGCTTTCCTGTTTTCAACAGGGTATTGATGTTAATAGTAGGCCTACCCAAGAAGTTCTTTTCCTTGGGGCGAAGAGATTTTGAGAAGCTCCGATCCTTCACTGAAGCATGATTTCGATCCCGATCCCTCAGAATCCGATGATCGGGAAAGACCGGACGTGTGTCCGGGGCCTGGTGTAGTTGCGTTAGTAGTGTGTGTTCCATTGTTATTATTATTATTATTATTATTATTATTAGATAAATAAATAAATCAGGAATGTTTAAAATATTTAAGAAAATAAATTACATAGAGATGGATAAACTCGTTCTTTTAATGCACTACAACTGTATACATGAATATATATGAATTTGAAACTTTTTCACTTGATGAATATAATATTTTTTTTTTTCACATTACTGTACTTAACTCTTTTCGTTAAATAAAACCTCAGAACATGTGACACACGACTATAACACAGTATGGTAAACGTGAACTCAAGCCTTGGGGAACTGAAATAAGAATACATTCATAACTTACTGAGGTACACATTCTTTCCCATTATGCTTGGGAAATCATTGGAATGCAGTTTTACAGCCCCAAAAGAAAGGTTATAGAGCTTTAAGGGCTGTCCATATGGAACCGCACCTGCTGTTCCTGCACGTTAAACAGCACACGCTGCCTATTGAAATCACAGATAATGCTATCAGTTTTATTGAGTCCCGTATTGTGTATTAAGGCACAAGAAAACTTCTGCTTTTACTTGTCCAATCAGTTTTTCCTACAAATTTAGTTTCTAAAGCTTATGGGAGTGACAAATGAGTACATACAGTAACAAGGTCCCAATCCAAGGATCAGGCCAGACTCATCTCTTATGAACCAAATGATGCACAACTAATAAGCTGACTTGATGTATTTCCGAAGCTAAAACTGTGGTCTGGGCTATGGAGATTGTGAGATGTTATCACCACAATTTACACTACACATTCCATTCCCATTGTCCATAAAACTCATTCTCAAGTTCATACATTTAAAGGGGGCATCTGAAAACCATTGGAATGTTCCTTCGCACCCTTTCTTTCATTAACACGACCATGACCTTCTGTTTCTCCTGAGAGAAAAGCTGAGACACATAAAAAATACAGTAATTAATAACAACACTGTTGTGTATTTACTTGAGATAACATGAACATTCTAATCTGGAACCTTCCATCCCCTCACTCTATATATATGCACCCGCAGACTGTAGAAGTCAGTTCCGCGCTAGTTCCGCTCTGGACCGCTCAAGTTACGTCTCTCTTGTGTGCCCGTCTGTCCGCCTGGGATGGACAGGCGCAGGGGGACGACAGTTCATAGGGAGCGCGTGGGTCGGGGTAAGGGCCTGTACTGTTTGTTCTGCCAACCAATGAAGAATTAATTTTAGCACTAAGGTTCCGTAGTTGGCACTCATGAACGTTCACATCAAACCGAATGGCGGAAGCGGGAATAGTCTGTTTTGATTGATTTTCCTCGTGGTGTTGTTGTTTGTTTTGATTTGTTCAGTATTTTCATTGTTTATTTGAATTGAATTGAGAGTCAATCATGCCACTGCAAGGGAGGAAAAATTGCCAAGCACCGGGATGTAAGAATTATAATGATAGTAAGAACAATACGGCAATTTTCATCTTCCTGGTGTTGACCATGTGAAAAACTAGTGGGCTATATGGACTACTCGCGAATAAAAATATATAGAGAATAAATGTGTGCATTTCATCTCTTGTTTGTTTCCTTACCCATTCTCCTTTGCATTGCAATAAAATTTGTGGTTTAGGGCTACGGGGAGGGGTGGGTGGTTGCGGGCATGCTAGGCAAAAAGTGAGGTTATGGCAATGTAGAGTGTGCATTTGGACGATTTTCTTTATATTCATCGAATATCCCAACTATTCTGTAGAGTATGAGAGCATTTTTTAAATAGACTAGAGGTGAATTAAGCTCTAGAACGGCATAACTGTGTCTTTCGTGACAAATCCATTGCCAACATTGATATATATCAAAATGTATTCTTTTCCTATCTGGACGTATATTTCAGCACCTAGCGAAAGGCGCAGTTATGTTTGAGTTATATTCATCAATAATCAATAACTCGTCGCAGAACATACTGTTCATTTACGTGTAATAAAGGCTACATTCATATGGCTTTTTACTTTTTATATTGCCAGACTTGGCAGTACAATCCATAGCCTCAGGCGGTGTTCTCTCTCGGAAATTCTATAACCAAAAGTGACAAATCTCTTATACTTACATGATCCTTGGACAGGCGACCACATGCGAGGCAGCATGAGCACAGTGTGAGCACGAGATCTGATCTCAGGGCGTCCTGGGCTGGGCTAGGCATTAACTACGCACTGCACCCATGCTCCCCGTAAAGGATGAGGAACGACACACAAGAAATCATAAAGTGAGAACACAGATATTAAGATAAAACCAATCCACCAAATTATATTTCAAAAGAAACTGCCTGATGGCAACAAGATAAAAAAAGCAATAATCGACACTTCCCTTGATGACGAAATAACTGCACAGCGATGCCAGCAGTTAACTTTCGATTATGCATCTCAAACTAGAAAAAAAACATAGTCTCTTCTCGATATAGTTCATGGGTTTGACTATGGTTGATTTATAACAATCATTTTTACCCTATACAAGCGAGATTGCATAACTTCCCATACCACACACAAAAATATCTAAACCTGACTTAAATGATGCAGTTCATAATTGTCCTATACTCAAATATATTATTTACATTTATTATTTACAGAATTTCGACGATATTTCACACACGCATTTCACTGTCCTTTTATGCCATATTATTATGGGTTTGGAATACACCATTTAGAATAGCACTTAACGGCACATATCACATTGCATAAACTTGACACTTGATATTACCGAATGATTTACACTCAAAAATTATTTTGATGTGACAATAATAATAATAATCTGTAGGCTTCACCTAATGTGGCCTGTAATATCTGATTGTACTTTTCATAATCCCATGCTTTAATTAGAAGATAGATAACACTGCACACTAATTATACATAAGCCGTCACAAGAATCGGCATAACATTTGACGTGACGTCATTATATTCTTAAACAAACCAATGACCAATATTAATTTATCTTATGGGAATTCTATGTTATTGGACTGACATTCGAAGCAATTAATACCATTATGGGACAGGATATCACTCCCGCATAAATCCCGTTCATTAGAGGACCAAAACCTCAAACCACCTGAGCTAAACTCAGAAAACACATAAGTGAATCGGGGACAAGTCAAGTATCCCAACACTATTCCGCTTAGAAGTAGAATTATTAGACTTCGTTTCAAGAATGTCCAATACTCATCTAAAAATCATGAGATCCCATACCCTTAACCAATTAAACAATTGGTTTATAATCATAACATAATTTATCATTTCTGATCATTTATCAATTATCATTTTCCTCGTGGAACACTATACTCATTATTATTTATCGAAATTCAGTGTTCCTCCAACATAAATTTGTAGAGATTTCATTATTATTATTATTATTATTATTATTATTATTATTATTATTATTATTATTAACTATAATTAGAAAATATTTTATGATCATCAAGACGTATTCAAAAATCGTGTAAATGCTTTCAATGTGCCATAAACCTGCTGCCTTTCATGCAATTGGTGTAGGACATCCCATATTATTATTATTATTATTATTATTATTATTATTATTATTATTATTATAAAAGAATGAAATTTGAGGATCCACCTCACCTACAAGTCTAAGCAAGAAATCAAAGTATTCGCCTGGCATAATATGCAACCAATATAATATAACGACTAGGGAAATTAGCGGATTATGACGGAAATTATGGAAATTCATGGCCCAAAAATAACATTCACGAAGTCGGAATATTCTGTGGCGGAGGATCATCCCTCGGTGCGGGTTAGACCCTGGCACCACGGACCCGTGATGGTTGGGCACTAGGGAAGAGTCGTATCCCAGCATTTGCCTCATGCTGCCTTCACATCCACAGGAATATGCCCATGACAGGCATCGCTTCTGTTACCCCATCCGGCAATTCTGGTATCGCTCGCCTCACCTAGTCCCTCTCTAGCCGTCCATCATTTTGGAACAGTTGGGTAGTGACGTCATAATCCTATGGTGTCGTCCTGGACTCCTCCACAAACACACACTCGGCATTTCGATATTGCAGTCCACAGTTTTTCAATATCCAATTATTCTGACGGTCTCAATTGTCATCAGGGAAATATTACATGGCTTGATAATAATAATAATAATAATAATAATAATAATAATAAAACTCAGCAATTCTTCTAGGTTTGTGCCGTGTCTTGTGTGGGGTTTCGCCTAGGACACCAAGCTAGGCTCATCGGCGGGCTCTTGGTGTCCCCGCCCGGACCCCCACAGGAGTGACGAACTGCGCGCCACCTCCCTTTATATAAGGCGCAACTGCACCTACTTGACTACGAGAACTAAAAGTTCAAGTAGCCTTAACCTCCCTATGAAGGCTTCCAAAAAGATGGTATATTGGCTTTCACGGCCGGTGAATTAAAACTCAGCAATTCTTCTAGGTTTGTGCCGTGTCTTGTGTGGGGTTTCGCCTAGGACACCAAGCTAGGCTCATCGGCGGGCTCTTGGTGTCCCCGCCCGGACCCCCACAGGAGTGACGAACTGCGCGCCACCTCCCTTTATATAAGGCGCAACTGCACCTACTTGACTACGAGAACTAAAAGTTCAAGTAGCCTTAACCTCCCTATGAAGGCTTCCAAAAAGATGGTATATTGGCTTTCACGGCCGGTGAATTAAAACTCAGCAATTCTTCTAGGTTTGTGCCGTGTCTTGTGTGGGGTTTCGCCTAGGACACCAAGCTAGGCTCATCGGCGGGCTCTTGGTGTCCCCGCCCGGACCCCCACAGGAGTGACGAACTGCGCGCCACCTCCCTTTATATAAGGCGCAACTGCACCTACTTGACTACGAGAACTAAAAGTTCAAGTAGCCTTAACCTCCCTATGAAGGCTTCCAAAAAGATGGTATATTGGCTTTCACGGCCGGTGAATTAAAACTCAGCAATTCTTCTAGGTTTGTGCCGTGTCTTGTGTGGGGTTTCGCCTAGGACACCAAGCTAGGCTCATCGGCGGGCTCTTGGTGTCCCCGCCCGGACCCCCACAGGAGTGACGAACTGCGCGCCACCTCCCTTTATATAAGGCGCAACTGTACCTACTTGACTACGAGAACTAAAAGTTCAAGTAGCCTTAACCTCCCTATGAAGGCTTCCAAAAAGATGGTATATTGGCTTTCACGGCCGGTGAATTAAAACTCAGCAATTCTTCTAGGTTTGTGCCGTGTCTTGTGTGGGGTTTCGCCTAGGACACCAAGCTAGGCTCATCGGCGGGCTCTTGGTGTCCCCGCCCGGGACATATTCATGTGACATAATATATCAGATATGCCTGGTCTATTCCAAGCACGAAGTTTTCCACAATATGACATTCAATAAGTTCTTATGGTCGCTCACAATCACTTCACAGTTTGACATAATTCTAGTTCATAAATTTGACATAATTCCAGTTCATAAATATCACGCATTGGGTGGAAGTAACAGACAGTCAAATTATCAGTCAGTTGCGTGTAAACAAGTAAATATCCACATACCGGTACCTTTAATTCTTCCAATATTCCCGTAATGATGATTTTTCACAAGCACATGAATAATAATAATGATAATAATTTGTGGTGAAACACAATGACACTTGACCTTCCACGCACTGGTATAAAAATGAAACTATATCTTCCGACATACAAGCAGAGTAACGTGGAGATGTTACTTTAAGTATTTTATAATAGAGGCCTAGCCTCACGGAGTATTTCCGCAGTATTACGACGGCGTAACGTCACACGAACCATAACAGGTGAGCACCACTGATCCAAGCTGATCAACACTGACTGAATGCTGAATGAATGCTGCCTTGGCCTTACAAGATCTGGCTTTTATACCATATCAAGGTCAAATATCGATACCTGTATTTGCATTACGTAATGTGATGCCTTCGCTCCTATTGGTTCCCTCGGTGGAATATACTGGAAGGTTTCTCATATCAATTGAAACTTCATAAACTAAACAGGAGAATAATTCCAAATGGAATTCCGAAGTGCTGATGACTTCCTCTTCCTTATCTAATTACGAACAAGTATATTGTGCTCCGTCATTCCCTGGCGGTACTTAGACCACGCGCTTGCTTTAAAACATGGCGAGTCAACAGCTCGTCGTGACCTTGGTCTCGTCTCAGCGCACTCAATTCAAATCGCGCCAGTATCTCCATTCCGTCTTATAAAGGCACATACGTCACCTGCCTCGAGGTAATTTCTTCTTCATCTGGCGTGATAAATTTTCAGGCTAGCTGCATTAAATGTGCCCTGAATTTCTCCGGTATGGATTCGGACCAGTCGGTAACTTCCATTCTGTAAAGATTTAGCTAACCGGTAAGGGCCATAATAAAGAGGTGCAAATTTGGCGTACACCCGTTCTCTCACGTCAGATGGAATTGGTTTTCTGACCAAGACCAAACATCCTTCATGTAGAGGGGATGTACACTTCTTCAACCTCGTTCTCCGGGATCACTTATTGGCTTGTCACTGGAGCTTCTGCTGCGCAGCCTGTATTCTTCCGAAAGGTCGTAGTTCAATTGCTGGGGGAATATTTACAACATTATCCCAAGGTCTAACAGGTTTGAGGCCTTTATGAAGCAAAGATGGTATCTGCCCGGTGCTTTCATGAACGGTCTCTTTCATTGATTCTGAGGCTATGGGTATAACATCCATCCATTGCCAATAATTCTGGGGGCAATATAATCTGCAGAATTTTGCTATTTCTGCCTTATCCCTTTCTGCCGGATTACTTTCAGGGTGTCTAATGGAACATAATATCAATCTGATGTTAAGTCCCTCCATGCCTGTCTAGAAATCCCTAGAAGTGAATTGGGACCCGTGATCTGATAGCAAAAATTCAGGCTTTCCTGCCTCTGGAATTATATTGTTCTTCATGCGTTTTATAATGTGCTTAGAATTTGCTTTTTGGATTGGATGCAGCATGGTGAACTTGCTAAAAACGTCCATGGTGACCATAATGTATCTGTTTCCTCTCTTGGATTCAGGAACAGGCCCGAATATATCAGTTGCACACAGTTCCCTTGGTTTAGTATGTATAATTGGTCGGGATTTTTCTTTCAAAAGGAAAGAGGGATATTTGCTACGTTGACACAAGTCACAGGTGTGAATAAAATCCTTGACATCAGTCCTTAAGTCCTCCGATATGAAGTTTTCTTTATTGGTGCTGACAATGTTATCGGCCCCTGTATGACCAGTAAATCTATGAGCTAGCCAAATACTGTGTTTTCTCAAACGAGGATGTATAACAATCCGTAATTGGGTATGGTCAGGGTCCGCATACTTATAAATGATTCCCTGCCAGATCACACAGTCTCTAGCTAAGCGTTCTGTACGAGCATAATCAGCGTCATCCCTGTTCAGGTCACCATGAAGAAATCGAAACAACTTCCCTTTATTGTGATTTCGCTTCTGAGCCTGGGGAATGTATTACACATATCGAAGGACTTTTCTGCCTTCATCAATCAGGGTAATCGGTAGAGAGTGAACAATAGGATCTGGAGATCTGCTCAGTTTGTCGGCAGTTATGTTCTCTTTACCCAGACGATTCTGTATGTGTAAATCAAATTGTTGCGCAGATAACGCCCACCGTGTTACTCTCTCGTTAGTCATGATGGTCTTCATCATGAATTCGAGCACACGATGATCCGTTCTCACAATTACTCGGTGTCCAATTAATAGCTTCTTCCATGACTCGAGGGCAAATACTATTGCAAGGGCCTCGAATTCTGTAGTGTAATAGGATTTCTCATGAGGTTGTAATTTGCGACTAATGAATGCGAGGTAATGCTCCCTTTTATTCTCATCCTCCTGGAGTAAAACAGCTCCTATGCCAATGGCGGATGCATCGGACTCAATAATGAAGTTCCTACCAAAGTCAGGATATTCTAATTTAATATGCTGACGCATTAGGTCTTTCGCTACTCGAAAAGCTTGCTCGCATTCCTGGTTCCATTTCCATCGTTTATTATGTTTCAGCAGTTCTTGTACGGGAGCAACCGTACTGGTATAATTAGGACAATAGCCTGCAAAATATTGGCAAGTACCCTAAAATTGTCTGTCATGCTTCACCTTTAAAGGACGAGGGAAATCCATTATCGATTGAATCTTAGATTCATCTCCATCGATGATATGACCTAGGTAGGTAACTTCCTTTCGAAAAAACTGGCATTTTCCAACATTCGCCTTAAAATCAGTCTCGCGTTGATTTTGGAATAACAACTTAAGGTGGTGCAACTGTTCTTCCTTCGTCTTTGAAGCTACCAAACTGTCATCAACATAACAAATCGTAAACTGTTTGACCTCCGGTTTCAAAAGTTGGTCTAGCGCCCTAATGGGAACAGCTCCTGAATTTTTCATACCAAAGGGCAGCCTATTGAAAACGTAGGTTTCATGCCCAAACATAAACCCTGTGTATTTTCGAGAATCCTCACTAAGCTTTACATGATGGAAGGACATCGTAAGGTCGATTTTCGAGAAATATTGTTTACCTCGAAATTCCTTTATACTAGGCGGCCGGTCGTATTCGGGCAATAATCTCTCATTCAAGGCCGTCGCGTCTAGACATATCCTCAAATTACCATCTCTTTTAGGAACGACAGCCAATGGGTTGACATAAGGCGTAGGTACCGTAATTTGGAAATGATCCCCTTGTCTTCCATGTTCAAAATGATCAATTTAACTTGTTCCTTGTATTTCTCGGGAATGAGAAAGATCTTCTTTTGATAAGGTCCCTCATCTTGAACTCGAATAACACAACTCAAAATTCTTGATTTCACCTGGACAATTATTTAAGATGTATTTATATTGTTCTAGCAACTCTTCCAAGGCATGCAATTCTTTCCTTGGGTTAAACATGGCGTCCTCCACTTGGTCATCTTGTACCTCTTCAATGATCTGATTCCACTAGGGTTAAACATGCCCTGTTCATATATTAGAATACCTTCAGCATCATTAAACCATATGATATTTTTCTTAAAATTAATTATCGCTTGGTGCGCATTAATTAAGTCAGCACCCAAACTCATGTCATAACTGATGTTAGCCATTGCTAGAAATACATGATTAAATTCGTTTCCTCCAACATGCATTGTCAGATAGATCTGAGTTTTGCATTTTCCTCCAACATGCATTGTCAGATAGATCTGAGTTTTGCATTTTATAGTCCTGTCAGGTACAATGCCTTTTACTTTAATAGTAGATACTGGTAGGTCCGTTACATTATGTAATTGCTTCCATACCTTGTAAAGTCTCTCTGAGACGATACTCATCATCGCGCCAGTATCAAGGAGCGTCCTTATTTCCTCACCATAAACCGGACATATAATCATAGGAAGTGCTGTCCTACTCCTATCTATCTCCGGATGTAAAGGATAATCATCAATTAAATCATAATCAGTCGTTTGCCATAAAATGATAGGTAGGAAACATCCTCCCTGCTTTACTTCAATCGTATGTAAATTGGCGGTTTTTTCTTCAAAATTATGGTCTGTCTCTTCGGCGTCACGAGAAGTTCCAGGTTTGGGCTCTTCCTTCTTATTTTGCTTGTTGAGCTCTTCTAGGTATTTCTTGTTTTCAAAATGTCTCCTCCATGTATTGACGATTGTCGTGATTCCTGAAGCCTCGATTCTCTTGATTCTGGAATCCTCGATTATTCCGGTCATCTGTATTTCTCCACTCTTGATAATTTCTTCTATAATTCTATTGTCCCCCACGGCGATATCTCCCTCTTCTTTCATATGGGAAATATTGTCCTTGATATCGTCCATGGAATTGTTCCTGGGGTAGTTTAACGTCACGGCGGTCACGTGGTTGATAATCCCTTTCGGTGTTGTTTGGGTGTGTTTGTCTATGTCGGTCATTTGTTACCAGATTAATGGTTCGAGGATTAGATCTGACATTCCTCTCTCGAAACTGTTGATTATTAGTATGATCCAACTTCTGAAGAACTTCATCTAAATTTTCTAAACTCTCTGCTCCAGCAGCTATCAAAGTTCTTTGGACCTCCAGCGGAAATTGGGACGTTAATGCTGTTATCAACTCATACTCTGGCATGGGTGGTTGTAGGAATTTGAGTTTGGCTAACTGACTAGCGAAGTAACTAGAGTATTGAGTAGGCTGTGAGTTCGAAAATTTCTTTAAATATTCTTCAGAACGGATGTCCTGTTGTATCTCCAGGGACCAACATTTCTGTGAGGAATTTTCGAAAAATCTTTTAAAGTCGGTTATAATGTATCTGAAGGCGCAGTATCACATAAGTGCTGGACCCTCAAGCAGTTGGCCTGGTGAAAATTTCATTTCTGATAGGTAATCTTGTACTTCCCTAAGGAACTCAACTGGGGTGATGGTACCTACCAACTCCTCTAAACTTGGCCAGTTTTCATCCTTACTCTTAATAATCGTCATTACTGAACTTTGTGTAGGAGAATTACTATCACGAACAGGTGTTTTATGGAAGTGAAAAGAAGGCATTTTTTCAGTCGTCATTTTCGAATCCTTGGATTCTGCTCCTGACTGAAAGTCTATTTCTAAGGACCTAATTTTACTTTCCAAAGCTGAAGCAGCAGCCTGCACCTCATCAGGTTGTGTTTTCAAAATGTCTATCTTCCTCTGTTCCAAAATTTCGGACGTCAATCGTTCCGTTTGTATTTTTGAAACTTCTGCCTTTAATTGTTCCAAAATTTCGGACTTCCATTGTTCCGGTTGAATTTTTGAAATTTTCGCCTTTATTTTCCGGACTTCAATTGTTCCTGCTTTCTCTCTGTTGTCTCTGAGACTCCAGTCTTCATTTGTTCCACAAGTTCAGACCTCATTCGTTCCTGGCCAGCCTGTAATTCCGATATGGTAAACGTGTCTGTAGTTTTTAATTGTTCTATCAATTGAGTTTTGGCTTCTATAAATTCCGTGGTGGTAACCATTTTTGTTTCGATTCTCCTTTTCATTTTTTGTAAATCGACATGAAAACCCTGATTGTATTTTCTATTCGATTCCATATCTTTTCTGAGTCTAATACTCTTTTGTTGAAATCCTTTGTGACTATTTTATCAATTTTCCCTAAATTCTTCTGAACCGCATCTATTTCTTTCGTATGATGATAATCGCAAAATCGAATAGCTTAATGAACGTCTTTCAAATCGTCTTTTACTTCCTTGGCAACGCAGGCAACTACTTGTTTCTGCATATTTTAAAAAATAGTATCTTTAAATTCTACAGTGAGTTGAGATATTAAGTTTTCCTGCAGTTCTGTCTTAAGACCATCCACGACCATACCCAACTTGCCTTCTAATTCTTATTTAGTCTTCACCAACCTCTCCTCTAAATTTGAACCTTTTTCTTGGACCTGAGTTTCCATTAAACCAATTCGAGCTTCTAAAGTACTCGAATTTTCCTGAATCTTTTCTTTCGACCAATTTTATTTGTCTTTCATGAGCATGGTAATTATTCTTAATTTTATTTTCGACTATAGTGAGGGCAGTAAAACTATCACCTATCTGAGATTCTAAATTAGCCTCTACCAATTTAATCTGCTTCTCTGGGGATTCTGAATTTTCAAGCATTTTCTTTTCAAGTTAATTGGAAAAACCTACCTTGAATTTTATTTTCAAGAGATTCCGAATTTTTAAGCATTTTATTTTCAAGTTCTTTGGAACTACTTTGAATTTGATTAAGCATTTGAAATATAAGTTCTTTGGAACTATTTTGAATTTGATTTTCAATGAATTCCGAATTTTCATACATTTTATTTTCAAGTTCTTTGGAACTACTTTGAATTTGATCAAGCATTTTATTTTCAAGGGTATCTGAAGTGGCTTGAATGGTTTCTAAATTAGCTTGAATCCTATTTTCAAGTATTTCTGTATTCTTTTTTTCATTTGACCTTCTGCTGCGGAAATAGCTTCAGAAGTTTATTTCATCTTATTTTCTAAAACACCAAGAATTAATGAGTTCTCTGTCATTTTGTCATTAAGAGACATCAGTAATGTCTTCACCTCCTCACTAGACATGATTTATCAAAAAAAAACACAACAAAACAAATGGCGATCAGCGAGACGAACGAATACCAGACACACAAAGAACTATGAGCTATGGTAGATTATGTGGAATATTTGAGCCATGAATTTCCTTCCGCAAAAGGTGAATTGATGTGCTTAATCAGAAATTAACATTACTTCACCATAAGAAAATGTTGCTCACTTAAGTTCTGTGCTGTGGAAACAAAAAAAATTAATGTAAACAAAGGATCGATATCCAAAAACAACGATGCTCACCCAATTGGGCGTAAAATTCTATATTATTCCTAAAAGATCCCCACCGGTTGGCCGCCATATCCTTCCTTTCCTTATGTGCCCGTCTGTCCACCTGGGATGGACAGGCGACCACATGCGAGGCAGCATGAGCGCAGTGTGAGCACGAGATCTGATCTCAGGGCGTCCTGGGCTGGACTAGGTATTTACTACACACTGCATCCATGCTCCCCGTAAAGGATGAGGAACGACACACAACAAAACATAAAGTGAGAACACAGATATTAAGATAAATCCAATGCAATTTATTGTATTCAAAAAAAACTGCCTAATGGCAACAAGAGAAAAAAAAAGCTAATACATCACTTCCTTTGACGAAATAACTGCACAGCGGTGCCAGCAATTAGCCTTCGATTATGCATCTCAAACTAGAAAAAACATAGTCTCTTCTCGATATAGTTCATGGGTTTGACTATGGTTGATTTATAACAATCATTTTTACCCTATATAAGCGAGATTGCATAACCTCCCATACCACACACAAAAATATCTAAACCTGACTTAAATGATGCAGTTCATAATTGTCCTATACTCAAATATATTATTTACATTTATTATTTACAGAATTTCGACGATATTTCACACACGCACATCACTGTTCTTTTATGACGTAATTATTATGGGTTTGGAATACACCATTTAGAATAGCACTTAACGGCACAGCATATCAAATTGCATAAACTTGACACTTGACATTACCAAATGATTTATACTCAAAAATTATAGTGATGTGACAATTTTTTTTTTTTACGAGGGACTGTGGAAAATCTTCAAAAGACACTTGTGAAGGGTCCGCACCCCACAGTAGTGTGGGATTCTTACCCACTAAAAACCACCTCCCTTTTCCCACGATGTGTTCATCACCCCGGAACCGCTCTCGCATTACTTCAGGGTGATGTCGTGCTTACTTAGTCATTCAGACTTCTTCTTTCTTCATTTTTTCTTATGGATGTTCGAACGCATCCATTTCCCTCTTCTTCTGGCGCAGGACACATTCTATGTAAATAGCTATCTGATTCCATGTTTGATCATTTCGGAGCATCATCTGTAGGATGTTGTCCGGCGTGATTGCCCCTGTAGAAGCTTGCAGATCTCTTCTATATGTTGACCAGCGTTCACACACAAAGAATGTGTGGAGCGCATCATCCTCTTCATTACAATAATGACACAAAGGACTATTAGCCACGCCTATGTGATGCAGGAATCTCCGAAAATATCCATGGCCTGTTAGGAACTGTGTCAAATAATAATTGACCTCTCCGTGGTTTCGATCAACCCAGTCAGCCAGACGCGGAATAAGTTTCTTTGTCCATCGACCTCGTGTCTCATCATCCCACTTCTGTTGCCATCGTTCCATACAATGGTTGTGTGCAGACGTCTTTGCCTGGTGTATGTCCAGTTCTTCTTTGGTGCGCCAAACTTCCTGACGCTCTAAGGCAAGTAAATCAATTGGTGCTACTCCCGCTAACACTAGAACAGCAGGCTCTGAAACAGTGCGATATGCACATGAGATCCTCAGTGCTCCTCTCCGTTGTACTGCTGCTATCCTTTTACGATATTTCTCGAACCGTAAGGACTCAGCCCAGATCTCAGCTCCATAGAGTAATATGGACTGGACTGTTGTCATCAGCAGACGTCGTTTGCTAGGCTTCGGACCTTTAATATTACCCATTAATCGGCTCAAAGCGGTCAAGATATTTGCTGCTTTATCCGTCACTCTTTGAATATGGGCCCAGAATGTGAGCTTCGTATCTAGCGTCACACCCAAGTACTTCGTACTCCTTGATGAATTAATCATCGTCCCTCCCACTTGCATTGGTACAAGTGTGTTGATTCTCCTTCTCGTCAGCACAACAATCTCCGTTTTATGGTCTGCTAATGACAGCTTATGTTCCGTCATCCAATCTGTGACACGTCGCATTACCTGATTGAGTTTCAGTTGCGCCAGCTCTATATCACGAGCCACAATCAGAGCAGCAACATCATCAGCATATCCTACCAATATTGCATCTTCGGGCATCTTCAGCCGAAGCAGGCCATCGTATGCAATATTCCAGAGATCTGGCCCAAGAATAGATCCTTGAGCTGCCCCAGCGGTTAATCTTTTAGTCCTATGTCCTTCCTCGGTATCGTACTGCAAAATACGGTCCTTTAGATAATCCCTCATTATCCGCATGAGGTATCTCGGTAGTCTAAATTTATCTTGAAGTGCCACCAAAATGTCACTCCACTGGGCAGAGTTAAAGGCATTCTTCACATCTAGAGTCACAAGTAGCGTAACTTTACGTGAGTAATGGTTACCCATCTGAGCTCTGTTTGCAGTCTCTACAACTACCCGCACAGCATCAATAGTCGAGTGCCCTTTCCGAAAGCCGTATTGTTGGGCAGATAGATCTCCAGCTGATTGAACTGCCATCAATATTCTAGGCTGTAATAGTTTTTCTAATCCTTTTCCAGCCGTATCCAGCATACATAATGGCCTGTATGATGAAGGCAAATTTCCTCCCAATTTTCCTTTACTAATAAGAACTAGTCTGCCCTTCTTCCAGCAGGCACTAAAAACGCCTGCCTTCAGACATGCGTTATACATGTTCAAAAGGAGTCGCGGGCAAGCTCTTGCTGCCTCCTTAAGTGCTTCTGCTGGAATCCCATCTGGTCCAGGAGCCTTCTTGTTCCTGATAGAATTAATCGCTTTCAATAATTCTTCCTCGGTGAACAATGGTATTTCTTCAATATCAATGCAATCATCAGCTTCATCAATCCTCTCCGGATGTTCCGGAAACAGCGTACTGACTATTTCGTCCATAGTGTGTGCATCCATTATCGGATTAGAAAATCTTCCAAGTTTCTTCAATACAATCCTATATCCTAGTCCCCACGGATCGTTGTCAACTTCTTTGACCATTTCCCACCATTTGTCAGCTTTACTTCTTTTAATTGCATCCCGAAGCGCCTTTCTTGCTGATTTGTGGTCTTCGGAGAATAAGGCTGCCTCTTCTCTTCCTCTCGCTCTATGTGCCCTTCGTCTCATCCTCAGGCAGTGTCGCCTCATATCAGCAATTTCCTCCGTCCACCAGTATGCTGGCTGTTTGTGTTTTCGCGTGTTCTTCCTGCACATGGATTTATTGCAGGCTTGATGAATAAGCAACATAGTGTTCTCTACCCATTTATCCGCCGCCTCTCTCCCCTCAAATGAAAAGCAACTCGTTTCAACTTTCACCATTCCTCTCTGTATTACCTCACATAACTTTCCTTTATCCATATTTGTGGGATTCCAGTATGATGGTTTGCGTATGACAGCGCTTTGTTGTCGATTTTGCTGAAGTACACAGAAAGTAACATACTGATGATCGCTTCCTGTGTAATCCTCAATCACCCGCCATTCAGATATTCTTGACAAAAAATCGTGATGTGACAATAGTAATAATAATAATAATAATAACAATAATAATCTGTAGGCTTCACCTAATGCGGCCTGTAATATCTGGTTGTACTTTTCATAATTCCATGCTTTAATTAGAAGGTAGATAACACTGAACACTAATTATACAAAAGCCGTCACAAGGATCGGCATAACATTTGACGTGACGTCATTATATGCTTAAACAAACCAATGACCAATATTAATTTATCTTATGGGAATTCTATGTTATTGGACTGACATTCGAAGCAAATAGTACCATTATGGGACAGGATATCACTCCCGCATAAATCCCGTTCATTAGAGGACCAAAACCTCAAACCACCTGAGCTAAACTCAGAAAACACATAAGTGAATCGGGGAAAAGTCAAGTATCCCAACACTATTCCACTTAGAAGTAGAATTATTAGGCTTCGTTTCAAGAATGTCCAATACTCATCTAAAAATCATGAGATCCCATACTCTTAACCAATTAAACAATTGGTTTATAATCATATCATAATTTATCATTTCTGATCATTTATCAATTATCATTTTCTTCATGGAACATTTCACTCATTATTATTTATCGAAATTCAGTGTTCCTCCAACATAAATTTGTAGAGATTTTTTTATTATTATTATTATTATTATTATTAGACTATAATTAGAAAATATTTTATGATCATCAAGACGTGTTCAATAATCGTGTAAATGCTTTCAATGTGCCATAATACTGCTGCCTTTTATGCAATTGGGGTAGGACATCCCATATTATTATTATTATTATTATTATTATTATTATTATTATTATTATTATTATTATTATCATTATTATTATTATTATAAAAGAATGAACTTTTTGAGGATCCACGTCACCTACAAGTCTAAGCAAGAAATCAAATTATTCGCCTGGCATAATATGCAACCAATATAATATAACGACTAGGGAAGTTAGCGGATTACAACGGAAATTATGGAAATTCATGGCCCAAAAATAAGATTCACATAAGTCGGAAGGGTTCTACCTTAGATATTCTGTGGCGGAGGATCATCCCTCGGAGCGGGTCAGACCCTGGCACCACGGACCCGTGATGACTGCACACTAGGGAAGAGTCGTATCCCAGCATTTGGCTCATGCTGCCTTCACATCCACAGGAATATGCACATGACAGGCATCACTTCTGTTACCCCATCCGGCAATCCAGGTATCGCTTGCCTCACATAGTGCCTCTCTAGCCGTCCATCATGTTGGAACAGTTGGGTAGTGACGTCATAATCCTATGGGGTCGTCCTGGACTCCTCCACAAACGCACACTCCACATTTCGATATTGTAGTCCACAGATTTTGAATATCCAATTATTCTGACTGTCTCAATTGTAACCAGGGAAATATTATATGGCCTGAATAGTAATAATAATAATAACAATAATAATATCCATGTGACATAATATATCAGATATGCCTGGTCTATTCCAAGCACGACGTTTTCCACAATATGACATTCAATAATTTCTTATGGTCGCTCACAATCACTTCACAGTTTGACATAATTCTAGTTCATAAATATCACGCATTGGGTGGAAATTAGCAGACAGTCAAATTATCAGTCAGTTGCGTGTTAACAAGTCCATATCCATATACCGGTACCTTTAATTCTTCCAATATTCCCGTAATGATGATTTTTCACAAGCACATGAATAATAATAATGATAATAATTTGTGGTGAAACACAATGACACTTGACCTTCCACGCACTGGTATAAAAATGAAACTATATCTTCCGACATACAAGCAGAGTAACGTGGAGATGTTACTTTAAGTATTTTATAATAGAGGCCTAGCCTCACGGAGTATTTCCGCAGTATTACGACGGCGTAACGTCACACGAACCATAACAGGTTAGCACCACTGATCCAAGCTGATCAACACTGACTGAATGCTGAATGAATGCTGCCTTGGCCTTCCAAGATCTGGCTTTTATACCATATCAAGGTCAAATATCGATACCTGTAGTTGCATTACGTAATGTGATGCCTTCGCTCCTATTGGTTCCCACGGTGGAATATACTGGAAGGTTTCTCATATCAATTGAAACTTCATAAATTTAACAGGAGAATAATTCGAAATGGAATTCCGAAGTGCTGATGCCTTCCTCTTCCTTATCTAAATACGAACAAGTATATTGTGCTGCGTCATTCCCTGGCGGTACTTAGACCACGCGCTTGCTTTAAAACATGAAGAGTCAACAGCTCGTCGCGACCTTGGTCTCGCCTCAGCGCGCTCAATTCAAATCACGCCAGTATCTCCACTCCGTCTTATAAGGGCACACTTGTGTATCAACTAGTGTTAAATAAACCGTTGTTTTATATTAACAAGTGAGTGTTATTTACAGTGGCGTTTTCTCCAATACCACGGAGTAAGCACCGTTTACCTAGAATATTCTCATAAAAATAAAGATTATATTATGATTTTCTAACGCGTGAGCAACAGCTAAATGGACGCTTTGAATGAAGTTCCTCGTTCTCTACCACAGTTCATCTCTATCGGCCACCACTACTTTGTAGAGAAAGAGGAAGAAGCGCGGCCGGTTGCTATGGTAACGGCTTGTGTACTTCCAGGAGCCTTCTGGCCCGGAATATCACTATGGGCGATGGAGCAGTACACCATAAACGCCAGGTCGTCCTTGATTGGCTAAGACAGGGGTTGTGGCGTTCCACAGCCACTTGGCTGTCGTCGAGACAAGTCAAAGCCGGTATCAGGGTCTGCTTCGATTCGGACGGCTTACCCTAGTGATCATGGAACACCAGCACTGCTTAAAATTATTTAGCGCGCTTCCCCAGTCCCCACCCTCTCCTTGCCCACCCTCCATCATGGTTGTTCACCCCAAGAAAAAGTTCTGCTGGGCGCGGCAGTTGCAATTCTGCTTCGTCCGGTTAACTCACAACTGTATGTTTTTGAGTGCAATTAGCAAACTTGAGTGTACCGTAACTAGATATTATTGTGTTGGAGTGTATAGTGCGTTGGAATCTTCAGAGTGACCCATCAACCCGAAAAGTTGCACAGATTTCCATTCAAATTATATTCAAAGAGTAAGTGTAAAGGATAGATAATTTTAAATGTAAGTACATCCGTATAATTTGAATAATATTTTAAAGACCTGTCACATTATTTTAAAAAATAGTTGGTTATTGTGGTATCAAGTGCATTCTGTTCTCATTTGTATAAAATTAATCAATATCACTATTTACTGTACCTTGGCGGATCACTTGTAGTGAATTAATTTTTTCTCCCTCTCTTAGCGAATTCATTAATTAGGCGTTCGTGAAAATCAATGTTCCCCTGCAGTCAGCACAATACAGTAACTCCTTTTCAATGGAAAGAAGCGCGAGATGTGAAAGTCTTCCTTGATGCACTGAGTTTCGGGTGAAGGTTTTTATACGTTCCATGGTAGAAAACGTTCTTTCCTCTGATGCACTAGACGCCGGAATTGTTAGTACTAGTTTGCATAGGTTAAAAACTTCCCCTTCCCCATACGCCCCAATTAAGTCATTCAAATTAATGAAGCCGTGAAAGCCTACATCAGTGTAATTTGTGGGAAATTTGCTAAGAAATATTAACTGAACATGCAATACATTGCCATAAGATTATCTAGCCTATTACTAGTAGCATGTTATGTTCACTTAGGTCTCATAATAGAAAATAATAATGTTATTGGTTTCACGTTAACTACTGAGGCTTTTAAAGACGCCGGGGTGCTGGAATTTTGACCCGAAGGGGATCGATCTTTGACGTGCCAGTAAATCTACTGACACGGCTCCCTCGCAATTGTGCACCCTCAAATGCCGACTGTCTGCGACGGGATTCGATCCCGCTATCTTAACCCCTTCAGACCCACTGTCCATTGCAATGGACACAACATATTTTCCCATGTATCTTAGAGGCAATTGCTATTGCATCGTTTCAGACTGTTTGTCCATCTAAATGGACATGCATTCTCGCTATATACTCGGTGCTGCAACCGGTGGAGACAGTTGGAACTACAGAAATTCGAATACTGGACAAGATGGCAGCCACATTCAGAGACAGTGATGGTAAGCTTCATTTGTCTTTCGATTTTAAATATTAAAATTAACATAATCATCTTTTGTTTAGTTACGAATTAAATGAGATATATGTAAGAAGTAATTTGGTAGTAGTAACATGCTTGATTTGCCATTCTGTAGTATAGAGTGAGATGTTAAAATATCATGTCCATTAGAATGGACATTACGACTCAAGGTAACCTGGTGAATTACAGTGGGCAGCTTTGTTACGCTTGATAATAAATACAACAATGTGGTTGGATTGTTTCAGAATACTTCAATCCTTCATGTCCATCTAGCGGCTTCGGTGGCGTAGTTGGTAGCATGCTGAGCTTCAATGCCCAAGATAGCGGGTTCAAACCCGGCCGAAGCCGTCGGATTTTTTAAGAGCGTTAAAAATCCCTCAGTATGCCTTCCTTCGGAGGGGAAGTAAAGCCGGCGGTCCCATGTCATAGATTTATGGCATGTTAAAGATCTTTCCACTAATTACACCTGTGTGAAACTAAATTGGATAGGTTAAGAATGTAAACAACGCTCTTAGGTTGCTACGTTCGTTGCCAAGAGCCGACTGCGGTGGCGTCTAGTAGCTAGTTCTGAACTAGGCCTAGTAGTCGTTGACGGTGGCGTTTGGCGGCAAAAGTAGGAACTATTTGAAAATTCAAAGTTGCAGTCCCTACTTGAATTAAAAAAAACAGATACACACACTAATACAGTCATCACAATTAACACCGGTTATCAGACAAATTCTACACACACCCAAAGTACACGGGGCTACATGACCGCGTTGTCGCAGCCCCTAAACTAAGGAACCAACCAACCAACATGTCCATCTGGAGCAGAAAAAATTCTAGAACTTCTGGAAACCGGATATTTGTCAGAACTCAGTGATTTAGATAGCGATGACAGTGATATTGAGCAGCCAGATTCCACCCAGAAATCTGTGAGAATTGGTGCAGATTTATTACGAAAGGCAGACATAGAAGGAGAACCTGAATTGCTGGATGTACCTGTACCCGAGGATCATAGTGCAGCTGTACATAATGGGGAGTCTATACCTGTGGATGAAGAAGAGGCTTCAGGAATACCGCCAGATTGGGTGTACACAGAGAAGAAAGACATAGTTTGGAGGCGAAGGCCCTTTGTGCCACCAGATGTTCATTGGGAAGCTGTAGATGAATCTGCCCACTGTGAAGAATTGTCACCTATTGCATACTTCAGTCGATATATATCTGAAAAGGATTTTGAAGAAATGGCAGAAAAAACAAACATGTATGCACTGCAAAATAACTTAGTTTTCAAGTCAACGTGTGGTGCAGAAATGAAAACTCTAAATTGGACTACACATTGTAATGGGATGTTTAAAATTCCCAAGAGTACGTTTGTATTGGGACAATGCTTTACATATTGACTTATTTATAGATTCCATGACGAGGGATCGATTCTTCAAACTCAGGTCCAATTTGCATGTGGTCAATAATCTAGATATTCCAGAGGACTGCAAAGATAGGCTATTCAAAGTTAGACCATTGTACGATAGCATCAGAAAACGTTGCCTTGAACTACAAATGGAGCAAGAACTTTGCATAGATGAACAGATTGTTCCATTCAGGGGCCAACTGTGCATCAAACAGTATATCAAAGGCAAACCGTCCCCTTGGGGTGTAAAACTTTTTTTATTATGTGGCAAGAGTGGGCTAGCCTATGACTTTATCATATACCAAGGCAACACACCTGAACTGGATCAGGCGATCGTGAAAAAATTTGGTCTCGGTGCCGCAGTTGTGCTTCATCTGTCGAAAAGGATTCATGAAGACCACCATACATTGTATTTTGATAATTACTTCACTACATACAACTTGCTAGAGATATTGAAATGTAAAAACATTCATGCTGCTGGTACTGTAAGGGTAAATCGCTTTGCCAATCCTCCTTTAGTGACTGACAAAGAAGCAAGTAAGAAAGAAAGAAAGAAAGAAAGAGGGTACCATGACCAGGTGACAAGTCAGGATGGAAACATTGTGCTCTGCAAATGGGTTGACAATAGATCAGTAGTATTGGCATCAAACTTTGTTGGGATTGGTGAAGAAGATGAAGTCAAGAGATGGGACAAGAAGACACGGAAATACATTATGGTGAAGAGGCCCCATATTGTGAAGAGGTACAACCACAGCATGGGTGGTGTCGATAAGATGGACCATCTTTTTGCACTATACCGTATCTTCATAAAATCAAGGAAATGGACCCTTCGTATGTTCTTTCATGCAGTTGATATGGCGTGTGTCAATAGCTGGCTTGAATACAAGCAAGACTGTCAGAAAATTGGAACTGAACCCAAGATGATTCTGGATCTACTGTATTTTAGAATGAGAATTGGAGAAAGCCTTGTCAAAATGAATAAACGGGTAAATCTTCAGAAACGAGGTCGTCCCAGCTCCATTGTCATGGAAACTCCTCCATCTGAGAAAAAGCAGAAAGTTGAAATTCGACCAATTGTTGAGATCCAGAAAGATTTGACGGACCATATGCCCAACTACGATGATAAGGATGAAGCAACAAGGTGCAAAAACATTGGGTGCAAAGGAAAGAGCCACGTGTTTTGTGATAAATGCAACGTCCATCTTTGCTTTGTAAAAAAGCGCAATTGCTTCAAGGCTTTCCACAGGAGAGATCAGTAGAGCCATGATTGATGAAAATCAGGACAATTGGTAATCAGAAACACACCAACATTTTGCTTCTTTTATGTCTCTTGCTTATTTTTATTGTATGTCGAAGAATAAAAGAGTTATTTATGATTTTAGTTCTTTGGCTGACATTTTCTAAGTACAAATCCAACTTTAGACGAATGAATTTTGAGTTTTGGTATTTTAAGTGAACCAGTGATCATCCTACAGTGTAAAATTCCGTATCATATTGTATTCCTATAACCCATAGTAATTACGAACATGGAGACCGTTTGTCCATTATAATGGACATGTCATATTTCTGATTAAATATAATCAAAATTTTGAAAATACATAATTTATAAATTAGTACTCCTATTTTGATGAAAAAATTGTAAACAAATATTTTTTTAAGTTTATAGAAAATATTCAGGTCTGAAGGGGTTAAGGTCAGCGAGCGTGAACGTTACCGCTGAGCCACGCAGCCATTCATAATAGAAAATTTACGGGTAATAACCTAAACGTTTAGCTCCTAAGACCTAGAAATGCGAACAACAAGAACACAAATTGCCACACTGTTCAATCGTCAAATGATACATCCTGTTGTTGAATAATTTACTCCGCAGTTAATGTACATGGATTGGCATGCCTGAAATTGAAAAGGGAAAAATAAGCTGTGCTGTATTACAATTTTTTCGATTTTTTTTTAAATGTGAAAGACTCATAATTATGTGTGTAGAGTAATTGTTGCCACTTCAGACATCAACCTCTACATCGACGAGAGCGTAGCTGGAACCGGGTGCTGAAGTTGCTTTATGGTGTAAGCCTATATTTTGAGTTTTCATCACAGCTTACCCTCGAAAAAATTCCACGCCACGCCACTGGTTATTTATCTTGTATCTCCCACGATATAACAGTGGTGTCGGAAGTGGGATAAGATAAATGACGTTGTGAAACCGAGTGAACTTTCTAACCTCAACGCAAGTGTTGCACCGAACTACGTTCATCGCAGTGAGTCTTGGAAATAGCCAACTATTTCACTCGCTTTACCTGGGCACTCAACCTGAGCAAGGTACCCGCGGATCAACACGCACACATTGCACGGGTTTACATGGGATCTGAACTCAATTATGCCCTGAAGATCCTGGTGAGACCTAATGATCCGGAAACTCTGTCATTCAATGAGATTAAATTTAAGCTGAAAGGTCACTTCGACGCCACAAGCAACAAGTTTGCTGAGAGCATCAAATTTTGGAGTGTAATGCAGAAGCAAGGAGAAACCATCGCTAGCTTCACCTTAAGACTGTGGCAGGCTGCAACGTTTTGTGAGTATGGCACATTCCTTGATCGCATGTTAATTGAACAAATTCTCGGAGGGTTGGAATCACGAGAAATGTGCGGCGAGATTATTGCAAAAAAAAAAAAGCAGAGAACTTCACCGTGGCATATGAAATCGCGCACGCACTCGATTCTACTCGCACCACCACCGACGAGGTCAAAACAGCTGCCGCTAAGTCTGAATCAACCAATCGGATTGGATACGAGAAGCCTCTGTCCAGGAAGAACAGCAACCAGCAGCCGCCTCGCAGCAAGTCAGCTCATCAAAATCAGGGGCCTTACAACCTAACCAGGCAGCACCAAGGGCAACACCAGGCAAACCGAAGTGCATCCCAGGTCAAGCAATCAACATGTGCAGGGTTCGGTGAAGCTCACCCTCGCAGTCAGTGCAGGTTCCTGAACGCCGAGTGCCTGAAGTGTGGCAAGAAAGGTCTCATCGGAAAAGTTTGCCGATCGAAATCCAGCAAGCTTCGAACAACAAACCACCTGACCGAAGAAGAGCCTCCAGCAGAGAACCTCGATGTCGTTGAGTACCTCAGCAAAATCGAGGTCATCGAATCGGTCAACGCAGCACCTAAACCACTGGTTGATGTCAGCATAGAGGGAACTACCGTCAAAATGAAACTTGACACTGGTGCCCCTACTCAACCATGAGCAAATCAAAGCTAAGTATGATCAAACCAGGTTTTGTGTTGCAGAGAAACGATCGTAACTTCGTCAGTTATACTGGCCATCCGATCAAATGCATTGGCAAAACGTCAGTGTGCAACACCATCTGAACCACAACCAGGAACCTGAATCTCTACGTGGTTGACGATGAAGTCGAATCGCTCTTTGGCCGAGAGTGGATTTCGGAGTTTGTACGGGAGTTCGACTTTGGTCACCTCTTCAGAAAATCTGACCCAATCCACAAGCTCTCAGACAAGCAGGCTCTGACCTTGGAACAACAGAAGCAGCTCGACAACATTTTATCTCGCTACCAGGATGTGTTCAGCGACACCCCCGGGGAAGGTCTCAGACCCCCAGTGAAGATGCACCTGAAGGTTGGAGCCACACCTGTTTTCGCCCAAGCTCAAGACGTACCAGTTGCCCTCCGTGATGCCTACGCCAAGGAAATCGAAAAGAAAATTGCATCTGGCTTCTACAAAAGAGTGGACTACTCTGAGTGGGCATCGAGAACGCACGTCGTCGCCAAGAAGGGAAAACTGAGGATCACAGGCAACTAAAAGCCTACTCTCAACCCGCGGGTCATCATCGATGAACATCCGATTCCCAAGGTGGAACATCTGTTCAACCGAATGCGCGGCGCCACTCTCTTCTGCCACCTGGATATCACCGACGCGTACACTCATCTCGAGGTCGACGATGAGTTCAGCCTTGCTCTCACACTTAACACCCCAACTCACGGTCTGATCCGCCCAACGCGAGCAGTATATGGAGCAGCTAACATCCCCGCTATCTGCCAGCGACGAATTGACACAGTCCTGCAAGGTCTCCCAAGCGTCGTAAGTTTTTCGATGACAGTATAGTTTTGCTGATAGCTTTGAAAATCTGATGAAGGCCCTCAGCACAACTCTGGAACGGTTTCGGCAACACAACCTCAAACTCAACCGAACAAAATGTGTTTTCGCTCAAACATGCCTGGAAGCCCTTGCCCACAAAATCGATGCGTCAGGCATCCACAAGTCTGATGCACACATCCGAGCTGTACGTGATGCACCGAAACCGACTACACCAGAAGAACTCCAACTGTCCCTTCGTAAAGCAACCTACTACAGCTCGTTCATCCCTGATTTGTCCACCAGAGACAGACCACTTAGGGACATGCTGCTCAAGGACCCTCTCATCTGGACACCAGAGGGCGAGGGCATACAAAGACATCAAGAACGCCCTAACCTCGCCAAAGGTACTCATGCAGTATGACCCAGCGTTACCACTCATGTTGGCCACAGATACCAGCAAGACCGGCCTGGTCGCAGTACTGTCACACCGGCTCAGCAACGGGCAAGAACGTCCAATCGCTTACGCCAGTCGAACGATGACAGTAGCAGAGCAAAGGTACCCTCATCTCCGCACGAGACTCAACTTGACCAGGCCACGTCAAGTTCACCGCGCAACCGACCAATTTACCGCGCAACCGGCCAAGCCACCAAGCAACCGAGCCTGAGACGAGTTCGCCTCACCGAGACACCAGCAACAGTCCAAACACCACCAGCCACACCTGTAGACAGGGCACCGCTTATTTCGCAAACCCCTATTATTCCCCGCAGGAGTACTCGCCAGCGCCGACCACCATTGAGATTCTCTCCTGATTAAGTTTTCTAAATCATCCATTTAAAAGAGGGAGGAAATGATGTGTATTTAGTTGGGATAACATGAACATTCTAGTTGCTATGCCCAGAACATTCTAATCTGGAACATTCCAATCTGGAACCTACCATCCTCTCACTATATATTTTACCCGTAAATGATTACGGAGAATGCATGGTCATACAACAGCGTAGCCCACCGGCATTCGGAGGTGTTACGTTCATCCCACCGTATGACCGTACATTCGGATATTGAGCAATTTCAGGTCAACAAGACTACACAAATAACAGCAAGCTCCTTTACAATTTGAGTTAATCATCCAAGGAAAGCACCCAAAATAACATCAAACAATAAAATAACATAAAAATTGATAATAATCAATTTTATCAATCAAGTTCACAAAATTATTAAAAGCTTCTAAAAGCATTTAAAACATCTTAAACATCCTACTATATCTTGCTTAAATAATCCGACCATTCTTGTCCATTTATTCATTACATATTCATAATCACTGTAAATAATTATATTTCACTGAATTTATTTATATCTAAAGCCTGTGGCTTTACTTTATTTATTCAATCATATTTAAGGCCTCCGTGGCTCAGGCGGCAGCACGCCGGCCTCTCACCGCTGGGTCCGTGGTTCAAATCCCGGTCACTCCATGTGAGATCTGTGCTGGACAAAACGGAGGCAGACAGGTTTTTCTCCGGGTACTCCGGTTTTCCCTGTCACAATTTCATTCCAGCAACACTCTCCACTATCATTTCATTTCATCTGCCATTCATTTAATCCTTGCCCCAGAGGAGTGCGTCAGGCTTCGGCAGCCGGCACAGTTCATATCCTCGCCGCTAGATGGGGGCTTCATTCATTCCATTCCTGACCCGGTCGGAGACTGGAAGCAGGCTGTGGATTATCATTCAATCATATTTAATACCATTATTCTTTATTTGTTTCATCCACTTCAGTTAAATTCTGAGCTCGATTATATTCATCATCAGGCTTTAGAATTTTACTCTGCAATACATTCACAATTTATATTTTCACACTTAATATGTCGGTAATCGAATCCCAAATCCAACATTAACTTTCTCATGCCTTTTTTATGTTAAATTACACACCAAAATGCTATAAGGCTCCAGTGAACTCATACTCCCATCTGAGCTTAAAACCAACCTGTTTATTTCCCGTGTCTCTTAGTTTTTATGAAAGGGGGAACCGGTTATTTGAGTATAATTACAACTGACATTAATCGTCAGAATTCAATGAATTCACAACATTTTTAGCTGGCATTAATTGCCTCATCTCCAGCATTTCAAATATATAAGTTTGAGCACTGTAGCTCCTGTCGTTAAATAATTTTATCCTTACATCGTTAATTACTAGTCAGACCCGATCACATCCGTGTCTGCGTCTCACTCACAATAGACCCTTGAATATCCCCCTTGAGGGACACGGTCTGTAGGGCAAGGTCGTGCCTCACCTCTCAGCCGGCCCGTCAAAACAAATTTACTATCACAACAAAGTCCCGTACAACTATTAAGGATTTACACTCATTCAATACTACATCGCACGCTTTACCCGTTCTAAATGATTATCCAAATCTCATTATTACATTCATACATTGGCAATTACTTCACTTTTTATTTCACCATAACCTCATTTCGTGCATTAGTTCATCTGTACATTTGATTCGGAGATGTTTAATTGATCGGTATTAGAGCACCTGCTCTTAGCGTACCACGCCCGCTTTGGCAAAATTGGCAATGCTGGCATAAGAATTAACACAAAGAAATGGTACTGTCCGAAGCGCCATGCTCGTCCGCCCATTAATGCATGAATGACTCGAGGAAGGACTATTTCACCTTGGCCCGGCCTTCTTCATAACAATACATTCACCCAGACTTATAATGCAACATAACAATCAATATAACACACAGATTTTTCAGTGGGAATCCAATGCATCCACTTTGTTCACCAGCCAGTTTATTCCGACGATCCGACTCCGTTGATTTATCTCCCGAACAATGCGTATGAACTAATCCCGCACATTAACTCCTAGCTTGAGTTTATCACTTACTTTAGCCCTTTATGGCACAATATATACTTGGATATTCATTACTCATAAACTTATATACTTGGATATTCATTACTCATAAAATTCAATACAATTACCCTTGTCAGAGTAAAGGTATTTACTTTGTTTTAATCATTTTCCTTTATTTACGGTCTGTTTAACTAGGTCTTCCTACCAGTATTTTTACTTTCCCTTCAACATGGCATAACAGCCCTTTATTTCCACAAGTATTTATTAAGGTATACAACTCCTTCACTTATTCAACTCATTATTTAGGTCTACAAAACCATTTACTTATTTATCTCATTTTAAGGTATCCAAAAACCCTTTAATTATTCATTCACGGAGTATAAAAACTCATTATTTATTTTCAACTTTAGTCCTGGTGTACTTGTTCACCGCTGATTTACTTGTTTACAGATCCTTCACTGGTCTAATTGCTCTATTTCACTTTACTTTACTATACTTTACTTTACTTCACTATGATGTACAAACCCATCATCGGTCTAATTAACTATACTCGGTTCCCCCTTACAAAATTCCTTTGAACTATATAATTGTCATTTCATACGGGTTACACAACTTTACATTTAAACAGTTATAACATTTACTTTCACAATATCAACCAACCATTGGTTCATGATAACACAATACAATTTACCCTGGTGCGTAATTTAACATATAGTAATGGAAATTCACGTTACATACCCCTTCCTCTGTCAGGCGGGAGACTGCATTTAAGGATAGGTTCACCCATATCTTGGCATTATTTAGTTACACATATTTTCACTTTGATTTACACATTCGTTAAATTTTAACACACAATTTTTATAAACACACATTTTCTTGAAATTAACACTTTTCCTAACTAAAATACACATAAAACACTAATAATAATCCCGTATACACTTGGGATGTAAAAGAAATATTTATCTATTTTACATATACACTTTACACACGTTTCTTTACACTGGCATGCATTTCACGCTCGATCCGTGTAATTATCCTATTCATTTACACTCTTCTGCCATGCAGATACGCATAACTGTCTTATTATCGCACCTAAGTTTGCAGGAGAAGTCTTTCCTTCCCTATACTCCTGGCGATATTTCTACTGGAAAACCCGTTCTCTCGAATGTTTCTCTTACTCTGTCCTCTCTGGTTTTCGAATCTGTCTCTGCCACGTACTTCTTCTATCTCCTATCTGACGAATTCTGCTTTAAAACTTCACAGTTTTGGTCTCTATTCTGCATATTACAACTCACGGAGTGTTTAACCCTTATCTGCATTTACGGCGTTAATAGTCTGTTTGTATCTACCGTGGTTCTAGCTTTTAGTTCCGCCTGTCATACTTTACCGCGAACTGTTCTATATCGTGAAATCTTGGCCTTCCATCAAGGTCCATAAATTCCTATGTTCGGGTTAACTTTTACTCGTTAAGCTCAATGACTGTCGAGTAAACGTGCCGTACCTCCTCTGAGGTGTACCAGATGACTGTCTTTGAATCTGCCCTTAGGCCCTTCTTTAATTACCTTCAGAGGCTAACTTCTGAGTTTATGCTCTGATCTTCTTCAGAATTTACCAGTGAGTAGCTAATGCTCTGAATGTCGATTAGACATCGTGCGGATTTGAATTCGTTCATTACAATCTTCTTAATTAAATTATCATGCCTCTTGCGGGGTTTACTTCAACACTCGTTCCTCCTCCGCTGATCAGTCCGCGTAGCTCTGATAACATCATCTAGCGTCAGCAGTTTTTATCTGTGCATAGATTATGATGTTTAATGCCTTTAAAAAATCGCATTCCATTTTAGATTAATCAATCTGATTTTATATTTTTACTTCAATGACTGGCCTAATTGTTATCCGCTAATTTCTGAATATAACACGAAGTTTTTTCCCGCGCCCACACAGAATAATCTGCTGAGTACCGTTCTTATAAGTTCTCGCTCCCATAGGTCATTATCATCAATTCGTAAATAGTTTCCCATTAATATGGCTATTAGTGTCCTCATAAACACTTCCAGTCTTGCGGCGTCGCATGTATGACTTCATCCTTTTTATGTTCAACAAATACCATCGCTGAGCACGTTTTAATGGGTTTTAGTTCAGGTTAGCCCATATCGTTTGACGTTAATGATATTTATTATTTCCGGTATTTTTAATTAAGCCTCTGCTTCACGCATGTGTCTCGTTTCTAAGACCAAATTTATAGAATCCTTTCTTCAGACTGTGGTGAATTTATCCAACATTTCCAAGTGCCTGCGTGTTCGATTCTTGCACCAGTCTACGATTGGGCACGATATGCACCCGCAGACTGTAGAAGTTAGTTCCGCTCTGGACCGCTCAAGTTATCTTGTGTATCAACTAGTGTTAAATAAACCATTGTTTTATATTAACAAGTGTGTGTTATTTATCTTGTATCTCCCACGATATAACAAACACAGTACTATCTAAAGTTGTTGAACAGTTTCATTTCTGTATGTGTGTGTTTACTTACAGTGTGAATGAAAATATACCGTGTACCGTAATAAGTACATATTATTTTACTGGGGGACATATATTCCCCTGCGTATATCCGAATCTGCGCTAAATCGGACCATGCTATAACGTGCTTTCACTGTAATAGTAGTAGTAGGAATAATAATAATAAACCGACCATATACGCTACATATAAGGATGTTAAGCAAATTACCTGGGAGAGACTGGAAGGAGAATAGATACACTCTACAGAGAACACAGGAAACCTTCGGTAGTAGGCGAACACATGTAATATGCCACCGAACATAGCTTTACAAATATAAAAACAGACCTTAGAATCACACACTATGAAACAAAAGGTAGAGAAATTGATATAAAAGAAGCCATAGAAATCTATTTAGTTAAACAACCCACATAATCTAAACGAACTTGTAGTTTTGGAGAGTTCACACCTATTCACACTATTAGGCAATACTCCCATCAACAAAATAGAAAAGACATAACAAATGAAGTCAGGCTATGGATGAAAAGGGACAAACGATAACAAAGGGAAAAATATTAAGCGGAAAGGATGTACAATGTACCTCTCTCTAGTTATCAGCTGCGTGTCTGGTTGTTAGTTAGTTATTGTTGTTTTAAGGGGAGGAACTACAAGGTCATCTGCCCCTGTGGCTGGTTAGCGGCAGCTTTCCATTCTTCTCACTTCTCTGCCTTTCTTTTCAGTTTGTATCACATTCTCAATAAACCAAGGCCTATTATTAAAGAGTTTAAGATACCCCCAATAGGCCGGTTGCAATTCAAGTGGACTGAATAGTTTACATGTGGTGGAGGCAAGATTGGTCTTTAATAATTGAGAAGGTCCTGAAAAATTAGCATCACCATCATAATGTAGGGCCCCTAGCCAGCTTAATAAACAAATCAACTTAATTAAGCAACTTTAACGGAACAATAGATGGCGTGAATATCATAAATACATGCCAATAGTAAAAACATTTCACAGAATAATGAGTAGATAGCGCAACAACAAATAAAGGAGGAAGTCATATGAAGCTTGCACTATCCAGACTGCGGAGAGTTTTGAGGGATTACGCACAGGATTTTCCAAATATCAGCCAAGTCTACATATTCTTATTCAACTCTAGTGTATTGTAGTTAGAGCCGGGCAAATTTGCTCTATTTCACATCGGGATCGTAAGTTGCCGCATGGCCAGTATCGTACCCCCCCCCCCCAAGCGACCTCAAGGCCAGGTATCTCCGCTGAAATAGAATCTTATGTCTCGATAATACCGGTACTGAGTGGGAACCTTAAGTCTCGATAATACCGGAACTCCTATTTTCTAGGTATTATCGATATTATTCATTTAGGTAAAAGCAGACTCACTCAAGTCGCTGCACGTATCACTCAAGCCGCTGCACGCGTAAACTCAAAGCCTTCTGTAATAACTCCGGAATGTATACCACTATTATGAAAATTATTAAAGCATATTGGAAGTGATCATGTTCACGCAGTATATCGTCTATCATTTAAATTAATGAAGCTCTATCTTTGACTTTTTTTGTTTTGTTTTCTTGTTTGACAAATAAATGAATATCGGATTTGGCTCTCAAGTATCTGCATGAACTTTTAATATGTAATAGGATGGCGTTTTGTTTCAAACGCGCAGGCATTAATTTAAAATTAATATAAACATTTGAAGCCTACTTGACGGGATATTCATGTACCGTATTCAACATCAAATATCTACCCACCATCTGTGGAATGGCTCGTAATTCAAGGTCATGCCACCTTCTTACCACTCCTACCCTCAGTTACAAATATACACACACTACTACAGACTCCATAATAACGCAGGTTATTAAACAAAGTTGACACACAAGAACACAAAAATGATCACGATGTTGTAGCCCCTAAAGTAAAATAAAACTCAAATAATTGACGTAGCGGAGAAGAGCTGAAAGAAAGTCTCACGTGTATGGCTCATGAATTATTAGCCTTTCTGACTAGGAATTTCATTTAAAGAATACTTTCAACCTTCTTCTCACCTTGTAACCGGTTGTTGTTCGAGGCAACTATAGTCACAAACTTAGCTACGATGGTGAAAACACACTTGCAAAATATTTCGTTTAAAATGTTTCAACTAATTTCATCTACTAAAAACTCTGATTTTGTGCTTGAAAGCAATAACAGTTTGTGGCATGTGGTGTATTAATCATGTCAGTGCAAACACCTCACTGATTTGTCCATAAATGCCAAAGATATGACAGTTTCAGTGAAAATACTGCGACGGGAGTTGCACTGAGAACAACTCTTTACAGCGGGAATGCCACTTTGTCCGATACTCCACAGTCTCGCTCGATCACAAGGTGATATCGTTGCTCTCACTATCACCCATGATGCAACGTGTGAGCACGTGCACAGGGACGTGATTGAAATGGCGGTGGCTTAAGCATATGGCAAAGCCATTATGACGAAAGATAAAATCAATCTTATTCTTGAAGGTGAACATTATTTTTTCGTATGCCCGACGACTAGAAAATATTATTCAAACTGGTAGGGGAATTTGAAATAAAGAGAATCAAGTATCCAACACACAAGGTTTCACTGTGTATGTTTGTGACATTTTCCCTCTGTGCTTAAGAGTCTCAGTGGCTAAATTGATTACGCGTTGGACTCATGAATGAAAGGACTGGGGCTCGATAACTGGTAGGGGTAATATTTTTTTTCGTTACCGTACGTTTTATTGTTTGTTTATGTCGACCATTTTACCAGTACCTTACTACAAAAATAATACGACAGCACACAGTTGCGTCATAGGGGGCTTTAGTAATATAGCGAGTGCATGAATTTTCAGGTTCGATTACGAGAAAGTTACATAGTGCTTGAATGTGGCATTACACGAAAAAATCTTAATATATACACGTCAAATAGAATTTTCTTTTGCTGAAATTTAAAGACCAAATAATACCGACTGACGATCAAAATCTCCTTCGTTATGTTATTAGGATGATATGCTCAATATACCTTAGGTAGTCTGTTAATATGATATCGTTGAAGTTGAGTGGATTCTTCCAATTCGCAGACTCCAGTCAACGGAATGAACACGTTCCATTGAATCCTTACACAACAAGCCTCAGTGCCTTCAGGCAGCGCCATATTTCCCAAGCGAGAACGAGCGATAATGTCGAGAATTACCGTTATCGAGCCCACATAATCGGTAATACCAGTTCCAGAACCAGCATTTCCGTTCTTCATTCTCGTCCAACGAGACCGATCGGAACTCAAGAGCTTTTTGCCCGGCTCTAATTGTAGTATATTGTAGCAATTAGGTATTAGCTTTCTTAACCAACTAACTACAGTACATTGTAATAGACCACCAGTTAAATGGAAAAAACTTTAAAAATAGTGTTGACATTCTTAAACCATTTTAACGGCAACGCAACATTCATAGAAGGGCTATAGACCAACTGAGCAATAATATCGGTGACTGAAATAAGATCGACACGTTACACAAGTTAAAAGACTTTTGTAGTTTGGTAATTGTATATACTAATAGTATTTTCGTTCCCAAGTGTAAACATATCCGCCGTACCTTATCTACGCCTAGGTGATCAGGATCTGATGATGACCGTGTGATGATCGAAATATGTCATCCAATTAATTACTTCCTCTTGGTTGTGCATAAATTAAGTGATAATTCATGTAGTACGGTATATATTTCAGGATAGGGTGTTTAAAAACTTGTACTGTCCACCTAATATAATTGGACACAATCAAGTTGACCGAATGAAAGATATTCTATTACAACATGTGGACTAAGGATCTAGACTATGTCCAGTCTCATAAAGATGAGTGGGCCATTGTTGGCTGTCCTTGAATTGGTTTTCAGTGGTTTCCCATTTTCAACTTCAAGCAAATGCCAGTGTAGTACCCCACTAGTAGACTATGACATTTTCCTTTCAATTCCTTACCCAGTACCCACTAGTAGACTCTTCCTTTCAATTCCTTACACAATTTTATTCATCCTCGCTCATTTTATTTCCTAGATGTTAGGTCCCTTAAAACAACAATAATTATCATCATCATCATCATCATCATCATATCATTTTATTTCCCATTAACTTCTCACATGAGGTTGGCATCAAAAGGGGCATCTAGCCAGGAACAATAAGGGAATAATAGGATAGTTTCTAATATGCACTTCATCATCATCATCATCGCATAAGACTGAAAAATAATTTATGAATGTTTTCAATGTATGTGTAACAATGATTTCAAGCATACTACACAGGTGTTTTGAATTCAAAACTGTGTTTATGGTGCTTATTTTATGTTTCAAAGGAAGAACGTGTCCTCCTGGGTAACTCGAGTAGCTACTCCGAGGACAAACATGGGAGATATCTAAGAACAGGTGTAAGAAACATAACGATTTTAAATATAACAAAAAAAGGATGAAGGAAATTATGTGTGCCGAGTGGAAGACCACTTTGGAAACAAGAACAACAACACGAAGGATATCATTGTTCACGGTAAGAATGTTACAAGTTTAGAAGAACATAAGACAAATTAGGAATCCTTTATTCTTTTCATTCTTCTTACTCTGTAGACTCGAAAGTAACCCGACTAAATTATGATACCAGGCTCTCTCCTTAGCTGTCACGTAGGCTTCCTAGAGTAGCACAAAAATAAATCTATAATATATAAGAAATAACAAGAAGGTGGACATACAACCAATGGACAGGAAAAGGTGAATAGGAACATGAACAAAAGGATGCACACAGTGACAGGTAGGTGCAGGCAGAGGGAGAGGTAAGGGTTGGGGGGAAGGAACAACAACAAATCAGACAAGGACCATCTTCACACCCAGACACATCACCGTATTCACAGGTGAGAATTCATGGCATCTTCGGTGCTGTAGTCCCTGAAGAGCTGATTTGGATCTCCCAGTCTCATCAGGAGACTAAGTGTATGTCCAGTGAGTTGTTTTTTCCTACCGGCATATAGATAATTAATATTTTTATTGTTATCGTTGTTATTCTTACTATTGTGCAAGTTGATTTTTGTTTTGTTTATTTTTAAAGTTTAAAGCTGTAAGTTTCAAATCAGAGTTCATTTCACAAAACTATCAACACTATTAATGAACGTAGTCGCAACGCTCACTAACGCGCATCACCAGACAATAGAGCCAACCTATTGGCAGACTGGTAGACATGGATTGGAACCCCACCGTTGACCAATCTTGAAATGGTCTCCTGTAGTTTCCCCATTTTCAACTCCAGGCAAATGCTAACTTCCTTGGCCAGTTTCATTAATCTTCATTCCTTTCATCCCTTGTTAACTTCTCTCCTAACGGTTAGCATCAGGAAGGGCATCCAGCCATAAAAGCATCCACCATTTTATAGACCTTCATTGCATCTCATCTACAATCCTGTTGAAAACAGGATTTTTAATTTTTGTCGTGTGGCCTCCCGAAAGGCCGAGTGCAGGTCTTTCTAGTTGATGCCCGTGGGCGATCTGCGCGCCATAATGAGGATGAAGTGATGCTGAAGACGTCACATAAACCCAGTCCCCGAGCCGTGGGAATTAACCCCAGGAAATTAAAAAACCCTGATGGCCCGGCCGGGAATCGAACCCGGGACACTTCGGACCAAGCCTATTGCGCTAACCAATTCGTCATTGGACCGGACGCAAACAGGAATAATAAGGGGCAGACGTACGTATATACCCACAATCTATATATATATAAATGAATTGCTGTTCGTTAGTCTCGCTAAACCTCGAGAACGGCTGGACCGATTTGGCTAATTTTGGTCTTGAATTATTTGTGGAAGTCCAGAGAAGGTTTAAAAGGTGAATAAATGTGAAAGTTGTAGCGCACGAGTAGATTCAACAAATGAGTGACGGCACGCGAATCGCTTAAACAAAGTCCCGTATGCGTTCATATACCATTCATCCGATTGCTAAGAAACTTCGGTTGTATTGTTGTGCACACTGCAGGAAAGGTTTCTGACTTAGTAAATCCATTTTAAAATAGGTAGCACACGAGTAGATTCAACAAATGAGTAACGGCGCGCGTATCGTTTAAAAGAAATGCCATATGCGTTCATATACCATTCATGCGATTGCAATGAAATTTGGAGATATGCTGTTTCCACTACCGCAAAGATTTCTGAATTGGTAAATCCATTTTACAATAGGTAGCGCACAAGTAGATTCAACAAATGAGCGAAGATGCGCGAAGCGTTTCAACAAAGTCCCGTATGCGTTCATATACCATTCGTCCGATAGCGATGAAACTTGGGTTAGATGTTGTGTACACTTCAGGGAAGGTTTATGGATTAGTAAATCCACTTTACAATAGGTATCGCACAAGTAGAATAACAAATGAGCTACGACGCGCGAAGTGTTTCAACTTAGTCCCGTATGCATTCATATACCATTCGTCCGATAGCGACTAAACTTGGGTGAGTTGTTGTTTACACTTCAGGAAAAGTTTCAGGCTTAGTAAATCCATTTTGCAATAGGTAGCGCACAAGTAGATTCAACAAATGAGCGAAGATGCGCGAAGCGTTTCAACAAAGTCCCGTATGCGTTCATATACCGTTCGTCCGATAGCGATGAAACTTGGGTGAGATGTCGTGTACACTTCAGGGAAGGTTTCGGACTTAGTACATCCACTTTACAATAGGTATCGCACAAGTAGATTCAACAAATAAACGACGGCACGCGAATCGCTTAAACAAAGCCCAGGATCCGTTCATATAGCATTCATCCGATTGCTATGAATCTTTGGTTGAATTGTTGTGCTCACTCCAGGAAAGGTTTCTGACTTAGTAAATACTTTTTACAATAGGTATCGCACAAGTAGATTCAACAAATGAGTAATGGCGCGCGTATCGTTCATATACCATTCATGCGATTGCAATGAAATTTGGAGAAATGCTGTTTCCACTCCCGAAAATATTTTTGATTTAGTAAATCATTTTACAATTGGTAGGGCACGAGTAGAATCAATTAATGAGCGACAGCGCGTGAATCGCTTGAACCAAGTCCCGTATGAGTTCATATACCATTCATCCAATCATGATAAAACTTTGGTGAACTGAGTACAGTCCCGCGAAGGTGTATGAATTAGTAAATCCATTTTTCAATGGGTGGCGCTCAAGTAGATTCAACAAATGAGTGACGGCGCGCGAATCGTTTAAACAAAATCCCGTATGCGTTATATGCCATTCATCCGATTGCGATGAAACTTTCATGAGTTATTGTGTACACGCCAGGGAAGGTTTTTGACTTAATAAATCCATTTTACAATAGTTAGCGTACGAGCATATTCAACAAATGGGTGACGGCGCTTGAAACGTTTCAACAAAGTCCCGCATGCGTTCATATACCATTCATTTCATTCGATGAATGTTTGGAGAGTTGTTGAGCACGCTCCCATGATTTTTTTGTTTTGGGATAGTAAATCAATTTTACAATAGTTTATAGGTGGTTACCGGAAAAAGAAAAAACATATTGGGAATCTAAAAGCACTTCAACAAGCAAAGTTACAACACCACCGCATTCTTTGATGGGCATTGCAACGCATGCCGGGTAAAGCTAGTATTAAATAAAAGTATAGCCATGAAAGCCAATATTCCAATAATAGTAACAAGAATAACGCTTAAATAATGCTACAAATGCTACACATGTTAGAGAGGCTCAGGACTCTTTCAACAGACTCCATTACCCACTAAGTTAGGCTTCACGCGCGGGGAACGGAGTGCGGGAGGTGCACTCTGCTGCATGACGTCACGCACTCGCCGTCTCCGTATCGCATAACGCCAGACCCCAGGAGTAAACTCAGACTCAACAGACTCCATTACCCTTTAACTTAGGCTTCCCCCGCGGGGGACAACCGAAGTTTTCCGAAGTGTTCTGATTATTTTCCTACGGCGCTATGCGACAAGAGACGACACTATTGATCTCTACATTTCTAACAGACAATGAGATATAGGCCCTAGACAGTGTATTTTATTTCACTTACTCCTCTTTCTAATCACTTTTAGAAATTTGTTTGTAAATTACATGTGTCAGTACTGTCGTTAGTAAATAGCCGTTTCCCTATTCATTATTATCATTAGGGGAAAATTACCTAAATGTTACGTATATTATACTGTACTGCTTATCACCCTCACTACAACCACCACCACCACCACCACCACCACCACCTCCACAAAAAGTTATATTTTTTCTGGTAGTTTAAGTATCATGTGCCAGTTCTGTATTAGTATGCATTATCATCCATAAAACAAATACATCCACCGGGCGAAGCCGGGCAGTACTGCTAGTGTTATACATTCGCCAAATCAATACTAAAAACACTTTAATTGTCTATATTTTATAGACTATGTGTACATGTTTCGAAACTCGTTGGTTTCTTCATCAGCACATTAATAGAATTTATCCTAAGTAGCCTTAAGGGGGGTCATACACCGTAAGTGGGAATTTTCGCATACAGTTATGAATCATATCATGGCTTCACTAATATGTAACATAGAGTTATGAAAATTGACATGTGTATAGTAAATACATTGAGCTTTCATCTAATTTAGAGAGAGTAGCAGTATATAAAGTATTTTGTGATATATTGAAAGGATAATATTCGTGATATTTTTAACTCCGTGAATCACAAAAAGACGATTTAACAATAAATACCAGTCTGAATAGAATGATTTTTTTTCATGTAAAGTAAACACATAAATAGCAAGGTTGAACCACCATGAATGTTATATTGTAAATAGTATATATTTTTTTAAATATTAAATTTGTCTTTCAAAAAATGAACAGTTTTTTGGTTTATTTTTCCAAGTATATCTCAATTATTATTAAAGATAATTTTATAAATGAGGTTCATCTCTAGGAATCATATGTTGGAATGTAATGGAGCCGCCGCTTTCATTTGAACGTCGGCCCTCAATATCAGTGCCTTGCCAGGTAATTTTCTACCACCAATCTGTAACGAAGCCACGACCCTCTAGATCAGTGCCTCGCCAGGTGCATTTCTGTTACTGATCTGTCTCTCTCTATTCATGGATAAGAACTTTGTTAAGTACCCGGCAAACCACTTAAAACCAAGAGCCGAATTTCAATCGTTTTCACGAACAGATAATCGTGAAAATTAATAAAGGTCTCTCAGAGCTGAGAAAGCCGATACCTGTAACTTATAGTATATATTGGGAATATGGGAGGATGGTTAGGCAAAAGCATGCAATAGACTTCTTTCCTTAAGGTGCTGTCTATTTCATTCTGACAAATACAAACAATTATAGCATGGATGCTACATATTCTAAACTACATGGGTTAGTAAAATAACAATGATTAACTAACATGTCAGAACAATCTTTGTTTCAGCGAACCTAGCAGCGAAGCCTAAGTGTTGAATTATTGGGTGTTAATTAAGCTTCTTACCTCAAACTGCCAGGCCGAGCAACGCAAGGCGTTGCTCCTGCATTTTACGGAGAGTGGACAGCACACACACCGTCATATCTTCAATGGAATACAGGCCCAGAATCGGTCTCATACAAGCAATTTTAATACTTCACTTGAATCCCTCCTATTTTAATTACCTCCCACTCGCTATAGCAACTTCTCGATCTGATTGGTCGGGACTACAATTACAGCAAGTACTTTCGAGCAAAGGGTGGGGGTTAATGCTGAGTAAGACTCATATGGAAAATATTCCTACGTCAGCCCCTTATCATGAACAAAATTCATTAAGAACCAATGTGGTCTGACCAAGCGGGCCATACACATTACTTCCCAATAACGAGGCTACAAGTTGACACGTTAATATTTGGTTACACGCTACAACAAATTAGAATAGGGAGCTAGCGCGAGTAACCAAATATCTAATGGCAGCAATACAAATTAATATGATTCCTGCAGGCTGGCTGAGAAAGCACTCGACATGTACAGTCATTGATACTGTAAAGAATTTCTGTACCAAGCTAGAAAAAGGGGGTACCCAAAGTTGGAATAAAACAGGGGTTGGAAACTAAGGAAATACTCACTTAATACGCAAAGTACTTCCACTACATCACAGGAATGTATCTGCCGAGTTTCATCCAGTTTCATCACATAGTTCACGAGATATTGTGTTTTTCCTATCAAACAAGCAACATTTCGGGTAAACAGATTTGAAGATTAAACACTCCATTGACAGATAGGCGCATGGTCTCACGTAATATGCTATATCTCTGCCGAAACGCTAAATGTACTTATAAAACTTAACAGATATATTTAGAAAGGTATTGTCTTTCATTTAAACGTAAAAAAAAACTTAAATTTTGACAACCGACGGTGTATGAGCCCCCTTAAACTAAGAAAATGGATACGGTATCCTTACATTTAGTTTTAAGAAATAATTAAGAAAAACATTAATAATCCATTGGAAATATCGATGAAAATTTGTGTTATTAAATAATCCTTTGAAATAGTTATGGAATTTTTTATTATAGGCAATTACAGGTGTTATCCAACAGTAATAATAGTCCTCGTTTGCCATATATCTTCTTAAAAATAACTAGTAAAAGTCTTAATCCTTTGAAAAATATCACTGAAAATTCGTAATGTACCTCATCTGGTAAACTTCCTCTTCAAAATAACTAGTTAAAGTTTTCTTCATTTTCTTTTATTGGTTATTATGTGTCCCGCTGAATATTAATAATAGTTTTCGTTTGGTAAATAGTACCTTCGAACAGGCCCGACGAGAGGGGGGGGGGGTCAGGCAGGGCTGGTGCCCCGGGGCCCGACCCTCCCAGGGGGGCCCGGCTTCCTAGGAGGATGGACCCGATATGGCATTGATTTATTATTGCCTTTATGTGACTTGCTACTGGCAATCATTTAGTGAATGCAATGAACTGTCTCTGAACAATATTACAAGGATTGAAAAACTTATTCTGTCAAGTGAACAATATTTCCCTTTACAAAGCGCTTGTGGGAAGAACAACTGTCACAAAGCGGTCAATTTAGGCGATGGGGCTTCGCTATGTATTAATCTCAGAATCTACCTGAAGACAGAGAGACCATTCCATTATTCTAAATTTAGCTTATTCGGATTATGCACCAATCCTTCAAATAACTTTCTTATCCCTTCACTTATTTCGTCAAGGCTACGAGAGCTTGGGCTGCCCTAGTGTGTTTGGTCAGCTAACTGAAGAATTTCAAATTTGGTGCGTTACATTGAGCTTAGATATTTAGAGGTGTTAGTGTCTGAAATGAATATATTGTCTAGCTAGACGTATCGTATGCCGTGCAGGCAGGCAAGTAAAATAAATTTTAAAGTAGCGTCTACACAGTAATTCACTTTATAGTTATTGTTGATTAAAGGGGCGGAACAGCGAGGTCATCGTTCCCTAGTAATCCACTTTCGCACTATGTGAAAAATTGTCATTGCTGGCCAAATATCTTGCAAAAGGATGGGATGATTCTGTTGTCAAAAGTAGATAGATGCAATGCATGAGAAATTGTTCATCTTCTCGTATACTGAATTGAGAAAACAATGCTAACAACTGAATAATCTGTATGTTTAGGTGCAGTATAATAATTATTATTATTACTGATTCATTCAATAAGCCTCCGTGGCTTAGGCGGCAGCACGCCGGCCTCTCACCGCTGGGTCCGTGGTTCAAATCCCGGTCACTCCATGTGAGATCTGTGCTGGACAAAACGGAGGCAGACAGGTTTTTCTCCGGGTACTCCGGTTTTCCCTGTCAAAATTTAATTCCAGCAACACTCTCCACTATCATTTCATTTCATCTGTCATTCATTTAATCATTGCCCCAGAGGAGTGCGTCAGGCCTCGGCAGCCGGCATAGTTCATATCCTCGCCGCTAGATAGGGGCTTCATTCATTCCATTCCTGACCCGGTCGGAGACTGGAAGCAGGCTGTGGATTTTCATTTTTTTCATTCATTCAATACGATCAACATATCCTAGGTACTTGGGTTCGTGCGCAAATCATTTCTTATTAAGGTTTTTATTGAAAAACTAAATTACTATTGGTAATAGAGTTCGGGAATGTCTCCAAAGACTGAAACTAAGGTAACATTCCAGTATTTTACTGGATTGAGTATTTAATTAACCAGGATAAAATGACAATTAAGCTAGGAAACTGACCACTCAACTTTTTTTTCCAATTCCTCTCATGGAACGTCAGTGGTAGGGGCAGTGGTAGAGGCAGAAGGGGCAGCAGGAATGCAGGATTCGGCTTCCCGACTGCGGTGTCATTCGTAGTCTTACTCAACAGATAATAATGGGCCTATTTGTCGTTACGGTAGTTGTTAATTCATTTAGGGACTTGCGTCATTTAACCCGTGTACTTGGTAGCCAGTAGGTCTAGTATCACTGGCTGGCAATGAGCCATTAGAGCTCGGTTGGGAATCGTTTGCATCAAATTGTTCTGTAGATATAATTCAGTATTTGCTGATGCGTTAATTTTCCGGTTTGTTTCTGAAGGCCTCCACATTATTGAATGAAGTTCACTGTAAAACAGTAGTTTTCGCAAATATTAATGAAGTAAATTATAAGATTCTCAAACAGCGAACAAAATAGAAAACAAAAAACGTGCGAATTGTGTAGAATGAAGGGGAGGCTAGTGGTTGTTGTATAATAAGAGAGGTGTATTGGCAAGAGAGAATAGAAACTTAGACCCTCTTAAAACCACCACACTGTGCTGTGCTATGGCCCCTGTGACATGATCAATCGCATGCCATATTCTTAGTTGCCAACTGAGAATGCGTTGCCTGTCGCGACTATTACTGTAATTATTAGGGTTAAGAGTAGATTAGGTGTCCCTGGACTTGAAATAAGGTACTATCCCGGCATTTGTGTGGAGGGAGTGTGAAAAAACCACACTCAGGATAGCCACTGTCAGCACCAGGATTTGAACCTCCGATCTGCCGACCTGCTGTAGACCCCCATCACGGTCATTGGTGCGCTACACCGCGAGGTCTTACTTAAAGGTGCGAGAGATTTTATTTCAATATCGGAGAGGCTTTACTATAGCCACTAAATGTCAATGGTCATCAAATCTTTACTCCAAAATATCACAAAAATAATTACCCAAATGGCCTATAACTCAATAATTTAGACCTAATTTTTGCAAAATTTCCCGGAGGAAGACCCCTGGACCCCACTCTGAGCTTGGTGATATTCCATACCCCCAGATCCCCGGTGTGTCCACTCCCCATAATCTTGACTTAAATCCGCCCCTGATGGTCACCCGTCATAGATAGGATTGTGGTCTTTAGGAGAACCTGACTTTAGTTTTGCTTACAGCAAAGCAATATTAAATAATAAGAAATCCACTAACTGCAAATTACAAAATATAGTTCAAATTCACATTTTCTGCTTTTGTGAAAACAATCACTGATGAGCTGCAATCTACTGATAGCACATAATAATTTGACTTACGTATGCGTTTACCTTTAATTAATTATTAAAATATATTTTGCTTTGTTTAATGTACAAATACCGGTATGTGTGATCGCCGTTCAACCAAAACATGTATTAGCGTTTAGGCGTGACTCTTCAAGGGCAGCAAGTTTTATGAATATCAACATAAAAGCACTATATGTAAAACGTATTTTAAAATACGTCTTGACTTTGTGTAAAAATCATGTTTTCATTATGAAAAGAGATTACGTCATATGTCGCAGAGGCCATAGTACTGCACATTGTACAGTATACCCTTTCCGCCTCTTTTAACATGCAGTTCAGAGAGCTAAACTTCCTGTTGATTAATTTTTGAGTCTTAGGACGTCATGGTCATCAGTCCTTTCTACTTACTGTGCCTGTAGAACTCTGTCCGACAATCTATATCTGAAGTTAATCATTTATTTTTAATCAATTTGGGATAGAATTAAGGAGGAAATGAATGTACGATTGTGCCTTTTATAGGGTGAAAATGATGAATCGTGGAAAATAAGCTTAGAATCGCCGACGGTGGAATTCTAACCCACCGGTTTCCGAGTTCATGGACAACAGCATTTTTCAATGTGAATTTTCCCCCATGTTAAATACCGCAAATGCAATGAAATTACTGTCCGGTAAATGCATTTTTTTTCCAATTTGTGTTCGACGAGCATAACTTATTGCTTTTACGAGTATCACTGAAGTTCTACAATTATTGATATCAAAGAGGATCTGCAGAGCTTTAAAACTGAACACTGTGCATGCTTACAGTGTTACCTCATCTGTACAAAGTTAGATCTGTAAAACCCCAAAACTAAACAGTATAGTGAATTTAATGAAAATCACTACCTAGTTATCGATAGCTTTACTCGTGATATTTTTGTTAACTGAAAATAATGCATTGGCACCCGCTTTTCAGGTATAAACATTGAATTTGCAAATAATTTTGCATGCCATCCTCCAGTTTCACTGTTGTAAATTTTACATACCAGCATTAACTTATTTATATTGATAGTAATTCACCCTCTGCTTATCTAATAATTAATAAATATAGTCTGGATTTAGTGGGATATATAATTGAAATGTTATTAATACAGTAAGCCTATATTATTATACAGTATTTATTGCAGCCAATGGTCATATTAGGACAATTGAACGCCCGTAGGCTCCACAACAAGTTCAATTTCAAGTAGTTCCAACGTTAGCTACCAGACGCCACTGTCACTGACACGCAGTGGCGAACGTTGGAACTTGATAGAGCGTTTCTAACCAAATAACCTACAAATTTTAGATACACACTACGAATTGTAGTGGTAGGTTCTTTTACATGCCATAAATCTAAGACATGGGCCCACCGGCTTTACTTCCCCTCCGAATAAAGGCAAACTTAAGGATTTTAATGCTCTTAAAAATCCGGCGACTTTGGACTGGTTTAAACCCACGATCTTGGGCATAGCAGTTCATCATGCTACAATTATTATTATTATTATTATTGCTTGCTGTTTTTTATGTTCTTGTAATTGATTTCGTGATGAACATTTTGTGCAAAAAGAATTGCGCAAAACCAGTTTGTGCAAATTTACGAGGATTTTCGTAAATTAATTTTACAGAGTTTAGTAATAGAGGGGACCCCGGGAGATTCCATCCCCAGGGCCCGTCGCCGCTCTCCACGGCCCTGCCTTCGAAATAACTAGCAAAGTTTTATAACGTAGTTGCACAAATTTAGTTCTTTATAACGGAGATGTAGCCTACGTCGCATGTAGCCAAACCTCCAGAAACCGACAACCTACAGTATAATCCTACTCAGAGCATCAAGTCTTTATACGTTCAGTTCCAAAAGTTAACCATGTTGCTATTCCTGCAATTGTCATTTATATCTCTTGTTATGAAAATGTATATCGGAATAGACATTCCTTCAAGAACTGACAACCTACAAATATTTTATACGATGTTTCTATGTACCAATATGCAGCGGCATCTCGAATCTAGGAAAATCAATTGAGTTTAAGTTGTTTAAGAACGTTGGAAATTGAACTGTGATCGCATATTTCAACATTGTATAATACCAATAAATATTTTAACGTTTAAGTTAAATATTCGCACAAGAATATCATGGTATAGTTAACATTCGAGACTGAGAGCGTAGCAGCGAAGTGGAGACTTGATGATCTAAGTTGGATGTTTCGAGGTTATTAAACACCGTTAATCCACGACATGTTCAACAAGAGGAATAACATATGAGGTTTGGATAGTCATACAAAATTATTTTATCAATTTCCAACATTTATTTTCTTTTTAGACGGGGGCCAGCGACGCACCAGACCAACAGAGGATGCACCACGCCAAAATGTCCACGACGAAGACGGATCGGACATCACCGGGTACGAGTGGAGGTCGCTCGTTCCCCTAGAATATACCAAGGGCATGCCAGTTCCAACCGAGCACAGGGTTTGGAACTTGGCATCTGCCCTGAAACAGCAGCTGATCTACACGCCGGTAAGGAGGGATCATCACGATACCCAGACCATCTTATACCTCCTGTCGGCGTGGGATTCCCTGGACGCTAGCCAACAGAAGTATACTTACAACCGGGCGAACTTGCTGTACGCGGCCCTCACCAAGGGCCGTCCAGCTCGACAGTGCAACCGGGGACAAAGTTATCGACACAACTCCAGGAGTCCAGTACCACCCGTAAGCCCGGGGTCACATCCGCGGGGCCACATGGCCAAGTCGAGGCCGCGGAACACGCGGAGATGGGCGAGGGGCACCCGCCAAGTGAATTTTTAGCTCCTCAGAATTTCTCGATGACGACGGTCCACGAGTGGAACATCAGCTTCGCGACTCCAGCTGACTGAGTCATGGAGAACGATCTTCGATTACGAGGACGCCCAGACAACCTTCCGAGAGCAGTGAAATTCCGTGTTCGTTGATCGTACGCTCTCTCCAGAGTGCTGCTGTGTCTCAGTGCTGTGTTCCCCGAACTGTGGACTTGTGTTTGAATCAGTCTTTTCTTTCTGCTCTGTTGTATTTGATTTGTTTGGACGGGTTTCCATGTCTTTCCCTTAAAAGCATGAGGGTCATGTTATTTATGTTTGGTTTGGCCTGTATTATAAATTTTTGCAAATAAAGTAAGGAAGAAAAATTCAAACAAACTGTCTTGGTTTTGCAGACGACATGGCATTATTGGTGAAAGATTTAGAGGAAGCCAAAACACAGATATCAGAGCTCCAGACCATTGCAAATAAAATAGGCCTTAAGATATCATTTGGAAAAAAAAACAGAAATCATGCCACAAAAACCAACACCATTAAAGGAAATACAAATTAATGATACAAATATTAAAATTGTAACACGATTCAAATATCTAGGAGAGTTAATAACAAACAACTTAAATGAGAAAGCATCAATTCAAATAAGAACCAACAAGTTATCTAGGGCACAAAAAATAACATGGGAAACTTACAAAAAGAAATGCTTATCAATTAATGCAAAAATTAAACATTACAATACAGTCATAAAACCGGAAGCCACATATGCAGCAGAAACATTATTCCATCTAAATGAACATTCTAAAACCGAAAGATTACAGAAGATTGAAAGGCGATTGGAAGAACTTGTATCAATAAAGGATATAAAAAAGATGGGCATTGGCGAATAATACCTAACAATATGGTCTATAACAACCTAGAACCCACTACTGATACCATGCGGAAGAAAAGACTATGATTTCTTGGGCACTTCATGAGTATGCCAGATTCAGGTCTTCTAAAACAACTAGTACAGTACAATCTTGCCTCAAAAACACAACAACTGGATGCCGATGGTTAAAAGAAATCAGAGAGGACTTAAAAGAAATTGGCCTAACAACAAAAAATGCTGCTAATAAGAAAAGTTTAACTACAGCACTTAAAATATAACGTTTCATTTTCCACTCACAAAAAAGAAAATTCCTACAAGAATATTTTCCGCCCAAGAAAGGGCAAGACGATCAATACGCATGAAGAATTACTGGGAGGACCGCAAGGCTCGTACAGTTCCTACAAGTCGACGAACTAATGGTTGGTTAAAGTGATCCTATGTGGTCTCAAAAGGCGAAGAAGAAGGCACCCGACCTTACTACTGGTGCCTCCGACATGCAGTTAAACTACGATCATGACGAATAGAAGGACCTAGTGTGAGGACTCCGCCATTTTAGCACGGTAGTTTCTGGTCCCGCCGCTACAAGCACTGTAAGCGATTATGTCCAACACGTGCTGTGTTTCCGTCGAGCCGGGTCGTAGAAAGTGCGCGAGAAGTTACTGTGTGAGATATTTGTGTGAATTAAATTGGATTTTCTTTGCTTTCAGTTCTTAAATTCAGTTCATTGTGTCTTGTGTACATCAGCGTTTTGTGTTTTGTGTACTTCAAACATATTTCTTATGTGGCTTGGTTCATTTAATAGTTCAACATGCCTTATTGTTTTGTACCTGGCTGTAAGTCAGGGTATGGCCGAGTAGTTGACGATATACGATTCTTTTCACCACCGAAGGATACAAATCAATTTGAAAAATGGGCCAGAGCTATTCCACGAAAGGATACGAAGTTAACGCGTAGTAGTAGAATTTGTCAAATTCATTTCTCTGCTGATTTGATAGTAAAATCAGATAATTTTACAGTGAATGGTGAAGAAGTGGAAATCTCTCGTGTGTGGTGGAAGTTACGTCCTGGAGCAGTGCCTCATTTTCCCCCTAATTTACCGAAGTAGTAAGAATAAGTCCCGTAAAGCTCCCAACAGGAAAAAGAATCTCGACACCACCAGAAAAAGAAGAAAGAAGATTGAAGATGGGAGTGGAGCAACGAATGAGGCATTAAAAGGTCAGTCCAATGTTGATAAGAATTTGGGTCATTCTAGTGTACTTACTGATGCTGAAAAGACTATAATATTGCTCAAAAGGCGCCTAAAGAATGCTAACCGTAATTTAATTCGAGTTAGATCCCGCCTCAACTCAGCAAAATCGAGAATTAATTTGCTGGAGAAGCAGGTTCGAATTTCACAGGCATTTAATTACAAAGATAACGATTACAGTGGCGGATCCAGGCCTTGCGATGCCCTGGGCGATATGATAAGGTGGGGCCCACAACAATAGAAAAAAATTATCGAATAAAATGGAAAATAGTTTGGTAATAATAATAATAATAATAAAATAAAGAATAGTTACAATATTTTGAATACACTACAGTACATTATTTTAATAATATGAAAGAAACCTTTAAGTCCCCTTGAATAAGATTATGTAAACAATGAAATATTAAAATATTACTTTGCGACTTTTTTCCCGACTGAAGACTTGAATTATTTCACTGAAATCTTAACTTGCTAAACGGTCTCGAGAGGTCATAGCTGCACTGAAGAAAGGAAGATGAATTATAAATTAGTTTGAAAAGTATACTTAATTAATTAATTAATTAAATGTAGAAAAATCCATGGCGCGGGGCCCCTAGGACCGCGGAGCCCTGGGCGGTCGCCCTCCTCGCCCTCCCCTGGATCCGCCCCTGATAACGAACACCTTAGCAAGAAATGCCAGGAAAAATCTCCCAATGGAATGAGGTACAGCAATGAATTCATTTTAGAGTGTTCATTGTTGAGAATAAAATCACCGAAAGGATCCCGTCATTGTCGGCGACATAATCTCTTGCCTGTGCCTTCAGAAAGTCACTTGAGAAAACTTTGTAAAGGACTTAAGTGCCCTTATGGAGTTAATACGCATCGTATAAATGCTATTTAAGACTATTTTAAGGAAGAAAAGAATGATAATTCACGTTACGGTGTTGTAATTTTCGAAGAAGAGAAGCTAAGAGAAGAAATCGAGTTAAATAGCTTTTCTGATAAAGTAGATGGATTAGTTGATTTAGGTGGACACACACCTGACCTCCAGAAGAACGTACTTGCAAATCACGCTCTAGTGTTCAAGTTCGTACCTGTCGTGCATAATTGGGTGCAGCCAGTTGTTGTTTATGCAAGCAAAAATGCTACTCCAGGGGTTTTTCTCGCAAAAATTATAATATAGTCTAGGTGATTTTGCAGTTAGAAGAGGCTGGGGCGAGGGTGGCTGGCTTTACTTGTGATGGTAGTCAATCAAATACAAAGGCCAGGAATTCGTTAGGAGTCAGTGGCAAGACAAGCTCTCTACAATCTCACATCCTTAATCCTGCAGATGTTACGAGAAAGATCTGGGCTTTCTCCGACTGTATACACCAGGAATCTGTGCGTTCCGTAACATGCAATGAAGACCGTAGTTCTTATTTCCGTGAATTATATTTTCCATTGTGCCCTGCCGTGCTATTTTAATTGTAACCGCTAATTACTTTTTAAAAGAGTATTAGTTACAAAGTAATTCGTTTCCCTTAGCACCATCCCTAAGACCAGCTGACCCCGGCAGTGTGGAACTTGCCCACTCTAGCGCTGCCTGGCGAGGCGCGCTTGAACTTCAGGAGTCTCCTCACTTTCTCCTTCTATTCGTCATGCTACGATAGTAGAAGAGAAAGCATAGGGGTTTGGATAGGACGTGTCATTTAGGACTTAGCACCTGTCCGATCGCGATCGCGATTTACCAGGCATCATGAGTATTCATTAACATGGGTAGATAAATATATATATGTACATATAATTATGTGCACATACAGTATATATAGGGTTGGAATTGTAGGGCCAGGGAAAACCGCATAGGCAGAAAGGAAAGATTTCCTACACGTAAAACCTGGCAGTTTGGTTATTGCCACAAGCAAGGAATGTGGTTATGGAAATTAGTAGGTTGTTGTTAGTTGGGAGAAGGTATCATGCACCAGATCCATGTCCGTCTTCTCGCCAGTTCGTCTCCGGGAAATCCGTTAGAACTCGGCACTGCTGGGATCAGCGCGGACCTTGCCGGCTACCCAGCAGCGGAACAAGGATCCTGAGAACCTGCTCCACCACCCGATATCCATGGGGTCCCTGGTACCGAGCCTCCGTCACCGGAGAGTGGGAGGGGGGCCTCGCCTACCGGAGCAGGGGCCTAGTGGGCCGGGGGGTGCGGGTACTCTTTCGGGGCCTCCCCAGAAAAGAAAAAAAAAGGAGGGCTCGCGAGCTGTCTGTTCTAGCGGAGGAGGCAGTCAGCAGGTTACAAAAGGAGGGGGAATTAAAATAATAACATGTTTTGCTTATCAAGCGAGCATCGTCAGATCTCAAAAGGGTAAATCTACAAGACGAAATAGCTCTACGAAACACTACCAAAGTCCACAGTGTCAACCATGAATACACTCGCCCATTCAACACCAACTCTTAGTAGTTAGTTGTTGTTGTTGTAAGGGGGCGGAACAGAAACTCTCTTAGGAGCGACGCAATCTTAATAAAGTGCGGCTAGTAGGCCTACTGCTGTGGAATACTGAATTGTTTATCTCCCTGAAAGAAATATTTATAAATATCTACAAGGTTGCAAGGTTAAAAATCAAAATGCCACTCACAAAACAACCGCCCTCCACCAACTAAACCAGAATAGAGATATAAACACTTGGAGAAGCGTAAATCACGATACCTTACACTACAAAATGGTGGCATCCATGACGTCGTGGAGGACACTAAAGGTTTAAACATGCAGACATGTTAAATTCGAAATTTAATGTTTTTCAGTCGGTCAACACAGTTGTAACAAATTCTAATGTGTGGTTCCCTAATCCCGAAGAAAAATCGTCATCCAAGTGTATTGATTATTTTCATTTAAAAAATAATAATTCAGGATTAGGGAACCACCCATTACAATGGAGTAAAATCGTGATGACCGACTGAAAAACATTAAACTCCGATTATTAGAGCAACATTTAAAATGGCTCCCAACACGATAATTAAATGGATGTGTTAATAAGATTTTCCATAGAAACACAAACCTAACCTCGGGCTTACCCCCTTGATTGTAGTACAAGCTGTATTTTCGTCCTGACATTCGTCTAAACTGATAGCAGCCAATGGATTCCTCCAGACAGTCATCTATCCTTGAGGTGGCCTATGCCTTTGTCTCGCCATGGCTTTAGAAGAGTGCAATGCAACTTTCCAATGAAATTGAACCACTAAAATTGTCTTATGAACATTCCTAACTCACGATCGAACCTCGTACTTGAACTCATCTGACTGCATCCGCATGTAACGACGCACTTCACAGTTGTTTGAGTCTTTTGACTGGTTTGATGCAGCTCTCCATGCCTCCCTGTCCTGAGCTAATCGTTTCATCTCTACATAGCTCCGACACCCTACATCCGAGGCAATCTAACATATTCTAACCTTGGTATACCCCTACAGTTCTTGTCCTCGACCCTTCCTTCCATAACTAAGCTTGCTATTCCTGGGTGTCTTAGTATGTGTCCTACCAACCAATCTCTTCTCTTCATTAGCAGTCGCCAGAAACATCTCTCCTCTCCCACTCGCCTTAATACCTCTTTGTTTGTAACCCTATCTACCCATCTGATCTTCATCATTCTCCTGTAACACCACATTTCAAATGCTTCAATTCTCCTCTTTTCTGCTGCACCAATAGTCCAAGTTTCACTTCCATAGAGCGCCACGCTCCAGACAAAGGCTTTCAAAAATGACTTCCTAATACCTAAATCTATATTCGATGTCAGCAGATTCCTTTTTTGTAGAAATGCTTTCTTTGCCTGAGCCAACCTACTTTTTATATCCTCTTTGCTTCGACCATCACTGGTTATTCTGCTTCCTAAGTAACAGAAGTATCCTACTTCCTTCAGCTTTTCACATGCCAATTTGATCTCCATAGAGGTTTCTGATTTATTTCGGCTGCATTCCAGTATTTTTGTTTTACATTTATTAATTTTCATCATGAATTCTTTCCGTAAGACGGAGTCCATACCATTCAAAAACTCATTCAAATCCTCAGGCTTGTCGGCCAAGATGACGATGTCATCAGCAAATCTCAGAGTTGAAATTATTTCTCCTTGAATCTTCACTCCCACTTTAATTTTTTCTCTAATTTCCTTCATTGCTTGTTCAATGTAAAGATTGAAAAGTATGGGTGAGAAGTTGCAGCCTTGCCTTACACCTTTCTGAATACCAGCTTCTCTCTCATGTCCTTCAACTCGAATGACTGCTGTCTGGTTTCTGTACAGATTGTATATCACCCTCATATCCCTGTACTTTATTCCAATCGATTTCAAAATGTCAAACAATTTAGTCCAATCAACATTATCAAAAGCCTTTTCTAAGTCTACAAAAGCCATGAACGTTCTCTTATCTTTCCTTATTCTACCTTCCAAAATCAGCCTAAGACTTAGTACAGCTTCCCTTGTTCCTACATTTCTCCTGAAACCAAACTGGTCTTCACCCAACTCCGTTTCTATCTGGTTTTCAATCCTCTTGTAAATTATTCTAGACAGGATCTTTGAAGCATGAGTAATCAAGCTGATTGTACGGTAATCTTCACATCTGTCAGCTCCCACTTTCTTTGGTATAGGGATGATTACATTCTTCTTGAAATCAGGGGGTACCTCACCTGCCTCATAAATCCTACACACGAAGTGAAATAACCTGATCAGACCTTCATCTCCTATGCAGCATAGCAACTCAATCGGTATATCATCTATGCCTGGTGCTTTGTTCCTGCATAAGTCTTCCAAAGCTCTATCAAATTCTGATCTCAATATTAAATCTCCTTTCGCATCCTCATCAATTTCCTCCTCCCTTTCCATTACATGATTCTCAATCTCCTTTCCCTTATACAAACTCTCTATGTAAGCTTTCCATCTCTCAACCTTTTCTTCCCTATCTGTTAGAGGCTTTCCATTTGTGTCCTTAATATTACAGCACTTTGTCTTCTTTTCCCCAAAAGTATTCTTAATCCTTCGATAAGCTGTGTCTACTTTTCCTAATTTCAGACAATTTTCTATACCTGCACATTTCTCTTTCAACCATTCTTCTTTCGCTTCCTTGCACTTCTTGTTAACCTCATTTCTCAGACGTCTGTATTCTGCTTTCCCCTTTTCATCTCTTACATTCTTGTGTTTCCGCCTTTCATCCATCAATTCTAGTATATCCTGAGTGATCCACGGTTTTCTACCTATTCTTTCTTTCCTACCAATGTTTTCTTCTGCGGATTTTGTTATTTCATTCTTCAAAAGTGCCCATTCGTCTGCAATTGAAGTTTGTTTAGGGTTTTTCATTAGTCCTTCCTTTATACTCTTCTTGAATCTTTCGTTTACATCCTTCTCTTTCAGTCTGTCTATTGCCCACCTTTTTGGCTTTTGACTTTTCTTCAGTTTCTTCAACTTTAATCTGCATTTCATTACAACCAGATTGTGGTCAGAGTTTATGTCAGCACCAGGATATGTTTTACAAACCAAAATCTGGTTTCGAAACCTCTGCTTGACCATAATTAAGTCGATTTGGTAACGCCCTGTATCTCCTGGTCTCATCCATGTGTATATTCTTCTATTGTGGTTATTTAATAAGGTGTTAGCTATGACCAATTCATGCTCGGTGCAGAATTCTACCAGCCTGCTTCCTCGATCATTCCTTTCACCTAATCCGAAATCTCCAACTATCTTCCCTTCTCTCCCTTTTCCTACCACAGCATTCCAATCTCCCATTACTATAATATTTTCATCACCCTTGATATACCTCAGAATTTCGTCTATTTCTTCGTAGACCTTTTCAACATCCTCATCATCAGCTTGACTGGTAGGCATATAGACTTGTACCACTGTGGTGCACGTAGGTTTAGTATTGATTTTTGCTACAATAATCCGTTCACTATATTGCTCATAATATTCCACCTGCTGTCCAAGTTTCCTACTCAATATGAGGCCAACCCCTGCTTGGCCATTGTTTGATTTAGTGCTAATGACCCTATAGTCTCCTGACCAAAAGTCCTGTTCTTCCTGCCAGCGCATTTCTCTAATCCCAACCAAATCCAACCTCAACCTATCCATTTCCCTTTCTAAGTTTTCTAACCTTCCACTTCCTAGCAGACTTCTAACATTCCACGCTCCGATCCGTAGAATGTCAGATTTCCTCTTTGTCACTTCTGTGATGTTAACCCCCTCTCGAGTAGTCCCCACCCGGAGATCCGAACGGGGGACTAGTTTACCTCCGGATTGAAATTTTACAAGGGAGGAGGCCATCATCACATGTAATTATGCATAGAGAGGTGCATATCCTCGGGAATAGCATACGGCTGTAGTTTCCCGTTGCTTTCAGCCGTGAAGCGGACGCAGTGTAGCCATTATTTGGCTTATATTATCAATATCTTAACCGTCTATAAGACTAGTAAAGAATTGATTTATTCTGAAAGGCTGCTACTCCCTTTCAGAATAAGTAAAGAGCAATTCTACTAACAAAAATAATAACCTTCTACCGTACTAACAATTAAATACCAATATTCTACTAACAAAAAAAATACTAAATTTCCACCAACAACAAATACTACCACTAAAACAGTCTGTCACCAGGCACACTCACATGCACCCTCACACATCACAGTCTACTGAAACAATGAACTATAACTAATAAACAATGCAACTGCTACCGGACACACTCACACACCACAGTCTAATAGAACAATGACATATATCTAATAGACAAACTAACTACCTACTTACAACTAAAACTAACTACATACTTACTGTACTGTTATTTGAATTGACAATATTTACAAAATGCAATTTAGATAGAAAATACTTACAAAATGTAATTTAGATTCAAAATAGTCACAAAATGCAAATTAAGGGGGACGTATGCAAAATTGCACTCCAGTAAAAAAAAAGTATTTTAACTCCCAGAGTTTTTAATATAATGCTATAGAATTTGACACAGATGATTATCCCCTTATTAACGCTGGTTAACTCAACAAAAAAAATGGTTAAGATTTTCACAAATCGAAACAAGTCACGCGGTTTATAATCGTTCACTAATAGGTCCTAAAGGAGGATCGGGGTGTGTAGCACGACCAATCATGGTGCACCATGGATTGCCCTACAACTCGAGGACTCGCGGATGATTAGCTAGGAAAATGTCAACCCCGACGGATTTCTGAGTTGAGTTCGGTTTTTCCCCTTTTTCTAGTGAATTTGAAGCGGACCCTCTAATCTTTCCCTCCCCTAGCTGCCTTTCATAGCTCTACATCCTTCCAAGTCTCTCAATTCTCCTTTTCGAGGGTTGAAGGCATTTTTTCTCACTGTCTTTGAATTTTATTTTTGCCCATTTTTGTCTTAGTCTGTAAGTTAAATGTAAGTCTGTAGTTTTAATTGTTGTAGTACGTAGCCTACTTCACGTTGACGGCTTCGGGGGCGTAGTTGGTAGCATGATGAGCTTCCATGCCCAAGATCGCGGGCTCAAGCACGGCCGAAGTCGTCGGACTTTTTAAAAGCGTTAAAAGCTAAATTATATAGGTTAAACATTTGACAAACGCTCTTAGGTTCCATCGTTCGTCGCCAGGAGCCGACTGCGGTGGCATCTGGTTATCAAGTTCTGAACTAGTAGTCGTTGCCCGTGGCGTTTGGCGGCAAACGTAGGAACTACTTAAAAATCAATGTCTGCAGTCCTTACTTGAATTTAAAACAGATAACACACACTAATTTAGGGTCTTTATATTTGCTTGGCAAGGACAGCTAGGTTACAGCAAGGTTACAGCTACAAATCTGACCACTTATAGAATTATATGTTCAAACTTAGTATTTTAAATTTTGTGTTACTTAAAAATGACATGAAAAAATCCACAACCTGCTTCCAGTCTCCGACCGGGTCAGGAATGGAATGAATGGAGCCCCCATCTAGCGGCGAGGATATGAATTGTGCCGGCTGCCGAGGCCTACTTTAGAGCTACATTATAAGTATATTGCCGCTGTTAGTTAGGTCTTGCAAGGAGAAATGACAATGTGCCAGTTTTGTTCACAAATGACGAGCATTGGTAAAGTGCATTTTTTAAAATCCAGTGTTCGTCACCGGCATTTCTAACAAAACTAGGCACGTGAGCACGAAATAACGAATCACATATGTTACAGAAACAATTACCAACTATATCACGCACTTGTAACATTTTAAAATGTCGGAACATAACACGCATGCACATAATTAACTCGCGCATGTGCTTAGCACATGTGAGAAGCAAATGGCGCGTCAAGACAGCTCAGCTCACAGGAGATGTTTGACGCAGGGAATCGCCTATTACATCGCTCGCATGATATCGCAAAGTTGCTCCTTATCGGCAACGAAGTTATGACGCATCTCGTAAGACTTCGTGCGTTGAGAAAGACCCGTTGACATGCTTATTTTTTGTACTTATATACGAGAGTGACGAAGACTGGATCAGTGACGAAAACCGGTACAGTTACCTTACCTAGTTACAATCTTGCCTGATCTGGACTACTCTAAACGGATACGTAAGATCTAGTGTGCAGGCTTTAATATATTGTATTGTTATATCGCTCAACTATTTACACGTGCTTAATACACAATCGTAACTCAAACTTCTAAAACAACATAGAAGAGACTGAACAGCTAATAACTAGATTCACTGCGAATTGTAATACTAACTATAGTGAGTCTCTACCTTAAAAGACAGTACGCATTAAATGGGGCGCGCTGATGCCAGATCTACTGCATATCTACTTCAGAGTCACAACATCAAACAAATGAACATCAAAGTCCGCGCGTCATCCGTGACGTCATCGATTACACTAATAATCCCCTTGGACACGTACGTATCGTGGTATATACTTGAACCTAAACACTAATAAGAGCGTATGGATAAGAAATTAGTCATAACTTCTTAAATGTTTCCTTATTGACAATTAATGAAATTAAATACCAAATGGTATGGAATAATTAATTTTCCACCTTAGTCAATTGTTGCGTCCTGAAGGTCGCTAATCATTGTTTATTTATTATTTATTATGTAGTATTTGTCAATTTAATAGTTGTATATAGTTGGTCTGTTGACTTGTGTAGTAGTGGCTTCCTCCCTCTAGCGGGAGAATTTTGTATCGTAGTTGTTGTGTTCTAGCAAGCATGGCAAGACCATGTTTCAGGCCTCAGCGCCATTGTTAATAAATAATTATACAGTCCACTTTTATGTCAATCTTATTATATAATACGCTAAGGCTAAGGTGTATGTATCACAAAACTCAAGCTCCTAAACCAGAAGGAGTTAGAAGGTGTGGTTTGTACCAAAATCTTCCAAATCGTCTCAATAGTACAGTAAAAATCTTGCATTTCTTGGAAAGTCAACGGAAATATATGTATTTGTTTATAAAGTGCTTTTAAACAAATAAACAAGACGATAGCCCCTACGAGAACTCTGTCGCCTACAGCCCGCATAGCACTAGGACCTGGGCGGGTAGTCTGTACACATGGGGCACACACAACCCATTATACAAGAGGTCTCGCACGAGTCCGCTAGTAAATTATTATGTGTGTTATTTGAAAAACTACCAGGGAGATGTAGCCGACACTATAGCCTACATTTTTGGTCATCCGGAACCGGATTTATTGGATGAACTTTCGTCAGACGTACCGAATGGCTACGACTTGGATTACTGAGCTAAGTACCTAGATCTGGCAATTATTTATACTATCTATCTTTCTGTTATCCTGTCCCAATCACTCTTACCATGGATGCGACGCGCGCAGTTGCCAAAGCCAGTCTCACGCGACTCGTAAAATATATTGATGAGGCTCTGATATCCAGGGTATAATAGTAAGACTGAAAGAATTATCCAACATCCTCGATAAATTTGAAAGAGCCCAATCTCAGATAGAAATGTTTGAAGACTTTGAACTGCATGCTCAAGACAGGGACTGTTTTGAAACAATGTTCTTTGGCGCGGAAGCTAGAATGAATTCATTAGTCATGCCCAGCTCAGGCGTATGTAACAGTCATCAGGAAAGTGATCAACATCCTTCTTCAAGCACTAGTGCCAGTAAACGTTCAATTAAGCTCCCTACAATAAGTTACCGTCATTTGCCGGCGACGTAACTCAGTTCAGACACTTTCACGACACATTCGTCGGCCTCATTGTTAATAATGAATCTCTTGACAATATACAAAGATTCCATTATTTACTCAGCTCACAAACTGGCGAGGCCCACAATGTCATTGCAAATCTCCCAGTCATAAATGCTAATTTTCAAGTAGCATTCGACAGCATTTATACTCGCTACAACAATGCACGTTTAATTGCATCTGCTCACATTAAACAATTACTCAATTTGCCCTCTATGAATAAAGTTTCGGCGAGTGAACTTCGCGCTCTGCTAAATCAAGCCATGAGTAATATGAATGGCTTAAGTCCCTTGAGTTGACGGTCCCGCTAGAAGAATTGTTGATGTCTCAACTGATCTTAGAAAAAAGAGAAATGTCAATTCGAAAGGAGTATGAATCTACACTAGACTCTAAAACATTTCCTACGTTTCAACGGCTTTATGAATTTTTAGAAACCAAGCGCAAATCGATTGAAATTGTAAATTCTAGTCATCCCGCAAGGCTAAACAACTTGACTAGTAACAGGATCCAAGATTTCTCCAGCCGTAAGCATACTACAGTAGTAAAGCAGTCTTATCTCAACTGCTTTAAGTTGTATTTACTGCAACCAATCCCATGCATTATATAAATGTCACGGTTTCACCCGACTTTCTGTCCAAGAGAGCAGAGACATTGTTAAACAAAGAAACCTCTGTTTCAATTGTTTGAAATCGGATCATCAGGTAAATACGTGCAAATCTGTTGGCTGTCGTACCTGTGGTAAGTGGCACCATACTCTTATTCATCTAGATGTTTCACAACAATCAGAACCTCGTCATTATCAACTAGATGTTTCCCGTAACAATGGTGTCAGTGACTGTCGTCAACAATCAGAGTCTATGACTGCTAGTTATCGCACATTAAAGGTAGTGCCCAGTAAACAAATCCTCTTATCTACAGCTATTGTGTAGGTCAAGGACAGTAACGGTAGACTACAGATATGTCGAGCGTTACTGGATTCTGTCTCACAATCCTGCTTCATCTCGAATCGTGTGCACAGCGATTGAAATTTAAAACTTCGTAGAAGGCCCAGTAGGGTACCAATTCAAGGCATAGGTAACACTATTTCGGAAACAAAACACACAATCTCTGCTGAAATCAATTCATGCTCAAGTAATTTTACGGTGTCAGTTGATTGCCTAGTGCTTCCCAAGGTTACTGACGACTTGCCCGGGCACTTCATTGATTCATCAAGCTGGAATTTACCCACACATCTCCCACTAGCAGACCCTGCATACTCTCAGCCTGGCAAGATTGACATTCTACTCGGTACAGAAGTCTGCTCTTACATTCAGCGGTCAGGTAAACTAACCAGAGACCTCAATCACCCAGTTTTACAAGATCCTTTCTGGAAGGTACAAGGGTGATGCAACCTGCGCCAATATTTCACAGTGGCCGGTGGTCTCATGCTTTGCCAAAACAGACACTGATATCCATACTCAACTCCAGAAATTCTGGGAACTAGAAGAGATGCACTTGACTCCAAGAACCAGGGATGAAAGGGAATGTGAAGCACATTTTGTTCAGAACACCACTAGAGACTCTTCAGGAAGGTTTGTGGTTCGACTACCATTTCGAGAAGACCCCAAGAAATTAGGCGATTCCTTTCAAATGGCAGCCAAGCGGTTCTATTTACATGAAAGAAAAATGAGTAGAAACCAAAACTTGAAAGAAGACTACAATAATGTTATGGATGAATATGAATATCTGGGACACATGGAAACAACCCACTCTACTGTTACCCCAGTTTACTACATGCCCCATCACGCTGTTTTCAAGGATTCCAGTTCCACAACCAAGAAACGGGTTGTATTTGATTGTTCTGCCAAAACCAGCAGTGGCACTTCTTTGAACGATTTACTATTGGTTGGACCTAGAATTCAACAGGAGCTCTGTTCTATCATTGTTAGGTTCCGCACTCATCCCATAGCATTTACTGCTGACATCGCAAAAATGTATCGTCAGGTACAAATAGACCCCAGAAATTGTGCCTACCAACGAATCCTGTGGAGAAGGAAGCGGACTGATACACCAGGACTTTTTTTGTTTGTTTTTTTGTCTTTTTTTAGCGTATGGCTTTTAGTGCCGTGAGTGTCCGAGGACATGTTCGGCTCGCCAGTTTTTGTAGCTGCTTCGAGACGGACACCTAATGGGTGAGCTACAAGTACCGTTTGGGAGGAAAGTTGGAATGGTTGGTCGAGGAGTTGGAAGGTAGCGGCTGTGGCCTATAGTTAGGGACCAACCCCGGTATTTGCCTGGAAGGAAGATGGGAAACCACAGAAGACCATCTTCAAGGTTGCCGGCGGGGGGATTCGAACCTCCTCGCCTCCCGGATGTGAGCGACTGCCAGCAGTCATGCCGTAACGACCACGGCTAACTCTCCCGGTACTACAGGAATACCAACATAAGACCGTCACCTATGGAATGGCATGTTCTCCATTTCTTGCGACACGTTGCCTACAACATCTCGCTGAAGATGAAGCTCAAACTTACCCGAAGGAATCGGATTGTTATATTGATGATTGCATGTCAGGGTCCCAAACATTAGAGGAAGCACTCCAGATACAAACAAGATGTTCAGTAAAGAACATATAGCCTACTTTCTCCTAAATGCATGGGTATTGTTATAACTCTTTGTCCTTTTCAAGGAGTATGATTGAATGTTGGTTGTAGTAGCTTGTTGAAATACAACGTGCTATAGGGATATTAAACATGAATATGAGGTGCCCTTTGCTAGTGCTACCTCTGTACCAAAATTCGTTCAATTCGGTTTCACCGTGTTTGAATTGATAGGGGGAATCGATTTGCACACATACTTGGCCACCATCTGCAAACTATTGGGCTGATGTTCTTGCAGTTTGGTCTGAATATGTTTCCCACATAAAGATATGGTGTTGCAAAATTTGGTAGAGACTAGATTATTAGGTTGGTCGTAATTACATTTTAGCTTTTAACATTTGGGTGGCCGCGATTACGTTTCCGTCAAGATAGCGGTGATATAAAACATGACACTGAGGTGCCCTTTGCTAGTGCTACCTCTGTACCAAATTTCGTTCCATTCGGTTTCACCGTGTTCGAATTGATAAGGGGAATCGATTTTCACACAAAGATGGCCGCCATCCGCAAAATATTAGGCTGATGACCCATTAGTTTGGTCAAAGGATGCTCCCTCCATAAAGGTATGTTGTTGCTAAATTTGCTAGAGATCGGATGATTAGGCTAATCGTAATTTGATTTAAGCTTTGAACATTTGTGTGGCCGCCATTACGTTTCTGTCAATATGGCGGTGATATAAATCATGACACTGAGATGCCCTTTGCTAGTGCTATCTCTGTACCAAATTTCGTTCCATTCGGTTTCACCGTGTTTGAATTAATAGGGAGAATCGATTTTGTCACAAAGATGGCCGCCATCCGCAAACTATTAGGCGAATGACCTATTAGATTGGTCAAAGGATGCTCCCTCCATAAAGGTATGTAGTTGCAAAATTTGGTAGAGATCGGATGATTAGGTTAATCGTAATTTGATTTAAGCTTTGAACATTCGTGTGGCCGCCATTACGTTTCAGTCAAGATGGTGGCGATATAGAACATGACACTGAGGTGCCCTTTGCTAGTGCTACCTCTGTACCAAATTTCGTTCCATTCGGTTCCACCGTGTTCGAATTAATAGGGGGAATCAATTTTGACATAAAGATGGCCGCCACCCGCAAACTATTAGGCTAATAACCTATTAGATTGGTCAAAGGATGCTCCCTCCATAAAGCTATGCAGTTGCAAAATTTGGTAGAGATCGGTTGATTAGGTTAATCGTAATTTGATTTAAGCTTTGAACATTCGTGTGGCCACCATTACGTTTCTGTCAAGATGGCGGCGATATAAAACAAGACACTGAGGTGCCCTTTGCTAGTGCTACCTCTGTACCAAATTTCGTTCCATTTGGTTTCACCGTGTTTGAATTAATAGGGGGAATTGATTTTCACACAAAGATGGCCGCCATCCGCAAACTATTAGGCTAATGACCTAGTTATTTGGTCAAAGGATGCTTCCTCTATAAAGGTATGTTGTTGCAAAATTTGGTAGAGATCGGATGATTAGGTTAATCGTAATTTGATTTAAGCTTTGAACATTTGTGTGGCCGCCATTACGTTTCCGTCAAGATGGCGGCGATATAAAACATAACACTGAGGTGCCTTTTGTTAGTACTACCTCTGTACCAAATTTCGTTCCATTCGGTTGCACCGTGTTCGAATTAATAGGGGGAATCGATTTTCACACAAAGATGGCCGCCATCCGCAAACTATTACGCTGATGACTTATTAGTTTGGTCAAAGGATGCTCCCCCCATAAAGGTATGTTGTTGCAAAATTTGGTAGAGATCCGATGATTAGGTTAGTCGTAATTTGATTTAAGCTTTGAACTTTGTGTGGCCGCCATTACGTTTCCGTCAAGATGGCGGCGATATAAAACATGACACTGAGGTGTCCTTTGCTAGTGCTACCTTTGTACCAAATTTCGTTCAATTCGCATTCACCGTGTTCGAATTGATAGGGGGGGGGGACAGACATTCAGAGTACACACACTCACACACAGACACACAGACACACACACACACACTCACACACACACATACACACGCACAGACAGACACACTTTTTTCGCCCTGTGTTGATCTCATAAGTCTACTTTCATTTTTTGCAAAAATCGAAAGTAGGCTAAAAAAATGATGGACCGGCTTAGTAAGGGCGGATTTTCTCTTCGTACGTGGTGCAGCAATAGCCCTGAATTGTTAGAGAGCATTTCACCTGAACTAAGAGAATCCCACCTTCCTCTTCGCCTTGATTATGAAGTTAAGCAACGTCTATCTTTGGACTGACGACACTATCGTGTTAGCATGGTTGGCTGCGCCATTTACTCGTTGGAAGACCTTTTTAGGGAACAGCGTGTCCGAGATACAAGACGCTACAACAACTGCTGAGTGGCAGCATGTGACTTCTCTCGACAATCCAGCAGATATGATTTCACGTGGAGTCTTTCCCGATAGCCTCATTGACAATCAATTATGGTAGGAAGGACCTGCTTGTCTGACTCAACACTCCTCTTTATGGCCCAAATTGTATGTTGTTCCCGCTTCTCAACATGTACTGGATGAGAAATCGAAGACAATATGTCACGTTGCAACGAACTGCCAAAATGACATTATTAGCCGTTTTTCTAAGCTGATATGATTACAATGGGTTGTAGCATACTGCAACAGATTCGTGGCTAATTGTAGAAAAGCTCGTGATAAGAGAGCAACGAATGATCTTTCCCTTCAAGAACTGCAATTAGGATTGCACCAAGGCATTAGAATGGCTAAACAAGCTGAAAACGCCAAGGAGATTCATCAACTGGAACGTGTCTCTTGATGGTAATAGTAAACTGAAATCATTGAATCCCTTCCTGGAGATGATGCACCTACTCCGTGTTGGAGATGGACTGCATTATTCCGATCTTATGTATCAACTGGAGCATCAGGTAATTCTACCACCACATCACCTGACAAAGTTAATTTTTGAACATGAACATCAGCGCATGCTTCATGCTGGTTGCCAATTGTTGCTTTCGTCACTTCGCCAGGAATACTGGATTGTAAAGGGCAGAACTACTGTTCGCCATATATTGTACCATTGTTTGACATGCCATAAATTAAAGGCAGAAACCACACATCAGCTCATGGGACAACTACCTCGTCCTCGAGTGAAGTCTACTAGACTATTCTCCAATTGTGGCACTGATTTTACTGGACCATTTTACATAAAATCAGGCTCACGCAAGTCCAAGTTAAAGGAAAAGTTTTATGTCGCTGTGTTCGTGTGCATGGCAACGAAGGCAGTACACTTAGAGGTAGTCAGCAACATGTCTACTCAGGCATTTCTGGCTGCTCTGAACAGGTTGATTTCGCGTCGAGGAAGACCTCGAAATATCTTCAGTGACAACGTGAGGAACTTCGTGGGAGATGAACGGGAACTGCGAGAAATACAAACCTTTCTCGGACATGACCAGCTACACGGTGATATAAGAAATTTCACCATTTCGGAATGCATCAGTTGGCACTTCATACCACCCAGAGCCCCTCACTTTAGTGGTATTTGGGAAGCGAGTGTAAAATCATTTAAGTACCACCTACGACGTACTGTACCATTATTCCTAAAGGTCTTAAGTACAGATATGGATACAGTATTTTGGAACGCCCTGTAACTTTCAAGCTAGTCACAGAAGTCTATCACAACAGCTGGTCTACAGCAAGCAAAAGTTCTGCTATCAAGAATGGATCGGGAGAGCTCGTATTTCCGAAGAGAAGCCCGAAGGTCGTCGATAATAATAAGCATATTGACATTGTCTAACATCATATCGATCGATACACCTGAGAATGATAAATACGAATTAAAGTATATTTAGTGCTTTATGTGAGCAGTTATTTACGTCAGTATGCATATCTCCATGGCAGAAAGCTACTACAAAGGCAAGTATGAAAAACAGGAAGAAGATCTGTTAAGTTACTAGTGATTATTCTACGACTGCGATTCATATCGACTTGTGGCGTTAGAGGAGTGGGGGTAGCAGATGTCTAACTCAGGCAAGCACGTGTGGAGAGCGGGGACTCGAGAAAATGACAGCGTGCAGTGATAACCTCGGCAAATAGTGAAATCGAAATCGTAAGTTAACGGGATTTTCAAAACGTGTGAGCGTGCCGAAGTGTATAAGCTAGTTCGTTCAGCATTCTACGTGAAGTAGAGACTTGCATAATGGGAATCAGACATGGTTTAAAACATGTAATATGTTTATCTTTGCGATCGTGTTTCCACCGCCACTAACGGACTATGCGGAAGGATACATTCATAATCCTGGCGGCCAGTTCGTGTGCGTTATGTCGTAACACGGTGCTTGTAAAATTTCATGGAAATGCAACCTGGAATTGATCCAAACTTTTCACAATGGAAATACTTCTTAAAAACAGCATATTCTTAAGCAAGGTGTCAGAGGGAAGGAGTACAATGAAGCCTATATCCATTATGATGATAGGCTAGATTACAATAGGAATACTGCATTAGCAGAGCGATAGCGGGAGCAGTTTGCAGCAACGTTCATTTACTATGAAGTATACAAGCGAGTTACGTAATGCAATGGATCGCGCGGACACATGCGAACACGATCCCATGTGCATCTTCGTCTTGGAACTATTTAGCGGTTGTTCAGATTCATTCTCGCAACATGACGAGTTGATAAACTGTTCGCGGTTCAGCCATTGTTATTCTAATGCGTGTGGAAAGATATCACCAGGACATATCGGGACATTTCGACCGCTCAGGAGTTGTTCGAGCCCGAGAGGACTATAGTTCGTGCACTGGGGACCTGGTTGGAGTCTTGCATGTCATGTGTTGGTCTGGAGACTAGCATGGCCAACGATATCCTTTTTTACCACACCCAGAATCGCCAAAGGTAGAGAACACTTCAACTTGTTGTAGTAGTATAGCTAGGACATGTGAGACAACCACATATTGCCATATTTTGATTTTTGTAGATTAAATGGTTGAGTGGAGGATGCAGTTTCTATGCCTATTTCGGGGCTGACCTTCTATGATGCCAGGATTTTGACTCATAAAAATGAGTGCATCCTTTTTGTAATTTTGATTGATAAATTTAAAATTTCAATAGTATTTTACAGTATTTAAACTGATATGCTCATCCTCATTGTCGAGAAGTCCCTTTAGGAGGAAGATCTTCAGATTTTTGTATAAGAATATTTTAGTAACGCAATTTTTCATCGGCGTTGAGAACTCTGACTGAGTTTTACATTTTCTAGTGCATTTGTTCTTTAAGCACTTTCGCTTGGATTATCTTATTCTCTGAGGAGAATTTTTCTTTCCTAATTATTATAACGATGGAAGTTTTCGGATCCAGTTATTCTGAAAGTCACTTCGAGTCTATACTATTTTCCATCAGTTTATTAACAGATTTAACTTGTATTTTCTGAGCGTGATTTTCGAAATTGAATTGTTCTAATGGATCATTAGTCGCTTAGCCTCTGTAGTTAACCTAGATTCATGCTGTAGGACTAATCCACCGATATTTTCGCGTTCGGGAAATTCAGGGAAGATCTTATTTTGAGATTGGATACTTTTTTACAATCGTTTTACAACCTCAGTTTTGAGTGGTTGTGAATGTTATTCTTTTCTTCTCTTATGAAGTTAACACTGGATTAAATTGATATCATTGCCTCTGGTAATAGTTTTTCTCGATTAAGAGGGTATTTGAATTACATCCAAATTTGCGAGGATAATCCCAGGGATGACTTACTATAAGTCATACGTTTAAGAACTATGAATATTGTAATACATCAATGTAAGGCAAGTTTTCTAAAAATAGGTGGATTATTTCTGGAATCCACTAGGCTTTATTGATAACCTGTTACATAATCAAATTCTTTTTCTGAGCACGAGTTCAGGCTTTTATTACAAACAGCTGATTTTCATAATTGTGGATTTAAAACAGTAAGGCACCAATTATAGGTGCATGTTAGATTTTAAGAGGCATGTATTAGGAATAATGCTCTTGTGTTTAAGTATTTTGATACAATGCTTTGCGAAGCAAATTTTCATGTTGAAGATTGAACCACGTGTGCCAATCAAGAATAGATTGAAAAAGGTTTCAACCCAGAGGGGCGTTGTATTTAACCTAGTATGGTTAATATTTTATGTCATAGGTGACTTAATCGCTGTTATTATTTTGAAGTAATGCCTGTGTGAAGATTAGTATTTTTCTGAGCATTATTATTAAAACTCTTGAGTGGATATCCAGTTCAATATTTCCAGTAAAATTATAACTGACTTTGCCATAGCATGTATGCTTAACAAGGATCACCGATAACTTTTTTTTATTAATTTTTGCTTAACTTAACTGTTCGGCAGAAATACCCTGAAATGAGAAATGAAACAATTAAACAAATTTAAGCAGAAGTGAATGTCGTGACATTAAGTCAGTGGGAGGAGAATAATCGAAATTATTCTAGAATCTTGTATAAATTTGTATATTCTGTAAATATGCCATATTAATTTCATCGTTGAAAATGTCGTGTAAGATTATTGGTTATTATCAGGGTATTTTTGGGTAAGATGTTCATTAAGTTAATGAACCGAAGTGAATCCAATTTATTCAATTCATATATTTTTTTGTGTCCTTATCATATGGGTAGAGGTGTTAGAAAGTGTTGTTATTTTTTTGAAGATTTGTTGATTTAAAATTCAAAAGGTGGTGTTTTGTGTTTTTATTATTTTTTCGTGGGATGACATGTTAAAATTTGGAAAGCGATAAGGTTTGTACAATAAGTGCATTTAAAAATATAAACAATTAATAAAACAAAGTAAAAAACAAAACAGCAGGGTAAAACGTTAAAAATGGCTATGGAAGAATGAGATAATACTTATATGGAAGTCACATTTTTATTTTACATTCACCATCTCGAAACACATTTCAGTGAATACCTTTTTCAGTTTTATCCAAATACTGCGGTGAAATCACTGGAAGTAGATCAAGGTTAAAGTCTCAGCATTTGCAGCTGTCAATTTTCGCCTCCTATCTCTTACTATGAGACTGTATTTCGAAAATGACCTTTCAGAATCCACATTTGAACAAGGATGCCACACACACTTTAATGCAGCTGTTGCATAGTCTCGGTGAGCAGGCCTTAATCCCATGAGGATTTCTGGAACATTCACATTATCTTCATGACGCAGTTGGTTCTTGATTGTAGTCAGGTAAATGCTGTGAGCCTCTAAAAACTGTTGAGACTCCATCTTCGTAAGAAATGGGGCATTCTTCTTAAATTGGAGCAGTTCTGTGGGAGATACGTTCTTAGATGCATGCCGAGGATCAAACAATGGCCCGATGGCTTCTACAGTCTTCCTGGCTGGATCCGTGGTCCTTAAAGTCCTGACTTTCACTAGAGCTGACTGGGCAACACACGTAAGATTGGACTTAACCTTTATCTGCATCTTTTGAGGAAGCTGTTCCAAGTTCTGGAGGATCGTATGATTGAACATTCCACCATCGCCTAATAGCTTGAGCTTTACCTCAAGGTCATCTAGCTTCCCAGCCAGTAAGTGAATTGTTGGGTACTTAGATCCCTCCAAGAAATTAAGCAAGTCCATAAGAGATGGACCAACAACAGAAACATACAATGCTTGTAATTGTATAAATTGTATTGTTGAAGTCGATGCTTGTTGGAAAAATTTGACCCCAGAATTTGAATCTTCCAATGTTTTGAAAAATTCTACCAGATCTTCCACATGCGTGGCCATATTACATTGCAGCCTTAAACCATGAATTCCATCTTGTAGATACAGGCATTGGGAAAGCTAGAATTTCATTCTCTTTTTCTGTGTTTTCATATTTCTCCCTTAGAAAAACAACGTAATTGCTTTTTCTTTTTCGCGTATTTAAAAAGGCATTCTTTGTCTTTACTATAGACATGTTCAATTCGTCCAGCTCGTTTTCAAATACGCAGCCGATAAGATTGACTTTATGAGCCCAGCACTGGACATGACTTAATTCTTCAATCAATCCTTGAAGAGTAGTTACACATTTTGTCATGTAGCGTGCTGAGTCCGTAACTACTGCCACTACACGCTCCCGTTCAATTTCATAGGAATTCAAGGTGTCTAATATCGCATTGGAGCAATTTACGCTATTGGCAGAATCTAGAACAACAGAGGCAGCCAGATGGGTGTTCATTTCAGTTGATGGTACTGATGGACGAAAAAGAATGTTGAAAACACACCTACCATTCTTGTCAGTTGTTTCGTCACATAGCAGAAACACGTCTTTGTTTTTTATATCTTCCCTAATTTCTTTCCTCCTTCTTTCGCCAATCATGGGGATGTATTTCTGACGAATCTGATTAGCTGATGGTAAATCTCTACTTCCGCGAACGTACTTATTAAACCAAGTACGGATAGCAGGATTGTCTAGTTTCTCTACTGGTATATTAGCTTTCACAAACGCAGTAGTAGTGTCCAAAATAAACTCTTCTTTCATATCCTTCACACGGCTAGCATTTGATAATGTTTCTTTCAAGGTGGCCACTCTAGGAACACTAACTTCAAGACGCGAATTTTCTCGGCGTTTTGAATGCTTCTCCGATTTGCAATGTTTGTCTAATGCATCTTTCCTGCGATAATCTAACCGACAATCACAATATTTGCACATAAGAATGCCACAAGAAATTATAAATCCTTCATTATTATATTCTTTAAGTCTGTCTGTGGCAGAAACAGCTACCTTCGGCATTTTAAACTCAACTGAGCGATGCCCAGTAACAAACACTGTTATCACACGGTTGACTGTAGTCACACGCCAGTATAAATTCGTAACCACACGCAAAATTTATTTCTGAATTCGTGTCATAATATTTAAATTACGTCGCGTCTCATCTTTCTGTACTGCTAAGTTCGGAACTAATACGACGAACACGTGGTCGCCAACTGATTCACGCAAATAACACACTAGCTTCGATGATAACGCACACTTTGCGCACTTTTTATTAAATTATATAGAATTCTCTACTATAATTTACACTCGCTACCGATGTAACAGGAGGCAAACGTAGTTTACATTATGAACAACTATCACATAACCTTTTGGAGGTAGTCGGCCAAACTATTCACGCCGCGATATAACAGCTGTTTACCACAGCGCTAAAATCCAACGAGTAACGAGAATATCGACAGTATATCGTAATATGGCGTATATCGTAGTATTACCCCTCGCGAAACTCTACAATCGATCATTCTCTCGAATTGAACACCAACTAAATTCGATTATCGGCTTGTGGACAAAAATGTTCGGATTGGTGTGGGGAAAAAATATGAAAATTTGTTTTTATTTCGCAGATTGCGGTATTTGTTGTGTTATTCACAAAATTCGCGTTATTTCGCGATTTAATTTCACTCCTGGGCGGCACGAAACATGTAAATACGTGAAAATAAAGCATCCTAACCTCTAAATATGACTTTTCGTTTTATCGCGAATTAACAAAAACTAACACCTCTACATATGGGATAGAAAATAATTATTATTATACCTTATTTTTGAAAGAACTCAGTTGAGATAATGGGTAATACATTTTGGAAGCCTTTCCCATATTCCATAGCTGAAAGGCAATCCAGTATAATTAATGATATTTTTTGATTGGTCGTGGTATCGACAAAATTTATATTTCTTGTCATGTTTATTCTTGCAATAAACTAATTTATTATTTGGTTTTAATTATTGCGTGAAGCTTTATAGAGGTGATGGAAGGGTGTGTTAAGGGGGCCATCGCTAGGTATTTTAGGGTTTACCACACCTTTGAGATTCTTTCTTCCTTTTGAAGAACTCTTGTGTTTTGAGCTAGTTTTTTCTTTCTCTGAGCCTTGGTCAGTCTTAATACATCCTGTTAGGTATTCGACTGGCCCTATTATCCCTTTGTCTGTTGGTAGAACTTGGGTTTTTTCTAGCCGGGGATTTTCAGGTTCTACGATCCAGCTGTCATCGAGCGATTCAACAGGTATTGGTAGGTAATACGGGTACAGTACCAAGGGTACCATGTGTCTTACATTAGAGGAAATGACAACACTCACTTGTCAAATTGAGGCGTGTTTGAACTCTCGACCCTTAATCCCTCTGTCATGTGATCCCAATCACGCTGAAGCTCTCACTCCAGGTCTCTACTTAATTGGCACTGCCATCACCACCATTCCTCAGCCAGATCTAGGGAATGATAAGCTTAGCTTGCTGTCAAGGTGGGATATTTTACAGCAGCAGCTCCAACTATCCTGGCATAGATGGTCATGTGACTATCTTCACCATCTCCAGCAAAGATCCTTATGGACCAGTTCCTGCTCGAGTGTGCAACCTGGTGCACTTGTCATCGTCAAGGAGAATAATGTGCCCCCTCTCAGCTGGAAGTTGGCAGTCATCGAAGGAGTTCATCCAGGCCCGGACGGTTTGGTGCGTGTGGTGATCATTCGTGAACCACAAGGTCTTTTCAAGAGGCCAATAACAAAACTGTGCTTATTGCCAACGGATGGTGATTTATAGTGCTTGATATAGTGTATCTACTTTATTTGTTTCTTTTATGAACGATTGATGTGTTTTATGTACAATTTTGTGTATTTGAAGAAATTGGACATTTCTTGGCGGCCGGTATGTTGCGTCCTGAAGGTCGCTAATCATTGTTTATTTATTACGTCATATTTGTCAATTTAATAATCTGCTTGTATATAGTTGGTCTGTTGACTAGTGTAGTAGTAGCAGCTTCCTCCCTCTAGCGAGAGAATTTTGTATCGTAGTTGTTGTGTTCTATCAAGCATGGCAACACCAACACCACCTAGAGAGAAAGCCATGCAATACGATTTATGACGTCATAGCCTTCCGGCCGTCAGCGAGCGCGCTACCCATCGCTGCTGCTATGAACTAGCTGTGAGGACACGAGACTGAGTGTTTATGTATCAAATTACGGTCTACAGACGCGAAAAAATAAATAACGTAACCATAAATGAAACATATGGTCAGAAGTTGATGCGATCGATACATTACACTAGGCAAATATATCGACGTTTCCGATCATAATCGATAAGTATGCATTTCGAACCTTGCGAGTGTGAACTTGACCGAAAACACTGTTGTCTCAATAAATGCGATATATAGGAGAATTCAATAGAAAACTAAAAAAATATTCACCCCATTTTAACGTGAAATGTCGACTACACAACGAGAAGAAAAGACACATATACAAATAACCAATTAATCTGTATCAGTTTAAACAGAAATTAATATCTACAGTATAGTCAATCATATCTGTCCAAAGGTCCAGGTTTGATCCCCACCTCTGCCGAGAAATATAATTCTAGTTAGTTAATGTTGTTTTAAGGGGCGGAACTACGAGCTCATCTGCCGCTAAAAAAATAATTCTGATTTTAGTTTGAAAAGAAATTCACTCAGCCCCATGAGTTAAAACTGAACTGAGAAAAAATGGGTTTGATTTCTCCTTTCTCCTCCAGGTAAATGCTGGGATTGTTCCTAACAGAAGACCATGGTCACCTCCTTCCCAAGGGCAGATGACCTCGTAATTCCGCCCCTTAAAACTACAATACCTAACCTCCTTCCCAGTTCTAGCATCACAATACACACATACAAATTCTACCCATATCCAAGTACACATGGCTGATGACAGTGATGTCCTAACCCACTCACAAAAAGGACAACAACAACAACATCAACAACAACTAGCCACAGAAAGCTTTCATCCGTGATAAGAAAACAGGCTAGTAATGGAATGCCTTTGACAGAAAAGGTTACCTACTGAAATGGAACAGGGCAGCAGTCATGAGAAATGAGAACATTTACCAAAGAGGAAACTTGTTGTTGTTGATTCATATAGGGGCATGATGATGTGGTAATAATTTAGAAACTAACACTTGATATAGAGTAATCCTACAGTAGTTTTCATACTGCAATATTTACAATAGCAGGCATGGCATACCCGACAATACATAAAACATGCTACTTCCCAGTGATCTTAGCACTTTGTTTTGAACATAATACAGTGAGTCATCTGCAAAAGCATGTTCTCATATTTTCTATGTTACACAAACTGTGCTGTTTTGTAAAAAAAACTAAAAGATGACCATATCTATCCTTCACAAGTTAAATAAATATAGCCTATTCATAAGATCCTTTCCACTTCTCAATACAAAATATATTTCCTATTATATTGGTAGTAGAACGAGCGATAACATTCTCTATAGTGCATGAATTAGCCAAAATACATTATCAAATGATGAGAAATAAATCAGGGAATGATGTTTTAATACCGTACAGTAGATGTTTCCTCCTCCACTGTCTGTGACCCACCCAGCCATCCCAAATAGGATCACGACTTATATAGGCAAAATTCCAGCTGTGGCCACCATTGTCCACATAAATCATCATCAAACCGGCATTGCCAACCTCGCCCTTACGGTACTATGCCACGCCAACACCCTTCGATTTGTCCAATTCAATGGTTTTTGACGCGTCCAGATCAATGGTTTTGTGTCAACCGTGACCCGCTGGCTGCGTTCGGCCAAGGCCGCACCTACACCCGACCATTCTAACCTTCGTTTTGTCCTATCCAATGGTTTTTGACAATGGTTACAGCCTAACACACCCAGATCAATGAGTTTTGACAATGGTTACAGCCTAACGCGTACCGATGATTTTTATTTTTGATCGACAGTGATTTTGTATCCCACTTCTTTTTATCAACAGTAATTTTGTATCTTACATGTTGGGAACAATGTGTGCGCCCCGGTGCGTGCCGCTAGAGCGAGCCTTGATGACAGTTGAACGAGATGCAAGCGCTGTCGAAACATGGCAGCCGTTTTTAAAATAGCAATAAATAAAAACACATATTTACGAACTTTCGCACATATTGTACAGCCCGGGGGGGGGGGGGCAGTACCCCCTGAGAGCCACTCCTCCATCTTCTACCAAAACCACCCCAACTGGAAACATTATAATTCCAGAACATATCTCTACACAGCAAGCGGCGACCACCTAAGCCTAGGAGGTTAGCCAACGACTTGCAAAACACACATAAACATTTACACTAACAACTATCTGGGGCAGCTACATTGACGCAATGCTGACCAAGCAGCGCCGAAACGTATAAGAGTGGAACCTGGACAGGAGGAATTATCTGTTCTGTTCTTCGCCAGCGGCCCTGCCCGACGTCCGTTCCAGCTTTTCGCCAGGTGAGAACCAGTTTGTGCTCAGACTCCTTTAATTCTTGTAAACACCTACCCTAAACTTGTACACATCACAAATTGTATTTTATATTTGTCTAAACTCCCCAAGAGGGACATCAAACTACATCTACTGACCAATAAATACATGGTCAGTAAACTACAGGCTTGTTACTAATTACACTCCACTTCACATCCTCATACCCCACCTGACCTTAGTCACAATTGCCCGTGACCGTAGAAGCCAATAACTGCATCGTCAGATTACATTGTACTCGAGCACACGACTCAACTGCAGAGCACTGAATCACTGACGCTGCACATTCATTTAATAGCTCATCCTTCCCAGCTGGCGAGCTAGTTTAGCAGCCGGCACTAGACATTCATCCCCTGGCAGATAATTGCATTCTGCAGGAACGCCCCCAATAGATCAAGTACTTACACCAACACACTACACCAGTAGTCTCTCCCGATTACGGGGAACTACTCTCATTTCGGAAGCAGTTCTCCAAATTGGCACATTTACACTATCGTGTTTTTTCCACCCCCAACCAAGGGATAAAACATATTTGGTGGAGGCGAGACTACCACGCAAAATACGGGTAGGGACTCAAACAACGAGCCCTCGTGGTAGAAGCGATCCGTACCGCAAACAGCCAAGCGAAAAGGTGATTTTTTTTTGACAGAAAGCATTACTTTTCATTCACCCTAGCAACACAAGGGAAATTTTTCTCTTCCCCCCTTTATTACACGGGGACTTGCATTATTATTAACAACCCCCAACTAAAATCACGTTTTATTTTCAACACATATATAAATATGAACTCGCCCGCACGACAGGCCATGCTGAGGAACATTGACTTGTACCAGGGGATCATAGCATCCCACAGCAGAGTTAGGGCCCAGCAGGACCGCTTACGGAAAGTGCAAAAGCTCGTGCGGATGCATTATGGGCCGATCATGAGGGCACTTGCCAACCCGCTGAGCTCCAGCAGAGAGTCCCGGGAAATCAGGGCTCGAATAGCCACAATTAGAACACAATTAAATCTTACACACTGGCAGCTACATAAAAGACATGATGAGCTGACACAACAATACTACAGACTGAGGGAGGAACACCATAGGGCGCAAACACAGAACACAAAGGTAGCCGACCTAGCCAAAGAGCTCACGAGCGATTACGCCAAGCTTTGGGATGAATTTGTAGAGCTCCAAGCTACTAACATTCATTTTGAGCTGGCAATAGGAAACTTCACAAAGCACACAAACGACATCTACATAGACACATTAACGCAGCAATTCGCACGAATGTCTATCCCAGACACTAACAAAACAAAGGGGAAGGAGGCAGCCGTGGCCATAGGCCAGAAATCGGTCAGGCTAGCCTCCAACACACTACAGGGCCAAGCTCACATGAACACACGTCCCTCAGCTCCGGTCCGAGAGGCAATTTTGCCAGACCGAGGGGCAGAACCTACGCCAACCCCCTCAGAACGGACGAACGAGAGGGAGTTGACGCCAGGGCTCTCAGGCACACATCATAACACAGAGAGAAACCTGGAGGAAACTATGTCATGGGCTGAGGACGTAGAGCCCGTGCCACAGCACGATAAGCCCACACAAACCTACACACATAGGCAGACGCGAGGGAAGGAGTCTACCGTGGCCATAGGCCAGAGATCGGTCAGACCACCCTCCAATACATTGCAGGGGCAGACACACACACACAAACAATTTTCGGAACCGGCCCGGAAGTCTAACAGGACAGAGAACAGGCGAAACCGGGGACATATCCCTCCAATACCAATACAGTGAAGAACGGGGCTAACCACCCCGACGTTACGTAAAAGGGCATCCAAACAAACACCTAGGGGGACAAGGAAAGACACATTAGGGAAGAGCGGGAAAGGGCCTACAGGCGGCCACACTACCGGGACTATAGAGGCCAAACTAGGACGACGGCAGGAGCACACGCCACGACAAGGGATGAAACCCGCGATCGGCGGCGAAACGACCTGATGGGGCGAACGGGTGAGCGAGGGCAACACCCGCATGACATTTGGACATCCACGGTACGATACGACGATAGGGCATACATGTCCACCTGGCATACAGACCTGACTACGTACGCAATGGAAAATTCGAAGCCAGGACCATGGGTACAAGGACAGACGTTGACACATACAGAGGTCCGCACCCGGACCACATACATAACCACACACAGCTGGTAGGACATTAGCCCATCCACACGAACATGTGCACCCCCAGCGAAAAAAATACATACAGGGGAATTGCTTACAGTTCACCAGGGTGTCACGCACACGCCTGCACACACTATCCTGCCTCCACAACAAAATACACGGGGTTTAAGGGAAGTTTTACCGCCCACCCCACGAGGCCAGACAGACAAGAGGGCGTACACGCGCACAAACACTAATAGGGTAGCGCGAAGCCAACACAGCCCTTCAGGCTGCAGCATACCTACCCCTATTAACAGGCAGTACGGGGAACGTAGGCTTAGGCCTGCTTTATTTAAAACACCCCTGAAAGATAGTAAAGAAGCGCCTCAATGGGAACCTGAGGTCTATGCCTTCATAACAGGGCGCAGTAATTCACCCCGACGGGCGAGAAAGCGCTCACTATAGTGAAATTCACTGACCGCGCAAGCCCCTGGATAAATATTCCCACACACAGAATTTTCCACTTAAAATGCCGAAACGTTCCCAAGACCTTCACGGGGGCGCGTACACTACAATTGACACAAAAGACAGGTTCTACCCCTGTAAACGGTAGACACGCAAAGACTCATGCACAAAACTGTACATTTTACATGTATATACAGCGGAACGTGGCTAATTCGAAATTATATAATTCGAAATATTCTTTAATTCAAATTTTTCTCTTGGCCCCTAGCATTTTATAGGCAACCAATGGTTTATAATCGTGATTAATTCGAATTATATTTTGGATAAATCAAAGTTTTTGTGTAAAAAGCCAATCGGAAGCCAAACAGTTGGGTCATATGGCTCAGTTCCTGAAGGAACTGTTCCGAGTGCAGCCTAAGCAACAAACCACATCACAGAGCTTAGGCGGGTCTTTCTAAGTAGAAATGACTAAGTTGTTCTGTTTTCCGTTCCTACAATTTGCTAGATTCTTTTGTGATGGCTGAGAGACTTAATTGTAGGAAACAGTTAAGAATCTCAAACTATTTTGAAAAACAGTAGATTTCTCTGAGACTTAACTAGATTACTGTATTACTAACGTCGTTAAATAGGTGAATAGTACACTTAGGTTTTATTTTTCATTTGAAACTTTTAAGATTATTCACGATACAATCTTTATAAAGTACCGTCGTCTGTTAATCTGCTTTGGTGAACGTTAATCATTATGTAAACGTGATACAATATATTTTCTCTACTCTTTTCAAAGAACTTTCTTAATTCGAATTTTTGGATAACTCGAATTTTTTTTACTAATCCCTTGAAGTTCGAATTATCCAAGTCGAACTGTATATATTTGATCCATAGGTGTACGTTATTTATTACACTGCCCATAGCATGAATTTTTCTTGTCCCCCATAACAGCGCTCAAACTAAGCATAAATACCATGGGATAACACTCACAGTTCAGGGGAAAATACTATTATTTATTTTTGGGGTCACACACCAAACGTAAATACCATACCAACAGTCAATAACACTGACAAAACTGTCCCGGAGACACAGGCCCAAAAGGCACCAGGAATAATTATCCTGAATAAAGACGGTCTCGAACCCGCGACCTTCTGAATACCAGGAATGCAAGGTCGTGTAACTATCCAATTGGAGGATAGAGCAATAAGGGACAGTCACGCTAACAGGAATTAATATGCACGAAATAATAAAACCGCCTCCGACACCTAGTCACCAAACACGCGACTAGAAGCCCGGACATACACGTACATAAAGACATCTAACTACCACCGACGAATATATTCACCCCAGGTTTACAATAACACAAAAGTTGGGGACACAATATATGAACAGAGGTAGGGTCTTTTACATTACGAGGATCCGAAGGCACACTGTATATGCAGACATTAGAAAGGCGCGTCAGCAAACCTACGCACATGTGTCGAGACAATGTGGTAAGCGGACCGCCAGACAGGCAAGCAAGTACTTCCTACACAATTGATACTTGACACTATCGCTAGTCAGCGATAAGACATACATGAGCATGCGACTTTCGAGTGTATCAGACAAGCCAGGAGCGCTCTCACCCCAGCAGTAATATACACAATCATTCACGCCATTTTCAAAGCCGGATAACTCCCGAAATTAAAGTACGAGGGTCGTCCCGAATAACACAAAACACTCACATTAATGTACACTTTCATACGCGTGTCTCAAACATACAATACACGCCATGGTACATAAAACACAGAAATTGTGGTACCGAGGCCTTAGCCTAAGGCATATGCGGACGCACAGAACGGACACCATACCTTTTTGGGTTGCGTCAAGCCTGCATGCCTGTACCAAACATATTACACACATAGAAGACAGGCTACAGCCTCCAGCAGCCCAGGCTACCGAAAGGCATAAGGCATGCACCAGGGCCTCATACAGCCAACACACAGAAACACGATACGAACGTGCCAAAAAGTAAGCTAGCCAACGGCATTTTTGGCGCGACACCACAATCAGAGGCCACACTAGGGACGTACAAAATCCCAACAGACAACGCAGACATAAAACACGGAGCGCTACACGGGATCACGGGTCCGAATACCCAGTAAAACCGGACGCCGTGACAAACAAGAATTGTCGACCGACGAAAGATCAGTTACATACAACACACGGTTTTTTTTTCAACATAGACAGTCGGAAAACTCAGCCAGCGCGACTAGACACCAGATAGACCCATTCACAGGGGAAAATTCAATCCCACCTAGACGGAAACTGGCCAAAATTAAGGCAATCCGCAAGCACGTCAAAATTAAACCAGGAATATGGACGCGGGGACAGACAATTACACGGGCAGCATTGCAAAAAACAGCATGCATACACAATCCCATACAGGAAAAAACCATAGGGTCCCATACAGACACTGTGCATCATAGAGTATAGCCAAATGTGAAAATAGGCATAAGAATGTTTAAATTATACGTATATGAATGGCATATTATTACTGTGCACACGCTTCAAACATACACTAGAGGTGGCAGATGCATTGTACTAATGCCATATACAAGCACATAAACGACTGAGCCACACAATCATGAATACAGGAAGGTTCTTTAACATAGATACAGGGGCGTAGGTTCGTTCTAAGGTACTCGCTACTACAGCCTACTTAGGGCATTAGCGACCCCGGGACTGCCAATAGGGGACGTACCAGGAACGCCAGGCTTCTACGGGGACCACAAGACATTTTTTTTAACCATAGTGCCCGACACCTGAATACGGGGGACGCCACTCTCACAGACAATTTCCCACACAAAACAGGTAACACCGCATATTGGGCCAAAAATCATGGCAAATTTGAATTACCCCGAACATAGACAATAGACTTGCTAGACACAAATCATAGATAATTACATAAAGCAGAGGTATTGCGGAAGCCAAGTCCAAGCAAGTGGGAGCGAAAGTATCACAGGTTAACACATTGGCCCTCCTAGAATGCAAAACACATGTCAACATGCAGACAGTAGCGAAAGTCACGTTTCGTTAGCCTTCACGTAACATTAGAAACTTCCTGTAAACAGGGATACAAAAACAAACACACAAAAAAGCACTGCGTTGTGAATAAGCGAATTCCAGCGCGTTGCAAAACACTATTGCCGGTAGACATTTTTTTCATAGCCAGACGTGACAATGTCACGCAGACATGATGACACTCACACAAAAACAATAACATAACAACATACAGTGACAAGGATGTTGACACAGGATTCAGCGGCATTACAATAGGCCTTGCATCCTCTAATACACAAATACTATGGGCCGGATTCATCTCACGAATACAGGAACATGTCTACAAGGGTGATAACAATTAGCCACGCGACACGAGATAACGCCTCCTCCGATAGCATCCCACGCGCCAGCATGCGGCAGCGGTATGCGACCTCACACACGCAGCCGCGCTAATTACAGCCACGGACACTCCCTTCCTACACGCGCCCAACAATCAGGGGCGGATGCAGATAGATTCCATGAGGGAACATCCCCCCCCCTAATAACTTATTTTCTTGGTTTTATTTTATTTCTAAAAAATCATTATAGGCGATCAGGACATGACCATTTACACTTACAATCACTTGCTACCCTAACGTTATGAACACGAAACCAGATTAGGCCGTGACGTCACAGCATCACTGCACTCCAACCTCCTAAGGGCAGCCCGAGGGCAGTGCCAACAGACACAAACATTTTCACACAACATAGGTTTCACAGACCCACAGGCACTCCACAGACTGCTATTTTAGGACAGAGGAGGTGCTTTATGGCATCCCAACTTAGCCAGCGTACATCCCAAGGAGCATATAGTGACTAAGAGAGGATGACTCCACAACAGGAGTAGAGATGGATAGTGCCATCTGGATGGCTATGGTACCAACTACGGGCTACCATTCCAACACCTTTCTCCCTACTTACCCTGTCACTTACAACGCCATCCAACACAGATATACAGACACGCAAAAACAGCTTGACTACATTTCAAAATATACATCGGGGTTGATAGATTTCATGCTCCTCACAAATCCAGGTATGCTACACCTTGGCCCTAAACGCCTACACCTGAATATTAGGGGTGAGTCGGAAACAATATTAAGCGCAATGCACATCTATGTGTAAAGAGATGAGGCCATAATTATATTAACAAGTATTTTTATTAAATAATCCTGCATGCAAGGGACATAGACTTATTATACCTTGACCCATGCCTTATCCCGAAATGAGAGCGGACACGCCTCATATCCAGCCTAATGCATGGAATATCCTATCCACATACCAGGGATCTTATTATTATTACACCTGCATGACATTTTTAAAATTTTGAACACTTGGGAAAAAAACCACCCCATCCACTCACTGTAAGTACCTCCCAGCAGCATCACCGGCTCCCGGCCATCATAAACATGGAGTCCAACGATGCATCACCCCTTCCTACCACGCTTTAACCACATTCAGCAAATAACACCCCCAGATCCTAATAACAAGGGACCCAACGCCCTAAAAACCTACTAACACCTCTAGGAAATTACCAAGGCATTACCGCTGGAAATCCGACAGGGCAGTGACAAGCCTAAAGTAGACTATGCATTTAGAAGATCCTACAACCCCAGAATACGAAAAATTTTACATAATTACATGATACACACGAACTTATTTACATATCAAACTTATTTAAAAAAAAGGAGTCTGATATCACACTGGATGGTGATGAGATGTAAACGGAGGAAGCAGAAGCTCCACGGAAGGGCAGGGACGGGGCAAGACGCCAACAGATCCTGACACAGAGCAATGACCGATAGACGAAGGGTTGAAGCATCGATGACTTGGCGCGGGCAAACATCGAAGTCTAGGGTGTGCCTAGCCTGCCCCCTGGGCGGAGAAAGTTACACCCACTATGCGCCACGGTCATCGAAGCCAAACCTGCAGGGGAGACTTTTGACGGCTAGTAGGAGAATTAGCCATCTCCACACTAGACTCAGGAGAAGAACCTAGAGACGACCACGCTAGGACTAGACTCTAGTTAGCATGTAACCTAAGTAGAGCTTCCATGGCGGGAAGTTAGTCTTCCACTCGCGGAAGTGAAGAAGGATCTCAGGATTCAGCGGGACCAATCCCAGATCCGCCAAGTCCTTGTCCCGGAAGACAAGGTGAAGACGATTTGTTATATAATAACAAATGGATAATACATAATGCATATGGAACGAATGCGATCATTCGGTTCCGTGCCCACATAAATGGATGACACCGAGTCTCCATAGCTTAAATGGTCACGCACCTGGCGGCCAGAGATATTAAATAGGTATGCAATGGGCTGCCAAAAGGAGTTTTGTGGGCATAAATATACAAATAAATGACAAATGGCGAATAATGCCAACTCAGGCAGGTATAAGATCAGCGGACAGGATATCCGAGCGAGGCGTTTGCTCTGTAGCAGCGCAGTCGCCCAGGCCTATACTAATTATTAAGAGAGCGATGTCGACAATTAGTATTAAGGGAGGGGACTACGGGCCACTGCTGGGTTCCGGTCCCAACAGTAGGTCACAAGGGCCCCCTGGAAGAGAAATCGACCGGGACGAGCCTCCGATCAAAATTCTAGTATATAAGACACAGTTACCTTTAAAAGGCAACTTAGACTTAAGCAAATTTAATAAGCGTTGTTGTAAAACAGCAGCTACAGCACATTTCGGCACTAGACTAAGCACCATTTCGGCTTGTAAATACAAAATATATATAAATATTAGTATTAATTAATATAGTTTAGGTTAAATACTTTTTAACTAACTTCGATCGTCCGGCACCTGGCAACTAAATTTGTTACCAGGGTAAGTCCGACAACACATTAAAATAGGTAAGAAATATGCGATGCGAACGCGACATCGAGCGTTCGGCACCTGGTGGCTAGACGTTGCCAGGATAAGTCCGATAAATAAATAGGGTAACAATAGGTAAACATAGCAGGGCGGAGGCACTGAAGCCGTACACGGCACGGTACAGCCACTGGAGCTGACCGACCCCGACGATACACGAGACGTCCGAAGAGGTCTCAAGGGCGGTGGCATTATCCAAGCCGACCCTTAAAACAGCGCTGCGCGATATGTGCACATAATGTATTGGCCACATGTACTAAATTTACATGCATTTTTTTTAGCAACTGCAGCATCGTGGGAGCACAAATGATCATGACATCAGGTAAAGATGACGTCACATACACTACACACAATTGGAGTACACTGAGGAGACATACAATTACACAGGTGCATAAAAAAGTAGAATAAAGTAGGCTAAGATAAGACTCTAGCGGCTTAGGTTAAGCTAGACTTAAGAAGCACAGTAGACATAAGTATGCGTACGAGATATAGTCAAAATGTACGTGATTATAACACCGAATCCTATTTCAGGCAAACCAGAAGGCGCTACGTATGCACGTTTCCACCGAAGAGGGGAATTAATTAATGATGTATTTATTTTTTCAGATGACCAGCACTGTACACATGTCTTTTGTAAATATACCTTTCACACACACATATATGTAATACACTTTCCATAGCTTAAACACGTACACACCGCAGCAATTTTAGTCGCACCCTTAAGGCGACGACGCCGCAGTCAGCTATGCGAGGTGACCGTGGGGCACCGAGCGATGCTGACGAAATCACGCATATAGAAACGCTTCATTAATGAGCGACATACGGTAGACAGAGGCATCGCAGAGGTTGTAAGCGCCCACCCTCGCTGCCAAGGTGATTTTTACTTACCCACGAGGAAAAACTCACGATAGGTAAATAGATGAATTAGCGGCATGACCACTAAACAGCGGCTACAAAGGAAATAGCAAACGAAGTGAGAAGGAGTAGCAAAACGGGAGTGCTCAAAGAAGGCCTAGAGAGTGAAAAAGAAGGTATCAGGCTCATGAGCAGAAAGGTATAGTAATACGTACTTTATATTGTATCATAATTGTAAAAACATTGTAAATCCTAGACACACACAACAATATTAACACACGAGTGTACACCTATGCATATGTAACACCACTCAACACTGAGTATACTGTTTTTCTTTCCTTTCTTTCTACTAACGACAAAATTTGTGAAGGTGTCCCGTTTCATCCCAACAATAAATCATCCTGATATACCTTTAACTTATACCCTGGGGCACCTGTTTTTCTATTTTCTTCCATCTTTCATACAATACCTTGCAGGGAGCAATTTTTTCTCCACACAGCGTCGGACGGCACAACCACCCGTCCAACCATGTTTTTTTCCTTCCTGCATAGTACCAACATGCATATAACTTCAAAAACATGTATTTTCTCTGAAGAAAAGAAGAAGAGGGACAAGCAGAAAACGACGAAACATCACCACAACGACACGCCCACTTTACTTCCCGTTCGCGAGGACGCGAACTAACGACGGAGGAGTCTTGTACAGCCCGGGGGGACAGTACCCCCTGAGAGCCACCCCTCCATCTTCTACCAAAACCACCCCAACTGGAAACATTATAATTCCAGAACATATCTCTACACAGCAAGCGGCGACCACCTAAGCCTAGGAGGTTAGCCAACGACTTGCAAAACACACATAAACATTTACACTAACAACTATCTGGGGCAGCTACATTGACGCAATGCTGACCAAGCAGCGCCGAAACGTATAAGAGTAAAACCTGGACAGGAGGAATTATCTGTTCTGTTCTGTTCTTCGCCAGCGGCCCTGCCCGACGTCCCTTCCAGCTTTTCGCCAGGTGAGAACCAGTTTGTGCTCAGACTCCTTTAATTCTTGTAAACACCTACCCTAAACTTGTACACATCACAAATTGTATTTTATATTTGTCTAAACTCCCCAAGAGGGACATCAAACTACATCTACTGACCAATAAATACATGGTCAGTAAACTACACGCTTGTTACTAATTACACTCTACTTCACATCCTCATACCCCACCTGACCTTAGTCACAATTGCCCGTGACCGTAGAAGCCAATAACTGCATCGTCAGATTCCATTGTACTCGAGCACACGACTCGACTGCAGATCACTGAATCACTGACGCTGCACATAGCTCATCCTTCCCAGCTGGCGAGCTAGTTTAGCAGCCGGCACTAGACATTCATCCCCTGGAAGATAATTGCATTCTGCAGGAACGCCCCCAATAGATCAAGTACTTACACCAACACACTACACCAGTAGTCTCTCCCGATTACGGGGAACTACTCTCATTTCGGAAGCAGTTCTCCAAATTGGCACATTTACACTATCGTGTTTTTCCCACCCCCAACCTAGGGATAAAACAATATAATGAGGTTCAGTAGTGACAATTTAAATTGAAATCAACGGTAGCGCTGAATGAAGATAGAATGCAAGATAAAATTCTCTACAATACATGAATTAGCCAAAATACCTTATGAAATGATGAGAAGTAAATCAGGGAGCGATGTTTTAATAGATATTTTCTCCTCCGCTGTCTGTGACCCACCCAGCTTTCCCAAATAGGATCACGACTTATATAGCGAAAATTACAGCTGTCAGCGCTATTGTTCAAACCAATCGTCATCAAAACAGTACCATGACAGTTCTGCTAACCTCGCCCTTATGGTACTATGAAAAACAAAGAAGCGCCCAGTTCAGTCTCTAGTGCGCATCGTTCGTGTGCACCACTCAGTTCATTACATCGTGCGCCGAATTGAATCGTTTATTCACCATGGATTGTGGAAATTGCCTCATAACGATCTGTAATTTCAATCGGCGGCTCTATGATCAACTGTAATAAATATTTGTTGTTTTTTTTCTGCACAACTGTGGTTTTGAAAATGTTTACAGCCTAACGCACCCAGATCAATGGTTTTGTGTCAACCGTGCCCCGCTGGCTGCGCGCGGCCAAGGCCACACCTACACCCGACCATTCTAACCTTCGTTTTGTCTAATCCAATGGTTATTGACAATGGTAACAGCCTAAAGCATGCAGATCAATGGTTTTTGACAATGGTTACAGCATAACTCGTCCCAATGAATGTTTTTTTTAAATCAACAGTGTGTGCCGCTTGAGTACGCCTTGTTGACAGTTCAACGAGATGCAAGCACTGCCAGAACATAGCAACCGTTTATAAAAAGAAAAATAAATAAAAACCACATATGTATGTACGAGGGCTATTCCGAACGTAAAGTCCGATTCGCCGTAAATATTTGAAAGCGGCGCCAAGGGCAAAACACGCATGCGCGCCGACTCCTGGCATGCCTTGCGCGGCAAAAGCCGCCAGTAGCGTTGTGACTGTTGCTGTGTGCTGTTGATAGTGTCAGTTCACAATATTTAAGACAATTAATCAGCCCGCCGATTGTGAAGTAAGGGCAGTGATACGCTTTCTGTCTGCAAGAATCATTTCTGCGGCAGACGTGGTCTTTTGTCGTCTGGACTGTTGTTGTTGCATACTGCGAATGACACGCAAACTCGAATCAAGAAATTTGGATGGGAACAGATGGACCACCCACCGTACAGTCCGGACTTGGAGCCAAGTGATTTCCACCTGTTCCGCTACCTAAATGAGTTTCTTGGCGGCAAGCGCTTCGACACAGATGATGAAGTGAATGAAGCTGTTACAGACTGGTTAGCTTCGCAGACGGCCGAGTTCTACGACTTAGGCATTCAAAAGCTTGTGGAACGATGTGACAAATGTGTAAATAAGTATGGAAATTCTGTAGAAAAAAAATAGAGAAAGACGTAAGGAATGTCAATAAAACAATTGTTTTGTAAACAAGTTTTATTTTGGATGTTTTTTTTATTAACCGGACCTTAGTATTGGAATAGCCCTCGTACTTGAGCACATAACTTATATGAGGTGCAGTATTGACCAGGATTCCTAATTTCAATGCTGATGCAAGTGTATAAGCCGCGATCTACTTTCATTTAGAATTAATATTATATTATTTATAGGGTGGATACATTTTTGGCATTTGCACCTTCAACAGTCCTTATACGAACACTTTCTAAAAATACTCTCTAGCACGTATGCTACATTAGATTAAAACTTTTAAAATAGGCCTACATTAACGTTCATCCAAATAAACTAGATCTAAAATTCTTAAAGAAACTTGCAGAGTTCATTCAGTCCATTGTTAAAAATCTGTGCAAATAAAAATTTGTTCCAGTGCAACATTCTTCAGATCGTGTTCCATTTTATCTGTGAAATTGAAACAAAAACTCTGTTAAACATTGTATGTTAAAATTGCATGAAGTATCCCATTTAAAGCGTACACCACTTCCTCCACCCCAATAAAAAATGTAATGAATGAGATTAGGGCAATAGAAAAAATAGATTAATCAGGACCTGCTACAGGTTATCGGTCTCTAAGCTCATGCAGTTCTGGCAATTTAAACCCCAATATAAATGTGAATAATACCCACATTAACACCCACTTATACCTCCCACTTGAAATTGATAGCCCCATAAAACAAATAAACCTAATCTACGACAGTAGACTGTAGCACATAATTGAGGTTAGAAAATTCTGATTTCTACATCTAAATGAATTTTCGAATAGAGAAACTAGCCTGTGCTAAAATTTAAGGGTAGGACTATAGGACTATCTGCTTACTAATCTTTTATCAGTCTCGGTTTATACAACGGTGCAGTAACTAGCTTTGCATTCTCTTTATCATACATACTAGTGCTCCATTCAATCTCATGTGGCTTGAAATGGAGTCCACATACCTACAAGAAAAGAGACTTGGTTAGAAGGTTCCTTCCTCCCATTATACTAAACTTGTGAAAATTGGAGCATAAGTATTGATGTACCACGTACCATGGAATATTTCGTAGGAATAAAATACTTGCGGTGAATGGCTCGTGTCCATTTCGTCTTTACCTTCATTATTGGCATAATTGCCTTTACAATTTGGCACACTGCACTTATTAGGCATAAATTTACACTGCACTGATAACCATTAAGTATAACCGGGTAGGATTTCTGAGAAAATTAGTACCTGGGACTGTAAACACGAAACACAACACGCAGAAACCACACCATAAACTGCATAACTCGAATGTTATGTCTCAATTTTCATGTCCGGGCATCCGTGACGTCACTCGCTTGTCAAATACGTATTGAAAGGCCTTCTCTCCAGGTGGTGTTGGCAACACCATGTTTCGGGCTTCAGCGCCATTGTTAATAAATAATCATACAGTCCACTTTTATGTCAAGGAATTATCATGTGTGTTATTTGAAGAACTACCAGGGAAATGTAGCCGACACTACAGCCTACACAATAAAATGAAATGAATATAAATTAATAAAAAAGTGCTAGTTTTAGACACATTATGACCTTCCTCAGCATTGTGCTTACATGTAATCGTAATAAACATGTTATGGAATTAATCCTAAATAATCCAAAACTTATCTACACAAAATGGAAATAAATCTCAATATCAGTGATAAATTATAAATTTGATGTCAATTGTCTATGAACATAGATAGTTCTAACCAAGTGAGAAAAAGGTTAAAACAATACTAAGTGCTACCTGACCTGAGAGAAAGCGCTGGACCTATTCCGATCATAACCTAGGTTAATCAGTTCCAAGAGACTACACATGCTACATTTAGTGTCAAGAAAAAACACAAGAAAAATTTCATAACAATATATTAAGAATCAAACATTACAGGTAGATAATGACAACAGTAAATAAATTAAATAAATAATTAGATTACATAATAAATACAAGGTATGTAAATATGAGCGAGGAACCGTGGGCAAGATGACATTCACGTAATGTCTAGTGATATTACAAGGTTTACCTAAATGAAGGAAAATAACAGACATCCCTTTAATTAAATTCCAATAAATTACCTTATATGTCCATAAGGACCCGGCTGAACGACATAGGTTCAATAAAATATTAATTATCCATTCAAGTATTATTTTAATCTTCCAATTATTTGTCAGAGCAGAAGACTATTACGTCAAGCTTATTCCCTATCTTAACATGTCTAGCCTTTTTAATAACAAATTTCTATCGTTAAATGTTAACCAGGAAAAAACGAACAACAATATAGTCCGTAACCCACGGAAACAAGACTTTACATAAAATAAAAATACGTATCATAATTAGCGATACTCGACACGGAGTTCATAAGGAACTATACTAAGAGACAAAGATAGGGTGAGAAATTACAATAATTAGGTTAAAAATAAAATAACTTTGCTCGAAAAAATATGACGTTCTGGACCATACAGACAAGGCAGGCAAGATACAAACGTTAAAATAAAATCCCTAGGACAATTAAACTCAAAACACAAATTAGGTTACTGGAAAATAATATAAAATAGTTGAACATACATTCCAAGCCGCTTACAGATAGCATTACAAGGTTAGGTACTTCACAGAAAAAAACTGTAATATATCATAAAAATATTAAGAAGTTACCACACAGTGACAATCACCTTCACATTCGTATATATCAGTAGGTAATATAAGCCGGTTCTGGGGCAGGGGCTAATGGGCAAGATGGCCGCCGCGCGCAATCAGTCCTATGTTATTCTTATGGAGAGGTCATTCAGAGCTGACGCAAGGGCAAATGCGCAAGATGGCTGCCAAGCCCTGAGACCGTGAATGACGTCACAGGGGGAGTTCGACCGTGTAGTCGCTAAATAGAATATTTATTATTATTATTATTATTATTATTATTATTATTATTATTATTATTATTATTATTAATTTTATTAGGTAATTATTGATTGATAGCTTGCCACGGTGGGTGAATGGTTATTGTGTCTGACTACTAACCCCAAGCTTGCAGATTCGCTCTTGGTCGTGGTAAGTGATTTTTGAAAGTTGGCAAAAATTAAGACACGCATGTCATACAATGTAGGCATGTAAAAGAACCCAGGGAGAGGTCGGCTATGTAGTTGCTAAATGGAATATTTATTATTATTATTTATTATTATTATTATTATTATTAGGAAATTATTGATTGATTATGTACAATCAAGACCAGCCTTATATTCCCCCACTTTATGGTGTAATGGCTAGCATTTTTGGCTGTTACTGTGGAGGCTCGGGTTCGAGTCCTGGCTCTGTCAAGACATTTAATTCTAGGCTGAGGGTTGGCATAGGGTACACTCAACCTTGTGAGACAAAACTGACAGAAGCTGGCTTTTGATTCATACCGCTGCCATTCTGCCTAACCCAACTTCACCTAACCTAACCTAACCTAACCTTACCTAACCTAACCAGATCCCACCTTACCTAACCTAACCTAACCTAACCTAACTTCAAAGTCAGAATGTACAATACATTTATTGTTTTTTTTTTATACCCTCATAAATTAGATATAGAGAATGTCCACCACGATTTAGATCCTCGAGCACACTTTTCTGACATATATCATTAAAACGTGTAAAAAGGAATGTCTGATAATTTTCACTAACACATAATACAAGTTCACCATACATTGTGTCCACTTTTTGAATGTTAATGATACGGAAAAGAGTATGCATTGGTAATTCAGTGAGCTTTGTTTCCTCTCTAATCAACAGTTCTACCCCATAGCATTGTGAATATTTATTGTAGTAGCCTATAAAGAAACAAAAAAATCATATCTATTACAGTTTAGCTATAAGTGACCAGAACCACTATAACATTTTATTCTCATAAGGAGATTTCCATAATGATAAGAAAAAAATGCTTACCATAATGATGGATTGTGTGTAAGTAAACGTCTTTTGCTGCTTGCTGACACTACTAAACTGATAGTCATACAACAGACAAGTGAGTTCATGTTTCGCTGACGTAATCGTATGTTCCCACGCACTTCCTGTGTGTTGCACGCGCCGTAGTGGCTAAATTTGAAACTAGATGAGATGATTTGCTGATGTAATCGTATGTTCCCCCGCACGCACACGCAAGCCCCTGTGGACGGGTCCTTGTGGACGAGTCCCTGTGGACGGGTCATTGTTGACGGGTCCTCGTTGACGGGTCCTTGTTGACGGGTCCTTGTGGACGAGCCCCTGTGGACGGGTCCTTGTTGACGGGTCCTTTTTGACTAATCCCTTTAGACCGGTTCCTTTTGACTGGCTCATGACCCCTAATGCTATAATGAAATTAAGCGTTGTACCACATGATACGCAAGCAAAGAGCCGATCGCTACTATGAATTAACATTTATGTTTTTGTTTTGTTTTTACGCATGTGCACTTGGTTTTTTTGTAAGAGGGTGGGCTTTTTGAATACAGATTTATAAATGAGTTATTTATTTTTAAATTACCAAAAGATCCAAAACTAATAGGTAATTAGCTTTTTAACATTTCATGAACCAATAAGGCTATGGGACTTGTATTAGAGGTCGTTGGACTTGAGGTGACATTTTGTTTTTGAATCTATTATTATTTTTGTTAATAGGGTCTAACTACACTTATGTTAATATCTCGCTAACTAATAATCAGAGAGGGTCAAGTGAGGTGTCACGGGACTCAGGATGGTCAACCCTTTTCCATGACCAACGAATTTACCCAAAAGATTCAAAACAGCAAGGTCATTGACCTAAGATTTTATAAACTAATAATTGAATATTAACATGTGAGGTGTCATAGGACTTAGAATGGTCAACCCTTTCCCATGGCCAATGCATTTACCAAAAGTACCCAATACATCAAGGTCATTTACCTGAGATTTTATAACCTAATAATCGGGTACGAACATGTGAGATGTTTACCATGTGTGATGAAACATAGCTAGGTAGAGAAAGAATTAGTGTAGGCTACATGTATTGTGACTGACAAGTCTTTTACCATTGAAACTTGTTTTCAGATCAAACTGCAGTATAGAGAGAGTATAGGTTGCAGGTATGGGTTAATAAATGAGAAACGGTGTACGCAAACTATGATTTATCAAGAATTAAGAGTAGACTATCTTTATTTGATTGGTTAAAGAGGATAGCTAAAACACAAAAATGCTCAGTGGTTACCGAGACAAAATGATCGCTACACACAACAAGCTTTAAATACTTGAGGCTAATAATCAATACACACACACACTCGCTTGTTCTAAACTAAACTGAGTTGCTGTCAGTGCTCAGACAGTAGGCTGATGACGAAATGCATTGCTAACAGAAATATAATCATTTCCGGTTGTCTAATGTTACCAGCTATCCATTTATTTATTTTTTGTGTTGCAGTGGTAAGCACTTTTAGCTCTTGTATTGGTAGTCTTAACTCGATTTCCAGGTCTGAGGCCTAGAACGAGTTGAACTAAGAAACAAGGGCATGGTGGTGCAGTGGTTAAGCTGTTAGCCTTTTCACCAGAGGGTTCGATTTCAGGTTAATATTTATGTCATAAACATATTAAACAAATCAAAATCAGAGATAAGGTTTAAAACTGATTACATTTGTGACTTTTCAAATTATTACTTGGATTAAAAATCAAAGGTGAACTGGGTTTGATATACAGTTAATGCTGTCTATCACACACTCGACTGTAAGAAAGCCAAAAGAGCAAAAGGCTTAGGTAGAGCAGTGGTAAAATTGCTATATGTAGAGAACTACCTGGCAAAGCTATATCGCATAAACAGTGCTGGATACAATCCAGCAATCAAATTTGTATCTTGTGGAACAGAGAAATGCACTTACGTGAGAAAATGCAAGTTCATGTGTAATATGACCTAACACAAAAGTGTTCACCTGTGCACGTGCACAATAAGAGCTAACAAGTCACATTCTGTTTAGTTCGTACGTAACGTTAGGTTAGGGCTAATGCACACACCCTAGTACACGAGGCACATGCCATTTGAGAGCAGGTCAAGGGATCTAACTTGGTGAATGAATGTGTTCTAACGAGTCATTTGTAGTTGAAAGAGAATAATACTTGTTCTTAAGATGTTAAAACTGAGGAGATGGTATGTACAGTAAGACGTCTTGTTATTTCCTGTGTAATATTACAGACATGGCAGAGAGCACACAGTTCTGTTGCTATGACTACGCTGCAGTAATTTGAAACCCTACGTGTTCATTAAGACAATGGGTGATGATTATACAAAGTTAGCAGTCATTGGATATTACACAGGTGTTCCTTCCGGTGTCATGTTGCTGACATGTGAGAGCAGGTCAAGGGATCTAACTCGGTGGATGAATGTGTTCTAACGAGTCATTTGTAGTTGAAAGAGAATAATACTTGTTCTTAAGATGTTAAAACTGAGGAGATGGTATGTACAGTAAGACGTCTTGTTATTTCTTGTGTAATATTACAGACATGGCAGAGAGCACACAGTTCTGTTGCTATGACTACGCTGCAGTAATTTGAAACCCTACGTGTTCATTAAGACAATGGGTGATGATTATACAAAGTTAGCAGTCATTGGATATTACACAGGTGTTCCTTCCGGTGTCATGTTGCTGACATGGCAGAGAGCGCACAGTTCTATTGCTACGACGAACGCTGCAGCAATTTGAAACCCAAGGTGTTGATCAAGACAATGGGTGATGATCATGCAAAGTCAGCAGTAATTGGAAACCACACATCAACATTTACTAAATCATAAACGTGTTGTCATAACCAGCAGAAACCTCATTTAAAGATTTTAGATTTTACATTTTAAATTTAAGATTATTTTGATTTTTAGATTTTACTTTTTACATTTTCCTAAAAGAGTAAACAAGAAGGTCACATACCTAACCTCAGTTTTTAATGTCAGTTTTTAGTTGTTGTTTTTTTCAATTTGATAATATGGAAAACATGGAGTTTTGCATTTTGTTGTTTTCACATTTATTAATTTCACAATTTCCCATTTTCAGTTCTTAAAATGTTAGTTTAAAGTTTTTCAATTTCATGATATTGAAACATGGATTTTCCAATTTGTTGTTTTCACATTTGTCAATTTACCAAATTCACATTTACATTTTTTTTTTTAAATTTCAGTTTAATGTTTTTTGTTCTATTTGTTAATATGGAAACATGGATTTTTTTTACAATTTGTGTTTTTTACATGTCATGCAATTTTTCTTATGCTAGTCTTATAGGTTACTGTACAACATGATCACTACCCCCACTGGATTTTTTCTTCATTTTGTTGTTTACACATATGCCAATTTTCCAATTCCCCATTTTCAGTTTTTTTTTTTCAAAATATCAGTTTTAAGTTTTTCAATTTCATAACAAGGAAACATGGATTTTGCATTTCGTTGTTTACACATTTATTAATTTCACAATTTCCCATTTACAGTTCTTAAAATGTCAGTTTAAAGTTTTTCAATTTCATGACATAGAAACATGGATTTTCCAATTTGTTGTTTTCACATTTATTAATTTACCAAATTCCCATTTACAGTTTTTAAAATTTCAGTTTAATGTTGTTGTTTTTTTCTATTTGTTAATATGGAAACATGGATTTTTCCAATTTGTGTTTTACATGTTCATTTTGCATTAGGAGTGGAGAGAGGTGGGTAGTAATTAAAAATGTGCAAGCAGTGTCCATTGTTGACAGGTCATTGTTGACGAGTCCTTTTCATACAACAGAAAAGTGAGTTCATGATTAGCATGTATTACCTAAAATGCAAGTGTTTAACATTTTACAACTAACCTGTTAGTATGATTTGCACACTACAAAGGTTATATCTGTTCTGGTAATAGAATTATTTAGCGTTGGCTTTTATATTTAATATGTACAGTTTAAAGTGATAGAAAAGTGGTAGAAATGTGGTAGCAAAGTGGTAGACAAGTGGTAGACAATTGGTAACAAAGTGGTAGAAAAGTGGTAGAAAAGTGGTAGCAAAGTGGTAGCAAAGTGGCAGAAAAGTGGTAGCAAAGTGGTAGAAAAGTGGTAGAAAAGTGGTAGCAAACTAGAAAAGTGGTAACAAAGTGGTAGAAAAGTGGTAGCAAAGTGGTAGAAAAGTGGTAGAAAAGTGGTAGCAAACTAGAAAAGTGGTAGAAAAGAGGTAGCAAAGTGGTAGAAAATATTACATGTATTGTTAAGAAATAGTTTAAGCGGTTACATGGATTCATTACACTATAATTTTAGCATGACAAAGCTCATTTTCTATATCCGATAGTTCTTCCTCATATTTAGTATGAACAGTTTACACATTTATCAATTTCACAATTTCCCATTTACAGTTCTTAAAATGACAGTTTTAAGGTTTTCAATTTCATGATATAGAAACATGGATTTTCCAATTTTTTTTATTTATTTATCAAATTTACCAAATTCCCATTAACAGTTTTTTAAATTTCAGTTTAATGTTTTTTTTTTCTATTTGTCAATATGGAAACATGGATTTTTCCCATTTGTGTTTTACATGTTCATTTTGCATTAGGAGTGGAGAGAGGTGGGTAGTAATTAAAAATGTGCAAGCAGTGTCCATTGTTGACAGGTCATTGTTGACGAGTCCTTTTCATACAACAGACAAGTGAGTTCATGTTTAACATGCATTACCTAAAATGTAATACCATGCAAGTGTTTAACATTTTACAAATTAGCTTAGGCTATGTGTTAGTTTATGTGTGGGGTCTTATGTTGGGCATTTTGTGTTGGCTTATTTGACAAGTTATTTTGTCAATGCATTTAGTGGATTTTTCTCTTGGTCTTGGAAAGTAAATCAGTCCATTTTATCACAACATAATGCTTACTGCCATGTTTGTAAGCAACAAGAACACACTAAACTTTCAAAAAAATCTAAAGTACTCTAAGGTACTCTCAACTCGTATTCTTGCCTCTATCCCATGCCAAGTCAAGAACATTATTTTTTTCCAAAAAAAAAAAGGTGATTGGGGGAAAGTAGACTATATGTTTAAACTAAAAAAAATCATATAAAGTCATATGTTAACTCTAACACCTACGTTTATCCCATTCTTAGTCGAAAAATATTATATTTTTTTAAATTTTTCTAAAAAATATTTAGAAAGTAGGCTATATTTTTGAAAACTAATCATTCTATAAAGTCATATATAGACTCAACCAATGGCTTTTATATCCTTAATCGTTAGAATAAAATATGGAATTTTTGACATTTTTTCCAAAAATGTTCATTTTTTTAAATGGACTATATTTTGGAAACTAGGAATTTTACAAAAAAGTGTGTTTGACATAAATGACAGGTATTTACCCCCTCTACCCACAAACCAAGTCCCAGATCTCTGGGACAAAATCCAAAAATGTTTAATTGTGAAAGTAGGCGATATTTTGAAAACGTATCATTCTAAAAAGTCATATATAGACTCAAACAAATGTTCTTTAAGTTATTTAACGTTAAAACAAAACTTAACATTTTTTTCATTTTTCCGAAAAAAGTCCAATTTTCAAAATTGTCTCTATTTTGGAAACTAAGAATTTTACAAAAATGTTTGTTTAACGTAAATGAAAGGTCTTTACCCCCTGTACCCCAAAAATAAATTTCAGGACCCTAGGACAAAAACTTTGCAGTAGTGTGTTTGTGAGAGTTCAAGGCCCACCTCCACCTCCCCACCTCACAAGATGGCGGCCGTAGCTTAACTTAACCTAGCCTAACCTAACAAGATGGCGGCCTTACCTTAACTTAACCTAGCCTAACCTAACAAGATGGCGGCCGTAGCTTAACTTAACCTAGCCTAACCTACGAGGTGTGATCAAAAAGTTCCAAAAATGTGGCTGCGACTTAACCAAACCTAGCCTAGCCTAACCTAACCTACAAAGTGAGTTCAAAAAGTTTCAAAATGGCGGCCGTAGCTTTACTTAACCTAACCTAACTTAACCTAAACCTACGAGGTGCGATCAAAAAATTTTCAAGATGGTGGTCATAGCTTAAACGGGTCCAGGAGGACGAGTCCTTGTTGACGGGCCCCTGTGGGCGGGTCCTTTGGACTGATCCCTATGGACTGGCCCTTGCATTTTATCCAAATTATGTCAAAGGGGACCCGCCACAGGGACCCGTCAACAAGGACCCGTCCTCCGGGACCCGTTTAAGCTATGACCACCATCTTGAAAATTTTTTGATCGCACCTCGTAGGTTTAGGTTAAGTTAGGTTAGGTTAAGTAAAGCTACGGCCGCCATTTTGAAACTTTTTGAACACACTTTGTAGGTTACGTTAAGCTAGGCTAGGTTTGGTTAAGTCGCAGCCACATTTTTGGAACTTTTTGATCACACCTCGTAGGTTAGGCTAGGTTAAGTTAAGCTACGGCCGCCATCTTGTTAGGTTAGGCTAGGTTAAGTTAAGCCAAGGCCGCCATCTTGTTAGGTTAGGTTAAGTTAAGCTACGGCCGCCATCTTGTGAGGTGGGGAGGTGGAGGTGGGCCTTGAACTCTCACAAACACCCTACTGCAAAGTTTTTGTCCTAGGGTCCTGAAATTTTTTTTGGGGTATAGGGGGTAAAGACCTTTCATTTACGTTAAACAAACATTTTTGTAAAATTCTTAGTTTCCAGAATATAGACAATTTTGAAAATTGGACTTTTTTCGGAAAAATGAAAAAATGTTAAGTTTTGTTTTAACGTTAAATAACTTAAAGAACATTTGTTTGAGTCTATATATGACTTTTTAGAATGATACGTTTTCAAAATATCGCCTACTTTCACAATTAAACATTTTTGGATTTTGTCCCAGAGACCTGGGACTTGGTTTGTTGGTAGAGGGGGTAAATACCTGTCATTTATGTCAAACACACCTTTTTGTAAAATTCCTAGTTTCCAAATTATAGTCCATTTTAAAAAAATTAACATTTTTGGAAAAAATGTCAAAAATTCCATATTTTATTCTAACTATTAAGGATATAAAAGCCATTGGTTGAGTCTATATATGACTTTATAGAATGATTAGTTTTCAAAAATATAGCCTACTTTCCAAATATTTTTTAGAAAAATGTAAAAAAATATAATATTTATCGACTAAGAATGGGATAAACGTAGGTGTTAGAGTTAACATATGACTTTATATGATTTTTTTTTTAGTTTAAACATATAGTCCACTTTCCCCCAATCACCTTTTGTTTTTTTTGGAAAAAAAATAATGTTCTTGACTTGGCATGGGATAGAGGTAAGAGTACGAGTTGAGAGTACCTTAGAGTACTATAGATTTTTTTGAAAGTTTAGTGTGTTGTTGTTGCTTACAAACATGGCAGTAAGCATTATGTTGTGATAAAATGGACTGATTTACTTTCCAAGACCAAGAGAAAAATCCACTAAATACATTGACAAAATAACTTGTCAAATAAGCCAACACAAAATGCCCAACATAAGACCCCACACATAAACTAACACATAGCCTAAGCTAATTTGTAAAATGTTAAACACTTGCATGGTATTACATTTTAGGTAATGCATGTTAAACATGAACTCACTTGTCTGTTGTATGAAAAGGACTCGTCAACAATGACCTGTCAACAATGGACACTGCTTGCACATTTTTAATTACTACCCACCTCTCTCCACTCCTAATGCAAAATGAACATGTAAAACACAAATGGGAAAAATCCATGTTTCCATATTGACAAATAGAAAAAAAACATTAAACTGAAATTTAAAAAACTGTTAATGGGAATTTGGTAAATTTGATAAATGAAAAAAAAAATTGGAAAATCCATGTTTCTATATCATGAAATTGAAAACCTTAAAACTGTCATTTTAAGAACTGTAAATGGGAAATTGTGAAATTGATAAATGTGTAAACTGTTCATACAAAATATGAGGAAGAACTATTGGATATAGAAAATGAGCTTTGTCATGCTAAAATTATTGTGTAATGAATCCATGTAAACGCTTAAACTATTTCTTAACAACACATGTAATATTTTCTACCACTTTTCTACCACTTTGCTACCACTTTGTTACCACTTTTCTAGTTTGCTACCACTTTTCTACCACTTTTCTACCACTTTGCTACCACTTTTCTGCCACTTTTCTACCACTTTGCTACCACTTTGCTACCACTTTTCTACCACTTTTCTACCACTTTGTTACCAATTGTCTACCACTTGTCTACCACTTGTCTACCACTTTGCTACCACATTTCTACCACTTTTCTATCACTTTAAACTGTACATATTAAATATAAAAGCCAAAGCTAAATAATTCTATTACCACAACAGATATAACCTTTGTAGTGTGCAAATCATACTAACAGGTTAGTTGTAAAATGTTAAACACTTGCATGGTATTACATTTTAGGTAATGCATGCGAATCATGAACTCACTTTTCTGTTGTATGAAAAGGACTCTTAAACAATGACCTGTCAACAATGGACACTGCTTGCACATTTTTAATTACTACCCACCTCTCTCCACTCCAAATGCAAAATGAACATGTAAAACACAAATTGGAAAAATCCATGTTTCCATATTAACAAATAGAAAAAAACAACAACATTAAACTGAAATTTTAAAAACTGTAAATGGGAATTTGGTAAATTAATAAATGTGGAAACAACAAATTGGAAAATCCATGTTTCTATGTCATGAAATTGAAAAACTTTAAACTGACATTTTAAGAACTGTAAATGGGAAATTGTGAAATTAATAAATGTGTAAACAACAAAATGCAAAATCCATGTTTCCATGTTATGAAATTGAAAAATTAAAACTGATATTTAAAAAAAACTGAAAATGGGGAATTGGAAAATTGGCATATGTGTAAACAACAAAATGAAAAAAAAATCTAGTGGGGTAGTGATCATGTTGTACAGTAACCTATAAGACTAGCATAAGAAAAATTGCATGACATGTATAAAACACAAATTGTAAAAAAAACATGTTTCCATATTAACAAATAGAACAAAAAACATTAAACTGAAATTTAAAAAAAACTGTAAATGTGAATTTGGTAAATTGACAAATGTGAAAACAACAAATTGGAAAATCCATGTTTCAATATCATGAAATTGAAAAACTTTAAAATAACATTTTAAGAACTGAAAATGGGAAATTGTGAAATTAATAAATGTGAAAACAACAAAATGCAAAACTCCATGTTTTCCATATTATCAAATTGAAAAAAAACAACAACTAAAAACTGACATTAAAAACTGAGGTTAGGTATGTGACCTTGTTGTTTACTCTTTTAGGAAAATGTAAAAAGTAAAATCTAAAAATCAAAAAAATCTTAAATTTAAAATGTAAAATCTAAAATCTTTAAATGAGGTTTCTGCTGGTTATGACAAAACGTTTATGATTTAGTAAATGTTGATGTGTGGTATCCAATTACTGCTGACTTTGCATGATCATCACCCATTGTCTTGATCAACACCTTGGGTTTCAAATTACTGCAGCGTTCGTCGTAGCAATAGAGCTGTGAGCTCTCTGCCATGTCAGCAACATGACACCGGAAGGAACACCTGTGTAATATCCAATGACTGCTAACTTTGTATAATCATCACCCATTGTCTTAATGAACACGTAGGATTTCAAATTACTGCAGCGTAGTCATAGCAACAGAACTGTGTGCTCTCTGCCATGTCTGTAATATTACACAGGAAATAACGAGAAGTCTTACTGTACATACCATCTCCTCAGTTTTAACATCTTAAGAACAAGTATTATTCTCTTTCAACTACAAATGACTCGTTAGAACACATTCATTCACCAAGTTAGATCCCGTGACCTGCTCTCCAATGACATGTGCCTCGTGTACTAGGGTGTGTGCATTAGCCCTAACCTAACGTTACGTACGAACTAAACAGAATGTGACTTGTTAGCTCTTATTGTGCACGTGCACAGGTGAACACTTTTGTGTTAGGTCATATTACACATGAACTTGCATTTTCTCACGTAAGTGCATTTCTCTGTTCCACAAGATACAAATTTGATTGCTGGATTGTATCCTGCACTGTTTATGCGATATAGCTTTGCCAGGTAGTTCTCTACATATAGCAATTTTACCACTGCTCTACCTAAGCCTTTTGCTCTTTTGGCTTTCTTACAGTCGAGTGTGTGATAGACAGCATTAACTGTATATCAAACCCAGTTCACCTTTGATTTTTAATCCAAGTAATAATTTGAAAAGTCACAAATGTAATCAGTTTTAAACCTTATCTCTGATTTTGTTTTGTTTAATATGTTTATGACATGCATATTAACCTGAAATCGTACCCTCTGGTGAAAAGGTTAACAGCTTAACCACTGCACCACCATGCCCTTGTTTCTTAGTTCAACTCGTTCTAGGCCTCAGACCTGGAAATCGAGTTAAGACTACCAATACAAGAGCTAAAAGTGCTTACCACTGCAACACAAAAAATAAATAAATGGATAGCTGGTAACATTAGACAACCGGAAATGATTATATTTCTGTGAGCAATGCGTTTCGTCATCAGCCTACTGTCTGAGCACTGACAGCAACTCAGTTTAGTTTAGAACAAGCGAGTGTGTGTGTGTATTGATTATTAGCCTCAAGTATTTAAAGCTTGTTGTGTGTAGCGATCATTTTGTCTCGGTAACCACTGAGCATTTTTGTGTTTTAGCTATCCTCTTTAACATATCAAATAAAGATAGTCTACTCTTAATTCTTGACAAATCAGAGTTTGCGTACACCGTTTCTCATTTATTAACCCATACCTGCAACCTATACTCTCTCTATACTGCAGTTTGATCTGAAAACAAGTTTCAATGGTATAAGACTTGTCAGTCACAATACATGTAGCCTACACTAATTCTTTCTCTACCTAGCTATGTTTCATCACACATGGTAAACATCTCACATGTTCGTACCCGATTATTAGTTTATAAAATCTCAGGTAAATGACCTTGATGTATTGGGTACTTTTGGTAAATGCATTGGCCATGGGAAAGGGTTGACCATTCTAAGTCCTATGACACCTCACATGTTAATATTCAATTATTAGTTTAAAAAATCTTAGGTCAATGACCTTGCTGTTTTGAATCTTTTGGGTAAATTCGTTGGTCATGGAAAAGGGTTGAACATCCTGAGTCCCATGACACCTCACTTGTCCCTCTCTGATTATTAGTTAGCGAGATATTAACAAAAGTGTAGTTAGACCCTTTTAACAAAAATAATAATACATTCAAAAACAAAATGTCACCTCAAGTCCAACGACCTCTAATACAAGTCCCATAGCCTTATTGGTTCATGAAATGTTAAAAAGCTAATTACCTATTAGTTTTGGATCTTTTGGTAATTTAATAATAAATAACACATTTATAAATCTGTATTCAAAAAGCCCGCCCTCTTACAAAAACCCCAAGTGCACATGCGTAAAAACAAAACAAAGACATAAATGTTAATTCATAGTAGCGATCGGCTCTTTGCTTGCGTATCATGTGGAACAACGCTTAATTTCATTATAGCATTAGGGGTCATGAGCCAGTCAAAAGGAACCGGTCTAAAGGGATTAGTCAAAAAGGACCCGTCAACAAGGACCCGTCCACAGGGGCTCATCCACAAGGACCCGTCAACAAGGACCCGTCAACAATGACCCGTCAACAATGACCCGTCCACAGGGACTCGTCCACAAGGACCCGTCCACAGGGGCTTGCGTGTGCGTGCGGGGGAACGTACGATTACATCAGCAAATCATCTCATCTAGTTTCAAATTTAGCCACTACGGCGCGTGCAACACACAGGAAGTGCGTGCGAACATACGATTACGTCAGAGAAACATGAACTCACTTGTCTGTTGTATGACTAGCAGTTTAGTAGTGTCATCAAGCAGCAAAAGACGTTTACTTACACACAATCCATCATTATGGTAAGCATTTTTTTCTTATCATTATGGAAATCTCCTTATTAGAATAAAATGTTATAGTGGTTCTGGTCACTTATAGCTAAACTGTAATAGATATGATTTTTTTGTTTCTTTATAGGCTACTACAATAAATATTCACAATGCTATGGGGGTAGAACTGTTGATTAGAGAGAAAAAAAGCTCACTGAATTACCAATGCATACTCTTTTCCGTATCATTAACATTCAAAAAGTGGACACAATGTATGGTGAACTTGTATTATGTGTTAGTGAAAATTATCAGACATTCCTTTTTACACGTTTTAATGATATATGTCAGAAAAGTGTGCTCGAGGATCCAAATCGTGGTGGACAATCTCTATATCTAATTTATGAGGGTATAAAAAAAAACAATAAATGTATTGTACATTCTGACTTTGAAGTTAGGTTAGGTTAGGTTAGGTTAGGTTAGGTAAGGTGGGATCTGGTTAGGTTAGGTAAGGTTAGGTTAGGTTAGGTGAAGTTGGGTTAGGCAGAATGGCAGCGGTATGAATCAAAAGCCAGCTTCTGTCAGTTTTGCCTCACAAGGTTGAGTGTACCCCATTCCAACCCTCAGCCTAGAATTAAATGTCTTGACAGAGCCAGGACTCTAACCCGAGCCTCCACAGTAACAGCCAAAAATGCTAGCCATTACACCATAAAGTGGGGGAATATAAGGCTGGTCTTGATTGTACATAATCAATCAATAATTACCTAATAATAATAATAATAAATAATAATAATAATAATAAATATTCCATTTAGCAACTACATAGCCGACCTCTCCCTGGGTTCTTTTACATGCCTACATTGTATGACATGCGTGCCTTAATTTTTGCCAACTTTCAAAAATCACTTACCACGACCAAGAGCGAATCTGCAAGCTTGGGGTTAGTAGTCAGACATAATAACCGTTCACCCACCGTGGCAAGCTATCAATCAATAATTACCTAATAAAATTAATAATAATAATAATAATAATAATAATAAATATTCTATTTAGCGACTACACGGTCGAACTCCCCCTGTGACGTCATTCACGGTCTCAGGGCTTGGCAGCCATCTTGCGCATTAGCCCTTGCGTCAGCTCTGAATGACCTCTCCATAAGAATAACATAGGACTGATTGCGCGCGGCGGCCATCTTGCCCATTAGCCCCTGCCCCAGAACCGGCTTATATTACCTACTTATATCAATGAACAACTATGAAGTATAATCCAGTACCTAATGAAATATAAATTACAAACCTTGAGTGTATTCCTTCTTTAAGCCTACCACAAGAGAGTTGCCAAATGCGTATTTCTACAATTCTACCTCCAGTATGAATAGACTGAAGTTCTATTTCCACATAGTTACACAAAGAATGTGTATTAGAACTGGGGAACCACCTCTAGGTCGGCCCAAGCCGACCTAGGGTCCCGTAAAATTTAGATTTCGTGAATTCACATGTTGTCGTTACAAGTTCCAAGCAAATAATAATCTCTTCACAACAGTCATTGCTACTGGTTACGACGTTCCAATGTTTATAGACGACAAAGGCCAAAGAATTCAGGAAGGAGACACACGCGCATTCTCCCGTCCCGTTTAGCAATCAATCAGTGCGTCCACATTCACCAGATGGCACCACGTACTAGTTCGTGTTTACACAGGTACAACATACTGTCCACAGATGTCGCCTGAGAACATTCACAACTCCAAGACTGAGATATTCCCGTACGGAAGGGCAATTCCGTGTTCGAGCAGGGCAGTAACGTATCAACCCCACGCTCTCCAATTGAGAGGCGTGCAGATGTTATAGGACGCGGACCTAGAGACCTTATCGAGTTCTTTAAGGGGCGACGTACATGAAATACATGTACAAATACAATCCTTCACCAATTCCACACTTTTGAAGTTACACAAATGAAATTTGTACAAAGATTAAGAATAGGTAGGTGCATCTACTGACAAATTTTCATAATTTTAACAAAACAATTTGAATTATTTTTCAATTCTCAAATTTGATGACCCCATGATTCACAAAGGTACATTTTTCTGACAAACTATCCGACAGATTGTCAGGTAAATTTTACAGTATAACCTCAATATATATAGAAACAAATACACATAAGCTTTTTTTAATAGATTGATATATAATGAATGTATAATTAATTGTTTTGTAAACTAAAAAACAATAAAAATTGTACATTCTTTCTGGTATATCTCGGCGTACATAAATTAAATTAAAATTTATCTCTGTGTATATGTTTGTTATACACACTGCAATGTGGATGCCAAAAATTATGGCTCTACCTTTCCACGTTTCTGATAAAAATGTACCTGAACAATGAAAATATATATTGTGAGAAAATTCACTTTAAATTTGAACTCACTTTTGCTTGCCATTCCGTTTATCAAAAGGCACCAGAACTGTACAGAGTGTCCTCCTTTCCTTCAAGACTTCTCTTCTGGTTTCTTTTCTGCTGTCTTGTGTTCTTTGCAAGATCTTCAATGGATTTCTCAACTGCATTTATACATTGTGTGTCAATTTTCTTCAAGATGTCTTGAGTGAATACTCCAACCTTGAAGCCCATTCTCTGCAAGGCATTCATCCTTGAACCATACGTTAATCTCATGTTTGCTTCATAGTACCAATTATTTGATTTTGAAGTTTTAAATGACGTGTCAGCATCACAGTCCTTGCATAAAATATGTACATTACACACCACGCCCACTGTCTTACCATCATCGAAGAATTCCAGATTGTTGCCGCCACATTTCTTACAGCTACATGCGGATTTCACCGCACTAGACAACAACTCAATGTCAATCAACCTATATCCAGTGCTATCCTGACAATCGTCATTATGATCACTAATATTTGCACTTGTAACCTTCCATCTGGAGCTGCTGGGTAGTGAGCTCGCAGGTTCAAAACATGTGGTCTGGTCAGACCTAACCTCGCTTCCATTATCGGTATAATTAGCATACCTAGAATCGATTCAAGCACGCACACGCTACTTGCACATCTTTTTAAACAACGTTCGTGGTCTTGGCATAATTCAAATAACACAATCAACTACAACGAGAAGTTATTCAAAGAACGCAAGCAAATACAGGTATTCACAATTTGTAAACAAAGATTACGATTGTCTATTGTTTCCAAGGAGATCATATAATAGTCACAGATGTACAAAACAAAGAGAATATACTTCATGGCCTTGTTGTTGTTTCCACAGTAACTTTTCTTGAAGAAAGTGCTCAGAAACTCTGATTATATAACTAATACCAAAGAGTCTCTTCGCCAGGTGGGCGTGGCTTGATGTACACGATGGGCATTTAATTATTTTATGGCACTTAGGATGCAAATTGGATTATGAAACTTGTGGAAAGTATTGCCAATGAGTTGTACTAATTGATAAAAAATAAATCGAAAAATGACATTTTCTGACATTTTCATGTACGTCCCCCCTTAACACATTCCGAACTAGATGGAGCACCTGCCATCCAATGACTACACTTTTCGAGTGGAGGTAGAATAAAATTTAATAACAACAAAACATAACAAAGGGGACGTGAGTAGCGCATGAAATGATATAATGAGGGGTGATGGGACTGAAATAAGGTAGGCTACACATATTATCAAAACAAGGTAAATACAAGTATAAAAATAAAGCAGGTAATAAAAGGAGAAGAATTCCGAGATGCCTAACGTGTTCTAGATTGGAGATCGTTCAAAGCTAAACTCAAATTAAAACGGGGTAGCAAAAAACAAGTTAACAATAGTGCAAATAGTATCTTTCTTCCCACCACAGGCTAACTACAAATCGTAGTTAGGAGAGATATTCTAGGAAGTTACGAAGTCACGAAACCCCAGAACAGAAAAACCTTACCCTTAAACAAGTATGTCACTTACAGAAATACAATCCAAGAACAAACGCAAGCCTAACGCATACATCAATACAATCAAATCCAAACCTGACATTACTCCAACGAAAGATTACAGGTACACTTGACATACAATACTTAAAACAAAACGCTTTACCAGAGACTAGTTCAACCGAACAACAACACACCAAGGAAACGTAAATATCAATGACTTCGTTTATTTACTGAATAAATCCCCTTTCCGGAAGAAGTACGAGACTCGGTTACCTTGCGAAAGACAAGTTGAGGGTGCACTGTAGTCCCGGGTACACACAATGCACACACATTCTATCATCTCGAAAGGGTAACCCATTCGTCTCATTTAATAAACGTAATGAGTTCACGTGTAGTTTCTCGTCTGAAGCCACACAATAAAACAAGAACAAACTGACATGACCCTAGGCGTACAGTCGAGCCCACTTAAGCAATTAACCTTAACCCACCCTTAACATTAGAACACTGCTTATAAATAAATGGCCAGAAGGATGTCGAGGCCCTAAATCATCTACCCATTACACAAATAAATAACACAACACAAAAACAATTAATTAGCTCACGGCATTCATCCATCGTGGCTTCATCATCATCAACAAAACAAAATACATATTACATCATCACCTCCAGGTAACGCCCGAAGCAGCTTCCCATGCTCCTAGTCATTTAATTATCCAGCAAGAATAAACGTAACACACGCGTAGGGGTAAAGGGACAAAAGAAAATACAATGCAAATAACAACAAGAGACCACAAAACGATAAATCCCAAAACCAACACGATTCCTCAATACGTACATCTACACAAGGGAAGAACGTAAACATAACCAAGATAACGTAATATAAGAAACGCGATCTCCAATCTAGAGAGGGACATGTTAACACTGAAAGTTGGTGGACAAGGTATTCCTAACCAACTTCACGTTACACATATTTATACATGTTGACACTTCAAAAATATTTAAGGACTTATCTTTTCCAGAGACGGTCTGAAGATCTCGTCGACTGCTTTTAAAATACATATTCATCTTCATGTTACAATTAGGTCTCCATTAGAATGAGTATGATGAGTAGACTCGAGAGCGAGAACGTAGTGCACATATTTATATATAATTTCTGAACTTCTTTTTAAAACCTTTTTGGATCTTACTGACTTCAAACCAGCCATCATGATTCTCGATTTTCATCTCTCCGAATCCAACAAATCTCTCTGACGCATATTGTTGTTAACCGTTCCATTAGGCGAGAAGACATTCGCTATGGGGCGCTTTCTTTTTGACAAGACGAGCCGATATATATATATACGATCGCTCAGACATTCTACTAGTGGCCGCTAGATGGACATAGCGTCAAAATCACGGACTTAAAATAGAAACGGGTCAACCTGCCACCGCCGATCTTGGACAGAGTTTTGCGAAGTCCAATAGTACATGTGAATGTCAATGCCTGAGGTTATGTTGACATAAGTATCAGCTGATATGGCGAACGTCAATTGAATATGTCACGTGTCGTTTCGGGCCCTGATATGACACGAGCAAAGCATTGTGGATGTTATCAATGGTAAGACTTCATAACAAGTCACAGCTGATTAGCAATACTTGTCCAAGGAGATAGTAATAAAGGTAGGACGGAGTACATAGAAGCATATTTCAAATTCGTTAAAGGTTTCAGATGGTAATCGTCGTATCTATTGTCGAATAGAGAATGTTCGCGTCTAAGTTCATAAGATTTTACAGTTCACAGTTACGGTTGGCTGTAAGTTAGGTTCTCAATGCTCTCGTTAGTTGTTCACATTTCCAACTATCTAACGTATGATAAACAATCAACACTAAGTGCCAAACTGAAGGTGCGAAAAATGTTAGGACGTCTCTGAATAGGAAGAAATTTAATGTACCAACGGTCATCACAACCAATACACGAAAAATGCAGTCATCACATGATCAATCTCCCAATGTTCAAAATGTAAAAGCGCTGCGATCGAGCTCTGCTACTAATTGAGACATGTGCAGATGTTATAGGACGCGGATCTAGAGACCTTATCGAGTTCTTTAACACATTCCGAACTAGATGGAGCACCTGCCATCCAATGACTACACTTTTCGAGTGGAGGTAGAATAAAATTTAATAACAACAACAAAACATAACAAATTTTTGAAAATAATGTTGCTGTTTGGAAATATAATAGACCTTCTGTACAACATATCGCATATCGCACGTGTAAGTCACGTGTAAAAATTCTAGGGTACCCCTTGACCCCCTTAATCGCATTGTTGAATTTTACAGTTTATGTTTGATTCCACGATAACCTTATAGCCATTTGCAAACATTATCAGAAATTTAATACATTGAGTGGCATTGCTTCTTTCAGAAATAGATGGAAAGTTGGATGTCACCTCTTGTGACACTGTTGTCATGCTTACCGGCTTGCATTACTTCATTAGTTTCTTCTTGTTCTTCTTGTTCTTCTTCTTTCGGATGGGCCAGCTAAGGACCACGACGTACAACTTTTCAGCTTGGCAAGGGACTTGATGTTTGCCCAATATTCGTGCATTCTCTGACTATGATTCTCCTTCGTCTCTTTTGTCGAGATGATGCCGGTTTTCTTACAGGGTGGTCTGTCCAGAAAACTCTTCTGTTTAAGTATCTTTCTGAGAAGTGATCGGCTTCTAATACCACTTTTCATTATCTTCAGTTCTTGGATAGCCTTGTTAACTACTGTTAGCGACAGTGTCACGCTCTTTCTCTTCCCCCAGTAGTTGAGAAGCCGATTTGTTAGTCTTGTTGGGTTCATCCATGAGACAAATCCATAGAAAGGGCCACATCTGTGATTTTCTCAGTACAGTATATCTATATAGCTCCTGATTTGGTCTTCTTCTGTACTCATCTATTTATTAGTTCATAAAATAAAAGAGTCCCATATCTCCTCCAGGGACGTAGGCGACCTGAATAAGAGCCCTTGACTAAGTCAAGGGATCACTAACCAGGCATCCCGAGCCGGAGTTTGCGTGTGGTAGGGTGGCCAGTTCCTTTCCAATCCTCCTCCTACCATAGCATCCGGCAGGTTCCCATTTTGCATCAAGAGGCTGGGAGACCCCGTACCAGACCATACCAAGACTTTTAAATTCTTGGCAGGGCCGGGGATCGAACCCGGTACCTCGGGGGGTGACAGCCAACAATGCTAGCCACTGCGCCACGAGGTGGTCTTTATTAGTTTATTAAATGAAATTAGTTTTCTGGAAATATCTCAGAAACGTGGTTTTAGAGACTTAAAACTTAGTAGACTCCGAGCCACTGAGGGGCTGAAAATGAGTTTTGCTCGTCCTTGTACGCCATAATATAATAATAATAATAATAATTTAATAATATAGGGATAGGGATATAACAGACCTTTAGTCGTCCCCACGACCGGGCAAAGCGAATAACCCGGGCAAAGCGAATACCGTATGTAAAAGTTATGGAGAATCACGACAGATGTCACCGAGTTGCTTCTGCAGGAAGCGCTGCCATCTGTTGGAGATATAAGAATAATTAGTACAAAAACTACAGTAGTTGGCAGTGTGAGACTAGAAGCGTTTGCAGATTTTTATAGCATTTATTAAAATGTTATCAAGGTAAGAAACTCAATATTACTCATAGATTGGTATAACTATTTTGAAAGTAATTACATTGTGTTTTAGTGTTGTTCCAACCCTCTTATTTACACACTTGGTTTGCTTTCTTGCTACACTACTTTTAAGCGATGAGTCACGATTTCCATAATGGCGCACAGCTGGGCAAAGTGGATATTTATTCACTTTGCCCGTTTGGGTGAATGTTCTTGAATACTTCGTTCACTAATTACTTAATGGTGACTAATAATATATTATCTTGTTAGGAATACTTATCAAAGATTATGCGTTCCCACATGGTAAAATGTTACACAATTGGTGGCGTGGTGTCCACGAAGCCACTTAAGAATGTGTCTACCTCGTGAGAAGAGAACGATAAGATTGAAGGTGACGAAATGAGGCTGAACAGATGCTTAGACAGTGATGAGAAGGTATTGCAAACAAATCTCGTTTCGCAATGAGTCCTCAGGGGTGTACAATTATCTCTCTCTCAGAGAGTGTCAGAAACTCTGAATTAAGTAATGAAGTATATCAATAATAATAAGAATATTGAAATATTTGCTTACAGATGGTTTACAATTTCAAACGAATAGTGATCAGGGCAGCTGGTGCGGAGAAACAATGAAGCAAGCTCTGGAGGATTGTAGGACAAATCCTATTAACTCTGTTGCTTTAGTTATATCAGGTGAACTGTGAACGTTATAAAACCTATTGAAAAACAAAATAGGATCCCATTTATATGCAATTTAGAGTTTCTGTCAAATGTCTTAAACAATGCATTCCGTTATTCACTTTTCCCGCATATGAATATTCACTTTGCCCGGCTATACGGGCAAAGTGAATAATTTGACATAATTACTTAATACTGAATTCTAATTAAGAATAGTTTCACAATTGATTCTGTTTTATACAGCAAATAAATGGCAAGATAACAATGAACAACTACAGTAAATTGCATGCCATTGTCGTACGTAATTCCATAGATACACTCATATAAAGTTAGTTTATTCACTTGGCCCGGTCCTCCCCTACCCCTTGACCCCCTTAAGCGCATTATATACGTATTGATGAATTTTACAGCTTAAGTTGGTTCCGTGATAACCTTATAGCCGTTTGCGAACGTACACAGTAATGTAATAAATGGAATGGCATTGCGTCTTACAGAAATAGATGGACTTCTGAGATTGTGTTTTCATGGTTACCGGCCTGCATTATTTCAATAGCTTAATAAATGAAATTAGTTTTCTGGGTATATATCAAAAACTGTTGGTTTTAGGACCTTAATATGTGCTTTTTGGGGCCCGTAGGGCTCCCGATTTTTGTTTCTCACACTGAGACGCTGAAAATGAGCTTTGTCTCGTTTTTCTACGCCCATTTCAGCATGCATTTTAGGGGGATAGGTCCTCTTTTCTGAACTGGGGGCGATAACCTAGATGTTAGGTCCCTTAAAACAACAATTATCATCATCATCATCATCCTCTTTTCTGAGAGGTATGGAGAAGAGTAACATCAATGATTACTTTCGTGCCTCTGATGGACTTCTGTACCAAATTTTACGTTGATCCACTCAGCCGTTCTCGAGTGATGCGAGTGCAAAGTTGTACACAGACAAACAGACAGGCAGACTAACATTTTGTTTTTGCACGCTATCGTCATAAACAAGTCTGAAACACGTTAATAACTCAAACTTCCGTGGAAATTCAGGAAAAAAGCAGACAAACTTTCATTTTTATATACCCTAAGGTATATAGAAATGTCTGGACGAAATATTATATTCGTCTTTGAAAGCCCTGACAAAATGCAACGAAATTTTAAAATTGTCCAGAGAAACTGCTCTAGCAGCGTCCACAGCCCACGCCTGAATGTGCCAGTAGTGGACCACTGATCCATTATGTCTAGCTCTGTCAAATTGTGCTTTTACAGACTCTTTTAAAGTCTTCAATTTTAATGCTTTGTTTCCCTCGAACAGACCTGGGTCTTGCCTTTGGCGCGTCACGTATTCTAAAATTACCTTGCAGTTTGATTTCGACCGAATGCAGCTATAACGCTGCATTAGTTTCTGATAAGAATTGTAACCGCGATTATAATAATCCTCATAAATGTTGTCCAATGTTCGGCCATCAATTCTCCGTATCACCCTTGTTCGTACACGTTTTTGGGGTGAAGGAGTGAAATCACTGTCACGTGTAGTTCGTTCCGTTGCTGGATTGTCGGTACGGTTGGAACCCTCATACTCATGTGCAGTTTCTTCTACGCCGTCCGCCTCACAGTCACCATTACTCTCCAATGTGTCGGTATATAGTTCCGTTACAGATCCATTGTATTTCTGCGTTAAGATATCATATAACATGCATGCAAATGGCCCATCCTCCACTTCACTTACATCTTCATTATCCTGTGTGTAGCGTCGGCGTACCTTGTCGCGCAGCATCTTTAAAACATTCACATGGTTGATTGTCTTCCACCTACTCATGTCTGCCGTTTGTATGTGCACTATACTACGAAACACTGCAACTGACTAACTGGCATTGCGTGTATTACCCGTTGAACATTTGATTGCCGCTGAGCCTGGCTGCGCCAGTGTTTGTTGTTGATTGTAGCAGCTGCCCCGCGGGACGAAGCGGGGAACACAGCGATGACAAGAGTTCATTCTGCACATAAGACAAACAGCATTGCGCGTCACAGGAACTCATGTCACCACGGACAGTCAAACAATAACTGAGGCTATTGGAGCTGAGTCATATCCTACTCGCGCAACTGTACCTGTCAACGAAGCAGGCTGACGTGTGACACAAGTAAACAAGGAATAGTTCCCATCTCGACCGCCGGCAATCAATTCGTGAAAGGGCAATACAGCTCCAATGCAACGCGGCCTGTGAGCTGACAGCCAGATGGGCTGGCGACCGAACACGTACTTTTACAGATGAATGGCATTGATAGCTATTGACATAGGTACAACTGTATACTTTAAACGCACTTTCAGTCGGTTTTCGCCGTTCGGCCTGGGGCACTTCCCTTGTGAGTAGATCTAACCAAGACGTAGTGAGTACTGTATAGGCTACCGAAAAGAGGGTGCTGACGTCAAAGATAAAATGTATGTCGACCCCGCATTAATCCCGTTTCCAACGGGGTCGGGGATGAAATACGATAAAATTCTATGTGGCTGATGGTTTTACGGCCGGATGCCCTTCCTGACGCCAACCTCATGAGAGGAGTTAATGAGAGATGAAATTAATGAAGATGAATGAAACTGGGCAAGGATGTGGGAGGAAGCGGCTGTCAGAAGGTACCGTCCCAGCATTTGCCTGGCGTTGAAAATGGGAAACCACGGAAAACCATTTCAAGGACTGCCGACGGTGGGGATCAAACCCATGCGTCTTCCGAGTCAGCTAACGCTGCGCTTTAGAGAGCGTAGCCACCGCTGTCGGTTCGAAGATAAAATACAACTTCCAATTTCTAGCCTATTTTTAGCCTATTTTCATTTTATGAAAAAATAGGCTTATGAGATCACCCTTTGTCCGTGTGTGTGTGCGTGTTCGCGCGTGTGTGTGTGTGTGTGTCCCTAATAACTTCTAAACGGCTGGAGCTATTGCAATGAAACTCGGTAAGATCCTAACACCATTCCAGCCGACCCCGACCGTGCCCTTCAAATTGTATTGTCTCTCACCAATCCCACATGGCGGCTGTGCGAAATATTTCACCAGCATTCAGTATCTCCGAAACAATCCCGATATCGCCCTGAAATTGTGTACGGTGATAAAGGGCACTACTAGAAGTTCACCTATGAGACTTTCAAAAAAATTCCTCTCGGCACACCGGAAGGCGGAGGTAGATTTCACCGGGCAAACTAGGGGATATGCAAAATATGCAGGTTTTCGTAGGAGGATCAGACCTCATTTATTGCAAGAAAGTATTTTACAATTGGAGGTTAATTAACTTTTTTTTCGTTTTTGTATGCATATTTCTATCATATTATTATCTTATGGGGATGGTAACCTTCTTGTCATTTGTGGTTCATTTTTATACTTGTGATCACAATGTCCGTATGCAAGGTTTGGAACTGATGTGTAACTATCTAATAGTCTGTTACTTCTTCACGCAAAATTTTATCTCCCGCAGAGATGTTGGTTGGTTCCTCAGTTTAGGGGCTGTGACAACGTGGTCATGTAACCCAGTGTACATTGGGTGTGTGTAGAATCTGTCTGATAAACGGTGTTAATTGTGATGACTGTATTGGTCTGAAATTCAGCTAAGGTCTGCAGACGGTCAATTTTAAGTAGTAGTTCCTAATTTTGTACCATATACTAACGTCAACGACACATAGCTGTGAACTTGGATACTAGATGCCACCGTAACCAGCAACTTACAACGAACGTTGGAACTTCCCCTCCAAAGGAAAGCATGCTGAGGGATTTTAAGCGCTCTTAGGAAATCCGACGACTTTGGCCGGCTTTGAACCAGCGATGTTGGGCATAGAAGTTCAGCAGGCTACCAGTTAGCCGCTTCCCACGGAGTCAGGTGGAAAAATGAATGTGATCTCGTGCAATGGCGTTGTCTTGGCAACCTCTGATAGCTCATCCCTCATCAATTTAGAAGCGTTGTCATGGTAACCTTTGATGGCACTTGGCATTTTCTTTAATTCCGAAATCATTTTTTTCATCCCTTGGCGTAATGGTGGGTCAGATCAAAAAAAAATTCAGACAAAGTTTTAGGTAGTTATTAGGGGAATAATTTCCATTTTGTACGGTTTTGATATTGTGCCTATTAAGAGAGATATGCTTAATGTTTCCCGAAAAACCCACTTTTTTCCACCCCTTTGGTCAATGGTTGGTGCTATCAGAAACTTTTCAAACATACATTTTTGGCACTTATCCGACACATAGTATGAACTTGGAATGGATTCGATATTTCACGTATTAAGCCAGTTATAGCGATATTTCACTTTTCGAAAGAAAAAAAAAGTCCCCCATTTTCACCCCCTTCGACCGATTTTGTCCATTAACGAACTCGACCGAGATTTTAAGGGGATACATATTATGTTAAACATTGAAAGTGATTGGTGCAAAATTACGGCAGTTATCGTGTCAACCAGAAACTGATATATATATATATATATATATATACATACACACACACACATATCTATATATACGAGGCACGTCCAGAAAGTAAGTTCCGTTTGGTAATACAATTAAATTGTGTACAGATACAGAACAATTATTTATTGCACAACATTCTACACCTCTTAAACTACTTTTCTACATAACTGCCGAACTTTTGCAGGCATTTGTCATAGCGTGGCACAAGTTTTTGGATACCTTCTTCATAGAAGTTTGCCGCCTGTGTCTTCAACCAGTTGGAAACATCTTCTTTCAGCTCGTCGTCATTGTTGAAGTGTTGACCGCCAAGGAAAGACTTGAGATGTGTGAACAGATGAAAGTCGCTAGGAGCGAGGTCAGGGCTGTACGGAGGGTGGTCAAACACGTCCCAGCCAAATCCCTGTAGGAGGTTTTTCGTCACATTTGCAGTGGGTGGTCGTGCGTTGTCGTGAAGAAAAACAACACCTTTTGACACTAACCCTCGGCGCTTATTCTGCATTGCGCGGCGCAATTTCCTAAGTGTCACGCAGTAAGCATCTGCGTTGATTGTTTGACCACGCGGTAAGAAATCAATGAGTAAGATGCCTTTCCAGTCCTAGAACACTGTGCACATCATTTTCCGAGGTGTCAAGATTTGTTTCGGCTAAACCTTTGCTGGGGATGAAGTGTGCCTCCATTCCATTGATTGCCGCTTACTTTCAGGGGTGTCGTAAGAAACCCAAATTTCATCTCCTGTGACTATCTGTGTCAGAAATTCTTCGCCGCCTTTCTTGTAACGGGTCAAAAACTGAAGTGCACTACCCATCCGTTTTGTTTTGTGTTGCTCCGTAAGAATCTTTGGTACCCAACGTCGGCAAAGTTTACGAAAGTTCAGTTTTTCGGTAACAATTTCATGAATTAGTGATCGTGAGATTTGGGGAAATTCCATAGCGAGAGCACTAATTGTAAACCTGCGGTTTTCCCGGATCTTGTCATCAATCGCGTGAACCAGTTCTTCTGTAACCAAAGATGGACGCCCACTTCGTTCTTCATCGTGCACTTCACTACGTCCTTCATTGAACTGTCGGACCCATCTTCTCACCATTGAATCACTCATCGCATTTTGTCCATACACTTCGCAAATTTGCCGATAAATTTCAATTGGTTTCACTTTCCTAGCATTCAGAAAACGAATCACAGATCTGATTTCACAAGCGGCGGGATTTTCAATCAACACCGACATTGTACGAGTAAACATGCACAACAACTCGTACGTGGCTACAAGCGCTCTCCAAATGGCGTACGTTTCTTCTCCTTGATACAGAGCGTCTAATGCGCATATGCGGAACTGCGCTGCAGCGGAACGTACAACTAGTTGAAGACACAGGCGGCACAAGTCTATGAAGAAGGTATACAAAAACTCGTGCCACGCTACGACAAATGCCTGCAACATTTCGCCAGTTATGTGGAAAAGTAGTTTAAGGAATGTAGAATTTTGTGCAATAAATAATTTTTCTGTATCTGTACACAATTTAATGTTATTACCAAACGGAACTTACTTTCTGGACGTACTTCGTATAAACTTTTGAACTGACGGTGGTTTTGGGGTCTGGGGGATGTGAAACGCGAAGATATGTCGAAATTTTCCGGATGTCAAAACATGATACCCATTGCAATAGTTAGTTTTCTAATGAAATCTACCTAAAATAGGCTACATAATTAAAAATACTACCATCAACGACACCTAGCTGTGAACTTGGCTACTAGATGCCACCGGAACCAGCAACTCTCAACGAACGTTGGAACTTTCCCTCCGAAGTAAAGCATACTCAGGGTTTTTAGCGCTCTTAGTAAATCCGACGACTTCAGACGGGTTTGAACCCGCGACCTTGGGAATAGAAGTTCAGCATGCTACCAGTTCCGATACGGAAGTCGCTTCCCACAGACAGATGGAAAACTGAATGTGAGCTCGTGCAGTGGCGTTGTCATAGCAACTGCTGATGGCTCATCCCTTATCAATTTAGTAAAGTTGTCATGGCAACCTCTCATGGCACTTGGCATTTTCTTATAATTTAAATCATTTTGCTCACCCCGTGGCAATACAGTCATCACAATTAACACCGGTTATCAGACAGATTCTACACACACCCAAAGTACACGGGGCTACATGACCGCGTTGTCGCAGCCCCTAAACTTAAGAACCAACCAACCAACCATCACCCCGTGGCGTAATGGTGGGTCATATCAAAAATTCTTTCAGACAAAAGGTTTAGGTAATTATTGGAGGAATATTGTCCATTTTGTACGGTTTTGATATTGTGTCTATTAACAGAGATATGATTAATGTTTCCCGAAAACCCGACTTTTCCCCACCCCTTTGGTCAATGGTTGGTGCTATCAAAAAACTTTTCAAACATAAATGTTAGGGCCTTATCTGACACATAGTATGAACTTTGAATGGATTCAATATTTCAGATATTAAGAGAGTTATAGCGATATTTCACTTTTTCAAAAAAAAAAGCCTCTTTTCACCCCCTTTGACCGATTTTGTCCATTAACGAACTCGACCGAGATTTTAAGGAGATACATACGAGTATTATGTAAAAAAATCAAAGTGATTGTTGCAAAATTACGGCAGTTTTCGTGTCCACAAGAAACTGATATCTATACATATATATAATAAACATTTAATGCAGCCAATGGCCAAAGAACATAAATACTAACGTAATACCTAAATACATGAATTATAACGTTAAATTTGCTCGCAATGTGCATTGGTATAACTAGTAATCATCCAAGCAGAACCGTGTTCGAGTCTCTCTCCTGTCTGGACACTTCAGCACATGATATCGCTCACAGAAATTGTTGCATCGCTTACACACGCATTCTGATATATATATATATATATATATATATATATATATATATATATATATATAATATTATGTATACATACATAAATTATATATAAACTTTTGAACTGACGGTGGTTTTTGGGTCTAGGGGATGTGAAACGCGAAGATATGTCGACATTTTCCGGAAGTCGAAACATGGTACCCAATGCAATAGTTAGCTTTCTAATGAAATCTACCTAAACCCTGGTGACTACAAAACCAACATGGCTGCCAAGCGAAGTTCCGACTTTTAAATAGACTTTTCTCGCTATTTAAATATCCAAACGTAATGAAACTTGGTACAGCAAATGTTTATACACATTGTAATGCACTGGAGTCTAATTTAGTTCAATTGTTTACATAACCTCAATTTGGCGGCTGTGCGAAATATTTCACTGACATTCTATATCTCCGAAACTATTACAGATATCACCCTGAAATTTTGTACGGTGATAAAGGGTACTAATACAAGTTTATCTAAGTACTTTTCAGTAACCAGTAAAGTACAGAACGAACATGGCAGCCAAGCGAAATTGAAACATTTTAATAGCCTTTTCCCGTGATTTAACTCTCTGAGCACAGTGAAATGTGCTGCAGTATATGATTATACATATTGTACTGCACTGGCATCTAATTTAGTTCAATTGTTTACATAACCTCAAGATGGCGGCTGTGCGAAATTTTAAAATTAAGTTTTTACTTCTTGTGTCGTAATCATGCGATCGAAGTGAAAGTTTGAACAATGAACCAATGCAATAATTGTCCTTGAATGGTACATAACTCTATGGCCTATACATATAATAATCGAAAATGGCGAGCATCCGAAATATTTAGACGGTTCTCAATATCTACAAATCTTTTACAGCAATAAAACTGAATTTTTTATGTTCATATGTTCAGTAACCTGGTGATCACAAATCCAACATGGCGGCGACGCGAAGTATAAATATTTAAAAGGACGTTTCTCGCGAATTAACTATCTGAGTGCAGTGAAACGTTGCACGTTAAATGCTTATACAAATGTTAATTCACTGGCATCTAATTTATTTCAATTGTTTACATAATCACAAGATGGCAGCTGTGCGAAATTTTAAAATCTCGTTTTTACTTCTTGTGTTCTAATCATGCGATTGAAGTTTGAATACCACACGTACACAATAATCTTAATGTAATAATACAATAACAAAAATCCAACCTGGCGACCATCTGAAATATTTAGACGGTTCTCAATATCTACGAATCTATCACAACCTTCAAACTGAAATTTTGTATGTTGATAGAGGCAATTAACATGAGTAGGATATATGAAAATAGGCTGTATAGTTCTTCACGGAACTACTTGTTATTTATGAAAAATTGGCTTATGAGATCACCTTTTGTCCGTGTGTCTGTCTGTAAGTGTGCGTATGAGTGTGATTTGTGTGTGTGTGTGTGTGTGTGTCCCCTAATAAAATCTTAACGGCTGGACGATTTCAACGAAACTCGGTAAGTTCATAGCACTATTATGGACGCCCCGACCGTGCCCATCAAATTTTGTTACGTCTCACCAATCCAACATGTTGGCTGTTCGAAATATTTCACCAGCATTCAATATCTCCGAAACTATTACCGATATCACCCTGGAATGTTGTACGGTAATAAAGGGAACTACTAAAAGTTCACCTATGTGACTTTTGAAAACCTGGTAACTACAAAACTAACATGGCGGCCAAGCGAATTTGAAAGTTTTAAATAAAATATTCTCGCGATTTATTGATCCAAACGCAATGAAACTTGATGCAGCAAATGTGTATACGCAATGTAATGCACTGGTATCGAATTTAGTTCAATTGTTTACATAACCTCAAGATGGCGGCTTTGCGAATTTTAAAATTAAGTTTTTATTTCTTTTGTCGTAATTATCCGATCGAATTGAAAGTTTGAATAATGAACCTATGCAATAATTTTCCTTTAATGGTACATGACTCTAGGGCCTATGCATATAACAATCCAACACGGTGACAATCCGATATATTTAGACGGTTCTCAATATCTACGAATCTATTACAGCAATCAAACTGATTTTTTTATGTTCTTAGGTGCTATGAACATATGTTCACCTATAGGACTTTCAATAACCTGGTGATCACAAATCCAGCATGGCGGTGACGCGAAGTATAAATATTCACATGGACGTTTCTTGCAATTTAACCAGCCGAGTGCAGTGAAATTGGTACAGTAAATCCTTATACAAATGTTAATCCACTGGCATCTATTTTATTTCAATTATTTCCATAACCACAAGATGGCAGCTGTGCGTAATTTTAAAATCTCGTTTTTACGTCTTGTGTTCTAATCATGCAATTGAAGTTTGAATACTACACGTACACAATAATCATGCAACAATACATAAATCTAAGACCTACATATATAACAATCCAACATGGCGACCATCCAAAATATTTAGCTGGTTCTCAATATCTAGGAATCTATTACAGTAATCAAAGTGAAATTTTGTATGTTGATAGTGGCAATTAACATAAGTAGGATATATGGAAATAGGCTTTAGTTCTTCACGGAACTACATGTTTAGGGCCAGACGACCTCGTAGTTTCACCCCTTAAAGAACAATAACTAACTACTACCAACTTCCAATTTCAGCTCAATCACGAATAAAATTTTCGTACACCGCCCTAGTGGTCTATCTTAATGCATCGCCATTGTTCTATGCTGCATGTGCCAGCGACAGGGAACTGGGAAATATGTTCCATTGTCCGGGTTTGTTATCGCCATTCATCGTTTTAATAAAACACTTCCGGTATTAGGGGCAGATGATCTAACTGTTCCGTCCCTGAAAACAATAATACACTGAAGAAAATGAAAATCTCAACACCATAAAGGCATTGGTCATTTGTGTTGATTTTCAAGATATGGAACGATGCCATGTAGGTATGTAAACGATCAAAGTTTCAGACCCATTGGATTGTTGCTACAGGTCTACCCACGTGATTGGTCGCGAAGAAATCAACTACAGTATACGGACTCTAGTGTAGCGTCGTTGACTTGCAGTCTGTGCAGTGAAGTGTTCCCCGTCACACATGTCTCGACGACAGAGAAGAGCACGCTATCAACGAATGTCGCCGTTTGTGAGGGCTCGGATAATTGGGCTGTGTGAGGCTGGATTATCGCTAAGGACTGTCGCTGCACGTGTTGGCCGACAGGCATCTACGGTACAATGTGTATGGCAGCAGTGGTCAAATGAAGGTACCCACACTCGTAGACCAGGCACAGGCCCAGCGCGACAGAAAACTGTGAGAGAGGATCGCCGCATCATTCGGATGGCCCGGATGGAACCCCATGCAACAGCAGTACAAATTCGAGCAGCTGTGGCACCCCATGTTACGATCCCGTGTCCCTGCAGAAGGTGTTCCTTTGACCCCACAACAGCGACGTGTAAGGCTGGCCTGGTGCCGAGAACGATCGACGTGGGTCGACGAATGGCATAGGGTCGTCTTTAGTGATGAATCGCGCTTCTGTCTTGCCCTCAGTGATCGCCGGAATCGTGTGCGCCGACGTACCGGGGAGAGGGGCCGCCCAGACCTTATTGTCGAGAGGCACACAGGGCCAACACCAAGCATTATGGTCTGGGGAGCTCTTGGCTTTAATGTGAAATTACAATTAGTGCTTGTTGAGGGCACTATGACTGCTTGACAGTACGTTGATAAGGTACTCAATCCAGTGGTTGTCCCTATGATGGCGAACATTACTAATGGGATGTTTCAGCAGGACAATGTCCGGGTTCACACTGCACGCATCTCCAGAGAAGCTCTCCACGACATCACAACCTTAGAATGGCCCGACAGATCCCCGGACCTCAGTCCTATTTAGCATGTGTGGGACATGATGGGACATGATGGGTCGACAACTGGCCAACCGTACTCAGCCACCCACAACTCTGGAACAACTGACCCGTGCAGTGCAGCAAGCATGGGCCACAATTTCTCAGGAAGCGATCCAGGGCCTTATTGACTCCATGCCTCACCGAATTCATCAATGTATTTCAGCTCGTGGTGGGGACATCCTGTATTGATTGTTGTCCAGACTTGCGGTCAGAGGGACCTGAAAGTGTAATCATCGAATCACAACCGAACACTCGTCCTGCATGTTCAATTGCAGCAATGTAGCACCACTCCTTCTGGGTGTTGCAATTTCCATTTTCTTCAGTGTAACTAACGAACTAACTTTCCGTATTATTATGGAGAAAGGAATCGGATATCCCATGTTTATGTTATTTTCATGTGGGTTAGCATTAACAGAGCCACGGAAAGAAATTTATAACTTAGTGATATTTATACATCCTTTGAGGTCAGTAGACTAAGGTTTAGTTGCTGCGCATTTTACTCTTCAAATTCTGGTTTGTTTTCTTCCATCACATAGGGAACGATAACCTAGATGTTAGGCCCCTTAAAACAACAATTGTCATCGTCATCATATTCCACTACTACGTGTATTGCAAATGTGACGCTGTATTTAGGTAGAATTGCAGTAACTGCGTCTGATTGTGAAAACATAGCAAGCATCAACCCAAAGCACATTGTTCTTGTGCTTTCAAAACAACTTCGCTGAGGGCAAGGAAAGCCCCTCTACGGCTATAGCCACAGAGATGGATTTGCTATGTGAATTATTCCAAAATACATGAAAGAAAATGTACATCGTGTTCGCTTTTGAAGTCCAACTCTAGCCGAGTACATTTCCTGCTGTGCCAAGCTCTCGCTGGAACACGCTCGAATTGTTCATGTTGCATGCTATAAAAATAGCTTTGAATATTAATTTGAGCTAATATTCTGCGGTTTTCACCCATGCAATCTCTTAGCTATTATTTCACTAAGTGTTGCGAACAGTTTGAAACACTTATTAGGGATACTACGGTACATAACGAAATGCCATAAATGAGCATTCATGAGAGCGTCTGACTGTGACATTTCAAGACCCCATAATAATAATTATAATAATAATAAAAAACAGACTTTATTTAAACTGGACAGGAGATGACCACTGCCCTAATTTAGATACCATTCCGGCATTCGCCTCGAGTAGAAGTGAAAAACAATCGGAAACCCACATCTGTGATGGCTGAGACAGGAATCGAACCTACCTATTCTCTGCCCTGCCTCACTACGCTCAGTACCGTTTACGGGATATGCTTGTAGTGAATTAGTACAGTAGCCTACAACCGGGTGAGTTAGGCGTGGTCGTTACGGCATGATTGCTGGCAGTCGCTCACATCCGGGAGGCGAGGAGGTTCGAATCCCCCCGCCGGCAACCTTGAGGATGGTCTTCTGTGGTTTCCCATCTTCCTTCCAGGCAAATGCCGGGGTTGGTCCCTCACTATAGGCCACAGCCGCTACTTTCCAATTCCTCGTCCTTCCATTCCAACTTTCCTCCCTAACGGTACTTGTAGCTCACCCATTGGGTGGCCGTCTCGAAGCAGCTACAAAACTGGCGAGCCGAACATGTCCTCAGACACTCCCGGCACTAAAAGCCATACGCTCAAAAAAAAGTACCATACAGAATGCAGGCAGAGATTAATATTGTTACGGCTGTGAGTTTGTGTCATCACTCGCCGCATGAGTCACAACTGCCCCAGGGCTGGGCTGTGGCCTGCCTCCTGTATTGCGTGTGCCTTATGCAACAGGGCTACAAGGACAAAGGGGTAGTCCAGAATATTCGTGACTGGACCAGCGATGGAAACCTCGAGAAGCCGTGAACCCTGGATGGATCTAGAAGCATTTATTGAGTCACGGCCTGCTATATAAGTGCGACCTGTCTAGCAGTTGTTGTTGTTGTGTTTTACGAGCTAGTGTGAGCGATTATCCTGAGCGACAGATGTGTGGTGACTTGCGAAACCCCTAGTGGAGCGGGGAAGTGAGACTCCTACAGAGGAACTGCGTCTTGAGCGAGTGTGCTTACTTAGTGCGATGAGAAGTCATTGTGATGAGTTGCAAAACAGTGAGTGACAGAGCTAGTGCAGCTATTTCCATCCAGCGTACGGGGCCACCTCATTACGAGGGATTAACTGTGGTCTGTTGACAAGTGAAAGGGGAAGTATTCTCGACTTGAGGAAACTGGAGTAAGGTAATAATTGTTATTTGCTGTTGAGTAGTGTATATTTCTGGCCACAATAAAGTGAATTATTTCTTTAAAGCAGTAATTGGTGTTGTGCTTCCTACCCACCGTAATCCAGTTAACAAAAGTGCCACTAGGGGGTGGCACGTAACAATATAGTCCTTCCTGACAGACACGTTAGTTGGGCTGCATAAAACGACATTATTAGGGGCAAGTGATTCACCAGGTGTAGAGTACACATCACTTCTTCTACACACATCAAAAAAAGTTTTGCATCACCTCGGTTCCCAGATCTCCGGCATATAGACGTTGACTGTGTATATTGTATCCAAGATACAGTCCCTTTGACTGTTCATAGATGTCACTAAAACTGCTCAAAGATGTAAACAACCATGCATGAGCAGGGCCTATTAGACGGAGGGGGTACGACAGCCGATCAGTTCCAGTCATTCCACCAGGACGAAGGTACGCTGCTCATGTTGTCTGTAGTTCTACCATGCCTAGAAGGTCAATACCGCAGTTCGATCGCGTCCGCATTGTTACTTTGTGTCAAGAAGGGCTCTCAACAAGGGAAGTTTCCAGGCGTCTCAGAGTGAACCAAAGCGATGTTGTTCGGACATGGAGGAGGTACAGAGATACAGGAACTGTCGATGACAGGCCTCGCTCAGGCCGCCCAAGGGCTACTACTGTAGTGGATGACCGCTACTTACGGATTGCCGCTCGGAGGAACCCTGACAGCAATGCCACCATGTTGAATAATGCGTTTCGTTCAGCCACAGGACGTCGTGTTTCAACTCAAACTGTGCGCAATAGGCTGCATGATGCGCAACTTCACTCCCGACGTCCATGGCGAGGTCCAGCTTTGCAACCCCGACACCATGCAGCGCGGTACAGATGGGCCCAACAACATGCTGAATGGGCCCCACAGAATTGGCATCACGTTCTCTTCACCGATGAGTGTCGCATATGCCTTCAACCAGACAATCGTCGCAGACGTGTTTGGAGGCACCCTGGTCAGGCTGAACGTCTTAGACACACTGTCCAGCGAGTGCAGCAAGGTGGTGGTTCCCTGATGTTTTGGGGTGGCATTATGTGGGGCCGACGTACGCCACTGGTGGTCATGGAAGGCTCCGAAACGGCTTTACGATACCTGAATGACATCCTCCGACCCATAGTGCACCCATATCGGCAGAATATTGGAGAGGCATTTGTCTTCATGGACGACAATTCTCGACCTCATCGTGCACATCTTGTGAATGCGTTCCTTCAAGATAACGACATCGCTCGACTACAGTGGCCAGCATGTTCGCCAGACATGAACCCTATCGAACATGCCTGGGATATGTTGAAAAGGGCTGTTTATGGACGTCTTGACCCACCAACCACTCTGAGAGATTTACGCCGAATTGTCGTTGAGGAGTGGGACAATTTGGACCAACAGTGTCTTGATGAACTTGTGGATAGTATGCCACGACGAATACAGGCATGCATCAATGCAAGAGGACGTGCTACTGGGTATTAGAGGTAGTGGTGTGTACTGCAATCTGGACCACAAATGCTGAAAGTCTAGCTGTATGATGGTACAACATGCAATGGGTGGGTCTCATGAGCAATAAAACGAGCTGAAATGTTGTTTGTGTTGATCTCTATTCCCTTTGTATTTAAAGGTTCCGGAACTCTTGGAACCGAGGTGATACAAAACTTTTTTTGATGTGTGTATGTGTGCTAAAGTGAATCCACTTCAACAAAAGCTGCATGGTTGAAAATGATGTATGATAAGCTACGGTAAGAATGAACTAAAGCCTAGCATAAAGAGCCTATTATTGCACAGCTGCAAGTTACCTGAACTAGACAGACAATTACCATGTTAAATCTGTCCAACGGTGCATAATTTCATTTCTAATAAAGACAAAATGTTCGAAGTTCATTATTTGGCAATTAGAACACCCTCATTCGGAAATAAATAAAATAAACAAAGTCCGTAATTCATTTATTGTGGGGAAACAGCAGGGTTTGTTGATGAAGCCGTTAATACTCTTAATTGGGAACAGAGTATTTTCGCTCTCCAATGGACAAGTTTTGTGCCTGTTGGCGAATTATGTTGAATGAGTGCGTTGTTGAAACACTCTATACAACCAAAGGATAGCATGTTCTTCAATGTATTTTAATAGCCTACCGCAAGTACTGGAAGGTCCAAAGCCAAAGTAAACTAACTTCAAACTTATTTTCTCTATAGTCCGGTTATCATGCTAGGCTATGGATCGAAATCTCACATGTTTGACCCATGACCAAGACGCTGTTATCTCCTATCACTAATTCACCTGGATCGGGGACTGAGTGTTATATTCATAATTTTATCCTAACGAGCGTCAACATAAAGGACCTCCACGAGTTCACTCCGGTGGCCACATTCCATTGTAAAATTTTACATTTGAATTGAGCCTCTATGGACTGCCAGTTATAAACCAATTTCATTTGTGTCTAGTTCTAGTACATCTACCGGCGTAGTCAGTCTCCCAGTATTTCCTGGATTCATCGATCAGTGCCCTCTTTCGTGGACCATTTATTTAGCCACATTATGTCCAAAAGGGGCTAAGTATTTAGTTGGTACCACTTTATTTGAACGCGACTGTACCTTACTGTTAGTTATTTTTTTTACCAATATTTTGCAAAACCACGATTAGAGGAATTCGTGTAAGGGGTCCTATTAAATGATGTCACAGCACCCTTTCCCCAAATAGTGTTAAATTTACTGTAGTTAAAGTTAGGTAGTTATTATTATTATTTGATTGTCTTGTATTGCTAGCCCAAGAGGGTACCTGAGTGGGAGAGGGGGAATATTGTTAATGGTTAGATTCCGGATGATCACTCGCTAATTATTATTAATATTATTATTTAACTCACAAGGGGGGGGGGGGGGGTTTACGCACGGCAGTGCATGTACAAAGATGATTATGATTACACTGTAGATTAAGACTATATCCCTCAAGACCTTCCCCATCTCCTGGGTTCAGATTACAATTTAGAATCCTGATAGCTTTTAACCATTTCTTGAAATTTAAATACGTCGTACATTTTGTTCTGAAATACCAGTCTTTCTCACATTCTTGGAACCCTCTCCATTTGGTCACCTTTGGCTTTGTAAAATTCCGGATTTTCTAAGTCAGTCGGCCATCAACTTTAAGGAATATGTGCCTGTAGAACAAAAATATTTTGTTTTTGATGGACGACATTTTTGGTTCTATGTTAATGCAAAGGTCTTCACTGGATCTTCATCGTACCTGCCCATCTACCCATCTGTTGCCTAAAATATTCCATAATATCCACGAATAATAGTTCCTTCATCCATGGTCAAGCTAGCTATTACCTCGACCATGAAGATATGGTATAGAGCGCTCATCTAATATTCGTGGGAAGACATTCTTCTTCTTCTTATTATTATTATTATTATTACCGCACAATTATTATTATTATTATTATTATTATTATTATTATTATTATTATCTCGGGCACATTACTTTTCAGGGAATCTAGATGGTTTGTAACACTCATTAAAAACACTTATGTTATATATTCGCCAAATAGATACTAAAAACCCTTAAATGACTATATTTTATAGATTATGTGTACATGTTTCGAAACTCGTTGGTTTCTTCATCAGCACATTAATAGAACTTATCCTAAGTAGCCTTAAACTAAGAAAATGGATACCGTATCCTTACATTTAGTTTTAGGAAATAATTAAGAAAAACATTAATAATCCTTTGAAATCTATGAAAATGTGTATTATTAAATAATCCTTCGAACATATCTATGAAATTTGTATTATAGGCAATTACAGGTGTTGTCCAACAGTAATAATAGTCCTCGTTTGCAATATATCTTCTTCAAAATAACTAGTAAAAGTCTTAATCCTTTGAAAAATATCTATGAAAATTCGTAATGTACCTCATCTGGTAGACTTCCTCTTCAAAATAACTAGTAAAAGTTTTCTTCATTTTCTTTTATTGGTTATTATGTCCCCCACTGAATATTAATAATAGTTTTTTGGTAAATAGTATCTTCAAAATAACTAGCGAAGTATTTCAAAAATAGTTGCACAAATTTAGTTCTTTATAACGGAGATGTACGTCGCATGTAGACAAACCTCCAGGAACCGACAACCTATAATCCTACTCAAGGAATTAAGTCTTTATTCGTTATCATGTCCTTCAGTTCCGAATATTAACCATGTTGCTATTCCTGTAATTGTCATTTATCTCTCTTCTTATGAAAATGTATATCGGAATAGACATTCCTTCAAGAACTGACAACCTACAAATATTGTATACGATGTTTTTATGTACCAATATGCAGCGGCATCTCGAATCTAAGAAATTCAATTGAGTTAAAGTTGTTTAAGAACGTTGGAAATTGAACTGTGATTGCATATGTCGACATTGTATCAGACCAATAAATATTTGAACGTTTATGTTAAATATTCGTACAAGAATATCACGGTATAGTTAACATTCGAGACTGAGAGCGTAGCAGCGAAGTGGAGACTTGATGATCTAAGTTGGATGTTTCGAGGTTATTAAACACCGTTAATCCCCGGCATGTTCAACAAGGGGGATGAATAAGAATAACATATGAGGTTTGGATAGTCATACAAAATTATTTTATCAATTTACAACATTTTTTCTTCTTTTTAGACGGGGGCCAGCGACGCACCAGATCACCAGAGGATGCACCACGCCAAAATGTCCACGACGAAGACGGATCGGACATCACCGGGTACGAGTGGAGATCGCTCGTGCCCCTAGAATATATCAGCAGCTGATCTACACGCCGGTAGAGAGGGATCATCACGATACCCAGACCATCTTATACCTCCTGTCGGCGTGGGATTCCCTGGACGCGAGCCAACAGAAATATACTTACAACCGGGCGAACTTGCTGTACGCGGCACTCACCAAGGGGTGGGGGTACGACGTCCTGCTCGACAGTGCAACCGGGGACGAAGTTATCGACACACCTTCAGGATTCCAGTACCACCCGTAAGCCCGGGGTCACATTCGCGGGGCTACATGGCCAAGCCGAGGCCGCGGAACACGCGGGGATGGGCGAGGGGCGCCCGCCAAGTGAATTTTTAGCTCCCCAGAATTTCTCGACGACGACGGTCCGCGAGTGGAACTCCAGCTGACTGGGTCATGGAGAACGATCTTCGATTACGAGGAAGCCCTGGCAACCTTCCGAGAACAGTGAAATTCCGTGTTCGTTGATCGTATGCTCTCTCCAGAGTGCTTCTGTGTCTCAGTGCTGTGTTCCCCGAACTGTGGACTTGTGTTTGAATCAGTGTTTTCTTTCTGCTCTGTTGTATTTGATTTGTTTTATTATTTGTTTGGACGGGTTTCCATGTCTTTCCCTTAAAAGCATGAGGGTTATGTTATTTATGTTTGGTTTGGCCTGTATTATAATTTTTTTGCAAATAAAGTAAGGAAGAAAAATTCAAACAAACTGTCTTGGTTTTGCAGACGACATGGCATTATTGGTGAAAGATTTAGAGGAAGCCAAAACACAGATATCAGATCTTCAGACCATTGCAAATAAAATTGGCCTTAAGGTATCATTTGAAAAAAAAAAACAGAAATCATGCCACAAAACCAACAACATTAAAGGAAATACAAATTAATGATACAAAAATTAAAAGTGTAGCACGATTCAAATATCTAGGAGAGTTCTAAACAATCAACTTAAATGAGAAAAGCATCAATTCAAATAAGAACCAACAAGTTATCTAGGGCACAAAAAATAACATGGGGAAACTTACAAAAAGAAATGCTTATCAATTAATGTAAAAATTAAACATTACAATACAGCAGAGGCGGCTCCTGATTAAAATTCTAGGGTGGGCCAGATGATACTATTGTTGTTACATATTAAATATTGTTTTATATTTGGCATTTATTGCTGCCAATATTGCCATTATCATAATTCCACACAACGATCACAAATATGTTTTACACCAGCATAATTAGACACTTGTCTGTTTAGCAATCTACTCAGGCTGTCACGTTATTGTTACTTGACTATCCCCACTGAGCGTGACAAAAACCAGGGGGGTTTATATTAGCTCACGCGGGCCGCGCTAACTAACCATTATTGGTCTAGGCGAAAACCATTTGTCTGGAACCAATAATGTTGGCACTACTAAAAAATGCAATAACACCCTCTAGCGATAAAATATTAAACTTCTGTATCTTAGTAACATTAGCCATTTCTATAGTAAATTTTGCAGATATTCATGGGGGTGGACACCGGACAATGCACGAGTTCCGAAATATCTATTACTACATTTTCTCCAGATATTTTCCTTACCATTACTACAGGTATTTTGGTCAGATTTTCTACTTTAGAAAAGTTATGACCTACGTTATAGATCTTTTTAAACACACTTTTGCAAACATGCATAGAAGAGGCAGTTTTGTAACACAATATACTCACTTGGACACAATTCCACTATGGCATCAGAGGAAGTATGCAATGCAAACCCACTATGCTTGTCAATAGTAGTGACCCTCGATGGCTCTGGAGGAGGAGTCATTCCTTCACTACTAATAGAAGCATCAGAGGTCACTAAAACACAAAGTTAACACCATATTTCTTTATTGCATTGAAATGTTAAAATTAATCTGAAATTAATACACTGATAAAATCCTCGATCAAGTTACTTACATGGTGCCAAGGAACAGTTCTCACGATTTAATGCATCCCCACTTAGGTTGTCAACTACTGATGAACCAGCAACTATAAATGACCACACATTATTATTGCACAGAATTGCAGAGCTTTTCAATACATAGCATATAATTCTATGTCAGGACACATTTTAGCCTGCCATCAGGTACAAGAATAGTAGGAACTGCATCGAAAGCCAGGGAATTTCTAGTGAAATGCCTTATGATAAATATTTCGGCGAAATGATCACCGCATAGTCTATGATGGATCATGGCACCTACAGATTTCCCTAACAGGTCATCCCTTGCACTAAACAACAACCACTCCTTGCATTTGCAAAGAAAAATTGTTCCATTAAAGATATGTGCGGAAACTACAACATTTTAATTGTTAAAATCACATATCCACAATGCACTATTGAAAACTCAGCCTGAATATTAGCAAATATACGGTAGGCCTACATACATACATACTCTGATGCATTCATAAGGTTTCCTATATTATTACTGTAATGTGAACATTATGTAGTACTTACTACTGTGTGTTGCAGTACAGTAACCACACATTTATCTGGCTAACATTATACTCATAACGAAATCCCAGTGCATTACATTATGTTCTGCTATCTTTTAATTTGCAAATCTCCTTTTAAGGGAATAATTATTTCGTCTAATGACCTTCAATTTTAGCAGGTTTTAGCGATCTACTTGACTAGTTCTAATGAAAACAAATGGGAGTACTTTTTTTCTGAAAATATTGTAATCTGAATTTCCTTGGACAGGAATCGACCCTCTTTAAAATATATTAATTCGCTACAGGGACTTGGGACACCATGGTCAGCATGTCTTATGACAAGCACACTTGTGTACTTTCCTTATATTATTATAATACTGTAATCGATACAATCACACGGGTAGTGTACTACATTATAGATAAAATAGCTCATGTGACTTTTTTATCCCCCTCATACCGAAATGAAAGAATGCATCGCCGAAAATAATAAATTCATGACTTACCTGGCAGGGTCGGCAGGAAACTTATGCATGGATATACCCTTCTTGCAGCTCATATTATTGCTGCACCAGAGAGCAGCGCAATAATAGCCACTTCGCTTTTTACAATTCCGTTTCTCAGCCATTTCTCCTCGAAAACGAAATTTTAAAAGATACTAGAAACCACAATGGAAAATCCAACAAGTTCACGAAAAGCGCGGTCAAATCATAAATGATAGCCAACTATGTCGTGGGATAGTACGTAACTGGCAATTAGTTGACGATGCACTAAGAAGAGCTGTACACGTTTAACAACATTTCGTCTTTGATTTATAAGCTTACATGTACTAATACATGTATTCTCATTGTTATACATGGTCATCAATTTAAGATTCGCATCCGATACCGATCACGGCGCGGCAAGCTCTCGTGCTGAGACCCGCTCGCTGGCCGGTAAAAAGTGCGCGACTTCTCCCCACTACTTCGCGTCAACATACAGTCATTTAATAGAAATTTCTAGTGAAAATAATTATCTACAAACTTACCTGATTTTACAAGAAATGTTCAAAGTGTTGTCCGTCAGCTCGCAAGAATGCCTGGCACCTCGTAAACAAGTTTCTAGACACACGGTGAATTTCTTCCTGGGTGACGTTCGTTATTACTTGGCAAATATTTTCTTTTAACTCCTCACTTGTGTGAGGATTGTTTGCATATACCTTTCCTTTCAGCATTCCCCAGAGGTAATAATCACATGGATTTAAATCGGGTGATCTGGCGGGATAATTAACTATACGGTCATTGAAAACTTCCCGTATTACTGCCAAGGAGTGAAAACATCACTTCGCATAACAAAGCACAATGAATACACGTTGTTGTATAGAAAACATCACTTTAAGGCAACACATAAACTGTAAAATTGCCCCGAGACTGCACTGTATGTTAGGTCAAATCAACTAGCACTTCACAAGCTTGAATACGCCGGAGATACTGACAGTTTATTGCAACATTGCCGATCGCAGCGCACGTGTTCATTGTGGGGAGAACGCCAAGGCCACCTTCACCGGCCTAGCGGCCGCATCTGCAAAGGCCACCTTCACCGGCCTAGCGGCGGGTACATGCGGGAAATAAAATGATGACCCGGTATAAACCCCAAATCATCAAATTTTTGCCGTTTTTTACAATACTGGACCATTAGTGTCAATCTACATCTGTTGGCAGCAATGGTGTGTTCAACTGTCCAGTCAAAATACATTCGTACACTACTCACTCATATCGCCCTAGTCGAACACATGTGCTGCCGTCTATAGAGGAACGCGAAGAGGTCGAAGCTTAGATCATGAATCCAATAGATGGCTGATGATGTCACGTTGTTGAAACCAACATCTCGATCAGCTGACTAAAGAGAACTGCGGGTCACTGCGGGTAGATTAGAGCACTGAAATACTACACGTGATGATAGAATTGGGTTATTTATAGTGAGTTCTATTCATTACTAAGTCAGAATGGTGTATTAATGTGTTGCGTATGGATGTAAGGAGACGTTTAAAAAAGGATCGGGCATTTCTTTCCATCATCATCATCTTGTACACAGGCGCGGATTCAAGGGGGGGGGGGTCACGGGGGTCATGACCCCCCCCCCCCCCAAACGGAGCCCAAATTTTTTTTTTTGCAAACTCAAAAAACGAAAACACAATTACCAGACAAATAAAACTTAACGAATTTTAACTGAAAAGCAGTTTTTTTTGTTTTTGTTTTTTCATTTTATTCAATACTGAATTATCTTTATTGGAATTATTATGTTCTGTTACAACTGTACATATTTACAACTTCAAACCTCTTGTATAAAAACTATTAGTTATACAACAAAATCAACTCGTCTATTTTGTTTAGCAAACCTTGTGATTACCGAATCGATGTTTATAGTGATGTCACGGTGAATGTGCAGCAATGCACGGATAGGAAACTGGGGCTTTTTTCGCACCAAATATTTTTGCCGACATCCAAACCGCAAGCTTGGTTGGCAATATAAGCTGTGACTTTCTCCCTTTGTCCGTACCAACTCGACTTGCCGAAACTGTAACGTACCTTGATCCTTTTCTCGAAGCTCGATGTAAAAGTCGCAAAACACGCCGTTGCAATTTGTACGAATATTTTTGGTGCGCTAAATGCATCAAATTTCTATCCATGTAGCTTGCAAAAAAAAATGGTCTGGTTTTGTACGTTTGGTTATTTTGTGATTGCGTGTTTAGTGATACCATTTTTCTTAACAATTTCGATTCTCTGACCCCCCCCCCCGCCCCCCCCCCCCTCCCCCCGCAAGGCCAAACTCTAGATCGATTCTCTGACCCACCCCAAAACCAATCTCTAGATCCGCGCCTGCTTGTACAGTTTCCAGCCCCAAGCTGGGTCTGTTTGGAACATAAGCCTCGCCACTTAGTGCGTTCTTTCCACCACCTCTCCGCTGTCAATCTGGTCCAGTCCTCGCCTCTCTTCGTGACACATTCCTCCACGCCTTTCAGCCATCTATCTCTTGGTCTTCCCCTTGGTCGTTTCGTCTGCATCTGCATCTCATGTATCCTCTTGGGAATCTTCTTCTCATCCATTCTCTTTAAGTGTCCATACCACCTCAGTCTTGATGTCTCAATCCTACCTTGCAAGGGCTCCTCTTTCACCATTGCCCTGACCTTTTCATTCCTCACCCTGTCTCTTCTTGTTATAGGCCGGACGTTTGTTTTAGACGATTGCCCTTGACCTTGAAGCCTGCAGGTGAGCCTACACACACTCAATCTCTCACCCTATCGCTTCACGCTGTCACCACCGATCTGATGTAATGGAATTTAAGACTTGAGCAGACAGAACAGTCCACATCGAAGTATTGTGTGACGCAGAAGTACACGTTACGTATTTACGAACAGAACGTCATTATATTTGCCAATGACTGTACTTCAGAAGGAGTGTGAGACAGATTTGTCAATCATCGGACTGCTTGGGGCAGCTGATAAAAACACAGGTACTGTAGTAACTCGCCTCCAGGCTTCCATTAAGATTTTTCACTCGTCTAAAACAAACGTCCGGCCTGTACTCCGATCCTACTTCGCAGGAACTTCATTTCACCTGCCTGTATTCTGCTTATGTCTCTTTTCTTCATTGTCCACGTTTCTGAAGCATAGGTCAGTATCGGGATATAGTAGCTTCTGTACAGGTCTGACGTTTATTTCTGGCCGGTACTTGCTTGTTGCGTAGAGGTCTCCGACCAGCCAGGAACCATTCTTATTGTGAGCATGTGCAATAACAACTCCATGCACGCACGTACAATCAGAAGGAACGAAGGAAAGAAGGAAGGAGGTTGAACGATTAGCACAGAGGATGCGCGGATTTCACGGCCACCGGCCAAAAATAAACGTCAGACCTGTATAACACTTCCTTGCTTTTTTGTGGGACATCTTTATTCCACACTAAGCTCCTAATGCTTCTCAGAAATGCTTCTGCCTGTCTGCCACGTTCCGTAATCTCTTTGTCATTTCTCCCATTTTCCTCCACTATACTTCCCAGGTACTTGAGACTTTCCACCTTCTTCAGCTGTCCACCTCCAAGTGTTATCCCACTCATTGGTCTGTCCTTTTTCCCGGTCGTTAACAGGATCTCACATTTACTGATGTTGAACTTCCATCCGTACTCTCCCACTGTTTCTTCCCAAGCCTTCAGGTGCTCCTGAATTTCCTCCTCCCTGTTTCCCCAGACCATGAGATCATCTGCAAACACCATTGCTTTCATCTTATCTTCTCCTATCTTTCCTGCTATCCGTGTCATTACCTCGTCCATAACCACAATAAAGAGAAGGGGTGACAGCGCACTACCCTGTTTCAGGCCATTCATTTGTCTGAACCAGTCTGTTCTTTCCCCTCCAACTTTCACACAACTCACACTTCCACAATACATCTCCTTCACTCTGCCTACAGTCCCTTTTTTCACTCCCATGTTTTCCATTGCTTTCCAAACCTTCTCCCTACACACACTATCTTAGGCCTTTTCGATGTCCAGAAAGGCCATCAACAGATCCTCTCCAAATTCGTAGTGGTGTTACTGGAGCTGTCTCACTGAAAATATGAGATCCACTGTTGATCTCCCAGGTCTGAATCCATACTGCTCCTCTCTCAATTTTCTCTCCAGTTTGGCTCGTATTCTACTTTCTAATATCTTTTCATATATCTTGGCACAGTGAGGTATGAGTGTGACTCCCCTGTAATTTCTGCACTCCTTTCTGCTTCCTTTGTTAAATATTGGGACAATTAATCCTTTCTTCCAATCTTCTGGGGTCGTTTTCTCCTTCCATATCACCCTCATCACACGGTACAGCCACTGATTCCCAACCTCCCCTGCTGCCTTCACCATTTCAACACTCATTTCATCCATACCCGGTGCCCTTCCTCCTTTCATCTTGTCTATAGCCATCTCCAGTTCTCTCCAAGTCAGGTCCTTTTCCATTCCTGTGTTGACTTCTCCATCTTCCAATACATTGTCTTCCTCCCTATGACCATTTGGATTCAGCAAATCCTCAAAGTACTCTTTCCACACGGTCTTGAGGGTCTCTTTGTTGTGTACCTCATTTCCGTTTTTGTACATCATTACCACATCCTCTCGCAGACCTCTTCTCTTACTTTTGACCATCCCATATAGTACTTTTTTTATTTCCTCTGCTTTCTTCCTCCATCATCTCTGTCCACTTTACCATCCACTTCTTCCTCTCCTCTGCGACAATCTTGTTTGCTTCTTTCTTCTTTATCTTATAATCTTCCCTTGCCAGATCAGTTCTTTCCTGTAAACACACTCTGAAATCCTTGTTCTTCCTTCCCACAGCTTCTTTTACTCTCTCATTCCACCAGGGTGTCTCTTTACACCGCTTTCTGTTGCTTGTTCTTCCACATACTGCCACTGCAGCTTCCACCATTGTGTTTTTGAAATGCTTCCATTTCTTTCCATACGTATGTTAATTCATTGCTAAATAACCCTAAAATTCGTGACTTAATTACTTGCATTTCTTTAGCCTACGTTTCCTCTTAACTCCGAAACACGAAAGAAAAATGATTAAACATGGAAATGCTGGAATTTATTATAAATTATTATAATTTACCCTATCCCTTACTCCACTGAACAGGCCTGTGTTTATGCTCGAAGGTATCAAGTATTTATATGTCCATAGGCTAGACTTTTTTTTTTTTGTTGAGACTGCTAGTAAATGCATCTCTGAACATAAAAATGCTTTATGTCCCTATGCTGGATTAAATGTAGTGTGGACTACACAATGCAGTCGTCAATCATGTTCAGTGTCAAATTACAGGTTATGCTACAGATGTGACGGTGTAGTCTTCGATAATAAATATTAAACGTAAGTTATGGACAGTGCGTTTGGTTGAGGGAATTTTGAGATTCTTCTAGGATAGGCTACATTGCATCCCTAAATTAGTCAATTCTTCGTAGAATTTCAAAATTCTGGGTTATTTTTTGCGAAGGTTTCCATGATTCATGAAAAATGGAATTTAAAACAGTTCATTGATTAAAATCTTTTCCTATGTAGCAAATGTAATGCATAGTTGTTAAAAACCAACGCTTGCTATATCGATAGACTTCCTTATTTCCATTTTCCCATGTTGTTCTGTTCACTTTCAAAAAATACTGAAGAGGAAGGGTAACGCTGAATGAGAGCTCATCGTACGATAAAATGTTCTTACGTACCGGTACTAAAATTAGCCAAAATACATTTTCTAATGATGAAAAATAATTTGGGAAATGATGTAGTAAGTTAATAGATTGAATTTGTTTGGAGCTTTCGGGCGTACAATCAAAAATGACCAGCTAGACAAACACAATTCTGTTCAAAAATCAGTAGGCCTAATTCAGAGTTGGATTTGTTATTAAGTATTTACAAGAGGGGATCCTGGATGTATGAGTATTACGGAACACGACAGCCACTTTTTATACAAACACAATTCTGTTCAAAAATCAGTAAGCCTAATTCTCAGAGTTGGATTTGTTATTATTTAATAATTTAATAAGTGCAGCTAACTGCCAAAAGGAATATATACATGACCGTGCATACAATAACCTAAATAAAAACCACACATTCAGTCATTGCAGAAATCTGTCAACGAGACTTTCCGTTTGGTGCACAAAAGCAGGTGATAACGGTCACAGGTTGACCCACACAGTTTACACCTGCAGTTATCGTCCGGGTCGTGGAAATTTTCAGTCTGGCATATCCGGTGGTGGAAACCATGCACGGCGTATCGCGTCACTACATGCCGTAGTTCATATCCAACTTGAGTCCATTCTCTGTAAATCATGGCATCTGTTGAAAAGAACGTTGGCCATATGTCTTGCTGTTTTGCATTGAGTTCTTGTAAAAGTTCTGTGTAGGCGACGGTTGATGGTAGTAATAGGTTAAGGCGAAGATCTTCGATGAAAAATTGCTCTCTTGCTAGCACGTAGGTGAGGCGAGACCGTGTGAATTTCGACAGGCACAATGTTCTTTTCAGGAAAGTGGCTTTGACTCTTTCTATTTCTTCCAAATTTCTCTTCGTCAGTTGTAGCCAAATTGTCTCTAGACCATAAGTTATTATTGGTGTAATTTTAAGGCGAAACAGGGTGATGGCTGTGGCTAAAGATAGCTGTCTCAGATTCCTTATAGTGTGAACAGCAATCTTTGCCGCGGCGACTCTTTCCTTGACGTGTTGGCTATAGACATCACCTCTTGTCTGAAAAGTGATTCCCAAGTATTTGAAGTGTGATACATTCTGTAGCGGGACATTCTTATACATAATGAAGTCATTTGTTGAAAGTCTACCTCCTTTTCTGAATGTCATTTTCACAGTTTTAGTACCGTTTAGTGTTAATTCATTGTTTTCGGCCCATGTTGAGAGTTTATCAAAAGCAGATTGAATGCAATCTAAGTTTCGAGAAGTGAGGACCATGTCATCTGCGTAAGCGTATATTTTAACGTTTTCAACTGCAATTTCTCCAGGTAGTTCCGCAGTGGCTATGATGAAAAGCAGTGGACTCATGGGGTCTCCCTGCAGTACTCCGTTGGTCTGGGTCATCGGGTTTGACTTAGACACTCTGTTGTCTATTTCTACTTGATTGTTCGACAAGATATTTTTTATTAGACGTGTCACTTGATTTCTTCCGGCGATGTCTTCTATTTTCCTGATTAATAGTTGCCTGTTCAACAAGTCGAAAGCTTTTGTATAATCTATAAAAACTGCATGGAGCATCCCTCCTGGAAGCCTGAGTGCCGCCTCAATATCCTCCTGAAGACATTTTACTGCCTGAATTGTGGATTTCCCTTTAATGAACCCAAATTGCTGCTCAGGGATTGCGTGAGATGTCAGTTTGCTAAGTCTGTCAGTTAATATTCCTGTCAGAATTTTCAGTGGTGCACACTCTAAAGCTATCCCCCGGTATGAGTTCGGGTCCCTCGAGTCACCTTTCCCTTTATACAAAACCTTTAGTGTAGAAAGCCTCCATCTGTTTGGGATGTTTCCTTGTCTTAGACACGCATTAAAAAGCTCAGTCCATGTTGTTGCAAGAGCATGTGCAGTTTCCTTCAGGTGTTCGAAGAAGATACCATCTGGACCGCAAGCTTTTTTATCTTTTGTTTCTGCGATTTGCTTCCGAACTTCTTCCAGTGAGAATGGATTCGTTAACTCAATTTCTTCGTCTTGGTTTGTGTTAGGTGGACGTGTTTCTCTGTCTTGTAGGACCGTCCTGAAGTGTTTCTCCCATGTGCTAAGTGGAATGTCTCTCGGGAAATAGGGTTGTTTTGGCGCTGAGGCTTTGAACCATTGCTGTTCAGCTTCTTCAATGAGTTACAAGATGGGATTCTGGATGTATGAGTATTACGGAACACGACAGCCACTTTTAAGACTAAATATGTTACATTCTTAAGCTTTACTACCTTCCGGTACGTGATGAAACATACGATGCTTTTCCCAATGCCGTATACATTACGAGAATGTGTGTTTAAATCCTCATTAAAAATCATTTTCCCACATACTCCTATAACCTTCCATTACGGGGTCCTCTGTTTATCATTTAATCAGCTGATCGAGATGTTGGTTTCACGTCACAGTACAGGCGCAGTGGGGCAATGCGCACTCTATTGTATTTATGCTCGAAGGGTCAAAGCTTCACTTCCTAGTATTATAGTTCCATGGTCATGCTTTTCTACGGGAAGAAAGGAACATTACCTGCCCTCTCGCGGCTCAATTTTCCAACTTACATACGGTGGCCAAGCCCTTGACAAATGCTGCCACCTAACGGCAGCCAAGGAAGTTATAATGTCGCCGCGCATTTTCAAATGTAAATCACAGACCACATTATTCGTATCCCAAACGTAGAAGTGAGCCAACAATTAGCTCAGACTCGCCGGCTCCAAACTTGTCGATGGTTCATAGAACCAAGACAACGTACCATGTAAAGTGTACAATATACAAACAAGCAACTTTCCACTAAATATAAGATAAGTACTTTCCTAAACATGCACATAATATTGATTTAGAAGTTAAGAGACTTTGCAGAAAGTTCATCTCAGTTTTTCTCAGCACATCAAATAACACCTTTACTTGTCGATCCAAACGGAGGCAGACAGGTTTTTCTCCGGGTACTCCGGTTTTCCCTGTCAAAAATTTCATTCCAGCAACACTCTCCACTATCATTTCATTTCATCTGTCATTCATTTAATCATTGCCCCAGAGGAGTGAGTCAGGCCTCGGCAGCTGGCACAGTTCATATCCTCGCCGCTAGATGGGGGCTTCATTCATTCCATTCCTGACCCGGTCGGAGACTGGAAGCAGGCTGTGGATTTTCATTCACTTCTCGATCCAAATTTGACATCCATATCAAGGACATCACCTTCCAACACCACAAGCTAAGTAGTTAAAACATACTTAAATGTACAATACATCCAGACTGCTTTTCTCTTGTACCAATAACGATGAAATACATCAAAACAATGGTCTTCATGTCTCGATGGAGGCTGATCCAGATCCGTACGAAGTTTATATCGTTTGATCCAACATCCGGGCCCACAGATATTTTTTCCCACGCCATAGTACTTCAAACGCAGAACCTGAGCTCGAGGCATACCACTGCAATCAAAATACACTTGCGACAGCAAAATATTTTTGAAAGCTTGATATCTAACAACTTTCAAAACAACCCAAAGATACAAACATGACATCCAATCAAAAAAAAAAACATAAATCTCCATATCTTTAAGTTTCTACATCTTTACAAACAATGAATTAAAATTTCCCGAACTTCACACACAACAGAATTACATGTAGTTCCAAAATTTAACAAACTAGATAAGAACGTTAAGACAATCACAGTTTTCCAGAATTAGGCCTACACATGAACAAAACCCTGAATGGTACATGAACTCAATAATAATACCCCCCAAGAAAAAGGAAAAAACCCTCAATAGACAATGGCATATGTCCGACATTGTAAATGTGCCCAACCCGTTACGAAAATCATAAGATCAAAGACGAACAAGAAGCACAACCAAAAATAAGAACTTAGGCCAAAATTCCAAGAAATTACAGTTAGAACACCTTATAATCGCAATAACATCAAATCACACGTGCAGACAAAACGAACCAGACAAAATCATTCACCACAACATGCATAACTTCAAAATCCCACATTAAAATGAATTACCTCCCTCAATAACCCAAGAAAATTTCCACCTGAATATAAATTGACACACGCTAGGACATCGACACACAAAACATAATAACCCTAAAACAAAACACTCTGTAAATCATCATGTCATACTCACCCCATTAACCCTGGTGTAGCATGATTACTCGTCACCACATAACACATTTCGGCAAGTACTTACTTTCCACATCAACAAGCCACAAAAGATGAACAAGTCACCACTTGGAGACATAAGGAACAGTTTTTAAATACTTACCATATACACATGAACACCTTATGTCACCTAGTCAAGCCCCATGACCTTAACAACAAGTAGGATCGTAAGGCGAACTAAGACATCCAAACGCAATCCCAATTCATATACTCGGCAGTTCATTACAAAAACCAATTTAAAACATAAAAAAGAATGAACAAAGCTAAAACATACAAACACATATACCTCACACATACGTTCACATTGTCATTCACAAATTTAGGAAAATGTATCACTCGTGCTGACAAATACACACCCCAAAGCACACACACAAGATGTATTACCTCCATAATAAAACAAAGACAGACTATCCTCCACACATTCATGCCACAAGAAACAGTATTCACCATACACAAGTTTGAAAACAATCACACGTGCAGACCAACGAACACACAAATAGCATATACACGTCAAGTATCACATCTGTCATGCATCTTTAAGACAAATAGCAATAACCCAACTACACACAACATATGCATTCCACAAGTGAGTTCTATCAGCCGTACACAATTTAGAAAAATCACACGTGCAGACCAATACACACATCAATAACACACACACATATGAAGCTATCACCACTGTCAAACAACAGAGACAGACAATCCTCTACACATGCATGTCACGATTAACTGAATTCGCCGTACACAATTTTGAAAAGTATTCACACGTGCAGACCAATAAACATACCAATAGCACACACAAAACATGCATACTAAAGGAACAATCATTCGCCGCACACAATTTTGAAGATATAGCACAGTTCATAGAAGCATTCTTGGGCTCCAGAATTTCTTCAAGAATGCTTCTTTGAACTGTGCCATATCTTCAAATGTATATTTGAAGCTTTGGAACCAAATAAGACTTGAACCCTGTAGAAACTTCTCTACCATTCTTAATTGTTTATCGGGACTTATGTTTTGATCATTGTAGTACTCGTTAAGTTTGCGCAAAAATACTTTTGGCGTCCTTCCTTGATCCTCTATAAATTTTTTAGGTTTAAAATCATCATGCTTTATCTAGGCCTTATAACAAGGACCGTAAACTCCTATCGTATTTTCCCTATCAATTTCGTTACAGACTCGAGATCTAATTTATCCCATTTACATGTTTTAACGCATTATAAAATCATTACTTAGGCCTTTCCCCCCTGTCTTTTGTCTCCCTTACTCTTATTATTATTTTCCATTTCCTCTTCTAGAATGTACAGTAAGTATGTAGTTAGTTTTAGTTGTAAGTATGTAAGTAGTTAGTTTGCTTATTAGATATATGCCATTGTTCTATTAGGCTTTGGTGTGTGTGTCTGGTGGCAGTTGCATTGTTTATTCGATATAGTTCATTGTTTCATTAGACTGTGAGGGTGCATGTGAGTGTGCCTGGTGACAGACTGTTTTAGTGGTAGTGTTTGTAGTTGGTGTAACTTAACTATTTTTTTCGTAAGTAGAATTTTGGTATTTATTGTTAGTAGAAGGTTAGTATTTTTGTTAGTAGAATTGCTCTTTATTTATTCTGAAAGGGAGTAGCAGCCTTTCAGAATAAATCAATTCTTTACTTGTCTTATAGACGGTTAAGATATTGATAATATAAGCCAACTAGTGGCTACACTGCGTTCTGCCACACGGCTGAAAGCAACGGGAAACTACAGCCGTAATGTTATTCCAGAGGATATGCACATCTCTATGCATAATTGCATGTGTTGATGGCCTCCTCCCTTGTAAGATTTCAATCCGGAGGTAAACTAGTCCCCCGTTCTGATCTCCGGGTGGGGACTACTCAAGAGGGGGTTAACATCCCAGAAGTGACAAAGAGGAAATCTGACATTCTGCGGATCGGAGCGTGGAATGTTAGAAGTCTGCTGGGAAGTGGAAGGTTAGAAAACTTAGAAAGGGAAATGGATAGGTTGAGGTTGGATTTGGTTGGGATTAGTGAAATGCGCTGGCAGGAAGAACGTGACTTTTGGTCAGAAGACTATAGGATCATTAGCACTAAATCAAACAATGGCCAAGCAGGGGTTGGTCTCATATTGAGTAGGAAACTTGGATAGCGGGTGGAATATTTTAAGCAATATAGTGAACGGATTATTGTAGCAAAAATCAATACTAAACCTACTTGCTCCACAGTGGAATATGCCCATGGATGAGGCCAGGAGATACAGGGCGTTACCAAATCAACTTCATTATGGTCAAGCAGAGGTTCCGAAACCAGATTTAGGATTGTAAAACATATCCTGGTGTTGACATAAACTCTGACCACAATCTGGTTGTTATGAAATGCAGATTAAAGTTGAAGAAACTGAAGTAAAGTCAAAAGCCAAAAAGGTGGGCAATAGACAGACCGAAAGTGAAGGATGTAAACGAAAGATTCAAGAAGAGTATAAAGGAAGGACTAATGAAAAACCCTAAACAAATTTCAGTTGCAGACGAATGGGCACTTTTGAAGAATGAAGTAACAAATCCGCAGAAGAAAACATTGGTAGGAAAGAAAGAATAGGTAAAAAACGTGGATCACTCAGGATAAACTAGAATTGATGGATGAAAGGCGGAAACACAAGAATGTAAGAGATAAAAAGGGGAAAGCAGAATACAGACGTCTGAGAAATGAGGTTAACAATAAGTGCAAAGAAGCGAAACAAGAATGGTTGAAAGACAAATGAGCAGGTATAGAAAATTGTCTGAAATTAGGAAAAGTAAACACAGCTTATCGAAGGATTAAGAATACTTTTGGGGAAAAGAAGACTATGTGGGTAGATTATAGGCTAGGGAATAACCCACCCACCAAGGGAAGATGATTAAAAGAAGGAAGTAGATTTTGGAATTGGAAAAGAAGGATAGAAGAATAGGAGGAGAGTCCCACAAAGTAATAAGTTGAAGTTTAAATACACTTAGAAGAAGTCGCCAATAGAAATTAACTCTCGGATACCTAAAGTAGGTACGAGCTTGGTCAAGGCTAACGGGAACCGCAGCTAGGACTTGAGCGGTTTGCGAGAGAGAGGCTTTGGTATATTTCCTCCCAAGCACGTATAAAAGTACTATGGGGAAGGGTGATGGTCTGGCAAGACTTAAAGGAACAAATTTACTGTATGTTTTCTCAAAGAAATTAGGTTTTACAAGGTAATTCGAAGAATGCCAATAATTTAACTCAAGCTTGGTATTTTCAATTTCCAAAATTGCGTAGTTCCTGTAAGGGCGACCAAGTGTCTCTAAGAAGGAATATGATAAAAGATTATGCCTTGTTGGGTAATCTTGGTAAGTGAACCAATGGTTGCATTGGACAATGGCTAAGCTTTTACTCAGCGAGGAGCCGGCCAAAAGTTTAGACAAAAAGAAACACTTCTTTTTTTGAAAACTGACCATAAGTTTTCGGAGAGGGTCTCCACAAGCAGGTAGTTGGCTGAGCGAACTTTACTTGCCTTACTGGCCAATTAGAATTAGCTATTATCGCTAAGAAGAACTTTAGTAAGGTGAAAATTAAGAGTTTCTGCCCAAATGCAACAAATGGTGAAAGCTCTATTAATGATTTTAATATCATTGAGTGAGGAGAGTCAAGGAAGACAGGATTTTGCCTAAACTTTATATTCGAAAATGAAAAAGCAAAGGGAAAAGATGAGTTTATTTTACAATTAGAAAAAATTTGAGGGAATTAACAAGTATGTAATATAACTTTAATTAACATAGTTCATTTGAACTTTTTAATAAATAGGGTCGCAGACCTTTCCACATTAACCGATTGCTCCAGGCAATTGACAATTTAAAAGGTTTCAAACCTTACATGTTTCTAAAATCTTTCTAAGATTTGAACAAATGAACAATAAAATAATTAAAGCTTGAACGTAAATTGAAGTACAAAAAGTGCACCTTAAGAAATTCTGGAGAGAATGTTCTAGAGACAGTGACAACTTTGAAAATAACAATAATAACAACGTGAAAAATAAAATAGAAGTTCCTATAACTTCTTATATTTATACAGAGTTGATATGAGAATTATGCAAAGAGGGCAGGTCACTTACTGTGCACCTGAAGAGTTGATCAGAAGGAAGGTTCTAGACCTCTGATGCTTTGAATAAGCCTCGCCAGTCAAATGAGGCAGTTTTCATTTAGCGAGACCAAAAAATAACTCACTCAAGAGTTGAGAGAATTGTTTTCCCTGCCTTTGAAGGGAGGAACAATTTAAGTTTGAAACGTGTGCTAGACACGCAATTATGCAGAATTACTTAATGATAAACCAACAAAATGGAAGGGCACTTCTTAGAATGACACCTTATAGAAAGTTACGATTTCATAAATAATGGTTGTTAGTAGAAGATTAAGGAAAGATCATTGGGATATAGGGACAATGTTCATGGCCGTATTTAATATAACCGGACGATCGCGACGCGGTAGAAAAGTGGAGCAAGCACTGATTATCACTATAGTCTGTAAAGATGGATGCAAAGTTCACTGGAGAAACACTGAAGTTTATGAGAAATAAAAGTTATTGCAATTATGGAGATAACTGATTGCACTATGTAGGTGAAAGTCTATTTCTTGAAAAAGTGGTAATTTACAATGAAATGCGCCATAGAATTTTCCAGAGGTTCCAGCGGAGGACGAAATTTCACTATTGTAGTAATTTAGTTTTAAACAAATTTCTCCCAAGTACGTGAGAAATACATGATGGCAGGACTCGCAGATAGAGAACAAGTTCTAGAAGGTTCCAGAACGACCTTAGCAGAAAATGGGGTTGAGAAAATCCAACGGAGGAAATAGTTTTATGATTATAGGCAGTGGGTATTAGATAATATCCCACGTAGCGAGAGGGTTTCTCGTTTGAATCGCTTAAGAAAAGCTCTTTTTAGTAAGGTTGGCTTATACAAGAAAAAAGCTCAACATGGCAAATCCCACGAAGAGTGATTATTGCCCCAAAGTAAATAGTTTCACACTGCCTATAAAAGATAGTTAAAACACGAGGAAGTTAAAACCATGAAGATGAGGTTAAAACTTGAATCAGGTACTTATCTTTGTTGCATGGCGAAGGTGAAGTTCTTCACTAATACTTAAAGTTCCAACATGGCGTGGAATTTAAAAACTGCCTCGTTAGGTCAGGAGGCTGGCTCTGGTTGAGCCTTTACTGATTACTGCGACTGCCGACTAAGAAGTGAGAGCAGCAAAACGAAGCGCGGAAGGTCCTAGGAAGGGGAGAGAGTGGGGGTAGGAAACAAAAGGTATACATATCAGCATAACCAACTTATTAACAATAAATTCTCTTCTCTTGCTGAGCTGGTCTTCAAGGAGTTGATAGATGATACTAGCGCAGCATGGTGAGTAAAGAAGTAGACGTAGTCCTCTTGCTCAAGGAGAAAATAGCTGACGATGGTAACGAGATCTGGTAGCCAAATGGATAAGTAAGTCCTCTTGCACGATGAGGAATTGAGTAGCTTCAGAGGTTCGCTACTAGATAGCGCTAGGTGGATCACAGAAGTTATATATCTGAAACATACTTATGAAGACATAAGAGACATGCTCAACAGGGAGAAAACAGATGATCACTGTTGGTGTTTGGCAAGGAGGAAGGAAAAAATGAACATGCAAAGAGCAATAGACATTATATCTCTCGTACCGTGTATTCAAAGAATACACCATACTGGGGGGACAAACACCAACAGAGAGCAGATAAGCAGTTACACATTTATTGGAAGTGGAGCGATCAAAGACAGTGGTCTTGTGATCGGTCCATTTGTAGTCAAGATTCTGGCCACCCTGACTCTCCCATCTCTTCCAGGGTAACATTGGGTCACCCTACCAGAAATCCATACTAGGGGGGGTGAAATATCTCTAACCAAGACCAAGTCCCCTACTTTAATGTCGGGACTGGAAAGAAACCACTTCTGCCTCCGTTGCAAGGAAGTTAAATATTCCAAGTTCCACCTCTTCCAAAAAGAATTACGGAGGGCTTCAAGTTTCCGCCAAGCGATAGGTAGATTAGAATCCCTGTAAGAATTAGTAAGAGGAGGAGGGGCAGAAAGAGAAGTGCCGATAAGGAAGTGACCAGGGGTGAGTGGAAGTAGGTCATCAGGGTCATTGGAAAGTGGAGTTAAAGGGCGAGAGTTAACAACACCTTCAATTAAAACAGACAGTGAATTGAATTCTTCGTAAGTCAGGATTCGATTACCTAAGACTTTTCTTAAATGACGTTTAGTGAGCTTTACGCAAGATTCCCACCTACCACCATGATGCGGAGCGTAAGGAGGTATGAAGCGCCATTTGAAACCTTTTGAATAAGAAAAATTGGAGATTTGTTCCATGGCAGGAGAGGAAGTGAGAGCTTTCTTCCACAGAGAGGCTGCGCCCTGAAAGGTGGAAGCGTTATCAGAGAACATCTCAGAAGGAACACCACGCCTAGCGGTGAAACGAGAGACAGCTGATAAAAAATAGGAAGTAGAAGCATTCGTTACTAGTTCCAAGTGGATTGCGCCAGTAACCATGCAAACAAAGAGAGAAACATAAAGCTTACCAAACAATTTGCGTTTAGCTTCAGGAGAGTTTTGTTGATATTGGAACGGACCCATATAGTCCACTCCAGTTAAAGCAAATGGGCGTATTGGAGAAGAACGAAAAGAGGGCAGATCGCTCATTAATTGAGTGTTGATTTTAGGTTTCGCTTTGAAACAAGGAATGCACTTATGAATTACAGAAGAAACTTCATTAATTCCATTTATAATCCAGTACTTTTCTCTTAAGAGACAGAGTAGAGTACGTGTACCAACATGAAGATTACGATAATGAAAGTCACGTATAATTAAAGAAGTAACGTGATGTTTGGAAGGCAAAATAACGGGATGCTTTTTGTCCTCAGGGAGTAAAGATTGCGAGAGCCTTCCACCTACCCTAAGTAATCCATGGTCATCAAGGAACGGGGCTAAAGCACGAAGACGGCTGGATTTGGGAAGATCTCTTTTAGAAGAAAGCAATGACAATTCAGAAGAAAAGGCTTCTTGCTGTGTCAGTTGTAAAATCTTGATGGTAGCAAGATTCAATTCATGATTGGTAAGGTGTGGTTTAGGGAGAAGAGGTTGGTCAACCACAAGATATTTCCATCTAAGGAGATAGGCAACAATCCGTAGTAATTTATGGAAGGAAGAACAGCGTGACAACAAAGGATAAGAAGCATTGGAAACCAGACACGAGGCAATAGACAGAGGTACTTTAGCGTCAGGCAAGTTGGAGTTTGGAGCAGGAGGTTTAGAAGGCCATGCGGAAGATTCGTCGACTAGCCACGAGGGCCCATGCCAGTACAATTGGGAAGCTGCCAATTGAGAGGGTAAACAACCACGAGAGATGATATCAGCTGGATTATCCGCACTGGGAACATGCCTCCATTGACATCCAGAAGAAAGTGTTTGAATTTTGGAAACCCTGTTTGCGACAAAAGTTTGCCAGTGAGAGGGGTTTTTTGCGATCCAAGAAAGGGCGATCATAGAATCGCTCCAGAGATAGATTTGCGAAAATTCGACCTTTAATACTTCCTGTAATTTCTTGACAAGTTCTGCAGCCATTAGTGCAGCGCACAGTTCGAGCCTGGGTAAAGTGATAGTTTTAAGAGGAGCGACCTTCGATTTGGCACAAACGAGGTTAGAAACTGAAGATCCATAAAGTGAATCGTGATAAACTAAATATGCACAGCAACCATAAGCTTTTTCGGAACTGTCCGCGAATACATGAAGGGAAAAAGATGCATTAGAATGAGAGCTGATTAAATTCCTGGGAATTTCAATGAGGGAAAGATCCAGCAAATTGCTGCGAAACGAGAGCCAACGATTAAGAAAAGAAAGAGGGACAGCGTCATCCCATTCACATTTAAGTGACCACAGCTCTTGCATGAAGAGTTTGGCTATGACAATAACTGGGGCAAGAAATTGAAGCGGATCAAAAATTTTTGCAATTTCAGAGAGGATTTGTCTTTTTGTATTAGGAAGCACTTCTGCGAGCGTAACTTTATAGATAAGAGTGTCAGTGCTAGTGCACCAATGAACTCCTAAAGTTTTTATAGATTCGGGGTTTCCACAAATTTCGACAGAAGAGGGATCTACGTCTTCGATGGGAAATTGGGCGAGAAACTCAGGTGAGTTGGAGTTCCACTTATGAAGTGGGAAACCTCCATTCCTTAGTAATGCTTGAAGTTCTAAAGACACAAAAGAAGCTTCCTCCAAAGTAGAGAAGGACTGCAAGTAATCGTCAACATAGAATGACGTAGTTAGTGCTTCAGAGGCTTTGGGGTTAAATAAATGACCATCTTGTGAGGCAAGCAAGTGTAGGGATCGGATAGCAAGAAAAGCAGAGGGTTTTAAGCCATAGGTAACAGTTTTCAAGCGAAATACCTTAATGGGCTTATTGATTTCATCACGCCACAAGATTCTTTGAAGATCTCGTTGTTCTGGTTGAATTAACACTTGACGGTACATCTGTTTTATATCGGCTATGACAGCTATGGGAAATAATCGAAAGTTTAAAAGTATAGCAGATAAATCTGATTGAATAGCAGGACCAGAATAAAGAGTGTCATTAAGGCTGTTGCCATTAACGTCGGGTGATGAACCATTGAAAACAACTCGAATTTTATCTTTTACAAAAGGGTTTTTCCACACAGGATGATGATTTAAATAAACCGTTTCGATTGGGGGGTGCAATTCATCATCGGATTTGTTAACAACCTCCATATGATCTAAGCTTTCATACTCATCCATGAACTCAGTGTACTGCTTTTTGACGAAGGGTTCCTTTTTGAATTTGCTCTCGATAGCAAAGAGAGCTTTTCGAGCTTTGGGCTGAGAGTTGATAAGTTTAGGAGGATTATTTAATCTTGGCATTTGAACGACGAACCGGCCATCAGAAGAACGAGTGGTCGTGTTCAAAAAAAGTTGCTCACAGAATTCATTTTCTGAAGAGGTTACATTGGGAGAATCGACATTTTCAAGCCTCCAGAACTGTTCCAGGTCAGTATTAGAGAAGTAACATTGCGATGTAGGTTGGGGTGAATAATGGGGAAGTTGCCCTGTGACAATCCATCCAAAATTAGTGTCTCTAGCGACCACGTTTGAGGATAGCTTGCGAACCTGTTTCCGAAGGCAGTTCCAAAAGACATTGGCACTGAAGAGTATGTCAATGGGATTTTGTATGTTAAACGAAGGATCGGCTAACCTTAAATGCGAGGGAATGTTTAACCCCGAAATATCAACTGAGTGACTCGGAGTGTCTTCTCCAATGCTATTGAGAATCAGGCAATTAAGTTTAAGAAAGTTGTTTCTATGACAAGTATCTCTTATGGTTAGTTTTGAAAATTGTAAAGCTTGCGATTTTGAGCTGTTGATGCCCGACACATTGATAGAAGTGGGGTTTACGGGTAGGCCTAGTTTTCTAATCAAGGAATTGGACACAAAATCATGAGTTGCCGCTGAGTCTAGAAGACCGCGTGCACGGACCCAGTTGCCGAAATTATCCTGAACGTCAATTTGGACAGTAGACAACAATACTTGAGCACTGCGAATGGACTTAGCATTTTGAATGTATGATGAAGCATTAGAACTGTTAACACTATCATTTTTCGGCGAAGTAGATGCTGTCGATGACCTTGCCTGATCATGACGATGTAGCAGGGTATGATGAGCCTTTTCACAATGGTAGCAAAGTCTTGTGGACTTACAGTTAGAAGCAGAATGCGTGGGCGCTAGGCAGTTGAAACAATGTTTGTTTTGAGCGACTAGTTTTCGTCTGTCATCGACTGACATTTCTTTAAAGGATTTGCAGAGGTATAGGGCATGGGGATCTTTACAAAGTATGCACTTTACAGGTTCGTTTAAACTTTTGCGAGGTTCACCTTGCGTGTTTAAAACAATAGAGCTAGCAACACGACGTTCACTAGACCTAGTTGGGTAACCAGTGGAGTTTGATTTGAATTTGGATGAGCTGGACCCTGGTTTTTGGGTATTAGACGCTGAGCGTTCGCTTTTGGGTTTGATGGACATTAATTCGAATTTGGAACTAGGAGATGAAGGTTCGCTCTGATTAGCTAGCGCGGTTAAAAGTTGGCATCTAGCGTTTATGAAAGTGACTAAATGCTCGTAAGAGTAGTCATCTTCCTTAGAAAGTTCAATTTCCCAAGCTTTGAGGGTAGCAGCATCAACTTTAGAAACTACTAAATGTATTAGGAAAGTATCCCAATGTTCCGTAGGCTGCTCTAATTGGGACAAAGCTTTAACGTGGAGTTGGGTAGTATCAATTAAAGTACGCAAGCTAGTGACGTCATTGTGCTGTGACGCAGGTAGGTTAAATAGAGCCTTAATATGGCGTTGAATACGTAAGCGTGAATTTCCATATCTTTCTTTTAATAAGTTAAAGGCAATGGGGTAATTTTCGGCACGCAGAGGAAGTGCTTCAACTAACTGCAAAGCTTGACCTCGAAGGATAGATCTCAAGTAATGAAACTTGTAAATGACTTGAATGTCTTCATTGTCATGAACAAGGGAGCAAAATAATTCATAGAAAGAATCCCAAGTGGATTCATCTCCAGAAAAATGGGGTAAATCAATTTTCGGTAAAGTAGGTTTGGGCTTGTGAGTGCCTTCACGGAAAGAAGTTTGGGGTTCATGAAGGGAACCAAGAACAGAAGCGTCCTTTTTCTGCTCCTCTTCGAGTTGGCGTATTATTTTGAAAGCAGAACCTATGCCTTCGTAATATAAGTTCTCTACTTCGACACGATCTTCTGTTTGATTGAGCATACAAGTTTCAATTTCAGTTTGAATGTTACAGTAGTTTTCATAAGAACGTTCAAAATCCTTTACACGATGTTTCAACAAATCTAATTGCGCATCTGAGGGATCTAATTCTTTTATGTACCTTCTGAATCGGGTAATTTGCCCTTTATAGGATGCTCGTTTAGAAGTAAGTTTTTCATCCTTATCCTTATCAGTGGGAGCCATACTAAAGAAGATAAATGAAAATGTAACTCACGAAACTGTGGAACCTTGGAAATGCTGTCAAGCTGGCAGCAGCGTATGAGTAGAAAGAATGGGACACACCATAGGAGACAGGAGCGGCCTCTTTCCCGTTCACAGGCTTTGCACGATGTGGTTATAGCTGAAATATTCAACACAGATATTAGAAATATGCAAAGTAATGTCAAATGACACTATTTTAAAAAGAGAAAAGAAAAAATGGGCTCTCCCGGGTTTCGGCACCAAATTTTGGGTAGATTATAGGCTAGGGAATAACCCACCCACCAAGGGAAGATGATTAAAAGAAGGAAGTAGATTTTGGAATTGGAAAAGAAGGATAGAAGAATAGGAGGAGAGTCCCACAAAGTAATAAGTTGAAGTTTAAATACACTTAGAAGAAGTCGCCAATAGAAATTAACTCTCGGATACCTAAAGTAGGTACGAGCTTGGTCAAGGCTAACGGGAACCGCAGCTAGGACTTGAGCGGTTTGCGAGAGAGAGGCTTTGGTATATTTCCTCCCAAGCACGTATAAAAGTACTATGGGGAAGGGTGATGGTCTGGCAAGACTTAAAGGAACAAATTTACTGTATGTTTTCTCAAAGAAATTAGGTTTTACAAGGTAATTCGAAGAATGCCAATAATTTAACTCAAGCTTGGTATTTTCAATTTCCAAAATTGCGTAGTTCCTGTAAGGGCGACCAAGTGTCTCTAAGAAGGAATATGATAAAAGATTATGCCTTGTTGGGTAATCTTGGTAAGTGAACCAATGGTTGCATTGGACAATGGCTAAGCTTTTACTCAGCGAGGAGCCGGCCAAAAGTTTAGACAAAAAGAAACACTTCTTTTTTTGAAAACTGACCATAAGTTTTCGGAGAGGGTCTCCACAAGCAGGTAGTTGGCTGAGCGAACTTTACTTGCCTTACTGGCCAATTAGAATTAGCTATTATCGCTAAGAAGAACTTTAGTAAGGTGAAAATTAAGAGTTTCTGCCCAAATGCAACAAATGGTGAAAGCTCTATTAATGATTTTAATATCATTGAGTGAGGAGAGTCAAGGAAGACAGGATTTTGCCTAAACTTTATATTCGAAAATGAAAAAGCAAAGGGAAAAGATGAGTTTATTTTACAATTAGAAAAAATTTGAGGGAATTAACAAGTATGTAATATAACTTTAATTAACATAGTTCATTTGAACTTTTTAATAAATAGGGTCGCAGACCTTTCCACATTAACCGATTGCTCCAGGCAATTGACAATTTAAAAGGTTTCAAACCTTACATGTTTCTAAAATCTTTCTAAGATTTGAACAAATGAACAATAAAATAATTAAAGCTTGAACGTAAATTGAAGTACAAAAAGTGCACCTTAAGAAATTCTGGAGAGAATGTTCTAGAGACAGTGACAACTTTGAAAATAACAATAATAACAACGTGAAAAATAAAATAGAAGTTCCTATAACTTCTTATATTTATACAGAGTTGATATGAGAATTATGCAAAGAGGGCAGGTCACTTACTGTGCACCTGAAGAGTTGATCAGAAGGAAGGTTCTAGACCTCTGATGCTTTGAATAAGCCTCGCCAGTCAAATGAGGCAGTTTTCATTTAGCGAGACCAAAAAATAACTCACTCAAGAGTTGAGAGAATTGTTTTCCCTGCCTTTGAAGGGAGGAACAATTTAAGTTTGAAACGTGTGCTAGACACGCAATTATGCAGAATTACTTAATGATAAACCAACAAAATGGAAGGGCACTTCTTAGAATGACACCTTATAGAAAGTTACGATTTCATAAATAATGGTTGTTAGTAGAAGATTAAGGAAAGATCATTGGGATATAGGGACAATGTTCATGGCCGTATTTAATATAACCGGACGATCGCGACGCGGTAGAAAAGTGGAGCAAGCACTGATTATCACTATAGTCTGTAAAGATGGATGCAAAGTTCACTGGAGAAACACTGAAGTTTATGAGAAATAAAAGTTATTGCAATTATGGAGATAACTGATTGCACTATGTAGGTGAAAGTCTATTTCTTGAAAAAGTGGTAATTTACAATGAAATGCGCCATAGAATTTTCCAGAGGTTCCAGCGGAGGACGAAATTTCACTATTGTAGTAATTTAGTTTTAAACAAATTTCTCCCAAGTACGTGAGAAATACATGATGGCAGGACTCGCAGATAGAGAACAAGTTCTAGAAGGTTCCAGAACGACCTTAGCAGAAAATGGGGTTGAGAAAATCCAACGGAGGAAATAGTTTTATGATTATAGGCAGTGGGTATTAGATAATATCCCACGTAGCGAGAGGGTTTCTCGTTTGAATCGCTTAAGAAAAGCTCTTTTTAGTAAGGTTGGCTTATACAAGAAAAAAGCTCAACATGGCAAATCCCACGAAGAGTGATTATTGCCCCAAAGTAAATAGTTTCACACTGCCTATAAAAGATAGTTAAAACACGAGGAAGTTAAAACCATGAAGATGAGGTTAAAACTTGAATCAGGTACTTATCTTTGTTGCATGGCGAAGGTGAAGTTCTTCACTAATACTTAAAGTTCCAACATGGCGTGGAATTTAAAAACTGCCTCGTTAGGTCAGGAGGCTGGCTCTGGTTGAGCCTTTACTGATTACTGCGACTGCCGACTAAGAAGTGAGAGCAGCAAAACGAAGCGCGGAAGGTCCTAGGAAGGGGAGAGAGTGGGGGTAGGAAACAAAAGGTATACATATCAGCATAACCAACTTATTAACAATAAATTCTCTTCTCTTGCTGAGCTGGTCTTCAAGGAGTTGATAGATGATACTAGCGCAGCATGGTGAGTAAAGAAGTAGACGTAGTCCTCTTGCTCAAGGAGAAAATAGCTGACGATGGTAACGAGATCTGGTAGCCAAATGGATAAGTAAGTCCTCTTGCACGATGAGGAATTGAGTAGCTTCAGAGGTTCGCTACTAGATAGCGCTAGGTGGATCACAGAAGTTATATATCTGAAACATACTTATGAAGACATAAGAGACATGCTCAACAGGGAGAAAACAGATGATCACTGTTGGTGTTTGGCAAGGAGGAAGGAAAAAATGAACATGCAAAGAGCAATAGACATTATATCTCTCGTACCGTGTATTCAAAGAATACACCACTATGTGCTGTAATATTGAGGACACAAATGGAAAGACTCTAACAGATAGGGAAGAAAAGGTTGAGAGATGGAAAGCTTACATAGAGTGTTTGTATAAGGGAAAGGAGATTGACAATCATGTAATGGAAAGTGAGGAGGAAATTGATGACGATGCAAAAGGAGATTTAATATTGAGATCAGAATTTGACAGAGCATTGGAGGACTTAAGCAGGAACAAAGCACCAGGCTTAGATGATATACCAATTGAGTTGCTACGCTGCATAGGACATGAAGGTCTGATCAGGTTATTTCACTTGCTGTGTAGGATTTATGAGACAGGTGAGGTACCCCCTGATTTCAAGAAGAATGTTATTATCCCTATACCAAAGAAAGTGGGAGCTGACAGATGTGAAGATTACCGTACAATCAGCTTGATTACTCATGCTTCAAAGAAACTGTCTTGAATTATTTTACAAGAGGATGGAAAGCCAGATAGAAACGGAGCTGTGTGAAAATCAGTTTGGTTTCAGGAGAAATGTAGGAACAATTGAAGCTGTACTAAGTCTTAGGCTGATTTTGGAAGGTAGAATAAGGAAGGATAAGATAACGTCCATGGCATTTGTAGACTAAGAAAAGGCTTTTGATAACGTTGATTGGACTAAATTGTTTGAACTTAAGAAATCTATTGGAATAAAGTACAGGGATAGGAGGGTGATATACAATCTTTACAGAAACGAGACAGCAGTCATTCGAGCTGAAGGACATGAGAGAGAAGCTGGTATTCACAAAGGTGTAAGACAAGGCTGCAACTTATCACCCATACTTATCAATCTTTACATCGAACAAGCAATGAAGGAAATTGGAGAAAAAAATTAGTGGGAGTGAAGATTCAAGGAGAAATAATTTCAACTCTGAGATTTGCTGATGACATCGTCATCTTGGCCGACACGCCTGAGGATTTGAATGAGTTTTTGAATGGTATGGACTCCGTCTTACGGAAAGAATACAAGTAGGTGAGCAGGGAGGGTTCTGACTCAAATACCGTTATTTATGCAAATGAGGGGGGGGGGGGGTCAAGGTCAGTGACCTTGAGGTTGGTCATGATCAATGACCTTGAGGTAGGTCATTGACCCCAAGGTCGCCGGGACACCGGAAGGTAAACAAACCTTGGAGGGTCCAGGATCCGGTTTGAGGGGGTGTGGGTGGAGGGGAGGGGTGGTGGGAGGGGGAGGGGTGGGGGAGGGGAGGGAAGGGTGGGGGTGGGGTGGGTGACGAGGGGGATGAGGGGGAAGGATGGAAGAGGATCTGCACGAGACCCTCCTCGACCCAGTCTCTCTGTTCGACTGAGCGCCTTCTCTGTTATTGTCTCGTGCTATATAGCTTTGTTTTGTACTTGATGAGATCCGAGTGTTGCCGAAGGTTTCCGAATCTTTGTTTGTGAATGAATTGTCAGAGAATTGAACGGTCAACTGGTGTGTGTGACGTCACAGCAGATTACGGGATGTGGGGTAGGTCATGGACGGGAGTGTTTTGAATGGAAAACATGAATGGTGGTGGTTGTTGAACCCTGACGTGGTAGGTTGGTTAGGTGTGAATGGGTCTGAGAGACAAACAAAATGAGGTATAAAGCGCCAAATGGTAAACAAACATGAATGGTATCTGGAGTAGCGAATGGGATTGAGAGAGAGGGGGAATGAACTGGTTGTTGAATGTGCTCAATGGTAAACAAACATCAATGAATCTGGAGTAGTATTTCCTGTAAATGGTAGGGTGGGGGAGGATACAAAACGCATGGCATGTTGGGTCGGCCAGCTCGACATGAAATAAATACAAGAAGGCGTACACCAGATCTGATTTATTAATCCATGAATTATATGTGGCATTAAAACCTAGCCGTTTAACAAAAAGTTTATTGCCACGTTTTTGCACAATTTTTTCAACAAGATAATGCTTGGGATATTGCGTCCTTTGCAGTTCCTCCATGTAGAATCCTCCTTGGATTGGCTGCTTTTTGAGGTCATCAAGTTTGAAAAAATGACTGATAAAATTAAATGATGGTGGAGAGTGTTGGTGGAATGAAAGGTTGTCAGGAAAACTAGAGTACCCGGAGAAAAACCTGTTTGCTTCTGTTTTGTCCAGCACAGATTTTACATGGAGTAACTGGGATTTGAACCACAGACCCAGCGGTGAGAGGTTGGCATGCTTCTCCCTAAGCCATGGAGGCATAATTACACAGACCTAGTGCAGCCGAAGGATTTTGATTTATGCTGACTTGGGAGATTTGAATTTATGTGTTATGGAGCTGAGGATATGCTATGTGTGGTAGATGGTCAATGGACATGGATGAGTGTTTGAATGAATAATCTGATTTGAACGGTCAACCGATGTGTGATGTCACAGGAGTGAATTTCTGAGATTGACACCTGACATGTTGGCTCGCTCAGCTTCATACAAAAAAGTGGGAATTATAGACAAATAAATCAATCAAAACAAGAATATTTTTATTATTGTTTTTGGTACATTACCAGTACTTGTTTAAATTATTATTTTTCGCTAGCTTCTTCTGCTTCCTCTTCAGTTTCATTCTCATCCTCACCTTCGTTTTCAGCCTCCAGCATCATGCGGACGAAAAACTCCGCCATGACACGGTCATTTGAAAAACTATAAAATAGAAAAAATGTCTATCAATGTCATTAGAATACCCAAACCATCGGCGAGGATATAAACTGTCTTGATGTTTGTGTCAGGGAAAACCAAAGTACACAGAAGAAAAATTCCTAAGTTATGGAGGCACACTCCGTGCACTTCTCTGCATCAATGATTAAATGACAGGCAGAAGGTAGGAAATAATGGGAAAAGAAGACTGACCTCTTGCAGAAGGAGGGAATCAGAAAAGATGTGGCAAGGGGCATTTAAGGCGGGAAAGGAAGGGACTCCCTAGGCCTTGGATACTCTAATACTGTTGGAGTTGGAAGAGAACAAGTGTTGGCCAAGCGAGGTTGACAGGAAAGAAGACAGAGAGGAGCTTGACACATGTAAGTGGAAGCAATGCCAAAATCGGCTGGCACCTCTGTAGTTGTAAAACACACGTTCTGCGATATGTAAGCTTTTGGAAGCTGAGTTTAAGAATGTTTTGCAAGAAGAGAATAATACTGTTAATTTTGTTATCCTTAATTCAACCTTTGTGTTACGCTATACAGATCTCACATGGAGTGAGTGAGATTTGATCCGCGGACCAGCGGTGAGAAGCTGGCGTACTACTGCTAATTTAAATAACAGCGCAACACTATTGTAATGTATGAGTAATTATACTGTTACTACTCTAAGATATTGAAAGCCCTTTTGACAATTGACTGGTAGCAAGATTGATGATGTATTAACTTTTATTTTTGTTAAAGCAGTATGATGTGGCAATACAATGGAAGCCATTATATTTGACAACGGCAATAAATTTAGCGTGCCTCCAACCGGTAATACAATGCGCATTAAATTACAATAAATTGGTCTTGGTTCTAAAGTCGAACAGAGAGAAAAAAAAAGTTTTTTTTTCAAACAATGTCTGAATACAAAGTAGGATGCAATACACTGTATTTTAAAATCGTCAACATGTGTGCTTATGCAATATAAAATGTAGGTATATATGATAGTATTACAACCTCTTAACTAGCTCTGAAATTAAATTAAAAGTTTGTGGTGAACAGTTTTATAATCAAACACTCTTCTTCATGACAGGAGGAGTTAATGAGTGATGAAACTAAGGGTAGGTAATGAATAATGATTGTGCGATCTCTGGAGAGGCCAAGTGCATGTCTTTCTAGTTAACGCCCGTGGGCGACTTGAGCGTTATTATGAGGATGAAGTGATGATGAAGACGGTACATACACCCAATCCCGGACCGCAGGAATTAACTCTAGGTGATTACAATCCCTGAATAATGATTGTGTGGTCTCTGGAGAGGTTGAGTGCAGGTCTTTCTAGTTGATGTCTGCGGACGACCTGCGCATTATTATGAAGATGAAGTGATGATGAAACAACACACACACCCAACCTCGGAGCCCCAGGAATTAACCTCAGGAGATTAAAATCCCTGATGGCTTGGTTGAGAATCGAACCCGGGGACATTTTGGGTCAAAGCCTCGCACGCTAACCATTTAGCTACAGAGCTGGGCATGATGGGTAATCAACCTCAAAAGAGATAAAACTAATGATGAATGAAACTGGGAAAGGATGCACCCGCGGTTTGTTAGAAGTTATCATCCCAGCATTTGCCTGGAGTTGAAAATGGGGAAACCGCAGAAAGCCATTTCAAGGACAGTTGACGGTGGAGACTCGAACCCAGACATTTACCGAGTCGGCAGAGAGCATAGTACCCATGACCTAACGCTGCGCTTTAGCGAGTGTAGCCGCTGCTGTTATTATATTTAATTAATATATATGAACAAGTGTTGAAGAAAGGTACTACTGGCATACAATTTGCAGTTTCTACTAGTACAAGTTTATTACACAAAGGCTACACCCGGCTAGGTATATAAAACCTTAACACCTATCTAAGTGTTCAAAGCTACTTGACCACAATTTGACAAACGCTATTAACATTAACAGCAATATTGCTAGCCACTTGCAGTCAGACTGCACTGCTATAGACAGTCTGTGAGTATGCCTGACATTGTATTTGAACAATAGTGTAATAATTAACTTGACTACTTATTGTGAGACATGAAAAGACTTAATGTTTTGTTCCAATTACCAATTAAATCACGCAGTGATCTTATTCCAGATCACAACTTGGAGTTGCAAACAAACTTTTTTCACAACAGCAGTGCCAACTCGCAAATTAATTGAACATGTTTGATGTTCACCAACGTTTCTTTGTACAACTATGTGTATAGCTGTGTGGCTCAATTATATTGTTCTTGGCTGCTGTTAGGTTTTGAACTGGAGGGTCCTGGGTTAGATTTTTGGGAGGGTTGTGGGGATTGTATTTTCTGGTGATTAATTCCCCTGGCTTGGGGACAGGGTGTTTGTGTTGTCTTAATTAAAAATATATAATCCGGTTCCATGGTTAATTGGTTAGCGTTCTAGGCTTTGATTTAATTTTTTAGCCTGGTAACAATTAAAAATATATATATTACTTACATGAAAATGTCTAGAGACGAATCCCAATTGTTGCATTCTTCTTCATCAGCATGGATAAAACTCTCCTGATCAGACATAGCAGCGAATGTAGCAGGTTCTTTTATACTGGATATGGAGGTCATCCAGTTACTGACAAAGCAGACAAACCGGGGCGTTGCCTGTGATTGTAAGGGTATATAAGCCGTGACATTATTGTTGTTGGCCAGAGAAGTCCACGAGTTTGTAGTATACATATCGTTTTGCTGCAAAGATCTTCTATCAGGTAATAATGAACACAGTACTTTTAGTATCTCTAACTGTTGATGGTTACACAGTTAACCTTAAAGATTTATCAAGTGGATAATAATAATATCAAATGGGTATATATAAAACTATTATTGCAACTAACAGTCATTACCAGGCTTGACGTCAGTCAAAAGAGATATTACCTTATCTCGCTCTATCCGACTGATTACTGGGACTAAGCACTGTTACGAGACTCCTCGTCTTAGCAAATAAGTTTTGTATACACATTTGACGGTTTAGTCTAGAGGTTTGGATGGGGATGCGGGACACACTACTCAAGTGGATATATGAAACTATTATTGCAACTAACAGTCATTACCAGGCTTGACGTCAGTCAAAAGAGATATTACCTTATCTCGCTCTATCCCACTGATTACTGGGACTAAGCACTGTTACGAGACTCCTCGTCTTAGCAAATAAGTTTTGTATACACATTTGACGGTTTAGTCTAGAGGTTTGGATGGGGATGCGGGACACGCTACTCAAGTGGATATATGAAACTATTATTGCAACTAACAGTCATTATCAGGCTTGACGTCAGTCAAAAGAGATATTACCTTATCTCGCTCTATCCGACTGATTACTGGGACTAAGCACTGTTACGAGACTCCTCGTCTTAGCAAATAAGTTTTGTATACATATTTGACGGTTTAGTCTAGAGGTTTGGATGGGGATGCGGGACACACTACTCAAGTGGATATATGAAACTATTATTGCAACTAACAGTCATTACCAGGCTTGACGTCAGTCAAAAGAGATATTACCTTATCTCGCTCTATCCGACTGATTACTGGAACTAAGCACTGTTACGAGACTCCTCGTCTTAGCAAATAAGTTTTGTATACACATTTGACGGTTTAGTCTAGAGGTTTGGTTGGGGATGCGGGACACACTACTCAAGTGGATATATGAAACTATTATTGCAACTAACAGTCATTACCAGGCTTGACGTCAGTCAAAAGAGATATTACCTTATCTCGCTCTATCCGACTGATTACTGGGACTAAGCACTGTTACGAGACTCCTCGTCTTAGCAAATAAGTTTTGTATACACATTTGACGGTTTAGTCTAGAGGTTTGGATGGAAATGCAGGACACACTACTCAAGTGGATATATGAAACTATTATTGCAACTAACAGTCATTACCAGGCTTGACGTCATTCGAAAGAGATATTACCTTATCTCGCTCTATCCGACTGATTACTGGGACTAAGCACTGTTACAAGACTCCTCGTCTTAGCAAATAAGTTTTGTATACACATTTGATGGTTTAGTCTATAGATCAGGGTTTGAGTTAATGTGCTAATAAATAGAGGTGGAGGGTATCTGAACCTTTTTTAATAGTTTACCTAACAATAAGAATTGCAAATCCCATTGGCAGAGCAACCGGCCTGGAGTCTAAACATTTAAAGGACCTGCCAGTTAACGAGTCCTATTTGGTGACAGCTGTTCGCAGGGTAAAACAAAATATGGGGAAAGAATAGTTTGTGAACTAGAAGATTTCGCTGTCTTCTTACTTGCGAGGATCATGGAACTCAACGACGAAGCTGTAAATGACCTCAACAAAGGAAGCATCTACCTAAAATATTTGGGACTGGAAAATAAAAGATGTTTGGTAGAATTTATTGAAGAAACAAATAAAATTTAAAATTTGTTAATGTTAAAACAGAATTTGCAGAGACAATAAACTTTTTTTTTCATTCTCTGCAAACTGTTCAGTGATTTGCTGTTTTTGTAGTAAATGTAAATACTGTAAGTTTCATGACGTCAGGACCAGAACTTAGTTGGCAGGAGATGGATAGTTGTTTTTATAACAAGTTATGTAGCACTAAAATTAATAATGATGCTAAATTTTTAGACCCAAATGAATTTTTAAACGCTAGCTACAACATTTTTCAAAATAAAATGCAAGACTGTTTAAGAGAACATGTAGCGTTAAAGGTTAACGCTGAGTTATTATGTGATTTTGTTATTTTAAAACAAGGTGTGGAAATAACAAAACCTATTTATTTACATACAAAAATGTGTGAACTGTACCGCACTGATAATATACACAGTTGGTATAGTAAAAAACATTGTTGATAAGCTCATGACGCGCTTTGCCGAGTTTCAAGAATTGGAAAGCGGCAAATCACTGGAAGCTATCAACCATTTTAAAATTAATGTATGCACCTTTGATCCCATGAACAGTGGTTCAGCTCATGTTAATTTACCTAATCAGTTGGAAAAACATCACGCAGTCATCAATGTGGATAATAATGACGTTTTTGCTTTGTTTGGTCCTTGGCTGCTGGGTTAAGTCCTGCAACTAAAAATGTTCACAGAATGGGAAAATATCACCAGAAATTTATGGAATTAATGATCAGTCTAAATTTAGCAGACATAGAATTCCCAATGGACCTCAACGCCATTTCTCGTTTTGAATCTAAAAATCCTCTTTACTCCATTAATGTATACGGAGTTGAAGGGGACAATGTTATTGGTCCATTGTATGTGACAAAGGGAAAAAAAGAAAAGCATTCTAATTTACTGTACATTGAAGGGGAATTGTGCAACAATTATTGTTATATCAAAGATCTTTCTAGACTAGTTCGTTCACAAGTTACAAAAAATAGGGTATATATATATGTGATCGCTGTTTGCAATATTTTACTGGCAATCACAAGTTGGCAGCACATACTAATGATTGCATCACACAACCAGCGGTAAAAATTACATTTCCAAAAAAGGATAAAGCCAGTATGAAATTTCAAAATGTGTCTCGTAAAGAACCGCTTCCATTTACAATATATGCAGATTTTGAATGTTTTACCACACCCATTGACACATGTAAACCAGGTCCGACACGTCCGTACACTCAACAAGTACAGCAACATGTGCCATTCAGTTGTGCCCTAAACGTGATTTGTTCATACGACCCTTAGCTTTCATACTTCAAATCTTATCGCGACGCAGATGCTGCTGCTTGGTTTTTAAATGAATTGGACGCCTTGGCAAATCGGGTGTACAATATCCAGCAAAATCCAATTCCGCTTCGAATGTCGGACGCAGACGAGGCGGTTTTTGCAACAGCAACCACTTGTCACATTTGTCAAAAACCAATAGCACCTTGTGACATGCCAGTGAGAGACCATAATCGGTACACTGGCAAATTTAGAGGAGCGGCTCATAGTGTATGTAATTTGGCATATAAAAGAGCACGCTATATTTCTTGTTTCTTACACAACATGTCTCGGTATGACAGCCATTTAATTATTAAGGAATTTGCTAACCTTAAAAACCAAAAGTTTACTTTAATTCCACAAAATCATGAAAATCTTATTTCTTTTTCAAAATGGCGAAATGGAATCAGTATACGATTTTTAGATTCGTATAGATTCCTCGCATCATCATTGGATGCGCTTGTTCAAGGGCTTCACCCAAACAATTTGCATTTTGTACGTCAACACTTTACTGATGCCAAATAATTTGAATTATGCATTCGAAAAGGGGTGTTTCCCTATAATTATGTAAACAATTGGGCATGTTTACAGGAACTGCACTCCTTTCAAAGGACAAATTTTACAATGACTTAACAAAAAGTCATATTTCTGAAGAAGACTATTTACACGCCCAAAAAGTATGGAACGTGTTCAAGATATCAACTTTGGGCGAGTATGCTGATTTATACCTCAAAATTGATACACTACTTTTGATAGACGTGTTTGAACACTTTCGCAAGCTGTGTCTTGAAATCTACAATCTAGATCCAGCCCATTACTACACCCTTGCCGGATATATTTGGGACTGTATGTTGAAGGTGACTGAAATAGATCTGGAACTATTAACAGACATCGACATGTTACTCTTTTAAATTAAAATTTGAAACTTCATCTGAAGTCAGCCATCGAAAATTTTGATATGGAAGAGGTTTTTCCATAGCATATCCGTATAAATTGTTACAATCTAGGTAGGTGAGGTATGTTGTAGGTTGGTTTGGTTTGTATGTATCCATATATGGAATACGTGGTGGTCTTGTATCGCTGTATTCATGTTTATTACTTTGTCCTTTTCCTCACTAATCCACCACCAATCATTAGCTTTGACTTCATCGCTCCCGCTACAATCAAGGCTGACACGTTCCACACTGTTTAATGGAGGGCATTTTAGTGATAGACACTTGCTGGTGATGATTAAAGTCAGTGCATGGTTGTAGTTCGCGCAGACCAGGATCTCTGGTCCACTCACTAGGTACACTGTGCCAAATATTTTTCACCGCGTTTGAAGCAACATAAAAAAGTAACGCCTTGGGCAAAGCGTTCAATTCCTCATCTGTGAATCTGTCAAGCTTCTTTTTGCAGGCGAAAAAATTGACAATAGCTCGCTCTGTGGGGTTGGCGTCCAAACCTTCAATTGCAGCCATAATTCTACACATCCGCACTGATCGCTGGTATGTCTCACACTGTAGCCGACGTTACAGCGCTTTACACTCAACATGCAAGTTTTGACATGCTTTGCGAGCTAGCCAATCAAAAAGCTTCCAAACATTTTGAAGTGTTTTATTTTGTAGAGGTTCATCAGGCACGGACAGGTTGTACAGTGCAGGACATCCCAGATCATGAAGGTCAACAAGTTGACAAGTTGAATTAACATACTGACGCAACCATTCCTTTTTTTCGCTTCCCTTTACAAAGACAAGGTCAGCGCCAAACAAGTGAGCTTTCAGAACAAGTGATAGATGATGGTAAGGAATGTCACCTTCTTTCCAGACTAGTCCCAAATTGCGTTGCAACCACTCTGTTTGTCATTTGTCCTCGTCTGACTGCAAATGCAATGGAAACGGCGGTTCAAAGACAAAACTGGTTACTCTTGGTGCCCACATGGTTGTGCAGTCAATAATTCCAACTTCTTTAAATACAAACTTGTTTCCGTTCACCTTGAAACCCTGCAAGTCGACAATCAATGTTTTCGGCATGGCGGCGGATATCACACCTTCCACTGCCGCAGCTTCTTAACAACTAACTGATTGGATAGGAGCGAGAAAATAATATACACACAAAGAATCAATTACACAATTTTATTCATAAAGTTATCAGTACATCGCTTACAATTTTTTATCATAGGATTTGGACCATCCCAATCACAATGAGAATCTTCTCGATGCATAAAGTGTCTACGACAGGGACAGCAGGCTGCAACATCCGCCGACATACGGAGGTGTAATGGTAGCTTATCCCAATTAAGATAAATGTCGAGTGCACCGTACGCGGTCAGAAATCCAGCTGGTAAATAGGCAATCAGATGCTGCGGCATTTCACGAAGAAATTGCGCTTTATGGTAGGCGCGTATTGCTAAACTCACCAGGGTGCGATAAATCTCAAATGCTGCAACAGCGTCTCGACTTGTTGAGCAACGATCGCATTTGCAGTCCATGCAATCTACCCGCTCTCCAACATGACAAGATGAAGCTTTGGCAACGCCATCGTCCACATTATTTGTTTGATTGGTGATGGGCTTGTTGTTGTACCCCCTGTCATGAATACCAAACGTAGACATGAATCCATCTGGTAAATAGTGAACCAGATGCGGCGGCATTCTAAGCACAGTATGATTCTTGTGATAGGCAGTTATAGCTTCACTAACTAGGGCGCGATAAATGGTAAACCTTGAATCTTCATCTGAACTTGGTGAATCACTTTCACATTTGCAGACCCACCTCGCAGAGGGTGTTGTGACTTCATCGTAGCTTTCCATGAGTGTGAAGGGCAATGCAGGAAGACATGCTATTTATACTCTGGTCACCATGTTGGACAGCGGTTGATAAAACACTTACGCCTCGTGAACAATGAGGCAATAGGCTGTTGTTTTTTCTGGAATAACTGTAGATGTTTCAAATTCTAGTCTGTTATCAATAGTTGTTTCCTTCATCGACTCCTCCAAATACGAACAGTCCATTACCACCAGAGGCGCCTTGGACTTGAAGTCTTGTGGTGATAATAGCGGACATGCCTCTTTCTGATAATAGGATGACTGAAAGTTTACAAACATGTCATAGAGCTTACCATATTTGTTCTTGTTAAAGTTTAAATCCATTCCCTCATAGGGAAAGGTAACACCGTTCAAAAAGAGTCGTATATTTCGTAATTGGATGTGGTCAAATTTTGATGCATCTTTATTCTGTTGATATTTGCGATCTGTTTGAAATCCAACCAGGACATAGAGGGGACGCTCTGTATACCGTGAGGTTTTATAGACCAAGTATGTGTATCGGAGAGTGGTAATACCGAGTATTCATGCAGCTCCCAGCTTCTAAATTGAATGGGTAAAGCTGTATCCTTCTCCACAATCTTGAGCAGACTCAATTTCTTCTGATCTGATAGAGTAACGTGCGGTACTTTCCATAGAATTCGTTGCAGTAGAATTTTTGTATCTATTGGCGCTGTATCAGCTCCTTTTAGCGCATTATAATCACTCCGGTCTCGTACAAGAATCAGATCCTGTCTTGCGTTCACAACAATGCGCTTATGATCCTCTGCAAAGCCTAGTATTAATTTTAGAGGTAAATGTCCAGTAAATGTACCATCATCGTTAATCATCCAGTCGTTGGTTGAGTTGGGACACCAACCAGCCATACAAAAAGCTTTACTCTCTTCGCTTCCATACGAGGGATAAAGTTTCATGACACTTGTTATGCCAACATTTCGAGTAGTATCCACTTCAATACCGTTGATCACGTAGCGAACCTCTGAAAACAAAAAGGCCAAATCATTGTTGGCCAACTTTGACGATGTTGGAATGGTACCATCCAATTTGGTGAGTTGTCTTTCAATCTGGATGTAACTTTCATGTGGAAGCGTGTAGATATCTTGTTGGTTAATAGTAATGCGAATCTCATCATTCTTATTTAGTCCCTGAGTATACGGTTGGTCGGAATGGTGTTCAATTCTTACAATACCCTCCTGTACTTCGAAAGGGTTTGTCACGTCTAGAATCGAATTCATGACGTAAGGTGTAACCAACTTGTTGTAGGATCTGCTTGTTGACACGTGTTAACCTGTACACGTGTTGAGCACAACTAACACCTGCTCTTGACAGCGTTGCCGCTTTATACACTTGTTTCATGCTGGCTTCAGATACAGTTTGTAGGTCACAGGTGTATGAGGGTCTAACCGGATGAGACGTTGGTTTCTATTCACCAGTCCTAAGGTAATATTCCTGATGTTGGTCACACTCACAGGATGATAGAGCACCACCGACGGGTTTTCACGGATGATGTAACCACCAGGTGAAGTAACAATAAAATCATAAAGTGAATGCGAGGGATCTTGATTGGTGGTGTATTCTTTGAATACACGGTAAGAGAGAATATAATTTTTAATGCTCTTTGCATGTTCATTTTTTCCTTTTTATCAAACACCAACAGCGATCTTCTAGTTTCTCTTTGGTGGTCATATCTCTTATGTTCTTTGTGAGTCTGTTCTAGATATATATCTTCCATGACCCACCTAGCGTCATCTAGCAGCGAATCTCAGAATTTCCTCAATTCTTCCCTGTACAAGAGGACTTCCTTATCCATCTCGCCACCAGATCTCGTCACCATCGCCAGCTATCAACTCTTTGAAGACCATTCATCAAGAAAAACATTTATTTTTGTAAAGTTGTTTCATGTTTATGTGCAACCTCTTTGTTCCTCCCCTCTCTCGCCCGCTTCCCCCTCTTCTCCCCTCCTCCTACTGCTCTCTTCTCCGCACGCGCAGCCAGCTCGCTCGGTCACTTCAGTTCTACACTTCTCCGCGTCGTGAGCAACCGCTCACTCACTCTCTTAAGTGCACTCAACTTCTTGTTGGTCATGCCGTCTAGGCTAGTGCTTTTCTGCGTCTAGCAGCTCTCACTTGTACGTCGGCAGTTGACTTAGTAAGTCAAGGCTCAACTAGAGCCAGTCTCCTCAAACCAAGAGGCACTCTCCACATTCTACGCCATGTTGGCACATTAAGTATCCGTCAAAGGGAACTTCACCTTCGGCATGCAACAAAGATAAGTACATACTTCAGGTTTTAACCTCATCTTCATCGGTTTTACTATCTTCATGCTTTTAACTATTAATTTATAGGCTGTGTGAGATATTTATTTGTGGCAATAATCATTCTTCGTGGGATTTTCCATGTTGGGCTTCTGTCCAATTAAGCCAATCCTTGTGAAAAGCAGCATTTCTTATGCTTATTAAATGAGAGATCTTCTCACCACGTGGGATATTATCAAATACCTACTGTCTATAAATATTAAGCTTGTTCCACCGCTGCAGTAACTTTGGCCCTATTCTTCCATTAGGATCGTTCTGGAGCCTTCCAGAATCTGCACTTTATCTACAAGTCACGCCGTCATGTATTTTCCACTCACTTGTGGGAATGCCATTCCAAACTAGGATATCTTCCTTATAAATCAATGCTCCATAGCTAATTTTCTTTCCTCCGTTGGATTTGCTCAAGCGTATTTAATGATAATCTACAACTTTCTCAAGTAATAGACTTTCGCCTATCTAGTGCAACCAGTCATTTTCCACGATTGCAATAACTTTCTTTGCCATAAACTTTTGCGCTACTACAGTGAACTTTCCATCCATTTCAACGAACTATAGTGATAAATAGTGTTCTTTCAGTATTTCTTCCGCGTCGCGCTCGTCCGATTATTATAAACACGGCCATGAACATTTACCTTTCATCCCAATTGCTCTTTCCTAAACCTTTTACTAACAAACCATAATAATTAATTTATTACTTTAAGTTCTTTTTCAATGAGGTGTCAATCTAAAGATGTGCCCTCCCATTTCTTTCTTATGTGTAATTAATTAACTTCTGCATAACTACGTGTCTTGTACACGGTTCAAATTATCTTGTTTCTCCCTTCTAATTTAGGGGATACAATTATTTTCTACTTATAAGTGAGTTATTTCTAGGTTTCACGAAAGGGAAACTTGCCCCATTTGTCTCGTGATTCCTATCTAAACATAGGAGGTCTAGAACCTTCCTTTTGACTTTCTCTTCAGGTTTCACAGTAAGTGACCTGTCCTATTTGTGTAACTACTAAAAGTAATTCAGCGTAAATATAAGAAGTTATAGAAACTTCTCTTTCATTCTACCTGCTTTCTTTTTTGTTAATTTCGAAGTTGTAACTTTCTTTAAGATAGGTACTAGGAAATTTTTGAAAGTACACCCATTGTACTCGATTTAATGTTTAAACTTCAATCACTTCATTTGTCTTTTTTTAAATCTTACAAAGATTTTAGTACATATATAAGGTTTGAAACCAAAAGAATTGTTAATTGCCTGGAGCAAACTTTAAATGTTAGGAGGTCTGCGACCCCAAATTGTTAACCAAAATTGTAACTATATACTTGTTAAATTCATTAAACTTCTTTTGCCTTGTTAAATAAATTAAATATTTGTTTTTGGATTTATCATTTCGCAAATACTAGAGTTAGGCAAGATCCTGGCTTTCCTAACTCTTCCTAGGTTCATGGCCTCGTTAATACGCAATAAATCTGTTACTATTTGTCTTGTCAGACCATCACCCTTCCCCATAGTAGGCATATGCATGCTTGAGAGGGAATACGCTAAAGCCTTTCTCTGGCAAACCGCCCAAGTCCTAGCTGCGGTTCCCGTCAGCTTCGACCAGGTCCTTACCCACTTTGGGAATCAGAGAGCGGATTTGCGGTGGCAACCGCCACTGAGTGCATTTAAAGTTAAATTTATAACTTTTGTGGGACTCTCCTCCTATTTCTCCATCCTTTTTCTCCAGTCCGAAACCCACCTCCTTTTCGTTATCATCTTCCCTTGGTGGTTAGGTTATTCCTCAGCCAATAATCTACCCAAAATATGGTGCCGAAACCCGGGAGAGTCCATTTGTTATTTTCTATTCTTTTCAAGGGTCATTTGACAATACTTTGCAAATTATTAATATCTGCTCTGAATCTTTCAGCTATAACTACATCGTGCGAAGCCTGTGAAGTGGAAAAGGCCGCTCCTGTCTCCCGTGGTGTGTCCCTCTCTTTCAACTTATTGGCTGCTGCCAGCCTGACAGCATTTCCGAGGTTCCACAGTTTCGTAAGATGTATTTTAATCTATTTACTTTGTCATGGCTCCTACTGAAAAAGATGAAACTCTCATTGCTAGACGTTCTTCCTACAAAGGGCAACTTACCAGATTTAGAAATTTCATCAACAAAATAAATCCCGCCGAGTGTGATCTAGACATCTTGACACAACGCCTTAAGTTGTAGGAACGGTCCTAAGATTATTACGATCAAACTCAAACCGAGATTGAATCCGCATGCCCAGAACTTCAATCGGATCGGGACGAGGTCAAACCCTTGTACTTTGAAGGGATTGCCAAGGCCCACCAACTGATCCGCAGTATCTCAGAACCGGACACTAGGGTCATCAATCCGGCCCAGTTCGCACCCGCTTCAGTTCACAAGGATAAACCGAAACCGTTACTTCCAAAGATAAGCCTACCTCACTTCTCAGGCCAGGAAGGTGAATGGTATTCCTTTTATGAACTCTACTGCTTCCTCATTCATGAAAATGGTGACATTCCCAACATTCATAAATTCTACTTCTTGCGTATGTCCTTGGAAGGACAGGCCTTGGCCTTGGTCGAGTCACTGCCTTTAAGCGCAGATAACTACCGCATCGCCTTTAATCTCCTTAAAGAGAGATATGGCAATTTACGTTTGAGTGTTGCTCGCCACATCCGCTGTCTGTTCAACCTGCCAGCCGTCAAACCTAATGATGTCACCTCTTTAAGAGACTTGTTAGACTCTATGCAATTAAATGTCAGAGCATTATATCAACTCAAGCAACCAGTCCAAACTTGGGACAATATTCTTATTCATCTAGCTACATCCAGATTCGATTTTTCGACATTAAAGGCTTGGGAGATCGAACTCACTCGCAACGAGGAACATTCGTTTGAACATCTCATCTCGTTTCTCAACAGCCGGTGCCAAGTCCTTACAGCACTCTCATTTCAGTGCGAAAATGTCGAAACGAGTCATAAGTGTCACATTTTTGAGAAAAAACTTGTCTCTTCAAATGGTCATCAGCCCCCATCTGTCGAGAACAAGCAAACTCGTTCTGCTTCTTTCAACCATCCAAGAGAACATATCAGGCCGCTCAACAGATTTTTAAAATGCATGCTCTGCAAAAAGTTGCACATTTTGTACTTGTGCAAATCTTTTAAAGAATTGTCTGTCGAAGACCGAAGGAAGTTTGTCTTCAATAGGAAACATTGCTTCAACTGCTTGTCACCTAAGCATTCTTCTTCAAACTGTACGTCTTCCAACCTCTGTTTTCATTGCAAAAAACCGCATCATTCCTTATTGTACGTTCATGATAAATCGAGGTCACCAGTACCCGCTTCTTCAAACTCCATGCAGAGCAGCTCCGAACAAACTAATGCTTCGTCCTGCATTTCTAACGCCGAAACTTCTCACAGTGCGCAAGTCCTTTTGTCCACTGTCCAATTCGAAATCCAAGATAAATTTGGAAATTGGTTTCGAACCCGCGGTCTTCTCGATTCCGCTTCAACTCACAACTTTGTTTCGCGATCGTTAATTAAAAAACTAGGTCTTTCGTCATCGCATACTCCCATCAAATTATCCGGCATTGACAATTTGAAAACTCAAGCCTTGCAGTCTTCAAAATTGAAAATCAGAGACATTTGTCAAAGAAACACCAATCTTAACTTAAACTGTCTCATTCTTACCAGTATTGGCAAGGACACTCCTAGCAGCTCTATTAATACTTCCAGTTTAAAGATTCCTTCGCACTTAAGTTTAGCTGATCCTCAGTTTAATGCTCAAGGTCCCATTGATGTACTTTTCAGTGCCAATGTTTTTTGGAATTGCCTTCGTAAACAGGTTCGCAAGTTATCTTCAAACGTGGTCGCCAGAGACACCGATTTTGGTTGGGTTATTACTGGTGAAATCCAACATCCCAGTCTTCAAACCAAATCGCAATGTCATTTCGTTACTGCTGATATAAATCCCCTTTCTGAAAAAGAGAACACCTATGTTTTCGATCTCGATACTTTTGAAAAACACTTGCCGAAACGATGTCTCATTGTAAACAACTACGCCACCTTTGTAAGTTGTTTAAATGATTTTGCCTTCTTCCCGCACAAGATGGCAATTCAAGTTCGCCTCGCCTTGTGTTACTTCGTTTACCTTTTCATGTCATTTTTATAGCAGGTAATTGCTTAAACTCTCTATTGAAAACTATCTTCCCCTTGTGTAAAACCATGGCTATCAGTCACCATCATTTCGCTGTAAGCTATGGTTCACTTCATTCGCTATTTAGTAGGATGGCCACGGCCGGCTCCTTCCCCCTTCCTCACAATTGGAAGCCGCTTTTGAAACCGCTTGAAAATCTGAATTCTCTAGCATCTAGAATAACTATTCTTACGCATAAACTCCTTCTCAATGTCCCAGCTTCTCTTCCTTTTTCGGAAGAATTAAGCTTTTTTTCTGTTGAAAATTGTCGGATTCCGTGATGCTCAAAGTTATGCGAAATTGATTTCTTACTTTATTTCATATGTCTCTAAATTGGTTTTTCACGTCCAAGCTACGGATGACTGCATGACGTGTTACTGGTTCCGCTTTAAGTCACAGCTGATTTAACTAGTGTTGTTTGTTTATTTCGAACTGCTTGTTTGTCAAACTTGTTTGTATACAAGCTCGGATAACGCCAAGCTGTCGTTTATTTTCTGTACGTTTGCCAAAGGTCAGAGCAAGTTTTTCTTATCTCAACTCTGGCTGACTGCCAACCATTGTCTTGCGAGTTGCTTCCGTAAGTTCAGAAGCTGCTCACCTCATTACCAAAATAAACTTGTTCCGCTCAAGGACTCTTTCAGCTATTTATATTCCTTATCTCGCTGTACTATGTGGGTCAAGGCCGTGTTTGCCTGTCTCTCCCACTTGCTTACGCTCGTATCCTACAACTGCTTCGATTCTTGTTTCATAACATCGTTGCGTATTTTTTACGCTCTCATGTATTGCTCCTTGCTTACATATTTTGCAATCTTATTGTTCATTGATGAACAAACTTGTTTTTCTCGTAGTTACATTCGATGTGTTTTTGTATTTATACTTGTTATGTCACGTTTCTCGCTGACTTAAGTATTTTTCTGATTAACCCCTTTGATACTTATTATAACTTGAGGCCATTGTTTATGGCTACTAGATTGTTGTTACCTATGGCGTTCTTACCTCCTACTCGCATAGTTCCTTTGCTTATTTGGTATATTCTTATCCTTAATAGATGTATTTGTTTCTATACGCTTTGTTTAAACTTGTTAATTCTCCTTTCGCATCTTATCGCAATCTTTACTAGAGCTATATTTCCCGCAGCTTCTAGCTACTGTGTGATTGAAGGTGTTGTTAATTCTCGCTGTTTAACTCCGCTTTCCCATGACCCTGATGACCTGCCTCCACTCACACCTGGTCACTTCCCTATAGGCCCTTCTCTTTCTGCCTCTCCTCCCCTGGTCTGGATTTTTGGTAGAGTGAACGAGTGTTATCCTGGAAGAGATGAGAGAGTCAGGGTGGCTAGAATCTTGACCACTAATGGTCAGATCACAAGACCACTTCTCTTCAATTGCTTCATTACCTTTAAATGTTTAACTGTTTATTTTGTTCTCTGTTGGTGTTTTTCCCCCTCCCAGTATGGTGTATTCTTTGAATACACGGTAAGAGAGAATATAATTTTTAATGCTCTTTGCATGTTCATTTTTTCCTTTTTATCAAACACCAACAGCGATCTTCTAGTTTCTCTTTGGTGGTCATATCTCTTATGTTCTTTGTGAGTCTGTTCTAGATATATATCTTCCATGACCCACCTAGCGTCATCTAGCAGCGAATCTCAGAATTTCCTCAATTCTTCCCTGTACAAGAGGACTTCCTTATCCATCTCGCCACCAGATCTCGTCACCATCGCCAGCTATCAACTCTTTGAAGACCATTCATCAAGAAAAACATTTATTTTTGTAAAGTTGTTTCATGTTTATGTGCAACCTCTTTGTTCCTCCCCTCTCTCGCCCGCTTCCCCCTCTTCTCCCCTCCTCCTACTGCTCTCTTCTCCGCACGCGCAGCCAGCTCGCTCGGTCACTTCAGTTCTACACTTCTCCGCGTCGTGAGCAACCGCTCACTCACTCTCTTAAGTGCACTCAACTTCTTGTTGGTCATGCCGTCTAGGCTAGTGCTTTTCTGCGTCTAGCAGCTCTCACTTGTACGACGGCAGTTGACTTAGTAAGTCAAGGCTCAACTAGAGCCAGTCTCCTCAAACCAAGAGGCACTCTCCACATTCTACGCCATGTTGGCACATTAAGTATCCGTCAAAGGGAACTTCACCTTCGGCATGCAACAAAGATAAGTACATACTTCAGGTTTCAACCTCATCTTCATCGGTTTTACTATCTTCATGCTATTAACGATTAATTTATAGGCAGTGTGAGATATTTATTTGTGGCAAAAATCATTCTTCGTGGGATTTTCCATGTTGGGCTTCTGTCCAATTAAGCCAATCCTTGTGAAAAGCAGCATTTCTTATGCTTATTAAATGAGAGATCTTCTCACCACGTGGGATATTATCAAATACCCACTGTCTATAAATATTAAGCTTGTTCCACCGCTGCAGTAACTTTGGCCCTATTCTTCCATTAGGATCGTTCTGGAGCCTTCCAGAATCTGCACTTTATCTACAAGTCACGCCGTCATGTATTTTCCACTCACTTGTGGGAATGCCATTCCAAACTAGGACATCTTCCTTATAAATCAATGCTCCATAGCTAATTTTCTTTCCTCCGTTGGATTTGCTCAAGCGTATTTAATGATAATCTACAACTTTCTCAAGTAATAGACTTTCGCCTATCTAGTGCAACCAGTCATTTTCCACGATTGCAATAACTTTCTTTGCCATAAACTTTTGCGCTACTACAGTGAACTTTCCATCCATTTCAACGAACTATAGTGATAAACAGTGTTCTTTCAGTATTTCTTACGCGTCGCGCTCGTCCGATTATTATAAACACGGCCATGAACATTTACCTTTCATCCCAATTGCTCTTTCCTAAACCTTTTATTAACAAACCATAATAATAAATTTATTACTTTAAGTTCTTTTTCAATGAGGTGTCAATCTAAAGATGTGCCCTCCCATTTTTTTCTTATGTGTAATTAATTAACTTCTGCATAACTACGTGTCTTGTACACGGTTCAAATTATCTTGTTTCTCCCTTCTAATTTAGGGGATACAATTTTTTCAACTTATAAGTGAGTTATTTCTAGGTTTCACGAAAGGGAAACTTGCCCCATTTGTCTCGTGATTCCTATCTAAATATAGGAGGTCTAGAACCTTCCTTTTGACTTTCTCTTCAGGTTTCACAGTAAGTGACCTGTCCTATTTGTGTAACTACTAAAAGTGGTTGGTTGGTTGGTTGGTTCTTAAGTTTAGGGGCTGCGACAACGCGGTCATGTAGCCCCGTGTACTTTGGGTGTGTGTAGAATCTGTCTGATAACCGGTGTTAATTGTGATGACTGTATTATTGTGTGTATCTGTTTTTTAATTTTAAGTACTGCAACTTATAATTTTTCAAATAGTTCCTACTTTTGCCGCCAAGCGCCACCGTCAACGACTACTAGGTCTAATTCAGAACTTAGCTACTAGACGCCACCGCAGTAGGCGCTTGACAACGAACGTAGAAACCTAAGAGCGTTGTTTACATTCTTAACCTATCCAATTTAGCTTCACACAGGTGCAATTAGTGGAAGGATCTTTAACATGCCATAAATCTATGACATGGGACCTCCGGCTTTACTTCCCCTCCGAAGGAAGGCATACTGAGGGATTTTTAACGCTCTTAAAAAATCCGACAGCTTCGGCCGGGTTTGAACCCGCTATCTTGGGCATAGAAGCTCAGCATGCTACCGACTACGCCACCGAAGCCGCCATACTAAAAGTAATTTAGCGTAAATATAAGAAGTTATAGAAAGTTCTTTTTCATTCTACCTGCTTTCTTTTTTGTTAATTTCGAAGTTGTAACTTTCTTTAAGATAGGTACTTGGAAATTTTTGAAAGTACACCCATTGTACTCGATTTAATGTTTAAACTTTAATCACTTCATTTGTCTTTTTTTAAATCTTACAAAGATTTTAGTACATATATAAGGTTTGAAACCTAAAGAATTGTTAATTGCCTGGAGCAAACTTTAAATGTTAGGAGGTCTGCGACCCCAAATTGTTAACCAAAATTGAAACTATATACTTGTTAAATTCATTAAACTTCTTTTGCCTTGTTAAATAAATTAAATATTTGTTTTTGGATTTATCATTTCGCAAATACTAGAGTTAGGCAAGATCCTGGCTTTCCTAACTCTTCCTAGGTTCATGCCCTCGTTAATACGCAATAAATCTGTTACTATTTGTCTTGTCAGACCATCACCCTTCCCCATAGTAGGCATATGCATGCTTGAGAGGGAATACGCTAAAGCCTTTCTCTGGCAAACCACCCAAGTCCTAGCTGCGGTTCCTGTCAGCTTCGACCAGGTCCTTACCCACTTTAGGTATCAGAGAGCGGATTTGCGGTGGCAACCGTCTCTGAGTACATTTAAAGTTAAATTTATAACTTTTGTGGGACTCTCCTCCTATTTCTCCATCCTTTTTCTCCAGTCCGAATCCCACCTCCTTTTCTTTATCATCTTCCCTTGGTGGTTAGGTTATTCCTCAGCCAATAATCTACCCAATTGGTGTAGACGTCTGTAATAATATTACACGTGACAGATATGTGATGATCTTCAATTATTTTCACCGGTTGGTCAGACTTGTGTATCACATTCGGTACTAACACTTGTGGTGAATAGCCTAACAATGGCCCAATTGAATCTGGTTGAGATTTAAAATCAATCCTAAAAGAACAAAGAATACTGCAGCGATGTGTCACGTTATTGGCTATGAGTTCAAACTTGCGTGTCCCGTCAAGAAATGCTTTTAGACTAAATTCCTTGGTGAGAGTTGTGTAGATGTGATCGTGAATATCATCTACGGTGTAGCTGCCAGATGGTAGAGTTAACTCATAGTCATCGTAGTAGAACTTATCATTGACGTCTTCAATTATGTTGCAGATTCTATTATAGCCTTCAAATGAAACAGGCCCCAGCACATAGGGTCGTCGTCCCAATTCAATAGGAGGATAAAAGTCAACAGTTACTTCCGCACCTTGTCCGTGTACTGTAAACGTTCTACTTTCTGTTGTCATAATGACCACGTTACCCGCCGTGATCGGTCTTATATAGAAAAGTCAAACATAGACGACCGCACTGTTGCGTGTTAAAATTTTGCACTCGTTTCACATTATAGTGTATTGTTGCACTGCTTCCAAAATAGCGAACATGCTCTGTCGGAGGAGGAAGGTTTCCAAAACTGTCAAAGTACCACACGGTTCGCCCATGGTTTATGTAGGCCACATAATGCGTTCCCAGTCCATGACTGTCATCCAAATTAACAACTGCACTTTCATGGCTCCATGGTCGAGACGGTAGTTGGTTGCGCATAAACACACCACGAAAGTGGGAGATCTTTAACTGTTTTGCATATCTTATAACTTCCTCATGCGTCATGGCTCGTCGTGGCAGTGCATCGATTAACCGTTTTTTGGAGACATGTAAATGCCGAGTCCTTTCTTGTAGGGTGCTAGCTTCATCTTCACACCTTTACCGCGCAGTGCTATGGCCTCCATAGTTTTATTATGCCTTTCACTTTCCTTCAACTGTTGCTTCGCCTCCTCAACAGCTTTCACCGTTCGTGCTACCGCACTTGCTCCTCCAAGAAGTGAACCCAGGGCTGCTAGTCCAGCAAACAGTGCAGGTAAAACTCCACCACGTTTCGGCACAGGAATAACTCGGGCACGTTTTCTAAAACGTAGTTTACTTTTGGGATTCGCATGCAATCGTGCTGCTCGGAGTGCTTTCTTAATAGCCAACTCACTATTTGTTTCTCCGCGCGAAGCTTGACGTGCCGCATGAAGAATAATTTTAAAGCCTCCCTTGCTTGACAACTTCTTCCTCTTCTTCACCACATATCTCTGTTTCACCATCGCGACCAAAGAACAAGACAACCTCACACCGCAAAGTATAGAACACAACTAACACTCCTCAGGAAAGGGACCTATAATTATTTATTCAATGGTGGCTGTATATTCAAGTTCTATATACAGAGGAAAATCGTTCATCGTTTTCCCCGCCTCTTTTTCTTCAGGCGAGATTTTCAAGTGAAAGAATAATTTGTCTCCGGCTTTCACCGGTTGATCAATAAGTGGTTGAACACTACCGTTTAATCGTACCTCTAAATGTTTCAAATCTGGTGCATACTCAATTACACGAATGGCACCATCATACATTAAAGGGTAATTATCATACCCCGAACGTAGTATGTAGGCGAGGTTACTGGGATCTTTACCGGTTGTTGGTTTACAATGTGAAGCAGAAATATAGAGGGTATTGATTTAATAAAAAGCGATAACCGTTGTTCCAAAAATCGTTTGGTCGCCACGTCGTGAGGTTGCACAGGATCAGCAACTTCGGCTATTCGTCTTCGCTTCATCTGTAGAGCGTTCTCCTTAATTTCCCACACCTTTTCCATTTCAGAGTTTAAAAACCGTTTTGTACAAACATCTTGATCACCTTCAGGATCGGCCACATGCACAAGGCGCGCATTATTTGCTGTATAGCCCTTTCCAGTTAGGGTGGGCACAATACTGAGCACCTGTTTCACCTTGTTATCTACATAGTCCTTTCTAGCAGCGTCCGTGTTGTTTGTTGGAAGAGCCAGCTGAGTGATTCGACGTTGGTGTACGTCATAGTCCTTTGCTTCTGTTAACACCACAGCATTGGTTAACACATAGGCTTTGGTGCACACATCTTGATCGTTCACAGGATCTGCAACGCCTGTAATACGATTATTCTGAGCCCTTTAATCTCCTTTGATACGTCGTAAGCGGAAATAATCTACATACTTTTTTGAACATGCGTCCGAGGGTAATACGGGATCTGTTATATTGGTCAATCGCTTTCCATTAAAGTTGTAATTGCCATCTGTTGTGCGTGGCAATACATTAGCATCAACATATCGTTTAGTAGCCGGATCTGTATCATGTTTTGGATCGTTTGTCAAAACAAATCGTTCATTTGTTTTAAGAGTTATTCCAAAGGCGTCCATGGTTACACTGGAACTGAAACACCCGCTTGCCTCATGTATATAGAGACCAGCTCTTCCCCTTCCACATTTAGTTGATATGCAGATTATTAAGCAACAACATTCACTTCCGGTGGGAGACTTGGTTTCACACCTCTTCTCAACATCGTCCGAACAACGTCATGGATCACTCTTCCCATCCTCCATTCGCTGTCTCATCGCCGGCCCGTCGGGATGTGGAAAAACCAATCTTCTGCTTACCCTCATCACCTCCTTAAACGGAGTGCGCTTTCAAAATATCTATATCTTTGCCAAATCGCTGTATCAACCGCTGTATGTGTTCTTGGAACGGGTCATGTCAGGTCTGCGCAACATGGGCTACTTCACATTCGCAGCGCACGAAGATGTCATTTCTCCAGACAATGTTCGCCCCCATTCGATTATGATTTTTGACGATGTGGCCACAGAACGACAGGGCATTCAGGCTTACTTTAGCATGGGACGTCATAAATATATTGATTGTTTTTATCTCGCTCAAACCTATTCGCGAATACCAAAACAGTTAATTCGTGACAATGCCAACGTGATTGTTCTCTTCCGACAGGATGAGCGCAACATGCATCACGTCTACGATGATCACGTGAAACCAGACATGACCTTTCAAGCCTTTACACAGTTGTGTGCCATGTGTTGGAACGCTCATCACCACAGTTGTCTTGTTATTGATAAGCAGAGCAACATCAACAATGGACGCTACCGCATGGGATTTGATCATTTCATTCGTATTTAAGTAGCTGCATTGCTTTTCTAAACATCATTTGTTCAGATGTCATGGCAACAACAGGGAGTCAATTAAAAAAGCACATAATCCGTGCACGAAATAGCATTCGACAAAAGTTTCGCTATCTAAAACGTGCACATGCCGACAGTGAACTGTTTGTCGAAAAACATTTGAAGTCACCTCTGGAAGCTGTGTTGAAAGGAACATCAAAGCCTAGTACACGCTCAAAAGAAACACAAACAATTGAAGAGGAGGAGGAGGAAGAAAATGATGAAGAACCTGACGATGTTTTTTCTCCATTGCTTCCGTCTTCTAGCTCCAAAGAATCACCGCTGCCCCAGTTTTTGAAAACATCAATAATTGCTGAAACACCCACTAGACCCAAAGAAAAGCAGCCTACTCTTAAAGAAATATTAAATACGCCCGAACAATATGTGCGGTTAAAATCCATTTTACTACAAAATTATGGTGCGTTGGTTACCCCTTCCTTGAAGATCTTTTTTACTAAGAAAACTGATACTACCTATGGTGTTCGCTATGAAAACAATAGATTTCGAATTGGCGATTCACCAATCAAGATAAGTGACAATGTTTTGATTGTTAAAACAGTTCGTTACAAATTGACGCCAGGTCTTTTTGAACTTTTATTTTCACGTACACCTTCTACCGAGGACTATGATAAAGAAGATCTTGAAAAGTATAAAAACATCTTGATGGCTACAAATGGTTTTAGACGTAATTATAAACGTTCTGAAGCAGTAAATGCTAATAAGGGCTTCAAATATAAAACCATCATATCAAAATTGTTTCCCACCTAAGCAAGTGTTCGCCGTGCAAATTCAGCGTCCGGTATCACGTTTAATACTTTGAAACCATTCATCGATTTCGCCTATTGGAACAATCCAAATAAGTTGGTTAAACGTCTGCAACTGTTGCGTGCATCAGAACAGGCCGCTCATACCGGACACGAGGCGGAAGTTTTAGAAATAGAAGAGGAGCTTCGTCAAGCTGGCATTATTGTCTAATGAGTCAACGTGTTCATACACCCTCGCCTGTTAAGGCTGCCATTGCTCGCGAGTTGCATAGACCAGCTCGTCGTCTATACCATCGTCGTCATGTCATCACACGGGGCGTTGACGAACTTTGGCAAGCTGATCTGGTTGAAATGATTCCCTATGCCATAGCTAACAACGGGGTCAACTATCTGCTCACCGACATCGACGTTTATTCCAAAATGGCCTTTGTTGAACCTGTTTGGAATAAATCTGCACAACTGGTCACCGCTGCATTCAAGACCATCATTCAGCGGTCAAGACGACAACCTCGTTTGCTTCAAACACATCAAGGCAAAGAATTTTTCAACAAGACTTTTTCCGCTTATCTCAAATCACTTGACATCCATCACTATTCAACTTTTAGCAATCTAAAGGCAAGTGTTGTAGAACGTTTCAACCGCACACTCAAGACGCGCATGTGGGAACAATTTACAGCAAGAGGATCCTATCGCTGGCTTGAACTTGTAGGCGACCTGGTGACACGTTACAACAACACTAAACATAGAACCATCAGAATGAAACCACGCCTTGTAACCAAGAACATTGCGCAATTGGATCGCATTCATCACAAAATCAAAACAGTAGATCCGCGACGTCATCGATTACGTATTGGTGATTATGTGCGCATCAGTAAACATAAAACAATCTTCGCCAAAGCATACACACCAAACTGGAGCACAGAAATATTTCGTATTCGCAAGGTAAAACTTTCTAATCCAGTTGTTTATTTACTTGATGACCTCAACAAGCAGCCAATCCAAGGAGGATTCTACATGGAGGAACTGCAAAGGACGCAATATCCCAAGCATTATCTTGTTGAAAAAATTGTACAAAAACGTGGCAATAAACTTTTTGTTAAATGGCTAGGTTTTAATGCCACATATAATTCATGGATTAATAAATCAGATCTGGTGTACGCCTTCTTGTATTTAGTTCATGTCGAGCTGGCCGACCCAACATGCCATGCGTTTTGTATCCTCCCCCACCCTACCATTTACAGGAAATACTTCTCCAGATTCATTGATGTTTGTTTACCATTGAGCACATTCAACAACCAGTTAATTCCCCCTCTCTCTCAATCCCATTCACTACTCCAGATACCATTGATGTTTGTTTACCATTGAGCGCTTTCAACCTCATTTCGTTTGTCTCTCAGACCCATTCACACCTAACCAACCTACCACGTCAGGGTTCAACAACCACCACCATTCATGTTTTCCATTCAAAACACTCCCGTCCATGACCTACCCCACATCCCGTAATCTGCTGTGACGTCACACACACGTTTACCGTTCAATTCTCTGACAATTCATTCACAAACAAAGATTCGGAAACCTTCGGCAACACTCGGATCTCATCAAGTACAAAACAAAGCTATATAGCACAAGACAATAACAGAGAAGGCGCTCAGTCCAACAGAGAGACTGGGTCGAGGAGGGTCTCGTGCAGATCCTCTTCCATCCTTCCCCCTCATCCCCCCTCGTCCCCCCACCCACCCTCCCCCCACCATTCCCTCCCCTCCCCCTCCCCCCACCCATCCCCTCCACCCACAACCCCTCAAACCGGTTCCTGGACCCTCCAAGGTTTGTTTACCTTCCGGTGTCCCGGCGACCTTGGGGTCAATGACCTACATCAAGGTCATTGATCATGACCAACCTCAAGGTCATTGACCTTGACACCCCCCCCCCCTCATTTGCATAAATAACTGTATTTGAGTCAGAACCCTCCCTGCTCACCTACTAATACATGATGAAAATTAATAAATGTAAAACAAAAATACTGGAATGCTGCCGAAATAAATCAGAAACCTCTATGGACATCAAATTGGCAGGTGAAAAGCTGAAGGAAGTAGGAGACTTCTGTTACTTGGGAAGCAAAATAACCAGTGATGGACGAAGCAAGGAGGATATAAAAAGTAGGTTATCTCAGGCAAGGAAAGCATTTCTACAGAAAAGGAATCTGTTGACATCGAATTAGATTTAGGTATTAGCAAGTCATTTTTGAAGGGCTTTGTCTGGAGCGTGGTGCTCTATGGAAGTGAAACTTGGACTATTGGTGCAGCAGAAAAGAGGAGAATTGAAGCATTTGAAATGTGGTGTTACAGGAGAATGATGAAGATCAGATGGGTAGATAGAGTTACAAACGAAGAGGTATTAAGAAGAGTGGGGGAGGAGAGATGATTCTGGCGACTGCTAATGAAGAGAAGAGATAGGTTAGTAGGACACATACTAAGACACCCAGGAATAGCAAGCTTAGTTATGGAAGGAAGGGTTGAGGACAAGAACTGTAAGGGTAGACCAAGGTTAGAATATGTTAAACAGATTGCCTCGGACGTAAGGTGTGGTAGCTATGTAGAGATGAAACGATTAGCTCAGGACAGGGAGGCATGGAGTGCTGCATCAAACCAGTCAAAAACTGAAGACTCAACAACAACAACAACAACAACAACAACAGTTATACTCTTTGCCCTTTTTCAAAGAGTATAATAGAATCATTTCTTGGTTGAAGACTTTAGAAACTATTTACCACTAGCAAACACCAGAACTTCGATGAAAACTACTACCATCATTGAAGAAAGAAAGAAAGAAAGAAAGAAAGAAAGAAAGAAAGAGAAGGCATATCTCAAGAATTGTATGGATCTGGAGACATAATCGACCGGACTGGCAGCGTGGCTCAGCGGTAACGTTCTCGCTTGCTGGAAATAAAAATGTATCATATTATCAACTTGTCATTCTTCAAATTCGATGCGTATAGAAAGCCAATGTTATGTTAATCAATGGAGTCCCACGTAGACCAGTCGTGACATCTTGTGGAGAAGTATCGAACAAGATAATCCTAATAGGGCGAGTGCATTCTAGCGGCCATAAAAAGAAACTTTTCAATTAAAGCTGTAAGTTAATATGTGGGATGGCGAGCAGTTCGCAACCAGTTGGCCATGATAATTCACCTAATTGCTGTTATTAGACGTCAGCGTCTTTCCGCATTCACAAAACGATGACTCCACATGGAAACCCCATTCCATTAAGTTGCTTTTGCATCTTGTGACACCCGACCTAAGTCTATTGAGTGATCTCCATGTACTCCATTTCTCTGTGAAACTGGCTGGTAGTTTTTCATAAATTAGGCTAATAAGTACTTTCTATGTGTTAGAACTACAATAACGAAAATTAGTGATATGCCCTGATATGGTACAAAAACCTATATGGAGTGTCGTATACTCAAAGGAAAATAACAGCGTAATAGTGAATCATTCAGAATGTAATTTCACAATTATTACGAAGCTTTGTAAGACGGGGCCTCATAAGGGACCTTGCTGAAATAATCCATAAGAATAATACACTGAATCAACCGCGAGGCGGCCATTTTGAAAATATAGAATATGAAAATGGATAACTCAAAGTATACAAAGATACAAAGAAAATTAGCAGTAATGTAGATCTTCGTAAGTGGCTTTCTATGACTAAGTCAAGAGAACGGCGACTCCATACGATCACGAAGGTTGCTGGGCATATTCTTAAGACTTGAATATAATATAACTCAGGATATAATGGCACAATGAACGCGAAATTTAGTGAGAGAGGATTACCGTACCAAAGACCTGGCTACCAATATTCATAGTATTATGATACTGAATTTAACGCGCAGTGGTCATTTTGGAATTGAAGAATATACAGTACAAACAAATAATTCAGTATATTATAGAGATACAATATCTGAAATTAACATTAATGTAGAACCATATAGGCTTTGCATGCCAAAGCCAAAATTACACCCCTGCCATGTATTCAACATGGTGGTTAGCATACAATTAAAACTTCAAAATCGCAACTGAGCAATTGTCATAGGACAATCATATTGCTTATAGCACGTAGCAACCTTCTTAAATGCATTAAAGGCATTAACCGACTACCCAAAATTTCCTACAGTTACAATGAGGAAACTCGGGAAAAATCTGGTCTCACTCAAAAGGCTCTCTCTGCAGAAGGCGCAAAATAAACGATTCCTTACATTCAAGATAGTGAATGGGCGTACTTTTCTATCTAAATCAATTCCTCTGAATAAAATAGTGGAATTACAACCAAATTTAGTAAACGGGGAGTCGTATGTAGGATACAACGCTTAACGTTGATCCAAAGAACATTCAATTATAAACCTTGATAGGGACACAGCTTACAACTATACCCATACATTTCGGAGGAAATAGGCTATAGCCTACATTTCACGCAAAGGTATTTTGGCCGGTCAGTTGTGTGCAAAGCAACTCACGTATCAATTGCAGATGTATATTCTCTGTATGACTGCAAAACCGGAGCTGACCGGCCTAAAACCGTAGCGTAATCTTCTTTATTTGTTTATTTACAGTAAATGTGTACATTATTACACAAGTAGTAGGCCTACTGTAACGGACGAGCATGACTTGAACGGACCATAATTACTGTATCAGTGTGTAGCCTACAAACTCATATAAGTTGCAAAGCCTGACGGCCATCAGCCTCGATACCAGCATGCTGGTTGCTGGTTGGTTGGTTCCTTAGTTTAGGGGCTTCGACAACGCGGCCATGTAGCCCCGTGTACTTTGGATGTTTGTAGAATTTGTCTGATGACCGGTGCTAATTGTGATGGCTGTATTCGTGTGTGTTGACTGTGATTCGGGTAGAAGGACTGCAGACGATTCATTTTTTCAAGTAGTTCCTACTTTTGCTGCCAAATGCAACCATCCACGACACCTAGCTGCGGACTTGGCCACTAAATACCATCGCATTTAGCACCTGGCAGCGAACCTTCGAACTAATATAGCGTTATCAAACTAACCTACAAATTGTAGCTTCCACAAGTGTAGTTAGTGGAAAGTTCTTTTTCATGCCATAAATGTATGTCATGGGACCACCGGCTTTACTTCCCCTCCGAAGAAAGGCATAGTGAGGGATTTTTAACGCTCTTAAAAAATCCGACGACTTCGGCCTGGTTTGAACCCGCGAATTGGGCATAGAAGCTCAGCATGCTACCAACTACGCAACCGAAGCAACTACCAGCATTCTAACGAAGTACGAGATCCTGTATAACCGCCCTACCTCCGGGCAATAGAGTAACCACAAACACAGCATTAGTCGTCTACATGTGTATGCCCATCTGTTCACTGACTACCTGTGTGCTCATTTATTGTCAATAATCAATATATATATCTAACTAATCAGGACGCCTTAATCGTGGTACACATGTTTACGTCCATAGCACCTCTGGGCAGGGGCGGCTCCTGAGGTGGTGCTTGTGTGCCATGGCACCACCAATGTAATGAAAAGAGAATATGTGACTTTTCCCTCTCAAGAACAGTTTATATTACATTTACATTTTGAGGAAATTGTATGCATATTCTGCATTTATTTGAACGAGCGCGCAAACTGACATGCGTTCTGGTGGCGCTTTATTGAATTACTGAGCCAGACCCAGGACCTTCTATACTACCGGACCTGACACTGCAATCCAAGATGGCCGCCATAGTTGGTGATCGGTCATCAAACGCATGACGTGTGTCAGAATCCAACATAACAAAAAATAACATCATGACGTGATTTTGTCTGCTGTTAATTCATTTTATGGGCTTGGGACATCTTGGTCATCAGCCCCGGGCATTTGGGTGTGGGAGGAATTCCTCCGATTACGTGATGAATGTAGTAGTGCGTGTAGCTGTATAAGGGAAAGGCGTGGGGAGGTGCCCCAGGAGTTGAAATACCGGAGTTCCATCAGAAAAATAATCAAATAAAATAATGAGAGATCTGCAGAATATCTTGGCTGAGTGGACATGGAAAGTAGTAACTGTTCCTGTAGGAATTTCAATTATTTTTTTTTTGTACATATTATTCTTAAAAATAAATGTGACCAACCAGGTGGTGTAGTTCTTGGTTGTCACTTCTGAGGTCCATGTTTGATTCCTGACTGTCAAGAAATCTGATTCTAGTTTGAGGGTAAGAGGGCTAGCGAGGTAAACCGGGAAATGTTGGGTTCGATTCTCCCCTTAGGCACCCAGCAAGTGGTTTACCATGGGTTCCCATACATACTGAAGGTAAATGTCTAGTTAATTCCTATCATAAGGCCACGACTGCCACCTGAATATCAATAAACAAATAGGTTAGTCCTATTCATTCCTATGGCACTCTGTAAAATACAAAATATAGGCTACCAGTAGACAATGAAGGCCTATTTGATGAACATCTGAGAATATAAATTAAGACTACATACAAAAATGTTCCTCCATATAAATACTTAAACATGTAAGCTACGGTAGTCATATTCAAATAATTAAATATCACACTGCCGAATGAATCGATACAAAATATACTGGTACCAGTAGACAAGAAAGGCATATTGTATGCACATCTAACACAAAAATAATAATTAAGCCTACTGTACATGATACAAGAAATAACTTCCATGTGAATTCATAAACATGACTGGACAGGGAAAGTTGTAACTGTTCCTGTAGGAATTTCAATTTCTTTTTAGTACATATTAATCTTAAAAATAAATGTGACCAACCAGATGGTGTAGTTCTTGGTTGTCACTTCTGAGGTCCATGTTTGATTCCTGACTGTCAAGAAATATGATTCAAGTTTGAGGGTAAGAGGGCTAGTAAGGTAAACCGGGAAATGTTGGGTTCGATTCTCCCCTTAGCCACCCAGCAAGTGGTTTACCATGGGTTCCCACACATACTGAAGGTAAATGTCTAGTTAATTCCTATCATAAAGTCACGACTGCCTCCTGAATATCCATAAACAAATAGGCTAGTCCTATTCATTCCTATGGCACTCTGTAAAATACAAAATATAGGCTACCAGTAGACAATGAAGGCCTATTTGATGAACATCTGAGAATATAAATTAAGACTACATACAAAAATGTTCCTCCATATAAATACTTAAACATGTAAGCTACGGTAGTCATATTCAAATAATTAAATATCACACTGCCGAATGAATCGATAAAAAATATACTGGTACCAGTAGACAAAAAAGGCATATTGTATGCACATCTAACACAAAAATAATAATTAAGCCTACTGTACATGATACAAGAAATAACTTCCATGTGAATTCATAAACATGACTGGACAGGGAAAGTTGTAACTGTTCCTGTAGGAATTTCAATTTCTTTTTAGTACATATTATTCTTAAAAATAAATGTGACCAACAAGGTGGTGTAGTTCTTGGTTGTCACTTCTGAGGTCCATGTTTGATTCCTGACTGTCAAGAAATCTGATTCAAGTTTAAGAATAATATGTACTAAAAAGAAATTGAAATTCCTACAGGAACAGTTACAACTTTCCATGTCTCATGTTTATGAATTCACATAGAAGTTATTTCTTGTATCATGTACAGTAGGCTTAATTATTATTTTTGTGTTAGATGTGCATAAAATATGCCTTTTTGTCTACTGGTACCAGTATATTTTGTATCGATTCATTCGGCAGTATGATATTTAATTATTTGAATATGACTACCGTAGCCTTTGTTTACTTATTATTGACTGATATAAGACAAAGGGAAACATACCCATTCTTTTCCAATACAGTGAGTACTTCTAATGTCATTTTATACAGCATGTCACTGTTTAAGTTCTTCACAGGAAATAGAGCAACAACATCTGAAAATCTACACAAAGGTGACGTTATCATGAATGCCTGTATTGTAGTCGCACAATGAATTTCATTTGGTCTGTTCAAAGCAACTCCTTCAATTTTTCCACCCTCGTAACTTAGTTTAGGGGCAACATAAATCTCATCTAACAAGATACACGTAACCTTTTTATGGTCACTCAGAAGCTTGCATTTCTCCCGTAAGTATGATTCCTGTGAAACGCTGATCCCTGCACAGTTTGTTCCCATTTTATACAACAGTCTTCTTAAATAAGATGGATGAGGTACTGCTAACACTTGGCTGGAGTGAACAAAATGATAAGCCCCAGGAAAAGAATAAAATAATGTTGAAGCCCACAGGAGAGTATCTGCAGAATATCTTGGCTGAGTGGACAGAGAAAGTTGAAAGTGTTCCTGTAGGAATTTCAATTTCTTTTTAGTGGTAATGTCGAAGTTGTCAATATTAACACGTAGGAACCAACCAAGTAAGAGATTAAGTTTATGTTTAGCCTACAATCTAAATCTTCTAGCTGGAAACCTGCTAGGTGACTCAGTAGACAATCAAACTTGGTCCATTTATCACAAAGCAAGTTATCGCCAAGACACCACTGAAACTGACTGCTGGGGAGATGCAAATTGTTGTGGAAAACTTCCACAGAAAAGGATGGTGAAATTCTGATGGAGGTATTAATTGTAGGTGCTTCATTAGGGCTGTCATCAATTTTACACAGCAAAACATGCCTATCTTTGGTAAATAATGTGAAAGGCCCCACATATCTAGTGCCTACTTCATTTTTAAATTCTTCAAACCCTAATATTGTATCTCTTTCAGTCCACTCACTATACTATTGCTCATCACGGGCAAGAACTTGCTTCATGCGTTCCTTTGGATCCTTTCTTTTTGGAGGCAACTGTTCGTATCCTGGCGCAGTCAGCTGGCATTTGAGGGTGCGCAAATGCGAGGGAGCCGTGTCAGTAGATTTACTGGCACGTTAAAGATCCCCTTCGGGGCAAAATTCCGGCACCCCGGCGTCTCTAAAAGCCTGAGTAGTTAAAAAGGACGTAAAACCAATAACATTATTATTATTATTATTATTTGTTTTGCTAAATATGATGGCTGGTTTTCAAAGATGGTAGGATATGCACCTTCTTGTAGTTTTGTTCTTTTTCTAGGAACAGTTACAACTGAGCCATCTGCACAAGGGAATTTGTCTTCTGTAATAACTAATTCAGGGACAAAATGTTTGACACAAACAACTGAGTTAGCTGTCGGAGAAAAAGCATCACGATGAATGCTTCTTGTCCATTTATCCCTAAGTTCTTTTTCTTTGGGAAATTGGAAAGTAGGCACCAATGGTTTATCTTTATGATAATTGGATTTGCATCCAGGCATACAACAGTTCCGAGGCATATCTCCACGGGTAAGCCTACTGATAGTTTATAAAAAACAGGAATCCACACCAAGTACGTGATAAGATCCTTGAACTAGCAGGTTTAAAACTGGATTAGTGGACACTGCATCCAATTTAAAAAGCAGGTTATGTTTCGGGATTAGTATAGATCGCGAGTCCCGGCGGCACCAAATTCCCCTAAAACAAAATGGCGGCTTCCGTGACGTCATCAATGACGTCACGAAATACTCCTCTAGCAAGCTTACGGGAAAAGCCTGGGGAATAGGGGGTTTTGGGTGGGGAACAACAAAAAACGTGAAAAACGAGATGGGTATCGCGATCTTTACTTGAGCCCCCCCGCTCAAGTAAAGATCGCGATACCCATCAAAAATTTGCCATTTCACCTCATTTTCAAACAATCGCGATACACAGAAAAAGATCCACATTTCACCGCATTTTTTTAAAAAAGCCGGTATCGCGATCTTTACTTGAGCTCCCCTGCTCAAGTACAGATCGCGATACCCATCAAAAATTTGCCATTTCAGCTCATTTTCAAGCAATCGCACTACGCAGTGAAAAATAAAGATCGCGATACCCATCAAAAATTTGCCATTTCAGCTCATTTTCAAGCAATCTCACTACGCAGTGAAAAATAAAGATCGCGATACCCATCACAAATTCGCCATTTCAGCTCTTTTTCAAGCAATCGCGCTACGCAGTGAAAAATTAAGATCGCGATACCCATCACAAATTTGCCATTTCTACTCAATTTCAAGCAATCGCGCTACGCAATGAAAAATAAAGATCGCGATACCCATCACAAATTCGCCATTTCTACTCAATTTCAAGCAATCGCGCTACGCAGTGGAAAATTAAGATCGCGATACCCAACACAAATTTGCCATTTCTACTCACTTTCAAGCAATCGCGCTACGCAATGAAAAATAAAGATCGCGATACCCATCACAAATTCGCCATTTCAGCTCTTTTTCAAGCAATCGCGCTACGCAGTGAAAAATTAAGATCGCGATACCCATCACAAATTTGCCATTTCTACTCATTTTCAAGCAATCGCGCTACGCAATGAAAAATAAAGATCACGATACCCATCACAAATTCGCCATTTCAACTCTTTTTCAAGCAATCGCGCTACGCAGTGAAAAATAAAGATCGCGATACCCATCACAAATTCGCCATTTCAGCTCTTTTTCAAGCAATCGCGCTACGCAGTGGAAAATAAAGATCGCGATACCCATCAAAAATTTGCCATTTCAGCTCATTTTCAAGCAATCGCACTACGCAGTGAAAAATAAAGATCGCGATACCCATCACAAATTCGCCATTTCAGCTCTTTTTCAAGCAATCGCGCTACGCAGTGATAAATTAAGATCGCGATACCCATCACAAATTTGCCATTTCTACTCAATTTCAAGCAATCGCGCTACGCAATGAAAAATAAATATCGCGATACCCATCACAAATTCGCCATTTCAGCTCTTTTTCAAGCAATCGCGCTACGCAGTGGAAAATGAAGATCGCGATACCCAACACAAATTTGCCATTTCTACTCATTTTCAAGCAATCGCGCTACGCAATGAAAAATAAAGATCGCGATACCCATCACAAATTTGCCATTTCAGCTCTTTTTCAAGCAATCGCGCTACGCAGTGAAAAATTAAGATCGCGATACCCATCACAAATTTGCCATTTCTACTCATTTTCAAGCAATCGCGCTACGCAATGAAAAATAAAGATCGCGATACCCATCACAAATTCGCCATTTCAACTCTTTTTCAAGCAATCGCGCTACGCAGTGAAAAATAAAGATCGCGATACCCATCACAAATTTGCCATTTCAGCTCTTTTTCAAGCAATCGCGCTACGCAGTGGAAAATGAAGATCGCGATACCCATCGCAAATTCGCCATTTCAGCTCTTTTTCAAGCAATCGCGCTACGCAATGAAAAATTAAGATCGCGATACCCATCACAAATTTGCCATTTCTACTCATGTTCAAGCAATCGCGCTACGCAAATAAAGATCGCGATACCCATTACAAATTTGCCATTTCCGTCCAATTTTAATATTTCACACACACACACACACACACACACACACACGGTTTTTGTCAATAGTTACAGCCTCACCTGCCTAGAGGAATTGATTTTTGGTGCCCCTCTGTGGCCACAGCCAAAGGCTGCACCTACCCTCAAACTTCTAACCTTCGTTGCGTCCTATCCAATGGTTTTGACAATGGTTACAGCCTAACCATCCAGACCAATGGTTTAGTGTCAACAGTGCCCCACTAGCTGCCGCACACCTACCCAAAGACTTCTAACCTTCGTTGCGTCCAATCCAATGGTTTTGACAATGGTTACAGCCTAACCGCCCAGACCAATGGTTTAGTGTGAACAGTGCCCCACTAGCTGCCGCACACCAACCCTCAGACTTCTAACCTTCGTTGCGTCCAATCCAATGCTTTTGACAATGGTTACAGCCTAACCGCCCAGACCAATGGTTTAGAGTGAACAGTGCCCCACTAGCTGCCGCACACCTACCCACAGACTTCTAACCTTCGTTGCGTCCAATCCAATGGTTTTGACAATGGTTACAGCCTAACCGCCCAGACCAATGGTTTAGTGTCAACAGTGCCCCACTAGCTGCCGCACACCTACCCACAGACTTCTAACCTTCGTTGCGTCCAATCCAATGGTTTTGACAATGGTTACAGCCTAACCGCCCAGACCAATGGTTTAGTGTCAACAGTGCCCAACTAGCTGCCGCACACCTACCCACAGACTTCTAACCTTCGTTGCGTCCAATCCAATGGTTTTGACAATGGTTACAGCCTAACCGCCCAGACCAATGGTTTAGAGTGAACAGTGCCCCACTAGCTGCCGCACACCTACCCACAGACTTCTAACCTTCGTTGCGTCCAATCCAATGGTTTTGACAATGGTTACAGCCTAACCGCCCAGACCAATGGTTTAGTGTCAACAGTGCCCCACTAGCTGCCGCACACCTACCCACAGACTTCTAACCTTTGTTGCGTCCAATCCAATGGTTTTGACAATGGTCACAGCCTAACCGCCCAGACCAATGGTTTAGTGTCAACAGTGCCCCACTAGCTGCCGCACACCTACCCACAGACTTCTAACCTTCGTTGCGTCCAATCCAATGGTTTTGACAATGGTTACAGCCTAACCACCCAGACCAATGGTTTAGTGTGAACAGTGCCCCACTAGATGCCGCACACCTACCCACAGACTTCTAACCTTCGTTGCGTCCAATCCAATGGTTTTGACAATGGTCACAGCCTAACCGCCCAGACCAATGGTTTAGAGTGAACCGTGCCCCACTAGCTGCCGCACACCTACCCACAGACTTCTAACCTTCGTTGCGTCCAATCCAATGGTTTTGACAATGGTTACAGCCTAACCGCCCAGACCAATGGTTTAGTGTCAACAGTGCCCCACTAGCTGCCGCACACCTACCCACAGACTTCTAACCTTCGTTGCGTCCAATCCAATGGTTTTGACAATGGTTACAGCCTAACCGCCCAGACCAATGGTTTAGAGTGAACAGTGCCCCACTAGCTGCCGCACACCTACCCACAGACTTCTAACCTTCGTTGCGTCCAATCCAATGGGTTTGACTTGACAATGGTCACAGCCTAACCGCCCAGACCAATGGTTTAGTGTGAACAGTGCCCCACTAGCTGCCGCACACCTACCCTCAGACTTCTAACCTTCGTTGCGTCCAATCCAATGGTTTTGACAATGGTTACAGCCTAACCGCCCAGACCAATGGTTTAGAGTGAACCGTGCCCCACTAGCTGCCGCACACCTACCCACAGACTTCTAACCTTCGTTGCGTCCAATCCAATGGTTTTGACAATGGTTACAGCCTAACCGCCCAGACCAATGGTTTAGTGTGAACAGTGCCCCACTAGCTGCCGCACACCTACCCACAGACTTCTAACCTTCGTTGCGTCCAATCCAATGGTTTTGACAATGGTCACAGCCCAACCGCCCAGACCAATGGTTTAGTGTGAACAGTGCCCCACTAGCTGCCGCACACCTACCCACAGACTTCTAACCTTTGTTGCGTCCAATCCAATGGTTTTGACAATGGTTACAGCCTAACCGCCCAGACCAATGGTTTAGAGTGAACAGTGCCCCACTAGCTGCCGCACACCTACCCACAGACTTCTAACCTTCGTTGCGTCCAATCCAATGGTTTTGACAATGGTTACAGCCTAACCGCCCAGACCAATGGTTTAGTGTGAACAGTGCCCCACTAGCTGCCGCACACCTACCCACAGACTTCTAACCTTCGTTGCGTCCAATCCAATGGTTTTGACAATGGTCACAGCCTAACCGCCCAGACCAATGGTTTAGTGTGAACAGTGCCCCACTAGCTGCCGCACACCTACCCACAGACTTCTAACCTTTGTTGCGTCCAATCCAATGGTTTTGACAATGGTTACAGCCTAACCGCCCAGACCAATGGTTTGGTGTGAACAGTGCCCCACTAGCTTCTTTACTTTTTTTCTACGTAGCGCTATTGCTTGAAAATTAGCAGAAATGGCAAATTTGTCCGATCATTACTTTTTCTGAGCGGGCGAAAATTTTCCATTTCACCTAATTTTCAAACAATCGCGATACACAGCAAAACATCCATGGGATGTTGATCCTTCAACTACCAGAAGCACTGTAATAAGCATATGTAGAAATACAACACTTACCCCATTTGACACCGGAGTCCAACAGCAACTTCATTAGGTGTAATTCACATGCACAGACACTGCCTTCTTACATACACACTACCAACCATCAAAAATACCACAATCACTATAAATATACCATCCACATTACGGTATACCATACGTAAATCTTATTTTAATTTATTTTCGCAACGCATAAGTATCGCAACCGAGCATTTCAAAATCTCCCCGGCGACTAAATTTCAAAATGGCGCCTGACAAGCACGGCGCATATCAGCTGGCGCACATTAGCTGGCCAATCACAATCGAGAAAATGAATTTCAACTCACCAATCAGGTAAGTATTTTTAACACGTCATAGGTGACGTCATTGAGATCACCAAAAGCTCACTAAACCCCGGGACTCGGGATATATACTACAACCCATTAGCCTACCCTACGACTAAGTTTCAAAATGGCGCCTGACAAGCACTGCGCATATCAGCTGGCGCACATGAGCTGGCCAATCACAATCGAGAAAATGAATTTCAACTCACCAATCAGGTAAGTATTTTTACCACGTCATAGGTGACGTCATTGAGATCACCAAAAGCTCACTAAACCCCGGGACTCGGGATATATACTACAACCTATGTTTCTTCGTAATCAATTTTCAGATCTTCTCAGACCTAAAAATGGAATATGTTAATTATTATTATGCTTGCTCATAATGGATTACCATTACTAATAATTTATAAACACTAAATAGAATAATAAATAGACCAACTTACCCACTAGTAGAATTGATGGAATCAGAAGGTACCGGTATCTCGATTTTATGAAGCACTATGACAATGCAGGCATTTATTTACACGAAAGCAATAACCACTAAGCACAGCAAATCAAGTGAGACGATTGCTAAGCGATAAAGGGATTATTCACACCACTAGGCTATCACGACACTATCACATCGTAAACAAAACCACACATTTATAAACAACAACCAACTACGTCAGCCATCTTGGCTCTTACCACAGAACAATATAGGAGAACGGTAACTGAGGCTTAAAATTCGATTCCGATTACAACTGCCCGTGGCCGACGAAAGATACTGGCCCCAGTGCGAACAGCCATCTTGTCTGTGACGTAGGCGATGTAGTGACCCTGGTTGAGTCGACTTGTGAATTTCTTGTGAATAGCAGTGTGAGAATAGTTAGTGTTTTATAAAGTGTAATGTCCAACTTTACATCCAACTTGTGTTGTGGTGCATCATGTAGCTGCAATAATCACGTAGCCTACAGGGTAAGTGTTAGCCTAACACTTTATTTCTCATTAATGATACAGGTTAATCAAACGCACGTGTGGTGCAGGTTATGTACGAACTTCGTTAGCCTAATATTGTAGATGTTAAGGACTATTAGAATGCATGCTAAGTTAATTATCTGAGTTAAAGTTAGATATTTAATGAATGTGTCTCTTTACAGGAAATCAAAATGCCGAGATGCTGTAATGTGGCTGGCTGTAAGAACAATTACAGATCTCAGCATGAAAATGTTTCTACATTTTCTCTCCCAAAGGACGAAAAATTAGGAAATATATGGCCTAGAAAAATTCCCACTGACTTCTCTAAAGTGAGCAAGCCTATAATTTGTATAAAACATTTTCCTGATAGCTCTGTTATCAGGACAGAGCAAGTTGATGGGGAAATAAAGACATTTGCTAGGAGTTATCCGAAGTTGAAACCTGATGCAGTATCTTCAATATTTTCGAATTTGCCAGGATAGCTATCCACTCCTGGGCCTTCTTCTAGAAGACTGTGTGATGCAGAGGTAGAAAATCTCGGATAAAGCCATAGAAGCGAGCTTGGAAGACTTCAGCCACTACGAAGAAGAGAATTCTGTGCACAGTCTATCGGATATATCTGAACACTTCTCCTCCAACAGGAATAAATTTAAGCAGGAATGGACACATATCAAGACAGAAGACAAGTTGGTGAAGTGCTTGAAGAATTTGAGTGATGCAGTGCCCATAATTACAGGTTCTGTGTGTATTCAAAATAACCTCAGCATTGAGCTGGCTGTCAATGGGTTGCAGATTCCCAAACATTAAGTTCCACAAAACTTTCTTTGCATTACTGATAAAAATTCATTTGATGAACTAGCCTACTTCATTTCATTGAAAATTCTGAGTGCGATGAAAATGGAAGAAAATTGTCAGCAGTGAATGCTCCTGTGAACATCCTACAGAGAAGTTTTTCGAGTGATGATTGCACACCATTATAGTCTTTAATAGAGCAAATTAATTTTTTAGATGTTAGGCAAACAATCGTAGGTACAGTGGAGACACGTTACTCTTGGCAGCTTCCATATAATATGTTCACTTGTCATCAGTGTACAAAAAGTTACATCGGAGTGGTCATATTTATCTGCCTCATCCATCAAATCTTCAAAAGTTGCTTGGTAAGTTTGATTTGAGTACTTTTGACATTATTGGGAGTATTGAGTAGCCTATCTCAGTCTAAAGAAGAATAATTTCTTGAAAGATCATGAATGTTCATAAATTACTTTTACCGTAGTTCATTTTAATGGAAAAGTTGAACTGTACTCTTCTAAAGCCATGGCGAGACAAAGCCATTGGTCGCTACTTGGTTAGGCGACTATCTGGACCAAAATTATTGTTAGTAGTACAAGCAAGGAGGTCTGGGGTTAGGTTTGTGTTTGTACGCAAAGAATACTCTGTATTGCCGGTACCAATAATGAGCGCTGGCAGCTGTCAAAGCTAACACGTGAGGAAATGCTGCGTTGCCACTGAGGCAGATCATGACTCATAACATTCCAAGAAGCTTCCAGGAAGACACAAATACTGGGATCTGTGGTGTGTCAGCCATATTCGTGTGAAGGGTCAATTAAACATTGCGATGCACGCGAGTTTAGGGGAATTTTTAGTTGCCTAATCGCTCTAGCTGCTACTAACTTAATTATGGGTCTATTCCTTTCATAGCCCCCTCTTCGTCACTTGTGTCTGAATTGGATCTGGAATTGCTTTCCAGGGAAACGATGAACCAATCTACCCCATCATCGAGTAAACATTCACGTTTCGTAGCCTCATCCAGTTCTCGTTGCACTATTAACACAAAACGCTTCCAGTTTTATGAAGTCACTTCCCTAATAGCCTAAACGGTAAGCTTCTCAACCTCACGGAGTGTGAAATTCTTATTATGCCGTGCTAGATAACCCTTCACTTGACCCCATATAATTTCTATAGGATTGAAGTGGCAATGATATGGGGCAGCGTGATGATCTCATGGCCATGCTTTCTCGCCAGTTCATCCACGTGGTAGCCTACATGGATTTAGGCTTGCGCTGCTGTATAAGGTTGAGAAGGATATTAATTCTGAATGAAAGTGGAACGCGGCTTATACACTTGTAGCAGACATGAATGTACTTTTACATTCCTTGTGTCCTTGTTTCATTTTTTGGGCGATATTACGTATTGAAATTAGGAACCCTAATTAAAACTTACTACTGAACCTCATATATGTGCTAAAGTACGTAAATATGTGTTTTTATTTTTTGCTATTTTAAAAACAGCTGCCATGCTTCGATAGCACTTGATCTCTTTTAACCGTCATCAAGGCTCACTCTAGCAGCACGCACCGAGGCACACATGTGAGATACAAAATCACTGTTGATAAAAAGAAGTGGGATGCAAAATCACTGTTGATAAAAAAAGAATCATCGGGACACGTTAGGCAGTAGCCATTGCCAAAACTCATTGATCTGGGTGCGTTAGGCTGTAACCATTGTCAAAAACCATTGGATTGGACAAAGTGAAGGTAAGAATGGTCAGGTGTAGGTGCAGCCTTGGCCGCGCGCTGCTAGCGGGGCATGGTTGACACAAAACCATTGATCTGGGCACGTTAGGCTGTAACCTTTGTCAAAACCACAGTTGTGCGGAAAAAAATAGACATACATATTACAGGAGAGCGATATACTGCATAGTTATTACTGAGCAGATAACAAAAAACACTCATTTCAGCCGTACAGAGATGCGAAATATTGCACACACTAGCATAATTAGAGTCGTGAACTGAGTGTTGCGAACAAATGATGCCCACTAGAGACTGAATTGGGCACTTTTTTGTTTCACATAGTACCGTAAGGGCGAGGTTGGCAGTACTGTTATGGTACTTTTTTTGATGATTGATTTGAACAATGCCGCTCACTGCTGTAATTTTCGCTATATTTAGAATGGCTGGGTGGGTCACAGACGGCGGAGGAGGAAACATCTATTAAAACATTGCTTCCTGATTTATTTCTCATCCTTTTATAAGGTATTTTGGCTAATTCATGTATTATATAGAATGTTATCGCTCGTTCTATGTTCATTCAGCACTACCGAGAAGGATTCCTTTTGTCCGAGAGCTGTCGCATGGTAGGCTACATGATGGCGGTCGAGCCATTCCAACATTCGCGGCTTCGTACTTGAAGTTGTTGGAGCTTATTCTATCTGTACTATGTGGTACGAAGCATTGTCCATTACAATAACACTGTGTTCAGGGATGTTGGGTAACAATTGTTCCTGGAACCATTTTAAAAACTAGTTGTAGTCCATGTCTTCATGGAAATCACCAGTTCTTTTCGACCTAAAGAGCAAAAGTGTATTATTAACAAAGCCGTGTGATTGCCCGGCATGTAGAATAATAAATCGACCCCCTCTGCCTGACGGCCCTTCCTTGTCCCCTGAACTGAGTTGTCACTCCAACCCTTAGACACTGTGTGACCAGCATTGACCCACATTTCACCTAACCACACAATATCCATAACATTTTTGCCCTATTAACTTAAGTTTTGAATTTTCCAGTAGCCTATTTTCACCCAATTTTCACCAAATTTTGTAGGTTCTTTAAAGTGAGCATAATTAAGGGAATTCTAAACTTTGGAGCTATTTGGTTCAGTCATTTAGAAATTATAACATTTTATGTAATAAATATGCAAATTTTGAAAATGTCCCAGGTACATCAAATTTAAAGTTATCAATCTAAAACTTGTATGGAATGATCATCAATGGTCTACAAATAAAAATTGGTATTACTTTTAAAATCAGTGCAAATGGTTTATTATTAAAATGGTTTTTTTTTTAGAATGACCTGTTGTTCTGTTAAAATATGTCATTTTTTTTCAAATTTGAACCTAAATATTTCTGAAAGTTATTAATATTTTTCAAAATGGATTCCACACATTATTAAGACCACAAAGTTGTATGTGAAAACCAAGTTTGAAGGTAATGGGATCAAAACGCAGGCAACTGGAACATTTAAAATGCTGAAAAATATGGTATTGAGAAAAAGCTAACTTTATTAAAAAATACAGTATTTTAGTGGAATTTCCTGCATCAAGACTTCCCTGAGTTTACAAATCACTTTTCCCACACTTCAGAGGTAACTTATTACTAAACCCATCTTTCTCCCTGATGTTGACACGAAGATTTACTGCCACATTCACCACACAGGTCTGTAAACAAATTTTGGAGGGCACCCATATATGAATGAGAATGTGCTTGTCATTAACACTAGGTCAAACAGTATTCTCCTCACTAAAATAGGCCTATTCCAGTTTTCTGACACTGGCAGAAGAAGTAGTTGCAGCTGTTGAACTTGCATTACTTAACTTCACATGTAATATCACCCCACTGTTTGTCAACATTCTAAATAGCACTATTCCATTTCTTTGTTTCACGGACTTTCGGTTTACGCCATCGACTAGATACAGAATACATCTAATAAACTGCACACAAATCTCTAAAATACCATTAACTTACACAAGTTCCACCACTCACAGTAAACCAATAAAAATATAATTCTTGTGAATAAACTTCACTAAAGCCACTGACCATCAAAATAAACAAAGACGCATGGTTCCACCATGTATCCAAAATGGCCTATACTTTACTACAAACCAAAATACTTCTGTTCGATGTTAAATATGTGCATGTGTATAGTAATGATATTCTTTTAGTGAATGCCATACAGTTAAAAATTATATGGGATAAGAAAATAACATGTACGGTAAGAAAAGTAAGAATAATGCTCTAAGAAAAGTTTCACACTTGACAAACATTGCCTAGGCTACTCATAACTGATAAATTTACCAACAGATGGCACCATAAGCTTGTATTCAGATGATTGGCATGATAATATTGGCCAAGAGTATGAAATTACAACAAAATTGAGGGGTTTTTGGTTCTAGGAAGTAGGCGTTGCCCATTTCAAGACCTAAGCACGTGTTCTTTAAAAGCCCCCGTAAGGTATTTAAAAATGGCCGTACATAAAAAACAAATGTATATTTAAGTGCCCCAAGTGATAGGTAACTTCTAGGGCATGAAACCAGATTTTGGTTTTTTGTTTGTAATTTTTGGCCTACAACTCGGTAGGGTCTCCCCATTTCATGTAGGAACTGACACCTCAAAGCCACAATATCTGGCCTCTCCATGATCACCTTCCCCCCATTAATTTTCTTATATTTAAATCCCAGATCGTGCAACACTTTCAGTGAAGAAAGGCTTCCTTGAAATAATTGTGCCTCTCTGAGCAAAAACAAGAAGTTTGCGACATGTTGGAATTTCTTTCCTAAAATAATAGCTATAAATATGCCGTCTAACAGCATCTTGTTGAAAGCCATCTAAATTAGTGACCACCCCTTCTCTATGCCTCTTCTTCCCTGGAGTTGATAGTTTAGACGGGCCAGCATCATCAGACAGGAACTTCCCTTCCGTCACTCGGTATGCAGTGATTTCACTCACACCAAGAGTCTTGGCAGTTCTTTTCCGCACCTGAACAAATGGAATCAGAGGTTCCTCCCGTAAGCGCATATTTTCCTCTTCTTCCTCCATAAAATTCCTCACCGCACATACCATCTCCTTTACTTGGCTATGGAGAGTCACACTACGGCCTAAGTTGTTCTGTCGCAGAGAATGGATCCTGGGCCTTCCGCGAGCATGTACCGATGCCATTTTTACACAACGAAAATAGTCACGATGATGCAAATAAAAGAAATAAACTCAAAATCTGTATATACACACGCTTCCAACAAAAACAGAACGATAACGCTTACTGTAGCCTATGAAAGAATAAGCAAATGCACTTCAATATATACTCGGGATATTACTAATGGCAGTGACGAGTTAGTTCACAGTAGAACACTGCGTCAAACCATGTGCTCACTGCTGTGTCGGCATTCATTGCAACACTGCTCGCTGTTGCTATGGACACCGTTACCCCTCTTGTCTCCACTCCTCACCTCACCATTCAAGCGGATGGCAGCTTGCACCGTTCATCTTTTGTAAATCAGAGTATAACACATAGAATTTAACATGTATGCAGCGTTTAAACCCTAAGTGTTGTCCACGTTGTCATGGATGATGCCATTTTGTGTCTAGGGGAATTTTGTAAGTGTAAATTCCATTCCATGTCCACATTAAAGCTATTGACACAAGTTGGCAGGCTTGTTTTGTTGAGATAAATTAGAGATGAAAATAGTACAAGAGTTAATAGAAGACTCTATCGTTGCCAAGGCTGCAAGATACCAATGTAATTGATAGTGATTTTGTACTGCATAAGGAAACAGTAGCAAGGCAGCTGGAAGCAAGTTAGACATGTCCAGTCCTCAAATTGTGTTCATGCATCTTTGTAACGATGAATTTGTAACCCACTAAGCTCCAGTGAGATTGGGAAATGGTGTCAGAAAAATTTAAAATCCTGAAGAGATCATGAATCATCAGCAGGGTATAATGGCTGTAGGCCCTATGTGCAGTGCAGGATTTTTTGAGAATATTAATAGCTGGAGGATATTAGATCCTAATAATCGCCAGTAATATATCCAAGATCAGCAAGATATCACCTTTATAGTCTACTTGGTGAAACCTGCAAACTTCATTTTCTACATTCTAAGATTCTTCCAGACAATGTGTTAATGTGCTTGAGATGCTTATATTTATAACCAATGTCCTAAATAAAATAATGTCTGTAATACATTTTGTGTGTGCTTATTATAATTAAGTGTAAACATTACTGTGTCATTGGATGAAGATTACTTGCAATTTGCTAGTGTTCTTGAAGATACAAGTATAGTTTTGTACTCCAGGGCCCTACCAATCACCACATCCAGAATTCTCTGTTAAAGCTCTAGATTTACCCATTTCAAACCGATTTACCCAGTGTGTAGTACTGTTAACTGCTTATTTTCCATGTGGCCTGCAAGGATGCCCATGTTCTTTTTCAGGGGGAATGGATGTGGTGAGGAGTATACGATATTTTATGGGAAGAAGGGGTAGGGGGGACTGGGTATGTTATAAAATTCTTCATCCCCAGACCACCAGGGTGAAACAAAAAATAAGAAAAAATAATTAAAAGTTGAGGAATGCTTTCATTTGAATAATTTGAAGGGTCTCGTTTGACGTTTGGTGGAGATCTTGGACATCTTATTGGGAGGGAGATACCATGTCCGTGTAGCCAGCATAGATCCAAATTACAATGGCAAGTATGGTCTTTCTTTAATTTTAATAAATGGAACAGTTCCACCTATATGGAGTAGGGGTAAGTAAAGTGGCTTCTTGTCCAGGTGACCTGCTTTGCGAAGGATTATTTGAAACCTGATATAGGATTTATTCTTCAAAGCTTCGCACAAAGGCTCTTGACAGAATGATTTGAATCCCACTCCTTGCATCCTGGAAGTGTCTTCCCAACTCAACTGTAAATAAAAGCTAACTGAAAACGACTACCACATCCTTTTCTAATACAAGTACAGTACACACATAAGTGCATGGGGCTGATATCCACGACATTTCAACCCACTGAATTAACTCACAATGAATAAGTTTCCAAGGTCCTTCACTTGTAGTAATATACTTCGTTATAAAAATCTTGAGCCCATAAAACCATAAATTTGACCTAAGCCTAACTGGGAACGGGAGAGAACCGTTAAACATGTCCATCATGATAGTTGCCACAAGAAGTAAACCTGGCACTGTAGGGGATTGGTGTCAGATAAAAGGTTCTCTGCTAAAGGAGGTAAGTATAATCTCAGCAATTCATATATGTATCTGAAGTAGTCCTATGCATTAAAATTTTGTTGTTGAAAATGATTGTCTTATGGTAGGCCTACTCAAAAAAGCAAAATGCTAAAAACCACGAGTGTAGGCTCAAATTTCTTATATTCATTTTTATTATTTTGGGGCATGAATGACCCTTCCCTTGCAATAAATGAAGCACTGGATACTTTCTCCTAATGCAATGCTTGGTTGTTTCTTCTTTTTTTTTATTCCAGCTGCTTTTAAAGTTAAACTTACATGTAAACTGGTATGGAAACAACTTATTGATGAACGAAGATAAGAGGATAATATGTACAGTTTTGTATATCTGCATAAACTGGAACATCCATTCAACGTTTGTATTACACTGCTTAATATTCTACTGCTCTAAGGTTTTGAGCTAGTGATAGGGGTGGATTTCTTCCACAGCTTTTAACTTTATTTTTGAGTATCCTTAAATTCACACTAACAAATTACTCGGCTATTGGTAGGCTTCTATAGATGAGAATACCTTGGTGCAATCAATGCGGCGAGGCGAGCGAGCGACACCACTCCTCTGACGTCACAGATCCGCGCCATGGCCTGTCTTTCTCGTCGGCCACGACAACTGCCAGGATGACGTCATCCGCCGGCTCAGCCTGCTACCTGTAGGCGGCTCAGCGTACTAAATTTCAAAAGCGGGCGATTTGAAACCTGTACCGCGGCAGCCCTCCTCCCCCCCCCCCCCCTCCTATCCCTTTACTTTTCTAGTAGTATATGCTGTTTTTATTATTTTTTCCATCAATGACATTGCTTTTTAGGTTTTTTTTAATAACATGGTGGTTGGATTTTCACCCATGCCTTGTGAAACTAGCTGCGTAGCAATCATCCACTCTACAGTAATATGTTACAATATAATACCAAACAGGTAGAAGAGTGGTTTAGTTGCCACCAGTGTTAACAGTTGTGGGTTCTCTCCACTCCTTAGGTAGGGTTATCCAGTGGCACAATAATATAAATAACATTGTGAAGAACTGTTTAGTTCACCTCAGGTGCTGACCAAATTTACAAATTAATACACCCTATTAGGCCTACAAGCTTATTAAGAAAGGAATGCAGCACACTAATATGAATACAAGGCCATCACCAATACAAATTACACACATCCAATAAAACATATTAAGTAGCCTAATTAACCACTGTCGAATGAATTATGATACTGAAAGGAATCAGGATGCAGATAAGGAATTCTGAAGGTTAACATGAGACTAAAATAAGTTATTATGCTGCGATATACTGTATATTCTTTTCTAGTTTTTACAGATAATAATTCAACAGAACATTTTCATAAAAAAAAGAGCGCCATTTAATTTCGCCAAGCCATTGTCCCAGTGGAGAACTGTTATCACACGGTAGGGCCACACAAATAGCAAACCTGTAATAGAAAAATATTGTTCACGTTAGCATGCCAGTCAATGTTGTTGAGTCAGTAAGAGGCTTTACAACATCATGATCATGTAACCCTGTTTACTCAGGGCATGTGTGTGAGGAATCTCTAATGATAAAATGTGTCATTGTGATGGCTGCAAGTGTATGTGTATTTGTAATGGAGGCTGGGATTCGGAAGGAGGTGGTCGTGGTCTCAATTTAGGAACCACCCTGTGATGGCTGAGTTGCAAATCAAACCCATCTCATCTCAGGTGAGTGTACCCCATTTCAACCCTCAGACCAAACTTAAATGTCTTGGCAGAGCTAGGAATTGAAGCCAGCCCTTCTAGATCTGAAGTCTCAATATGTACCTCGAGACTACAGGAGTCCGTCCTAATAACAAGTGGCATTCCGTTAGTGAATAATCGTCATACATAACTATAACATTGTAATTGTAAAGATGTAGGACAATGACTGGGCAAGAAATATTGATATCTGAGTGAAAACTTGTAACTTCAGTAAACAGCTAGGCTACTCCTTGGGTTTAAATGTTAAGCATGTACAAACAGAATTTTTGTTGCTCATGCAAAGAGAGGACAAGTGCTCTGTGGGAAAACTAGTATATCCCATAATTTTCATTCTACAGTATTATTAATATTAATAATTATAATACAATAAAATTACATTCTTCATTGTCCAGGAAGAGTGTAATAGGCCTCATTATAGCTGGCTGAATGCCACTGTAGCCTTCATGTTAGGATAATGCTGCCCTAATGAATACTAAGTTACTTGAATTGGAGAATGCCTCTAGCCATTAAATTACATCAGAACAAATACATCATCTCAGAAGTTAACAATTTACCCCAAGGTAAACTAAGGCAGAAAGGTCTGTATTTGATGTTAGACAGCCCACCTTAAAATAATAACTAAAGACATCCACGGAAGAAGGAAAAAATGCAGCAAATGATCATAATAATTCATGCGACCAGATGAAAGCTAACGCTGGCATTTGTTACATAATTAGCCTACCAATTAGTACTGTAAAATAATCTTGATGCAACAAGTTTTGAATTTATTTTTGTGATTGTGTTATGTAGTCATAATAACTGTTGTAGGCCTAATGGCAAAAATATTAAGTTACATGTTTACAAATCAATTACAGTGAGGATTGTACAACTTCAAATGTCTCAATACTACTCATTGAGCCTTTCAGTAGGTTAGTAGTCTACTGTAAAGTGTGTGTACCGTTTACACGGGCATTTCTTATCAGAGATCAAAAAAATTGACGAAGCAAGAAAAAGATCTTTGGGCACCTAACAGATAATTTCCAGCTTCCTAGACCACTTGGGATGGCATTTCTTCTTCCCCACATAGCTCAAACTCCCCACAAAAGCATGTAATAAAAATAAAAAAACATTTAAATGCCTATTGTCATTATTATGTCTGGAGGACTGAGATTTTCAAATATGGCGACATCCCCAACAGTCTCTCTCCCTACATCTTAGCCAGCTGTACGGTAATTATTAACTATCCTACCTTCCAAACCCAACTTATGATCACATCTGCCACTTTGTCAATTCTTGCCTCAATAACACACAAAAGGAAAAGAACCTTATAGCGTTATGTGACAGTTATTATCATGACCATCACTACTTTATTTTAATGTGGAATCCAAAGCATAGGACATAACATTTCACTTTGAAAATCTCACATGCATTAACGGGGATCCATATCAACCTTGGTGAGAGGCAAGCGGCTTGACCACTGCACCATCACACATTAGTACAGTCATGATAATTACACATACGATCAGACAGTTTGCGATCAAGCAGTATATGGGGCTGATGTCCACCATATGACAGTGTAATATGTGAATTCATTACACGAAGGCATGAACTTGGTTTATTGCTATAACAGCATGCCCTATCAACGTCTTGACCAACCCACATAGGCCTACATGAAAACTGGTGTACAATTAATAGATCAAAGTCTCATCAATAACTTACTTTTGCCGAAATAGGACTATTCTTCCACTGTTTGGACAACAGTTCAGGTTATTCCAACTAGTAGGCTGTCTGGTCCCATTACTGGACAACTGTAGTATAAAGACCTAATCTGATGCCATCCTTGGAGTGCCTCATGCCCTGAAAAATGAAAAGAAATACAATGAGATAATCAGTTTACTGCCTTTCTACGTATAGCTCCCCGTTTCAATAAAGTAGGGTTATATAAAGGCAGAAGAGAAAGATATTTCATATAGTTGAGAACCCACAGTAGCCTACTTCGTAAGCTACGGTAGCTAAGAATATAATTAATTGAAAATACTGCAAACGGAGTTATTATTAAACAATAAAGCACACAATTCAAAAGCCATAACATTAAAATGTATTAAAATCATATCCAGGTAACTACACTACACGGGACTATTAAAGTAAATAAACACCTACCGTATTAGGGCATAATCCTGTGACGGGTGATCTTGTTGGTAATATCAAATAAAGCTCACAAAACTGATAAATGCACTAATAAATGCAAAAACACACGACCACACAGAAATATAAGAACAGACACCAAAATACTCAGCTGTACAGAAATCGAAATACACAACACACCTGTACATAAAAATTTGAAATATTAACCAATAGGAATCTAGTCGGATTTCAACCAATAGCAGCCGAGTTGGTCAACAGCGCTACCACTTGCGCTCCACATGGCGGTTCAGCGAACTCGTCAGTCGCCATGAGGGCTTTGGAAGCGAAGGATCTATAGTTGTTTCACCCCCCTGGCTCTTACCCGCCGCCAGTGTCAGGTCCGGTAGTATAGAAGGTCCTGCCAGACCCAACCGGCACTACCTAAGAACATCAGACCGCATCAGACACTGAACTGCAATAAGGACTAGTTTGGCTTGAGTGTGAGTGTGTTGTGTTGAGACGCATATTACCCTGAGGTAGAGCCAACAGCCCCGTGACGCTGAGCTTCAATTCTATCCACGAGATAGCAGCACGTCACAGGTAGGCTACAAGCACAAATTACATACACGTTAGAACTGCTGAAGCCTCCGTGGCTCAGGCGGCAGCACGCCGGCCTCTCACCGCTGGGTCCGTGGTTCAAATCCCGGTCACTCCATGTGAGATCTGTGCTGGACAAAACGGAGGTAGACAGGTTTTTCTCCGGGTACTCCGGTTTTCCCTGTCAAAATTTCATTCCAGCAACATTCTCCACTATCATTTCATTTCATATGTCATTCATTGCCCCAGAGGAGTGCGTCAGGCCTCGGCAGCCGGCACAGTTCATATCCTCGCCGCTAGATAGGGGCTTCATTCATTCCATTCCTGACCCGGTCGGAGACTGGAAGCAGGCTGTGGATTTTCATTTTTTCATTAGAACTGCTGAACTGCTTTATCTTTCAACCACTAGAGTACAGCATATGGCAGCACACCTCCAGTGGTACCAGCTTGACGATATATCACTGTGTCTGACTATTAAATAAATTCAAACTACAAAATTGTTTGACATTTAGCAACTTTTTAGGCGCATATTGATGACGGGGATTATTTGTTCTCTCTTTGTAATGTAAAAATTCGGAATTTTTCAACGAGTTTTACTGTGTTTCGTTAGTTTAATTTGGCGGCACAGTCTCACGTCCCAAGCGTAAACACAAATTCTCAAGTTTGACTGCAAATGTGTATGAATAGTGTCCGTCGTTAAATAGCTTTTGTGTTCATTTATATTAGATGCAATCTATCAGTATGTGCGATAAGTAAGGTTGTGTTAGAGGTAGGACATCGTGTTAATTTCATCTCATCTATTTATTTAGAGACTGCAACTGAAATTGCGACAAAGAGGCTGTGCACGCGTGTGTGTTTGCAATAGTCATGCTTATTTATTCTTATATAGGCATGTTACTTAATCTGGCATAGCATTGTGTATCATGCGGCATTGACCATATAAAAACGTTTTAATCTAAGTGTGCTTTTTGAATCGTTATATTATGCAAGCTAGGTTCCTTATTAAAATTTGATTTGTTTCATCATTGAAGATCACACAGCTCGAGCGCGACGTACGAAGCCGTAGGATTCACAATGAGCTCTGTGTCACCTTTCGGAAGTGTAACAATGAATAAAATAAGCGAGTTGTTACAATCTCCATTTAGCAATGGGACCCTCACTGAAAAAATAGACATTAAAAATCTGGGTAGGCCACTTCCAAATTTAAATCTCCAGCAACAGTCAAAAAATCGATGCCGCAAATTCAATCCGGAGATTTATAGCAAAAACAAATGGATTTGTGGTTCCGAAGAAGACAATGCATTCTTCTGTTTTCTTTTTGTGTTGTTCGGCGGTGATGGGAGTTGGAGTAAGACTGGTATTAGGGATATAGGGCACATATGGTCTAAAATTAAAGTCCATGAATCATCAAAGCGACATATGGATAATGTTTTAAGCCTCTCATTTCTGGGCAAAACGAACATTCAGAGCAGGTTGGATAGTCAGTACAGACAAACTATTATCACTCACAACAAACAAGTAGATAAGAATAGGTATGTCTTAAATTTAATTATAAACTGTATCCGCTTTTGTGGTGCCTTGGAATTAGCCCTTAGGAGACATGATGAAACAGAAACATCCGAAAACAAAGGCGTATTTCGCGAATTGATTCTGTTTAGTGCTGAATTGGATAAGGACTTGAAAGTTCATCTCAGCCAGTCGTCTGTGTTTAAAGGCATCTCCAAGACTATTCAAAACGAACTGCTCGAATGCATGCTCCAGGTGTATCACGACGAAGTGTCCAAAGAAATAAAAAAGGCTGACAATATAGCAATAATCGCTGATGAAACAACTGATGTGTCTTGCAATTTTCAATTGGTTATTGTTTTGCGCTACATTGTTGAAGGAAGACCAGTAGAAAGATTTTGGAACTTTATTAATCCCGAAGGCCAAAATGCTCATGCCATTGCAGACAGCATTTTAAGTGAAATCGACCCCTTAGTGGGTGATCAACCCCGGAAATTGATTGCCCAAAGTTATGACGGAGCATCCGTTATGAGTGGTGGATTAAATGGTGTGCAAAAGTTAATCAAGGATAAGTACCCTAATGCAAATTTTATTCATTGCTATGCGCACCAACTTAATCTCATAATGTCTACAGCAGCCTCCGTTAATCGACAGACTCGCATCTTTTTCGCTCATCTCATAGGAATTTGTTCTTTTTTTTTTCGCATTCGCCCCAAAGATCGAAAGTGTTGCGCGATATCATAGAGAAAAGTTTGCCTCGAGTATCACTCACACGATGGAAATACCATTCGCGTGCTGTGAAAGATATTTATGAAAATAGAGAAGACCTCGTCAAAGTTATGGACTCCATCGAAAGCAATGAGTCCATTAAGTTACCTTCCACCATTGAAAAAGCTGGAGCCTACAAGCAAAGGCTTAATGACAAGAATTTCATTTTCTGGCTAACATTTTTCAATAAGATAATGCCTCATGTTGACATAATTTTTAATCAGCTACAAAAGAGAATTACTGACCCAATTAAAGTGAAACAAGACATTCAGCATTTTGAAGGTATCATACAGGCAATCAGGGACAATATTGATGAAATAATGAACGAGACTTTTATCGAAAGAGGCGAATCCTTACCATCTAAAAGACCCCGGATTGATGAGGACTGTAGAAAAAGGGACGCTCTGGAAGTATGTGATGCTATCCTTTCAGAGATAAAAATTCGCTTTCAGTTCACTGGACTCCTCACAGCTACCAACCTATTCGCAGTTCAATATTTTGACAATTATATCAAAAGCTTCCCAGACCTGTATCTTGACGAAATGACGAGCGTATATACATTTCTTGATAAAAGAAAGTTGAAAGGTGAGCTGCAAGTATTCTATGCTAGGCCTGAATTGAGAGCGGTCTCTGGTGCCGTTCCATTTCTTTCGTTGATTCTGGAAGATGAGCTATGTGATACTTTTGAAGAGACAATCAAAATCTTGAAGTTGCTGATCACAATGCCTCTCTCAACATCGGAAGCGGAGCGGTGTTTCTCAATGCTCAAACGGATAAAGACCTTTCTTCGGAACACAATGAAGGAAGAGAGATTAAGTGCCTTAGGAATGTTGTCGTGTGAGAAATCATTTGTGAACAAGATTGAGAACTTCAATTCAAAGGTGATAGACGTATTTGCCAACAAGAAAGAACGAAGAATGGACTTTCAGCACCGCTCTTATTAATTCAAATGAAGGTGTCAATCGAGGTTTTGGAACAAATATTTTTGGTGAGTAGGCCTAGTATAAATGCTGTTTTCTTTAAATGATTTTTCTGAGAGGTTTGTTCAATTATATTTTTAAAAAGGGTTTTCATTTAAAATGCATATGGATCAAAATATGTGTATGATATAATATCGTATGGCCTCGGTGCCAGGTGCAAGCTTTGTTGTTCGAGACCCAGAGGGCAGCTTGCATATCGAATTTTCGTTGTTCCTTGGAGGGCTATGAAAGTCAAGGAGGTTAGATATCTAAGCTCCTTGACACTATAGCGCTTTCTAGTAGAGAAAGGAGGAACTTTTGTGTTGTCAAAAAAATCCCGAGATTAAAATATTTGTAGTAGTTACGCAATTTCTAAATTCGCTTCAGCTGACACTTCAATTAAAACGTCTTCTACAATAGCACAGTTAAATAATGTTAAACATATAACTTATTGCATAAAATATGCACTATCCGTACTTGCAACTTTGAATGATTTTATTGCAAATTTTTAATTTGCTGGCACCACCAAGTGAAAAATCACCAGCCGCCACTGCCTCTGGGTGTCCTCGGAGACCACATGTTCCATGTGTCTATGTGCTCGGTGCGGCGGCCCGGGTCGTCGGTACCCGTTTGGCATGCTACTAATGAAACACCCTGTATTCTCGTGTATATATATATAGAATTAAGAAGGAAGGAAGATTGTAGTTTTACGTGACCGTGAATCTTCTGATTATGAGCCACGGGACCTCCTTTTTACGTGGAATCCTAACCACAGGACATGGCATTTCACTTCAAAAATCTCACATGCATTGGCCTGGAATCGAACCCAGTCCACCTTGGTGAGAAGCCAACAGCTTGACCGCTAGATAGACTTATTCTGGTAACCTGTGTTATTGTGGTGTATGTAGTAGTGTGGGTAATTTTATTTTAGGTCAGGATTGGGGCGGAGGCGATCTGACCTCAAGTTAGGAACCATCCCAGCATTTGCCCAAGTGGAAAACCACGGACAACCACTTCCAGGAAAGTTGATGTGAGAATCAAACCCACCTCTTCACAGTTTTGCCTCATGAGGCTGAGTGTACCCCGTTCCAGTCCTCAGACCAGAATTGAATATCTTAGAAGAGCCGGGAACAGAACTGCCAAGAATGCTAGCTGATACACCAGGAAGTGGATTGAACTTAGAACCACGGGTACGCCTGTTTATTTCGGTCAGTGGACTAACACCCAGACAATATACGCGGCGCAGTTCCATGCTAGATAACGTAAACAACGCAAACTTCCCTTAAGACAGGAAATCCTGAAAACCACTTCCGATCTCTTGTAGCCATCACTTGATACGCATTTGGAACGGCTGGCGGCATTGTTGAGCCGAGATAGCACTCTATAGGTCCTAGCTCAGGGGGTAGCGGCTTGGTGGCGAAGTTGGTAGCATGCTGAACTGCTGTGCCCAAGATCCCGGGTTCAAACCCGGCCGAAGTCGTAGGATTTTTAGAGCGTTAAAATCCTTCAGTATGCCTTCCTTCGGAGGGGAAGTAAAGCCGGCGGTCCCATGTCATGTAAAAGATCCTGCCACTCACTAAACTTGTGTGAAGCTAAATTTCTAGGTTAGATTTCGATGAAACGCTCTATCATTTTCGAACGTTGACCACTTGGTGTCAGTGACATCTGGTAGCGACAGTTGGAACTACTTGAAATTGAACAAAACTTGTAGTTCACCCCATGGGTGTCCGCTTGAAGCAGCTATAGCCTCTGGCGAGCCGAACATGACCTCGGACACTCCCGGCACTAAAAGCCATACGCTAAATAAATAAATAAATAAATAAATAAATAAATAAATAAGTTCAGGGGGTGTGAACCCACCGTATATTCCGCAACTATGTGAGGAACTGACGTTCAATACGTAACGTGTCCATGTTAACAATATTGTCTCAGTAAGTGAGAAGAACTTATAGCAAGAATATATGAAACTTTAAATGATATACATGTTCTACTAGTGAGTGAAAAGTCATGACTGTTAGGTAGTCATCCCGAAGGCTGGTTGGATCCTCAAAAAACAGCGCTTTAGGTTATGTGGGTAGAGATCCACAAAAACCCAAGGCAGCGCTATATTGAGGCGTACTAGGCAAGAAAACGAGTGAGGTAGTTTGCCATTGCTTTCCTCACTGAGTCAGAACATCAGTACTAACCCTATGATTAGAACCTTGCACAGCATCCACAGGCACTGACTGTGCCCTGAATGTTATTACTAAGCACCACCCATACCTCAGTAGCTTCCATATGATCATAGCCATAAGTGAGACAGAGACATCTGTGAAAAGCCACATTTTACTCTAGCCTGTGCCAACATACAAATGCAAATGTACTGAATTCATCAAGAGATGGCAAACAGGCCCTTGAAAAGTCATAAAATATACTTAATCGCTTATCCTCCCAGCTTGACTTCACTCACGGACTCTGCGAGCGATCATTCCTCTACTTTCGCAAGGACGGTGTTTGGGAGCTGAACACACTTTGTTAGCAGATACAACTGGGGATGGTGACAGGCCGATCGTCCAGGCATCCGCTAACTTGGATCTAATTTAGGAAGGGTTAGGGAAGGGATTTTGGCAGGGAGTCGGCTGTTGGACCTGTTGAAAACCGTCCCGGCATGTGCGTGGTGGTGAAAATGGGAAACCACGAAAACCATTTTCAGGATGGCTGAGGTGGGAGCAAACCCACGCTCTCCCGATGTCAGCGAAGCACGAGGTTGAGCTTTAGCGCTCTCACCACCGCGGGCGGTGATGATATGTAAAAATAAAAATGAAAATAATGTATTTCTACCCTTTTCTTTTCAGTATAGTTTGGTTAGGTGGCTTCGGTGGCGTAGTTAGTAGCATGCCCAAGGTCGCGAGTTCTAACCCAACCGAAGTCGTCGGATATGTAAGAGTGTTGAAAATCCAACAGTATGCCTTCCTTCGGAAGGGAAGTAAAGCCGGCGGGCTCATGTCATATATTTATGGCATGATAAAGAACCCTCCACTAATTACACTTGTGTGAAGCTAAATTATTTGACTAACGCTCTTAGGTTCCAACGTTCGTCGCCAGGAGCCGACTACGGGGGCATTATCCGCAGTAAACGTGGGGAACCATGGAAACCCACATGACTTGAGGTGGAAATCGAACCTACACCTTCACTGTTATCTTTTATCGAAGGAAAGGAAGAAAGCCTTCATTTTACGTGGTCGCTAATATCGCGATCATAAGCCACAGGACCTCCAGTTTACGTGGATCTAAACCCGAAGCAACATTTCATCTTGGAAATCCCACATGCTTTAACCTGAAATCGAACTCATCCCACCATGGTGGTGGGGCAAAGTAGCTTGACCACTGCGCCATCTTGCCCTCTCTAATTGCCCTTTTGAGGCTGAGTAAAACCGTTTCAATTTCTTTGGAGATTCGGGACCTCCGAGATGACAGCCAATAACGTTAACCACTCCGTATACCATGAGGAAATCTGACTGTAGAGTTGTTGCTGTTGTTTCATTTGTGGGGGCTTAGATATCGAGGCCATTTAAGCCTGTGGAGTTTGTCTGATAACCTGTGTCATTATAATGGCTGTACTCATGTAAGTATTCGTAATTGTGACAAGGATTTGGAAATAGGCTGCCGCACCCTTTTTTAGGAAACACCCCGTCATTAACCTGGAGTAGAAGCGGGTAACCACGGAGAAACACTTCTAGGAATGGGGAGAAGTGCACTGGACCCTCCTGGATATGCAACTCGCTTTACTTGAATCAGTAGTTGCTAAATAAGTTCAAGAATTACACTAAGAAAAATGTACCATTCTTTTCTTTACATAATTGATGGTGTTTTGGAGATAGTGTTTTCCAAACTGTACAGTCCACGGTCCGCACCCCCTCAGAAGAGGTATAATATTCCAAGACCCTTTTCAAGCTACTGCGTTGTATTTCCCATATTTGTTTTAGATGGAAAATATTTACATGAAAATAAAATATAGAGACTATAAGATACATATATCATAAAAAATAGGAGAAATTGACGGTATATTGTATTTTTTGTATAATGTGACCGCGACCCCTTTAAAACACGGACCCTATTTTAGAAACCACTGCTCTAGTGGGATGCCGACTCGAAGATGCCGACTACGAACAGCTGCCTGCTTGACCGACACCATTGCTGTATGCTAGCGCTCCAGTGTGTACACTCGGAACTGAGGCCCAAAGTGACAGTCCCCGCGGGCAAGTGAAACATGCTCCAGTGCAGTGTTCAACTTCAGATCGTAGAGTTACGAGGCGAGGAGTGTTTGAGAAGCACAGTGTGAGAACAGAATGTTATGAACAGCGTGCAGTTCACATGGCGATGATGGATAGCGAGCGCGTGGTGCTCTTTATCTTCCTCATGACAGGTAAGACAACATTATATGCTGCCTCTAAAACATCATTTCGTGTGTGATATGTCCGTCCGTGGAGGTGAAAGTGGACTGCTCTTCTCCTGGTGTGTCCTACTGAAGAGAACAGTGAATGGCATGTATGGGTATTTCAAATGAGGAGTGCCAGAACAAAATCCGATAAGCCGAGCAAGGCAATAGCAGTTAATGCAGAATGTAATAAACACTAAACGCGTTGTGGCATTTCAAATTATCCGCCACCCTTGAAATGGTATTCAATGGTATCCACGGCCACTGTCTTCGAACACCTTGGATAGAAGATATTTGTAGAATCATAATTTAAGTCATTTTTCACCCAAAACCCGCCACAAAAACACGGTTGCAGTAAAAGTTGATTTATCAGCTTCTGTTCCAACGCTCCTCAAGTGTGATACAGTGCAGAATAACAGGTGTAAGTCATGAGCGCGGCAGAGGGGGAGAGGCACTCACTCAACCCTCATGGATTCACAGCCCCCTTTGAATTACTTCAGTGGTTGTTAATAATAATGTTATTTGTTTTACGTTCATTCAAACTACTGTGACTTTTAGAGACGCCAGGGTGCCGAAATTTTGCCCTGAAGGGGAATTTGAACGTGCCAGTAAACTTACTGACACGGCTCCCTTGCATTTGCGCACCCTCAAATGCCAACTGACTGCGCCGTGATTCGATCCTGCAACGTTGGGAACAGCAGGCGAAAACGTTACCTCTAAGACACGCAGCCATGCTCAGTGGTTGTTAATTAAGTTCCATATTTCTGCTAAGAAAGTTGTATTTGTTTGGGTTTGGAAACTACTGTACGTTCAAAATAATGATATCAGTCAATCTGCCATGGAGCGGCAATATAATAAAATAAGGCGACTTCGGTGGCGTAGTTGGTAGCATGCTGAGCTTCTATGCCCAAGATAGCGGGTTCAAACCCGGCCGAAGCCGTCGGATTTTTTAAGAGCGTTAAAAATCCCTCAGTATGCCTTCCTTCGGAGGGGAAGTAAAGCCGGCGGTCCCATGTCATAGATTTATGGCATGTTAAAGATCTTTCCACTAATTACACCTGTGTGAAACTAAATTGGATAGGTTAAGGATGTAAACAACGCTCTTAGGTTGCTACGTTCGTTGCCAAGAGCCGACTGCGGTGGCGTCTAGTAGCTAGTTCTGAACTAGGCCTAGTAGTCGTTGACGGTGGCGTTTGGCGGCAAAAGTAGGAACTATTTGAAAATTCAAAGTTGCAGTCTCTACTTGAATTAAAAAACAGATACACACACTAATACAGTCATCACAATTAACACCGGTTATCAGACAGATTCTACACACACCCAAAGTACACGGGGCTACATGACCGCGTTGTCGCAGCCCCTAAACTAAGGAACCAACCAACCAACCAATAATAAAATAACAATGGTATTGGTTTTACGTTCCTTTTAACTACTGTGGCTTTTCGGGACGCCGGGGTACCGGAATTTAGCCCCGACGAGGATCTCTAACATGGGGGCCCTCACATTTGCGCACCCTCGAATACCAACTGACAGCGCCAAGATTCAAACCTGCAACCTTGGGAACATTACTGCTGCACTACGCAGTCTGTTGGAGACGGAGTGGGTTCGAGCCCCATCATCCGCCACCCTTGAAATGGTTTTCAATGGTATCCACGGCCACATTCTTCGAACACCTTTGTTAAATTTCATTAATCTTCATTAGACATTAGCTAGCCTACTCTTATTAGGTCGGAGTGGTGCAGATGACCTCGCTATTCCGCCCCTTAAAACCTCAATGACTAACTAGGTTGGAGTCGGGAAGAGTCTATGGACGTACAAAACATCCGTTACAATCGTTGCATAGAAAACTCGGCTCAGTAAATCTTCAATCACCTGGAAGAGGGAACTACACTCGCGATCTTAGCCATAGCAGCTCAGCATGCTAGCAACTACGCCACCGAAGCCGCTAGGTGGATTTTATAGAGCATATAAATGGGTCATTTTCATAGTTATTGTCATATTTCGTCAATATTAATGTTTTGGTAATATTTTATGAATAGGTGGTGGACTTAATATATGGTATCCGCTGGCCGCTGGAAGGTAACTGTGCGTTAGCGGTGCTACAAAATTAATAAACATGCGAATTGTTGTAGACTATCAGAAAATATTTAACTGTAACTGAACTTGGTAGTGTTTTTAACAGGCATTTTCTTTCTATTTACAGGAACTGTGATTTGTGTCGCAGTTTTTAACGCGAGAAAAGGTGATTAATATGCTGCTTTTTGCGAGTCTCCTGCAACATTCCGTGATAAAGATTTTAGGAAATCATTTTTATCGTAGGGCTATTCAAGAAATCAGCGTATATTTTACCTTTTTTTTTTTAGGTTTGAATCTAGAATTATTAATAATAAGAAAAACATTTCACTACATTATTAACACTTGTTTATAAAAAGCATATAGAATAAATATATTATGCCAAATTTTACTTTTTTGGATCATATTTCTGTATTTTTCTGTATATCTGTCGTTAATTTAGGTCCTAATCATCCGAGTCTTAGTCATCATTCGGATAGTTAAGTTATGTGTTTAAATATGTTTTATTTAACTAAATATTTTCTATTTGTTTACATATTCTGGCGTATTTATTCATAAGTACATATTTCCTATATTTGGTGGTATGTTGTACTCCCTAGATGACTGCTGCCCACGTTTTCGACCCTTGGCAATTCCAGTAATTTGCTTCTCTATCTCGTGAATGCACCCTTGTATCTGTACTGTAGTAGTATTTCAAATCAGGAATTCCCCGGTCATTAAATATAGCAGGGGGGGCTTGAGCAAACAGTCTCTTAAACTTCCAATAGTTCTTACCTTGACTAGAAATTACAGTGGTCGGCGAAACTTGTGAATATTGACAAAGTGCTATGAAAGTTTTTGAAATGACCTTTTTTCTGCTCTTTAGAATGAAATTCGAAAACAGCACATACATGATTTCATATCGCGCATTTGCAACAAGTATTGTAAAATTCGGAAACTGAGGCAAGTTCCGGCCTATTAAGCGGGAACATTTCTACTGTAGACAGGATTATGGATTATTCAAGCAGCTGGACGTTTGAACTACAGAGAGTAAAAGAAGTATTTATGCACTACATTTTACCCTGTTGGTGTCAATGATTTGTCTTTCAGCATTACGATATTCCATAGGTTTGTATAAGGACCTTGTTTATTACACATACACATATTCTAGTAACGTGAACACATTAGTTAATAACGGAACAAAATACATAATTGTAGGCAAATAAAGTATTCATACGCGTCCAATGTTTGTAAGCACTGGACTGTTAGACGTAATTCCCCCGTCTTAAGGCATAACGACAAGCGAAGGTCGACTCACCGTAGTGTTCTGACAGTGTTACAAAATGGATCGGAAATCACAAGAGTTGAGTGCAATACTTGGACATTGATGGGCCAAAATATATGGATAAGTCGAGAATACACTCATCTAAGTATCTTCAAGAAACAGTGTGCACCAACAAGGAATATGCAAATGTAATGCAATGTGACAATAACAAGGTTTCATTATATTGCCACAAAATATAGGGAGTACAAACGCGGTGACAAATTTCACCCCCCCCCCAAAAAAAAAAACACTGGTTGTTATATGAAATATTAGTAGAATGAGTATTTTGGTTAGTTAATGGACTAATACAAGAGGTACATTTAAACACAATTCCCCCTCCCAGCATGATCGTTTCACTCTGATCCCCCAATTTACACATTTGTAGACTTGAAGAAGTCACCCTGTTGTAAAGGTATGAATGTTATTTTTATTCTTTTGAGACTTAAACGATGTCATAAAATTTCTACCTTCAATTTTGTTCTTATACCAGTACTTCGTCTCGATTGAATGAAAATATTAAGAATCTGAATTATTTGCATACCATCAAAGTGTTCACGTTAACTCCACGAACTGTCAGAGGAAGTAAAGCTTTTGTGTGCAGTTTTGCACCTTGTTTTATAGCAGAATACATAAGCATTTGGTTCCCACGATATCGTTTTAATGCTCATAGTGCAGGTTATAACTTTCATAAGATAACATTTTTACGAAGCTACAACATACAAATTAAAATGTGCATATTGGTCTGTATAGTGAATCTGAATTAAAAAGAAAATTATTGCACTTGATCTTTAAAGGTAAATCTGGAATAATGCCTAAAATTTCTAATGAGTGGTGTGAAATACGTGTTTGAGATAACATGAGTAGCCTAGATAGTGAAGATCAGCGCAGGTTGACACATTCCGATAATATTTACTACCACGTCAGCTTTGGAGAGGGGGGGGGGGGGGGGGGGGTCGCAATGAAACACGCCTCAGGCAACTTCCCCAGTTAGGATTTTCCTAATTGACCCCCGTGGAGAGAACTCATTAGCGGAGCTCGGTATCACCCCATCAAAGTACTCCGGGGTAATTTGTCTAGAAGTGTTGCAAAATTAGGCATACAAGACACCTATTTATTTCCTTGTCGTCTCAAAACCCACGAGTCTTAAAATTAACGAGCTTCAAAATTTACGAATTTCAAGGTGTAGGTTCTAGCCGGTTCCTGTAACTGAGCCAGTCTCATAACTCACGAGCCAAGCCAGTTCTTCTTTGAAAACACAAAATAACGACCTCCATGATTCCAATGAATTTGTTTAGGCCTGCTTGATGTCACCAAGCAGAATGACTTGAGTTATACTTGGAGAATTTGGTCTGTGGTAGGTTGATAATTCCTGTTAAAACAATACAAACTAAATCCCATTCTCAAACTGGGTGGACAAACATGGGTTGAAGGGCAGTGTGAGTGAGTTTTGAGACTAAGTAGAATGCTAATTCCGCTACTAGTTTGTAGTCGTGAGTTTTGATACTATTTGTAACTATTTTTAGCTCGTGAGTTTTGAGATTCGTGAGTTTTGAAACGTAACCTTTATTTCAACATGACAACGACCCAAAGCATTCAGCAAGAATAACGCAAGAGTGGCTGTTGTACAACGCCCGAAAAGTATTCCCATGCCACCGCTATCTGGGGACATTAACCCCATTGAAAAATTATGGGCCCATGTCGAAAACAAAAATGAAAATTAAAGTGTTCCTCCAAAACGCAACTGGTGGGCAATCTGCGAAAATGTTGGTCTGAAATTACACCACGAACAAGCTTGGTGAATCCATGCCAAAGAGGCTTCAGGCTATTTTGCTAAAGGTCGGCATTCAAAATATTAATTGCGTTTGAATACTGTAAAGTCTCATTTGTGATGTATATGAATACGTTTTTGGTGCCCCAAGAATGTTTTTTGTGTCATATTGTAATGCTTATTGTGTTTGAAAGGTTTTCGCTTATCGGTAATGAATAATTGGTTCTACATAATGCAAACATAACATTCTCTGGCCATATATTAAACCGACATTCAAAAATAACATGGTGTGTGAATATTCTTTTTACCAACTGTATAGCAACTGTATATTTTGAGACATACAGTATATATGATACAAATTTAAGAACATATTTTGGGTATATATTTTCTACTTTTAAGCACATAAGCACATATTTCTGAAAAGTTGAGCTCATAATTATCCAGGCCCTAGTCATCACTAATGATAAACTTTGTCATTACGTGCGCCATTTTGAGGTGTCCTGGTCAGTGTAGATCGAATGGAATCAGTGCATATCATAACATCGGAGCAAGTGTTGAAATATTTCCTTCTCCAGGAAAACTGGCTCTGTCCTGATTGCCCCAGGATTCTTGTATTTCCCAACAGATTTAATGGACTGCAGACGGTCTGTTTTTTTTTATCAATGAAGCATCCGCACCGTCTTCTCTAGTCCACAGTCAAGACGGGCTTAAAAAATCCCAAGACCCTACTCTTGTCGGTCCAGAGTGGACTACAGGCTCTGATGGGCTTTTACATTTATGTTGTTGTTGATTATTTTAGGGGCTTTGCGACATCGTGGTCATATAGTCCCGTGTAATTGGGTGTGTGTAGAATTTGTCTGATATCCTGTCACTGTGATGTCTGCACTAGTGTATGTATTTTGTAATTGAGTATGATTTGGGTAGGAAGCGGCCATGGCCTTACGTTAGGTACCATCCCGGCATTTACCTGCAGTTGAAGTGGGGAAACTACGGAAAATCACTTCCAGGATGACTGAGGTAGGAATCGAACCCGCATCTTCTCAGTTTTGCCTCACGAGGCTGAGGTACTCCGTTCTAGCCATCTGACCAGAGTTAAATTCCTTGGCAGAGCCGGGAATCGAACCCGGGCCTCCTCGGTGACAGCCAAGAATGCTAGCCACTAAAAACGAGGCCGACGCTTTTATATTCAGTGGACTACCCCAGAATTGCTGACTTGGAAGTCTTGAAGAACTGTATTTCCCCTGTCTTATATAATAGCTTATTGACTATGATGGATAGCTCACTATGCTCGACGCTCATTTCGTGATACGTAATTAATACTTTCTTATTAAACAATGGGATTTTGTAATTCATCTGACAGTAGTGTAGATGGAACAGCCTTCACACTGTTGTACTGAACTTGGTTTTGAGCTCCGCGCAGATCTCTCCCAAGTCCCAAGACCCTACTATTGTCCATCCAGAGTGGACTACAGGCTCTGATGGCTTCGCCCGGTATATTTAACGGTTCACCCGGCGTAAGCTTAAAACAGACGCATGGACGGAAGGTTTTTCTTCGACTCGATTCACTGAAATTGTTACTGCTCGGCTTCCTTTTTGGTCATAAATGCATGTTTTTCTACACAAACCTTCCTCGAGAAATCCTTTACAGAATGGTTAAAACCGCATCAATATCCACCAAGTGGGTTTCAAGATTACCCGTTACATCCAAGAATCCAGGACGTTGTTTATGTAGAGATGGTACACAACAGGGCTCAGTGCGGAAGTAAAGCCGGCGGTCCCATGTCATAGATTTATGGCATGTTAAAGAACCTTCCACTAATTGCACCTGTGTGAAGCTAAATTGGATAGGTTAAGAATGTAAACAACGCTCTTAGGTTTCTACGTTCGTTGCCAAGAGCCGACTGCGGTGGCGTCTAGTAGCTGAGTTCTGAACTTGGCCTAGTAGTCGTTGACGGCGGCGCTTGGCGGCAAAAGTAGGAACTATTTGAAAAATTCTAAGTTGCAGTACTTAAATTAAAAAACAGATAACACACACTAATACAATCATCACAATTAACACCGGTTATCAGACAGATTCTACACACACCCAAAGTACACGGGGCTACATGACCGCGTTGTCGCAGTCCCTAAACTTAAGAACCAACCAACACTAAAATACAGTTCCAGGTATGTCTGCATTCAGTAGTAATAAGTGTAAATCTAATTGCTAGGAAGGTTACACACAGCGTCTAAATGTATCGTGTTAAAAAGTTAAATCAAAATCTTGGCTATTACAAATGATTGAAGCGATTTCATAAATTCACTGTAGCTCCATTCATTGACATATGGTCACGACTCACTACAGATACGTAGAAAAACTCATAAAGTTTTGTTTGGCTGAAGCCGCACTTCAGGTTTCAGCCGCCAGAGCACTCGAGAGCGCAGTGAGACAAAATGGCGACAGGAGCCGAGAAAGCGTTTGTCGTGCTTGAAATGCACTCACATCAGTCAGTCATAACAGTGCAACGACACTTCAGGACGAAGTTCAACAAAGATCCACCAACTGCTAACTCCATTCGGCGATGGTATGCGCAGTTTAAAGCTTCTGGATGCCTCTGTAAGGGGAAATCAACGGGTCGGCCTGCAGTGAGCGAAGAAACGGTTGACCGCGTGCAGGCAAGTTTCACGCGTAGCCCGCGGAAGTCGACGAATAAAGCAAGCAGGGAGCTAAACGTACCACAGCCGACGGTTTGGAAAATCTTACGGAAAGGGCTAAAGCAGAAGCCTTACCGTTTACAATTGCTACAAGCCCTGACACCCGATGACAAAGTCAAACGCTTTGAATTTTCGGCGCGGTTGCAACAGCTCATGGAAGAGGATGCGTTCTGTGCGAAACTTGTTTTCAATGATGAAGCAACATTTTTTCTTAATGGTGAAGTGAACAGACACAATGTGCGAATCTGGGCGGTAGAGAATCCTCACGCATTCGTGCAGCACATTCGCAATTCACCAAAAGTTAACGTGTTTTGTGCAATCTCACGGTTTAAAGTTTACGGCCCCTTTTTCTTCTGCGAAAAAAACGTTACAGGACACGTGTATCTGGACATGCTGGAAAATTGGCTCATGCCACAACTGGAGACCGACAGCGCCGACTTCATCTTTCAACAGGATGGTGCTCCACCGCACTTCCATCATGATGTTCGGCATTTTTTAAACAGGAGATTGGAAAACCGATGGATCGGTCGTGGTGGAGATCATGATCAGCAAGTCATGTCATGGCCTCCACGCTCTCCCGACTTAACCCCATGCGATTTCTTTCTGTGGGGTTAAGTGAAAGATTCAGTGTTTAAACCTCCTCTACCAAGAAACGTGCCAGAACTGCGAGCTCGCATCAACGATGCTTTCGAACTCATTGATGGGGACATGCTGCGCCGAGTGTGGGAGGAACTTGATTATCGGCTTGATGTCTGCCGAATCACTAAAGGGGCACATATCGAACATTTGTGAATGCCTAAAAAAAACTTTTTGAGTTTTTGTATGTGTGTGCAAAGCATTGTTGAAATATCTCAAATAATAAAGTTATTGTAGAGCTGTGAAATCGCTTCAATCATTTGTAATAACCCTTTATAAAAGTGAAAGTCTATATGTGAGTGGGTGGGTTTGTTCCGTATACAAATCTACACCGTTCCACCAATCTCAACCAAATTTTGCATACACATATTTTAGGGCCCAGAAGGAACGGCTGGCTACATGAATTTTCGATAGTCTTTCTCATTCTCCTGATTTCGGTCCTTTTGTACTCGAGCAAAGGCTAATATAAAGTTATAAAATAACAAGAGGTTCCGTTAAGAACTATACAGCCTACTTTTCATGCCAATGATTATTCTACAGAATATGAACCTATCTAGAATAATGACGAAATTAAGTTGCTAATATCGAAATTTCCAATTAGTTCGAAATACTGTATACCTGGCATAATGTATCCTAATAGAGCACTACAGTTGGCAGCCCTGATGACTGAATATATTCTTAGTTCCGTCTCTTACGGTACTAAATACAAAATTTGGTTGAAGTCCACTGGATAGCAAGGACGTTACATGCAGTTAAACATTGGATCTAACAGCCCGCGTAAAATCATGTTGGCAACAATGTCATGCATGTATTGGTCAGAAATAATCTGAAATAATATGATCTATTGTTGTGCCAATTTTGAATGAAATCCATTAGTTAGTATAGAAGTTACATGCATTTTAAAATTGGACCTATCAGCAGGTTTAGAATCATATTGGCAGCACTGACGTATATTAGTTACTCCAAATTCGTTTAGAATGCCAGGTACTATACGTGTGCAAAGTTTAGAGCTATTGGCTTGCATACTTTCTGATATATTGATATTAGGGTAACAAAAATAGGGACAGCACATATTAACAGTTGGCAGCCCTGGTTGCTCCTTAGAATACGCATAGTCATATCTGTTATGGTACACATAGCACATACGAAATTTGGTTGAAATCCAAATGATAGTATGGAAGTTACATGTATTTAAAGTTGGACCTGTCAGCAGGCTTAGAATCATGTTGGTAGCACTGACGTATATAAGTTACTCCAAATTAATATAGAATGTCAGGTACTATACGTGTGCATAGTTTAAAGCTGTCGGCTTGCATACTTTCTGATATATTGGTATTTGGATAAAATAAATTAGGAGCATTTATTAACAGTTGGCAGCCCTGGTAGGTCTTAAGAATACGCTCAGTCATATCTGGTTATGTACACATACAACATACGAAATTTGGTTGAATTCCGCTTGATAGTGTAGAAGTTATATGCATTTAAAAATTGGACCTATCAGGAGGCTTATAATCATTTTGGCAACACTGCCATGTTTGGCCTCCTGGAAATTAAACTGAAATATTATGATCTGTACGTGTGCCAATTTTGAAATAGCTCCCATTCATACTTTCCAAGATATCCAACATGGAGCTCAAATTTCAATTGCGATTTTTTAGCAGTTGGTAGCACTGACATCATTTTCAAATATGGCCGTGAGATATTCAGGTATAGATCTTTACTCCTACCAAATTTTGTTTCGATTGCTGTAGCCGTTTAGGAGTTGATAGGGGGGGACACACACACAGCCAGACAGACAGAAGGACAGACAGACAGACAGACACACATTTGCCCGATCTCATAAGTCTACTTTTTCCTCATTTTTGCAAAATGTGAAAAGTAGGCTAAAAAATGCTCATGAAGGAATGGCAAGGCAGATCATTTCCATGGCAACATAGCTCAAGTCGAGACACGGCCGACTGGATGCGAGTTGCGCTCTGCACTACCGGTATAGAAAATGAGGATCTTTACTTGAAATACCGTTAGTTACTCGACTGCTCACACAGCACTGTCAACAGAGTATAACATAACAAAGACTTGACACTATTTGTCAATACAATTTCCGCAATATCAAAATGCAAATTATATCACAAAATAATATAATAATAATAACCCCTGGCAATACAGCCCATGAAGGGCCTATGCCTACCAAGCGACCGCTGCCCAGCCATTTAGCCTGCAGATATTGGGGTGACGCGTGATCAGCGCATCGGATCCCCTCGGCCGTTAATCTTGGTTTTCGTGATCGGGGCGCTGCCTCACTGTCTGACAGCTACTCAATTGTCCTCACGAGGCTGAGTGCACCCCGCTCCAGCCCTCTTGTCCGTTTCTAAAATCTCTGACAGAGCCGGGAATCGAACCCGGGGCTACGGGGTGTGAGGCAGGTACGCTACCCCAACACCACGGGGCCGGCCACAAAATACAATAACGTGAAATTAAATGACAGAAACTAAACATACCTTTGCACCTTATTAAAATAGAATTCCATTAGATTCACTCGATTTTTATAAACCTTTATGAACTTTCCTGATGAGTGGTTAGTACATGAGTTATTTGGAAGCAACCGGTATTTCGGCTTCCGCAATAATAATCGTAATCGGTGATACCAATTTCTCTGCAATGACGCTGGCAAGACCGCTGTTGCGGTCAGGTTAATGTTTGGAGAGGATTACAGTTCTGGATATGCAATCCAAACATTTCATACAATAAATTCTTTCCACTGTGAATACAACTTAAACCAGATTTTCAGTTTTCATTGTCGAAAAAGTTATTGCTGAAATTGTAATTTGATGATGATAGTTGATGCTAAAAGGTCTAACATGGAGGCTATAGGCCTCTTAATTCTTTGGGATGAAAATGAAGAATGATGATAAAATGAACACTAGAACTAAAAATCACTACAACTTACAACCAAATTACGGATTAGGAGAACAAAAGGACAAAAAGGAAGGAATAAAGGAAATAAAATGCGGGTAAATGAAATGCTCTCAACCCTCAAAAAATGAGAATTGACGGATTTGGTAAGGTGTGCCATGAAAGGCAGATAGGGAAGGAAATAGGAGAGAGACCGCCCCAGAATCACTGGAAAAGGGGGAAAAACAGATCCAGCTCAGGTATTCTCCCAAACTCAACAGCCGTGAGCTCTTGAGTGGGGCTACACACACCCTGGCTCCTTTATGACCTCGAGCAGAAGGGAGGAGATATGATGAAAAGAAAAACAAGAGATCTGACCCTTCGAAGAATGAGGGTATCAGGAAAGATGAAACAAGGTCCAATTAAGGCGGGAATTTGAAAGACTCCTTAGACCTCGGATATCCTAATACCGTCAGGGTTGGAGGAGAACAAGAGTTGACCAAGGGAGGCGACAGTAAATATGCCAGAGAGGACCCCGGCACAATTAAGTGGAAGCAATCGCGAACTCAACTGGGGTCCCCTGATGCTAACTAGCGTCCCACAAGTTGTAAGCCCCTGAAGGAGGAGGAGTGTCGTAATGTCGTAATTGAACGAGAGGTGACCAAGGGTGGTCGACAGGAAAGATGACAGAATGGAGCCCGGCACAAGTAAGTGAAAGCAATACCGCACTCAGCTGGGGTCCCGTGGTCACCAAACCCACATCCCATTAGTCGTGAGCCCCTGGGGGATGTACTGAAGAATGATTCAACAGAATCGCAAGAAAACATTATGAACCCCATTTTTCAAAAGATAACTAATGGATATGCACTGGACGGTTGATTCCGTAGTTACATGGATATCATCGTAGGTATCAGAGGCAAAGAAGTCCCTATCATTTACGTTACTAGCATTGGTCAAGTACTATCCCGGCATTTGCCTGGACAGAGTGTAAAAAACCACACTCAGGATAGTTTCGAACCTACGATGTCTGGACTTGCTACAGCTGCCCTCGCGACCGTGGTGCACGATTAAACGATCACAACTACGGTGCGGGACTCTCTAAATGACGACTACACACAACAGACGAAGGAGTGTTTGTTTCCGGAACAAAGTTATCGCCGGAAATCACGAGGAGACAATCATAACACCTAACTCTGTCTCACGTGAACTCGGGAAATGAAAGCACACCCCCTGTGAGGGACCGAGAGTAGTGTTGAATGCGACATCTACCATCGGTACTTGCAACTGGCATATGTAATGCAATTGTAGATATATTTTGTTCTCTTTGATAATAGCTTTAAGCTGCCTGTTCATTTAACACAAGACAAGATAGGTTGCAGCACCATTTTCACTGCCAGCTGGATCGCATCCCTCCTGGCTGCTTTAAACTGCCTGCCCATTCAACACTCTGACGCGTACAGGATCTTTTCACAGTAGCGCTCCATTCGTATTTACGTCTTTTCCCAGAACTAGCACTGACGTTATTTCATTTCTTACTGCCGTCTATTTGAGTTTTTGGACTTTGGTTGGTTGGTTGGTTGGTTGGTTGGTTGGTTCTTAAGTTTAGGGGCTGCGACAACGCGGTGCTACACCCATAAAATATTAAACAATAGACACACCATTTTCTAAATGAAACATTGTCTTAACCTGAAGTAAGTTATCATATTGATCAGGCGCGGCTGGTCATTAAAGGCTCTTAGGCGGAACCTCTCATGAAAGATTCTATAAATAGTCATACCGTATTTAATTGAGGAATTTATAATTTATATTGATTGGAAACATTTATAAATTTCACTCAATTTATTCAGTCACGAGTCAATATATTTGGAACTGTTGATAAAGAATGTTTTTCAGATGGATAGTAGCGCCGTTAGGCTGCGCCTTCGATGTCCTATTCCTTTCTATGTAACAGGGACGGGAGGCGTGGTTATGAAAGCTCCATTCGTTTCAATTGTATCGCTGAAGGCTCAGGCGACTACATCCTAAGCCAGGCTTGCCAACGACGACAAGATATTCTTATTCTGTGGAATGCATTCAAAGTTGTTCAAGGAGACTGAAACCACTCTCATGAAAGTTTATCTTTTCCCTCTTTCACTCTCCGAACGATTAATAATGACAAGTTACCAGAAACAGTTAGATATGACTAATAAGTGATAATCATTATTGAGAACTCAAATGGTATCCCTTAATGTATAATAACTAAAATATTTCCGCCAGATAGCACCATGAGGTGGCAAGGGGTAGCAGAGCCATCTACCGAGACTTAAGGGAAGTATTCTGTTTAAAATATGCCACCGCCCATGCTGCGTATTCGTAAACAAGTGTTCGCGCGTTAAAATCGTTGGTGTAACTTAATTAGCTCATTAATTATGTTGTTTGTCAGTGGCAAAGTCTTAATTTGCGTGTTATGGACTACAGTTAGGGTTGCCATTGCATTTTTTTAATCAAGGTCGTCAAACGTAATAAATAATACACATAAAGCAAGCCTCCGTGGCCTAGGCGGCAGCACGCCGGCCTCTCACCGCTGGGTCCGTGGTTCAAATCCCGGTCACTCCATGTGAGATCTCTGCTGGACAAAACGGAGGCAGACAGGTTTTTCTCCGGATACTCCGGTTTTCCCTGTCAAAATTTCATTCCAGCAACACTCTCCACTATCATTTCATTTCATCTGTCATTCATTTCATCATTGCCCCGAGGAGTGCGTCAGGCCTCGGCAGCCGGCACAGTCTATATCCTACCGATGGGGGGGGGGGGGCTTCATTCATTCCATTCCTGACCCGGTCGGAGACTGGAAACAGGCTGTGGATTTTCATTTTCATGTATTAAATAAGCATTGCATAATCAAATACACATATCATATAGGCCTATGGCACCAGCAACTTACAAATGCTTTTCATTTGAACAAACCTTTGCAAACATCTTTTATTTGTAAGTACCTTCTGATAAAATTCACTACAATTTTCGTCATAATTGTAATATGTGAACAATGGAGTTTGTTTGTATAATCTCTCCAATTGATATTCATGACAGAAAAAACTCTCTCCGTAAATGCATTGGAGGGGGAAATGCTGAGTATTAACTTCACAAGGACTACGATACTCCTTAATGTTGTTGCCCCTAATATATCTATAACATGTATCCATCTATCTAACACAGACATAGAAGTCATTTTCTCTTTCAAACTTGCACCTGTATCACCAGAAAACAAGCTAGATATTACAATCAATTCTGAAGCGGGACATTTGAAAATTGGTGCAAAATTGAATATACTATCAAATGAACCAAAAAAAAACGGAATATTTGGCGTTCCGTTAAAGATTAAAACAGAACGCGGAACAAAACAAGAAACAACGGAATTTTTCCGGGTAAAACGGAACGTCTGGCAACCCCAGCTACAGTAGTGGTAAGTGTATGTCTACAAGACAATGAATTCAGTTAGTAGCGTATCGGGCAAAAATCTCGACCACGAAACTAGGCTGATTGTGAAGGGTCACAGGAGAGGCAGAGCGGTGTTTCTATACCCTAAAACGAGTGAAAACATTTTTACGAAACACAATGAAGGAAGGCCGACTGTGCACTTGCAATGGGTTCCACAGAAAAGGAATTGTTGGAGTCACCGAACTTCAATGAGCTTGTCATTGACCACTTTGCAGCTCTAAAGGAGAGGAGGGCAGACTTCACTTACAAACCTATGAATTAAAGATCATGTGTTTATATAAAGTAATAGCAAGTAGCTTCACTGCTCTTAATATCTACAATTGTGTTTATTTATTTGTTTCCATTTATCCCTCAAGATCGGGTTCACTTTCGGACTATGTTACAGATCAATTCCCTTACAGTTCTAGCTGGTAAGCACATTGTTTTCTATGTAAATTGCGATTGTTTGGTAGTGTACAACCGTGAAACAGACTCCTCTGATCGGGACTAATTAGAATGGGGAGTAGGTTAAATTAGAAACGGAATGCATTGCCTCTTCCTGAATGTTGAAACTAGGTAAGTACATTCATTTTAATTAGGGAAAAAATGCTTTATAAAATAACATAATGGTGCCAATCTGTAAGTCTGTTCTGAGCTCCCCCACATTTCACCGTGAAATTAAAAATCCTGCAGCCGTGTATGTGGGTGTCGTATAATGCGTTATACCAGCATTTTGCCACTACGTGCTGAACCTTCCCCAGCTCCAACATCACGAGCCGCGGCTGGTATTGATTAAAATTTATATTCAATGTCATTTAAATTAGAATTGCATAATGATTTTAATATATTTTTAATCTTAATCACATTTATAATTATATTTGTTTTTTCCATTGCTTTGTTTTTAGACACCATATACTTGGAGCTAACCTCTTTACTTTCCACCACGTCGTGTTACTCGAAGCCGCTTTGATTAGAAAAGGCTTATGGATCTTTAAGCATACAGGCTCTTCATTAATTATACACGGATTGGTGAAGTATTGATATTCCATGTCTGCCATTTCAAGCTTTTGACCTATCTTACGAAATACTTTAGGGGCTAAAGAAGAAGCCCAATGTGTTCTCAATCAATGCATCTCATTTGACATTATACTGGGATTATACGTTGTTGCATTTACTTTAATAATAATAATAATAATAATAATAATATCGTATGGCCTCGAGTGCCTGGTGCAAGCTTTGTTAATTGACACCCAGAGAAGGACACATCAGGCCTTTACCATGTAATTTTTTCGTCATGGTTTTGAATCGGCCGGTTCCGGAAGCACCGCACGCACGCACGCACGCATGGCGGCGACGGTTCACCATGTATCCGCGAGAGAGCAGTCTACCCGTATTCATTGAGTGCGGCCTGTCGATTTTGTCTGAAGAAAACATTGTTTGTAATTATTAAAATCAACTCAGAAATATAATTTTGCATTTTAACCAATGGCAGAAATGTGGGAAACCAACATCTGTGCGGTAATTTTTTGCGCAGTTCTTGTCACACTGGACATAACAGCATTCCGGTTTCCTCGTGCATTGGAGCGGTAAATACAAATATCACACGTTTCATCGAATAATTCTGGTTTTAATACCCATGAGATGTCAGTCCCTCAAACACCTATCCATTAATTCACAAATTCCTCATTCCTAATCCAGATATAATGACTGGATAAAGGCCTGTAATTAGGAGGATTTACTGGCATACGTGGCAAATCTACACGTCAATATATAGGGTATGTAGCCTTTATTTCTCAAAGGAAGTGTTTTAAACCACAAGGAGGGCAGTGCTAGGCTGAGATTAGGTAATAATGCCCAACAAACATTAAGTCTCCACCCTAGAGAAGCTATTGTCTCCTTTAAAGTGCCCATTTTCTAACCCACTTAGCCTAGGAGGCAAATGGTTTCCTGACTGAAGTTAGTTGATGTGTTTTATTAAATGTAATTTTAGCCCTTTACAGTGAATTAAGTGCTTTAATTACAAGCTACAATGCAAATCAGATTTAACATTTGCTCCCTCACCTATGGGACTTTGTGCTATTCCTGAAGAGTTCTGGAGAAGTTTGGACTGTCGTGTACCCAAATCTACAATCCCATGAAATGACTGAAGGTACTCCAGTCCCTCAAAATTGTAAATAGTGTTGCTTTCAGAGACAAACTATTGAGGTTAGCAACCCCCTCACTGCGCTCGGCATGGCATTAAGGCTATGTGACTTAAAAACCAGGGCTGTTAACCTTGATGTTCCTACCTCATAGACATATCACAATGCCCTTAATTTTATTTAATTCTGTGAGACCACTAAAAGTTTGCCCACCCATGTAAATGATAAGCCCACCCAATTTCTTCTCAAGTGATACCTCCCTCTCATTCCACACACGCCCAAATACAAGGGGATATATGACCACGATGTCTCAGCCCTTAAAATAAGCAACAACTGTATCTTCGATACACACTAATCAAATTCCTGGATACTTCTATACTTTCAGCAACGATCCTAGGGATGATTTTTCTTCACTATGTCACATGCAGAACATGGTGCCACTAAAGCAATACCGTATAGGTCCATATTATTTGAAAATGAATACATAATAATCATACAAGAGTGGAGCCTTGCATAAGTGAGGAGATGTAACACCAAACTCTGGGTGTCAACAAGCCGTACACTATCACTCGGGAATTGAGAAATTGGGTGGGCATATTGTGTGATAACCTGTGTTACTGTGGTGGCTGTGTGTGTATTTGTAAATTGGGGATAGGATTGGGAAGGAGGTGGCTGTGTCCTTAAGTTAACAACCATCTCAGCATTTGCCTTGAGTAGGGAAACCACTTCCAGGATGGCCGAGGTGGGAATCGAACCCTCCTCTTCTCAGTTTTGCCTCACGAGGCTGACTACCCCATTCCAGCCCTAAGGCCAGAATCAAAATTTCTTGGCAAAGCCGGGAGTCAAACCCAGACCTACGGGGGTGACAGCCAAGAAAGCTATCTGCTGCACCACGAGGTGGTCTCGCGAAAATGTAATGTATTGGTCATAAATATAGGCTATATAAATCTACATGAAAATAGCCTACTGCCTATCCAAACATTTTCATAAATTTGAGTTTCATATACCATTTTAAAGCTCAATGGTTTTAAAATTTACAGTTATCTTAAGTCATAGCAAGAGATTTCAATGTTTACATTAAGCCACATTGTTCAAACCTGTTCAGGGATGTCGGAAATTCCTCTGATAATGTCAAGCTGCAACTCACATCCTATTCTATTGTTGGGCAAGGACTTGATTCTCATCATTGCAGAAATAATCTGTGTAATACTAGCTGTAAACATGGCCAAGGTTTCATGTGATACAAGCTAAAGGTGTAGAATTTGGTATAAATGTTTATCACAAGTATCCAGTACCAGTACCTCTATGTCAATGTTACATATGTGCTTGATACACTTGTCATAGTATGTGGTACGGTATAAATTTCAGAATGTGCATCAATTTTAATTTCTACCCTTGATTATTCATATTTATGTGGGGGTCAGGAATCGTATGGATTGTGAAGTGATGCTAGGAAAAGTTGTCTTTTTTCTTTTTAAGGATGTGTGAAGGACTGAGTGGTGTGTCTTTATAATGACATACTAAACTTGTAATGGCTGATGAAAATCCACAGCCTGCTTCCAGTCTCCGACCGGGTCAGGAATGGAATGAATGAAGCCCCCATCTAGCGGCGAGGATATGAACTGTGCCGGCTGCCGAGGCCTGACGCACTCCTCTGGGGCAATGATTATATGAATGACAGATGAAATGAAATGATAGTGGAGAGTGTTGCTGGAATGAAATTTTGACAGGGAAAACCGGAGTACCCGGAGAAAAACCTGTCGGCCTCCGTTTGTCCAGCACAGATCTCACTTGGAGTGACCGGGATTTGAACCACGGACCCAGCGGTGAGAGGCCGGCGTGCTGCCGCCTAGGCCACGGAGGCTTTGTAATGGCTGATGAAGGATGTAATTAATATCCAGAACATGTCCTACTATTTGCACATTATTTATTCATTTAAGGGTTGATTAGGCAGAAATATTTACAGAAGATTACAATTCAAGAAATATTTTACTCATCAGAGTTAATTAGAGATGAATGAAACTGGGCAAGGTACTGGAAAAGCCTGTGACATATTAAAAGGAAAGGTCCCAGCAGATTTCCCCAATATTGTTCAACCAGCCACATCTGGTTACGACCATGGTGTAACTACACACCATGGTTACGACCACTATATTCTTCCTGAAGTAACTCCACAGAGAGAATGAAAAGTGTCAAGAACAAACTTCTGCTTGCAATCGCACATTTTTTTTTCTGCATTACAGTATTACTTACTTGTTTACATGGTTTATGTAGAAACAACTCGTACAAATATTACAGTGAATTCTTCTAGGTATTATGCCATGTCTGTGCCCCATCATATCCATAGTACCGTACCTAGAAGAATTTGCAGTAATTTATTTTCTGGCCATGAAAGCCTAAACATTCCACTCAAACAGGCATATTTTTCTGCAAATGTTTGGGTATTCTGATATATTTTCATGGAAACATTTGACTTTTTTTTAAGAAACATTATTTTTTCCTGTTTTCAATTTTCAGAGGTGAAACTCACCAATTTTGTGACTATATCCTGAAGTGGCTTGGCTTAGAAGCCTACAGTATATAAAATATGGTAGCGAGTGTTTAATCGTAAAGAGGTTTTCTCAATAGTGATTTTTAATGCCCTGGCATTGTCATTGAGGAGCAAATTTAACTTCCTAAATACTGTAACATTTAAGTTGGTCTAACACGAAAGAAATTTAATAATACTATACCTGCAAGGTTTTAGCTACCCACTAAGAAAAGTAATGTGCAATTTTTGAGTGGAGCTACCTAGGCAAATCTTTACACCAAAAACCAACATATTGTTTATCGCTACCTTTTAGTAGAGAAACTAGAATTCATGTCAGATAACCTGCAGCTTCTGTGACTGATAACTATAGTTTTGTCTTGTTGTCAACAAATGTGATAGACAGGTCTGAAGCAGTTCATTATTTCAAAAACTGACTCTTTCTATCAGAAATCAAATCAGTGATCTGAGATCATGGCGATGTCAGGAAAGTTTGTTTATTGCATTACAACAAAGGATTTGGAAGTAATCTCATAAAGCAATAACTTCTAAATCATAATAACTTACAATTTTATTGTTGGACAGCCAAAGGACTTAACATAATCCTCCATGGTTTTAGACAGGTGCAACGATCCATTAGTTCTGGGTTATCCCATCCCGTTAGAAAATGGAAGGATTGGGGTTTGAGACCTAAGGATGTTGTACAACATTAACTGCAAATCACATCACGACACTGAAGACCTGGTTTGTGAAATAAGTTGGTTCATATCCCTTCACCTGTCATTTCAAGTTAGCTTCCTTGTTTCTCATCTCAAAATGCTGAGATGGTGGCTTTTCCCTAGACCACAGTCACTTCCCCATTACTTTCTTAGCCTCTTCTACTTTCCATCTACGTTGAGGCTGCATGGATGATCCTTTTCTCTAGAATGAAAGGGCTCCATGACACTGTCAATTAGGATGAAAAAGACTTTGGGAGTGAAGTAAGGGGATAAAAGAAATATTCATATCCAAGAAATAAAAGTAGCCAAACATATAAGCCCATTGTTTCCACAGCTACTGCCATGGTCTAGAAGTAAGCATAGCTGCCTTCTAACTGGTTGGCCCAGTTTTGAATCCTGGTTTTGCCAAGGAGAATTTGAATTTTGGCCTGTAGTCATGTGTACTTGGATGTGTGTATCATTTGTCTCATAAACTGCCTTATTGTGATGGCTGTATTAGTGTGTGCATTTATAATTTTAGGTGAGGATAGGGAAGGAGACGACTATGGCCTTACGTTAGGGGTAGCCTACCGTCTCGGCATTTACCTGCAGTAGAAGTGGGAAACCAAGAAAAACCACTTACTAGATGGCCGAGATGGGAATCAAAATCATCTCTTCTCAGTTTTGCCTCACAAAGCTGAGTGAACCCCGTTCCAGCCCTCAGACCAGAATGCTAGTTGCTACACCACGAGGTGATCTAAGTGAAAAGGGATGGATTCTAATCCACCTCTTGGTCCTAATAGAAGTGAATTTCTATGGTTTCTAATTCCCCTTCCCCCCTCCCAGAATGCTCCATGCACCAAACATTCCATCTTCAAATTATTTTGCATGCCCAATTAAATGGAGTAATATAGCTCGGGTGGTGTTGGGGTAGCGCGCCTGCCTCGCACCAGGAGACCTCGGGTTCGATTCCAGGCTCCGTCAGGGATTTCAGAAACCGGCGTGAGGGCTGGAACTGGGTGTACACAGCCTCGCAAGGACAATTGAATAGCTGTCTGACAAGAGGCAGCGCCACGCTCATGGAGATCAAGATTAACGGCCGAGGGGACCCGAGGCGCTCACCGCGCGTCACCACATAATCTGCAGGCCAAATGGCTGGGTGGCGATCGCTTGGTAGGCCTAGGCCCTTCATGGACTGTAGTGCCACGGGGTTTGTTTGTTTCGTTTTAATGGTAGTTCGGAGACTACGGTTTCAATAGTCTTCTTAGAATGTACAGTATATGGGTGTTAACTTTAAAAATACCCGCATGAGTCTCTCTGGAGGACTCACACATTATTACTATTACGTAAACATATCTTGCATAAGAATCATGGCCCTACTAATAATATAGTTCATAGTATCTTGGTGTGAAAAATACTGTACCTGTATGTGCATTTGCTCAAAGAACTTTTTCTTTTCTGAATTTTTATTCCATACATATTTTTGTTTGTTTTATTAATATTAGGCATCCACCTATAAATTTTAACTCAACTAAAATTTGTATTATTTTGTATTAAGAGGGACAGATGACCTTGCTGTTCCGCCCCTTAAACAACAATAACTATCCATACTATGTGTGATGTTAATGAGCAATTCTGAGAATATTTACAGCGGATCTAGATTGCAGTCATGGACCACCTTGTGGCGTAGTGACTACCATTCTTGGCTGTTGCCCCAGAGGTCTGGGTTTGATTCCCGGCTCTGCCAAGAAATGTAATTCTGGTCTGAGGGCTGCAACAGGGCACACTCAGTCTCGTGAGGCACAACTGAGAAGTGGAGGGTTTGATTCCCACCTCAGCCATCTTGGAAATGGTCTTCCGAGATTTCCCACTTCTACTGCAGGCAAATGCTGTGATGGTTCCTAAGTTAAAGCCAATGCCGCCTCCTTACCAATCCTCACTGGAATTGCAAATACACATACTAAGACAGGCATCACAATAACAAAGGGTAATAAGTCAAAATTCCACGCTCGCCCAAGTACACGGGGCTAAATGACCACGATGTCCAGGCCCCTGAAATGAAACAACAGATTGCAGTCGATGTACAGAAGTTGTCTAACATGGTGGCCAGATTGCTCCTTAGTGCCTCTTGGTCTATTGGAATGGCTGTAACATCCGGTGCATTATCATACCATAGTCAAACTGTTCCTCTATTGAAGCACGAAGATTGGGATTCTCTGCCGTCACTGTCTCATGAAGCCTTAGCCAGGTGGCTATGCTAATGCTTGTTGTTTCATGTAGGAGGTTGTACATCATGGTCGTCAGCCCTGTGTACTTGGGCGCGAGAAGAAACCCATACAACAGGAGCAGTCGAGTGTGGCAACGGGTGGGTGAGAGATTTCACAAGCTCTTCATCCAGGAACACCTCCAACAGCAAGGAAATTCAGTCATGTTTTGTGGTGGGATCATGTTTGGTCGACGTACGCCTCTAATTCCTATCCACGGTAACATGACCGGTCTGGTATACAGAGACAACATCCTCAAACCTGTCGTTACAGGATTCGCTGCCACAATGGGTGAGGGCTTTACACTAGTGGACGAAAATGCCCATCGAGCTAGGGTGGTCATCAGATCCTTCAGATGCAAGGCATACGGAGAATGGAGTGGCCTGCATATTCTGCGGACATGAACAGTATCGAACATGCATGGGAAAAGATTAAGAGTGCAGTTTCGCACTCCCAATCCTCTAACAAACAAACAAACAAACAAACATTCAGCAACTGATTGAAGCTGCTTTCCAAGAGTGGGATAATCTGCCCCAAACCAGGTTGGTTCGTTGGTTCTCAATACGGTATGCCTCTTTGTCGGCAAGCATGCCTTAGGGCTCGTGGTGGCCATACATGGTATTGATATGCCCCAACATGAAAAAGATTGCCACTTTTGTTATGCTTTTAGTGTTTGTCTCTTTTGCACAGCATATTGTGTGTTGTTTTTCTTTGTATGTCATTACATACTACCCTACCAGGGAATTGTTACTGCTAGACGTGGAGCACGGCTGTTGTGTATACATTACGTCAGCTCGCCTCGTTATGGCTGCCGCGAGCGGTTGCTGGGCAAGAGGGAGAACGCATGCACAGTCGTACAATGAGAACACACCGCACAGCGCACGACGCAGCACGAATCATGCACACAAATGACATGCGATGAGGTTTCGCTGGCGACAACTGCACGTCTATCGCAGGCGTGTGGCTGGGCGGAGCGCATTAGTTCCGATTTCCGCCACCGGTAACAATTCGCTGGTAGGATAGTACACATAGCAAAACACTAAATCGCAATATGCAAAACCTTTTTTCGAGTACTGTTCAAGTTACAAACACTGCTAGTCACCACAACAATCTAGGGGCAGATGACCTCGAAGTTCCGCCCCTTAAAACAACCATTACATTACATTCACCACAACACTGATTATCAAATACCATACACACACAAGTACACGGGTCATAGACCAAAGAGGTCCTAATTGGAACTATAATAACATATACAGTACCGGTATGTCAAAAAATATGGTTATATAAATGACTCCAGATTATAGCTTACCAAGAGGCATACATACTTTGAACCTGCCTTGGTGGCCGAGAGCGCTAATGTGCTACCTCGTGCCTCGCTGGCATCGGGAGAGCGTGAGTTCGAATCCCACCTCTACCGTCCTGAAAATGGTTTTCGTGGTTTCCCATTTTCACTACCAGGCAAATGCCGGGACGGTTCATTTCAATAAATCCACGGCCAATTTCCCTCCAATATCCCTTTCCTGACCCGTCCTGAAAAGAAAAGTACATGGCCATTGGCTGCATTAATAAAATTATACATACTTTGAAACTTGAGTGTTTCAAATAAGACTGCTGTTACGACTTGAAACTGAATCCCAGCACTCTGCGCAGAGTGTGAACTGATTATACCACGATAGCCCTTTATTAACTCTTAGTGGGGAGGTTAGGTAAAACAGCCGTTCATTTTTTGATAGAAGCATGAGACTTGGCATACTTATAGTTTGGACCCTAAACTTTTGATCTGAGATGGTAGCCACTTCCGGAAGTCGCGCCGAGTGCCTGTTTGCATGGTTGCCTACCCACCCGGAGTGAACTACGAAATCAACGCTTAAGTCGTTTACAAATGCCTGTTTTGCTTCGCGATGAATACTTTTTGCACTCAGAATCACCTAGAAAACATTGTTAACACGATTTGGAGTGGAAGGATTTAAATTTCTGGTGTGGTTGTCTACCTAATAGGCGCATCTTTCCTAAAGCTGCAAAAAACAAGCCACCACATTCTTCAAGCTTTAATTTATTTAATAAATATGACAAATCATTTTGATAACTTACAAAAAAGCAAAACAGGAAGAATAAAAAGGCATGAGAAAACAAAGAATAAGAAGGCAGAAGTCCACGTTTTGTAATGCGTGTGGCCCTATGCATCAGGCTCACCAAAACTAATCTTGGAGGCTCAACAAACTTCGTAAAAAAGGGGAAAAATGTATTAAAATAATCTCTTAGCTATTAAGTGGACAGCCATCACCAGAAAATAAAGACGGAAGTAGAAAATAAGCAAAAAACATTACTTAGCACTTTGCGTCACAAGAGCACAGTTCCGTGCACTTAAAGTCTCTCCTCCTGCATACATATTGCTGAGGCCTTGTTGCACAACTTTTGCACACGCAACGGATTAGTTCTAAGCAAGCCTTAGTTGCAATGGGGATAGTCGTTCACCGCGGTGTCCATCCTGATGGACTTTCTTCCCAGCCCCAATCTGACGGTGAGGGTAATTCCTGGATGGGGCTCAGAGATTGTCCCCACACATAAACCCCCTGGTACATGGTACGCCGGATGTGTTGCTCCAGTGCATTCTGCGTTGGAGGAATACTCTCCAGTGATCGGTTTCTCTTGGTAAAAAGTTCCTTTCGGCAGTCATTTACGTTGACAAATGAACTCGACCTACAATGCAATACAACACAAGTATTAATGACGAAGTTCAACAAAAAAGCATCGGTAACGATTATGAATCAATTCTTCCTACCTGTCATACATAGTGATTACCAACTTTTCCATATAAGGTAAAGCTTTTTCCAAATCGTGCTCCTGAGCTGCCAAAAATCCTTTGGTGGCGTCAGGATAAGCCGTCCATGCTTGAAAGGCACTCTTCTTGCCTTTATTGGAAAACGAGGAAACGATATCACATCCAGAAAATGCGTGAAATAGGGGTAAACTTAAAGCCTTGTTACGACCTGCAACAAGTAAAGCCTCTTTAGTCACTATTGCCTTTCCATGATAACATATGTTTTGTCACCGACATTGGTCCCTACCTAAATCTTGGGGAATTGTATGTGAAGCTACAATCTGGTGGTTCGTTCCCGTGCCAATGTGGACCCAGAGCTCTTCAATATCCGTCAATTTAGGCACAATGCTCACGGCTAATACAAGGACATCGGTGTCCACAGTTCACACAAGAAATTTCCGGTATCCCTGACTAACATAATCCGCGATGTGAATCATGACCCTTGTGTCTGCCTCTTCGTGATTGCATGGAGACGAACATATCCATATCTTCTCGATGAGGCGATGCTAACACAGACGAATCCTGTGTACTGTACATTTATTTGCCCTCCTGTGTGATCTTTTGTATTTTCGTATTTAGGAATTGGAACAACTCGCATTTGTTTTCGGAGTTGCGCAGAAAGTTGGGCCATCCTTTCGGAATGCGTTTTCCAGCTGTGACTCTCGTGCGTTTTCCTTCGCCCATTCTGCCCTTGGATGGTTTTTCAGACTGTCCTGTATATACTTGTCCCAAATGACATCAACGCGATGAACAGTATTAAGTTCTTTCCTAAGGCATGGCATAAAAATGCTGTCGGCATATTCCTGAAACGTTCTTGACTGTCCGGGATGTAGCATATGGACTAGGGCAGGTCCGTCGATAATTTTTGTTTGTACGGCGAGTACGTCACTGGTGTGGAAGCCATCTGGACTTGCAGCCATCAAACATTTCAAAAGACCTGATCTTTTGCCCGGTCTTATTTCGACGTTTGTGGAGAGAGACGGTGGTGTTGGTTGGTTTTCATGTGCGAAAAAACTGTCTAGGTCTCCCAATCGGTGCTCACTTGTAGCTATGTATAATTTACTGAAAAGACTGAAGTCGTTTTTGAGGCAGGCGATTGTTTCTTTTGTCTTGGTCGGCGATGATTTTGAAGCTGACGTAAAAGGAGGATACTTATTTTGCTTCACGGTGTCTAACACATTTTTGTCAATCAATGGGCGGACATGGGACATCGTCAGGGACTTAGTCAGGATGAGCGTTTCGAAACATTTTGAAGGTACATGGACCAATCACCAGCCACCACATCCTAAACAAACAACACGAAACACACAAAATGTAAATAAATGTAAACCTTACCGTTGTTAGAAGTACGGTACCTAAAACCTATTTTTAACTGTAAGTATACATAACCTATAACACAGGAATGTAACGAATAGTCGAATTAAAAGAGGGACAACAGCTTTAAAAGCAAATAAAATATTTACCGTGTATGTACTTATCAATATATTCGCATGCAGAATGAATGACGCACAATTATATCCAAGAAATCAGTTCCCCAAACACAGCAAAACAACACAGCACCAGCACCAAGCTTCTGTTACTGACCGCAACAATACACGGCGGTAGCGTCGCGTCGCGTCAAGCTGCATAGAGACTAGGAGCGTGTGACGTCACGCGCACTTCTGCATCTCGCTTCATCAGCCGCGTCGTCTGATTTTCGGTCCCCAACAGAGGCGAGGGCCCATAAGGAATACATTAGCGAGTTTTTGAAAATGAGAAACGGCATTTGTAATCGACTTAAGCGTAGATTTCGTAGTTCACTCCGGGTGAGTAGGCAACCATGCAAAACAGGCACTCGGCGCGACTTCCGGAAGTGGCTACCATCTCAGATCAAAAGTTTAGGGTCCAAGCTATAAGTGTGGCAAGTCTCATGCTTCTATCAAAAAATGAACGGTACCCCATTGATTTTCGTCTTAACCTCCCCACTATCTTGACGTAGGCCTAGTAACTGAAGCTATGGCATATAGTTAGGCCTCCTAATGACCAGTATTAATTCCACTATGATGTACATGTCGCTTACAGGTACCAACTGGAAAGACCTGCCCCAGGCCTCTCCAAAAGCAACACAGCATTATGAGCCTAACACTTCTCTCATCCAGGTGTAAAAACCATCCATCGCATGGAAAACTCATCCTACATTATCTCCATTTCTGCAGAATGGGAAGAATAAGGAGTTGACATACCACTGACAAGTAAAAAGTGCGGTGCGGATAGATGGCAACTTATTAGTCGTGACGAGGTTAAAGTTAGGTCTAATTGGTGTTAAGCTATGGTTAGAGCAAGTTTAGGACTGAGCGTTTTACTTGATTGATTGGCGACACCATTGCACATAGTGTTATTTACCAGTTATATTACTTAATTACATTCACTAGCAACAGAAAGCAAAGCAAACTTGTAGCTTCACGTGGCTCTCGTGATCATAAGCCACAGAACCTTTCTTTTTTATATTTGGAATTTGAACCACTGGATGCAACTCTGAAATTCTAACATGCATTAACCAAGAATCAAAACCCAGTCCAAAATTATAATATGACGACTTTAGGATCTCCGAATGGAGATCTGGGTGTGACCTTGGCTTCTAGGATTAAAGAAGCAGGCCTCTGTACGAAGGGTGGTTGGCCGGTTTACTTACTGTAAGCCCTGAGCTTGTATTTCAGCTTTACTTTACTTATTTTTAGGCCATCTGTAGGCTAAACAAAACAATCGACCAGTAAATGTATAGTCTATTTGTTGAATCTGAAAGCTACTTGTTGCTCCTATAATAGCCACACAAAGACGTGGAACTAATAAAGGTAATGAAAAGAGATTCCTTAGCACATGACTTACAGTACCGGTATTGAATTCTTCTTGGAACACAAGATAATGAACGGAAGTGTGAGTAGGCTAAGAAATGAGTAAGAATTAGCCTAGGCATATCATGAAATGTGAAAATAAAACTGCATAATAAGGCTGTCCCCACCCATCAACATGACTTTTTATCGACTAAATAAATTCCCGAGTATTTACGTTAGGAAGCTAAGAACATTAAAAATTAACACTTATTTACAGTTACTGTAGAAAAATTGAATTGCATTATCTCAGACTACAAAAGTTTAAGAAACAAAATCCACATTTCCCCCACACTTTTCAATATATCGTGTGTTAATTTAATCATTAAAAACATATCATAACCTTTCATCGTTACGATGCAATCACAATGCGACACCACAGGACTGGAGGAATGTGGTGTTAAACATTAAATTCCACACTTCTTAGAATTAAAACACAGTAGTATTAACACTTTCTATTTTCTTGTTATTTATTTTCTTAAAATATCTGATTCTAAAGAGAGCTAGTGTGTTGAAATAGAGTTAAATAAATGACATAAAATATGCATTCATCAATCAGCTGTTTATCATGTGTTTGTCCATAAGTGGTGCTACCTAGCGGCTTACAGGTGTATTGGTGCTCCCCCTTATCAATTGTTTTTTTGAAAATCCATTCTTCCGGTTTTGCCGAAGTGTCCATACTGTATTGGTATCTATAATGTGGCCAGAGGGTAGCTTGGATGTCGAATTTCGTCGTTCCTTTGAACGCTATGAAAGTCAAGGTCTAAACTCCTTGACACTACAGCGCTTTCAAGTAGAGAATGGAGGAACTTGGTGTTGGTGGAAAATCCCGAGATTAATTTTGCCATTGAACACGGCCTACTGAATTCAAATGGGTTCTTTAACATGCCAACAACGTATGACATGAGTATCGTGATTTTTGTCGCCTTCAAAAATCACTTACCATGGCCAGGGGCGAACCTGCATCTAGGGGTTGGTAGTCCGACACTATAACCACTCACCCACCGTGGCAAGCTTGCATTTACTTTAACAAGGTGAAATAGATTAGTTGGTTCCTCTGTTTAGGGGCTGCAACATCACGGTCATGCAGCCCCGTGTACTTTGGATGTGTGTAGAATCTGCCTGATAACCGGTGTTAATTGTGATAGCTGTATTATTGTGTGTTATATGTAATTCAGGTAAGGACTACAGACGGTCAGTTTTAAGTAGTTCCTACTTTTTGTACCAAATGCTACCGTCAACAACACCTAGCTGCAAACTTGGCTATTAGATACCCCCGCAACCAGACGGTGACTATTGGAACTTAATAGCGTTAATGAAATTTTACTTTCACACGAGTGTAGTTAGTGGAAGATTTTTTACATCACATAAATCTATGACCTATGACATGGGCCCACCGGTTTTACTTCCCCTCCGAAGGAAGGCATACTAAGGGATTTTTAACGCTCTTCAAAACTCCGATGACTTCGGCCGGGTTTGAACCCGCGACCTTGGGCATAGAAGCTCAGCATGCTTCCAAATACGCCACCAAAGCCGCCCAATATGAGATAATAGGCATGGAAATACAGCAGTACTATTCCCTAATATGCAGCTATAGTAGACTACACATTGCCTTATGTACATGAATAAGCCATTTCTCATTAATCACACCATTTGTGCGGGGTTAAAAATCGTAAGTATATTTGACTCCAGAATGATGACTTTATATTCCAAATATTGAATACTTTAAATATTGTTTCCTTTCAAAAAGGTAGATGCAACAATTTAAAAATGAAAGAGAACTGTGTGAACAAGACGTCTAAATTACACCCATCACAAAAAACAAAACGATCAGGAAAGTACTGTAATTGTGAGACTAGGTCCGTGAGACATGTGCATATACAGCCCTTTTTGTTATTGATGCATTCTCTACTACGTTATTGTACTCCACAGTACCTTTCGCCTAGATTTACAGTGAGTTAATATTACACTTGATTAACTTCAGAGCCCAGGAGAACTATGTTTTAAACTCACTTAAGGGCAAAGTGAATATACCTTGCGTAATATATTGGCATGTATCTTTCTATAACATGTAAATACACCTCTCGGGAAACGCCGGGTAAAATAGCTAGTATAATATAAAATGAAAGACATGAAGTAATAAAGTATAATATAATAAGAAGATTGAAACCTTAAATATGATGTACTGTTAATGTTGTACCGGTTTCGGTCACATTGCGACCTTCCCCAGTGCAAATTATAATAAGAAAAGGTGCAAGAACTTACATTCAACAAATTTACCAAAGCAGAAGTTGTTACCAAAAAAATAATTCTAAAAATATTAAATCGTCTAAAAGTTAAAAGCAACCCATTAAAATAAAAATAAAACAGATCTGTTACAAAAAGAGACAGTCAGTCTGAAAGACTGGACTTTATATCATTTTAGATGCTACAAATGCGTCACGCTCGCCGTGCGTTGCCGTCTCGTAACGCCAGAGCTCACCAGTGAACTCAGTACACATGCACCAAGCGGTACTATGACGTCACACACCTCAGTGCATTCTTGGTACAATTCGTGACGTTGCCGTAATGTAACGACGAAGTCGACTAGATCATTTAAAATGATACAAATATATTAAATACAAAACCAGCTTGAAGTAGGAGAGATGTGGATTTTAATACTGTATATGTAGAATTTGTTAGGTTAGGATTGAGTTAATATATGGGTACGAATATGCATAATAATGAAGTAACTATGGAATATAATCATTGGAAATAAGTAATCCAAGGTATGGTATAGATAGGCAAGGAATGTTTGGGGTAACTGTTTTGCTAAGAATACCTAGCTTAAGTGTAACTTTAATAACTAGGAAACAGGCCTATCCACATAAAATACATTGCTGATGCTGGTTTTGGTTTTGTGATAGATAATTTCATGAATTCAGCGACTGGATTATAATTTCCATAAAAACAGTCTAATTGAGAGAGATATTTAGATCCCAGTTTACACGAACTCCCCCTCTCTCTCTTTATTCGTTTAGTCGATTCCGACTCTCCGTGACTCCATGTACTAGACTACGCCAATTTCTTCTGTCCTGCACTGCCTCTCGAAGATTTTCCAAGCTGGAATTTAGTGCTTCTGTGATGCCATCCATCCATCTCATTCTTTGCCTCCCTCTTCTTCTTGATCCTTCTATCTTCCCCAGTATTAAGGTCTTCTCTAATGAATTATGTGCTCTCATGATGTGTCCAAAGTAGCTCAGTTTTTGTTTCAGGATTAAGCCCTCCAAAGAACACTCTGGTTTAATTTGCTGTAAAACTGATTTATTTGTTCTCTTCGCAATCCATGGAACTCGAAGAACGTTTCTCCAACATCATAATTCGAAAGAATCTATTCTACGGCGTTCAGCTTTCCTTATGGTCCAGGTCTCACATCCGTACATCACAACTGGAAAAACCATAGCCCTTACTATACGGATCTTTGTTGTTAATGTTATGTCTCTACTCCTTAAGTTATTGCCCAGATGAAAATGCCCGTCTACCAAGTAGCAATCGTCTTTTGATTTCATGGGTGCAGTCACCAAAATCAGAAATCCGTGAGCCAAGATAGTTAAAAACAGAGACTGTCTCCATTTATCCTCCTCCTACACGCCATGACTTGACAGTTGTAGTTTTTGTTTTCTTGACATTCAACGAACTGCATCGTTGTAAATACTGCAAAGCCTCCATAGGAGTATACTTCCTGCGCATGTTGGCTGACCGGTGGGAAACCCCAGTCTAGCGTAATCATATCTGAATAGCTTCCAGCAGCCACAGATAGGCCTCTCACAGAGTCACCTTCATTAGTCGCGCATTGATGGATCAAGAACACAGCATTTTGAAATAAAATTGGAAAGTATTGAGGAAAAAGTATGCTAACGAGCAAGAAAAAATCCATGATTTCTTATAGAAAGTCATCTTACTCATCGTAACATTGTTTGCACATCCCGGAGTAATTTTCAGTTCTTACCTTCTTATCTCTCCTCATTCTCACTTCGTTAATGTACCGTGTCTGGCCAGGTTATTATAATTGTCCCGTGGCGTAGCCGTGCACCATGGCCGCGAGGGCAGCTGTAACAAGTCCGGAGGTCGTAGGTTAAAATTTCGGCGCTGACAGAGACTAATCTGAGTGTGGGTTTTCCACACTCTCTCCAGGCAAATGCAGGGATGGTACCTTACTTTAAGTCCCGGTGCACCTACCTCATCTCTTTCGCTAATAACAGTTGCACACACTACTACAGTCATCACATAATACAGGTTATCAGACAAGTTGATCACACTCCCAACTACACGGGGCTGATGAGAAGATGACCCAAGTCCCTCAATAAATTAACAAGAAACATCAATTATTATGACCATTCATAGATTTCTTGAATTCCTTTGCCACTGCCTTTTGTGAAGTCGTTTTACTATGGTAGTTGACATAACCCATCTTTCACGAGTTCATCGAGTTTTTGTTGTTGTTGTTGTTGTTATTATTTTTAGGGGCTTTGTGACATCGTGGTCATTTAGACTCGGATACTTGGGTGTGTTAAGAATTTGTCAGATAAATCTGTGTCACTCTGATGTTTGTAGTAGTGCGTATACTTGTAATGCAGATAGGATTTGGGTAGGAAGCAGCCGTGGTCTTAAATTAGGCACCAACCCGGAATTTTCCTGGAGTAGAAGTGAGAAACCACGGAAAACCACTTCCAGGATCACTGAGGTAGGAATCAAATCATCTTTTCTCAGTTTTCCTTATTATTGTTCCTGTGAGCTTTTACCAACATGACACATTATGGCAGACCTTCTAACATCGATAGCCACACAGAAAAGTGGGCATCAGACTGGTAGGCCTTCAAAGTCACAAATAACTTGGAGGCTTGCTCTTTATCAAGATCTTTGTGCTTTGTTGATGTATGCACTCCCATTCTCGTCCAATCGTCTGCCAGAGTTTTTATGTACATTCTTAATGATGACCGGTAGTGTTGATATCAGGAATGTGTGCAGGCCAAACTAGATCTTGAATTCTGAATTTACATATTAAGCCGATAAAGGAAACTGGGAGCTCAAATAGGCTCCTAGATATGTTAACTCTGTTTTAATATGGACAATGATCTCAAAGAAATCGTGTAACTTAGTTCTCTTAAGAGCTAAAATGCCTGCATTATTTCATTGGTTCCCTGCAAAATTCACACCACAAGTCCTTACCAACTGAACTGTCAATTCATTTTCAGTGCTAGAATCATTGTGGTAATGAGCCTATGTACGATTTGTCATATAGTCTGTGTTTCTGTGGTGTTTCTGAGACTAGAATTGGGAAGGAGGCGGCCGTAACCTTCATATAGGAACCATCCCGGCATGTTCCTGGAATAGAAGTAGGAAACCACGGAAAATCACTTCTAGGATGGCTGAGATTTGGATTGAACTCATGCCTTCTCATGTTTGCCTCACGAGACTGAGTGTGCTCTAATCCAACCCTCAGACCAGAATAAAAATGTATTGACAAGGGTTGAAATCTAACCCAGAACCTTTGGGACTTGAGTCTTAATACGAACCTTGAGACTACAGAAGACGGCACTAAAATACTTTCTCCGTGCGAGCTTATTTGCTGAAAATCCTTTGTATTTGAAGTGATACACGGACATTGGCTGTGCTGGAGAATTCAGCAACAACTTCTGTTGGCATTACAAGCAAGACTCCAGAAATAGTTAATGTTCAGCATACGTGACGAGTAAGTCAACATGATCACAAATATAACCGATGGATCATACTATTCTGTGCTACATGGTGACATAGTAAACACCGCCTCGTGGAATAGGGGCTCTAACCCCTGGTGCCCCAGTTTGATACCTGGCTCTGACAAGAATTCTAGTCTGTGGATAGGAACGGCGTGCAAGCAGCCTCGTAAGGTAAATCTAAGAAGAGGTAGGTTCAAGATTCTCACCTCAGCCATCTTAGAAGTGGGATTTCACAATTGAGTCGTCCAGTTGCAAACTCGTTGAATCCTCTTGATAAAAGGGTCATGTCGTAAAATGATGTATTTAATTATTTTATTTTACTTTATTTAATTTTACTTTATTGTATTTATTTTGGTTTTCTTTGCTTAATTTATTTTAATTTTGTTTTATTTTAAATTGTTTTTTTAATTTTTGTATCGTTTCTTGTATTGTTTTATTTTATTATATTTCATTTTGCTTTTATTTTCATTTTGTTTTGTTTATTTTTTATTTTATTTATTTTTGTTTTATTTTGATTTTCCAGAAAACAAACACAAAACCAAAAAAATACACGAAGCAAAAAGCAAAATTCAAAAACAAAACAAAAAGCAACATTCAAAAAAGCAAAAGCAGAAAACAAACACAAAACCAAAACCAAACAAGAAAAGCAAAAAGTAAAATTCAAAAGCAAAATCAAAAACAAAACAAAAACCAAAAACACCAAGCAAAAAGTAGAAAACAACAAACACAAAAGATACGTGAGGCAAAGTCCAGAGAAACGTTTCTCATGAAAATGATTCTTCTTCACAAGTGGATTAAACGAGTTTTGCAACTGGACGACTCATTTGTACTCCAGGAAAATGCCTGGATGGTTCCTAACGTAAGGTGGCGCTAACCGAATAGTTGAACGGTACACTTCAATTTCTTAAAATGCTTCTAACACCCAAAATACGGAATCAATTCTTATAAAAATGTATCAACATGGTAAGTTACTGAAAAAGCAACATCCTTCACTGTTACCAACATTACAATTGAATCAGTCATTTAAGAAATGGTTCATTGATAAAAAGAGAGAACTTACAGGAGAGCGAAAGACCTTTTGTCCCTTACTATGTAATTATTACTTATCAATCAACTGTTTCTCTACATTGTTGTACTGGAGGGGTTTAATATTTCTGATGTGTAAACTTTCATTATATTTGATTAAATACAGAGAATTTTAACGTAAAAATCATGGAGTTGAGCCCTTTCAAAACTGACTAAACTGAAATCTAGTATGATCGGTATCGATTTGGCATGTGTTACAATTTTACACCGACGAAAATGGAAATTGCAACGCCATGAAGGCATTAGTCGTTTGTGTTGATTTTCAAGATATGGAACGATGCCATGTAGGTATGTAAACGATCAAAGTTTCAGACCCATTGGATTGTTGCTACAGGTCTCCCCACGTGATTGGTCACGGAGGAATCAACTCCAGTATACGGACTCTGGTGTAGCGTAGTTGACGTGCGTCTGTGCAGTGAAGTGTTCCCTGTCAAACATGCCTCGACGACAGAGAAGAGCACGCTATCAACAACTGTCGCCGTTTGAGAGGGTTCGGGTAATTGGGCTGTGTGAGGCTGGATTATCGCTAAGGATTGTCGCTGTACGTGTTGACCGACAGGCATCTTCGGTACAACGTGTATGGCAGCAGTGGTCAACCTGGCACAGGCCCAGCGTGACAGACAACTGTGAGAGAGGATCGCCGCATCATTCGGATGGCCCGGATGGAACCCCATGCAACAGCAGCGCAAATTCGAGAAGCTGTGGCACCCCACGTTACACAACAAAGAGTTGGTAATTGCCTGCGTGCAGCTGGCTTACGATCCCGTGTCCCTGCAGGTGTTCCATTGACCCCACAACAGCGACGTGTAAGGCTGGCCTGGTGTCGAGAACGATCTACGTGGGTCGACAAATGGCATAGGGTCGTCTTTAGTGATGAATCGCGCTTCTGTCTTGCTCGCAGTGATCGCCTGATTCGTGTGCGCCGACGTACCGGGGAGAGGGGCCACCCAGACCTTATTGTCGAGAGACACACAGAGCCAACACCAAGCATTATGGTCTGGGGAGCTCTTGGCTTTAATGTGAAAACACAATTAGTGCTTGTTGAGGGCACTATGACTGATCGACAGTACGTTGATAGGGTACTCAATCCAGTGGTTGTCACTATGATGGCGAACATTGTTAATGGGATGTTTCAGCAGGACAATGCCCGGGTTCACACTGAATGCATTTCCAGGGAAGCTCTCCACGACATCTCAACCTTAGAATGGCCCGCCAGATCCCCGGACCTTAGTCCTACTGAGCATGTGTGGGACATGATGGGTCGACAACTGGCCAACCGTCCTCAGCCACCCACAACTCCGGAATAACTGACCCGTGCAATGCAGCAAGCATGGGCCACAATTCCTCAGGAAGCGATCCAGGGCCTTATTCTCTCCATTCCTCGCCGAATCCATCAATATATTGCAGCTCGTGGTGGGCACATCCTGTATTGATTGTTGTCCAAACTTGCGGTCAGAGGGAGCTGAAAGTGTAATCATCGAATCACAACCGAACTCTCGTACTGCATGTCCAATTGCAGCAATGTAGCTCCACTCCTTCTGGGTGTTGCAATTTCCACTTTCTTCAGTGTATTAAATAAGAATACACAAAAAATAGTTCAAGACATTCAACAAAATAATGTTATCATTGAATTAACTTCAATGTCAGACTTCCAATATAGATTGTTCAATGGGTTCACCCATGAGACTCCGCACTGCATGTAGGCCAGGTTAAAATTTCTTCGTAGACGCCTTTGTGCTCTTCTGGGATATAGCACATAATTCGCTTCAAATCTTAAATCTTTTTGCTATTTAGTTTAGTTTAGAAACGTCTCCACTCCAGGAGTTGAACAGTTTCAAAAATGAACGCTATGAGCGTCCCCTTAATTCTCCAGTACAATATTGCGGAATTGAGCCCATGTCATAGTAAACCATGTAGGAACATACATACGTAAAGAACTCATTTTGTGAAAAAAAAATGGAATTGAGGCCTTTCTTAAATGACTGATTCAATTAAATTATTAAAAACAAAATATTAAGCAAAAGGTACGAGTACATTTATGACCTAACTACAAGTTAAAGATAGGAAACAAAATACAATTAAAGAAGACTTCATAGCTTGCAATCTACGATCATGGTTCTAGTTCTTCCAAATTAATTTTTTAAAGAAAAAAGAGACTATTTTTAAGTAATAGGCCTACATGTTTCACAAGCCACAGTCATTCTTCTAGATCAGATTAACACACACATTTATAAAATGATATCGTGAACATTTCAAGTACTTTGTAAGATAATCTACATGCATAGAAATAAAAATAAAAGTGGTGACTTCGGCGGCGTAGTCAGTAGCTTGCTGAACTGCTGTGCCCAAGATCGCGGGCTCATATCCGGCCGAAGTCGTCGGATTTTTAAGTGCATTAAAATTTTTCAGTATGCCTTCCTTCGGAGGGGAAGTAAAGCCGGTGGGCTCATGTAATAGATTTCTGGCACGTAAAAGAACCTACCACTGCAATTGGCGGTGTGTAGTAAAATTAGTAGGTTATATTTGGCTATTTAGAAACGCTATATCAAGTTCCAACGTTCGCCGCTAGGTATTAGTGACAGCAGCATCTGGTAGTCAAAGTAGGAACTATTTGAATTTGAACGTGTTGGGAGCCCTCGGGCGTTTAATCAAACAAATACCCAGCTATGGCCTTTGGCTGCAATTCATAGATAATAAAAATAAAAGTTGTGGGAAATGACTGTCAAAGAATTGTCTGCAAAGGAATGAAGAATTGGTAGACGTTTGCCAGATTTGACAAATTTCGAAAGCCCAAATTTGGAAATTAATATTTTTGCTCCCAACAAACTTTCTATGATAGTTCAATATGTTGAAACCCCTTAACATGAAAAAGGAGAAAAATGATGTTTTCACCAAAACCTAAGCCGCCTTTATTACAACTCGAGTTTGAATTACAACAACAGTTCCATAGACACCTCAATAACACAAACTATCACTCAAATCATTCACTCACACACACACAAAGTACACTTAGCTAAATCATCACCATGTCACAAATCAATAGTTTTAACAACAAATTGTATATCCGCCTTAGTCAATACATAAACGAAAATAAATTATAATTACACTTGCTCCTGGTACATGTTTCAGGGATTAATAGCATCCCCTTCATCAGCCAAGACAAATATCCGAAGAAAGATATAAAATAGCGTAGCACTCAAAAAAAAAAAACAAATGGCTATTTAACTTAATATGGTGCACCATATAAGTAGGTCACAGAAAAATGTTGAGCAAAACTAAACAAAATATATGAAACAGCGATGATAAAAAAATATATGAAACAGCGATGATATTCAGCCATCAAAACACAGAGAATCAATGGACAGTTCATTCGTGAATCCGTTCCAAAACACAGGTCGAAGCTTGAATTGGCAAAAATCACAATACTTCACCATATGAACACAACCAGTGTTTTGGAGCGGATTCACGAATGAACTGTTCACTGATTCTCTGTGTTTTGATGGCTGAATATCATCGCTGTTTCATATATTATTATTTTTTTTTTTTAGTTTTGCTCAACATTTTTCTGTGACCTACTTATATGGTGCACCATATTAAGTTAAATATCCATTTGTTTTTTTTGAGTGCTACGCTATTTTATATCTTTCTTCGGATATTTGTCTTGGCTGATGAAGGGGATAAAAGCTATTAATCCCTGAAACATGTACCAGGAGCAAGTGTAATTATAATTTATTTTCGTTTATGTATTGACTAAGGCGGATATACAATTTGTTGTTAAAACTATTTAGTACATCAATATGGAACCATCATGGAAACTAGTTTAAATAATAGAATGTCACAAATCTGCAATTAAATCACCAACAACGGTGTAATATACTTGCAGAAAATCGATTATATCTATAAAAAATAAAAAACATTGGCTGCCTTCTGCGATCTCGGGATACGTATTGAGACTCCGGTCCTGAATTCGAATCATGGCACTGTCAAGAAATTTAACCTGGACTGAGGGTCAGAATGGGGTAACACTCAGCCTCGTGAAGCAGAACTAGGAAGATTCACACGTGAACAATTCTTGAACTGGTTTTCCATAGTTTCCTCCCACTTCTGCTCCAGGCAAATGCTGAGATAGTACCTAACTTAAGGCCAATCGTAGCCTCATTTATAAATACACAATCTACTACAGACACCTTGACAAAAAGAAATCTGCACCCATTCAAGCACAAGGGGCTGATGGCTTCGATGCCCAAGCTCCTGAATGAGAAGAATAAGAGATTTTGATAGCAATCAACATTTGATTCAGTGTAGTTTTTGGTTTGGGGTTGTCAACACTGGACACTTGAAACCTATCTCTTTATGTATCGTTGTTGATTTATGGGGGGGGGGGGGGCTTTGCAACATCGTGGTCATGCAGTCCCTTGTACTTGGATGTGTGTGGAATTTGTCTGATAACCTGTGGTACTGTGATGGCTGTATTAGTGTGTGTGGTTGTAATTCAGATGAGGATTGGGAAGGAGACGGCCGTGGCCTTCATTTGGGAACCATCCCGCCTGGAGTAGAAGTGGGAAACCACGGAAGACCACTTCTAGGATGGCTGAGGTAGGAATCGAACCTGCCTGTTCTCACTTTTGCTTCACGAAGCTGAGATAGTGTTTGTTAAGGAAAAGTGCCTCGCACTTGACATGCGGGTACAGTACAACCCGCATAGCACCTTAACACACCGAGCGTGAACACAATCCCATCACCAAAGCGAGCCATCTGCTAGGATTTGTTCTAGATATTAATATTTGGCAAAACCAATAAAAAATAAAATAAACTATTAATTTGGGCTTAGTGAGACTGGTCTTGTTCGTGAATCTATGTCTACTAATCGTGTATTTTCCTGTATTTCTCAGTACCAACAATTGTAGAGTATAGCTTAGTAGTTTCGGAGAGCTTGGACGATACAAATCTCAATACGCCTATACTAGTGCCTTATTTTGTTTCCTCATTGTTATGGACATCTTCCTTCCGATCTATCCGGAAGGAAGCAGTGGTACTCTGTCGACTCCGGATCGGTCATGGGATTGCTACGCACTCCCACTTGCTAAAGAGAGAAGCCCCCCACACTGTGTGTAATTGCGGCGCCCACTTTACCGTGGCACACTCTCTCTTGGAGTGTGTGGACCTGGCCGATCTGCGAAGGATTCTTAACTGGCTAACACCCTCTCCCTTGTTCTGCGTGATGACGGGCCGTCAGTGGAACTCGTCATCCGGTTCATGAGGAAGAGAGGTTACCTTTTAAAGTTTTAAATTAATTTAAGACTTTTAGTTTTGGTTCAATCTGTTTTATGTTTTTACTGTGTACATAAACTATCTATTTCTTACTGTACAAACTGCCTTATTTGTTTTATTGCTTTTTATTATCCACGTTATTTTTTCTTTTATCCACATAAGACATTATTGTTAGGGTTCACTGTTTGTTTTATATAGACCATTTCCGTTCTCATCCAGGGCAATGGGCTGTTTTTATCTTCATGCTCTCATTTCAAAACATTTCATTTCATAAGGGGCCAATAACCTAGATGTTGGCCCCTTAAAACTAGAACGATCATCATCATCATCATCATCATCATTTCCTCATTGTTGTTAGCAACTTGCACAAATCTTCTTACATGAAGCAAGTTGGGAAAGGATTCCCCTCCCCCCTTCCACTACCACTCACGTTAATAATATTTATTTTACGTCCCTTTTAACTGCTGCGGCTTTTAGAGACGTCAGGGTGCCACAATGTTGCCCCGATGGGGTTCCTTAACGTGCCAGTAAGTCTACTGCCACGGCTCCCTCACATTTACGCACCTGCAAATACCAGGTGACTGCAGCAGGATTCGATCCTGCACCCTTGGGCATAGCAAGCAAGAACGTTACCGCTGAGCCACGCAGCCAGCCACCTCTCATGTTGCACGGTGATACACATGGAGTGACCTGAAGTCACGAGAAGGATAGTCCCATGAGAAAATGTGCCGTGAATGACTCCTGAGCGTTGCGGCTACAATGCGGTGAAGCAGAGCGGTCTGTCACAAACACGAGTGTAGCGAAGGTGGCAACAAGTCGCGAGTTAACAGACTTTGAACGTGGGATCATCATCGGCGCACGGCGTATGGGTCATAGAGTTTCGGAGATTACACGCGAATTTGGGTTTTGAGATCAACAGTGTCGAGGGTGGATCTTCACAGAGATAATGTTACCATCCACGTTAACCGCCGCAAGAGACGACCACAGGTGTTTAACAAACGGACATCACGTCACCTCAGCAGAACCATACGGGGCGATCGAATGGCTACAGTGAGTCAGATCACCGCCCAGTTGAATGTTGGGAGTCAGGAACCCATTTCTACCAGGACTGTAAGGAGGCACCTGCACCGCATAGGCTTCACTAGCCGACATTTTCTCACGGGACTATCCTTCCCTGACTTTTGGCCACTCAGTGTATTATTTTTATATAATATTTGCAAATGGGGGTAATTCCCCAGTGGCAAATTCTACGAAAACAGAAAATCACATAGGGCAGATGACCTCGTAGTTCCGTCCCCTTAGAACCACAATAACTGACAGAAAATTACCAACAGTAACATCAAACACAATATACACAATTCGCAATTTAGGAATTATAGTTATTTATTTATTTATTTATTTATTTATTTATTTATTTATTTATGGTATGGCTTTTAGTGCCGGGAGTGTCTGAGGACATGTTCGGCTCGCCTGAGTCTGTAGCTGCTTCCAGCGGACACCCTAAAGGGTGAGCTACAAGTTCCGTTCAATTTCAAGTTGTTCCAACTTTCGCCACCAGATATCAATGATACCTAGTGGTGAACGTTGGAACTTTGATAGAGCGTTCTGACGAAATCTAACCTAACAAATTTTGCTTTACACAAGTTTAGTCTGTGAAAGGATCTTTTACATGCCATAAATCTATGACATGGGACCGCCGGCTTTACTTCCCCTCCGAAGGAAGGCATACTGAAGGATTTTTAACGCTCTTAAAAATCCGACGACTTCGGCCGGGTTTGAACCCGCTATCTTGGAATTATAGTAATTGCATCGTAGTATTTACACAAAATTTCAATCTTCTCTTAAACACATCAATATGCTTGGGGAAAGGCTCTAAGGCTGAGGCAGGTAATGAGTTCCAATTATCAATACCACGGTTAATCGAAGAATATTTCCCATATTGTACGCTGTGGTCGGACCTTGACTTTATGTGGATGTTCTGCCCTGCTCAGGTAGGTGGGATTTCCCAGACGGTTGTTTAGTTCTCCCCAAGTTGGCCGATTAGTGTAAATATTAAACATAGCGTTTAGTCTGGATTTAGTCCTCCTTGTTTTAAGGTGCGGAACAGCGAGCTCATGTGCCCCATATACTAAATGGAGAACAATCACACTTAGTTTATTCTGTGATACATGATTTGTTGTGGTGTTCCCTATTGAAAGGTGAACACTAACATGTTGAAACAATTGATGCAAGAAGTGACAACTACAGTAGTCTACCTTTAAATCGAGAGGGACATCTGTTGTCGAGACGCTTGCTGCGCTCAAGGTTGCAGGAACGAATCCTGGCGCAGTCAGAAGCCGTGTCAGTAGATTTACGTTAAAGATCCCTTTTGGGACAAAATTCCCGCACCCCGGTGGCCCTAAAATCCGCAGTAGTTAAAAGGGACGTAAAACCAATAAACATATTTTTACGACGTTATTCCCAACTAAGGAGCGTGTTTGAACCTATTTCACAGATACGTTTGAATTAACTTCCTTCTGTTCACAAAATCTCTTCATTCTCTCCCTATGATTTTTCTTCCTTTTGGCTCTTATTCGGGGGTTAAAACTAATAACATTCTTCTTCTTCTTCTTCTTCTTCTCTCGATTCGGCCATCTAAGGACCACGTCATTTCAACTGTTTCTTGTTGCATCGAGCTTTAACATCCTCCCAGTACTTTCGCACTATTATTATATTTGTTTTATACAGTACATATAACACATTGCTGGTACATCACAACATAACTATACGTAAAGCCCTGCGCGGATATCCGCAAAATTTTTCGCTGTGCGGATAGCGGATAAGCTGCGGATAATGTTCGGAGTAAATTTACGGATAGTTTTCAGAGAAGTTTCAATCCGCATTTGTTAAATATCATTACTCTAACCCGGATGTTTATCACATATATTTTTCCGTTATGATTTTTTCATGACAAATGTAAGATGATGTTTAAGCTAATATCATTCAAATTATCTAATTAAGCATAATTAACACTCCGAACTGAAATTCTGGCTTTATAGCATTCATTTTAAACACACCACATGACACACAAAACCTAGGGGAACTCTTTTCTCCTCAAATGTCTAAATGTGTTGCTTTAATACTTAAGGCTATTAACATATTACTGCAATGCCAGTAGATTCGGATAACGAACGTGCGGATGCGGGGCGGTTGCGGATAACGATTTGTTTATCCGCGCAGGGCTCTAACTATACGGGCTTCAGCGAACCAAAGTAGCCACTTCTAAGCTGGAAAGTCGCTACCCATGAACTTCGGAACGATTCGGGTTGTTGAAAGAACTACTGCATTCTGAATTAGTTTGTACAGTTGCGTATCCAGATGCAGTTCTTTAAGGCATTGGAACAAGATACTAGGGATCACGCCCGTACTTGAGACAATGATAGTTATGGTCTTAACCCGTTCTACCTGTCATTGCCTTTTGATAGGGTCGACCCACTCGCTATACTTACTGATCTTTTCCATGTGTTTTGACTGTAGATTCTTGTTGTTACGAATCGCAACATCAATCAATGTAGTTTGCTTCATTTTATTGCTGACAACCACCAGATCCGGCCTGTTGTGTGATACCGATTCAGTCAGAATAGTTCAGTCCCCATTATTATTATTATTATTATTATTATTATTATTATTATTATGTTGTAGAAAGAAAAGAAACCGATACCGAACCCTCATAATTAATTAGGTGGGACTGAACTGCATTATTATGGGGATGAAAATGCGCTGACTGGGGATCTGTAGGCAGTCACAATTATACTATATCTAGGTACGGAGTGTGGATGTCACACTGCGTTTGACATGGTTGTTAATTGTTGTAAACGATTTATTTTAAAAGCTTGTCAGCCCCACAGTTGTGTGTGTGTGTTGGATTTGTCTGACAACCCCTTCTTCTGTGGTGTCTGCAGAATAGTATATACAGTAGTTGTAACTATTACGGTCAGAGGGATTGGAAATAAGGTACCATCCTAGCAGTTGCTTGGAATGAGTGTTTAGGGTCAATCTCAGAATTTAACGCACACAGCTACGTCGCGGGGTCAGTTCTCATGGACTTGAGACTTTAATGAAGGCCAGATGTAAACACCGACAGCCATCTGTGGTGGTCAAAGTGCTGTCCTGAGTTACTCTACATGTGTTTGAACACTTCTTCTCAGATAACAGTTGAAGAACATCTAGATGGGAAACGATTTGGTTACGATGAACAACAATACAGCGGTTCTCCGTTGACTCCAGGACAAAGGAACGAATTTCTATAATCAGGGACTTGAAACATTGCTAGAATGCTCTGGCCATTATGAGAAAATTGAAAAATAGTTAGGGTGTGTCTGTATTCCTTTGCATTGTATTGTACTGTTAATCTACCTGCTATAATGTTTGAATTCCCTACATACTTCAGTAGTTTTCGTATCCCTTGATAAGACAGACAGGGTTACAGAGATTAACTGGATTAAATAAGTTATAATCGTCAACGCAAATCATTTTGTGCACATATTTCATAAAATAAAATTAAAAACAATCAAAGCAGATTTTTGAAAATCATCGGATGATCGCTTACAATAGTAAGTAGTATTAATGTTGAAAAAAATTCCGAGCAGCAAAGTAGGGGTCCCCATCTTAGCAGGGACGTAAAATTGAGCAATTCCCTCAATTGTGGCAAACGCTGAAGGGCTCAAGGGCCCGAAAAGGTTTCAAATTGTGAGTCTTAGAGAGCTTAATCAAACTAAAAGAACAAATTTCGAATATCACTTCCGGCTTGGATGAAGTTCCGGAAAACAGCCTGTTTCCTTACTCGTTTTCGTTTGGAATCAAATCCTAGCCAAATTAACTTATTTCATTAACGCGTTCCTTGGTTCAGTACCCTCAAGTGGTCTTTTTTTTATTTTGAAAAATCTTCACACCGGAAGTACTGTAGTTACAAGGGCTTAAGTGAAACTTGACATTGACTCGCACTGGTGTTCGTGGTGGTAGAAAATTCTAAATGCTAATCTAATATACCGGATATGGTTGAGTTTCATTGACTCACACTAACACTCGTAGTGGTAGAAAAGGCAAACTGCTAATCTAATCGACCGGATATTGTTGAGTGTCTGGCGAACAATCATTAATCTACTGCGTGTCATCCACCAGCACCTCGCAAAAAAGTTTAGTGTGTCCTTGACGTTTGGAAAACTGGAGAATACAAGGAAAATTAATTACAAATGCACCAAAAAAGGAACAGTGTTCATGGATGGTCTAGTCTATAACATTAAAGGATGTTTTCAACATTGAGTTCATGTGGCGAATCTCTCATGTAAGACGATAGGAGGTAGCGAGTACCGTACACGTTGGAATGGACAGCCCTGACCACCCAACCATTGAAGGCCGGTGGGAAGGAGCCACATGATCCAGTCAGCATAAACGTCCCGCCTCGTTACAACTCTGAGTGCCGCAGGGATGTCCAGCTCCGCCAGCCATCATGCCAGGATGTCAGGTACGATTTCGAAGCCTTGCAGTTCAATCTGGCAACTGATTTTCCGCACGATGTCCTCTTATAATACAACAATTGCGTCCACAAAGTTTTAAGATAAGTCTTATCTGTCTTACCTGATACTTCCCTTGTAAGGTAACTGTCAGAAATATGTCCACGCTAATTCCAGATAGACCACCAGCTCAAAAACATAGTCGTGTTAATAGAAGGCTCCTGGCTGTGTTCAAATGGCAAAGTCCGTCGAACCACAGACCGTGAAGAGACTTGGTCTACGAAGCGACTGATGCCAAGCCAAATGACATTGACACATTATGTATTGTTGGTAGTCGATCCACGTGTAGCAGCATGACGTTATACTGATACTGTTGATTGGAGCAAAATGCTTGCCGCCACATATAACACAATAACTTATGTAAGATGACTAAAACAACGCCACATGGGATTGAATAAATCATCTTCACGCAGTATAAAACCAATTTGTGGACAGCGAGGGGGTGGAATTACTTTTGTTTATTTGACCACCCACGGAAACGGATGTGATTATAGTCAATCGAGAGCAATAATTGCATTCTGAAATGGAATTGACAAGTACTTAAATATTATTTTTTCTGGGACATATCCCAAGGTGTGGGGTTCTTTTAATATATGAATTAGTGCTTTATTCTCTCGCTATTGAAACGTTGCGCCATGAAGCTAAACGTACACCTACAAGTTGAATGCTCCATCCCAATTAATTTTGCATTCCTCAGATAAAGTTTCTTCTCTATAGATATTCTCGTATCCGATCGTGTTTGTTGGCCAACGCGTCGAAAGAAGACACATTAAAAAATGGTTTTAATGACTTCAGTGGCATAGTTCCACTGCTATGCCCAAGAACGCGGCTTCAAACCCGACCAAAGTCGTTGGATTTTTTAAGAGCGTAAGAATCCTTCAGTATGCCTTCCTTCGGAGGGGAAGTAATGACGGCAGGCTCATGTCATAGATTTACGGCATGTAAAAGAACCTACCACTACAAATCGTAGGTTATGAAACAAATGTTATAGACCCAATGAGTTCACAGAGCTAATTATTACGATGTGCCCAGTAGCTAAATGAAACACCAAGGAACCATCCAATCAATATTTACAAAACTTTCGAAAAAGCAGGCTTTCAATAAATCAACTATGGGGTACTGTAGCACGCACCGCTGGGCAATAATCCCTCTAAAAATGAACACCTTTCATTTCAATGTTACTGAATGTGGGGAGGGATATGTGTTAGCTAAGATCTCTAAGTTTAGAAACAAGCACACTAACAAAACGAATATGCACCAGCTCACAAATGACCCCCGCACCACCACTCTCGAGTTAAGACCACACATTCTCCTTTCTATTCCAAGCCTAAATTGCAAAGATACAGTACACTATACTAAAGATACCATAATAACACTGGTTATCAGACGAACTCTACACATGCCCATGTACACGGGGCTGATGATGCGATTTCCAAGCTCCAAAGTGAAAATATGAAACATAATGGTTTTGAAATTCCTTTTTATCTAAACGATGTATTCTGTTCATAATAGCCCTTTCATGTACGACAGTTTGCCCAGACTGAGTTATGAACGAGGTACAGTACAATGGATATTACGTATGGAGTAAGATTCCGGAGACCTTGTTGTTTCAATGGCTGAGAGGAAAATCCACGGTGATGACGTCTTGAGGTGCGGCTGGTCTCAGTGCGATTTGAGATAAACAGATGAATATGTCGACCTTGGAGCCATGAGAATACTCGGTAGGTTCCATGTCTGGTGGCTACCAGCACTTCTAACGGAGCAGAACGAGCTATTGCAAATATACTAGCAGACCTATCCATTGAACATTTCATGTAGGCCCTTTGTCGGAGCAATGCAGGTCATAGATATCATTTCTGCCCATTCAGACCAATCCCCGGAGGGGTTTCCTTCATTCGTTTAGGAGGTTGGTCACAGTGATCATCAATCCCATGAAGAAGTTGGAATTCGACTCATAACCTGTGCATCTGTAGTAGTTCGTGTGGTTATAATTAGGCTAGTGTTGGAAAACAAAGAATATTTTACTTTTACGTGATGGTTAATGTCGCCATCATGAGCCACGGAAACTCAATTTTTACGTGGAATCAGAACCAAAGTACGTGATATTTCACTTAAAAAATCCACATCCATTGACTAGGAATCGAACACGGTCCACCTAGGTGAGAGGCAAGCAGCTTGACCACTGCACCACCACGCCCTCCTATGAGGAGGTGGCCATAGTCTTAAGTGTGATATCATGCCTGGACATGTCTGGAGTACAATAGGGGGAAACTACGGAAAACCACTTCTGGGATGGCTGAGGTGGGAATCAAACCCACATTTCTTACGTTTTGTCCATCTATGCTGAGTGTACTCTGTTCCAACTCTCCAAACAGAATTACATCTCTGGACATAGTCAGAGTCAGGAATTCAATTCAGGATTTTAGGGTGCAGAAGTCTGAATGCGAACCACGAGGCTTGGTGTCACGCAGAATAGATCGCATTGTTTTCAGGTTTAATGAACTGCGCCTGCAGTTCTAGCTAACCCGCATAGCCTAAGGGTATGAAGGGTGGCTAACCTACTGGTGCGAGTGACATCTAGTTTCGTTAGTAGAAAGTACCCTTAAAATAAAACTAGGCTATAAATTAGGAATTAAAAAAGGTGAGGGGGTTAACAGGGAACCTTAATCCCGCAGGAGCACAATTGTGCAATCTGTATCCTCCTCTTGACATCGCAATGCCAGGTGTGAGAACGAACGGCTTGCTCATTCACCTAGAGGTGACATGTCCTGACATGCATGTCCCAGTTCTAATGAATGTGTCTCAATGAAAACTGGAAGAAGTCGCAAATTGACTATCAATCACTTCAAATCGATCGTGGACTGAGGAGATAGTATTGTGAACATTTCCAGCTAATAATATACTGTATATGATGGAATGAACCCTTAACAAAATAACTTTGAAAATAAATGTCCAGGTAAGTATGATTCAATCTGTAACTTCTTTTTTAAAATTAATTTTGCCAGCTGGCGTGGGTCAGCGGTAATGTGTTGGTCTTGAAAATGGTCTCGAGTTCTGGTGCTGGTTTGAATCCGACCACGGGCATGAATGCGTGTGTTATCTTTAATTGTAAGCCCGTTCAATTACTATAAAACAACTGGCTAAGAGATTCAAACGTACAGGTTCAGTAATCAATAAAATTCGACGTAAAGGTCGTTATTTTCTTACTGAATCTAAATTAACCGGTAACCGTAAACTTCATAAGGAGATGCCGAATTATGTTTGGCAGCGGATGGGGAACATTTTCAGCATCTACTGTAAACATGGTGAGTAAAAATGCATGATACTGATTTTAAGCACCATACTCTGCCGTACATTTGCGCGCGTGGCAGCCGGCAACTGAGTCGTCACTGGCAGAGTCCGTGGGCGATAATGTCATTGCCAAACAAAATAGAAGACCCTGTATATACATTGCAACAATCCTTCCTCATCATGCCAAGACCCAAAATACAAGTAAAAATAAATTAAATCGGAGATAACCGCATGTTAAAAGGCCCAAAAGCCAATATATATTTCTAAAATACTTATTTTGTTAGAATTTGCATAATGCTTGATAGGGTATTTATATTTTCAACTGTTCAATGTTTATTTTTGCATCCCCCCCAAGTGACCTTCCTTTCAATGCCTAATTCTAAGCAGAGCAATGTACTGGGAGCAAATTGCGAATTTGGACAGGTATTGGCCAAACAACGTCCGACAGTCTAACCATAACTAACCTAACCCCTATCACGAGTCTTCCGAGCGTTACTTTATTGTTACCCTTAGAACGCAAACCCGTTAACGACGGTAACGAGGTGCTAGTATTTAATAAATGACTAACATTATTGTGACAGTCTCATCTCTGTAGATTTTCGACTCGTAACTGAGTTACTTTTGGACAAAATTCAAAACTTTTATACCCTAACTTTCCCGATGACACAACATCGCTTGTTTCTGACCTTAACATTATGAGAACTGGTGCGGGGGGGGGGGGGGTGACCTGGGTCCAGACGTCTAGAGATATCTCTGATCTATAATCACACTTCGCTCCAAGACACTGCCAGTTAAAGGGGTAAGATGAGTTATTGTTTCCGGAGACCGAGGTAAAAACCAGACTTGGATAAACTGAAATTTTAAGAAAGATGGTATATTGCCTTTCACGGCCGGTGAATTAAAACTCAGCAATTCTTCTAGGTTTGTGCCGTGTCTTGTGCCTTAGAGCGCTAATGTGCCAGCTCATGCCTCTCAGGCATCGAGAGAGCGTGGGTTCAAACCCCACCTCGGCCGGCCTGAAAATGCTTTTCGTTGTTTCCCATTTTCACTACCAGGAAAATGCTGGTCCACGGCAGACTTCCTTCCAAATTCCCTACACTGACCTTCCTTCATTGACCCAAGTTAGCGGTCGCCTGGGCGATCGGCCTGTCACCATCCCCAGTTGTATCTGTTGACAAAATGTGTTCAGCGCCCAGACACTGTCCTTGCGACGGTAGAGGAATGATTCTTTCGCACAGTCTGTGGGTGAAGCCGAGCTGGGAGGATAAGTGATTTTAAAAATATACTTATAAATACTAATAAAATTTCAATAAAATTAATTGTGTTTTTATTATTAAATAAATGTAAATAATATTGAAGATAAATTGAAAAACAACCGTGTCACTGGTTGCCCCATCCTGAAAAATCAACGAGGTTTTAGTTACTGCGTATCATAAAGTAACGGGATGACAAGTAACGAGTTGCTTCCCAACCCTGAGGGCAAGTTTCATCTGACCGGCTGAGAATGATCCATGGTGACGGGTTATGCTGCTGAGGAATCAGTGAATCATGTCATGGCCGTGTATCCTATGCTTTCATTGGCCTGTTTTTCCACATATAGCTAGAAATACCAGTTTCTTTACTGGTGTGATCGACACTGACCCGCATCAAGTCTTCAATCAAACTGTGATCTGATACCCGTACATCACTGTCATCTGGTCGATCCCTCCTCGCCGTCCTGTCTCCGCTCTGATAATAATGAAAATGAAAATCCACAGCCTGCTTCCAGTCTCCGACCGGGTCAGAAATGGAATGAATGACGCTCCCATCTAGCGGCGAGGATATGGACTGTGCCGGCTGCCGAGGCCTGACGCACTCCTCTGGGGCAATGATTAAATGAATGACAGATGAAATGAAATGATAGTGGAGAATGTTGCTCTGATAATAATAATAATAATAATAATAATAATTTCCAAACCACCCGCAACATATATAACAAAGAGTGCTTTTCTATGATCACAAAAATTCGTCACTACAACACTGTCATCAAACCAATACCGCTATATGCATCTGAATGCCTTATCCTATCCGAGAAATGTTTGCTCGTGAAGTTAGAGCGAAAAGAAAGAAAGATCCTACACATCATACTTGGCCCAGACTACAAAAATGGCATCTACATCAGAAAATCCTCTACTCGAGGATAGAGAAGATCACAGACACAATGCTAAAACGCCGAGTTTGCTTCTACGGTCATATACGACGGATGATCGACTCCCGATGGACGAAACGTATCTTCAGTATATTCGACTCCAAACCAAAAACTACAATGCCATGGTATGTTAACGTCCTGAAAGATCTGAAAGAAATAGGGATACGAGCAGAAGATGCACGAGACCGAAATCTTTATAGAGCAGCCGTCAAGACGTTTGGGACTTTCCTGGACAAAAAACGGACAACTGGTGCGAAATGGACAGAAGAACGTAGTGCTAAATACAGTGAGCTCATGAAGACAATGTGGATCAAGCGAAAAATGAACAAATTCCAGAATGTAAAATGAGGCTTATCGTGGTCCCTAGTTGGCCGATTAGCGAAATTGAATGAATAATAATAATATTGTAGTCATCAATAATAAGGTTAAGGAAGCCATCATGGTAGATGTAGCAGTGCCCAATTACAACAACAATAAATGAGGAGGTACACCATTCAAATGAAAATTTCTACCGAGTTTTAAAAAGATATCTCATAAACTATATGTTGCAAAGAAATAAAACTTTGCAGGATTATTAAACACATTTCACTCATTATTGTGCACAAAACACATTTTATAATATGCTTGCAGTCATCATGCATTAGGCCTATTATACCACCAAGCTTTCAGCTGTTTTTTGTACAGTTGGACAGCGTTTACATGATAAGTACCACACAATTTAAAATATTTGCATGAATGTTCTTTTGAGCTGTTGGCTACAACATACACCAAAATAATTGATACACATATTCAGGATTTCTTTTTTCATATTCTTACTCTAAGTGTATATTTTTTACTTTTGTTGGGTAAATTTTTTCTCTTAAATGGGAAATATGCATCTTGAATAGTATTTGAGCTAAGATATCTTGAATAGTATTTGAGCTATCATGTAAACACTGAGTGAAAATAAAGTTTTCGGGAAACGAGCTTCAACCTTACCTAAGGGTAGAATTTAAAGAGACATCATAAGCGACAGCAACTAAAATTGAGGGGAGTATCTCGGAAAGTATTGATTATATTTTCATTTTGTTTTCACCAAAGGAAAGACGAAAGATTGGTTACTAAAATAATTTATTAAAAAAATATGTTTTGACCCTGAAAGGTGTACCATCCCCCTTAAAGGAAAAGCATGACGAAAGGATCTCCTAATATAATGACCTAGAGGAGCCTATTAAGAAGCAATGGCAGATTGGAAAGGTGAAGATCTAACCAATTGTTATATCAAGCACTGTCGTTGTACCAAGGAGTTTACTGCAAGGGTTGAAGGAACTTGATGTAGACACAAATTTATAAAAGTCAATGCAAAACGCATTCAACATTGCGACAACCAGATTAGTTCGAAAATTCATGAATTAGTGAAAATAGTTTTTATTTTAAAGGTGGTGATTATGCTCTGATGTCTTAGTTACCATATACCGTATTTGTTAGATAATGTTATGAGAGTCAAGTAAATTAATGATCGTGTGCTCTGTCACCATTCTGAAGGTCTTTTAGAATTGGAGCAATTTTGACGATGTAATATTGATGTTTCGTTTCGCACTGTCACTTTGCAGAGAAACCGGAATGCCCTTTGGGTGATCCTCCCAGGGGCTCACATCTAGTGGGACGTGGGTTGGCGACTACGGGACCCCAGCTGAGTCCGGCATTGCTTCCACTTAATTGTCCCGGGCTCCTCTCCGTCTTATTTCCTGTCACCCTCTCTTGGTCAACTCATGTTCTTTTCCGACCCCGACGGTATTAGGGTATCCGAGGCCTAGGGAATCTCCCTCCTTAATTGGCGCTTCTCTCATCTTTCCTGATCCCTCATTCGTCGAGGGATCAGCCTTCTTTTATTTTCATTCTTTTTTCTATTTCCCTTTTCGATTTCCGCACTGTTTTGTGAATTGGTTCCCCGTGTAGTACCTAATGACATATTGAAAGTTTTTTTTCTTCAAATTACCTTTTACGAGTATTTTCAATCTACATTGCATTTTGTGAGTATTTTCGATCTTAACTCCAATTTGTAAGTATTTTCAATCTAAATTGCATTTTGTAAGCATTTTGGAGCGGGGGCTGACATATTGTGAGTATTTTGAAACTAAATTTTCAATTTCAATTGAAATTTGTAATTATTTTGAATTTCAATTGCATTCTGTGAGTATTTTGAACCTGATCGGCATTTTCAATCTAAATTGCATTTTGTACATATTTTCAATTTCAATTGCATTTTGTAAGTATTTTGAAATTCAAATGCATTTTGTGAGTATTTCGAATCTGCATTGAATTTTGTAGGTATTTTGAACCTCAACTACATTTGTTCGTATTTTTTCAATATAACTTGCTTATTTGAGTATTTTCCATCTGAATTGCCTTTTGTAAGTATTTCCACTCTACTTTTTGTGAGTCTTTTCAATCTAAGTTCCATTTTTGTAGTATTTTCCATCTTTCTTGGTTTTCGTTATGTTTCCACTTCATTGTCATTTTCGCTATCACCCAGACCATTAGGATCCGATAACCTAGATGTTAGGCCCCTTAAAACAACAATTATCATCATCATTTGTCGATTTGTGACTGAGATTTAATTTTGTTTCGTAACGAACAAATGTGATGCGATGCGAGAAATTTTCACGAACCTGCTTCGTACGGCTGAGAGTCTCGTGGATTCTTTTCCACCCATGAAAATAATCGGGCCTTCTCGGTCAGGAGTCGATATCTCCATCTTAGAATCAGAAGGTGGACACTCGACTACTGACCAACCAAGGAAGTTAGGGGCCGATTACCTAGATGTTAGGCCCCTTAAAACAACAATTATCATCATCATCAACCAAGGAAGTTACTGCTTTGTTCTATCTGTGGTAGTGTGCTTATTGTGGCTGCATATACAGTACATGCATTTTTATTTGAGATTGTTTTGCCTTTCAGCGTCCAGTCTTGAGTGAAAATCTCTGTTTGAGAAAAAGTCGCCTTCATGGTCTCTTATGAGCACCCCACCCCAGGGGCTCACGTCTAGTTAGACGTGGGTTGGCGACCACGAGGCCCCAGCTGAGTTCGGCATTACTTCCACTTGCTTGTGCCGGGCTCCTTTCTGTCATCTTTCCTATCAATCTTCCTTGGTCAACTCTGATTATTTTGCGACCCCGGCGGTATTAGGGTATCCGAGGCCTAGGGAGTCTTTCATTTCTCGCCTTAATTGGCCCTTTTCTCATCTTTCCTGATACCCTCATTCTTCGAGGGGCCAGCCTTCTTTTTCTTTTCATCATATCTCCTGCCTTCTGCTCAAGGCCCTCAAGAAGGCAGGGTGTGTGTAGCCCCACCACTTCTGGTGCACCCTGGATAGTGCTTCACCCTCAAGGGCTCACGGCTGGTGAGTTCGGGATTTGGCAACCCCGAGAGATTCCTGAGCGGGGTCAAGTTTTCCCCCCTTGTTCCATTGACATTGGGGCGGTCCCTCTCCTCTTTCCCTTTCCTCAATGCCTTTCTTGGCTCTCCTTCTTTCCAAGTCCTTCAATTCTCATTCGTCGAGGGTTGAGGGCATTTCCTTTCCTTCTGCCTTTTATTTACTTTCCTCACCTTTTTGTTTCCCACTTCCTCTTCTAGTTTGTAAGTCAGTAGTTAGTTTTAGTTGTAAGTCTCATTTGATCATCTTTCATTTTCACTATCACCCAAACCACTAGCGCCGATAACCTAGATGTTAGGCCCCTTTAAACAACAGTTATCATCATCATCATCTTATGAGCAGTTAGCATTGTGACCGCCTCTGTTTCTACAGCTCTCACTTTGAAATCGTTCTACCTCTGCTTCTATTACCCCCTACAGCCGAACTCATTAACCACTTAGGTAATCTCTCCTCCCCCATTCTCCCAACATGACTCCACCATGTGAGTCTACATGGGAACAGCTTCATCAAGTGTGTTTACTTCTAATTTGGCTTTGATCTCTCCATTATGAGTGCCTTCCTGCTCTTGCTTCAATCATTCATGCTACCCTCATATTAGTTACCTCTGGTGTATGTATCAGATATCCTGAATCAACCAAGCTCTCACTTCCATACGGCACGGTTGGTCTCAATACTGAGCGATATAGGGAGATTTTCGTCACTACACTAACATATTTCTTGCATAATACTGTAGATCGCAAATGAAAAGTTGTTTCTTGGCTTTTTTGCACCTGGACTCTTGGTTCCCCATACTACATTCCCGAGATAATATACAGCAAAAGCACTTAAAATGCTCCACCTGCTCCAATAGTTCCTCTTTATCTTGAATTTATTCCCTACGACATGACCTTCATCTTTGAAATACTGATTTTCATACGTATTCCCTACGTCTATTACAACCAGGTGATCAGCATAGGCCAAACTGCTTACCTGGTTTCCACATACTGTATTTAAATCCCTCCTAAGCAAAAGGTCCATATACAGGGTGTATCCGTGATGATGTTACAAACTTTCAGGGATGATGAATGAATGACCGTGTGGCCTCCTGAGAGGCCGAGTGTAGGTCTTTCAAGTTGACGCCCGTGGGCGACCTGCACGTCGTAATGAGGGTGAAGTGATTATGAAGACGGCACATATACCCAGTCCCCGAGCAACGGGAATTAAACCCAGGGGATTAAAATCCCTGATGGCCCGGTAGGGAATTCAACCCGGGACACGTCGGGCCAGAGCCTAGCGTGCTAACCATTTAGCCACGGAGACGGACTCAGGGATGATGAAGGAAATCAAATGGATCAATGTGAGATAAGGACCCTTAGTACGGAAGTGATCGAGTCACAAGTTAAAAGCAAAATACTACTCTTTTAATACTGTTCACCTGCCCCAGCTGGTTTCAGTTTGCCAAGAAGAACGTGGTCATCACTAAACAGGTTTCGCACTAATTGTGGAAGATCTGCATTCTCCCTTCACCAGTGGGGCTTCAGGGACTCTCCAGCATTTGATTGTGGTGCATTGGTCCAGACCATGCATCACATAATGGACGAATGCCCTCTGCGCGCTTATGGTGGAGACCAGAAAGACCTTGCTGATGTCTCAGTATCCCTAGTTCAATGGATAAATAATTTGGATATCCATGTGTAATTGTTGACTACTTAGTACCATGTATTCTTTGCAGGTTTTTGTATACCGTAATATTGTATATACTTGTCCATTTTGTAAAATTCCGTACGCTTAATAATAAACTGCACACGTCGGTGGCGTTTACGGGTGTTAACACGTGCCAACCCCATGTCGTTGGCTTCCGGTACGTTAAAAAACACCTGCGGGACGAAATTCCGCCACCCTGGCGTCTGTTACGAACTAGAAATGAGGACGGACGTTAAACAACTGCGATTATTAATAACTGTTGACTCGATCGTTTCTGGACTTTGGGTCCTAATCTCAAATGGACCCATTTACCTTCCTCAATCATCCCTGAAAGTTTGTAACATCATCACGTATGCACCCTGTAAAAATAATCTACAGTGGTGATGCTTATTTTGAATTAAGTTTAAGTGTGGGAAGGAGGTGGCCATGGACTTCAGCTAGGAACCATCCCGACTGTTCCCTATAGTAGAAATGGAAACCACAGAAAGCCTAAGATGGCTGAGGTAGCAATCGAACCCACATCTATTCAGTTCTGATTTAGGGCTGAGTGTTCCCCGTTCCAACCCTCAAGCCAGTACTCAAGTTCTTGGCGGAGACGGGAATCACCCCGATCCTCAGCGAATAATACTAGTGACTATACCACGAGGTGGCCCTTTAATGAACTGTATGCCTACTTTGATTGAAACCTCCACCTGAATGAATGCCTATTTACGACTGAACTCTTGGTCTACAGGAATATACCCATCGCGTCACGCAATAAGCCAGAAGCTAAGTTATAATGATGTTTTTAGATATGTTTTTTGTTTGTTCCTAACCTACACTCTTACTGAACGCGGAAAGTATATTCTAGCACACGTAGCGGAAACAGATCGATACAGCCAAACATGTTTTTAATGCCTTAATGCAGCGTTATTGAAACTATTTTTTATCGTACTTCTTCAAAATTCAGGCCCGGGAGAGAAATACCTACGCTGTAATATCCACGCTGTACAGTTATTCAAAACACATAAACGGTGTACCACAGAGTTTTTCACTTAAGGAAACTTCAAAACTGGAATTCCATTTTTTTAATGTAGATTAATAGCTGAGAGGCGGAGTTAGTTGAACGTTTGTCCTCCAAACCCAAGACTTCGGTTTTGATTCCTGCCCAAGTCTGATGGCACCACCTCAAGTAAGTAACTTTACTGACAGGTTGAAGATTCCCTTTCAGTTCAAAATTCCAATGCCAGTGCTGCTCAACCCCAACAGTTAAATAGGACATTAAAATATTATTATTATTATTATTATTAAGTTAATGAAAAGTAATTCATTTTTGGCTCTCCACTATCCTTCAAATCTACGAGGGGATACTTTAAAAGGTCTGAGTTGGAGAACATCTCGCCAAGTTCCTTGATTGACAGGGTCACGATCTTTCTTTCCAAAGTCTTCTTGTTGTCAGGGCAGATGACCTCGTAGTTCCGTCCCTTAAAACAACAATAACTACCTTCTTGTTGTCATGCAGCATTTTGGTTGGTTCCTCAGTTTAGGGGCTGCGACAACGCTGTATTGTAGCCCCGTGTACTTTGGGTGTGTGTAGAATCTGTCTGATAACCGATGTTAATTGTGATGGCTATATTAGTGCGTGTTATCTGTAATTCAGGTAAGGACTGCAGACGATCAATTCAATTTCAAGTAGTTCCTACTTTTGCTACCACATGCTACCGTCAACGACACTTAGCGGTGAACTTGGCTATTAGATGCCACCACAACCGGTACCTGGTGGCGAACCTACAAATTTAGCATCACCCAATTGTAGTTAGTGGAAGGTCTTTTACATACCATAAATCTAAGACATGGGCCCGCCGGCTTTCTTCCCCTCCGAAGGAAGGCATACGCTACTGAGGGATTTTTAATGCTCTTAAAAATCCGACTACTTTGGCTGGGATTGAACCCGCGATCTAGGCCACCGAAGCTACTGCAACACATTCCTATTGTCTTGGTTTATTTGCAACACTTCGCTAGTTAGCCTTGACCTTCGCTTGCAGAAAGTCTTACACGGTCGTGTAGAGCAGCCCGGCTTTCATGCATCATCAGGAAGGCTTTCTGTGGCTTGACTTTCACTTTCTTTAAACTTCACTTCTCTACCGGTACAGATATTTTTAACCAGTGACCTACTTCACCCATCACCACTTCAATTCTTAATAACCACCGTAACAAGATTGCAAGATACTGTCTTTTAGCTGATATACAAGGGAATTAGAAAAACAGAGTACACATTTTACATACACTTTGAAACCCTGCTGGTAACACTGTCCACTTGATATTTTGGACAACGCTTCCCATTCCCTACATTTAGAATAACAGACAAAATGAACTTGAAAACCACGTATTAAGACCTTAGAACCATTCAAGTCCGTAGTAGTGTAACAGTAAGAGTGTTTTAATAAGTCTATTGTTGACGGGCAGTTCGGGCTGCATCACGTCACCCCTACCAGTGTTCTGGTGCAGAATTGCGAAAATAGTTGCACCTTGCGCTGTTTACAAATTGCAGTCACGGGGGGTAATTAGTGCAAAAAGATTTCTTAGGACCCTTTAAACAGTTATCATCATGAAATATTATGCTTCTGTATAAGGGCGTTGGTGTTGGTGCAGTACATTGAGGTTATCAGCTGCAATAAGCTTTGGTGCGTTCAAATTTACCTTCATTTATTCCGAAACTTATCGTTAAGCGCTTTGTGGCGATAAATGATACTATTGCTACCTCAGTAGCTCGGGTTAGCGGAAGTTTTCCAAAAGGTTCTGATAATTTTCCTACGGCGCTATGCGACAAAAGACGACACTATTGGTCTCTACATTTCTAACAGCCAATGAGATAAAGGCCCTAGGCAGTGTCTTTTAATTCACTTACTGTTCTTTCAATTATTATTTTTTTGTAAATTTGATTGTAAATTACATGTGTCAGTGCTGTAGTTAGTAAATAGCTGTTTCCCTATTCATAATTAGCATTACGGGAAAATGACCTGAATGTTACGTCCATTATACTGTACTACTTATCACCCCCACTACAACCACAACCACCGCCACCACTACCACCACCACAAAAAGATAAATTTTTAAAATATTGTTTTCTGTTAGTTTAAGTATCATGTGCCAGTTCTGTAGTAGTATTCATTTTCATCCATAAAACAAATAAATCCACCGGCCGAAGCCGGGCACTACTGCTAGTACAAAATATTCCTAGAACAAGGGGGGTTGAACATCGGAGAGAACATAATGAAAAACCGAGAAATCTTCAGAACCTCTGTAAGTAACCACACATTGGCTTATTTTTTTTTTTTTACCGTATGGCTTTTAGTGCCGAGTGTGTCCGAGGACATGTTTGGCTCGCCTGAGGCTGTAGCTGCTTCTACGCGGACACCCACGGGGTGAGCTACAAGTACCGTCGCGTGTGGAGTGTTGTCTGGGGAGGAAAGTGTGTTTGTAAGGACGATTAAATGGAAGGTAGCGGCTGTGGCCTATAGTTAGGGACCAACCCCGGCATTTGCCTGGAAGGAAGATGGGAAACCACAGAAGACCATCTTCAAGGTTGCCGGCGGGGGGATTCGAACCTCCTCGCCTCCCGGATGTGAGCGTCTGCCTGCAGCCACGCCGTAACGACCACGGCTAACTCACCCGGTCACATTGGGGTGACATCTATTAGCAGGACTGGCACAGGATAGTCGGAAGAACGCAAGAAGCATCACAGCGAGTTCTTGAAGAGATTGAAGTCATCAAGCCAACTAACAAGTTCTAACGCGCTCTGTAATGGGCATAACGGAGAAAGAAGGAGAGAAAGGAAATGGTAGGTGTAGTAGTTTAAATGGTTTAACGACCCTTTTAACTTACTTACTTACTTACTTACTTACTTAATTCCTGCCGCTCCTTCCGGAGCATAGGGCCTTCGCGAAATTTCTCCACGCAGTACGGTTCCTGGCCATTCTCTTCACTTGACTCCAGTTCTTGTCCACCTCTGCAATTTCATTTTCGATCGTCCTCTTCCAGGTCTTTTTAGGTCGACCTCGCTTCCTGGCGCCTTGAGGATTCCAGTCTAGCGCCGCCCTCTCAACAGCTCCGTCCGGCTTCCTTAGTGTGTGACAAATCCAGCGCCATTTCCTCTCCTTGATCTGGATGCTAATCGGTTATTGATTGGTGATGGTCCAAAGATCTTCATTTGAGATTATGTCCGGCCACCTCACATTCATGATGCGACACAGACATCTGTTTATTTACACCTGTAGCTGGTTGTTGATCGGTTTTGTGACTTTCTATATTTCACAGCCATAGAGAAGAATCGACTTTACGTTGCTATTGAAAAGGCGGAGCTTGGTCTTCCTGGAAATGTTTCTATTTCTCCAGATGGGGTAGAGCTGGACAAAGGCACCATTTGCCTTCCTGATACGGCTTCGACAATCTTCCTCGGCTACCCCATCATTTGTGACTATACTTCCAAGGTAGAGGAAGGACTCAACTCGCTCAATTTCCTTTCCGTTGACTGTCAAGCTAGTCGTGACGTCAGAATTTATCCTCATCTCTTTGGTCTTGTTGGTGTTGATCATCAGTCCTGCACGTTCTGCTTCTCTCTGCAACCTCCCCAGCTTATCTTCTATGTCTCGGTACCGTTGTGCCATAAGACAAATGTCGTCTGCACCCTTTTAACTGCTGTAGTTTTATAGCTGGGGCACTAGAATTTTATCGTGGAAGTGGTCAGAAAGACAGAATATCTATTGAAAAGAATCTCTCTAATTTGTACAAGCTAAGCGAATGTGCCTAAAGTCTGTTTGCCGAGTCGAGATAGTGCGCGTAAATACTTGCGCGTGGTCACTTGACTGCCTGGACAGGGAAACACGCCCAGTTCACGTCATCGGCTCTACCGGACAGGGGTAGCCAAGAAGCTCCGAGATCATTAGTCATGCCGTAGCCCTAGAAAAGACAAGACTTGCTGCACTTAGTGTTGTGCTGCACTGTAGACTATTGCCTGTCATAAGCAGTAGAGAACTACTTAATTAATTAATTAATTAAATACATAAAAGAACAATAATTAAACTGCGCTGTAGCATGTAACCGATAAGTCAGCCCGCTGCACATGCAAAACTGAAGTTGGCGCACGTTCAACAGGCACAGCTCTATGCGCCCTGGGTAGGTTATTAGCTAAGGAATAAACCTCCCTAAGGGAAGATGGTGAAAAAAAAAAAGGAAAGGGAAGAAATGGGTTTCGGAATGGAGAAAAAGTATGGATAGATAGGACGAGAGTCCAATATAACTCATAAACTTACACTAAAGTAAACATTTAATCACCATTTTCACTGCGCAAGCCTGCAGGATACCTAAAGTGGGTATGGACTCGGACACAACTAACGGGAAATGCTGCTGGAGCTTGGGCTATTTGCAAGCAAGCGGCGTTCGTGCTTTCCCTTCCCAGCCTAAAATTGGATAATATGGGGAAGGGTGGTAGTCTGGCAATACAAAGAATGACAGATTTACTGTATATCCTTTCAAAGGAGTTAAGTTTGAACGAATGTTTTGAAAGGCGCAAATAATTTGAATTTGCCGTGATAATTTTAATTCTTGGAACTGTAGGATTTCCGACGACTGATCGAGTACTCCCAGGAAAGGTAGTGGTGAAGCAGTTATAGTGATTTTAAGAACAATTTTGTTGATTTCTTTGAAAATTTTGGTAAGAAAGACAATAGTTGCATTTAAGAATAGCTAAGCTTTTACCCAGCAAAGTGCCGACTAAAAGATTAGACCGGAAGAAAAACTTAAATTTTGAAAACGAACCACAAGTTTTAGAGAAAATCTCAACAAGCAGGAAGCTTGCGGAGCTAGCTTTACTTGCCTTACTGGCTCATTAGAATTAGCTCTAGCAGCTAAAAATTGTTTTGAAAAAGATGATACTAGAAGTTTTCGTTCAAATGCAACAAGAGGAAAAACTTTGCTTAGTTGGGTAGTTGATTTTATTAAAGAGGGCATAAACCGATAGGAAGAGTCAGGGAAAATAGGGTCCTGCCTAATCGTTATTCTAAGACAAGAACGAAAAAATATAATCTGATTTATTTAACAATGCATGGAGTTATAATTGGTTTTAACAAATGTAAAAAAGTATAAGGTCTCAGACCTCTAGAATGGTAAAGTTTGCACTTGGCAATTAACAATATTAAGGTTTAAAACCTCCTTTAAGCACTAAAATCTGCATAAGATTTTTAAAAGTTGTGCTTAAGATTGACAAATTCAAAATTTAACAACAATAATAAAGTAATTAAAGCTTCAGCCATAAATAAGTATAACGTGGACACTTTAAAACTTCCTATATGGAAATCTTAACAGGATGAAACGACAATAAATTTGAAATTATAACAAGAAAATAGAAAATTAAGAAGAAGTTTCTATAACTTCTTATATTTATACAGTAATTACGACCATGCTAAATTCAAATGGTAAAGGTCACTATTTGTGAAACCTGAATAAAAAATTAGTTTACTCAATTATGAGTAGCGAAAAAATAGAATCCCCCATTTAGAAGGGAAAAGAATTAGAATGTGGACTAGCCACTGTTAAAGCAGAAGTTAATTCGTGAAATTGGAAACAAAATTGGGAGGGCACTTGTTATAGAGTGACACCTCGTTGAAAGATACATACATTTATAATTTAATTGTATTATTTTAGTAAGGTATTTGGGAAGGAAGAATTGGGAACTTAGGGAGAAAGTTCTCGGCCGAATTTATTGCTCTCACAAGCGCGACGCGGTTGGTGGTCTAACGGGCACTGTTTTCACTATAGTCTTTTGAAGTATTTGAAAAGTTCACCAATGCAGCACAGAATGTTCACAAGGAGAAAAGTTATTACAATTATGTAAATCACTGATTGAATTTTAGGTTGAGAGAGTTTATTTCGTTAGAAATTCGTAGGTTGCAGTTGAGTGCAGCGGAAAATTCCCACGAAGGAAGACAAGTTATGTTGATTAGAGGTTTATGCAACATAAATTTCTCAGTAAGGAAAATATGTTCCCATATTTGAAGAAATGCTAGGTTATTTTACTTGTAGAAAGATAGTTCGATGTCGAAAGTTCTGGAGTTATGATAGCAGTTGAATTGGGCAACAGGTCCCGCGGAGAAAAAGCTAAGTTTTATAGACAGTATTTCGTTTAATATGAATCCCACGGTGTGAGAACTCATTCTCAGTTAAATTTGTGCAAGAAGCACTAAATTTTTAAGTGGAAGGTCAGCTTAGATAGTAGGAGCATGACTAAAAAAATCTCTCGAAGGTAGTTATTGCGTTACGTTTAGCAATTTCAAACTGTCTATAAAACAAGAATTAAAAAGCATTTAGCTGTTTAAAACCAATTAAAATGCGGTGAAAACCATTAGAGTTTGGTACTTAGCTTATTGTTTGTAGAGTAGATGATCCATGGCGACCGTTAGCTTAAATACACAACATGGCGTAGATATTTAAAAAATGTCTCGAGTAGACTGGAGACAAGCCTGAGGTAGGCACCAACTGTAAGTGTTGATGACTGACACAGAAGTGAGAACCGCTCAACGAGGCACGAAGGTACCAAGGAGGGAGGAGGGTGCGGGAAACAGACAAAGGAACATACATAAGAATTACAAACATAACAAAAATTAAGTATCATGATGAAGTGGTCTTCAAGTAGTTGATAGCAGGCGTCAATGGCGAAGCCTGGTGGATGGGAATGTTGTAGAGGTCCTCTTGAGCATGGAGATGTTAGCTGACTATAACGACGACATCTGGTGGCTTGACTTGAAAGGAAGTCCTCTTGAGAGTGAAAATGTTGAAGAACTTCAGTGGTTAGCTGCTAGATGCCGCTAGGTTGATCATGGAAGATATATATCTATAACAGACTCACAAAGGAAGTAAGCAAGGTGCACAAATAAAAGAAACAGTAAGAAATCACTGTTGGTGTTTGCGAAAAAGGAAGGAATGAATTAAAGCAAAGAGCAGCAAAAGCTACCTCTGTCTTACCGTGTATTCCAAAGAATACACCACGCCCCTTGCGGGCAGCCCTGCAATCACGTGTACAACAGTGTTAACTTCCACTATCTCGACTAGGCGAACAGACATTAGATTCTATCGTGTATCCTGGAGTCAGGAGGCCACAGTCTCACCAATTACAAATAAACGAATGAATGGATGGATTCGTGTGGTTGTCAATACACAGTCAGTAAGCGATTACGAGAAGGTGGACTCGTTTGCGTTAAGCTGCCTTTAAAGATCCGTGCAGATTGGAATTGATACCGTTATGAGGATTACGTGATCTCGTCTGACGAGGCTTCTGTCAGTTGGTCGAAGAACGGGTAGGCCTATGTGTTTGTGTTCTAATGGTCGAGATGGAGCGATATTTAGTCGAGCTTTACATTAGTGAGCGTGTTTCTGTTCCTGTTGAAGTTCATATCGTCTCATACAGCTGCAATGGTTACGTGGGAATCTCACCTCAAGCGAATATTTCCACATTCTCAAGAATTTTATGATTTCTAGCCGCTTCGGTGGCGAAGTTGGTAGAATGCTGAGCTTCTATGCCCAAGGTTGCGGGTTCAAACCCGGTCGTAGTCGTCGGATTTTTAAGAGCGTTAAAATCCCTCAGTAAGTCCTCCTTCGGAGGGGAAGTAAAGCCAGCGGTTCCATGCCATAGATGTATGGCATGTAAAAGAACCTTCCACTAATCACACGTGTGTGTAGCTTAAATTATAGGTTAGATTTGACTAACACTCATAGGTTCCAACGTTCGTTACCAGGAGCTGACTGCGGTGGCATCTAGTAACCAAGTTCAGAACTAGTTGGTCGTTGACGGTGGCGTTTGGTAGTAAAAGTTGCAACTACTTGAAAATCGAACGTCGGCAGTTGTTACTTGAATTAAAGACAGATAACACACACTAATACAGCCATCACAATTAACACCGGTTATCAGACAGATTCTACACACACCCAAAGCACACGGGGCTACATGACCGCGTTGTCGCAGCCCCTAAACTGTGGAACCAACCAACTTTATGGTTTCGTTTGAGAAAGAGTATTAATCATATCCAAAACGTATATTCATTATTTTTAATTAACTCGGGGTAAGTGGATAATACGTGTGATTAGAGTACGCACAACTGTAATTCTCAGGACCATTGATTGTGGTTACTAATGTTGAAAACATTTATTATGACACTATGAGCACGCGTAAGGGTCCAGTTCAGCAAGAACGTAATGTTAAGTTATTTTGACAATTTTGCCAAAAGTAGGAAAGCTAGAAGACCCGGAAAAGTATCAAAATGCGTGTTTTGTCAAGCTCTATCATATTTTAAAATATTTTTGAAAATTACTTCCGGCTTAAATGATATTTTGAAAACACATGCTAAAACACTTGTTTTCTAAATGGAACTTGTTCTACATTAAAACAAATCTTCGGCTTTTCCCAATTAATTGGAGTCGCCGGAGCCAACCAGGTTCATTTTGGTTTTGGCGGGGGATTTAAGGCCGGATGTCCTTCCTGACGCCACGTGATTTTTCAGGTGAAAATTCCACCCCGCTGTCACCAGGATTCGAACCCCGGCCGTCCAGGTGAAAGACGAGTAACTAAGGCACTGTGCCATCACGCTCCCCAGGAACTTGTTCTTCATATTTCAATAAAATTAGTTAATTGAAACTATTCTTTGATATTTTTAAAATCTTTCGTTATCCTAAAATGTTAATTCCCAAGTCATGTTTTCAACATTAAGTTCTTATCCTGAAGGGCTAAAACTGTGGCTTTTTGTTGTTAATTATTTTTGGTCATCTTTCACATCTGCCCCATGTAAGTTAGTTGGGTGTGTGTTGAACTTGTCTGATATCCTTAATTTATGTGATGATTGTAGTAGTGCGTTTCTTTTTAGCGTATGGCTTTTAGTGCCGGGAGTGTCCGAGGACATGTTCGGCTCGCCTGAGTTTGTAGCTGCTTCACTGCGGACACCCTTGGGGTGAGCTACAAGTACCGTCGCTTGTGGAGTGTTGTCTGGGGACGAAAGTGTGAATGTAAGAGGACGAGGATTTGGAAGGTAGCGGCTGCGGCCTATAGTCAGGGACCAACCCCGGCATTTGCCTGGAAGGAAGATGGGGAACCACAGAAGACCATCTTCAAGGTTGCCGGCGGGGGGATTCGAATCTCCACGCTGTAAGGACCACGGCTAACTCACCCGGTGTAGTAGTGTGTGTAGCTGTATTATGGACAGGAATGGGACAGGTGCCCCAAGATTTGAATTAAGCTACTAACCCGACATTTGCCTGGAGGGAGTGTGAAAAAAAAACGGGGAAAACCACTCTCAGGATTGGCGCTGTCAGCCCCATGATTCGAACCTGCAATCTCTGGGCTTGCAGCAGCCCGCTTGGTCGTGGTGCACGATTTAACGAGCACGGCTACGTCGCGCAACCCATACACTATACAATCTTGTTAAAATAGTTCCTTTGCTCTAATACCTACCTTTGTGGGTGCAATTTGCCTGCACTGAATATGGTTTCATTTAGGCGCTTGGACATCGTGGCCATCATCCCCCTTTACGTGTGTGTGGATTTTGTGTAATAGCCTGTGTTATTGTGGTGTCTGTAGTGGTGTGCTGATTTGGTTAGGATTGGGAAGCAGATGGCCGTGGCCTTAAGTCAGGAACCATTCCTGTATTTACGTGGAATGGAAGTGGACAACAACGGCAAACCCCTTCTAAGATATCAGAGGTGGGAACCTAACCCAACTGTTCTAAGTTTCTTCCTCATGAAGCTGAGTGTACCTCGAGACCATAGAAGGAGATGACTGACGTACCTTAGGACATGATATCACTGCATCTCTCGGGCGTATACGGGGAATGAAGCCCGTTCAAGTGGACTTAGGCTTCAAAGTCTACCGATGGTAGACTACGTGACTGCAAACAGTCCACAGTTCCAGGGTAACGAAATAAGAATTTGATCTCCCTGTAGAGCAGTGCTGATATTTATTGGTATCTTGTGACCACAAACTTTATTAGATAACCACAGGAATGTGGACTTCGTTCTGCGGGTTTAGTTTTATTGACTAGTCTGTAATAACAGGATTACCAAACATAGTATTTAATTGTGTACCATATGAATTTATATTTATCTACTAGCTGTTCTCCCGGGCGTTGGTGTGGCTTAAATATCGAAGTTAGGAAATCGTTAGTTGACTCATTTTATTGCACTGTGTAGAATCACGTGAGATGTCTTCAGGATAATGAGCGATTTCCGTTATTAACCTAAAAATTAATTGGGTGTATTTTTTTGAACAACAAAGAGTCCGTGATGTTAAAAAAGTGGTATGACACATGTCTGTCTGAGAATGAAGGAACGTATATTTGAATGAATTCAGTAAGCCTCCGTGGCTTAGGCGGCAGCACGCCGGCCTCTCACCGCTGGGTCCGTGGTTCAAATCCCAGTCACTCCATGTGAGATCTGTGCTGGACAAAACGGAGGCAGACAAGTTTTTCTCCGGGTACTCCGGTTTTCCCCTGTTACAATTTCAATCCAGCAACACTCTCCACTATCATTTCATTTCATCTGTCATTCATTTAATCATTGCCTCGGCAGCCGGCACAGTCCATATCCTCGCCGCTAGATGGGGGCTTCATTCCATTCCTGACCCGGTCGGAGACTGGAAGCAGGCTGTAGATTTTCATATTTGAATGACTTCTCCTTTCTTGTACGACCTTAAGAGTATCGTTTGAGTTTGGTTTTGTCCAATCTTGGATGCCATTTATGTCTGAATTCTTACCAGCTGAACATTATATTCCCTTTCATTTGGGTGTTTTACTTCTGTTGTATATTTTTCCCGTGTGTTCTGTTCTGCGTTTTTGATAGCTCTTAAATACTGTAAATAGCTGTATTAATGTTTATTGAATTTCTGAACTCCACTTACAAGGCGACACCTACCATGTCACTAATTTTCGTTACTATTGCTCTTAAGTGTTGAGAGTTATTTAGTTTCTATTTTATAATCTCAAGATGGCGGCCGCGCGGAATATACTGTCTCATGTAATAATGACGTTGGAAACAGAGGATCCTTATTAAATCTATCTGAATGCCAAGTACTGTGAACATAATCCATTGGATCATATGTTATGGATTATAATACTTGCATGATTTGCATGGCCGCCTTATTGAAATGATTTGGCTGATGACATCGTTGGATGGACGCAAGACGTTTCACACATCCTCCACATTTATGTTCAATTTTTATCCTACATTTCACATTTTGTAAAAATGAAGAAAAAGTAGACTTATGAGATCGATCCGGGCAAATGTGTGTCTGTCTGTTCGTCACTCTGTCTGTACCGCGCCAATCCCCCAGACAGACTGGGGCAGGGAATGGAATGAATGAAGTCCCCATCTAGCGGCGAGGATATGAAGTGTGCCAGCTGCTGAAGCCTGTCGCACTCCCGTGGAGCAGTGATTAAATGAATGACAGATGAAATGAAATGATGTGGAGAGTGTTCCTGGATTGAAATTGTAACAGGGGAAAACCAGAGTACCCGGAGAAAAACCTGTCTGCCCCCGCTTTGTCCAGCACAAATCTCACATGGAGTGGGCGGGATTTGAGCCACGGACCCAGCTGTGAGAGGCCGGCGTGCTGCCGTCTAAGCCACGGAGGCTCTTAGTTGTTCTAATACTTACAGTAAATCAACGACTTGGTCATCCTGAATCAGATATCCGAGCAACACTGGGAATTGACCATAACTTGGATGAATGACCGGTTCTGAGGGATTATGTGCTGTTTGCGGCGAAGGGCAGGAGGAGCAGCTAGTAACAAGTAAACACCGGCTAATAAAAACCTTTCTGAAGGTGTAAGTTAAGGGCAGATGATCTCGCTGTCCTGCCTCTTAACATAGAGCAATAACTAACTTATTAAGATGCAAATCGGCTCACAGGCTGAAATCCCTTCTTCAATTCTCACAAGGGAAGTATCCGGTAAGACAGGTCAAAACCTATCTTGAATCTTTGTGGACGCAATCGTTGTACTATAAGAGGATAACATGCTGAACATCAGCCGCCAGATTGAACTGCAAGGCTCCGAAATCGTACCTGACATCCTGGTACGCAGGCATGACGGCTGGTGGAGCTGGACATCCCTGTGACACTCGGAGTAGTAGCGAGGTGGGGCGTATATGCTGACTGGATCGTGCGGCTGCTTCCCACCGGCCTTGAGTGCTTGGGCGGTCAGGGCTATCCACTCCAATATGTACTGTACTCGCTATATAAGAGTTCGCCACATAATTTCGGAGCCTTGCAGTTCAATCTGGCGGCTGATTTTCCGCAAGATGTCCTCTTATAGTACAACGATTGCGTCCACAAAGTTTCAAGATAGGTTTGGACCTGTCTTAACTGATAATTCCCTTGTGAGATATCTTCTCATTAATCTTCCTTATTTGTTGTCAATTCGTTTTAGGGACATCGAACACTTCGGAAATCAGCCCTGTGTTCTTGGGTGTGTGTTCTGTTTGTCTGATAACCCATATTTCTGTAGTGACTGTAACTGTAGTGTATGTAATTGTATACATTAGATTCGGGAATGGGATAGAAGCCCTGGGACTTGAAATAAGGTATTATCTTGGCATTTGACTGGAGAGAGTATGGAAAAGCTGGGTAGAAATCACCCTCTGGATACCCACTGTCCCCATAGCGATTTAACACGCACGGCTTCTCCGTGGGCTATACCTCTCCCGTCGTTTCCTGTGTGGGGACGTGTAACCTTCTATCTTCTTCTTAAGTATTCAATCCATGGATTGGTCTGCGGCAGTTATCCAGTCGGTTCTATTTATGGCTTTCCTCTTCATCTCTTCATAGTTTCTGCATTCTACATCAGACATGATTTGCTGAACATATTGTAGGCGTGGTCTTCCTCGACATCTTTTGCCTTCAACCATTCCCTCCAATACCGTTTTCAGCAGGCTATCGTGTCATATCAGTCTAGTCCTCCTCCTCTTTATGCTTTTCCATACGGTACAATTTTCCTCCACCTTTTTAAATACTTCAGCATTCGTTTTTTTTCTATCCAACTAATTTTGAGCATTCTTATATAACACCATTGTTCAAAAGAATTTAACTTCCTTTTTTCTTCTTTTCCAATTGTCCACGTTTCGCAACCATAAAGGGCAATGCTCCAAACATACGCTTTTAATAATCTTTTTCTGGTTTTAAGATTAATGGAATTTGTAGTGAATAAACGTTTCTTTTTGTGAAATGCTAATTTGGCTTGTAAAATTCTACATTTGATTTCAATAGTAAGTCAGTTTGTTTCATTCATTCTATCACTTGGCCTTTCCGCGGAAGGAAGTGAAGTGAATTGAATGTTGAAGGCGTGGAGTCCGTGCCGTGCATAGAAAATGTCTGTGTGCTTCTCGGTACCACTTACCTGGGTCATTGTCTTATTCACACTCGACGAAGAATGTCTCGTATATGAGGGCTTTAAGCATTGTCCGGTAGCCTATTATTTGAGGCGTTTTGGGAAATTGTGGTCATGCAGCACCGTGTACTAGGGTGTGTGGAATTTGTCGAATATTATGTGTATGGAACTCAAATACAGCATTAGGTTGTTTCTGGAAATTGGCTATTAATTACAATAATCCTTACAGAAAATTGTTCTAAGTCTACCTCGCGGCATAGTAAATAGCATTATAGACGGTCACGGTGGAATTCCGGGTTCGATTCCCGGCTCTAAAAAGGAATCTTATTCGGATCTGAGGGCTGGATTGGGGTTCACTCCAACCTCGTAACGCAGAGCTGAGAAGAGGTGGAATCGAATTACACCTCAGTCATCCTAGACGTGGTTTTCTGTGGTTTCACACTTCTGCTCCGGGAAAATGCAGAGATGGTACATAAATTTGTGTTACGGCCACCTCATACCCCAATCCTCACCCTCAATTACAAATACTAAATGGATCGACGTCAAAAGGGGTGTGGTTGTGCAGCGGTCAAGCTGTCTACCTCTCACCCAGGCGGACCAGGTTCTGTTCCCGGTCAATGCATGTGGGATTTTCGAAGTGAATTGCCATATCCTGTAGTTCAGATTCCACGTAAAACTGAGTTCCCGTGGCTCATGATCCCGAGATTAATGGTCAAGTAAAACTACAAGCTTCCTTTTTTGAATAGACGTCACAAATGCTGCCAAACAATTCGAGTTTTGAACTCAAAATCAACGGTATTCTGTTGTTGTTGCTGTTCTTCTTCTTCATTCATTCATTGAGGGGTTTTGGGAAATTGTGGTCATGCAGCCCCGTGTGCTTGGGCGTGTGGAATTTGTCTAATAATGTGTGTCATTGTGATGGCTGTATTGTGTGTATTGTATTTGTAACTGAGGCTAAGGTTTGGGGAAGGAGGCGGCCGTGGCATTAATGTAGGAACCATCCCAGCATTTGCCTGGAGTAGATGAGGGGATAACACGGAAAACCACTTCCAGGGTGGGTGAGGTGGGTGAGGTGGGAATCGAACCTGCCACTTCTCAGTTTTGCTTCACGATGCCGAGTGTACCCCGTTCCAGCCCTCAGACCTGATTTGTCATGGCCGAGCCGGGAATCACACCCGGATCTCCGGGGAGACAGCCAAGAGTGCTAGCAGGTGAGGTGGTCAATATATAAATGCAGTTTCACATAAATCGTTTATTGATTGGTTGATTGGTTGGCTGCTTGGCTGGCTGGCTGGGTTGTTTGTTTTGCTTGTTTTTGTTTTGTTTGTTTGTTTTGTATTGTTTTGTATTGTATTGTTTTTTGTTTTGTTTTTTGTTGTTTTTTTGTTTTTTTGTTTTCTTTTAGGTTTTGGGTTTTTGGTTTTGTTTTTTGTTTTGGGGTTTTTTGTTGTTTTTTGTGTTTTGGTTTTGGGGTTTTTGGTTTTTTGGTTTTGGGGTTTTTGTTTTTTTGGGGTTTGTGTTTTGTGTTTTGTGTTGGTTGATTTGAACCATGAAAGGGTGTTTTTACACTAATAGAAGTACAAGTCTTAAATAATATTAATGACAAGTAACAAATGGCAGTGATTTATTTATTTACTCGTGTCAGGAACAAAAATATTACATAACAAACTATGTACAAAATGGGCAAAACAATGGCAACACTTGAACATTAAGGTTCTAAATAATGCATGACCATATTTTGCCATGTCACGTCCATTTGGTGTAGCCTTCACCAGATCCTCCATGGTGCACAGTATAGGACACAGACTGCACTGAAGCAGATGACCCATAGTCGGTTCTTCACCGCATTCACAAAGGACCGGATCGCAGCAAAAACCCCATTTATGAAGGTTGCACTTGCATCTGCCAACACCAGATCACAATCTGTTGAGAGACTTCCAAGTTGTCCAAGCCTCTGTATGTCCTGCTGGGAGCCTTTCAGATGGAACCATCCACTGGGTAATGTGGGGGCTTCTGGTCAACCAAGATGTAATCCTCAAAACCTGAGGTTTGTCAGTTAGGCATTCAGTTGTGTGAAGAAAGCTTCTTCTGGACTTCAGTCGAGAGTGGGCTGGTTGAAGGCTAAACAATGGATGTGCTTGAGACACATCAACCCTAGATCTCTCACATTTAGCTGCAATTTCTCTTCTGATATCTGGAGGTGCAATGCCTGCTAAACAATACAGTTTATCACATGGCGTGGGTCTCAGGCAGCCAGTGATAAGTCTACACGTTTCATTTAATGCAGTATCAACCTGCTTGGTATGACACGACCTATACCACACAGGACATGCATATTCTGCTGCAGAGTAACAGAGTGCTAAAGCAGTGGTTCTTATTGTTTGAGCTTGAGTCCCCCAGCTGGTACCAGATAATTTGCGAAGGAGGCAGTTTCTTGCGGATACCTTATTTTTGGTGTTTTGACAATGTCTTTCATACGTGAGTGCACGATCCAATGTAATCCCTAAGTATTTGGGATTCGCACAGCGATCCAACAGCATGCCTTCCCACGTTACATGCAGCTTCCTCTTTGCCTGTCTGTTCTTGAGACGGAAAGCGCAGACTTGTGTTTTCAAAGGGTTTGGTTTCAATTGGTTTCCTCTATAGTAATCACTTAGTTCCCCCAGAGCTTCAGATAGACGTCTTTCCACAACTTCAAACTGATCCGCCTGGACGGTAATGGCACGATCTTCCGCATAAATAAAGCTTCGAGTACCTTACTGGTATTGGCTGGTCATTTGTATATATGTTAAAGAGGATAGGGGCCAGAACACTACCTTGAGGCAGTCCATTTCGTTGATTCCTCAAACGGCTGTGCTGCCCTTGAAAGTCTACAAAGAGTCTACGATTTTGAAGAAGACACCTGACTATTTCAGTTAATTTATAGTCCTTTGTCATCAAGTAGAGTTTATTCAGCAGTAATTCATGATTGACTGTGTCATAAGCAGCTGTTAAGTCAATGAATACTGCCCCTGTGATCTTCCGGTTCTGGAATCCATCTTCAATATGCTGAGTAAGATGTAGGATTTGTGAAGTGCAGCTTTTACCTGTTCTGAAGCCAGCCTATTCAGGTATTAGGAAAGGTTCAACTACCTTTGTGAGCCTACTTAGAATCATTCGCTCCAGTATCTTGAAAAGGTGGGAGAGCAATGAAATAGGCCTATAATTCTTAGGATCATGTACATCTTTCCCGGGTTTGAGAATCGCTATTACTCTGCTCTTCCTCCACACTTTGGGTATTTTACAGGTAGTAATGCAGTTATTAAACAATTCTAGCAGCCATTCTTTAGCCCCAGGTCCAAAATGTTTGATTTGATCCACACAAATTCCGTCCAGACCAGCCGCCTTTCCATTCTTACAGTAATTAATAGCTATATTCAGTTCTGAAAGTACAAAGGGTTTAAGGAACATGTTGTCTTCCTGTTCATGTTCCCTTACCAACTTCAATTTAGGTTCATGGATTGTCTTTCCAGAATTACCATTTCGAATAAGTTGATTAACAATTTGGTTGGCAGAGACATTAGAATGTGAAGAAGTTCTATTGTGATCATTGTTAAGGCGTCTAAGAAACCTCCAAGCTTTCTGGCTGCTCCTTCCCATATCCAAATATTCCATAAGCTTTAACCACTGTTGTCGTTTTGAGTCTGAAATAGAAGAGAGAACACGTTGTCCGCTAGCAATAATTTCCTCACTGAAAGGATCTTCGTCAAATGATTTGCAGGATTTGACAAAAGAGTCGTTGTCTGAGGAGTAAGACCTTGTATGTAATTTGTTCTACATCCTCTCGGGATGGCTGCATTGGAACATACTTTAATCACATCAATGAATTGCTCATAGGATTCTGGAATGGGACTGACTGAGGTGATCTTCTCATCGAGTAATGAGGTGAACAGTGTCCAGTTAGCCTTCTTGAAGTTGTATCTTCTTCGAAAAGGGACAGTCTGTGGTCTGACAGCTGGAAATAGCTGGCACATTATGTTGAGTATTTGGGATGGGTGGACAAACCGATTTCACACATTGGCTGGTGACACCCTCACTTACAAATATGAGATCTGGTTTGTAGCCACGCTTCCATCTTCCACTGTTAAATGATGAAGGGAGTTTACTGTCATGTATGAGGGACAGCTGAAGTGATGCCCCTGCATAGGTACTTGGACTCAAATTTCCAGTACTGAACTGAACGTCAGCATTCCAGGAACATAGTATGGCAGTGATGACAGCAAGGGACACATAACGGGAAAGTCACAGGAAAATATTGAGGTAGTTCGTGATCAGAAGGGAGAGGGGGTTAGAATTGGTGATGAAAGGGATCTTCTAATATTTTGGTCAATGCATGTGAGATTTTCGAGGTGAAATACCATGTCTTGTGGTTAGGATTCCACGCAAAAAGGAGGTCCCGTGGCTCATGATTACACGATTAACGGTCACGTAAAACTACAAGCTTCCTTTTTCCTTCTATTGTTTTCACTGAATGTTGTATAAGGAGAGAATATGCCATTGTTTGAAAGGGAGTTGCTAAGGGTAGGTGAACGGTGGAAAATAGAGCGCTTCCGTAGTTCAGGACGTGGGCGAAGTAGCCAACTCGGTGTAAATCGTGCTGACGTGTTGGACAAGAGGGAACGTGGAGGTCTCGAGAAATTTTAAGAAATCTCAGTGAAAGTGTTAGTTTGTCTTTTGACTTGATATTAAGCTATATTATTGTAATTTTCAGCACTACCGGGAGTTGCGCAACAGTTGGTTTTATTACAGCTAAGACACGATCGCAATTTAGCAGCAATTACGTGAGGTATAGCAGTTAGTGTCAGAGTTGCCAATTTAGCGACCTGGGCGACTTTTCCGAAACTATGGTCACAAAATATTGTAAATTGTTGTATTGCTTAAGAAAGGGCATATTATCGTCAGCCCGAAACCTACTGTAGTTGGATCCTCAAAAGACCCCACCATACGTAGAGCTCTGCTCGAAAAAACAAACAGTTACCCGCATCCGCCGAGCATCCGCACGACTGTTATCAGCATTCACTGAGATTACAATGATAATTTTAATTTATTAAACAAAACATAAACTATTAGGCGGCTTCGGTAGCGTAGTTGGTAGCATGCTGAGCTTCTGTGCCCAAGATCGCGGGTTCAAACCCAGCCGAAGTTTTTACGAGCGTTAAAATCCCTCAGTATGCCTTCCTTCGGAGGGGAAGTAAAGCCGACGGACCCATATCATAGATTTATGGCATGTAAAAGAACCTTCAACTAACTACAATTGTGTGAAGCTAAATTTGTTGGTTATATTTGATTAACGATCTATTTAAGTTCCTACGTTTGTCGCCAGTTGTCGGTTGCAGTGGCATCTAGTAGCCAAGTTCACAGCTAGGTGTCGTTTACAGTAGCGTTTGGTAGCAAAAGTAGGAACTACTTGAAATTGATCGTCAGTAGTCCTTACCTGAATTACAGATAACACACACCAATACAGCCATCACAATTAACACAGGTTATCAGACAGATTCTACACACACCCTAAGTACTCGGGGCTATATGACCGCGTTGTCGCAGGAACCAACCAACCATACAGTATTAAAGCAACACTTTAAAGACAATTGAGGAGAAAGTCGATCCCTTAGGCTATGTATGTCTTGTGCATTTAAAATGAATGTTATACAGCCTGTACAGTTCGGAATGTTAATTATGCTAAAATGGCATAATTTGAATGAGATTAGCTTAAAACTTCATGTTACTTTTGTCATGAAAAAAACAACATAACGGAAAGAAAGAATATCATCAACATCCGAGTCCTAGTAATGATATTCAACAAGTTCATAGTGTATTCTAAAATCTATCCGCAAATTTACTGCAAACTTTATGCACAGCTTACCCGCTATCCACACAGCCATGCAGACTATATCCACGCAGGGTTTTAACCATACGTTATAAGGTTACAAACAGCCAGAAACACAAGGTAGCGCTATGATGAGGCAAGGTGAGAAGTGAGCTTAGTTTAACACTGATTTCCTCACCGAATTAGTACAACAGTACCAACCCCACGAGTAGAAAATTTCATACCCTATACATCAGTAGGTTCCATGTAATTCCAGCCATGAATGAGACTGAGACATTGTTGAAAAGACACATTTTACTCTAGCCTGTGCCAACAAATGCAATACTACTGCAGTGTATTTATGAGGCCTTTAGTGGATTTTTTGCATCGATATTATAGGAACCCAGCGGCTTTTGACTACTACCTTATAAAGATCCGAGTTCGATTCTCATCTCAGCGATTCTGAAAGTGGTTTTCCGTGGTATCCCACTTCCATTCCAGGCAAATGGCGGGAGGGTTCCTAACTTACGGCCACCTCCTTCCCAATCCTAGCCTGAATTACAAAGACACACAATACTACAGCCATCACAATAACACAGGTTAGCAGACAAACTTCCATGTACACGGGGCTAAATGACCACTATGTCCAAGCCCCTCAAATGAAACAACATCAAAACTGAGTTGACGCTGCTGGTTAGTGTTAGTTAGGTTGGTTGGTTGGTTCTTAAGTTTAGGGGCTGCGACAACGCGGTCATGTAGCCCCGTGTACTTTTGGGTGTGTGTAGAATCTGTCTGATAACCGGTGTTAATTGTGATGACTGTATTAGTGTGTGTTATCTGTTTTTTTAAATTTAAGTACTGCAACTTAGAATTTTTCAAATAGTTCCTACTTTTGCCGCCAAGCGCCACCGTCAGCTACTACTAGGCCAAGTTCAGAACTTAGCTACTAGACGCCACCACAGTCGGCTCTTGGCAACGAACGTAGAAACCTAAGAGCATTGTTTACATTCTTAACCTATCCAATTTAGCATCACACAGGTGCAATTAGTGGAAGGTTCTTTAACATGCCATAAATCTATGGCATGGGACCTCCGAAGGAAGGCATACTAGGGATTTTAGTGTTAGTTACAGGGGCTGTCTGAGGATACACGATGGCCAGCTGTCACGCTTGGGTAATATTACTTCTATAACTCACATCATCCTTATCACTACCCGCAAGTCTCATGGGCGTTAACTCGAAAGACCTGAATCAGGTCTCTCTAGAGGCACCTACCTCATATTATTATTATTATTATTATTATTATTATTATTATTATTATTATTATTACCATAATGTTAAACGCAAAGGTCCTTGTTTCACAAAACTCAAGCTCTTAAACCAGAGGGAGTTAGAAGGTACCGTTTGAGCCAAACTCTTCCAAATAATCTCAATAGTATAAGAAAAAACTTGCATTTCTTGAAAAGTGAACGGAAATATTATATTTGCTTATAAAGTGAGTTTTATCAAATAAACAAAACGATAGCCCCATGTAGAACTGTGTCGCGTCAACCCCGCATAATAGTTAAGTCTGGTGGGTGCTTTATACACATACGAGAGTTCTCGCATGTGCATAAACCATATTATTAATAATAATATAGCTTGCCACGGTCGGTGAGTGGATAGCGTGTCAGTCTACTAACCCCAAGATTGCAGGTTCGCTCCTGGCCGTGGTAAGTGATATTTTTTGAAAGGCGCCAAAAATACGACACGCATGTCATACGATGTTGGTATGTCAAAGAACCCATTTGAATTCAGTAGGCCGTGTTCATAATGGCAAAATTAATCTCGGGAGTTTCCGCCAACACAAAGTTCCTCATTTCTCTACTAGAAAGCGCTATAGTGTTCAAGGAACTTAGATATCTAACCTCCTTGACTTTGATAGTGATTCAAGGAACAACGAAATTCGACATGCAAGCTACCCTCTGGGTGTCAGATAACAAAGCTTGCATCCGGCACCCGAAGCCATACGATATTATCATTATTATTATATAAGAATATTATTGCTGGCCCCGTGGTGTTGGGGTAGCGTGCCTACCTTTCACCCGGAGGCCTTGGGTTCAATTCTCGGCTCCATCAGGGATTTTAGCACCAATCGTGAGGTGGAATGGGGTGGGGACCCAACGTGCTGACCACGCTTCACCCCACAATATGTAGGCTAACAGGGCTGGGCAGCAGTCGCTTGGTAAACTACGGGGTTATTCTTATTCTTATTATTACTGAATACGGTGTCAAGGCAGTCGGCAGTTCATCTTTCTGGTGTCCATTTTGCTTGTCTGCGTACTTGTAGACATTATCAGTGAGTAGTTTTCCATGATATGACAAGGAACCATAGTGCAGGCTTGTTGTAAGAGTGGGAATACCTATTTAATGTAACTTCCAACACCTTCTGACTTTCACATTCTAAAAATATTTCTCACCTTTCTCTCAGCGCTGAAGACTGCAGCGTCGTGTGAAATTATTTCTTCTTGCTTCTCGAGTCATAATAACCTACACGAGTTTCTACATCTGAGGGAGAGAGAGAGAGAGAGAGGATATTACCAAGTTAAAATTAGTCTGTTGTTGCTTCATGTACAAACTTGTTCAAATTATTGGAGGTGTCAATACCCTAGTCTCTCGTTAGAATAATGTCGTTGTTGTTGTTGCTTATTTTAGGGACTGCGACATCGTTGTCATATATCCCCGTAGGTGTGTGTAATTTGATTGATACCCTGTGGTATTGTGATGGCTATACTAGGGCCTGTATTTGTAAATTGAGGTTAGAATTGAGAAGGAGTCAGCCGTGGCCTTAAGTAAGGAACCGTCCCAGACTTGACCAGGATTATAAAGGAGACATCAAATCGGCAGGTGAAAAACTAAAGTAGAAACTTCTGTTACTTAGGAAGCAAAATAACCAGGGATGGATGAAGCAAAGAGGATATAAAAAGTAGGTTAGCTCAGGCAAGGAAAGCATTTCTACAGAAAAGGAATCTGTTGACATCGAATATAGATTTAGGTATTAGGAAGTCATTTTTGAAGGCCTTTGTCTGGATCGTGGCACTCTATGGAGGTGAAACTGGTGCAGCAGAAAAGAGGAGAATTGAAGCGTTTGAAATGTGGTGTTACAGGAGAATGAAGAAGATCAGATGGGTAGATAGGGTTACAAACGAAGAGGTATTATGACTAGTGGGAGAGGAGAGATGTTTCTGGCGACTGCTAATGAAGAGAAGAGATAGGTTGGTAGGACACATACTAAGACACCCAGGAATAGCAAGCTTAATTATGGAAGGAAGGGTCGAGGACAAGAACTGTAGGGGTAGACCAAGGTTAGAATATGTTAAACAGATTGCCTCGGATGTAGAGTGTAGTAGCTATGTAGAGATTAAACGATTAGCTCAGGACAGGGAAGCATGGAGGGCTGCGTCAATCCAGTCGAAAGACTGAAGACTCAAACAACATAAAGGGGGCGGAGGCACGGAAAATCACTTCCAATATGAGATGACTGAGGTGGGAATTGAAACATACTCTTGTCAGTTTTGCCTCACGAGGCTGAGTGTATCCCGTTCCAGCCGTCACACCAGAATTAAATGTCATGGCATAGTCTGGAATCTAACCCGGACCTCCGGAGTGACAGGCAAGAGCGATGGCCGCTACACCAAGAGGTGGCATATATAAATATAAGTTAATACAGTGCTTAATGTATTTCAGTCCAGTACACTTGGGGTTATTGACATACCATAATTAAGCATGAATCCTAAACAAATGGGTAGATGACCTCGCTGTTCCGTCCCTTAAGCTACATTTACTAACTAACTAACCAATCCTAAACAACTGCATTTGGGAATTAGGTGTTCAGACCGATTAACGGCCTTGCGTAATTGAAGTTACTTAATTGTACATATATGCAGGCCTCGTGGTGTTGGGTTAGCGCGTTTGCCTCTCACCCGGAGGCCCCGGGTTCGATTCCCGGATCCGTCAGGGATTTTAGAAACTGCCGTGAGGGCTGGAACGGGGAGCACTCGTGAGGAAAATTAAGTAGCTGTCTGACAGTGAAGCAGCGCCCCGAATTCGAAGACCAAGATTAACGGCCGAGGGGACCCGTTGCGCCGAACATGCGTCACCACAATATCTGCAGGCCAAATGGCTGGGCAGCGGTCACTTGGCAGGCTTAGGCCCTTCAAGGGCTGTAGTGCCAGGGGTTATTTATATTATTATAATTGTACATATTTATAATACGGAGTCGTACGTAATATGGAGTATTTAGCCTTTCTGTTATTACGAGTTCCATTCAGAAATTATGTTTCCCTATTTTTTTTTAATAAAAACCATTTAGAAACTACCCATGAAAGACCTAGCGACCACTGCCTAGCCATTTGGCCCAAGTCGGGCCCCTACCGGCCGTTAATCTTGGTGACCGTGATTGGGGCGATGGCCCCCTGTCACAGCTACTCAATTGTCCTCACAAAGCTGTGCCCCATTTAACCACTCAGATCAATTTCTAACATCCCTGACGGAGCAGGAATCGAACCCGGGGCCTCTGGATGAGAGGCTGGCCTGCTACCGTAACACCACGGGGCCGGCAATAATAAAACATAATTACGTGAAAAACTTCATTGGTACCAGACAAGTCGCATGCTGGTTCCATTCCCAGATAGCAGACTTCAACGACACCGGAATACAAAAGTTGATCCCGCGATATAACGATATGCGGCTTCGATGGCGTAGTTGGTAGCGTGCTGAACTGCTGTGTATGTATTATTTTTATTTAAAACGAGTAGTTCCGTGAAGAACTAGATAGCCTATTTTCATATTTCCTACTTATGTTAATTGCCTCTATCAACATACAACATTCCAGTTTGATTTCTGTGATAGATTCATAGATATTGAGAACCGTCTAAATATTTCAGAAGGTCACCATGTTGGATTTTAATATATGTAGGCCATAGAGTTATGTACTATTAGACGAGGATTATTGAGTAGGTTCATTATTCAAACGTTGACTTCGATCGCATGATAAGGACACAAGAAATGAAAACTAAATTTTAAAATTTCGCACAGCCGCCATCTTTAGGCTTTGTAAACAATTTAACTACATTGGATGTCAGTGCATTACAATGTGTATAAGCATTTGCTGTACCAAGTTTCACTGCGTTCGGATGGTTAAATCGCGAGAAAAGTCTATTTAAATGTTTCAACTTTGCTTGGCCGCCATGTTCGTTTTGTAGTTAACAGGTTTTTGGAAGTCACATGGTGAACTTATAGTAGAGTAACCTAGAATCAAACCGCTCTTTCTCCAAAAACATGATTATTCAATAGAGCCCAAAAACTGATTCCAGCTGAACTCAAAGTTAATTAGTGAAACTGATGAGTGTATATTAAAGATTTGACTTACGGAACACATTTTTGATACATAAAACCCGATTTTATTGACCTACCTGAATATTTAAGGAGATTTAATGTTGGAGAAAATGCACTTTGTCTCTAGGTCATGGATAAAGTGCACTCAGGTGTCAATATAAAATGTAATTTAAGAATATATCACATTTACAAAATGAAATAAGGCATTTTAGACGTAATACATATCTATTTTACTGAAAAATGCAGACCATTACAAAAATCAAGGTGAATAAGTGGATTTTCAAACCATTGTAATTAAGATGTACATTTTTTACAACACCTTTCATGGACTCCTTAGCGTCATAAATATTGGTGTCCGAACTAACCTTCTTGACAGATGAGTACCTTGATAACAAAATATGGCGACAAATGGGAGGCTGCCATTGGCTGGCGCTAACTTGGAGTCATTCTGCACTTTATTCGCAGCGGTGATTTTCTTACCTATTTTAACATGGATATAGTGCAGTTTGACACCAACCGACCAGATTATTATATTCTTCAGACAATTCCGCATTGAAACATACAATAATCTCATTTTCGATATTTTTTGAGAAAGTGCAATTTGATTCTAGGCTACTCAGTAGTGCCCTTTATCACCGTACACAATTTCATGGTGTATCAGTAATAGTTTCGGAGATATAGAATGCCGGTGAAATATTTCGCGCAGCCGCCATGTTGGATTGGTAAGACGTAATCAAATATGAAGGGCACGGTCAGGGTCGGACAAAATAGCACTATGACCTTACCGAGTTTTATTGAAATCGCTCCAGCAGTTTAGAGTTACTTAGAGGGGGGGGGGGGGGGGCGATACACACACACGGACGAAAGGTGATCTCATAACCCTATTTAAAGCCTACTTTCCATTTTTGCAAAAGTAGACTTATGAGATCCACACGGGGCCAAAAATATTGTGTGTGTGTGTGTGTGTGTGCGTGTGCGTCCCCCTCCCCCCGGTCCCCTATTAATTCAAACATGGTGAAACCGAATTAAACGAAATTTGGTACAGGGGTAGCACTAGGAAAGGTCACCTCAGTGTCATATTTTATATCGCCACCATCTTGACCAAAACTGAATGGCGGCCACTCAAGCGATCAAAACGTACAATCAAATTACGACTAAACGAATCATCCGATCTCTACCGAATTTGGTAACAACATAGCCTACCTTTATATAGAACAAGATACAAGTAATCAACCACAGACTTCTCAATGCCTCTGTACGGTGCTGTCCTCTTACGGATTACGTGGGTAATTGTTCCAAACATCTGTGAATCCCTGGCCTCCTGAAGTATTGCAATTTTGTATTACTTCGACTTGTAGCCACAACCGCGCTCCGTTTACCTTTAAGCACTGCCGGCTGGATCGGCCTCCTCCTGGCTACTTTAAACTACCTGCTCATTCAACACTCAGAGGCGTACAAGATATATATTAATTCACTGCTAGATTGCTGCACCAACCTACTGTGATCGCCGCGGATTTTTGAAGGGGAAGATATCCAAAACGAAGGATTCTTAAGTTTGGAGGCTTAATATCGAGAATAACGGACGTTAGTAGTTTTGTTATTCAATCATAAAGTATATAATATTGACTCACTTACCGGCTAATTATCAATATAAAAGAAAACAAACAATAAATGGTGGTAACGGTGATTATTTTAGGGATGAGGACAAAGAGTTATACCCTTACATTTAGGTGAAAGTAGGCTGTATGTTCTTTGCTGAAAATATGCTAAGAGTGGATAACTTGATTTCTGAATGTGCCTCATATTACATATTGGCAGTTGCGTAACTATGATTTGCTTCTGGTGGTGGTGGGGAGGGGAGTGAGGTGAGTGTCAAATCTCAACTAACAATCTATGAAGGGTGTTTTATGGTTTCATTTTAGGTTTTGTGTCATTTTGTTTTGTTTTTTATTTTGTTTTTAGTTTTGTGTTTATTTTTTGCTTTTCATTTGTTTTTGTTTTTGTTTTTGTTCTTGCTTTGTGCTTGTTGTTTTCTGCTTTTGGTTTTGCTTTTTATTTTGTCGTGTGATTTTGACTATTTGCTTTTTGCCTTTTGCTTTGTGCGGGGGTGGGGAGAGGAGGCTTAGGCAAAATGAGATATAATCAATGAAAGCAAACCTACACGTTTTCGTTTTCGTGTTTAATCTCGATAGCATTTGATGAGTTTTACTTGTACCTATCAATGAACATTATTGCTTAAGCAAGCGACACTAAACGTGTTTCACGAGTAAAGACAAGTGTTCTCGAGTTGGTAAGTATAAACGTACATAGACCACCTCAAGCATTTGTCATGAATTCGAAGATTGGTTTTATTCAAAATAAAACAAATAAAAATCGAATTACGTGTTTCATTATTTAGCTCTGGGGAGATTGATCCCTCTAATCACCCCCGTAGTTACGCCACTGCAAATAAGTATTATTAGATTAACAATAAGTTGAGTGTGTGATATTCTTACAGGAAGGTGCTGGTGCTCACAGCGCTACAGTTCAATGACCCTAAAAGGAAGGACTGCACTAATTCTGTGCACTGTCTCCCTCATGTCACAGTGTTATGCAACAGCTACAGCAGCGTGTCTTGCAATCAAACCACAAACCACATAATTTACTGTTTGATCGAATTTTGGTTGAAATTTGTTAGAAAACCTATTTTTGGCTATCGACCCGATGGTCAGGGTTCGATTTCACGTCTCTGCCAAGAAATGTAATTCTGGTCTGAGGGCTGGAACGGGAGATACTCAACCTCGTGAAGCGAAACTGAGAAGAGGCGGTTTCGATTCCCACCTCAGTCATCATGGAAATGGTTTTCCGTGGTTTCTCATTTTTACTCCCGACACATGTCCGGATGGTCACTAAATTAAAGCTACGACCGCTTCCTTTCCATTCCTCACCTGAATTGCAAATACAAATACTACTAGTCAAACCACAATAACACAGGTTATCAGACAAATTCTACACATACCTAAGTACACGGGCTATATGAACAAGGTGTTAAAGTCCCACAACAATAGAATTTCGAAGCTGACTGAATAATCTCCTTTAAAGGCCCGGAGACTTTGAACTTGCTGTAAATATACTAACATTTAGTGAGACTTGTAGTGCAGTGTTAAGAGTTCAATTTATAAGCTTGGAACATAGTGGTCATCAAACCCGTGTTGTAGGGTGTGTGTGGAATCTGCTAGATACCTTGTATTACTGTGGTATCTGTACTTCTATAGTGTAGGGCTAGGCAACCATGGCCTAAAGTTCGGCACAATCCTGAATTACTTCACAAAACACGTTTATCAAATATTGTACACACACAAGTCATCCTAGTGGATGGCCACGATATCCCAGAACCCTAACTGGAATAACACCATTACCATCACCAATAACTACTCTTAAACACGCACCGGAATGAGCTATTGTCTCTTCAACCGACTCAACATACTTTACCCGAGAAGCAGTTTATAGTTCAACAACCTGTGTTATCTATATAAAATAATAAACAGTAGTACATTATTAACTCCATGTACCCTCTCGCTTGACCCGTACCACGATGTAAATCATGTAACTCACCCACGTCTTGCATTGCAGAAGCTCTCCATGATGCTCAAGTCATCGGCGTATTCTGAATCTCAAGCGCTGAGCCAGCGATCTTAACACATACGTTTTGAATCTCAACGCTGAGCCAGCGATCTTAACACATACGTTTTGAATCTCAGCGCTGAGCCAGCGATCTTAACACATACGTTTTGAATCTCAGCGCTGAGCCAGCGATCTTAACACATACGTTTTGAATCTCAGCGCTGAGCCAGCGATGTTAACACATACGTTCCAAATCTCAGCGCTGAGCCAGCGTTGTTAACACATACGTTCCGAATCTCAGCGCTGAGCCAGAGATGTTAACACGTTCTGAATCTCAGCGCTGAGCCAGCGATGTTAACACATACGTTCCAAATCTCAGCGCTGAGCCAGCGTTGTTAACACATACGTTCCGAATCTCAGCGCTGAGCCAGAGATGTTAACACGTTCTGAATCTCAGCGCTGAGCCAGCGATGTTAACACATACGTTCTTAATCTCAGCGCTGAGCCAGCAATGTTTTCACATACGTTCTGAATCTCAGCGCTGAGCCAGCGATGTTAACACATACGTTACGAATCTCAGCGCTGAGCCAGAGGTGTTAACACGTTCTGAATCTCAGCGCTGAGCCAGCGATGTTAACACATACGTTTCTAATCTCACCACTGAGCCATCGAAATCATTAAATACGTTCCGAATTTCAGCGTTAAGCCAGCGAAATTATCAAGTACGTTCCGAATCTCAGTGCAGAGCCAGCAATGTTATCACATACGTTCTGAATCTCATCGCTGAGCCAGCAATGTTTTCACATACGTTCTGAATCTCATCGCTGAGCCAGCAATGTTTTCACATACGTTCCATATCTCAGCGCCGAGCGAGCGATGGTATCCTAAATACGTGCTGAATCTCAGCTATGAGCCAGCGATCTTACCAAATAGGTTCTGAATCTCAGCTCTGTTCCTTCCGTTCTGAATTTCACCGATGCCTCAGCATTGTTCTATCGGATCCATCAGCCCGTGAAGATGGTTGCTATATCTAATGGTGAAATAGACTAACGTAATGAAGGAAGTCTCCACAAGACAGCTATCGGCCCAATGATTCATTATAACCATACTTTGGAAGTTATGGAACTGAAAACAAAACAGACATTGTCATGAAAATATAGAACTTACTTGTGCATTATACAGGTGGGCACTTTCACAATAATAGACTTACAGTACAACAAAATTATAAGGGGTTTTCCGTGGTTTGTCACTTTTACTCCAGAGCCAAATGCTGAGCTAGCTCCTACATTAAAGCCCTGGCCTTAATCCTGGCCTCAATTACAAATACACAGACACCACAATACCACTGGTTATCAGACAAATTCTGCACGCACGCACGCACACACACACACACACACCCAGATGCACAATACGACACACTCAGTAGATGAGGAAATCAGAGGTGGTTCCACGTCATTCCGTCATTCCAGAAGCCGCCGCAAATGCGTCATCATCTAAGACTTAAAAAATTGCCATGGATGAGCGTGGTTGCATTGCTGTACCTGCCCAAACAGCAGGAGATGCGGGTTCGAATCCTGACTGCGAACACGTTTTCAAGTTTTACTTGAAAAAATCCACAGCCTGCTTCCAGTCTCCGACCGGGTCAGGAATGGAATGAATGACGCCCCCATATAGCGGCGAGGATATAAACTGTGCCGGCTGCCGAGGCCTGATGCACTCCTCTGGGGCAATGATTAAATGAATGACAGATGAAATGATAGTGGAGAGTGTTGCTGGAATGAAATTGTGACAGGGAAAACCGGACTACCCGGAGAAAAACCTGTCTGCCTCCGTTTTGTCCAGCACAGATCTCACATGGAGTGACAGGGATTTGAACCACGGACCCAGCGGTGAGAGGCCGGCGTGCTGCCGCCTAAGCCACGGAGGCTTTGGAAGTTAAGGAACTGAAAACAAAACAGACATTGTCATGAAAATATAGAACTTACTTGTACATTATACAGGTAGGCACTTTCACAATAATAGACCTACAGTACAACAAAAGTATAAGGGGTTTTCCGTGGTTTGTCACTTCTACTCCAGAGCCAAATGCTGAGTTAGCTCCTACATTAAAGCCCTGGCCTTAATCCTGGCCTCAATTACAAATACACAGACACCACAATACCACTGGTTATCAGACAAATTCTACACACACACACACACACACACACAGGGGCATAATACGACACACTCAGTAGATGAGGAAATCAAAGATGGTTCCACGTCATTCCAGAAGCCGCCGCAAATGCGTCATCATCTAAGACTTAAAAATTTGCCATGGATGAAGCGTGGCTGCGTTGCTGTACCTGCCCAAACAGCAGGAGATGCGGGTTCGAATCCTGACTGCGAACTTATTTTCAATCCGTGGCTTAGGCGGCAGCACGCCGGCCTCTCACCGCTGAGCCCGTGGTTCAAATCCCGGTCACTCCATGTGAGATCTGTGCTGGACAAAACGGAGGCAGACAGGTTTTTCTCCGGGTACTCCGGTTTTCCCTGTCAAAATTTCATTCCAGCAACACTCTCCACTATCATTTCATTTCATCTGTCATTCATTTAATCATTGCCCCAGAGGAGTGCGTCAGGCCTCGACAGCCGGCATAGTTCATATCCTCGCCGCTAGATGGGGGCTTCATTCATTCCATTCCTGACCCGGTCGGAGACTGGAAGCAGGCTGTGGATTTTCATTTTCACTTAACAGATACAATTATTATTTATTTTGTTCAATCCGTCTTGTCAATACCATACATATGTTTATTATTATTATTTAAACGTAACTTACATGTTTCGATATTGAGTGATATCTTCTTCAGGGTTTGAACTTAATAAAAATGGATATCCTTACAATAATTTTGATTAAAATAAAATAAAAATTTCCATTTTTTTTCCAACACTTCAATGTTGTTTCTCAACTTTTTCATTGTAGTTGCGATGGATTTTGGTGAAATTATTAACATCGACAGAAGGAATTGAGATTTCTACCTTCAACACCTGCCAAAGTCAAAACCTTATTTGTTGGCTTATTCTCGTTGTAGTTCGAATAGATTCAAAAATATTTACATACTTCGTAAGAACTTAATCATTCCGTGTTGATATATGAAAGATTCCTTGTAGCCTATCAGAAGTTCCACTCGAACTAATGTTATGCTCTATTGTATCAGGCGGCTTCGGTGGCGCAGTTAGTAGAATGCTGAGCTTCTATGCCCAAGGTCGCGGGTTCAAACCCAGCCGAAGTCGTCGGATTTGTTAAGAGCGTTAAAAATCCCTCAGTATGCCTTCCTTCGGAGGGGAAGTAAAGCCGGCGGTAATATGTCTTAGATTTATGGCATGATAAAGAACCTTTCATTAATTACACCTGTGTGAAGCTAAATTATAGGTTATCTATGAGTAACGCTCTTAGGTTCCAAGGTTCGTCGCCACGAGCAGACTGCGGTGGCATCTAGTAACAAAGTGCATAACTAGTTGGTCGTTGACAGTGGCGTTTGGAAGCAAAAGTTGGAACTACTTGAAAATCCAATGGATGCAGTCCTTGTTTGAATTAAAAGCAGATAACACACTAATACAGTCATCACAATTAACACCGGTTATCAGACAGATTCTACACACACCCAAAGTACACGGGGCTACATGACCGCGTTGTCGCAGCCCCCAAACTGAGGAGCCTACCAACCACCTCTTGTGTCAAGCAGGTTATATTTGCATCGGAGTTGAAATGAATTATATTGTTCCAACTTTAATTAATTGTATCTTGAGAATCAGCTTAATTGTAGAAAGCTTTGTAACCACTTTTACAGTGTTGCCTTATGAACAATTGATTGGCTTACTTTTCAGTCGGTCGACACGATTGACTGCCTGTAAAGTTACTATAACAATTAGATACAATTATAACATTGTCGGATAATTGACCATTATTGTCGCATCTTTGCAACTTTGCTAATCGTAGGCTGTGTAGATACATCGAAGGGCATCAATTATGTACGCAGAGTTTTACATTGCAAATGTTTATTAATGTATTTTTCGAGTGTTTGTTCTAGTGTCTGGTCTCCGGACAGATTTCTGCATTCCCGGAGTATCCGGAGTAATCTCGGACAGGTGGTATTTGTTATTTGAAAGGGGAAAACAGTGAAGTAATCAGCCCGTCATGTTATAAAAACTGGGGAGAGGGTGAGTCCAACCCCCCCCCCCAAACCGAGGGTACCCAAGTATAGTTCTCTCACTTTTCTCGTTAACGAGCGGCGACTCAAACGTTAGGCAGAACCATGCGCCGACAATAACCAGTGTTCGCTGACCAACAGGTGATGGTTCCTGACCAATAGCATGCTTGCTCTCTCTCCCTCTCCCTCTCACTCTCTCTCTCTATCTCTCTCTCCACGTGAAGTTCAGAATCCGATGCTGGCGGCCTGCTCGCGTGTCAGGTGTCCTGTGTTGCACAGTTGCACATAGTTCTGTCTGGTCTCCCTGCTTGCTCTCTCTCTCTCCACGTAGAGTCCAAAATCCGGTGCTGGCGGCCTGCTCGCGTGTCAGGTGTCCAGTGTTGCACAGTTTCACGTAGTTCTGTCTGGTCTCCCTGCTTGCTCTCAGTGGCTACGGTGGAGAGTTGACAACGCTGCACCTCGAGCTCGGAAAGCCTTGACTTCCCACAAACCTGGAATGTAAACATAGGCCTATACGCCCAGCTAGATTCCAAAGGCAAGTCGCTTGTTAACGAGGAAAGTGAGAGAATTATAACGGACCTGCTTGTAGTGTAGTGGCTAGTATTATCAGCAGCACTCCTCAGGCCTCCTGGATCTCCAAGGAATGTAATTCTGATACGACGGTCGGAACTGCATACACTCAGTCTCTCGAGGGAAAGTTGGGAAGAGGTGGCTTCGATTCCCATCTTAGCCATTCAACAAAAGGTTTTCCGTGGTTTTTTACTTTTCATTGCGTAGTGGCCAGTACTTTCGACTGTCACCGTGGAGGCCCGGGTTCGACTCCCGCCTCTGCCAAAATGTTTAATTCAGGTATGAGCGCAGGAACGGGTTACACTCAGCCTCGTGAGGCAAAACTGAGAAGAGGTGGGTCGGATTTCCACCTCCATCATCTTGGAAGTGGTTTTTGTGGTTTCACCCCACTTCTACTCCAGGCAAATGCTGGGATTGTTCCTAACTGAAGGCCAATGCCACCTCCTTCCCAATCCTCATCTGAATTATAATAATATCGTATGGCCTCGGTGCCGGGTGCAAGCTTTAATATCTGACACCCAGAGGGCAGCTTGCATATCGAATTTCGCCGTTCCTTGGAACGCTGTGAAAGTCAAGGCAGTTAGATATCTAAGCTCCTTGACACTATACCGCTTTCTAGTAGAGAATGGAGGAACTTTGTGTTGCGGAAAATCCCGAGAATAATTTTGCCAGTATGAACACGGCCTACTGAATTCAAATGGGTTCTTTTTAATCAACAACAACAACAACGTTTTCCACTTCTACTCTAGCCAGTTGCCGAGTCAGTTTCTAAATTAAGTCCTTGGCCACCTTATACCCAATCCTAGCCTCAATGACAAATGCACTCACTTCTATGCTTAGACACCACAACAACACTGGTTAACAGACAAATTCAACATAAACTCAGGCATACGGAGATGATGACCACCATGCCCAAGCCCACAGGTAAGAAATGAAAGAGACATGAAAGCACTTAAATGATACTCTCTAATACCTTTAAGGTAATATTGTTGAGCAAGGAAGTCTTGATAGTCGAACCTCGAAGGCGCAAATGGAAGCTGGGCAACACTCAACCAAAGCTCCATGGTTTCGAAAGAACTTCCAGAAGGGCAAGCTCCTTTCCCTGAAGCAAACATAAAATTCCGATCTGTGGTTCTGTGAAGATGTTTTCTTCCTCCTTGGATAAGAATGCCATCGAGTGTCAACACATTAGCCTGATTTCCTTTTCAAGTTGCCGAGATGTAATGAAAAACAGCTTGGAGAGTTCTGGGCGTAAACAACATAGCGAAGACTCACGGCAGCGTGATTCCTTCAACTCCCTGTGCAGTGCCTCTGATTGATCACTGAGACCCAGTTCCGCGTAGGTGTTGAGTGAATCAGCAATATGGCGCGTGGTTGTCTTATCGATATGACAGCAAGACACTTCATTTCTAATTACCAGGGCCCGGATTCTAACTTATACAAATCCTGTTCATGGTCCCCACATATCAGAAATGCATATTTACAGTATTAAGTCATGTTTTCGTCATTTTACTAAGTGTTTTTTGTGGTAATTTTCTCTTTTCACGTCGTTATTTTGTCATTGTATGAAGTTTATTAGAATTTTTATACGTTTTGAGTCATTTTGTCACATTTTTAATGGTTTATGATGCAGTCAAGCTAAGCGCCTCTCACCAAGGTGGACCGGGTTCGATTCCCGGTCAATTCATGTGAGATTTTCGAAGTGAAATGCCATGCCCTGTGATTCGGATTCTACGTAAAAAGGAGGTCCCGTGGCTCATGATCACTAGATTAATGGTCACGTAAATCTACAAGCAGCAGGTTTATGATGCCTTTTTTTTGCGTATGGCAGTGGATATTAAAGGAACTGAAATTGAGGATGAATGTTCTACAGATGTTGCAACTTTAAAGATCCACATACCATGAAGTGTTATTTTCCTTGAAAGAAAAGAACACAGAACTTGGAGTGCCAAACAAAAGACTGAAATAGTAACCAGTATTTGTGTGCAAGTAATTCGTATTTGTCAAATAATAATTAATAGTACATTATGCAACGAGTCTACAATGGCAATAATTAATACAAGAGTATCTTAAATATCTTAAGTGTCTTAATTACCATTATAGGCGAGTTGTATTCGACTGTTAATCTTCGACGATAATTATAACTGTATTATGTTCTAACATAAATATTCATAAATATCTGTCGAGATTCTGTCGGTTGACTTCTTCTTCTTGGGAATTGTGTGGGCTCAGAATTTGCTTTCTACCCAATAACGAATCCCAAAGCTTTGAAACATTGAAGTAGCACCAACAGATAGCATACAGGTACTACGTTGGATCATTTTTTTATTTTGATCAAATAACACAAAATAGTCCCTTACAAACTCTTTAAAATTAAAATGTATCGTAGTCTATTATCAATTAGTTAATATTCAAATTCGATGCGTATAGAATGTCAACGGAAGGGCAAATCAATGGAGTCTCAAATACAACAGCCATGACATCTGACGGACAAGATTCGCATAAGAAATCCCTTTACTGAACCGAGAGCTCGGTTATAATTTCCGTGAATCAAATGTCATATGCAGAGTTGGAACACTTTCATATGCGATACGTTTGACTGATGCCTAGCATAACGAACACTGTCTGAATTCGAAACAAAAAGTGCCAGCAAAGTTAGCAACACCATCCTTCTAGCTTATATAAATTACCGACAAGGAAAGTGTGTACCGTCCGTAATGTTTGCATTAACAAACGGCGGAATATTGCAAAATAAATAGCACTGTACCTTAATATCCGCAACTCCAATTTCTACACAGGGCATTGCATTCGTACGATTTCGCCGACAATTTTAGTGAGTGCTGCTGTTAATATAAACACACTAGAACGTCATGGACGCAGGAAGCATATAACATTTGATCCACGGAAATTATAGTTACTGTCAGTAAGTTTACGAGTGATGTTATTTCAGGCTGGCCCTTTTTGATTCGTATTCAGACAGTGTTATGCTAGGCATCGGTCAAACGCATCGCATAAGAAAGTGTTCCAACTCTGCATCCTCCCAGTTGACATTCAGTTGTCTATTTTGGAGATGGAAGGTGCAGACCTAAGTTACATGGGGACTTATTTCAGGTGATTCATACAATACCGCTCGGTGAAAGTTTCAACGAGGTCGTAAGAATTTCTTCAACTTTCTCAAACTCATTTCATGCTGATGATGATTATGATGATAATGATAATAATTGTTGTTTTAAGGGGCGTAACATCGAGGTTATCAACCCCTAACTCATTTGCTTGCACTGCTAAAGCAAGGTCATATGCATGTATGACACTTTTGCACATATTAGGACTTGGTCGTTATTGTGTATATAGGACAGTTCAGGGGACAAAATACTTAAAACAAACTATTCCTTCGGGTTCTCCAGCAGTTTTGCCATTCGCGCAATTCTACAAAATCTATTCTGTGATAGACTAGAAATGATTTACATAAATCTTTGACTCCTGTAGCTTGTGAAAACTGTCATACGTGCTGATCCTCTGCAGCATCGCAGCATACGACACCAACTGAGAAGTAAGGGAACTGGGAGTACAGAAACTAAATGACAAACTGGAGCAAAACAGATTGAGATGGTCTGGACATGTCAAATGGATGAACGAAGTAAGTCTACCAAGACGAGCACTGGAGCGACGGATGACAGGGAAGAGAGGACGAGGAAGACCAAGAATGCGTTGGATGGACTCGGTGCAGAATAGTATTAGAAAGCTGAACCTGGATTGGAACACTGTGTCGGAAGAGGAATGGTGGAACGACAGAACAAAGTGAAGAGGAACTATATTTGCCCCCACCCAGTGTCAACTGGAAAAGGGGAAATGAAGATGATGATGATGATGATTTGACTCCTGTAATTTTACCCATTTCAGTCATCCTCTGGTTGTGGTGGTGATGATGGACTTGATAGTGGTTGTTATAAGTCACGTAATTATAAGACATATTGCTCAGTACAGTCAGTTATACGATAAATGCACTGGTACACAATGTTATAAGTTCTGTCACCTTCCCCATTAACGACCTGCGACTCTAAAGTCAGGCAGTAGCACGCGCCGATAATATCCATTGTTCGCTACTGACCAATAGCATGCTTGTTCTACACACATCAAAACAAGTTTTGCATATCGCGGGCCAAGAGTCGTACGGTAGTGGTCTCAAACCCATTAGTCGTTCTTGCGTGAGTGTATATCGGCTGTGTACACTCGCCGTGTCAATGAGGATAGATCTGTGCGAGTGTGGAGACGACCCGTTGAACGTATGCTCGACCAATACATCCGAGACTGATACCAACAGGGAGGAGGTGGTGCAATGTTTTGAGGGGGCATCATGTATAGTCGCCGAACCCCTCTCGTGTACATCCCATGGCGTATGACAGGCATACGTTACAGAGATACTATCCTGGCACCTGTAGTGAAGGGCTATGCTGACAATTTCAGCCTAAATTTCACTTTCGTGGACGATAACGCTCGCCCGCACAGAGCCTTTCTTCAGGAGAATGATAGGCCTATTCATAGAATGGAATGGCCTGCATATGCTCCCGATCTCAATTATGTAGAGCAGGTGTGGGCACTGCATAATAAAAAAAAAAAAGTTACGAGCCTTACAGTAGTCGCATACGACTACAGTGTAACATCTGACATGTTATTCTACTATGAAATTGAGATGAAATATATGTGAAGTCATCTGACATGTTATCCTACTCGTATACTACACAGCTTGGACATTCTTAAAATGTTAATTTACGCTCAGTTTTCATACTGGTACTTTGATGAATGTATAGATTGAATTGGAGATTTGCCACTGTCACACTTGTTTGAACAAACATCACATATTATACAGTAAATTAAGAGGAGGAATGAAACCATAGTCTCTAGACTATCTATAGACTACTAGAAATAATGTTTAATACAATCAAATTTCCCAACTCCTGCTTGGTGCAAAATATTGTAATAAAAAAATAGATAAATCTTAATTTCATGTCGAGTCTGTTAAAATGACGCATAAGTTACAATAAATATAGTTTAAGTCGATAATCTGGTAGCAGAAATAATTGCCGGGACTGGGATTCGAACCTGAGACCTCGTGATTAACACAGCAAGGCGCAATCATCGCAGCTATTACAACCACAGATATTTAGAGTACAAGACGGTTACTTATTTTCACGTACCGCCATGAAAGGCTAGCTCAGTTCCCTTATAAACACACAATGTGGGTTAATATCTGAATAGCCATTGTGCAGAAACATAGTCTAATATCGGTATTGCCGACTAGTTACAATGTTTCATATTAAAGCATATCATCATTTAAATACTGATACGAAGACTTTGATCATGTGGTTTGTGTTTCAATCAGTTGACACCAGAGTTCACATAACTTAGCATTGAAAAACACGTTACTCGGGGAGTGGATACCCATCACTTTTATCCAGTGATTGAAAAACAGACCCTTAATAAATCATAATTGTTTTCAGCAAATATGATATAATGAATATTTTCACACCAAAGAACGACAACCTGAAGATGATTTATTGTAGGAATAGCTGAAATGGGGCCTCCAAACATTGACGTAAACCGTATGCGATAGTAATTCGTGGTACCAATGTCCGCCACCGCGCGCGCCCATTGTTTCCTGTTACACTTGTACGTCAATCCCACTTCCGTCCCTTCTTTCAAAATCACTCTCACAAAAATATCCACTCCCGGCACTAAAAGCCATACCGTACGCTAAATAAATAAATCCAGCAACCGAGCGGAAAGATGTTACACATCAATAAGCCCGTTCTCACTTTCATCTCCACTGTGCCCCATGGCAATGTGCAAAACTTCTTTTGATGTGTGCATCACTCCACGTGGAGTCCAGAGTCCGGTCCTGGTAGCCGGCTTGCTTGTCAGGTCTCCAGTGTTGCACACAGTTCTGTCTAGTCTCGCTGCTTGCTCTCGGTGACCACGGTGAAGAGTTGACAACACTATGCCTCGAGCTGGGAATGCCTTGGCTCCACGCAGACATGGAATGTCTGGGTTTCAAAGGTGAACCACTTGTTAACTAGGAAAGTGAGAGGACAGCATGGCATTTCATTTCGCGTCCACCTCCTCGTAATCTGGTAAACCAATCAGCACTAGTCATTTCACCTCACATGATGTGTGTTTGCCAGAGTTCTGCCGTAGACGTACTTCATCTATGGCTCTCCGAAGTGAACTAAAGTCTGTTTTCGCCGAGTCGAGATAGTGGAAGTAAACACATTTGTACACAGGGCTACCCACAAGGGGTGCATAGAGCTGTGCCTGTTGAACGTACGCCAACTTCAGTGCTGTGTATAGCCTACAAGTGAAGTGGGCTGACTTATCGGTTACATGCTACAGCGCGGTTTATTTATTGATCGTTTATATATTAATTTATTCAATTAATTAATTGATTAGTTCTTCATTGCTTGTGACAGGCAACAGTATACAGTGCAGCACAGCACTAAGTGCAGCAAGTCTTGTATTTTCTAGGGCTACGGCATGACTAATGATCTCAGAGCTCCTTGGCCAACCCTGTCCGGCAGAGCCGATGACGTGAACTGGGCGTGTTTCCCTGTCCAGGTAGCCAGGGGCGCTGTCTCGACTCGGCGAATAGACTTTAGTTTCGTATCACTCAACGTAGACCCACGCTGTGGCCTAGGGTTTAAGATCATAGCAATACCAAGTTGGCGAGGGAAAGTCCTCATGTAAGAAATCGGTGACCCTAACCTTGACGCTCTTATCTTATTTGTTCAGCAGACAACTAGTACGTGCCGTTAAGCTTTTTATACCTATGTGAGTAAAATAGCGTGTTCTGTACTTCACAGCTGCATTTCCTTTCTCCGCTCTCTGCCCCATGTATAACGACGTTGTGAGTCAACTTACAATACCTCTCGTCTAAAGCTGACTGGCGTAGAAGAGGCACACGCTTACCAGCTCAAAGTCAAAGTAGGGAAGAGCCGAGGAGAGCTACAGCAGTATCTACGTTAATCCACGACACTCAGTTGTACAATGTCTGTAGGTAAGAGATCTCGACTACCATATGTCGTGATTACAAGACAATTTTAGTTAAATCACAGCCCTATAGATTTGGAGATATCTATACCAGGTTTTCTTAATATTTATTTTTAGCGTATGGCTTTTAGTGCCGGGAGTGTCCGAGGACATGTTCGGCTCGCCAGAGTTTTGTAGCTACTTCCATACGGACACCCATTGGGTGAGCAACAAGTACCGTCGCGCGTGGAGTGTTGTCTGGTGAGGAAAGTGTTAATGTAAGGACGAGAAATTGGAAGGTAGCTGCTGTGGCCTATAGTTAAGGACCATTTGCCTGGAAGGAAGATGGGAAACCACAGAAAACTATCTTCAAGGTTGCCGGCGGGGGTGATTCGAACCTCCTCGCCTCCCGGATGTGAACCACTGCCTGCAGCCACGCCGTAACGACCACGGATCCGGTATCTATACCAGATGGCAGTGCTAAACGGAACGTAGAAATATGGGAGTTATTATTATTATGATTCCAGTTTATAACGGTGTCGGGGATGAGACGCAATGAAAGTCTTATGTGTCAGGTGGTTTTTACGTCCGGTTGCCATTCCTGAAGCCAATCGTCTCTTTCCCAATCCGCACTTGATTTACAAATACACACACTAATACATTCATTACAATAAGACAGGATATCGGACAAATTCCACATACACCCAAGTACACGGGGAAACATGACCTTGATGTCGCAGAGCCCCTTAACAAAACAGCAACTATAGCTTGGCCCCACATCTAGCGTTGCTTAACGTTTAGCTACGGTACTGTTATCGATAAATAGGAGAGTATATTAATTTCTGAAATGGCACCAATTTCAAAGATCTACACCAGATAACTGAGGTCATAAGATAGGTATTATTCTTATTATTATAATTACATTAATTTCACCACGTAAGTGGGACAAATCAAAATATCGTCGGCTTGTTTGCAAGATGGTGTGACAACTTCTTTTAGAGTGGCGCTTAGAGAAACGAGCGAACAATGGAACAGCGTCTCCAAGCGTCTCCAGCGTCTTCTGCATGGTGATATGTAGACCAGGATGTATTCCCAATATTTCTAAATTGTGAGCCAATGATTTAGGGATGATGCCGGTAGAAGAAATGACTATGGTCAGAACCACTACACTTTCCTGCCTCCACATTTGCCGTATTTCCGTATTATTATTATTATTATTATTATTATTATTATTATTATCGCTTCATCCAATGAGTGCATTGGAACTTTTCAGTTGATTTTCGCCATCATGTTCTCCCAGGATATCTTCATCAGTTCCCCGTGTTGTTTCTTATGTTCCTTATTAATACTGTATTATTATTTTGTTCCGGCCGACTAAGGACCACGTCATTTCAACTGTTTTATTTTAGCTTTAAAATTAGTCCAGTCCTCCTTCATTCGTAGACTGTGTTGCTCCTTTCTCTCTTTTGTCAAGGCATTCGCAGTTTTTAGCGTCGGCTTCCTTTGGAAACTGTGATGTTCGAATAGTTTTTTTTATTTCTTAGCTGATTTCGCTCCTGGATATCTTCACATGAGTTTCCAATCTCGTGCAGATTTTATTGTATCTCACTGATCCAGGTTCCCTGTGTCTTTTTCTCTTAGATAAAAGTGAAAATATAATAGGTCAATTGTGTTAACGTTACTCGGGACACATGCCCATGGAACGTAATAGGTCTTTTTCGCGTCAGTAATTTTCTATACATACAAACTCCTGGTTATGCCATCTTCTAAACTCTCCCCCTGGTAAGTTTTTGCCGAGGATTAACACTACCTAAGGGAAGATGATAAGAGAGAAAAGGAGGTGGATTTCGGCATAGAGACAAGTATTGGCAGATAGGATGAGAATCCAGCACTAAACTTTACGTAAATTTATATATAAAAAGGAATTTCGCCGTGCAAAACTTATGAGATGCCTAACCCGCACAAGGCAAGCGGAGAGCGCAGAATGAATTGAGGTTACCTGCAAGCGCTTGGGAAGTGCTCTTTCCCTCCCGAGCCGGTATTCCAGTACTATGGGGACGGGTGGTAGTCTGGCAAGACCAAGCAAGTATGCTAAAAGGAAAGGATTTACTATTTTTCCCTTCAAAAGGGTTAGATTTTGCTGAACGTTTTGAAAGGCTGAAATAATTTGAATTTGCCGTAATATTTTTTTTATTTCTGGGAACTGTTGGATTTCTGGCAAAATAGTCGAATGCTTCCAGAGTGGGAAGGGATCAGGCAACTTTAGTGCTTTTAGTAATATTTGTACTGGTTTTTTTTGTGTGTGTGAAAATCCTACAAGAATGCCAATTGTTGCTCTGAAGGTAGGCTTTTACCCAGCAGGTTGCCGACTAAAAATTTAGAAAAGAAAAAGATCTCAAACCTAACTTAAACAAAATTGAGATTTTGAAAATAAAAAGGATTCAAAGAGAAAATCTCTACAAATAGGTAGCTGGCGGAGCGAGCTATATTTGTTTCAATGATTAACTAGAATTAGCTGTAACAGCTAAGAGAAACATTGAAAACGTTGTCATTTGAAATTTTGTTTCCAATGCAACAAGTGGTAAAAGTGATACGAAAATTGTTGTTTTTTAGTAAATAGAACTTAAGATTGGGGGAAGAATCAGGGAAGAGAAGGTCCTGCCTAACTGTAGTTCTAGCGAAAGAGATAAAACAAAAAATATAAATAATTTATTTAACAAGATATATAGAATTTAGAAACTTAACAATTGGTAGAATTAGAATCTTGTTTTTAAAGTTAGAAGAACTTTTTCTTAGGTTAGTTCTACAAACATTTGAGGGTCTCGGACCCAATAAAGTGAAAGTTTACAATGAACAATATTAAAGTAGTTACAAGTTTCAAATTTGTTACAAGCACTAACATCTTCCAAAGATTTTAAAAAGTGTGCTTACGATTAAGCAATTTAAAGTTTGTAACAATAATTGTAAAGCAGTTATAACTTTGATAGTTTTGAATGGGTATGATACAAGCACTTTTAGAATGCCTTTATGGCAATCGAAAAGGCTATAAACAAATGTATTAGATTCCTGATTGTAACAGGAAAAGAAGAAAAAGTTACAAGCGGAAATTACCGCTATTTTTAAACAGAAATTACTAGAGGTAATATACAAACAAGATGTTCAGCAATGAACATATAGCCTACTTTCTCCTAAATGTATGGGTATATTTATGACTCTTTGTCCTCATCCCTAACACAATCACCTCTACCACTATGTATTGTTTGTTTTCTTTTATATTGATAATTAGCCAGTAAGTGTCAAAATCAATATTGTATACTTTATGATGATTGAATAACAAAACTACTAACTTATTTTAATGCATTCACGTCCGTTAATCTCTATATTAAGCCAGCCTGCTAAGTTAAGAATCTTCCGTTTTGGGTATCTTCCCCTTTAAAAATCCACGCCGATCACAGTAGGTTGGTGCTGCGACCTATCAGTGAATTAATCTTTATGTTGTACGCCTACGCACTGCCATCGTAATGTACTACGATGGCAGTGGCCTAAGGGTGTTGAATGAGTAGACAGTTTAAAGTAGCCAAGAGGGAGGAGATCCAGCTGGCAGTGTTTAAAGGTAATCGGAGCGCGATCGTGGCTAATAGTTGAACTACCAGTATTACAAAATTGCCATACTTCAGGAGTCCAGGTATTTACACAGCGGTAAGTTTGGAACAATATTACCCACATAACCCACAAGAGGACAGCACCGTACAGAGGCATTAAGAAGGCTGTGGTTAATGACAACGTGTATCTAGTTCTTCTATTCTCCTTTTCCTAATGTCTTCTGTTTATTTGCGATGCTGGGGCTGTGATTTTATTAATAAACGAGTGTATACATTAGCCTCTCCTTTGAGCTAAATGACATCTTATTCAGTATCTGTGGAAAGAGCTCGTGCACATCACTTGTAAAAGAATTCAAGAAAAAAAAAAGTTAACTGCAGCAGTACTCGATCCCCAGTCGACTGCGTGACAGACTAACACGCTAGCCCAGAGCTAATCCTATCCTTAACATCATGGTGTTCTTAACTGACATTAGATACAACCTGTTGGCAAATAATGACTTTAAATAAACGATTTCTTCACAGCAGTACATCTTCATTAAAGATAATTTCATACAAAGTTTATATTATTGTATCAGTAGGGTATATCACATACAACATGTAACGTTTTCAAATTTTGCATATCGCTGTAGTGACAACTGTAAAGGTTCTATTTAAACAAACATGATAAGAATAAATAATATACACTGTGGTGTGACCTTACCTGTGATAGTATAATATAATAAGTTGTTGAGCGCCAGATCCCTATTTAAGACAGTGAATCGAAATTTATGAATTAACCTCGGCTATCAGCAGTAGAGTGAGACCTAATTATCCCTGGTCGTGGTGAGACAAAGTCATCTAACCAATCCAGTATTTAATCAAGGAGTATGATTGCCTTAAAGTACTAACTACTATGAAAGAAATAGGCATTACGTTAAAGAAAATGAATTTATTAAATGCAAAAACAAAATATTAATAAAACAGAATAGTGATAGTCACACAATTGAATTTAAAATTACTCAATGCGGCAATTAATTTAAAAGAAAATAAACATTAATGAATTGAATCTATCTTGAAGTTACATATTACAGAGACGTCGGATATTTAATTGTTTGCTCACCCATTTGAAGTATCATCATAAAAAAAGTGTGCAAGATGATCTCGATGTTGCGTTTCATGTTGAAAATGTTGTGATATCTCAGTAGATATGGTATACCATACTCAATTACGTTGCCATCTGTGTTAAGACCGTTGAGTAGGGATATAATCCACTATCGGCTGATATGGAAATTGGCAAGACATCGTTCAGTGTCGAATCTGTATACTCAGTTCAATGCTATACCAGGAAGCCAGGTTATTGCTTCCTCCCTTCATTGAGAGCTGTTGATGAATGAATGTCTTGTCGAGGGTGCAGGTACTAATAACTTCCTTGTCACGTGGTCTTCGACTGTCTCCCACCCCAGTAAGCTTCCCTCTCTCTAGTGTTCATACTCTCACGAGGGCTAATTGCATCACAACTTGTAATATCTTGACGCGTACGTACAGTAGAAAATGGCGTGTTAGTTGCACCATGTGTGAAATATAATGTTCCATTCCTTCTCGAAGGAACTTGATGGTCGAACTCGTGATGGTTACTCATAGTGGGTTTCTTAGCATCCCATGACAGTGACGCTGTTTGCCGTGGTGAAATAACTACTACGACGTTCTGTTTGTGACTCATAGAGTTGGTCCTTATTGCCAATTTTGTTGCAATATATAATACCTCGTCTCTTTACAAATAAATGTTAATAAAAATCTGTCTGAGTATAATAATAAAAACCGCTTACAAGTATCTGATATAAAAATCATCTCATGGATGTACTAATTAATAATAATAATAATAATAATAATAATAATAACATGATAATAAATGAATAACCCTATAAATATAATAGGTATGGGATCGAATCGTTACAATCGCCCCTAAGATAAATAATTTAAATGACATTTAACATTATTTCTCTTACCACATCCAACATACAAAAAACTATAAATATAAATATTATAACCACCAAAAAGACAACATACAATATACTCTTCATCAATACACAAAAATATACAAGAAATATACTCTTTTCACTTTACATATTTGTACTATCATTTCTTAAAATGTTCATAGTACTTTTCGTTTGAATACATACATTCTGTATATAAAAGAAATTTTCTGAAAAGAATAAAAGCATTTATTAGCCCTTCACTTTACATTCTTCGAAGTAATTACTTCGTTGCACACGCATATCACTGCACGCGATGTGGTGATACAATCAACATAATATCCCTTTCGTCTCTATAACGGGATTACTCAAATGCAGTAAAATTTCAATAATTGAAGAAAAAAAATAACTTAGCAAGATACCTAAGGCAATTCCAATTTCAGTGCATATGTCATACATGTAAATATTTCCCCAAATACATAATGACATCGAAATACCTTAAAGCAGTTATTAAACAGTTCACTTAAATATCCAAGTTACTACTCACCTGCCTTCGTGGCTTAATTCTTTCTTAGGCCACGGCCGCCTCCTTTCAGATTAATACTTCCTAAGTCTCCACGACTTCTTAACTTCTCATAAAACCATAATTCCTCTTTACTACTTCTCGAAAACAATAACTTGAATTTTCATAATCACAAATAATCATAAAATCTGACTTCTTGTTCACATTATTAAATTTAACTTAGCGTCAAGATATCTTTACTGCATCGTCATTCTTACCTACCATAACAAAATGATTAAGACGAGGACAAAATACTACTCAATACCTGAATTACGTATATCACTAAACTATTTCACAAAAACACATGACAAACTCCTCGGAATAAATATTTCGTTCCACAAAATATTAATGCACTTATACTTTAAACTTATTCTATTCATGATTTGACTTCTTGCTGAATACCTAAAAACCCCCCATAGTTTTCTCTTAAAACTTATGACATTTTACGTCAACACTTCCTTACTTGCTTCGATCGCCTGGACTATAACTCATTCTTGCTATACCAGAATCTCTCAAAACTCATCGTGACATCACACGTCACATACAAAAAACCTCCCCTATTCGTGGTATAATCCCACATCTTCTTACTGTTACAGGTCACCTCTTACTGACCAATAACACACTAAATTTCAGCTAAAAAATCTTACATGCTTCGACTAATTCCTTGGAATAATTACATCACACTTTGTTTTCCTAACTATTTTCTTCCTAAAATAATGACAGTGTTCCAGTTGATAGTCAATAACACAGACACTCCTAATTGGCAAATATTTTCCCATAATCACTTCATAAAGCAAGTCCTGAGTTATAACACAGTTCAGATACTCTCTTCTCTACCAAATTAAATGCGTAAATTACACCTGCCTTTAATTGAAACTTCATTACTACCCCTTAGGTATACTCACCTTACATTACTAACTTATTCTTGTCTTCAAAATATTAAACTTATCTTTACTAACTCCGTATGACATAAATAAAACTTAAATTTCTCGTCTACTAAAAAAAATGATTTACCTTTAAAATCCTCAAAACTTCGAATTATAACAAATTCCTTTCAATATTAGTAAATATTATGCCAACCATCTAATTATTATTATTATCTTTACTCTTACCTGTGTGTAGGACAACAATCGACCACATAATTAATTCGTTCTTAATCGTCAGTAGCGTTTTACTAAAAGTGGTTTAGCTCGATAACAAGCCTTGTAATATCTTTAAAACGTGCGTAACTGTAACTACAACTTGGACCATATTACCTTTGTAATCTCTTTATTACCTTGTGTGCATACAACCATATATACTTAAAAAAAACTTCCAACATTAACTTCACGTAGTCCCGTACACACCATAAAAAAAACTCATTGCTCAACAGAATATACCTCGCTGACCTACTTCATCTTACCAAAAACTTCCTCCAACTTACTTCATTTGGCATCTTACCAAAAACTTCCTCAAAAAAACAACTTCATTTGGCATCTTACCAAAAACTTAAAACCACATTGCTCAACGGTATTACCTTCGTTGGCCTACTACTTCAAACTCACGTCCATTTACGTGAAAATACACACATACACACACACATATCTGTCACCAAGTAAGTTACCAGATGTCCTAATTAGTTACTACTTCCTTATTTCAACCCGATGTTGGTTAATTCATACAACGCATTACCATCAACTATTCTAAACCACTTCTAAATTTCTCAAAATATATCCACTGATAACCTCGCTGTCCTCAACTGAAACTTCTTTATTAAATCAATACTTAATTCTTCAACTCACTAGTTTTATTACCACTGTATCATCTTATCTTCACTCACTTTTGAATTAAATCTTTATTATCATTATATTCATAATTATGGTTGCCATAATAATTATTACTTTCTTTCGATTACTTACTTTTGTAATAATCTTCCCAACTTTTTTCAATTTAATTCTCACTTCCTCCAACTTACCTGCAGTTTAAGGACCCACATCAACTTACCTGAATTGCTAAATAGCATCACAACCTCCATCTTCCAAATTAAATGACTTTAGACAACCTAAATCAATAAGCGTAGGCACTACGCGCCCCTTACCATCCTAACTTCACGACTGAATTAAAATTACACACAGCAGGTTCCTTATCTACCTCTGTTAAATCCTATAAAACGTCATTACTTAATATTTAAGTCATACGGAACAGTAACTATCGTTAAAATAAATTTACATAACTACCTTCTCTGGCATTTCTCAGTTCTTACCACATTCATCTTCAATTCTATCTTTAACTAGAATTCCACATTCTTCCTTCCTTCTTACATTAGTTTCTACTTCCTCTGTACTACATTCATCCATAGTAACACAGTACTTCGGCTTTCTCCCTCTCACTTCCCCAAGTCTGGCTAATTCAGTACGCCACTGCACATCATATGCTTTCTTTCTTTCCTTCATCTTTCTTTCTTTTCCCTCTATCAACTCAATTCTCTTTTCTTTCATTTTACTTCTAAAATATCTACCTTTAAGTTTCATTTTCATTTCTCCGTTACTATCACTTAATGCTCTCTTTAGACGTGGACTATTGCTTCTGCTCTTATCTATCTATCTCTTCCTCTTAACCTGTTTACTAATTATGTTCTTCTGACTATGACTTAACGCACGCTTCTCTGCCTCTAATAATTTCACATTAATTTCCGCTACACCATCATTAAATTCTTCCCTAGTCAACATATCCTCGACACCTAAGATTTTCTGCATCTTAATTTCTTGAGTGCCTAGTACTTTCTTTATCTTACCTACTTCTATCCCTATCTTTACTTTCATCTTCTCTTCTTTTTCACTACGTTCTATAGTCTCTTCTACAGCTATCCTGCTTTCATCTATCATCTCCGCTGACTCTAATCTGCTTTCTCCTTTTATCTCTTCGGACTCCAATCTGCTTTCTCCTTTTATCTCGTCTGACTCTAATCTGATTTCACCTAAAATCTCCGCTATTTGTCGTTCCTCACCTAAGATCTCCTCCGATTCCAATCTGCTTTCACCTACAATCTCCACTGACTCTAATCTACTTTCACTTACAGTCTCCTTACAGACAGTCTTCACTGATTCTACTGCAGTATCCCCTAAATCTACTCTCACCTGCCTAGTTTCCGCTTCTACCAACTTGCTAAAACTTTCACCTTGGGTTGCTATTTTCTCTTCAATCACAGTTACTATTCTTTCCTGAATCCTACTTTCTGCTGCTTCTAATTTCTTATCTACTGTCTTAATAATATCTTTAGCCTTCATCTCTACCTCCTCCTTAATTTCACATCTGATTTCCTGTTTCACCCCCTGAATACTCTCCTGTAGCATATCATACTTCATACTTAATTCTCTATTCATCGTTTCCACAATATCTAGTTTTACATTATTCTCTTCCAATTTTTGATTTATTTTACTCATATCCTCTCTCATCTCTTGATTACTCTTATCTAATTTCTCACCTAAATCTCTACTCAATTCCTTCCTACTTTCCAAATTATCTTTCTTACTCTCTTCCATATTTTGATTTAGCCTCCCCATATCTTTATCTAATTTCTGAAATTTATCATTGAATTCCTTTCTACTTTCCTGATTATCTTTCTTACTCTCCTGATTTCGCCCATCCATATTCTGCAACATCCTCATGAGTAAATTGAATTTATCGTCAGGAATATCTATAGACTTTTCTTTTTCCTTACTCCCACTAGTCTCAGGATGTAACTCTGTATTCGTCTCGAGATTTTCCTCTGAATTCGTGTCAGGGTTAACCTCAGGATTATTTTCAGGATTACTCTCAAGATTTACCTCCGACATCTTGGTATTATTCTCTTCGCTTTCAACATCGCCACCGCTATCAACCTCCTTATAATTAACTTTCTCGACTTTATTCCTACTTCTCAACTGCCTCTGTTCCTCTTCCGACATCTCGAAGTACACCGTATAACAATTGTCCTTCCAAATTTTCACTCACTTCACTGTCCCCCAAAAGCACTGACAATTTGCACTGAAATCATACACTCCTCTCTTAAATACCGAATGGTTTTCGTGTCCGACGTTGTAGCGCCAAATGTAACGTTTTCTAATTTTGCATATCGCTGTAGTGACAACTGTAAAGGTTCTATTTAAACAAACATGATAAGAATAAATAATATACACTGTGGTGTGACCTTACCTGTGATAGTATAATATAATAAGTTGTTGAGCGCCAGATCCCTATTTAAGACAGTGAATCGAAATTTATGAATTAACCTCGGTTATCAGCAGTAGAGTGAGACCTAATTATCCCTGGTCGTGGTGAGACAAAGTCATCTAACCAATCCAGTATTTAATCAAGAAGTATGATTGCCTTAAAGTACTAACTACTATGAAAGAAATAGGCATTATGTTAAAGAAAATGAATTTATTAAATGCAAAAACAAAATATTAATAAAACAGAATAGTGATAGTCACACAATTGAATTTAAAATTACTCAATGCGGCAATTAATTTAAAAGAAAATAAACATTAATGAATTGAATCTATCTTGAAGTTACATATTACAGAGACGTCGGATATTTAACTGTTTGCTCACCCATTTGAAGTATCATCATAAAAAAGTGTGCAAGATGATCTCGATGTTGCGTTTCATGTTGAAAATGTTGTGATATCTCAGTAGATATGGTATACCATACTCAATTACGTTGCCATCTGTGTTAAGACCGTTGAGTAGGGATATAATCCACTATCGGCTGATATGGATATTGGCAAGACATCGTTCAGTGTCGAATCTGTATACTCAGTTCAATGCTATACCAGGAAGCCAGGTTATTGCTTCCTCTCTTCATTGAGAGCTGTTGATGAATGAATGTCTTGTCGAGGGTGCAGGTACTAATAACTTCCTTGTCACGTGGTCTTCGACTGTCTCCCACCCCAGTAAGCTTCCCTCTCTCTAGTGTTCATACTATCACGAGGGCTAATTGCATCACAACTTGTAATATCTTGACGCGTACGTACAGTAGAAAATGGCGTGTTAGTTGCACCATGCGTGAAATATAATGTTCTATTCCTTCTCGAAGGAACTTGATGGTCGAACTCGTGAAGGTTACTCATAGTGGGTTTCTTAGCATCCCATGACAGTGACGCTGTTTGCCGTGGTGAAATGACTACTACGACGTTCTGTTTGTGACGCATAGAGTTGGTCCTTATTGCCAATTTTGTTGCAATATATAATACCTCGTCTCTTTACAAATAAATGTTAATAAAAATCTGTCTGAGTATAATAATAAAAACCGCTTACAAGTATCTGATATAAAAATCATCTCATGGATGTACTAATTAATAATAATAATAATAACATGATAATAAATGAATAACCCTATAAATATAATAGGTATGGGATCGAATCGTTACAAACATACTAAAACTATTGAAATATAAGACAGGCACATGAGGACAGCTGCCATCTTGTCGTGTGACACAGACAGCTCATCTCTTTTAAGCCACTCATACAGTATAATATTATAATATTAAATTATAATAAATAACGGATCACGACCTTCAGGATAGCTTAAGCCACCCTAGGCTCGATAATCGGAATTGGTGGGTCTTAAGCCATTGATTAAAATGGTTGAATAATTCACACGGCCGCCATCCTGAAATGGTACGGCCGATGACCTTCAATGTTGGATGAAAGACGCGTCCTATATAAAGGTATGTTGTCACCAAATTTGGTAGAGATCGGATGATTAGTTTAGCCGTAATTTGATTTTACGTTTTGAACGTTTGAGTGGCCGCCATTCTGTTTTGGTAAAGATGGCGGCGATATAAAGTATGACACTGAGGTGCCCTTTGCTAATGCTACCTCTGTACCAAATTTCGTTCAATTCGGTTTCACCGTGTTCGAATTGATAGGGGGGACAGACATTCAGAGTACACACACACACACACTTTTTTTTTCGCCCTGTAGTGATCTCATAAGTCTACTTTCATTTTTTGCAAAAATCGAAAGTAGGCTAAAAATGCACAGGTCGCATTAACGAAGCCTGGATTACACAATTAGCTAACTCCTTTATAATTAGAAAAAGTACAATTCCCTAATTTTAGAAGGGAAGAAAAATTAAAATGTGGACTAGCCACAAGTTGATACAGAGTGAATATATTATAAATCCAACAAAATGGGAGGGAGCCTCTATGGGCTAAGCCTCGTAGAAAAATAAAGAACCCAATAGTTAAATTTAATTTGGTTAGTAAAAGGTATTTGGGAAACAGAAATAGGAACTTTAGGATAAAGTCCTGGCCAGATTTATTGCTCTCACGTACGCGGTGTGGTTGAGATTAGCACACGCGGATTCGAAGCACTGATAGTTTGCTGATAAGTTGAAAATGTTCACTACTACAATGTATGTGAGTTCGTAGAACAAAAGAAAGTTATTGCAGTTATGTAGAACACTTAGTTTAATTTGAGCTTGAACAAGTTTATTACGTTGGAAAGTTTATGGGTTGCAGTTGAATGATGAGGTCAAGTTCCCATGGTGGAAAGCAAATTAGGTGTTGACCAGCAGTTAATGTAACATGAATTCCTCAGTGAGGAAAAGCATTCCCTTATTTGGAGTGGAAAATACTTGATTGCTTTACTGGTAGAAAGATTAGTTCATATGGAAAGTTCCAGAAACATGATGACAGTTAAATAGGGCAAGAGAGTTCCCGCGGTGGAAAAAAAGCTAAGTTTATAGACAATGGTTAATTTAACATGAATCCCTCGGTTTGGGAAAGTATTCCCATTTAATTTGTACAAGAAGTACTGAATTTCATGTTTTGAAGCCAGCTTAGACAGCTAATGCATGACAAGAAAAATCCCTCGAAGACGGTTATTGCACAATAGTTAGCAATTCCACACACTGTCTATAAAATTGTATTAAAAGCGTTTAGCATTTTAAAACCATTAAAATGAGTCCGAAATCATTGAAGATTGGTACTTAGCTTTTTCATGTTGATCAGGCGATGGCTCCTTGTGACCGTTGACTTAAAATACAGACATGGCGTCTGGTTTAAAAATGTCTCATAAGGACAGGAGACTAGCCCTGAGAGGGCTCTGCACTGTACACTCGACGGCCGAACTAGGAGAAGTGAGAACGAGCGATACCTCACACGACAAAGGTAGGTAGCCAAGGGGAAAGGGAAGGGGAAGTAAGGGAGAGGGGGTAAGAGACAAGAGAGTAGGCCTATATATCATAATATACAACATGACAAAATAAAAGATTCTTCGTTAATATAAATTTCCTTCATGAAGCAGTCTTCATGGAGATGTTAGCTGGCGGCAACGACGACTCTCGTGGATTGGTGAGGAAGTCCTCTTGAACTTAGAGATATTGAGGAACTTCGGCAGTTAGCTGCTAGATACCGCTAGGTTCTCCATGGAAGTTAAAAATCTAGAACAGACTCAAAGACCAAATAAACCTGTGCACAAGGAAAAAATGAAAAAGATCACTGTTGGTGTCTGCGAAGAAAGAAATATAATAAAATAAAATAAACAAAGAGCAGCAACAGCTAACTCTGACTGACCGTGTATTCCAAAGAATACACCACCCCCTAGGGGCTAACAACTTGTGGGACGTGGTTTGGCGACCACGGGACCCCAGCTGAGTCCGGCATTGCTTCCCTTAACTTGTGCCGGGAACCTCTCAGTCTTCTTTCCTGTCGTCATTCCTTGGTCAACTCTTGTTCTCTTCCGACCCCGTCGGTATAAGCCAAGGGTTTCCGAGGCCTCTGGAGTCTCTTCTTTTCCCGCCTTAATTGGCCCTTCTCTCGTCTTTCCTGATCCCTCATTCTTCGAGGAATTATCCTTCTTTTTCTTTTAATTATATTTTTGTTTTCTCTTTAAGATTCCCGCACTGTTTTATGAATTGATTCCCCGTGAATCTAAATTATATTTCGAAAGCTTTTTTTTTCTTTTTCAAATTACCTTTTGTGAGTATTTTCAATCTAGATTGCATTTTGAAAGTGTTTTCAATCTGAATTGCATTTTGTAAGTATTTTGGAGCGGGGGCTGACATTTTGTGAGTATTCTGAATCTAAATTACATTTTGCAAGTATTTTCAATTGCAATTGCATTTTCTAATTATTTTGAATTTCAATTGCATTTTGTGAGTATTTTGAATCTGATCGGGCATTTTCAATCTACACTGCATTGCGCATTTTCAATTTCAATTGCAGTTTGTTAGTATTTTTAATCTCAATTGCATTTTGTACATACTCGTATTTTCAATTTAAATTGCATTTTGTAAGTATTTTGAATTTCAACTGCATGTTGTGAGTATTCCGAATCTACATTGCATTTTGTAAGTATTTTGAACCTCAACTACATTTTGTGCGTATTTTTCAATTGAGTATTTTCCATCTAAATTACCTTTTGTAAGTACGCTGACCGGCAAATAAAGTGGAACAGTATTTCCACTCTACTTTTTGTGAGTCTTTTCAATCTAAGTTCCATTTTTATAAGTATTTTCAGTCTACCTTGGTTTTCGTTAAGGTTTCCATTTCATTGTCATTTTTGCTATCACCCAGATCATTAGGGGGTCGATAACCTAGATATTAGGCCCTTTAAAACGATAATTATCATCATCATCATCATCATCATCTTCCTCACCATTCTCTTTAACCGGACCTAAGATTTTCCTCAAAATCTTCCTTTCCTTAGTTTCCAATTTCTGAAACATCCTCTTCTTGTTATTATTATTATTATTATTATTATTATTATTATTATTATTATTTGCATATTTATTTATTTTTTTGTTCCAGGTAATCATCCACCATATTTTATCAACAACAATATATAACCATGACGTCCTTAAGAGTGCACCAAGGTAGCGTCTTCGCCAGGTAGGTAGACAAGTTCCTTTCAGATGAATCCAGAGAGAAGTAACGTTCGATTCCTCTGCTTTGTTTCCGTCTGTACTGGATATTACCCGGGACCCGTCCACATTAAAATACGGCTCGCTGCTTCTTGTTCTCCCTCTCTTGCTGTTCACCTCTTTCTTACCCATTCAATATGTCTACTCTACGAGCTTCTAGCGTCAAGGCTGACAAACCAGTGCACGACAAATACGTATCACAACCCTGAGCGGGAGAACTGCTCGGAGCTCCACTTACACGGGAGGCACGTAACACCTCCGTGACAGAGAAACAAAATGAGGCAGAACTACTTTCCGTCTTACTCATCTGATTTTTCTTTATATTGTTGTTGCTTAAAGTAGAGTTGAGTGTAAGTGAAATCTGTGTGATAACCTGTTGCTTAAAATTGTGTTGAGTGTATGTGAAATCAGTGTGATAGCCTTTTTCGGTGCGTCACTGGCAATGTGTACACCTCATGATCGTAAAATCACGGGTTCGGTCCCGGCTGAGAAAGTCAGAGTTTAGATACGTGTCAATATTCCATAGCACTCCTAGGATGTCAGCTCGTAAAACATCTCTCGTATCACGTTTGGTGATTACAGGGTCAAATTAATTTAATCACTGCCACATGTCGTCTATTAAGAGTTCTGATTTTCATCGTCAGATGGTAGTGTTAAACAATATGTGGAAGTTGGAGAGTAGATCATCTCAATGGCTCTTTACTCAAAATATCAACTCCACGGTAACTGAGACCATACTAATTGTTGTTTTTATTATTATTATTATTATTATTATTATTATTATTATTATTATTATTATTATAATTATTGATACTGTTGTTGTTATTAACTCTATAGAGATGACCTGGATTAATTTGGGTATGATAATAATAATAATAATAATAATAATAATATCGTAAGGCCACGGGTGCCAGGTGCAAGCTTTGTTATTTGACGCCTAGAGGACAGCTTGCAGGTCAAAATTTGTCGTTCCTTGAAGTGCTATGAAAATCAAGGGGGTTAGATATCAAAGCTTCTTGACACTATAGCGCTTTCTAGTAGACAAAGGAGGAATATTCTGTTGGCGGAAAATCCCGAGATTAATTTTGCCATTAGGAACACGGCCTACTGAATTCAAATGGTTCCTTAAGATGCCAATAACGTATGACATGCGTGCCAAGATTTTTGTCGCCTTTCGAAATCACTTGCCACGGCCAGGAGTGAACCTGCAAACTTAGGGTTGGTAGTCCGACACGATAACCACTCACCCACCGTGGCAAGCAATTTGGGGATGAACTTCAGTGAGATCGGGAGATTCAGTTCTGCCTTGGCAGATGATGATCCTTAATTTGTGGATCTTTGGCATCGTGGTCATACTTGTGTGTGTGTGTGTGTGTGTGTGTGTGTGTGTAATTTCTGGTCTATACCTAGGTAGTTGCGTGTGTATTTAAAATTCAGGTAAAGGGGGGAAGAGGGTGGTCGTTGCCGCAATTTAAGGACCATCCCTACATTTACATGGAGTAGAAGTTGGAAACACGGAAAAGCACTTCCAGCATGACTGAGATGGCAATCGAGTCCACCTCTCTGTTTTACCTCATGAGGCTGAGGGTACCCCGTTCCAGCCCTAAGACCAGAATTAAATTTCTTGGCAGCGCCCGGATTCGAACATTGGCCTCCGGAGTGACATCCAAGAATGTTGGCCGCTACACCATGAGGTGATCGGAGGATGAAGAGGGCACTGCGCAGCGACTTCCTGGATAGCGTTGAGATGGCCGTGATCTCGATGGTAACAGAACTGTGCCAGGTATCTGCATAACCTGTACTGCTCGGGTCCAAGCTCTGTGAACTTGCGGGGTGAGGGGAAGTGGCAGGGAAGGGTCAGGCGAGAAGAGAAGGGTCTGTTATCTGATATTCCTTTCAATTCCAATACTGCTAACATAGGGCCGTTGCTCAAACCACTGTGGTGTTGCGAATGAGTGAGTGAGTCACCTACCAATTTATTTGGTTCTGTTACTACTCATGGATCGGGAAACCTCATCACTAGTCACCATAACGTCTCATAGTCCGCGATGCACATTCCTCTCAGGTTCAGGCAGCTTGGACCCGAGCAGTAACTGGTTCATGATTGTCCCTGCGATGTCCTTCTTCATCTAAGAATTGAACGGAAATGAGTAGTGGTCAGGCGGAGGCCGTAATAGTGAAATTGACTAAAGCTCCTTCCCGAAAATCGGGATATACGGGTTCGAATCACGATTGTGGTATTGTGGAGGCGGTAATTGACGTTTTAAGGGGTGAAGATTCTAGGTTAATTGACGATAATGTTAATGATGAAAATGTTAACACTACTGATAATATTACTCTCTGACTTAAATCTAACATAAATACTACAGTGAGTCCGGGAATGTTCTCCGCAGCGCCTACATGCGTCTGCGAGAGCTAGCTACAGCAGTTACGTTGGTAGCACGGCTGCCGCTTGCATCATAACCAGTGGCTGTCCGTGAAGGGGAGCTGCAGAGCTGCAGCCCCCCCCCCCCGAGTATTTGACAATATCAATTTACACTTTGAACGTAACGGGGTGACGGTATAATTATACGGATCTCTGCTAGGCGATTAAAATTTTTCGCAAGTATAGACTGGCTTGTAAATCCGCTTCCCCCCACGGCTGCTGCATCATCTGCAGCAGCTTAAGAACTTAAATCGCACTTCCTGAATCCACTTCCCCCATTGCCAAGGCAGGTCATTAAAGCCTCTTAGGGAGCTGCACTCCATGCAGCATCGATACGAAGTGCCAACACATCTTTGGAAACAATCGGGTATACAGTTTACAAACAGCTCAAATAATGTACTGGCAGCGGTTAACTGCTCCTAATTCGTATTCAGAAAATTAGCAACTAATATTCTAATGGAATAAATTATAGATAGAATCATAATACTATCGCAAGGATAAGTTTAAATCGCAGCGGCTTTTGCTGTAACACGGCTAGGTTTGTATCACTGAGTGGTAACTGAATCATAAGTAGAAGCAGGAAGTAGGCGCTCACGGCATCTGTTAGGTTCTAGCAGAACTAAGTCCATCTCCATCCCTTAGCCAGTGAAAGCAAGGAGGGAGGCATTCAAACATTTCCATGACTGGCGCTATTTTCTTCAAGCACTTGTACAATCAGTCTTGCCAACGTGCGAATTATAGCTAAAGATTCTAAAGTAGTATGCTTGCGTGATTTTAACAAATACTTGCATATTATTTCACAGTAGATTTTGCCCTATTTTAATGATAACTAGCAATGTTCCTTGTTCTTACAAAACCGATTTATTTCAGACCAGTCTTAGAAAAAAAATCCGTTACTCCAGTGCTCTACACAAGCTGTGGAAGTTACCCCCTTGTCAACAACCGTAGTACGTGCTGTTGGAGTTTGTGTACGGTTGTGTGATTAGCTTGTGATTGTGTTTCAAGTAAATAGTGAGTAACACTGTGCAATTTTTACAGTTGCTTCAATTTAGTAGTTTGACGCTTCACGAGAAATGTGATGTAAAAAGTGAGGGTAGACCAACACCTGTATTAGACATCAGTGTTCTACTAGCAGGCAGAAGCAATACACTAGGAGCTTCAATCCTGACGTGTATACGAAATTTGATTGGCTGTGTGGTTGCGAGGTAAAGCATGCTTTATTTTGTTTTCCATGTATTTTGTTCGGTGGAGAATTCAGCTGGACTCAAAAGGGAACTACAGATCTTAGAAAACTGAGCGAAAAAATTCAGAAACACGCATCTTCCGGAACTCATTTAAATAACATGGTAATTTTGCAGTGTTAGGGAAAGTGGATGTACAGAAAAGCTTAAGTTCGGCATATCAACAATCGGTTGAGCGTCATAACAATTAAGTAACTAGAAACAGGGAAATACTTTCAAAGTTAATAAACTGTATTAAGTTCTGCGGCTTTAATGAGTTAGCGCTACGCGGACATGATGAGAAATCCGATTCAGACAACAAGGGCGTGTTTCTAAATTTAGTGCAATACACGAGTGAATTAGATTCCTGTTTTCAGAGTCATTTAGAAAGCTCGACAGCATTCAAAGGAACATCGAAAAGCATACAAAATGACTTGCTTAGTTGCATGCTGGAAGTATGTCGTGAAAGAATCTTAGCTGAAATTGAGGATGTAGATTTCATTTCTCTTCTTGCCGATGAAACTACCGATATCACTGAGAAGTTGCAGTTAGTGATTGTATTGCGATATTGCACTAATGAAGGCAAAGCAGTTGAAAGATTCTGGGGATTTTTTGAGCCAGCTGGTCAGGATGCAAGTTCAATATATGAATGCATTGTTTCTCAGCTACACATAATATTGAAAGACAACCAGGGAAAGTTAATTGCCCAGAGCTACGATGGAGCATCTGTGATGAGTGGCGCAATAAATGGCGTGCAGAAGCGAATCAGGGACGAATACATGAATGCCTTTTTTATCCACTGTTACGCCCATCAGCTGAACCTGATTATGGAAAGAGCCGCTAAGCAGAATACAAAAGCTCGAGTATTTTTTGCCAATTTGTCTGCTATCCCAGCATTCTTTTCGAGATCGTCGCACAGGACATCAGTTTTAGATTCGTGTGTGTCCAGGAGAATACCGTCTGCGGGAGCAACCAGGTGGAATTTTCGAGCTAGAACGGTGAACACTGTGTTTGAGAAAAAAGAAGCCCTAGAAGAATGTTTCACTGTGCTAGTCGAGTCAGATCGTTCGAGTGATATTACAGTTAACGAAGCTAGTTCTCTTCTTCGGACACTGGATGATCCAGAATTCAATTTCTGGCTCCGTTTCTTTCATTGCATCATGCCTCTTGTGGACATTCTGTACCAATAATTACAGAGTCGTCAGATCGATGTAGGGAAAGTGCGTAGCTGCGTTTCGAGTTTTGTTGAAACTGTCCAGAAAGTCCGAGACTCATTTCATTTGGATAACAACGCTGACGAGAGTGAACAACCTAGAAAGAGACGGAAGATCGGAGGAAGTCAAACGCGTATTGCTGCTGCAAGGGAAGTTTGTGACGTCATCAACAATCAAGTCACATCGCGGTTTCAATTTGTTGACCATTTAGTACTTTCTTCTCTTCTGCAAAACGAAAAATTTGAGATACATAAGAACTCATTTCCGGAAGGAGACTTGCGAGCTACCGTACGTGTCTTTCCGATGCTCGAGCCGGACAAACTCAGGACCGAACTGACTATATTGTATCAAAGAGAAGAATTTCGAAACATTGGTGGTGCTGTAAAACTTTTGAGTTTCCTTCTCACTGAAAACTTAGGTTCGTCATTTACAGAGGTCGTTAAACTGTTACGTATCACTATCACCCTGCCTATGACTACCGCTGAACCAGAACGCTGCTTCTCGTGCCTCAAGAGGATCAAGACGTACCTCAGGAATGCCATGGGACAAGAAAGACTTAGTGCACTTGGAATGCTGTCTATTGAGAAGGGTCTGATAAATAGCATACCGAATTTCAATAACCTTGTCATCGAAAAATTCGTCAAGTTCAAGACTCGGCGCCTGGAGCTGATCTACAAATAAGGTAAGTTAATGCATGTGCATGCAACCCCTCCCCCCAACTACGATATAAGCGAGCCGCCACTGATCATAACAAACAAATAGTAAACTTTGTACTCACCACAGCCATTCATAACAGATTCTGGAAGTGTTGTCATTGTGTTCGAAGACAGACATCAACACGTCTACACATATTGTCGAAGACTTTCACTAAAGTTTCTTGCGGAATGGATTGCATATAATTAATGATATTCACTTTTAAGTTCCTCAATCGTTTTTGGATTAGTTTCGTATACCTCAGATTTCGCCGCACCCCAAAGGAAACCGTGCCTGAAATCTTAATTTAACATTTTATGTTAACCGATCGCCTTCGCGAAAAACGTATTCCACCAAAAATAAACTCTCGTTTCAGTAGTAAACATTACCGCCTGTATACTGTTGCTCTCTTCCAATAATCTATCTGAACGCTCCCTCACTGCAATACACACTGAAGACATACACGCTCGCTTATCGCAATACACACTGACAATTTCAACTGCCTACAGCCCAAACGCGCGGGAGTCCCCCTTTCAAGGACACAGTGCTGCCAACTAAACTGATGACGCAACCACTCGCAGCTGCACGTAGCCACTGCGGAGAACATTCCCGGCCGCCCTGTAGAAGAAGTGGACAGAAAGAAACTGAAACTAGGGAAATAAATACCCTCAATCCTCGATGAATGAGGACTAAGGGAGTTTGATAATAGAGCCATGATAGGCCGATAAGAAAGGGTAACATGACTATATTATTGTTTCTGTGACATCTTTTAGAGATGCCGGGGTGCCGAAATGTTGTTCCGAAGGGGACCCTTAACGTGCTAGTAAATCTACTGACGCTCCCTCGCATTTAAGCACCCTCAAATGTCAACTGACTGTGCCAGGATTCAATCCTGCAAAGGGAAAGAGGAGAGGTGTCCACCTCAAAAGCTATGAAGTTAGCGAAAATAAACGGTCCCAGCTCAGAGATTCCTCTGTTGGCCAACTCCCAAGCTAATCAGCTAAGAGTTCTGCAAGGCGTAACACTATCGAAGTTGCACCATGCATGGTGGCACTAAAAACACCTTGTTCCATTTAGGGCCTATTAAAGTAGGCAGAAAATCTCGCAGAAAAAGAAAACGGTTGTAACCCCTCGAAAAGTGATTGTTGTCTCTCATAACCTGTGTTCCTGTGTAGACTGTAGTAGTGTGTGAAGCTGTAGTGCGGACATGGATAGGGTAGGTGTCGCGGGACCTGAAGTAAAGTACTATCCCGGCATTTGTTTGGAAGGAGTGTGTGGAAAACCCGGTGAAAAACTATACTCAGGATAGCCGCTGTGAGCTCCGTGATTCCAACCTACCTTTTCCTAAATTGCTGCAGCTGTCCTTCCAGACGTGGTGCGCGATTTAACGAGTACGACTATGCGGCGAATACAAATATAACGAGGGAAGAAAAGGCAAGGGGCCAATTAAAGTCAGGGCGTTGAAAGGCACCTTAATATTCGGATGACCTCACTGCTCCGTCCCTTAAAATAATAATCAATGTGCTACCGTCGGGGTCGGGAAAGACCAAGGGTTGACCAAGGGAGGCCAACAAGATACAGTAGATAAAAGACAGGAGCACGGCACAAGTGAAAGCAATGCTGTATTCAGCCGAGTCCTGTTGCTCAGCAACCCACGTCCCACTAGTTGTTAACCCCTGGGGATCTCATTTTCAAGTCTTACTCATCAATTATTACAACTCCAAGGGCGCAGATATTCTCTATGACCCCAGTAGATTACAATTTGTTGACCGTCTTCTGTAGTCTCGGTCAGGGCCGGATTTAAGAGTATGCCGCCTAAGGCTCAAGTCCATTTGCCGCCTCCTCTATTGTTCATATTTACTTAATACATTTGTTTTATACAACAAAAGGATAGATGTCATTGGCGTTTTCATCTTTTTTAAACATAAAGTTCATTTAGTTTAGATAAAACTACAATTTTAATGGCTTACATAATAAATGTTATACTGAAATTAGTTATCTACGTGTCTTTTTTTACTTACTTCTTTTAAGATTCGTTAAAAATGAAATGGGTTTCGAACTTAATTAATTAATTTGTTCTAGGAGATCAGTGATCACTATTTTACACATATTTTTTATATTTTAATGCTAATGACTATCTTTTGCGTAATTGAAAACCTGTTGTCCTACAAGGCGAAATGAAATTACACAAAATGTAGTTAATTACTGGTTTATTTGTTGAAAAATATACAAACTTTTCTAAAACAACTCACCCCACGTAATCTTGATGTTCAAATTTGCATAGCTTTCTTGCGAGATTTCTTAATGCCAAACACGTTAATAATGTCCTCATTAAGTGTTTTTGTTGTATTTGCCTCAATACAAAGTAATGAAATTGAGTTTAACCGTATTTCAGAAATACTAGTTCGCAGATAGTTCTTAACTCTTCTAAGGCAAGAAAAACTATAGAAGGACTAAAACATAGTTTTAAGTAACATGTATTCTTAAATTCGTACGGAAAATATCATTAGCTTCTGAAATACTTGATTTTAGCTTTTGAATGAATTGCCACACTGCCGGCCCTGAAACTTTTCCACTCTAGGATGCAGCCTACTTAGAAATACGGCCCTGGTCTCGGTATACCTATTGAGGCGATGTGTGATTTGCGGACGGTGCTAGTTGTGGACAAGGATCGGGAAGCCAGGCGCCGGGGTTATTCCTTGGAGATTCCTGGGAGGTTAAATTTACTTGAGCCTCATGTCAGTTGCTCGTTCCTTTTCCAAAGTATAACATCCTGCAGTAATGGAATTTATTCTCTCAACTAAAGGGAAGCCTTCCCTAATATTTTAAGGGTACCAATACCGGTAGCATCGCAAAACTGGAAATGCTATCTATAGGATGTGTGTTCAGGACCGGCACGTGAAATGTCATATCATCAGCTTCTAAAGGCTAAAAGCCTTGTGGTTGCAGCCATTCCTTACGGTCTTCAGCAGTCCTCTTCATATTGGCATACGAGTCATATTCCATCTCTCCCCCAGGGGCTCACATCTAGTGGGACGTGGATTGGCAACCACGGGACCCCAGGTGAGTCCAGCATTGCTTCCACTTACTTGTGCCAGGCTCCTCTCCGTCCTATTTCCTGTCGACCTCCCTTGGTCAACTCTTGTTCTTTTCCGACCCCGACGGTATTAGGGTATCCGAGGCCTAAGGAGTCTTTCATTTTTCCGCCTTAATTGGCCCTTGTCTCATCTTTCCTGATCCCTCCATCTTCGAGGGGTCAGACCTCTTGATTTCTTATCATTAGGCTATATTTCCTTTTCTCTTTAAAATTACCGCACTGTTTTTGTTAATTGGCTCCATGTGTATCTAAATTCCTTTTAGCCATTTTTTTGCTTCTACCCTCCATTTTGTAGGAATTTTCAATCTACCTTGCATTTTGCAAGCATTTCGATCTAAATTGCATTTTGCGAGTGTTTTTAATCTCGATTGCATTTTGTAAGGATTGACAATCTAAATTGCTTTTTAGTAAGTCTTTCAATATATGGGCCGGGACATTTGTGAGTATTTTGAATTCCAGTTGCATTTTGTAACTATTTTCAACCTAATCCGCTTTTTGCAAGTATTTTCAATATAAATTGCATTTTGTATGGTCGGCATTTTGCAAGTATTTTGATTCTCAATGCATTTTGTGGGTATTTTGAATCTAAATTACGTTTTGTAAGTATGTTTAATCTAAATTGCATTTTGTAAGTATTGTCTACCCAATTGACTAGTTTGAATCTACCGTACTTTTTGTAAGCATTTTCTATTTCAATTGCATTTTGTAAGCGTTTTGAATTTCAATTGCACTTTGTAAATATTTTGGATTTGAAATGGGAGTTTTTCAATCTGAATTGCATTGTGTATTTTCTATTTCAATTGCTGAACCTCAATTGCATTTTGTACGTATTTTCAATCTCATTTGCATTTTGTAAATAATTTGAATATCAGTTGCATTTTGTAAGTATTTCGACTCTACATTGCATTTTGTACATATTTTGAACCTAACTTACATTTTGTGCGTATTTTTCAATCTATTCCTTTTGTGAGTATTTTCGTTCTAAATTCCCTTTTGTAAGTATTACACCTCTCCATTTTGTGAGTAGTTTCAATGAGTTCCTTTTTGTAAGTATTTTACGTCTCACTTAATTTTCGTTCTGGTTTCCACTTCATTGTCATTTTCGCTGACACCCAAAAATTATCTGGAGGAGAGTGTCATGTCTAGTATGTGTCTCATGAATTTTTCTCTCCTTTTCTTGATGGTGTTCAATAGGCATCGATTCTCCTGAAATGTAAGGATGCATTAAAAACTACCACCAGCAAGTAAGTCGCTGGAAATACTCCTTATCTGTGCATTCCATATGTGGCCGAGACACAGGTGGAGGTGGCGAAGTCAATCTGCAGAAATGGGATGCGAGAAGAATTAACCACACAACCAAGCCAGATCTGTGAGAACTATTGTTTCATATTTCCGGCCGCTAATTGGTAACAAGAGGCAAGCAATATCCGCAACTAGCACGGGTCGTTGGGGGTGGCGCAGGAAATGTCCGCAACTAGCACCTAAAGGGTATCAAATGGGGTTGTCCTCAACTAGCACGTCCGCATCTAGCACGCATTCATTGAGGATGTGGAATACGGTTTGCAATGGAACCCAAGTACACGGAACTGATAACCACGATGACCAAACCCCTGAATGAAACATCAATAATAATAACAATTTGTAGCAGTTAATCCATGAAATCCATTAGCCTGATGACTAGAATGTGAGATATTCTAATGTCTTCTGGTGACATAAGAAGTTGATGTGAAGTAGTGGGGTGTTCTGTCGTCATATCCGACAGATGTGGTTCAAACATGCACCACATTCTGGAAGACTTCTTATGAAATTATATGTCAACGTAAACCACACCTTCCGTTCTCGTTTCAGTAACTGCTAAAATGCTATTCGTCTTAGCAAGCTGTATATTTAGGTAATATTAATTCCCACAATAAATTACTGGTCATACACTAGTTCCCTGGAATCTCAGGGGCTCACAACCACGGGACCCCAGCTGGGTCAGACATTGATTCCACAAACGTGTGGTGGACTCCTGTCCATCTTTTCTTGGACAACTGTTGTATCTGTGGCAGGTTCACTCCTGGCGGCAAAAATTACGACACACATGTCATACGATGTTGGCATGTCAAAGAACTCATTTGAATTCAGTATGCCGTGTTCATAATGGCAAAATTAATCTCGGGAGTTTCCCCTAACACAAAGTTCCTCATTTCTCTACTAGAAAGCGCTATAGTGTCAAGAAGCTTAGATATCTAACCTCCTTGACTTTCATAGTGCATCAAGGAACAACGAAATTCGACATGCAAGCTACCCTTTGGGTGTCAAATAACGCTTGCACCCGGCATCCGAGGCCATACGATATTATTATTATTATTATTATTATTATTATCTGTCCGATGGTATGAGGCAGTGGGGTAACTACGGGGGGTATTTATTGATGTGTAACATCTTTCCACTCGGTATCTGTATATTTTTTGTGGGGGTGATTTTGAAAAATGAAACGGATAATGGATGGGACTGCGCGCAGTGGTGGAGATTGATACTACGACGAACTGTCGGATATGTGGCTATGTGGAATGTATATCGCATACAGTTTACTTCAAGGTTTGGAGGCCCCATTAAAGATATTCCTACAACAAATCATCTTCAAATTGTCGCTCTTTGGTGTGAAAATATTCATTATATCATATTTGCTGAAAACAATTATGATTTACTAAATCTTCATACTTTTGCTGTATTCTTATTTTATGTAAGCACTCGAGGTACTGTCGGCCATGCGGCTATGTGGAATCTATATCGCATATAAAATTACTTCAAGGTTTAGAGGCTCCATTAAAGATATTCTTCCTACAATAAATCATCTTCAAGTTGTCGTTGTTTGGTGTGAAAATATTCATTATATCATATTTGCTGAAAACCGGTCAGGATTCGGCACTGCAGTTTTACAAGTAGTTATTTCAATGACCAACAGAGTTCACTGTTAACAAGGGATTACATGTCACATGTTACGCATCATATGCTACTACTGTGAAAAATCCACAGCCTGCTTCCAGTCTCCGACCGGGTCAGGAATGGAATGAATGAAGCCCCCATCTAGCGGCGAGGATATGAACTGTGCCGGCTGCCGAGGCCTGACGCACTCCTCTGGGGCAATGATTAAATGAATGACAGATGAAATGAAATGATAGTGGAGAGTGTTGCTGGAATGAAATTTTGACAGGGAATCCCGGAGTACCCGGAGAATAACCTGTCTACCTCCGTTCTGTCCAGCACAGATCTCACATGGAGTGACCGGGATTTGAACCGCGGACCCAGCGGTGAGAGGCCGGCGTGCTGCCGCCTAGGCCACGGAGGCTTATATGCGACTACTGTAAGGCTCGTAATTTTTTAAATTTATTTTATGTGTCCAGGAAAAAACACAAAATAAAGGGAACAAAACAAACAAACTTACAGACTATAATAACAAATGAAATGAAATCAAATGGAATGCAAAGACCATAATTTGGCAGTCTTGATGGCTCTGTCATTTGCTCTCCAAAGATTGTCGGTGGTGCACGTCTCAGGTAGGTTTCTGCATACCAGAAGATGTTGTTGGTCCTGCAGTTCCCCACACTCACGAAGTCCGTCTCCAGTGTAGCTCCATGTCTTGAGACTAGCTCTTCATCGAAATACTCCGGTTCTCAGTCTGTTGATTGCCTTCCAGATGACAAACGGCTGAGAACACCCCGCAACTGGTTCTTCCTTGACATTGTTCCAATTAGCTTCGGATAGTGAATCCCGTCATAAGGTAATCGGCGAGTTCCAGGTGATGATGGGATCGATACAGTTGACAGTAGGTAGCTGTTTCTTGACCTAAGCCTTGCGGGGTGATGTAAATGTCCAAATAATGGGTGTCTAGGATCAGGGGGATCAATCCTTCCCGGAGCCAAATAATAAAAATATGACATTTGTTGAAATTTTAATTTTTAGTAAAACCAAACTTAGGATTAATGACAAATGAGTTGATTACGTAAGTTTATACTTACGACTTCCAATGCTATTATTTTCACTCGTGTAAATATTTTACCGTTGCCATAACTTAGCACTTCCGGAATGAGCACAATGGTCAGCTGTTCAGTTAACCAGAGGGGTGGCAGTGAGCTGGGTGAGGAAGTATCTTTCACCATCCCTTTGCAAAGATACACCACTTGTCAGTTACCATTTTGTTATTATCAGCGAGTGTGAGTGCCATTTTGGAAAGTGAATAATATTGTTGTTGTATTGCTGTTCAGTTGGAAACTGTCTGTTAGGTAGTCAGCCCGAAGGCTGGTTGGATCCTAAAAAAGTACCGCCGTTAGGTTATGTGGGTAGATACCCACAAAAACCCAAGGCAGCGCTATATTGAGGCGTACTAGGCAAGAAGAGGAGTGAGATAGTTTGCCATTGCTTTCCTCACTGAGTCAGTACAGCAGTACTAACCCTAGGAGTAGAACCTTTCACAGCATCCACAGGCACTGACTGTGCCCTGAATGTCATTACTAAGCACTACCCATATCTCAGTAGCTTCCATATAATCACAGCCATGAGCGAGACTGAGATATCGGTGAAAAGCCACATTTTACTCTAGCCTGTGCCAACAGAAAAATGCAAATGTACTGCAATCATCAAGAGATGGTAAACAGATCGGAGTTGGAAACTATAGTTTATTAATATTCATACATTGTCGGGAATAGAAAGGTTCTGATTTCTTGTGAAGAAAACTGGACTCGCTAATTTAATATCAACAAAATTGGTCAGTTTTGAGTAGGATTCGATTCCCAGCTAATGCATGTGAGATTTTCAAAGGTGAAATATCACGTTAAGTGGATTTCACGTAAAATGGAGGTCCTATGGTTTATAATGAAGAGATTATGTAAATCTCCAAGCTTGCATTCCCTTTTCTTTGGCCTTCATTTAGGTATCATCTAGAAGTGGGAAAACATGGAAATCCAGTTCTTACTCACGAGGCTCATTAAACCCCGTTCCAGTGCTCAGTCTGGAATTAAACTTCTTGGCAGGGCCTGGAATCGAACCCGGGCTTCATGGGTGACAGCCAATAATTCTAGCCACTGCGCCACGAGGTGGTCACAGTGAATTTTAGAGGCGGCGAAAATACGAAGATGCCGGTCGAAATGAAACTGAAATATGTTCAAAAGTTCAGGTGATTGAATCCAACAAACCTAAACTCAACACTGCGGAAAGCACGATGAACCAAAGAACAAGATGTTCAGTAAATGCATGGGTATTGTTATAACTCTTCGTCCTTTTCAAGGAGTTTAATTGAATGTTGGTTGTAGTAGCTTGTTGAACTACAACGTGCTATACGGATATTAAACATGACATTGAGGTACCCTTTGCTAGTGCTATCTCTGTAAAAAAAATGTCATTCAATTCGGTTTCACCGTGTTTGAATTGATATGGGGAATCGATTTCCACACATACATGGCCGCTATCTGCAAACTATTGGGCCGATGACCTTGTAGTTCAGTCAAAAGATGCTTCCCACAAAAAGGTATGTTGTTGCAAAATTTGGTTGAGATCAAATGATTAGGTTGGTCGTAATTTGATTTAAGCTTTTAACATTTGGGTGGCCGCCATTCCGTTTCCGTCAAGATGGCGGCGATATAAAACATGACACTGAGGAGCCCTTTGCTAGTGGTACCTCTGTACCAAATTTCGTTCAATTCGGTTTCACAGTGTTCGAATTGATAGGAGGGGGGGGGGGGGGGGGCAGACATTCAGAGTACACACTCTCACACACACACAGACTCACACACAGACACACATTTTTTGGCCCTGTGTAGATCTCATGTCTACTTTCATTTTTTGCAAAAATCGAACGTAAGCTAAAAATGTTTCGCGTGTTACTACGACGCTAGTGCTATCGAAGAAAGAAAGAAAGAAAGAAAGAAAGAAAGATAATAATAATGTTATTGGTTTTACGTCCCTTTTAACTACTCTGGCTTTTAGAGACGCCGGGGGTACCGGAATTTTGCCCCGAAGGTGATCTTTAACGTGCCAGTAAATGTACTAACACGGCTCCCCCCTCGCATTTGCGCACCCTCAAATGCCAGCTGACTGCGCCAGGGTACGAACCTGCAACCTTGGGCCCAGCAAGCGAGAACGTTACCGCTGAGTCACGCAGACAGCCAAGAAAGAAAGAAAGAAAGAAAGAAAGAAAGAAAGCAAGCGTTCCTGCCCTATCGTTCACATCCCCCCAGCCATTATCATACTCAGTGTACCAACGCTAAACCTATTTTCTTTTTACGACATACGCACCGTACACCTTAACAAGTTGCCGATTAATTTCCGCTCTTGAGCTCTTCAGACGCAAGAACCGCATCACACAAGGCACTACCACAGTTGACCATACGCGCAGCCATTTTTAAACTGATATTGCGAGGGTCCGACCATGTAACTGCTGCAGGATAAATTGTGATCTCCTGCTTCGACCCTACAGGAATATTTGAACACGAGGGGGGAGTATGTGCATTTCATTTCGTGTGGGAGTGGGGTGGGTTAAGGAAGGTCACAGTTCTTCTTTCCCCATCTATTAAGCTTATCGCCTTCCCATGCAACGTAGTTGATTGGTTCCTCAGTTTAGGGGCTGCGACAATGCGGTCATTTAGCCCCGTGTACTTTGGGTGTGTGTGTAGAATCTGTCTGATAACCGGTGTTAATTGTGATGACTGCATTAGTGTGTGATATCTGTTAGGTAGATTTCATTAGAAAGCTAACTATTGCAATGGGTACCATGTTTCCACTTCCGGAAAATTTCGACATATCTTCGCGTTTCACATCCCCCAGACCCCAAAACCACCGTCAGTTCAAAAGTTTATATATAATTTATGTATATATGTATCTATCTATATATATATATCAGTTTCTTGTGGACACGATAACTGCCGTAATTTTGCACCAATCACTTTGAATTTTTTACATAATATGTATCCTTATAAAATCTCGGTCGAGTTCGTTAATGGGCAAAATCGGTCGAAGGGGGTAAAAATGGTTTTTTCTTCGAAAAAGTGAAATTTTGCTATAACTCTCTCAATACGAGAAATATCGAATCCATTCAAAGTTCATAATATATGTCGGATAAGTGCCAAAAATGTATGTCTAATAAGTTTTTTGATAGCACCAACCATTGACCAAAGGGGTGGAAAAAAGTGGGTTTTTCGGGAAACATTAATCATATTTCACTTAATAGGCACAATATCAAAACCGTACAGAATGGAAAATATTCCCCTAATAATTACCTAAATCTTTTGTCTGAAGGAATTTTTGATATGACCCACCATTACGCCAAGGGATGAGAAAAATGAATCAGAATTTTAAAAAATGCCAAGTGCCATCAGAGGTTACCATAACAACGCTTTTAATTGATAAGGGATGATCTATCAGAGGTTGCCAAGACAACGCCATTGACGAGATCACATTCATTTTTAGCCTACTTTTCACACTTTTCAAAAATGAGGAAAAAGTAGACTTAAAAGATATATCCGGGAATATGTGTCTGTCCTTCTGCCTGCCTGTCTGTCTGTCCTTCTGTCTGTCTGGCTGTGTGTGTGTGTGTCCCCCCCTATCAACTCCTAAACGGCTGAAGCAATCGAAACCAAATTTAGTATGAGTAAAGATGTATTGTGCCCAATTCTAGGAATGGGTATTCCAACATTCCGACACCTAGATATCAAGGGAAAGGCTACAGCCGCTTTTGAAAGTTGAGATATTTGAATATCGCGCTCCACTACTTCTAGAAGGAAATGGAAACTTTGTGCAGCCAAGAGCATGTCAAGTGACGTAGCGAGTAGTAGCAGAGGTCGAGACTATTTGTTGATTAAATAGTTAGCCATGGAGTAGAGACTTGAGACTTGGATCAGATTACTGGCACGGCGAAATGAAAGAGAATGCACTTAGTCTCAAGTGAATCGGACCAGAGACACCGGAGATATGAGGATTTCCAGATTTCAGCGTGATCCAGCGTGGACCCGACCGTTTTGAATAAAAGCCGACCGGCCCAAGCATCATCAGCTCACTTCGAACCAAGCTCTTGCATGACAAGGTGCTGCTGCTACGTTGAGCCAAGGCACATGGTTGCCGGATCTACGCCGAAGATATCTTTAAATTGTGATAGTTACAAAAGTACTACGATACGTGTGGAACATAGTAAGTTTCCGGCAGAGGGAACCACTAAGGTGATTTTTATTTTTCTACGGACACTGGTGAAATACTTTATTTCTATATGGACATATGCTAGACTTTGTCTAGAAAGTACTTTGTCACAGTCCAGTAATAATAATTCTATACTTGGATATTTAAATCCAATTAGTCAGTTTCATATATTGTAACTTGATAACCACTCCGATCTTTCAGTATATTGAAGGCCAGTCTATCACGGTGTTGTTCATTAGCCGACAAAGGGAAACTATAAGTTGCTTCGCGCATGATAGATGGTGATAAACCATGCCCAGGGAACGATCTTCAGAACAGCCGTTGATTGATTTAGACTGTCAGTGTTTTCTTGTACTGAAAAGATTACCGTGAGTTATGTTACAACTGACGTATTTGAGAATAGATCATTTGGATCTGACCCCATTTAAGCAAACTGCTATGGCTTTAACAGAAGTAAATAGTATAATCGATCAACAGTTACTTCGAACTTCAAGATATATTTCCACTAGGTCTTGTTAGACAGATTGTGGGTATATAATGGCGGCCGATACAAGGATTAGACGTGCGTGTCCAATAGGGCATGTATCTGGATAAATCTGGTACAGACCAGGTTCACTACGCTTCAAGACCAACGAGAAATGTAAGCCACGTTTGATTTTATATTATGCCTAGCTAATTGGAACAAACTCATTTTCTGCAGATGACCAACACATTTATTTTTCTTCGTATTTAAATCTTGCAATGATTTACGCAAGACACATTAGGGTTATTCTGAGTATTTTCAGCACTCAGAACAGTTTAGGATCGATGACCGAGCATAACGAGCATTTATTTGAATGTTTCATATTTTTTGATAATCACGGTAATCAGCCGAGGTAACTGTAAAAGTTAATAATTATTTTTGTTGAGAAATGGAGATTTTATCCATATTCGAAGAATCGAACATGTGGATTCTCACATAATGATATAATAATTAAACATATTTAAAATAATATAACTAATAATAATAATAATAATAATAATAATAATGCACTAATAATAATAATAATAATTTTCATAACTTTTCTAAATAATTCTTGAATCTTATATTTTCTAATAATCACATTCATTGAGAGAGAGCTTATGAAGTAGTTTAATCATTTCTAGTTTGGAACAGGTGATTTTCCGAAGGATAGTGGTTAGCGCAAGCCCGCATTCAACCAACATGACAGTTCTGGTTGAACAGTTAATATTTGCCATGAGCAAAGTATATTTTTCAGATAACACGGAGAGGCATGAAACGCGAAGCAATGTATCAATTAGGATATTTTGTATTTATATAAAATCATGACGTAGATACACATTCGAATGTGAAATAGAGAGTATCATAAGTGTGGTAACTGCACGATTTGAACTGAATGATAAAATAAAATAAACTTGTAAGTTTATAAATCTTCCAGTGTTGATAATAAGCGGAGGCTTGATTTATTGTATAAATTTTGGGAGGAAAATTTATCTGTGTGGAGTAGTTGAAATGCCATTCCCAGGTACGCATGTTTAAGTCGCAGGAATGAGGAGGTTTTTATTTGAGCATCAATCAAATAGCAGGTTCGATGACTCAGTGTTAAAGAAGGAGTAATGGAACTACACATTGCGTCGTATGAATGACCCAAAGGTTATTTCTTAAAAACCATCAGTTCTTATTTCAATCTTGTTTACGGATTCCATTAAGACTTTGAATTTGCTAGAACCCGGATTTTGTCATGATAGTATTTTATTCTTCTTCAGAGGAAGACCTTTGCCGTTGTTGTTGGAATATTGTGTTCTTATAAAAATAATAGAATGGGCCACTGCCAATTATAAATAATTCTATAACCACGAATAATTTTGAAGGATGTTTTCAATCCCAGTGTCATGAAATAAATGAATTTATTATGAAGCTACAATTCTTATTTCCGCATTCTGTTCAAGAATTGCAAGTTGTGAAAATTATTAAAATGACCACAGATATAAATATTTTTCTTAATAATGATTCCAAGTGGAAAATCGAATAGTTGAATGGTCCAACAATTTATTGATCAAGTTGATGATTCAGAAATCATATATTTTGTTAGGAACTTGAAGTTCATAATCGAGTCACTTCTCGAAACGTTTAAGGTCGGAAGAACAATTAATTTTGTTGTGCTTCGCACAGTTCTTCGATGCTATGCTCCAGGGTCAGATACTTTTCAGATGTTGTTATTAATATGTGTACATAATTTGTGTTGATTCAGAAATGATAATATTTTTTGACAATATTTTTGGAAACTGGAAAAATAAGTGAAAGTTAAAAATTCTATGAACAATTATTCTGCGAGTGTTAATATTATGTAAAAATTCAACCAGTGAACTACAGTATTTCCAGTAAAGACAATTAAATTTGAACTGGATTTAATCATAAATAATTATTATAATTTTGGAACACAGTCTACAGGACTGATAATCAGACTTGTGTCTCCAAAGATAATTGTCCAATGTGTTGGAAAATTTCTGTAAATTGTGTAAATAGTAATGTGGGTCGCCACACGTGAATGATGCTGCTTTGAGCATTTTATTTTGCAGTCAATTTTAAATTCAGAATAAAATGAGATAATTTTACATGATGTGTTATGCCAGTTGAATCTCCTTCTATCCTTATTGTTGCATTGAGCCAAAAATCAGTAAAGCATTTTTTTCATTTGATGTCGTTTTTGCGATTAGCTTTAACCCATCTGGCGCCCCGGGATATTTTGACTCTCGTGCTGACTGATTCTTGGTAAAATGCATATGTGGTCGTGCGGACTCCGGTCTAAACGGGCACAGTATACCGGAATATCTCAGGCCCATATTTGAAAAAGATGCCAGTGCTACCAACTGCTAAAAAAAAACGCACTAGAAATTTGAGCTCCATGTTGGATATCTTGGAAGGTATACATGGTAGCTATTCTAAAATTGGCACACATGTAGATAATACTATTTCAGTTTAATTTCCAGGTGGCCATACATGACAGCGTTGCCAAAATAATTTTACGCCTTCTGATAAGTCCAATTTTTAAATGCATATAACTTCTACACTATCAATTGGATTTCAACCAAATTTTGTATGTAATATGTGTACATAAACATATATGACTGAGTGTATTCTTAAGAGCCACCAGGGCTGCCAACTGTTAATAATTGCTCTCTATTTTGTATCGAAATATATCAGAAAGTATGCAAGCCGACAGCCTTAAACTATGCACACGTAAATTACCCGACATTTTACATTAATTTGGAGTAACTTATATACGTCAGTTCTACCAACATGATTCTAAGCCTGCTGATAGGACCAATTTTTAAATACATGTAACTTCTATACCAACAAATGGATTTCATCCAAAATTGGCACAAAAATTTATAATATTGCAGATTATTTCTGACCAGCACTCGCATGACATTGTTGCCAACATGCTTTTACGTGTTGTTTGAGTCTTCAGTCTTTTGACTGGTTTGATGCAGCTCTCCATGCGTCCCTGTCCTGAGCTAATCGTTTCATCACTACATAGCTACCACCCCCTACATCCGAGGCAATCTGTTTAACATATTCTAACCTTGGTCTACCCCTACAGTTCTTGTCCTCGACCCTTCCTTCCATAACTAAGCTTGCTATTCCTGGGTGTCTTAGTATGTATCCTACCAACCTATCTCTTCTCTTCATTAGCAGTCGCCAGAAACATCTCTCCTCTCCCACTCGCCTTAATACCTCTTCGTTTGTAACCCTATCTACCCATCTGATCTTCATCATTCTCCTGTAACACCACATTTCAAATGCCTCAATTCTCCTCTTTTCTGCTGCACCAATAGTCCAAGTTTCACTTCCATAGAGCGCCACGCTCCAGACAAAGGCTTTCAAAAATGACTTCCTAATACCTAAATCTATATTCGATGTCAACAGATTCCTTTTTTGAAGAAAGGCTTTCCTTGCCTGAGCCAACCTACTTTTTATATCCTCTTTGCTTCGTCCATCACTGGTTATTCTGCTTCCTAAGTAACAGAAGTCTCCTACTTCCTTCAACTTTTCACCTGCCAATTTGATCTCCATAGAGGTTTCTGATTTATTTCGGCTGCATTCCAGTATTTTTGTTTTACATTTATTAATTTTCATCATGAAGTCCTTCCGTAAGACGGAATCCATACCATTCAAAAACTCATTCAAATCCTCAGGCTTGTCGGCCAAGATGACGATGTCATCAGCAAATCTCAGAGTTGAAATTATTTCTCCTTGAATCTTCACTCCCACTTTAAATTTTTCTCCAATTTCCTTCATTGCTTGTTCAATGTAAAGATTGAAAAGTATGGGTGATAAGTTGCAGCCTTGCCTTACACCTTTCTGAATACCAGCTTCTCTCTCATATCCTTCAGCTCGAATGACTGCTGTCTGGTTTCTGTATAGATTGTAAATCACCCTCCTATCCCTGTACTTTATTCCAATAGATTTCAAAATGTCAAACAATTTAGTCCAATCAACGTTATCAAAAGCCTTTTCTAAGTCTACAAATGCCATGAAAGTTCTCTTATCTTTCCTTATTCTACCTTCCAAAATCAGTCTAAGACTTAGTACAGCTTCCCTTGTTCCTACATTTCTCCTGAAACCAAACTGGTCTTCACCCAACTCCGTTTCGATCTGGCTTTCAATCCTCTTGTAAATTATTCTAGACAGGATCTTTGAAGCATGAGTAATCAAGCTGATTGTACGGTAATCTTCACATCTGTCAGCTCCCACTTTCTTTGGTATAGGGATGATAACATTCTTCTTGAAATCAGGGGGTACCTCACCTGTCTCATAAATCCTACACACCAAGTGAAATAACCTGATCAGACCTTCATCTCCTATGCAGCGTAGCAACTCAATCGGTATATCATCTATGCCTGGTGCTTTGTTCCTGCCTAAGTCCTCTAATGCTCTGTCAAATTCTGATCTCAATATTAAATCTCCTTTTGCATCCTCATCAATTTCCTCCTCCCTTTCCATTACATGATTCTCAATCTCCTTTCCCTTATACAAGCACTCTATGTAAGCTTTCCATCTCTCAAGCTTTTCTTCCCTATCTGTTAGAGGCTTTCCATTTGTGTCCCTAATATTACAGCACTTAGTCTTCTTTTCCCCAAAAGTATTCTTAATCCTTCGATAAGCTGTGTCTACTTTTCCTAATTTCAGACACTTTTCTATACCTGCACATTTTTCTTTCAACCATTCTTCTTTCGCTTCCTTGCACTTCTTGTTAACCTCATTTCTCAGACGTCTGTATTCTGCTTTCCCCTCTTCATCTCTTAGATTCTTGTGTTTCCGCCTTTCATCCATCAATTCTAGTATATCCTGAGTGATCCACGGTTTTCTACCTATTCTTTCTTTCCTACCAATGTTTTCTTCTGCGGATTTTGTTATTTCATTCTTCTAAAGTGCCCATTCGTCTGCAATTGAAGTTTGTTTAGGGGTTTTGATTAGTCCTTCCTTTATACTCTTCTTGAATCTTTCGTTTACATCCTTTACTTTCAGTCTGTCTATTGCCCACCTTTTTGGCTTTTGACTTTTCTTCAGTTTCTTCAACTTTAATCTGCATTTCATTACAACCAGATTGTGGTCAGAGTTTATGTCAGCACCAGGATATGTTTTACAATCCAAAATCTGGTTTCGAAACCTCTGCTTGACCATAATGAAGTCGATTTGGTAACGCCCTGTATCTCCTGGTCTCATCCATGTGTATATTCTTCTATTGTGGTTATTGAATAAGGTGTTAGCTATGACCAACTCATGTTCGGTGCAGAATTCCATCAGCCTGCTTCCTCGATCATTCCTTTCACCTAATCCAAAATCTCCTACTATCTTCCCTTCTCTCCCTTTTCCTACCACAGCATTCCAATCTCCCATTACTATAACATTTTCATCACCTAATGTCTAAATCCATGTAACGTCCTTTGGACTTCAACCAAATTTGTATTCTGTAACTTAGGAGATGGAAGTAAGAATATATTCAGTCACCAGAGCTGCCAACTGTATTGCTCTATTAGGCTACATTATGCCTAGTATACCTTATTTCGAACTAATTAAGACATTTCGATATTACCCACTTAATTTCGTCATTATTCTAGATAGGTTCATATACTGTAGATTAATCTATGGCAGAAATCTTAATTTTAAGTAGGCTCTTTAGTTCGTCACGGAACTTCTTGTTCCATCTGACTATGAGGGAAGCGGCTAACTGGTAGCATGCTGAACTTCTATGTCCAAGGTACTGGTTCAAAGCCGGCCAAAGTCGCCGGATTTTCTAAGAGCGCTAAAAATCCGTCAGCATGCTTTCCTTCGGAGGGGAAGTTACAACATTCATTGCAAGTTGCTGTGGCATCTAGCAGCCAAGTTCACAGCTAGGTGTCGTTGACGTTAGTATTTGGTACAAAATTAGGTACTACTACTTAAAATTGACCGTCTGCAGACCTTACCTGAATTACAGACTAATACAGTCATCACAAATAACACCGTTTATCAGACAGATTCTACACACACCCAATGTACACGGGGTTACATGACCACCTTGTCGCAGCCCCTAAACTGAGGAACCAACCAATCTCTGCGGGAGATAAAATTTTGCGTGAAGAAGTAACAGACTGTTAGATAGTTACACATTAGTTCCAAACCTTGCATAAGGACAGTGTGATCACAAGTATAAAAATTAACCCCAAATGACAAGAAGGTTACCATCCCCATAAGACAGTAAAATGTTAAAAGTATGCATAGAAAGACGAAAAAATGTTAACTAACCTCCAATTGTAAAATACTTTCTCGCAATAAATGAGGTCTGATCCTCCTACGAAAACCTGCATATTTTGCCTATTATAGCCTATCCCCTAGTTTGCCCGGTGAAATCTACCTCCGCCTTCCGGCGTGCCGAGAGGATTTTTTTTAAATTCAAGTAGGGGCTGCAGACATTCATTTTTCAAGTAGTTCCAACGTTTGCTTCCAAACACCACCGTCAACGACAACTAGTTCTGAACTTGGTTACTAGATGCCACCACAGTCAGCTCCTGGCGACGAACGTTGGAACCTAAGAGTGTTAGTCAAATCTAACCTATAATTTAGCTTCACACAAGTGTAATTAGTGGAAGGTTCATTTTCATGTCATAAATGAATGACATGGATCCGCCGGCTATACTTTCCCTCCGAAGGAAAGCATACTGAGGGATTTTTAACGCTCTTAAAAAACTACTTCGACCAGGTTTGAACCCACGACCTTGGGCATAGAAGTTCAGCATGCTACCAACTACGCCCCTGAAGCCGCTCCATACAACGTATATTACCAGTAATAAATAAGCCTTCCCGCATCAATACACGTACACATTGAAATGTAGTTCAAAGCGTATTCAAACTGAATACAGGAGCGATATATTAAAATATAACTTTAACTGTGTGTGCGATCCTACTGCACCAAGCACGATATTTTCTAGTCAATTGAAGGATCCAATCAACCTACGAGGTTGGCAACACTGGATTTTCTGTAGTCAGTCTCAGTTCATTTGACCATAGCCAGAATGGGTCTCCAGACCAAGGAGGATATATGGGTAGAGCTGCAACTTAATGCAAAATTTTGACACTAACCTATTGCTAGGCGCAAGTAGTTCCAACTGACAATATGAGATGGCGCGACGATGCTCTTTCGAGCGCGATCCGTCCCCGACCTGGCCTACTGGCCCCTCTCCCCTCCAGGCCCGTGCATATTCGACGGTTTCCCCTATTCTATACCCCACACCTCTACTTTATATCCCTTTCTTTCTTTCCCCTGCCTTATAATGGTCATATTTTAGTAATTGGTCTAATAATAGGTGATTTCTTCCCCCTGTGATATCAGGTAGAGAAGAAAACATAGGCTCTTTCAGAATAGTTGTGGATGTTTCCACAAAGCACATAGCATGACATGAGCCTACCCCACAGATATGTACAAATAGAAATAGTAGGCTACTATACAACAATACTAAACATGAATTTTAAGACAAAATTACAGCTGCACTTATCACACACCAGTATTATTTAATTGTCAATGTGGTACTTCCTATCAATCAAATTAAGAAATATCACGTTTGAATCACGGGAAGCGTTGGAACAACCAGCTCTTATTTTCAATTATATCGATAGTATCTGATATCGTTTTTGAGCGCAGTGTATCGACTAAAAAACGATGTGTGATTCACTATAATTAAATTTCTTCGTATAATATTGTTCGAAACCGATTGTATTATTTTCAAAGCACTGCAATATGTATTTACTATTGATATATATTCAAATATTAATTAAATATACAACATTAACAAGAATACTCACCAATTTTCCGATTTTGCTGCCATCTATAGAAGTACAACTCAACTACATCGTCATACGCGATGACTGCTAGCGTTTTTAACGTTGTCAGCAGGTACTACTACAAGGCAAGCTAGCGTTGGTACCAAATCATCCTATAAAGTTTCACCCACTCGGGTTCTTATCCTTACAGTCCGCCTCGTTGCGTAGTGACTAGCATTCTTGGCTGCCACAGCTGAGTCCCGGGTTCGATCCCCGGCTCTGCCGAGAAACTTAATTCTGGTCTAATGGCTGCAACGGGGTGCACTCTTCCCCCGACAGTAGTATCATGGACTACCGTATATGAGCAAGTCACATAAGTCAGCCGGAAGAGAAACATCATATAATTTTGATTTCACAACGAAGGTCTCAACTGGATTCTACTACGAATAATTCTACGACGGATGAGCATAGCTTTAAGTTCATCCTTGAGTTTACCTGCCAGCGACACATTCCTGCATGTTTCCAGGGACGTGCTTTGGATTTCAAATACGTGCGGGACGAACCACTGCACTATGAGTCAGTCCTGTGACAAGCCTGTAAGAACGTGCGACGTCTGCCCGGGATCATTTGCTAATCTCACCATCTATATACAGATGGCAGTGATACGCTGGAGGATACAGGACTGAAAAATAGAAGTGCCCATATTACAATTTGACGGGTACTAACCCTCATCTTGAAATTCGTGAATGTTGAGACTGGTGAGTTTTGAGACGAAACGGTGGAAAGTTTACAAGCTGCTCAGACAACCACTTTTGATGTAGTAAACTATTGCTGTGTAACTTTGAATGCTTTGAATTTTACTAGCTTTTATAAAATAATTATCTCTAAGAAGTTTTCAGATTATTTCACTACGCTATAGCCCCCAGATTTCTACGCATTAATCTCCGGTGCTTTATCACGGGAGATAATTCTAAACGGAGAATCACTCAAGTCATGGAACTCATTATGCATCAAAATTTTACTCACTGGCTCTCTGCACATGCTCAGGACATGACTTGCATTGAACATGAATAGAGCCTTTCACCCGGACAGCCTGAGTTTGAATTGCATGCCCTCAAATTTCTCGCCAAAACCAAAATGAGCCATTTTGGCCTCAGCGACTCTAAATAATTAGCAGACCACGAATACGTACTCTAAATTTTAATTTACTAGCCGTTCTCCTCTTAGGTATGTGCGTCGTACATACAAAGATGATTGAAACAAGGCTTCATGCCTGTTTTGACCACCTTATGATGTAGCGGCTACCTTTTTTTTTCTGTCATCGGGTTCGATTCCCGACTTTGCAAAAAAAAAAAAAAAGGTCTGAGAGCTGGAACGGGGTAAACTCAGTCTCATGAGGCAAAACTGAGAAAAGGTGGGTTCGATTCTCTCCTCAGCCATCCTGGAAGTGATTTTCCGCGGTTTCCCACTTCTATTCCAGCCAAATGCAAGCATGGTTCCTAACTTAAGGCCATGGCCGCCGCCTTACCAATCCTCATCTAAATTACAATATTCTTTTTTCCCCTGGCACTACAGCCCTTGAAGAGCCTAGGCCTACCATGCGATTGCTGCCCAGCCATTTGGCCTGCAGATATTCGGGTGACGCGTGGTCAGCGCATCGGGTCCCCTCGGCCGTTAATCTTGGTTTTCGTGACTGGGGCGCTGGCTCACTGTCTGACAGCTACTCAATTGTCCTCACGAGGCTGAGTGCACCCCGTTCCAGCCCTCACGACAGTTTCTAAAATCCCTCACGGAGCCGGGAATCGAACCCGGTGCCTCCGGGTAAGAGGCAGGCGCGCTACTCCAACATCACAGGGCCGGCTAAATTACAAATACACACACTAATACTGTCACACAATAACACAGGTTATCAGACAGATTGCGCACACCAAGATACACGGGCCTACATGACCATGATGTCGCAATTCCCCTAAATCAATGAACAACAATATTACGCCTGTTTTCGTATCATAAATTTAGCGGATGATGTGGATTTACAAAGTTGGAACGAAGGTTGATTTTTTTTTTACAGAATGTCTTATTAAATTATAAAGAAAGTTTTTCAGTCGGTCAATACAAATTTTGTGCCCAATTACATTAGGCAGGAAGACAAATATTTATATGCCCTAACATGAAGAAACACTACATCCAAGTTCATATTCAGAAATTTATGTCTACACTATTTTGTTAATTATTGTGTTCTAAATCAACCGGCCACAATAATAATTCAATAGAACACAGCTTAACATATTTAAAATGCATTAACATTAACGCAACTACCATATTAGTGGACAATAACATCTGTAAATAAGATTGACGCGTTACACTAGTATTTACGGTGTCCGGACATAACGTACCACGGACAAAACGTACCAGTTGATTTTCGAGGACATAACGTACCACCTAGGTCCTTATCTACCTAAAAATGGTTTTTCCATAATCCCCAAATATTAACGCTACGCCATAACGTACCACTTGATGTCAGACGGGCATTCCAGTTACAGGTTCATTACCACATAAACATCAGTGGCGATCACACTGTGCGGCTTTTAACATTTTGCTATTGTAACATGGAGTTGTGTACAACGAATAAGAGTGGTTTATGTGCGCACTTCGACGGATGAAGTACGAATTGTGCATTGAAAGTTCAAAGAGAAAGAAGAAATATGTCAAGTATGATGAACGGCTTGACCGAATAATGAAGTGGTATGAAGAGAATGGAAACTTGCTTGAGAGCTCTCTCATATTCGCAGAACTTGGAATGAAACTTCACATGGCGAACTTGCTATTCACTTAGAATGAAACACCCCATGACGAACTTGCTATTCACTTAGAATGAAACTTCACATGGCGAACTTGCTATTCACTTAGAATGAAACACCCCATGACGAACTTGCTATTCACTTAGAATGAAACTTCACATGACGAACTTGCTATTCACTTAGAATGAAACACCCCATGACGAACTTGCTATTCACTTAGAATGAAACACCCCATGACGAACTTGCTATTCACTTAGAATGAAACACCCCATGACGAACTTGCTATTCACTTAGAATGAAACTTCACATGACGAACTTGCTATTCACTTAGAATGAAACACCCCATGACGAACTTGCTATTCACTTAGAATGAAACACCCCATGACGAACTTGCTATTCACTTAGAATGAAACACCCCATGACGAACTTGCTATTCACTTAGAATGAAACACCCCATGACGAACTTGCTATTCACTTAGAATGAAACACCCCATGACGAACTTGCTATTCACTTAGAATGAAACACCCCATGACGAACTTGCTATTCACTTAGAATGAAACACCCCATGACGAACTTGCTATTCACTTAGAATGAAACACCCCATGACGAACTTGCTATTCACTTAGAATGAAACACCCCATGACGAACTTGCTATTCACTTAGAATGAAACACCCCATGACGAACTTGCTATTCACTTAGAATGAAACACCCCATGACGAACTTGCTATTCACTTAGAATGAAACACCCCATGACGAACTTGCTATTCACTTAGAATGAAACACCCCATGACGAACTTGCTATTCACTTAGAATGAAACACCCCATGACGAACTTGCTATTCACTTAGAATGAAACACCCCATGACGAACTTGCTATTCACTTAGAATGAAACACCCCATGACGAACTTGCTATTCACTTAGAATGAAACACCCCATGACGAACTTGCTATTCACTTAGAATGAAACACCCCATGACGAACTTGCTATTCACTTAGAATGAAACACCCCATGACGAACTTGCTATTCACTTAGAATGAAACACCCCATGACGAACTTGCTATTCACTTAGAATGAAACACCCCATGACGAACTTGCTATTCACTTAGAATGAAACACCCCATGACGAACTTGCTATTCACTTAGAATGAAACACCCCATGACGAACTTGCTATTCACTTAGAATGAAACACCCCATGACGAACTTGCTATTCACTTAGAATGAAACACCCCATGACGAACTTGCTATTCACTTAGAATGAAACACCCCATGACGAACTTGCTATTCACTTAGAATGAAACACCCCATGACGAACTTGCTATTCACTTAGAATGAAACACCCCATGACGATCTTGCTATTCACTTAGAATGAAACACCCCATGACGAACTTGCTATTCACTTAGAATGAAACACCCCATGACGAACTTGCTATTCACTTAGAATGAAACACCCCATGACGAACTTGCTATTCACTTAGAATGAAACACCCCATGACGAACTTGCTATTCACTTAGAATGAAACACCCCATGACGAACTTGCTATTCACTTAGAATGAAACACCCCATGACGAACTAGCTATTCACTTAGAATGAAACACCCCATGACGAACTTGCTATTCACTTAGAATGAAACACCCCATGACGAACTTGCTATTCACTTAGAATGAAACACCCCATGACGAACTTGCTATTCACTTAGAATGAAACACCCCATGACGAACTTGCTATTCACTTAGAATGAAACACCCCATGACGAACTTGCTATTCACTTAGAATGAAACACCCCATGACGAACTTGCTATTCACATAGAATGAAACACCCCATGACGAACTTGCTATTCACTTAGAATGAAACACCCCATGACGAACTTGCTATTCGCTTAGAATGAAACACCCCATGACGAACTTGCTATTCGCTTAGAATGAAACACCCCACGACGAACTTGCTATTCGCTTAGAATGAAACACCCCATGACGAACTTGCTATTCACTTAGAATGAAACACCCCATGACGAACTTGCTATTCACTTAGAATGAAACACCCCATGACGAACTTGCTATTCGCTTAGAATGAAACACCCCATGACGAACTTGCTATTCGCTTAGAATGAAACACCCCATGACGAACTTGCTATTCGCTTAGAATGAAACACCCCATGACGAACTTGCTATTCACTTAGAATGAAACACCCCATGACGAACTTGCTATTCACTTAGAATGAAACACCCCATGACGAACTTGCTATTCACTTAGAATGAAACACCCCATGACGAACTTGCTATTCACTTAGAATGAAACACCCCATGACGAACTTGCTATTCACTTAGAATGAAACACCCCATGACGAACTTGCTATTCACTTAGAATGAAACACCCCATGACGAACTTGCTATTCACTTAGAATGAAACACCCCATGACGAACTTGCTATTCACTTAGAATGAAACACCCCATGACGAACTTGCTATTCACTTAGAATGAAACACCCCATGACGAACTTGCTATTCACTTAGAATGAAACACCCCATGACGAACTTGCTATTCACTTAGAATGAAACACCCCATGACGAACTTGCTATTCACTTAGAATGAAACACCCCATGACGAACTTGCTATTCACTTAGAATGAAACACCCCATGACGAACTTGCTATTCACTTAGAATGAAACACCTCATGACGAACTTGCTATTCACATAGAATGAAACACCCCATGACGAACTTGCTATTCACTTAGAATGAAACACCCCATGGCGAACTTGCTATTCACTTAGAATGAAACACCCCATGACGAACTTGCTATTCACTTAGAATGAAACACCCCATGACGAACTTGCTATTCACTTAGAATGAAACACCCCATGACGAACTTGCTATTCACTTAGAATGAAACACCCCATGACGAACTTGCTATTCACTTAGAATGAAACACCCCATGACGAACTTGCTATTCACTTAGAATGAAACACCCCATGACGAACTTGCTATTCACTTAGAATGAAACACCCCATGACGAACTTGCTATTCACTTAGAATGAAACACCCCATGGCGAACTTGCTATTCACTTAGAATGAAACACCCCATGACGAACTTGCTATTCACTTAGAATGAAACACCCCATGACGAACTTGCTATTCACTTAGAATGAAACACCCCATGACGAACTTGCTATTCACTTAGAATGAAACACCCCATGACGAACTTGCTATTCACTTAGAATGAAACACCCCATGACGAACTTGCTATTCACTTAGAATGAAACACCCCATGACGAACTTGCTATTCACTTAGAATGAAACACCCCATGACGAACTTGCTATTCACTTAGAATGAAACACCCCATGACGAACTTGCTATTCACTTAGAATGAAACACCCCATGACGAACTTGCTATTCACTTAGAATGAAACACCCCATGACGAACTTGCTATTCACTTAGAATGAAACACCCCATGACGAACTTGCTATTCACTTAGAATGAAACACCCCATGACGAACTTGCTATTCACTTAGAATGAAACACCCCATGACGAACTTGCTATTCACTTAGAATGAAACACCCCATGACGAACTTGCTATTCACTTAGAATGAAACACCCCATGACGAACTTGCTATTCACTTAGAATGAAACACCCCATGACGAACTTGCTATTCACTTAGAATGAAACACCCCATGACGAACTTGCTATTCACTTAGAATGAAACACCCCATGACGAACTTGCTATTCACTTAGAATGAAACACCCCATGACGAACTTGCTATTCACTTAGAATGAAACACCCCATGACGAACTTGCTATTCACTTAGAATGAAACACCCCATGACGAACTTGCTATTCACTTAGAATGAAACACCCCATGACGAACTTGCTATTCACTTAGAATGAAACACCCCATGACGAACTTGCTATTCACTTAGAATGAAACACCCCATGACGAACTTGCTATTCACTTAGAATGAAACACCCCATGACGAACTTGCTATTCACTTAGAATGAAACACCCCATGACGAACTTGCTATTCACTTAGAATGAAACACCCCATGACGAACTTGCTATTCACTTAGAATGAAACACCCCATGACGAACTTGCTATTCACTTAGAATGAAACACCCCATGACGAACTTGCTATTCACTTAGAATGAAACACCCCATGACGAACTTGCTATTCACTTAGAATGAAACACCCCATGACGAACTTGCTATTCACTTAGAATGAAACACCCCATGACGAACTTGCTATTCACTTAGAATGAAACACCCCATGACGAACTTGCTATTCACTTAGAATGAAACACCCCATGACGAACTTGCTATTCACTTAGAATGAAACACCCCATGACGAACTTGCTATTCGCTTAGAATGAAAAACCCCATGACGAACTTGCTATTCGCTTAGAATGAAACACCCCATGACGAACTTGCTATTCGCTTAGAATGAAACACCCCATGACGAACTTGCTATTCACTTAGAATGAAACACCCCATGACGAACTTGCTATTCACTTAGAATGAAACACCCCATGACGAACTTGCTATTCACTTAGAATGAAACACCCCATGACGAACTTGCTATTCACTTAGAATGAAACACCCCATGACGAACTTGCTATTCACTTAGAATGAAACACCCCATGACGAACTTGCTATTCACTTAGAATGAAACACCCCATGACGAACTTGCTATTCGCTTAGAATGAAACACCCCATGACGAACTTGCTATTCGCTTAGAATGAAACACCCCATGACGAACTTGCTATTCACTTAGAATGAAACACCCCATGACGAACTTGCTATTCACTTAGAATGAAACACCCCATGACGAACTTGCTATTCACTTAGAATGAAACACCCCATGACGAACTTGCTATTCACTTAGAATGAAACACCCCATGACGAACTTGCTATTCACTTAGAATGAAACACCCCATGACGAACTTGCTATTCACTTAGAATGAAACACCCCATGACGAACTTGCTATTCACTTAGAATGAAACACCCCATGACGAACTTGCTATTCACTTAGAATGAAACACCCCATGACGAACTTGCTATTCGCTTAGAATGAAACACCCCATGACGAACTTGCTATTCGCTTAGAATGAAACACCCCATGACGAACTTGCTATTCACTTAGAATGAAACACCCCATGACGAACTTGCTATTCACTTAGAATGAAACACCCCATGACGAACTTGCTATTCACTTAGAATGAAACACCCCATGCCGAACTTGCTATTCACTTAGAATGAAACACCCCATGACGAACTTGCTATTCACTTAGAATGAAACACCCCATGACGAACTTGCTATTCACTTAGAATGAAACACCCCATGACGAACTTGCTATTCACTTAGAATGAAACACCCCATGACGAACTTGCTATTCACTTAGAATGAAACACCCCATGACGAACTTGCTATTCGCTTAGAATGAAACACCCCATGACGAACTTGCTATTCACTTAGAATGAAACACCCCATGACGAACTTGCTATTCACTTAGAATGAAACACCCCATGACGAACTTGCTATTCACTTAGAATGAAACACCCCATGACGAACTTGCTATTCACTTAGAATGAAACACCCCATGGCGAACTTGCTATTCACTTAGAATGAAACACCCCATGGCGAACTTGCTATTCACTTAGAATGAAACACCCCATGACGAACTTGCTATTCACTTAGAATGAAACACCCCATGGCGAACTTGCTATTCACTTAGAATGAAACACCCCATGGCGAACTTGCTATTCACTTAGAATGAAACACCCCTTGGCGAACTTGCTATTCACTTAGAATGAAACACCCCATGACGAACTTGCTATTCGCTTAGAATGAAACACCCCATGACGAACTTGCTATTCACTTAGAATGTAACACCCCATGACGAACTTGCTATTCACTTAGAATGAAACACCCCATGACGAACTTGCTATTCGCTTAGAATGAAACACCCCATGACGAACTTGCTATTCACTTAGAATGAAACACCCCATGACGAACTTGCTATTCGCTTAGAATGAAACACCCCATGACGAACTTGCTATTCACTTAGAATGAAACACCCCATGACGAACTTGCTATTCACTTAGAATGAAACACCCCATGACGAACTTGCTATTCACTTAGAATGAAACACCCCATGACGAACTTGCTATTCGCTTAGAATGAAACACCCCATGACGAACTTGCTATTCACTTAGAATGAAACACCCCATGACGAACTTGCTATTCGCTTAGAATGAAACACCCCATGGCGAACTTGCTATTCACTTAGAATGAAACACCCCATGACGAACTTGCTATTCACTTAGAATGAAACACCCCATGACGAACTTGCTATTCACTTGGAATGAAACACCCCATGACGAACTTGCTATTCACTTAGAATGAAACACCCCATGACGAACTTGCTATTCACTTAGAATGAAACACCCCATGACGAACTTGCTATTCACTTAGAATGAAACACCCCATGACGAACTTGCTATTCACTTAGAATGAAACACCCCATGACGAACTTGCTATTCACTTAGAATGAAACACCCCATGACGAACTTGCTATTCACTTAGAATGAAACACCCCATGACGAACTTGCTATTCACTTAGAATGAAACACCCCATGACGAACTTGCTATTCACTTAGAATGAAACACCCCATGACGAACTTGCTATTCACTTAGAATGAAACACCCCATGACGAACTTGCTATTCACTTAGAATGAAACACCCCATGACGAACTTACTATTCACTTAGAATGAAACACCCCATGACGAACTTGCTATTCACTTAGAATGAAACACCCCATGACGAACTTGCTATTCACTTAGAATGAAACACCCCATGACGAACTTGCTATTCACTTAGAATGAAACACCCCATGACGAACTTGCTATTCACTTGGAATGAAACACCCCATGACGAACTTGCTATTCACTTAGAATGAAACACCCCATGACGAACTTGCTATTCACTTAGAATGAAACACCCCATGACGAACTTGCTATTCACTTAGAATCAAACACCCCATGACGAACTTGCTATTCACTTAGAATGAAACACCCCATGACGAACTTGCTATTCACTTAGAATGAAACACCCCATGACGAACTTGCTATTCACTTAGAATGAAACACCCCATGACGAACTTGCTATTCACTTAGAATGAAAAACCCCATGACGAACTTGCTATTCACTTAGAATGAAACACCCCATGACGAACTTGCTATTCACTTAGAATGAAACACCCCATGACGAACTTGCTATTCACTTAGAATGAAACACCCCATGACGAACTTGCTATTCACTTAGAATGAAACACCCCATGACGAACTTGCTATTCACTTAGAATGAAACACCCCATGACGAACTTGCTATTCACTTAGAATGAAACACCCCATGACGAACTTGCTATTCACTTAGAATGAAACATCCCATGACGAACTTGCTATTCACTTAGAATGAAACACCCCATGACGAACTTGCTATTCACTTAGAATGAAACACCCCATGACGAACTTGCTATTCACTTAGAATGAAACACCCCATGACGAACTTGCTATTCACTTAGAATGAAACACCCCATGACGAACTTGCTATTCACTTAGAATGAAACACCCCATGGCGAACTTGCTATTCACTTAGAATGAAACACCCCATGACGAACTTGCTATTCACTTAGAATGAAACACCCCATGGCGAACTTGCTATTCACTTAGAATGAAACACCCCATGACGAACTTGCTATTCACTTAGAATGAAACACCCCATGACGAACTTGCTATTCACTTAGAATGAAACACCCCATGACGAACTTGCTATTCACTTAGAATGAAACACCCCATGACGAACTTGCTATTCACTTAGAATGAAACACCCCATGACGAACTTGCTATTCACTTAGAATGAAACACCCCATGACGAACTTGCTATTAACTTAGAATGAAACACCCCATGACGAACTTGCTATTCACTTAGAATGAAACACCCCATGACGAACTTGCTATTCACTTAGAATGAAACACCCCATGACGAACTTGCTATTCACTTAGAATGAAACACCCCATGACGAACTTGCTATTCACTTAGAATGAAACACCCCATGACGAACTTGCTATTCACTTAGAATGAAACACCCCATGGCGAACTTGCTATTCACTTAGAATGAAACACCCCATGACGAACTTGCTATTCACTTAGAATGAAACACCCCATGACGAACTTGCTATTCGTATAGAATGAAACACCCCATGACGAACTTGCTATTCACTTAGAATGAAACACCCCATGACGAACTTGCTATTCACTTAGAATGAAACACCCCATGACGAACTTGCTATTCACTTAGAATGAAACACCCCATGACGAACTTGCTATTCACTTAGAATGAAACACCCATGACGAACTTGCTATTCACTTAGAATGAAACACCCCATGACGAACTTGCTATTCACTTAGAATGAAACACCCCATGACGAACTTGCTATTCACTTAGAATGAAACACCCCATGACAAACTTGCTATTCACTTAGAATGAAACACCCCATGACGAACTTGCTATTCACTTAGAATGAAACACCCCATGGCGAACTTGCTATTCACTTAGAATGAAACACCCCATGACGAACTTGCTATTCACTTAGAATGAAACACCCCATGACAAACTAGCTATTCACTTAGAATGAAACACCCCATGACGAACTTGCTATTCACTTAGAATGAAACACCCCATGACGAACTTGCTATTCACTTAGAATGAAACACCCCATGACGAACTTGCTATTCACTTAGAATGAAACACCCCATGACGAACTTGCTATTCACTTAGAATGAAACACCCCATGACGAACTTGCTATTCACTTAGAATGAAACACCCCATGACGAACTTGCTATTCACTTAGAATGAAACACCCCATGACGAACTTGCTATTCACTTAGAATGAAACACCCCATGACGAACTTGCTATTCACTTAGAATGAAACACCCCATGGCGAACTTGCTATTCACTTAGAATGAAACACCCCATGACGAACTTGCTATTCACTTAGAATGAAACACCCCATGACGAACTTGCTATTCACTTAGAATGGACACCCCATGACGAACTTGCTATTCACTTAGAATGAAACACCCCATGACGAACTTGCTATTCACTTAGAATGAAACACCCCATGACGAACTTGCTATTCACTTAGAATGAAACACCCCATGACGAACTTGCTATTCACTTAGAATGAAACACCCCATGACGAACTTGCTATTCACTTAGAATGAAACACCCCATGACGAACTTGCTATTCACTTAGAATGAAACACCCCATGACGAACTTGCTATTCACTTAGAATGAAACACCCCATGACGAACTTGCTATTCACTTAGAATGAAACACCCCATGACGAACTTGCTATTCACTTAGAATGAAACACCCCATGACGAACTTGCTATTCACTTAGAATGAAACACCCCATGACGAACTTGCTATTCACTTAGAATGAAACACCCCATGACGAACTTGCTATTCACTTAGAATGAAACACCCCATGACGAACTTGCTATTCACTTAGAATGAAACACCCCATGACGAACTTGCTATTCACTTAGAATGAAACACCCCATGACGAACTTGCTATTCACTTAGAATGAAACACCCCATGACGAACTTGCTATTCACTTAGAATGAAACACCCCATGACGAACTTGCTATTCACTTAGAATGAAACACCCCATGACGAACTTGCTATTCACTTAGAATGAAACACCCCATGACGAACTTGCTATTCACTTAGAATGAAACACCCCATGACGAACTTGCTATTCACTTAGAATGAAACACCCCATGACGAACTTGCTATTCACTTAGAATGAAACACCCCATGACGAACTTGCTATTCACTTAGAATGAAACACCCCATGACGAACTTGCTATTCACTTAGAATGAAACACCCCATGACGAACTTGCTATTCACTTAGAATGAAACACCCCATGACGAACTTGCTATTCACTTAGAATGAAACACCCCATGACGAACTTGCTATTCACTTAGAATGAAACACCCCATGACGAACTTGCTATTCACTTAGAATGAAACACCCCATGACGAACTTGCTATTCACTTAGAATGAAACACCCCATGACGAACTTGCTATTCACTTAGAATGAAACACCCCATGACGAACTTGCTATTCACTTAGAATGAAACACCCCATGACGAACTTGCTATTCACTTAGAATGAAACACCCCATGACGAACTTGCTATTCACTTAGAATGAAACACCCCATGACGAACTTGCTATTCACTTAGAATGAAACACCCCATGACGAACTTGCTATTCACTTAGAATGAAACACCCCATGACGAACTTGCTATTCACTTAGAATGAAAACACCCCATGACGAACTTGCTATTCACTTAGAATGAAACACCCCATGACGAACTTGCTATTCACTTAGAATGAAACACCCCATGACGAACTTGCTATTCACTTAGAATGAAACACCCCATGACGAACTTGCTATTCACTTAGAATGAAAACACCCCATGACGAACTTGCTATTCACTTAGAATGAAACACCCCATGACGAACTTGCTATTCACTTAGAATGAAACACCCCATGACGAACTTGCTATTCACTTAGAATGAAACACCCCATGACGAACTTGCTATTCACTTAGAATGAAACACCCCATGACGAACTTGCTATTCACTTAGAATGAAACACCCCATGACGAACTTGCTATTCACTTAGAATGAAACACCCCATGACGAACTTGCTATTCACTTAGAATGAAACACCCCATGACGAACTTGCTATTCACTTAGAATGAAACACCCCATGACGAACTTGCTATTCACTTAGAATGAAACACCCCATGACGAACTTGCTATTCACTTAGAATGAAACACCCCATGACGAACTTGCTATTCACTTAGAATGAAACACCCCATGACGAACTTGCTATTCACTTAGAATGAAACACCCCATGACGAACTTGCTATTCACTTAGAATGAAACACCCCATGACGAACTTGCTATTCACTTAGAATGAAACACCCCATGGACGAACTTGCTATTCACTTAGAATGAAACACCCCATGACGAACTTGCTATTCACTTAGAATGAAACACCCCATGACGAACTTGCTATTCACTTAGAATGAAACACCCCATGACGAACTTGCTATTCACTTAGAATGAAACACCCCATGACGAACTTGCTATTCACTTAGAATGAAACACCCCATGACGAACTTGCTATTCACTTAGAATGAAACACCCCATGACGAACTTGCTATTCACTTAGAATGAAACACCCCATGACGAACTTGCTATTCACTTAGAATGAAACACCCCATGACGAACTTGCTATTCACTTAGAATGAAACACCCCATGACGAACTTGCTATTCACTTAGAATGAAACACCCCATGACGAACTTGCTATTCACTTAGAATGAAACACCCCATGACGAACTTGCTATTCACTTAGAATGAAACACCCCATGACGAACTTGCTATTCACTTAGAATGAAACACCCCATGACGAACTTGCTATTCACTTAGAATGAAACACCCCATGACGAACTTGCTATTCACTTAGAATGAAACACCCCATGACGAACTTGCTATTCACTTAGAATGAAACACCCCATGACGAACTTGCTATTCACTTAGAATGAAACACCCCATGACGAACTTGCTATTCACTTAGAATGAAACACCCCATGACGAACTTGCTATTCACTTAGAATGAAACACCCCATGACGAACTTGCTATTCACTTAGAATGAAACACCCCATGACGAACTTGCTATTCACTTAGAATGAAACACCCCATGACGAACTTGCTATTCACTTAGAATGAAACACCCCATGACGAACTTGCTATTCACTTAGAATGAAACACCCCATGACGAACTTGCTATTCACTTAGAATGAAACACCCCATGACGAACTTGCTATTCACTTAGAATGAAACACCCCATGACGAACTTGCTATTCACTTAGAATGAAACACCCCATGACGAACTTGCTATTCACTTAGAATGAAACACCCCATGACGAACTTGCTATTCACTTAGAATGAAACACCCCATGACGAACTTGCTATTCACTTAGAATGAAACACCCCATGACGAACTTGCTATTCACTTAGAATGAAACACCCCATGACGAACTTGCTATTCACTTAGAATGAAACACCCCATGACGAACTTGCTATTCACTTAGAATGAAACACCCCATGACGAACTTGCTATTCACTTAGAATGAAACACCCCATGACGAACTTGCTATTCACTTAGAATGAAACACCCCATGACGAACTTGCTATTCACTTAGAATGAAACACCCCATGACGAACTTGCTATTCACTTAGAATGAAACACCCCATGACGAACTTGCTATTCACTTAGAATGAAACACCCCATGACGAACTTGCTATTCACTTAGAATGAAACACCCCATGACGAACTTGCTATTCACTTAGAATGAAACACCCCATGACGAACTTGCTATTCACTTAGAATGAAACACCCCATGACGAACTTGCTATTCACTTAGAATGAAACACCCCATGACGAACTTGCTATTCACTTAGAATGAAACACCCCATGACGAACTTGCTATTCACTTAGAATGAAACACCCCATGACGAACTTGCTATTCGCTTAGAATGAAACACCCCATGACGAACTTGCTATTCGCTTAGAATGAAACACCCCATGACGAACTTGCTATTCGCTTAGAATGAAACACCCCATGACGAACTTGCTATTCGCTTAGAATGAAACACCCCATGACGAACTTGCTATTCACTTAGAATGAAACACCCCATGACGAACTTGCTATTCGCTTAGAATGAAACACCCCATGACGAACTTGCTATTCGCTTAGAATGAAACACCCCATGACGAACTTGCTATTCGCTTAGAATGAAACACCCCATGACGAACTTGCTATTCGCTTAGAATGAAACACCCCATGACGAACTTGCTATTCACTTAGAATGAAACACCCCATGACGAACTTGCTATTCACTTAGAATGAAACACCCCATGACGAACTTGCTATTCACTTAGAATGAAACACCCCATGACGAACTTGCTATTCACTTAGAATGAAACACCCCATGACGAACTTGCTATTCACTTAGAATGAAACACCCCATGACGAACTTGCTATTCACTTAGAATGAAACACCCCATGACGAACTTGCTATTCACTTAGAATGAAACACCCCATGACGAACTTGCTATTCACTTAGAATGAAACACCCCATGACGAACTTGCTATTCACTTAGAATGAAACACCCCATGACGAACTTGCTATTCACTTAGAATGAAACACCCCATGACGAACTTGCTATTCACTTAGAATGAAACACCCCATGACGAACTTGCTATTCACTTAGAATGAAACACCCCATGACGAACTTGCTATTCACTTAGAATGAAACACCCCATGACGAACTTGCTATTCACTTAGAATGAAACACCCCATGACGAACTTGCTATTCACTTAGAATGAAACACCCCATGACGAACTTGCTATTCACTTAGAATGAAACACCCCATGACGAACTTGCTATTCACTTAGAATGAAACACCCCATGACGAACTTGCTATTCACTTAGAATGAAACACCCCATGACGAACTTGCTATTCACTTAGAATGAAACACCCCATGACGAACTTGCTATTCACTTAGAATGAAACACCCCATGACGAACTTGCTATTCACTTAGAATGAAACACCCCATGACGAACTTGCTATTCACTTAGAATGAAACACCCCATGACGAACTTGCTATTCACTTAGAATGAAACACCCCATGACGAACTTGCTATTCACTTAGAATGAAACACCCCATGACGAACTTGCTATTCACTTAGAATGAAACACCCCATGACGAACTTGCTATTCACTTAGAATGAAACACCCCATGACGAACTTGCTATTCACTTAGAATGAAACACCCCATGACGAACTTGCTATTCACTTAGAATGAAACACCCCATGACGAACTTGCTATTCACTTAGAATGAAACACCCCATGACGAACTTGCTATTCACTTAGAATGAAACACCCCATGACGAACTTGCTATTCACTTAGAATGAAACACCCCATGACGAACTTGCTATTCACTTAGAATGAAACACCCCATGACGAACTTGCTATTCACTTAGAATGAAACACCCCATGACGAACTTGCTATTCACTTAGAATGAAACACCCCATGACGAACTTGCTATTCACTTAGAATGAAACACCCCATGACGAACTTGCTATTCACTTAGAATGAAACACCCCATGACGAACTTGCTATTCACTTAGAATGAAACACCCCATGACGAACTTGCTATTCACTTAGAATGAAACACCCCATGACGAACTTGCTATTCACTTAGAATGAAACACCCCATGACGAACTTGCTATTCACTTAGAATGAAACACCCCATGACGAACTTGCTATTCACTTAGAATGAAACACCCCATGACGAACTTGCTATTCACTTAGAATGAAACACCCCATGACGAACTTGCTATTCACTTAGAATGAAACACCCCATGACGAACTTGCTATTCACTTAGAATGAAACACCCCATGACGAACTTGCTATTCACTTAGAATGAAACACCCCATGACGAACTTGCTATTCACTTAGAATGAAACACCCCATGACGAACTTGCTATTCACTTAGAATGAAACACCCCATGACGAACTTGCTATTCACTTAGAATGAAACACCCCATGACGAACTTGCTATTCACTTAGAATGAAACACCCCATGACGAACTTGCTATTCACTTAGAATGAAACACCCCATGACGAACTTGCTATTCACTTAGAATGAAACACCCCATGACGAACTTGCTATTCACTTAGAATGAAACACCCCATGACGAACTTGCTATTCACTTAGAATGAAACACCCCATGACGAACTTGCTATTCACTTAGAATGAAACACCCCATGGACGAACTTGCTATTCACTTAGAATGAAACACCCCATGACGAACTTGCTATTCACTTAGAATGAAACACCCCATGCCGAACTTGCTATTCACTTAGAATGAAACACCCCATGACGAACTTGCTATTCACTTAGAATGAAACACCCCATGACGAACTTGCTATTCACTTAGAATGAAACACCCCATGACGAACTTGCTATTCACTTAGAATGAAACACCCCATGACGAACT